>JBAJHW010000001.1:255658951-256970737 GCA_037013535.1 Intellagama lesueurii
AACAGAGCAGCTCATACCTGTAACTTGAATGAATAGCTACAAGAATCAAGAATTATATTCTGGGGTTTACAAGGATTAGAGCTTAAAATTTCATACAGTGAGTACACTAAGAAATTTCAGCTATGTCCATGCCAGCCTTCTTTTCTTAATTCTAAAAATATCAGATAGTTTGCTGCATTAAAAATAAAATGGCACACCATCTATTGCCAAATTGGTCTGTATACAAAAGCTGACTTTTATTGTTTAAGTAAGGATCAGCATAGAGGACTAAAATAAAGTTGCGAGTTCACCTTATCTATTCCACACCTATCAAACCGCCCTGTAGCACTGACGTTAAACAGCTGTACTAAATATAGCGCTTTCTACTGTGCTGAAAAGCAGATAGTAAGACTGCACAATTTTTCTGACAGCCAGTTTTCAAGTGCCACAGGGGGAGGTTTACTTTATCTTCAAGCCTGGAATAAGGACAGATAGCTAATGCATTTCACTCCTCAGAAGAACTGCCCATGCAAGGACATCGGCAAGGGGCCCTTTTAAATTACATATACAACCAGTTTCTAGCAGATGCCTTAATGAAAATTATTAAAAGGATGAAATATAGTTCCTGGCTTCCAAACTTTATTTGTTTGTCAATGACAACACCTTCTAGAAAACTTGCCTTGACTAGAACGTACACTTAAATAATCTGCATTTTCTGCTGCACTTCAACTTTCATACTTGACACGTTTTGTACAAGAGAGGCTCACAGGTGTAAAGAACCTAAGAGTTAGTTGGGCATAAGTTCTGCTAAACGTGAGCATAATAGCGAGCAGATGAGATGAAACGTGCCATTTTTCTGATTAAAATAATTTCCCCACTTGCAAGCAAAAAACAACGAATGCTTAAGCCTCATTCTACTACCAGTCAAACAAAGAGGCCTTCTAATTGCAATCCCAATATGTTTGAATAAACAGTGGCTTAAAATAACAACAACAACAACAACGATGATGATGATGTTAACCAATCTCATAATAACAAGAATATAACAAGAACATAACAAGAACACAGCATGCTATTCTGTTATCAGCGTTATAAGATACTGCACTCATCTGTCACATCACACTGTTTGGTCTTTATACCCCCAATGAAATCTAAGAGCATACTGCCACACAATTTACAAATATATATGTTAAAAATAGATACGGCTACCCAATAACAACTCTGTATGACTGCGTACTTCAGATTTTATCAAAACAGGTTTATTGTGTGTGTGTTTTTAAAGACAAGTTACTTTAGGAGAGGAACAGGAAGGAGAGATAAACACTGAACTTTCTGTGTCATGAAATATTGATCTCTAAGCAGCATCACAGATACACAGACAGTTAGGAAAAACCCCAAGGGATACCACTTGTTTCTCTTGCTTCACCTGGCTTTTCACTGCTTCACAGAAAAATAGCTGCTTTGCTCTGTTTACAAACAAAATAATATTTAGCCCCTCGTTTTAGAAAGCTAAAACTAACTGTTACAAAACTCTCATTAGAAGATGTTTACATTTTCCTGCTAATGTAGGGTAAGCTCTTAAAAAATGTCTCTAGGAACAGGGAAGGCATGACCACTAGAGTGTGGTTAGACTGCTGGACTCGGGCTGCAGAGACCTAAATTAAAATACCCACTTAGCCGTGAACGTTACTGGGTGCTGTGTGTCCTTGGGCCAACCACTCTCTCTACTACTCATGCCAGGCTATCTTCCTTGACAAAAGTCATAAAATAAATATCATAATCAAATAAACCTCTGGAATGGAAAAGAACAGATGTGCATATAATTAACTTGGTGCTGATTTTTGTTTTCATATTTTTTTGAACAAATACTACACTTAACAGCACACTTGAAACTCGTTTAGGGGAATTCTGAACATCATATTAAATAAATTTCTGTTTTCTCCTCCGTTCTTCCCCATTGCAGTTCCATACACACTTCCAACATCTGCTCTAGGAGGTTCTCCATCCTTCCAGAGCAGGCTTTGCAGGTCCACAGGGGATTTCAAGGGGGATTTTTGAGAGTTCATTTTGGTTGATGGAAGCCATTCCACTAGTTGCACAGTGGATACAGGCTGATACAAGGCACAGCCAGGCTCCCAAACTACAGCTGTGCCATACAGCACTGCAACACACCTTGGGGAAACTGTTCAGACATTGCCTGTCTCTCTCTATCCTTTCCCAAGTTATTCTACCTTCTGTGCCCCAAGAACATGCAGGAAACACAACATGCTTCCGGACCAGAAAACTGGACGACTCAGATTGAGGACAACAATCAGGGCTCAGCTTACACTGACCAGTGACAAGCCTTAACTGTCCTGTTTCCAGTACAATTCCTCATAGGTTGGGATAATAAAGATGTCTGAATGTCTGAGTCTGTGCTGACTGCCTCCTTGAGGGCTTAAAACTTTTCTTCTTATTATGTTTTTCCAATGACAGCTAAACAAAAATCTTTATCAAGGTATTTAGACAGCGTGCACAGATTTGTACACATGAAGAGTATCTGCCTCTTTCACATCTACTGCAGCTAATGTTCTCCAAGGGCCTTGTCTCCTTTTCGTCCCTGCCCTTCTCCACATCTGACTCCCCCTTTCTCTGTTTATGTGAGCAGGGGAAAAATTGAATAAAAAGTGTTAATCAAACAAAACTCTCAGCACTTCTGGTTGCTGGTTTTAACTGCAGGGCAAGGACTAGACGAAGGAAGCCTGGGGGGGAAAACAAATAGGGGAGGGATGTTATTTTGCTTTCTTACTTTGAGCTCCGCTCTGCTGGACCCTAAGAAGCCAAGACATCCGTGGGATGGATGATGGCAGGCGAGGCAGCAAAAGGGATGCCCCAACCTGCTGAAGGAAGGCAAGTGGGGCGAGGTCGGGAGAGGCGCCCACCGGCTGACCTTACTTAGGGAAGCCCTTCGGAATTCCACCGCGGAGGGAAGGAAAGCGGGAGGCCAACAAAAGCAATTAATTCGGGCAGGGGGAAGGGCCAGTCCCTGAGCATGTGGAAAGTGCAAACCTGCCTCGCTGAATAGGTCCCGCCAGCTCCTAAACGCTAAAGGTTCCTCCACTACGTCACCGCCTAGGGAAATCTGCCCCATTCCAGGAACGACCTCGGCAACAGGCGGGCCGCCCTCCGAGCCCGACGCCACCCCGAAGTCACGCCAGAAAGTTCCCTCGTGTAAATAGTCCGGGGGGGGGGGGGAGAGCGCAAAATTGGCGGGGGGGGTGGACTCAATTGGAAAGGCGCGTCTGAGGCTGAGAGCAGCCGCCGAGGGAAGAGGGAGCGGGCGATCCAGGGCTACGAGCTTAGCCAAGGCGCGGCGGGGAAGGCGAGGGACGCGCGGGCGCTGCCCTCCCCGGCCGGGCAGCCTCCCTCCCTCCCTCCCTCCCTCCCGCGCGCCATGCTCCGTCCTCTCCGGGGTGCTCCGGACCCGCGCCCTCGTCCCTCTCCTGGCCAGCCAGCCACTGCCTGAGGCTCGCAGCCCTCCGCGCCCGTCCGTCCGTCCTCACCTTCTCGCCGCTTGGCGCCCTTCCTCGCCCGCCGCCTCCGGGGCTCCTTCTCCAGACTTTCTTCGGGGCTCGAAGGCGGCCCCTCCGGCGGCGACCGGCTCCTTCTTCCGAGGGCACCCCGCTCTCTCGCTCTCCGGCGCCGCCTAGAGGAGCCTGTGGGAAGCGCTCCCGACCCCCCGAGTGGAGGTTTTGACTAAAATAGGCATCGGGCGCTCGGCACCAGCGAGGCGCGGGCGGCGCCCGCTCCCTCTCCGACGCCTGCCGAGGCGACCTCCGAGGCGAGAGGAGGCCGAGAGCGCAGGCGCTGCCCGGGCGGGCGCCCCCCCTCCCGCTCCTCACGGTGGCTGGACGGCGGGGGTCCTGATCGGTGGCTCTTATCTCACCGACTGCGTCGCTCGGTGAAGTGGTTCTGCAAGTGCCGGTTGTTTGTCCAGGCGGCGTCCGGAACATGCTGGGAAGAGCGAGACCCCGTACCTAAGCCTGGGATGAGCCACACAGGAAGCAAGAGTCGAAGCGCTGGCCCAGATCGCCCAGTGTATAGTCAGCTCGGACTGGCAGTGACTCTCCGGGGATCCAGGGACGCTTCTTTCCTGGCCCGACGTGGAGACCCGTGATATTCCCCCGTGGTTCCCGTGGAAACACTAACCAGCCCTGCTAAAACGACAATATTTGGTGTATTCAGGTGGTATGCTGGTACCAGCATCATGCAACCACTGCGCTTGTACCGAGAGTTTCGTGAATGCTTTGCTACTGACTGAACATGGGAACCCTATCCTGCCCCTGCTCCAAGCGCCAGAATGTGCTACGAGTATCCCTGTGAAGATTCTCAGTCATCCAGGCGAGGTTATCTGGAAGTCGAGTCATGGCAACTGGACTTCTTTCTTGTTAGGTTGAAACGTTTCGCTACTCATCCAAGTAGCTTCTTCAGTCTGAGGAGAGTTGGTAGGAGACCCCTGAGCACTATATCGGTGATGATTCTGTCATCCAGGCGAGGTTATCTGGAATGGCAACTGGATATGTCAGGGATCTCCTACCAACTCTCCTCAGACTGAAGAAGCTACTTGGATGAATAGCGAAACGTTTCAGCCTAATAAAAAAGAAGTCCAGTTGCCATGACTCGATTTCCAGATAATGTGCTACTACGTGTAAAACCTCTCTGTTAAGAGATCTTCAGGCATGCTGGCGTCCAATTTAAA
The DNA here is from genome assembly GCA_037013535.1 of Intellagama lesueurii. NCBI lineage: Eukaryota > Metazoa > Chordata > Lepidosauria > Squamata > Agamidae > Intellagama > Intellagama lesueurii. The sequence goes on from JBAJHW010000001.1 coordinate 255,663,669, forward strand.
AACAAGGAATGAACTGAATTAGCAAGGGAACAGTGACCTTAACTGGACAACTGTAACTACATACTTTTTTTAAAGCTGAATTTGAATATATTTTCAGCATAATTCCTTCACATTAGGTGCCACCCATGGATGAGTACCAGAAATTAGCATTCTATGAGCTAGAAGAAGACTGGTATCTAACTTCAGGTTCATAAAACAGGATTTACCTGAGATAAGGGAAGGGATGTGGAATGCACTGGTGCTTGAAGACTAAGGAGATAAGACTTAATTTAAATTGCAAATACATGATAGAGCAAGAGATCTTCAGAAATTACTAATAACTGTTAGAAATAAACTGAGTTGGCCAATTCGAATTAGATTTCAGGGTATTCTTACAAGCTGTCAAGTTGCCTCTGACTTATGGTGACTCTGTGGATGAGTATCCTACAGAGTGTCCTGTCCTCAACTGCCCTGCTCAGCTTTTGTAAACTCAAGGTTGTAGTTCCTTTAGGGAGTCGATCCATCTCATATTTGGTCATCTTCTTTTCCTGCTGTGTTCAACTTTTTCTAGTATTATTGTAGTAGTATGGTCTTTTCAGAGAATTTTGCTTTCTCGTGATATGCCCAAAGCATAGCAGCCTCCATTTCATCATTTTTGCCTCCAGAGATAACTCAGACTTGATTTGATAATTTTTCTGGTAGTCCAGGATATCTACAAAGCTCTCCTCCAGCACTATATTTCAAATGAGTCTTTTTTTTTCCCCGATCAGCCTTTTTCACCGTTCAGCTTTCACACCCGTACATCGTGATCAGGCATACAATAGCATGGATGGTCATGGCCTTGATCTCCAGTGACATGTCTTTACACTTGATTATATTTTCTAATTCCTTCATTGCTGTCCTTCCTAATCTCCGCCTTCTTCTGAACTCTTGGCTACAATCTCCTTTTGAATTGATGATTGAAGCAAGGTATACAAAATGCTTAACAATTTCAATTTATCATTGTTGCCATTAAAGTTATGTATTACTTCTGTAGTCATGATTTTTTTCTCCTATTTGTTCAACTTAATGGTTTGTGGTAACAGGAGGGTAATTCTGTTTAAATTTTATTTAAACTTAGACTATGCATTAACAGTTAGCAATAGGTTGTAAGTTAAACTGGTTTGAAGTTGAGTTAGAGTTAAACTGGTTTATATTACCTTCTCACACTGAAAAAAAAAAGACCTGAGAAGAGGTACTAAAGTTACCCCAGCTGCAGTCTCTGCTGGCTCTCCATCCACACCACATCACCCTGCTGCTGAAGCCACGGAGTCTGAAAAGCAAAGGTTGCAGGCAGACCCTCTCTCTTCCCCAGTCTAATCAGTTTATTTCTAGATGGAGGAGGAAATCACATGTCCAGCTTTGGTACGCTCCAGAAATCTTTGTGTGAAATGAGTGACTCAGAATTGTCAGTGAGTCAGGGGTTTGAGGATGCAACTCGTATTCGAAATATGAGATCTCCAAGAGATGTGTCTGATCCGCTTGGGGTTCCCCCTTTGAACCGCTGGGCAGCAGCCATCCATTCCTGTGCAGTGATTTCTGTGCAACAAATCTTTATGAACAATCCTGACTTTGCAGGTTTGATCCCCAGTGTGTGGAAGGGGTAGGGGAATCTGGGAAGTTTTGATCCCTTTCCCCCCATAAATATTGCCTGTCTCCTGTTTGAGAAAAGGAATATGTGAACTTATACTTTTAACAGTTGTGTTGCGGCGTTGTTTCCTCACTTTTTAAATTGCATCCTTAGAAATTAAGTAGGGATTAAACTCAATTAATCCTTTATAGGTTTACCCTGAAGTAAGTTCCACTGAGTTCAGTTGGATTTGCTCCCAGGTAAGTGGATACAGCATTGTAGGCTTAATTAATTATGAGTACTTAACAGTGGTGGGAGTGAGCCATAGCACTGCCTAATGCAGCAGTTTAAGTAGCAAACTTAGTTTCTATGGCGTAAAGAAGTCTAATGACATAATTCAATGCATATCTGCTCAGAAGCAATTCCCACTATATCCAGTGGGATTAATTCCTACATGAATATAGGACTGTAGTTTAGGTGTATTCTAATCACACCCTCCTTTCATGCAAATATTGTCAAAAATATGCGTTTTACTGAAAAACTGATATACTGAAAATATAAATAAAATATGTGGAGAACATACATACTATATATGCAACTAATAAATAAATGAACCTATACATAAAAGCATAACAGCTCATGACCACCCTTCATAAATTAGGGTTACTCCACGAGCTTCTCCTGTGTAGGAGTAAGAAAAAAGAAAAAGTCCTTTCTGAGTAAATCTGCATCAGTTTGTACTGTTAAGCAACTAAATCCTGTTAACACTTTTCCTGGGAGTAAGTCTCATCGAACATTTAAATATTGCCTTGGTGCATGTGCAGAGTAAAGAAATAGAAGTGGATATGAATGAATGCAAACCTGAAAGCTTTCATTATTTCATTACCCTTACAGGTTAAAAGATTTTAAACCAACGGGCAATGAGGGCAGCTGGAGCAGGGGAGCTGGTCATCCGTGCAGCCAAATGGTGCTCCTTTTGTGTTCTGTGTATGATACCTCATGGAAACTCCACGTCTGTCCAAGGAAGCTGTCCTTTGATTCCCTGAGACTATGACTGGGATCTGCTTGGGAATCAATGGAGAGGATCATAAGAAGATGAAATTATAAGGAGAGGAAAGAGAGAGAAAAAACAAGAGAAAAGATTTAATGGAGTGGGTGAGAGATGAGTTTCTAAAAATTCATGGAGCTGTTTCCTTCTCTACAAAGCTCAAAACATGGATAGCAGGAGAAAGGGAATAAAACAATGAGTGGGGGTTTTAAAAACTTTTTTTCTGGCAAAGCTTTATTGCAGCCATTTAACTTAAATGGCAAGTTAACATCAACAAAACTATTACAATTTGCTCCCTCCAAATTAGATTTATTTTCGGGCTCAACCAAACTGTTAAACTCCTATTAATTTTCTCATCCTTGGAGATCCTTAAACTGATCTTCTATGATTGTGGATTGTCTGTCTGTTTGTTTGTCTTGGTAAAGGAGGGAAAGGGATCCAATTTTTTTTTCTCCCTCACCCTCCGTAATTCCCCCCCCCCCCGGTGGTTTTTGTATGTTTTGCCTTGCAGGGGTGGAATATGGGTGCAGTAGGGGGAGAATGCATCTTAATCACTACCTTGCAGCTGCATTTTAAAAAATCATAATAAAATAAAGCATCTTCCCTATGGTGGGCCACTAGGGACTTTACAGTAGTTACTTTATCTGAGCCCAACCAATTCTACAGGGACACTGTGAGGATGAAGTGAGAGATCCATGTGTGCTGATACCCTGAGTTTATGGGATGAAGTGTAGGCTACACATATCATTTAATTTGAATGCATTATGTACATTCTTTATGTACGTTTAAGATGTCACTATCTAGCCCCAACTACATTAGGTAAAGGTAAAGGTTCCCCAGTCGTGTCCGACTCTAGGGCGCGGTGCTCATCCCCGTTTCCAAGCCGTAGAGCCAGCGTTTGTCCATAGACAGTTTCCATGGTCACGTGGCCAGCGCGACTAGACACGGAACGCCATTACCTTCCCACCGTGGTGGTACCTACTTATCTACTCTCATTTTTACATGCTTTCGAACTGCTAGGTTGGCAGGAGCTGGGACAAACGACGGGAGCTCACTCCGTCACGTGGATTCAAACTGCTGATCTTTCGACCTTGCAGCCCAGAGGCTTTTTGTGGTTTAACCCGCAGCACCACCACCCACCCGCCAATTACATTAGTACTTTAGAATTCTGAAACCACCATCAAGTGAGTCCACAGGCATTTGTGGGGAAAGCTGGATTGTGTCCACAGCATGCTTCACCACAACACAGTGTGCCTATGTACATTAAAAGAATGAATACATTTAGAATTCCAAACAGTGGCAAGCAATCCCACTTTGTCTCCCACCCCCATGGATGCCCACAAGCTAGCTTGTTCACATTCTTATTCACATTCATCCTCTTACCATGTTCCCTGAAGCTTAAATGAACTCTCCCACACTCCTATGGTAACTTTCAAAGTTATGTGTGTAGCACAGCGCATAAATCACATTGCTGCTAATTTCCCCTATTACAAGGCTGAAAACACTGCTCTTTTAATAGCATTGCAGCCTAACAAATGGGGCTCATCTTAAGTCCAAGTGCCTCTAAATTAAATTTAAGAAGTCCAGTTTTGGGTCTCAGCTAAACTGCTAAACCTCTTCTATTAATTTTCTCATCCTTGGAGATCCTTGAGCAGATCTCTATGAGTGTAGATTGTCTGTGATGCTGAAAGATTGGGAATCATCGAGTTTCAGAAATCAACAGTATCATTTTTATCTATATTTTTACCCAGATGAAAGGAAGACAGCTTTATATTTTTTGCTACTGTTTCTTTTTTCCTAAGTAATGAGAAACTAGGCCTCATTGACTTGCTGTGCTGAACAATAAGATCATGCTTGTAAGGAGCTGTGGCAACACTGTTATGTGCCATCAAGTTGGAACTTTTAGCAGCCCTAATAAGGCTTTCAAGGCGAGATATTTAAGGAGTGGTTTTACCAGTTCCACATCCCCAGTGACCTTCCCTGGCTGAGGGGGATTCAAACCCAGGCCTCCTGAGTCCATCACTCTGTCCACTATATCACACTGAGTATCCCCAGAGCCAACGTACATTAGGACTAAAGAAACTTCAAAGGAAGACAAAGATAGTCCTGAATGGTACAATTCATATTCCTGTCTACAGCAGAGGCTTGAATGAGAATAATTGATTTCTGTCACACAGCATGTATTAACAGGCTTGTCTAGTGCCAGAGCATTTTGTATGAGCAGCAACAATTGCTTTGTGGATGGCAAATGTGAACAATGTGATTTCCATCATTATTATGTTCTGCATTTGAATTTCTTTTTGACCTCACTATCTAGGATCACAACCCAAACATGTGTAGTGTACAAATACATGACATTTTGGATGATACTTCATGCATCTCTTACTGACCACCATATCACCCTGAACATACCTGATCTCACCTGATTTTGGAAGCAAAGCAGAATTGGACCTTGTTAGTACTTTGAAGGGAGACTACAAATAAGAGGGATCCCAGGTTGAGATAGGACACATTCCTCTCTGAAATAGTGGAGAACTGCTGCCAGTCAGAGTTGACAATATTGGGCTAGATGGGCCAAAGGTCTGACTTGGGGTTAAGATGCTTCTTATGTTCCTATGCAGTGGTCCATAGCCCACAGAAGATAATGCTATAATAAATTATTGTGTCTTTCAAGTGCTGCAGGACTCCTTGCTGGTTTTGGTACCACACACTAACAAAGTGACACTCTTGGAAATTGTTAGATTTCTGCCCATACTTTCAACAGTGTGTGTCTCCCAAAACACCGCCAGAGTGTTTTGTTTATGTGAAGATAGAGTTAAGAGGAAAGAACAATGAGGATGGGAAAAAACAGGTTTCCCTCTACACATTGCTTGAGCTTCCTGGACTGGCCAAGGGCAAAGTGCTTAAAGCTTTCTCAGTGATGCTTTGAGTTTGTTAGGAGAGATGTGGCTTCATTGAAGTACAGTATTCATTACACTGCTGCCAAAAGTAAGAGGCCATGTTTCTGAATAATGTTTATGTAAGGAGGAATGAAAGGCAAAACACAAAGGTGTTCCAATACCCTTAAGACTAGCAAATTTATTTCAGCATTCCTAGGTTTCCCAGTGAGCATAGGGAAATCCTTAGGGAGACACTATGCTTGTAAAATTTCAGTATTAAGAAGAAGGGCTGTGGAAAAGAAGAGCTTCTGTCCCCCAGGGGGAAGAAATTAAGCCCTTATTGCCTTGGGTTACATGAAAGAATATCAATTCATGTATACAGGGAGGGCAATGGAAGGGCAAATTCCTTGTGGTGGTATTGTGTATTTGTACATATCCTTGTATTTCATTTGGGGGCTTTAAGGTTTTTCCTTTGGAGCTATGCATCTCTGTGCCTTGGACCTTTTTACAGAAGAAAACTGTAAGAGTCAGGGATGTTCAGCTTTTTGGATTAAGGACATTAGAGATTTCTCTGCAAGCAACTCATCTGGTCTCACACTGACCACCAGTCTTCTCCCACTCTCTTGATTTTACAGGGCTATCTTTTAAAATGAGCATTATAAACACAATGGGCTTTTAAATCAGGTAGCAAAAATATCTTGTAGGCATCCTTCAGTCTCGAGAGATTATGGTAACGTGCTCTGAATAGAGGTCTTGGAACAGCATCTAGTGTGGCTGAGAAGGCCAATACGAGAGTGACAATCCCTTCCACACTGAAGACAAATACGAAGCAAAAACAATAATAACAGTAATACAAACATAGACTAAATTAGATTCTAAGTAATACTTGTTTTCTTGAGTTCCTCACACCAATGAGGTACCAGAGCAGAAGAACAATATGTTGGAAACTGTAGTGTCTTTGCAAGGAAATGCAAATTCCACTGTAGATGGAAGTCAGTCACATAGATAGACTCTGAAATCTTTAAATTATTATACTACATTTGTAATAAATCTGAAGTATTTGCCAAAATAAGTTAGTCAATCTGTTATATAGATTTCATAACTTTTTCTTTTGTAAAAACTTAATAATTGTGAGTCCAGTTTTGGGAGTATATACTATAAAAGGGCAAAAGCAACAGGAGTTTGTTTTGTAAACACATGGACTAAATCTAGTTGATGATCAACTAGAGCAAATGCATTGGATGAACTGGCACTTCATCGACTCACCTGGCTTTAGCCCATGGTGAACATTTTCACCTTCTAGTATTTTTACAATTGAAAACATTTATTTTCAAATGTTTCAAACTATAACTTACTCTTCAACAATGTTCAATTTCCTTCTGCTTTGTAGTAGCCTAATCATGTCTATGCCTTTCCTTGTTCTATCTAATTTAATTTACTTAACTATATCTATATTTTCTTTTTTTTACTTCCATTTCTCTTCACTAAGATCTTACATAAATTCAGCCTCTTAGAATGTGCTGTATTTGATTGCCTCTTGACATCATTTTTATGTATAATAATACCAAATCTTATAATACGTTTTAAGAAATAAAATGAAGTATCAGATTATTCTCCCTCTTTTCCCATCTCTAGAAACCCAGTATTTCCATTTTCTCCATTATCTAAATAATTGTCGGTTCTTATAAAGGCAACAGTAGGGGAGAAGACTATTAAAATGCTAATCTGTCAGGGAGATCGACTATCACTGAATGCATCAAAACATTGTCTAGAGCAGTGATGGTGAACCTTTTTGAGCCCGAGTGCCCAAACTGCAACACAAAATCAACTTCTTTATTTCAAAGTGCCAACACTGCAATTAAAACTCGAATACTGAGGTTTTAGTTTAGAAAAAACAACTGCTCCTGCACTGCAAGGGTTAAATGTTTGCACTTTTTTTTCTATGGGTGGTATTAACAAAGAAATACTTACCGGTCCTCCAATCCCCCATTGGGCTAGACTGGTAATGATCGCCATTGCACCCCTCCACTGGACCACTGCACCAGCAGAGGGGAGTGCCAAAATCCGGGATCAGAGGATGGGTAAGTATTTCTCGATGGCGACTTATGGCTTGGGTGCCCACAGAGAGGGCTCTGTGTGCCAGCTGTGGCACGCATGCCATAGGTTCGCCATCGCTGGTCTAGAGAAAGGATCTATGTATCTCATTAACTCAAAGCCAACAAATAACTATTTGAAAGTGTTGTATCTTCGAACGTACTAAAATATGTCGTTTTCTTGAAGATGTCTTCTGGACAACTTGCTGCTTCTGTCTTCCACTGTTCTCTATGAAAAGATTAAAAACACTTTATTTTATCTTGGCCAGAATCCTGCTGGTGATAATTCAAGATCTGTGTGATTTGCCCATGCTAATTGACGAGGTGCTAGGGCACACCTCAGTTGCATAACTCGGCTCTTGACCAGGCATGCAACCAAAACACAATGCATCACCTTGTCAACTAGCTCCAGTTAGCCCCAGCAAGTTCCATAACCATATGCAAACACCAATGAGATTCTGGACCTTATTTATTAAAGAAGGGGAAACTGTACTAGTTTTCACTGAGCCCAGTCCCTTTAACTTTGCTGAGGTCTCTGCCTATAAAACAACATCAGGCAAATGTTACCATTATGTGTTGAGGCTTCTGGAAGCTGAAATCCCCAACATCTGGAATATCAAAGGTTCACCACTCTTTTTCTTTCTTGGACCTCTGTATTAGATAGCTTGGGGGATACCTAATTCTGCAAACATATGCCCTCTGTGTAGCTGGACATGCTAGATTGAATGACCATCAGAACATGTTAAATGTTTTTTATAACCATGAGAGTTGTCTCTTAACATTTTAAAAGTGATTTGAAAAAATTAACATCTGCTTATGCAGTTGGACATACTGGAGTGACCCATCTGCATGTCTTCTTCCACATACAGTACATGAAAGCTGTTTCTTAAATTTTTAAACATGTTTTTCTATAATCTCATATATTAATTTAAGCATGGACAAAAGTATAATAATAATAAAAAACAGACCTGTTGTATCCAAAAGTCTGACATTTAATCTGCTACTGAAGAATGTGCCTACTAGCAGCAATATTGTTTTTATCAGGTTTCTCCCATTACTTCAGATCTATTTCTAATAATGTTTGCCATTAGGTGTTCTCATGTCATATACATTATGCAAAAATAATTATTCTGAAATGCTATTAAAATAGGTCTTCTTTCTAAATATTCAATTTCAGCACTGGTAAACTATGAGTATTTTTACAAGACTGGTGAAATGTGTTTACTACACAAAATTCAAACTGCAACATTTCTTTCAAATCTGATATCATATATAAACCACCTTGAACTGTTTCTCTCCAAGAATGAGTATCAACACACACATGCATATGTACACACAAAGACAACAGAACTAGCAACTGATTCCAAATTCAATATTTCTTCATGCCATGACTCTTCATATTACTGTTGTTCCTCTCCTACCACATACTAGACATCGGTTCCATGGCTATGTTGATTTTTGATGTTGCAGCTCTATCTAGACAATCGCATTGTGTTACATCCAAACTAAGCTTACAGATTCTTCAACCAACAAGGTCTTCTCCTTCCTCCACTTCTTTTTCCCTTTCAGTTGTAACAATCTGCACATTTTGTTTCTTACTACCTGATTAAAGCATTCTACATTTTATGATTCATGATTTGCATTTTATATTTGGTGATTTCTTGGTCTTTACTCATTTGCCTTGCTGTTTCATCATTGAATTAATAATGCTAGAATCTGGATTCTTAACAGGAAACAGAATGTTGATAAAATAAAACAATCCAGATTTGGGCAATTTAAAATTTGCAAGCTGGAAGCTTAAAGGTAAATGCTGGAAGACACCCTTACAGTTAAGTAAGGGTTGAGGAATGTGTTGTTAGATTGTAAATCCATCACCCTAGAATGCACAGGATGATGTGATCTGCAATTCAATGATATCTTGAGGAGCACGTGTTCCCCAACCTTAACTCAACTAAACAAAATATGAAGTTAGCTTAATGCTAGATAAAGAAATACTTTAGTATACTTTAGTATTCAAATTACTGGATTATTTGATTACAAGACTCTGAAAACCATTCATCAGACAGTCTGTAGCTTTTAAACATGGTTATAGAAATGATGGTGTTTGCCTTTCGTGGCAGGACCATTTCTGTTTTTCAGGACAGCATCTTTCCAGAACCATCTACCACCAACAGTAAATTACAAATGTCTCCACCTCACTTCAGTATCAGTTTCACAAATATATATATTTATATTTTAAATTTTATCACATTTCAATCTTGTTTCATAAGAAAGCAATAGTATAGTCAATTTTCTTGATGTATCAGACATGCAAGCAGGGCAGTCCATACTCCTCATCCTTCTTAAAAAGAAGTAACCAATTACCTCAGGAGGTGATGAGTGCTCCAACGCTTGAGACATTCAAGAGAAAATTGGACAACTATCTGTCAGATCTGCTTTGATTTGGATTCCTGCACTGAGCAGGGTTTTGGACTCAATGGCCTTATAGGTCCCTTCCAACTCCAACTGATTCTGACCCCAAGTCTGAGCAGTTGACAGCTGTGAGATAATAGCCAGATAACAGCATTAAGCATGTTTCTACTTCCATTACTATAAACACTTGTTCTTCCTTTGTTCTTTGTATGTAAAATAATATAAATAATTTTTTATATATTATATAAAAATAAATTTTGGGCACATTCCAAAAAATGTCTTCAGTCTCCCCAAGGCAACTTTGGATTTGAACTTTTCAGGCAGCAGCCCCGTCCCACATTCTGACAAAACTGTACCCTTTTCAGGTACACGTAAAGCAGCTCTGCAAATCTCAGTCAGCACTTCCAGTCTTGCTAACTGAAGAACAAGATTAATATGACCCTATCTATCCTGTATCAAATGCGTCCATCAAGTTGACTCATTCCCAAACATGTGCATCAGCAACATGTGTGATCTCACTTGCCATGTTGGGATAACTGTCCAGATAAAGGGTGCTATATTAAAAATAAGCTAGATAAATAGAATCTTCAACTAAAATCAGTTCTGGTATGCATACAGATGGATGTGACTCTCTGTCTACCCTGCGGTGTCCTGAGTATGGCCTAGGCCTAGTCATTGAAGGCATCCCAACATCTCCACTGAACAGAACTGACACTAAGTGACACCTACGCCATGGAACTCTGCTTTTTTGGAACATCCAGCATCTATAACTTATTGTCTTATTTTTTACATTCCTATTTCATAATCTGAACTCAGCCCCTTAGAAAAATCATCCCTTGACAGAAATGCTTTCAGTGGCAGACTTTAATGAGACAACCTGTTCTCAAGTGGTGCCTCCTGTGCACCCCTAAAACTTACTCCTAAGGGTTTTGAAACCTTCTGGAGCTAGTTTTTTTGGCAGCACTAAAGGCCAGAGGATGGAAAAGAGAGGGGAAAAGTTCTGTGATTCTGTTTGCTGACTTTAGGCCACAGTGACTGAATGGTTTTTCTCTAGTGTTGCAGCAATGAAAGTGACTGAGACACTCTCTGAAGTCAAGCAATTACATTCGTGTCTGCTGCTTTCATGTACTTCTCCCAAACTGCAAGAGAATTCTGAAGTCATCATTTCATGCAGGCATGCAAGAAAAGAATTATTGTTCGCCTCCTCCCAAGCCTTACAAGTTGTGTAGCTTCCTCTTCCATGTGTCATTTTTTTTGTCAGATACTGCATGTTGAGAAGACAAGATTTGTGCTTTGTAATTATGAAGTAACAAGTGAGTCAAGATTACTCTTTGAAAATATGGTTTTCTTGCTGCTGTTCCAGAAGATGAAACTGCTTGCATAATTCATGATGACAAGGAGGCCTCAATAAACATGAAGAAGAACTTGGTGCAAATGTCATTTAAAACACAATACACAAGGCACCACAATTGCAACAAAGCATTATCCAATAATGATTCGTATCTGTCCCCCACCCACCCACTCCCAAAGTAGGAAGATGAGCAGAAGGAATAAATGGAAATAATCATAGTTCACAATTAGACAAGATGTGTGACCTGCAGCCTCTAAATACCACAAAAAGAGCCAAACTAGATGCTTCTTCCTGCAATGAAAAAAATGGACTTTTATTTATTTAAAAAAAATTCTTTATGAGAATTTTCAGTTTGCTTTTATTGTATCACCACAGTGATACAATCTAGGGAGCAGCAAGGACAGTAACCTCTCATTTTGTAGCAAGTGTTGCAGTTTACAACCTTTGTCAATGTTGTCTTGAATTGCTCTGAATCTCTGAAGGTTGTCTTTTAGGTGTATCCAGTACGGACATATGATAGAAGTTTGGTAAGCGGATGTCATATCGAAATCTCTTCCCCAGGTTCATTAAGTCATTCAAAGCATAAAGCTTATCAGCAATGTCATTCCCAATCAGGATAGAAAACAGACGTGAAATGAATCGGTGTTTAGCAAAGAGCAAATACAACTTTTTTCTTCTCCAGGCCACATATCGACAGTCTGTTTCCGCTGTGAGTGTTACCTGAAAAAGAAAGAGGGGTGTGTGTGGAATGATGTGTGTTGTTATTTTTATAAGTAAGATTTATGAGGGAAAACAACTTCTTTGCCCTGCCTCTCCTCCTTGTTTTGGGGTAATGTCTTCTAAAGACACACAAAGACGTCACTAAAAAAGATAGGGCTGGTTTACATAAAACAACAATCCCCCCCCATCCTTGCAAATCTGCACTGATAAATTATAATTACAAAATGGCTTTCCTTTTTTACTCTTGGCCATTCCTCTCCCCCTGCGCGACAATGCTACTCATCTGCACTGTATTTGCTGTATGAGGTACACAAGCACATCTGGAATGGTTGGAGGTGTATGTTCATAAGTGTAGCCCATCAAAAGCAAGGCAATGCTCAAAGGTTATCTGCACTCACATAGCCATCCAGAAAATACAGGACAGTTCCTGTCCCAAAGTTAGAGATGAATTTATCACATGAGGGGAGGAGAGGGCAAGGGAGGTAGGAGTAAACAAGGAAACAAGATGTGGTGGTTTTAGTTGTACCTGTTTTGGCACAGTGACATGAAGGCATGGGAATAAAAAGGATGTGCCAAGGCTTCATGGAAGGAGTGGATTTGGGGAAGGAGCAAGGAGTGGGTTTGGATAGATGCAATGAAAGGCAAGTCTAAACTCTCTCTCTGGAGAGAGCAAGAAACCATATGTCAGTGGAGGGTGGTGGAGCTAGAGGAAGAAAACTCTGATTTACTAGACTTGTAAGAATGGCTAGTTTTCCATGGATCTCTTTACCTGAACTGGGCACCAATTTGCTACTGCAACTCCTTTGCTAGATCCATCAAGCACTTGTGGATAGGTACTCCTCATCCCACTCTGAAGTCTTTTGAATTGCACAGGGACATTCACCCTCAGTTTAAATTATATTCAACTTTAAAAGATGTTATGCATGTGGTGCTGGTGAAGGGAAGAACGTGTTCTGTACAGATGGCAAATCAATAGAACTGTTTCCATTTATATCAGATTAGGAAATGGCCTCACAAGAAGTAACAAGGAAAAGGGGGAGGGGTTTGAAAACGTTCCTTCTTCAGCCAGTAACATTGTTGATTCCCTCGTCCAGTTTTTTAAAATATTCCTTATTTTATGGATATAAATGACAAATTTCCCCACCCCTTTTACAGGCATTAGTAACCAAATATTTGTTTCTTGGTATTCGTGGAATCTGTCCAGAGAACTGTAATGCTGGGTAGCACTGCAAACTATTCCAGGTACCAGTCTGGATGTAACACTATGTCTCACGCTGAAAGTTCTGCTTGTCAGTACCAATGATGGCACTGCTGAAAAATGCAAGGGAAGGAGGAGGGAACTTAAAGCAAAGAAGACATGCCTCTAAATCTGTAACTCAGTCAAAGGTTTACTCTTGCCCTGAAGCTGGAGTTTATCTTACATTAAATATATAGCAGGCAGCTGATCCTCCACTTCTTTCTTATTGAAGAGTAAGTGCAAATGAGCTAGGTTCAATCTGGGACCACAATATAGAGAATATGACTTGATGAGAAACTGTATGAGAAGTTTTCAAGTCGTAAGAAGTTTTCAATTCCTCCAGATGAAGGCAAGATAAAGGAATGCTATTTTTTTTCACTAAGGTCTCCATCACTCGTGCAAAACTGTCTGCAAAATGGTCTCCTTTCCCTTTGAGACATATACATCAACACATGGGCACAGCAAGCACAGAATAATAACTGAATGTTAAAAGAGGCACAAATATGTGCTGTGATGCTTCCATATTAGGAAGCACAGCATGCAAATAGGAGAGGTTCAAAACGGCCTCCACAGTTACTTCCCCCCACTCAAATTCATGCATAAAAGATAAAAGAGGGTGGGGGACTCCATCTGGGCCAAAAAGTTTTTCTTTTTTACTTTTTGTCCCCTATTATGGTGCAGGGAATTAAACCTTCCCTGCCTTGTCCTGACCCAGATCAGGCCTATCCACACTTACTTTGGAGCAAGAAGGAAAATGAAGCTGAGCTGCACTCTGCGTGTTTAACCTATCATATAAATAAGTCTTCTATCTCTGAAATTCTAGAAAAGAAAGGGTATTAACTACCAAAAGGTATTCAAAATTCCCCTACCTGAAAAATGCCTTCTTCTGTGGGTCTCAGTGAATCCCATTCAGGTGAGTCCAGAAACTGGAGGGGGAAAATATAGTGCAGAAACTCCCCATCTACTGTCACTCTGATCCTAAGAAAATAGAACAGTTAGTATTATTAATTATTCAGCACAGGGAAAACAAGCTAGGATTGAAAGAGCAATTTCTATAGAATGAAAAATCCTGTAAAAACCAAGCACAGAGAATGTTTAGTTTCCATATAATTCTGTCAATCAAGAAAGCTTATCTCTGATGCTAGGAGCTTACGAGCCATTCTGTAGATGTCATGTAGCAGCAGCCATGACACATCTTAAACAGAGTTCAGAAGATTTTTATTTTTACATCCAAGCATTGTATGCAACTGAATAACAAACCACATGCCTTCAGGAAGCTACTAATATTCACATCTTTCAATCCTTATTAGAAGTGATCATATAGAATAATATCTTTTGCATGGGTAGAAGGCAGAAACTAATTTCAATTATCTTCCTTGAGAGTTTTTTAATCTCCAGTGATCATTTCCAAATATGCCCCCAAAAGAAAAATATGAGTAGACTGTTCTCAGGGGCATTCGACAAGATAGGCTTGGCTCATAAGCTGCAGAGCCAGATAGACAAAGTAGATAGCAAGGAAATTGCATTGGTGGGGGAAGTCTTTAGGAATAACTCAGCCTTTCAATGTTTGATCAGGACAATTTCCTATGCCATTTCAAACACATCAAATATTTCACACATATTATGTGTTGTGATCATAATTTAGTAGCTCAGACTGATTTTTTTTTAAATGATTATTCATACTTATACAGGATGTGCTAAATAATATTTTTAGTGTTCATAGGAAGGGTACCTTTAAGTAATAGATCTGCAGGGTGGGGTGGGGGACAAGAAAGGACTGCTACCTCCATGAGGCTCCAGAGCTATCTGGCTGACCACATTGGCTGAACAGAATTCTGGATTTCATAGACCTTTGCCTGGTCAAGAAGGAAAACCATGTAACAGAAACCAGATCCCTGCTTTCCTACAGACAGCATAATGTCCCTGTGACATGTTCATTATCTGCCAAATGGCAGTGATGAGGCTTTGAGTTGTGCCCAGTGTGCCACCAAGCTGAAACAGGGGTATTTAAAACAAATGTTAAGATCTCTCATTTCACAAGAATCAAGGGACATTAATCTTGTCATACACAACTCTGTATTGTTTTCCTACCGCACTGCCCATGCTTGTGTCATCCAGCTTCCTCACCCCCAGATTCCTTTCCTCTTTTCCATGAAGTGCTTCCTGGACTGAACTTGGAAGGTGGTGACTGTGGTTAGCAAAAAAGTGAGGTCCCTTCCTGCCCTTTGCAGGAGTCTCTAATTCTCCCCACCACCACATCCACCCTAATGCCTGCACTGAGAAACAGAGCAAGGAAGTTGAAGGTCAGTCTGTCATGGAGGAAAAGGAAGGGGCAGGCGAGCAAGTATGCACAAGTAAAAACTAATGGTAGCAGTGTGAGATCCCAAAAAGGGGGGGGGGGGAGAAGCCTGTGGTTGGATCTTTGCAAGTAATATCATACAAATACAAATATGTACAGACAGACAGAATTTACAACCTTTCTTGTTACATTTCTCATTATAGTAGGACCTCCGTATCTGAGGGATTAGTATCTGTAGTTTCACTTATCCATAGTTTGCTGCAGCTCTATATACAACATAAAAGGGCACCCCTTGTGGGCTTTGCCCCACCCCCTATATATGAGGTTCCCTTGTGTCTGTAGTTTCAGACATCCATGGTAGATCATGGAACCAATGCTCTGCAGATATGGGAGTTCTATTGTACAACATTACTCATTCTGTGTTTGACACAGGACTATGTAATAATAATAATAATAATAATAATAATAAGCCGTTTATAAGTCCAGGCTGTAGATTTCTCTACACAACAGGAAAGAAATGGAAGAAATAATTGAAAAGAGGATGAAATAAATGGTAAATGGGATTTTGTTAGTTCCATGATTTGAGGGTGTCGGTTTCTTTTGTTAAAAGCAGGGCAGTAACTACAAGCCTTCACAGGGAGCAATCTGAACTTGTTTCAAGGACAGATACAAGAGTGGAAGTGTTGAGCCAACTTGGAACAATTGAAATCCACATTTTCTGCTCAAAACAATTAATGTTACAGAGATGCATATGAGATTTGTACTTCACATGATACAACAGAAAACATAGATTAGGAGTGGGAGTATATACACTCTGAGCTGGGATGCATCACACACATACCCTAATTTTGACATAAGGTGGAAGATGAGCCACCTAAGTTGCAGACACAAAGCATAGTGTGAAAAGGAATTTGCTAAGAGGAAAAAGAGAAATGCCAAGTACATCATAATCCCTTCCTGAGATCTGGTCTGAAAATACTCACTGCAGAAAAACTGGATCCACAGTGACTCCTGTCACTGCACATGATGCCAAGCCCTGCAACAGTTCAAAATGGTGCCTTATCTGTTCTTTTCTGCTGTTTATTATACCACAGTTTCAGTCAGCACAATACCATCCCTTTTTTCCTGTTAGTTGTCTGTCTGCCCCTTCTCCATCTTCACATTCACCACAGCTTCTGCTCTTCCCTTGACTGCCCTTTACGTCCCCACTGCCGTATCTTTGATTTTTTTCATCCTAATTAAAATTGCAGATCCAAAGATGCACAAAAACACTTAAAAATAATAAAAAGGGCAGTGATGAGGCATGATGCTGCCATTTCGAAACATTGCACCCAGTCCCCAACATGCTTACACTGACAGTGTGCACACCCACCCACACTAGGCTGGGACAAAGAAAAAAGTGTTGTGACTTGGGCATGTGTTACAAGCCGGGTTGCATGTGTTTGCAGCTAAAATGCAATAAATACACTTCCCCTGGGTTATTGCAAACATGTAGTTCTAGCCATGGAACTCCTATCCAAGACACCTTCATCTTTTGATCTGAGCTTTCAGTATCCTGCACATTTTAAACAAAGTCATCTTTCTTCAAAGAAAAGGAAACCAAAGGAAACTGCTTCTTTCATGATGAGAAATCCTGCAACAAATGCCAATGTTTATGTCTTTTGACACTTCCAGGATTTCTAGAATATGAGTGATAATTAAAACACCTTCTCTCTTTTTTCTTTCAATTACTACATCTTTGGTAGTAGAGAAGCTTTACTCTCAGAATTACAGTGTAAAGTATTGGTCCTACTTTATTCAGTTTAAATTGACAAAAGAAGACAATAAACAGGGAAAGCAGTGGATTTGACATTCCTGTGAATTGTTTTGTTTTCGAATTCAGAGTCAGAAAAAACCCACAATACAAACCTTCCCGAGAGAAGCAAGGAGAGTTTATCAATTGGTGTTTTGCCCTGCATGGCGTAACAATGCTCCTTCTCCAAGGTTATGACCTCTTCATCACAGCACAAGACGATCTTCCTAAAAACTGGCAGTGAAATACCCAAGGGCTGGAACAAAGCACTGTAAAGTTCCTGGAACTCCTTGTCAAAGGCAACACTTCGAATTTGGTAGGTGACATAAATAAATTGTATGAAGCATATCACAAACAAGATGAAATTCCAAGAGAAAATATCAGCTGCGCAAACATCCAGCCAGGACCAAACGGATGAGCACAGAAAACCTAGTCCAAGCAAAAAGAAGATGTAGAGCAGGCCAAAAACCCCGCTTCCACCCATGAAGGCAATAATAAACAAAATGCTAGCCAAATGATAGATAGATCCTTCTGCATCAGGCTTCCAGTTTACACAGACAGGATGTGCAAATATCAAGCTGTCCCAAATGCTTGAGTTGCCTCCAACAGTTGAGATACTAGAATGATCAGCCATTATTTGGATTTCCAAAACTTTTGTTGAATAAGTAAAGTTTAGAAGAAAAAGGATTCCATCATCTTCCTGACCGTGCCTTAACTGTTAGCAGGACATCATAATAGCAAACATTTCTTAGCTTGAAAATCTGCAGTAATTCATAGACAATAAAATGGTCTTCTAGGAAGCCCATCTTTATTCACATCAATTTTGTGAGTTCTTGACCTGTTCAGGGAAGAAATGAAGAGGGTGTAAGGACCAGAAAGTTGCCATTGTATAACTATTTATACTACTACTTCAACAGTAAACAGTTTCCTTTGTCAAAGCTTTATGTTTTCAAGGAACAGAGACTTCAACATAGGCCATTTAAATTTTTTTTCTTCATGTTAGCATTATCCATGTTGATAATACTTTCACTGCTCATAATTGCACAGACATAAAACATGTGAAGTCGCATAAAAGAAAGTATGCACGGGACTGAAAATGAAATGTGAAAACTTAAAAATCCAGTATCCAAAATAACTGTGCAGCTAGTTCCAAGTATCCATGCTTTGGGCTCAGTCCAGTGCTACACCAGTCGACCCTTGACTGCAAAATGAGGCTTTCATGTTGTTCCCTTCCCTTGAAGCTGCTTGTGCCCAAAAATCTACTCTGGAGGGTCACAGAATCACCCCTCAGATGCAGGGGCATATTGGGCACCCACACTTTTGCCACTGGAGAAATAAAGCTAAGAAGAACTGCAAAAGCTGTTTGTGATATGCTAAGGTGATTTGCTATTCTAATAGAAAAAGGAGGAATCCCACGGGCACCTCCCATCTTGAGTACATTTACATCAGTTCCTGGAATTCCAATTCTCTTTCCTAGTATAACTCCAAATGCACTGTTCATGTGCTTCATCCGGAGTTTACAGATGAAAATATATCTCTTCGTCCAAACCAAAAGCATCATCCACTGACTTTAGTGGGGACCAGATGCCATCTGCAATAGCTGTATATATAGATCTCACTTGCTGTTTACAGGCAAGTCCAACTTTAGACCAGTGGATTCCATGTTACTAATACAACATATAGAAAGCCATGAATTGCATTGGACAAATGTGTGCATAGAAAATTGACTTTGCATTACCATTTTTCTCATAGGAGCTCACAACCCTACTAGATGTAAATATGATACAGCCCAAAGACAGTTAGAAAACATGCCTTCTGCTTTGAAGTCCTTCCTTCCAAGTTTACAGTGAGTAGGCTACTGATATACAGAAAAATGAAAATATAGTGTTTGTTATTTATTTCACTGACATTGTATCCTGCACTTCTGATGGTACATAACACATAACCCAGATCACAGGGTTAACTTCTGGCTAATATTAAGCACTGCCCCTTGTGCTAACTTTCAAAGTACAGATTTTGCACTCAGTTACTTCCACATGATAAACATTCCACACGTAACTGTGTTTCTTAGGCATTGTAACCTTTTTTTTCTTGGAAATACATCTTTTGGATCTTACCCTCTGAACACAAGAAACTGTTAATTGTTCAGCTAAAATCTATAAATTTATGAAGATACCAAAGCAGTTCAACTTTGGAAGTTAAATTAACTTTGGACCTAATGTGGCACAATGTCCTATAAATAATTATTTATTTGTACACTAACGAGAGGTAAACAAATAAAGAGTAAAAATAAATTTAATAAATAAGGATATTTCTAAGCCATAGGGAGCTGTGAATACAGACAGATTGAACATTCATAGTCTGAAATTTATTTATTTATTTATTTATTTATTTATTTATTTATTTATTTGATTTATATCCTGCCCATCTGGTATATTCTACCACTCTGGGTGGCTTCCAACAAACATATATACATTGAAATGACAAAAAAACATTATAACATAATCAATAACAAAATAGTGCAAAAACTATAAATAAAAAATGAATAGCAAGAAAGAAAAAGAGTCAGGTGCTGACAGGAGGGAAGGCCTGGGTGTACAGCCATGTTTTTAGTTGGCTTTTAAATGTACCCAGCGTGGGGGCCTCGCGGATCTCCGGTGGGAGGCCATTCCAGAGGCGAGGAGCCACCTCTGAGAAGGCCCGGTTTCGTGTCTTTTCCCTTTGGGCCTCCCTCGGCGTCAGGCTCCTCAACCCCACCTCCTGACTCGCGCGGGTGATCCGGGTAGATCTCGGTGGGAGCAGGCGTTCCGCCAAGTATCGAGGTCCTAAACCGTTTAGGGCTTTATAAGTAAGCATTAAGACTTTGAAGTCAATGCGGAAACGGATAGGCAGCCAGTATAGCATGGCCAGAGTAGGAGAAATGTGCTGGTATTTTCTCACTCCAGTAAGGAGTCTGGCCGCCGCATTCTGGACCACCTTAAGTTTCTGCAACAGCCTCAAAGGAAGCCCCATGTAGAGCGCGTTACAGTGGTCTAATCTTGAGATTACGAGCGCATGCACCAAGGTAGTGAGCGCCCCCGTGTCAAGGTAGGGCCGCAGCCAGGCTATCCGCCAGAGGTGGAAAAAGGCGGTACGGACTACCGACGCCACCTGCGTTTCCATGGTGAGCGTCGGGTCCAAATGTACGCCCAGGCTGCGGACCCCACTCTTCGCAGTCAGGGTTACCCCCCCCCCCAAACAAGATAGAGTCACCCAGGCCACCAGCCACGAGGGCCCCCACCCTCAGAACTTCTGTCTTGTCTGGGTTCAGCCTCAGCCCATTTTCCTGCATCCATTGCAGTACGGTCCCCAGGCAGCGCTGAAGGGACAGGACGGCATCACCTGCAGTTGGTGAAAAGGAGATGTAGAGCTGGGTGTCATCCGCATACTGATGACACAACGCTCCACACCCCCTGATGACCCCACCCAACGGCCTCATATAGATGTTAAACAGCATTGGGGAGATGATCGACCCCTGTGGAACCCCAGGGGTTGATATGAAAGCACATAAAGCTGTTCTACGGTTAAAGTTTAGCAAATTCTGACCTTATAATCCACTTCAGTGGTATTTTAGGACCATGGCCTAAATTAAATTGTTAGTCCTAAGAAGAGTAGACCCATTGAATCAACTGAAAGGCGAATCCACACTTATGTTTTATGTAAGTGATTCAATGGATGTGTTCCAGTTGGGATTAACAACTAGATCAAGGACCTTTTTTTCCTCCAAACAACAGAAGAAAAGAGGACTACTATCTTTACTAGGAACCAGGCCTTCTTAATGGTGGCTGCAATGCTATGCAACTGTGTTGCCTGGGGTATACACCAGGCTCCCTCCCTTCTAGCCTTCAGGAAATAGCCAAACAACCTGTGTTTGAAGAGACCTTCAAAAACATTCTACCCCTTTGACCTCCTTGTGGATCCCTGAACTGGGTATTGATTCACCATTGCCTCTAGATTTATTTTATATTTTGGGTTATTGTTGTTATTGTTTGGATTTCATTATTTATGTCTTTGTGGATGGGGTGGGTAGTTGTGTTTTTTAAATTGATTTTAGATGTCCAGAGTAGTGCCTGGTCACTAGATGGGTGGGACAGAAATGTAACTAAAAATGTAACTGTCACACACACCCTAGTTACTTTCCGGCTGGATTACTGTAACACACTCTGTGTGTGGCTGCCAATGGAAAGTGTCAGGAAACTTCAGTGGGTCTAAAATGCAGCAGCCAGATTGCTGACTAGGGCTGGTTCCACTCCACTGGCTGCTGATCAGCTTCCAGGCACAATTCAAAGTCCTGGTTTTAAACGCCCTAAATGGCCTGGGTCCAAGCTATCTCAAAGACTGTCTCCCATTATGAGCCAGTTTTGGTGTTAAGATTATCAGGAGAGGCCTTTCTCTTGGTCTTGCCACCTTCACAGGTGCATCTGATGGGGACATGGGAGAGGGCCTTCTCTGTTGCTGCTCCCAGATTTTGGAGGCCAGGCTGGCCCCATCTTTGCTGTCCTTCCTTAAGCAGGCAAATACCTTTCTCTTTAGGCAAGTCTTCCCTCAGTAACCTGTGTGTGATTTTTAGATGGTTTGTTATGCATTACTGCTTTGACTGGATTTTTAGTACTACTTGTGTTTTTTTCTATTTTGGGTTTTCCATTTCTCAGAGTGACATTTATTTATTTATTTATTTATTTATTTATTTATTTATTTATTTATTTATTTATTAGATTTCTACCCCGCCCCCCTAGACAGCGTCTACTCGGGGCGGCTTACAAATATCATAAAATATCATAAAAATGATTTGGTTTGGATATTAGAAAAACATTTGGTTTTTTTGTTTCGTTTCCCCCCCTTTTTTTTAAATATTTGTATACTTTTTGTTCTTAGCTTTAATATTGCCTTTTAATTATGTAAGATGCCTCTTTATACTCATTGTTCTTAGCTTTAAATATTGTCTTTTAATGATGTTAACCACTGTTGTATGCTCATGGTTTTCAACTTTAAATATTGTCTCTCAATGTTGTAAGCCACCTTGGGTCCTTTTCAAAGAGAAAGGTGGTGTAAAATTATTTTAAATAAAAATAAATAAATAAAATTAAAATAAATAAAACAAATTTACTATAAAATCAATATTCTGCAACAAGAAGTGACATTTTTGTGCTTGCCATCACAAAGACTAAAATTGCAAGAATTAGGAAAGTCCAGTTGTGTATGAAGTTAAAGGCTAAATTTAGATGACTTGGCAAATTGCTAACCACCACCATCTGTTAGGGTTGATTCAAATGAGGAAGATATTTTGGTTGATTTATTTTAAGTGTATTTTTGAATGAAAGGCAGCCGGTATTCGATCACCGACAGTTCAGGCATCCTTCTGAATAAATGCCTTCACCTAGAAGGGAACAGAATTATGACATTTGTTACGCTATGGTAGGTTTTCAATGTGACAAGATGAAATAGCATCACAACCACTTTCACTTTTGTACTGCTTAATTGTTCATGCATTCTTAAGATCTATGACTGGAATCCTGTTGCTTAGCCTAGTAAGTCACACTAGAGTAGCCCATTGAATCAATGGAACTTGAGGAGATGACTCGCCAAATCCCCACTGATTTAGTGAACCTACTCTAGCATGTCTTACTATTCTACGGAATAGGATTTCAGCCTTTATAGCGCTGTTTCCCCCCAAAATGAGGAGAGACAGATAACATGGAAACAAAAATAAACGTATTTAAAAGACACTTTTATTTTCTTATGAAAAATATATGGTAATGCCATAAATGAACTAACATTTTAGAGCATAGTTTATATAAACAAAATCAAGTAGGATAGATTTCTTCAAAGTAAACTGCATAGCCAAAATGATAAATGGAGCACTATAGTGCATTATAAACACAGACTATTCATCTTATACTTTTCAAATATATTTCTCAATAGAGGCTACTAAATATTTTAAGTTCTTCCCTGTTCTGTAAAATATAGAGCAACTATCTTCTACTTTGTCTTTGTGCCTCAGAACTATGAGACAAATTTTGTTGTTGTTTAGTCGTTAAGTCGTGTCCGACTCTTCATGACCCCATGGACCACAGCATGCCAGGCCCTCCCGTCTTCCACTGCCTCCTGGAGTTGGGTCAAATTCATATTGGTAGCTTCGATGACACTGTCCAACCATCTCGTCCTCTGTCGTCCCCTTCTCCTCTTGCCTTCACTCTTTCCCAACATCAGGGTCTTTTCCAGGGAGTCTTCTCTTCTCATCAGATGGCCAAAGTATTGGAGCTTCAGCTTCAGGATCTGTCCTTCCAGTGAGCACTCAGGGTTGATTTCCTTCAGAATGGATAGGTTTGATCTCTTTGCAGTCCAGGGGACTCTCAAGAGTCTCCTCCAGCACCACAATTCAAAAGCATCAATTTTTCGGCGGTCAGCCTTCTTTATGGTCCAGCTCTCACTTCCATACATCGCTACTGGAAAAACCATAGCTTTGACTATGCGGACCTTTGTCGGCAAGGTGATGTCTCTGCTTTTTAAGATGTTGTCTAGGTTTGTCATCGCTTTCCTCCCAAGAAGCAGGCGTCTTTTAATTTCGTGGCTGCTGTGATCATGGAGCCCAAGAAGGTAAAATCTGTCACTACCTCCATATTTTCTACTTCTATTTGCCAGGAGATAATGGGACCAGTGGCCATGATCTTAGTTTTTTTTGATGTTGAGCTTCAGACCATATTTTGCACTCTCCTCTTTCACCCTCATTAAGAGGTTCTTTAATTCCTCCTCACTTTCTGCCATCAGAGTGGCATCATCTGCATATCTGAGGTTATTGATATTTCTTCTGGCAATCTTAATTCCGGCTTGGGATTCATCCAGTCCATGAGACAAATACACCTATGAAAAATTATATCAGACATGGTAGGAAGTAAAAAAAAAAAATCACAATTTGCCGTTGAAGTAACTGGAATTTTTTTTAAAGTCTTAGAAACATGAGTGGTTTTACAGTTCAGTGCTTTTCTGTATTTTTTAAACCCTCCTCCAATTATTATATTGTACAGAGACTCACTAGAGCTTATTCTCCAACATCAAGTCATGCCAACATTTACTATTTATATGCTAAAAGGATTCTTCTCTTTAGAAGTACCATCAGTGCAATGAATACAAACAGAAGCTCAAATGGCATGGGAAAAGCTAGCATCACATTACTCAGGTAATATGCCTGAATTTTTTCACTGGTTTTCCTGAGGGGCAATTCACAGCGGAACCTGAAGAAAACACTGCTAGGAATATGTCCAAATAATGTCTCTGTGTCCTAAGCAGCCTAATATCAATTCTACAGTTCACAATTAAATATAAGGCAAAACGCCACGATTAAAAAAGACACTATGAAAATTAAATATTTTAAAATTATTGAAACAGGCCAATATATGTTACAAAGCATTTCAAATCAACAAAGCACCTAGCTACTAGAATAAGCAGATTCAAGTGGAGTTCTCTTTTGATTATCATTGAACATCTCCCCTGTTCTCTGCCCACATTTTGCCATATACTATCCTGATCTCACCAGAGAATCCATTGAATGCAATCAAGGTAGTTAGTTTCAAAAAGTCTGGAACTGGACAGTGTATGAACCTGTTTCTAGTCCAGCCTTGCTCAGATGCACTCCTCTTGCTCAAACAATGCAGGACTCTCTTAAAAGACTAAGTGCCTGACCTGGATAGGGGCACTTCTCTGCTCTGTGGCTTTCTTCTGGAATGTTCTGTGCACCCTCATGCAGACATGTTAATGTTGAAAACACTTGATGCGCTAGGCTTGTGGAAGATGCTCATATCAGTCCTGGCTCTGGCTTGGCAGGCTCCGATTTGATTGGGCTGGGTTCAGTGGCAGGAGCCTAATCCATCTTTTCAGCAGTCTTGGTCTTGGCCAACTCATCTTCCTCCTTTGATTTCCCTTTTGACTGGACCATTTTACCCTTCAGTCTATTTGTATCCATGATGTATGCCTTCTGGATCAGTGAGTCAGAGCAGATGTTGGGAGTTCAATTACCCACTGTGCCTCTCAGGAGGACAGCCAGCCCATGTAGCCTTTGGCACGCTGCTCAGTTATTAATTACCTCCAAAAGAAGGAAACAGTATACTTCTCAGTACTCTGGACCTAGAAAACCCTAGAAAAGGTTGCTATAAGTCAGAATAGACTTGATTGCACATAATTGATCAGTTTATATGTGACCCAACTGAATTCACAGATATAATGTCCCAGTCATCAGTATTTCACTTTCTAGCACCTCTAATGACAGCTGTATGTAGCTATATGCTATATTTCAAACAGGATTCAAATCCCCACTGAGCTTCAATGTATGGGGTAACATTGGTACAGTCTAGCTTACTTCAAAGAGTTGCTCAGTTGGCAATACTTCAGCCTAGCCTACCTCAAAGAGCTGTTGGGAGAATAAAGAAGGAAATTGTTTATACTCCCCTGAGATCCCTTGAGAATAACATAAAGCTAATTTATTACAATGTCTTTATGCTTCCTGGTTCATATCACTAAACTCAACAGCAGTGTATTTTCTCTCTTCTTGGTACTTTAACATATTATGTTACATTATATAAAATTATTTAATGCATATCTGTGAAGATTCTCAGTCATCCAGGTGTGGTTATCTGGAAGCTGAGTCATGACAACTGGACTTCTTTCTTGTTAGGTTGAAATGTTTTGCTACTCATCCAAGTAGCTTCTTCAGTCTGAGGAATGTTGGTAGGAGATCCCCGATATATCCTCCACATTGGGATCTCCTACCAATTCTCCTCAGACTGAAGAAGCTACTTGGATGAGTAGCAAGATGATTCAACCTAACAAGAAAGAAGTCCAGTTGCCATGACTCAGCTTCCAGATATTTAATGCATACTAAACCAAAGTGGCTATTTTCAGAGAAAATGCAATATAGATATGTATGACGGAGTTCTTTACTCATTCATTGCAGTTAAAGGGGCATTAATTATACACATGGGACCAACCTGCACATAAAGCAATCTTTGTGCTGAGTATGCTTGTACTCTTAAGGATGTTAATTTGGTAACATCTTATCTTCTTTGCATTCTACATTTATCACAGTTTCCTTATTCCTAAGGTCCCCTGCTGTTTCACTGTCCTCCCATTTTTTTCTGTTATGATCCAACTCATTTTGTATTTTGGTATCACAAATTCACCATCTTCCTTGTACTTTGCTACTACAGTTTTTATATAGCAGGGATGGGGAGCCTCACACCCAGGGGCTCAATCTGGCCCTTCTGTGGTACCAATTTTGTCCTTTGGGCTTATCGAGATGACCAGAACCCATTTCTTTGTTTGCAGGTTTTCCAGCTTTTGCATGGGGCTTCCCCCCCCCCCCCAATTGTAAAAGGTTAAAATAATTACCAACATGGAGAATTCCAAGCTAAAAATATGCTGGTATTTTGATCAGTCCTTTCGCCTTTAACCCTGATCACTACTGGAATTCAGTCCCTGCCCCCACGAACTAACTGAATCTGGCCCACAGGCTGGAAGATGTTCCCTGTCCTTCTTTACAACAATCCTGGGGAATTTCTTACATATTTGCTCTCTCATAACCGAATGGTATTAGGACCAGTTGCTTCCTTCATACCATCCCAACATATACACCACCTCCTTTGCTTTTGGGGATCTGTCTGCCTGTCTGCCTGCCTGCCTGCCTGCCTACCTACCTATGATTTTTTTGTTGTTGTTAAGGACAACTACTGTATTTATTTTCCATCTTGAACAATCATACCTACTGTTGTAGACCAGAACTGGAGCTGATTGATTTAGTAGGAGCAGAAAACAATACATTTTGTATGGGAAATATTGAACATGTAAATAGAATTGTTTTCCATGTTACTTTAGAATAGAGTCTTGCTCTCTGATCCAGACACTGCATGGCTGCCTTTCATTTTAAAGAAGCATTGTCACCATGAAGCCTTTTCTGCCAGTTTGTGCATTAGAAGGTGATGGCCTAAACCTGTCTATCTTGTAAGAGCTCAGCAAATACCATTTTTGCCACAAAGGTATTGTAAGCAAGTGGAACAAACCTTGAAAAATCAATTTAGGGGAGGAAAGATGGTTGACGCCTCTAGGGCAGTCTGTTTTAACTCCATCCCTTTCTTTATAATCCCCTACATTTGTCTTTTTGTAGCCTTTGCTGATTTAAGAGGTCTGAAAAGCAAGAAAACTCACAAAGCAAGAAAACACTAATACAACAAAAAAACAAAACACTAATACAACAAAAAAACAAAAAACAAAAACAAAAAAACTTAGTAACCCAAACCATCAGCAGACCTTAATGTGGAAAAACAACACTACAAGATTGCCTGACAGACATCATGATCCAATATATGAAAGAGGAATTTCAGTTTCAGTGTCCCTACACAGAATCTTGCAGACAGATTAGAAAAAAATGTTTGTTTGTTTGCCTTTAAACATCTCCAGAACGAGTAAGAATGTGCCATTTTGCAATGCAAGCACAATATTTTGCCCCAATTTAAATAAGTGACTGAGTAAATCTCAGTTGGCCTGGAGAGTTCCATGAGTTATAGTCCTCTTCCCAAAATGGTCAGAGCAAGAAAAAATAAATTGATGCTATTTTATTTCCCAGCTGTGAAATAACCAGACAGTGAGACTTCAACTGGCCCTGTTGCCTGTGAGATTCAGGAAGTTATAGACCAAAAAAGTTACCTGGGGGATTCTAGGAGTTGCAAATCTCTTTCTGGACTTTTGAAGCTAAAAACTACAAAACTTTGCACAGATACCACTTATTTCCCAGATTAAATAACTGGATTGGTAACATTTAAACTACGCATCCTGACTGAAGTATTCCGGGAGTTGTAGACCAAGGAAGTTTTACTGTTATTCTATGACTACAGTGCTGAGTACTGCCTGAATACAGGAATGGAGGGAGAGAAAGGTCCAGTGTGAAAAATAAATGCTAGGGTGGAGGAAGAGGAGAGATATGCATTTGGTGCAGGTAGTGGGATGAATGAGCTGCTAATGCTAGCACAACAATGGGTGACTGCAAGAGTGGAGTTGGGAGAGAGGGAAAAAGAGAGAGCAGGCAATAATTAGGGATGAGCAGGAACAACGAGAGAGGGCACTTGGGTGAGGGTGGGACTTATTGGTTTTGAAGCCAGCAGAAGGTGGACTTACTTGCTAATGTTTACTAGCATTTTGAAGGTCAGATTAGACACTGTGAGGCCAAAGCTTCCTACAGAGCAGGTCACCCTCTAAGGATTTTTTTTAGACTCAGACTATTGCAGCCTTTAGGAAGTTAGTTTAAAGAACCCATTTTGTTGTTGTTGTTCTCCAGTTGGACTAATATTTTTTTGTTGTTCATGGTACACTTTGGATGTCTTAATTGCTGATTTAATTTGGATAACACTGTAATCTTATTCTAAAATGCAATTCAGATGTAATGGTAAATAATGGTTAATGTCATCACTTCATACCATGTGTTCCTTGTTTCCCTTGCTTGCTCTCTAAACTTGCACAAGTAGTGACTGACGCCAAGGAACATTTCCATTTCTGGATTTAATAGCAAACATAGCTTAGTGGGTTCTTAGTATCATTCAAATATCATTGATAATATTATGTAGAGCTGTTCTAGAATATAGAGTATTTAGCAATTCTCAAACTCTTATTTGCCCCGCAACACTGCTACAAAGTTTGAGTGGCAGAGAGTAAAATGATCAAGAAAATAAATGACTGAGGACCGTCCACTGAAAGTAATTTTCTGAGCTATAGAATGAATTCATTTCTCCCAGATAATACTGGGTTCTTTGTTTTTATTTACACTTCATTCTTAAAATAAATTATCAAAAATACCATGAGATAGGAAATCTATAGAAGCAACATAAAATAAAGTCAAACAAATCAACAAAAGTTTAATGGCTAGAGGGAAGAAAAATCGGTTGTTTCTTTGATGCCAGAAAGACATCAGAGAAAGAAGACATCTCCAGAAATCAACTCTGGAGAAGCATTCTAAAGTCAGGATGGCACCACTAACAATGTCCTCTGTTGGGTACCAGACACGCTTTGGTTGACAAAGCAGCCTGAAATAGCTGAAGATCATAACATGGCATGAGCAAGTAGAGACAATGGTCCCTTGTGAACCCTGCTGCTAAGAGACAAAAAGCTTGTAAAATCAAAATAAGCACTCTGACCAGAAATGGCCAGGAGCCAGTGCAGTTAGTGAAGTGCCAGCACAAAATGGTCATAATGTTCAGTCCCAGTTTAGGAGCCTTGCAGTATGTATTCAGAAACACCCCCATGTACAACACATTAGAGTAGTCTAATTCTTATACTGCCCCTTCATGGATTGCTGCCTTGTCGTGGCGAAGGGGCTTGAGTAATTCAGAGAAGCTATGGGCTATGCCGTGCAGGGACACCCAAGACGGACAGGTCATAGTGGAGAGTTCTGACTCAACGCGATCCACCTGGAGCAGGAACTGGCAAGCCACTCCAGTATCTTTGCCAAGAAAACTACATGGACAGAAACAAAAGGCTAAAAGATAAGACGCTGGAAGATGAGCCCCTCAGGTCAGAAGGCGTCCAACATGCAACTGAGGAAGAGCGGAGGACAAGTACGAGTAGCTCCAGAGCTAATGAAGTGGTTGGGCCAAAGCCGAAAGGACGCTCAGCTGCGGACGCACCTGGAAGTGAAAGGAAAGTCCGATGCTGCAAAGAAAAATACTGCATAGGAACTTGGAATGTAAGATCTATGAACCTTGGTAAGCTGGATGTGGTCAAACAGGAGATGGCAAGAATCAACATTGACATCCTGGGCGTCAGTGAACTAAAATGGACGGGAATGGGCGAATTCAATTCAGACGATTATCATATCTACTATTGTGGGCAAGAATCCTGTAGAAGAAATGGAGTAGCCCTCATAGTCAACAAAAGAGTGGGAAAAGCTGTACCGGGATACAATCTCAAAAATGATAGAATGATTTCAATACGAATCCAAGGCAGACCTTTCAACATCACAGTAATCCAAGTTTATGCACCAACCACCGATGCTGAAGAGGCTGAAATTGACCAATTCTATGAAGACTTACAACACCTTCTAGAACTGACACCAAAGAAAGATTTTCTTCTCATTATAGGGGACTGGAATGCTAAAGTAGGGAGTCAAGAGATAAAAGGAACAACAGGTAAGTTGGGCCTTGGAGTTCAAAACGAAGCAGGGCAAAGGCTAATAGAGTTTTGTCAAGAGAACAAGCTGGTCATCACAAACACTCTTTTCCAACAACACAAGAGGCAACTCTACACATGGACATCACCAGATGGGCAATACCGAAATCAAATTGGTTATATTCTCTGCAGCCAAAGATGGAGAAGCTCTATACAGTCAGCAAAAACAAGACCTGGAGCTGATTGTGGCTCTGATCCTCAGCTTCTTATAGCAAAACTCAAGCTTAAACTGAAGAAAGTAGGAAAAACCACTGGCCTAGTCAGGTATAACCTAAACCAAATCCCTTATGAATACACAGTGGAAGTGAAGAACAGATTTAAGGAACTAGATTTGGTGGACAGAGTGCCTGAAGAACTATGGTTGGAGGCTCGTAACATGGTACAGGAGGCAGTAACAAAAACCATCCCAAAGAAAAGAAAATGCAAGAAAGCAAAGTGGCTGTGCAACGAGGCCTTACAAATAGCAGAGAAGAGAAGGGAAACAAAATGCAAGGGAGATAGGGAAAGTTACAGAAAATGGAATGCAGACTTCCAAAGAATAGCAAGGAGACACAAGAGGGCCTTCTTAAATGAACAGTGCAAAGAAATAGAGGAAAATAATAGAAAGGGAAAAACCAGAGATCTGTTCAAGAAAATTGGAGATATTAAAGAACCCTTTTGTGCAAAGATGGACATGATAAAGGACAAAAATGGTAGGGACCTAACAGAAGCAGAAGACATCAAGAAGAGGTGGCAAGAATACACAGAGGAATTATACCAGAAAGATCTGGATGTCCCGGACAACCCAGATAGTGTGGTTGCTGACCTTGAGCCAGACATCCTGGAGAGTGAAGTCAAGTGGGCCTTAGAAAGCATGGCTAAGAACAAGGCCAGTGGAGGTGATGGCATTCCAGTTGAACTATTTAAAATCTTAAAAGATGACGCTGTTAAGGTGCTACACTCAATATGCCAGCAAGTTTGGAAAACTCAGCAGTGGCCAGAGGATTGGAAAAGATCAGTCTACATCCCAATCCCAAAGAAGGGCAGTGCCAAAGAATGCTCCAACTAATGTATAATTGCACTCATTTCACACGCTAGCAAGGTTATGCTCAAAATCCTCCAAGGTAGGCTTCAGAAGTATGTGGACCGAGAACTCCCAGAAGTACAAGCTGGATTTCGAAGGGGCAGAGGAACTAGAGACCAAATTGCTAACATGCGCTGGATTATGGAGAAAGCCAGAGAGTTCCAGAAAAACATCTACTTCTGCTTCATTGACTATGCAAAAGCCTTTGACTGTGTCGACCACAGCAAACTATGGCAAGTTCTTAAAGAAATGGGAGTGCCTGACCACCTTATCTACCTCCTGAGAAATCTATATGTGGGACAGGAAGCAACAGTTAGAACTGGATATGGAACAACTGATTGGTTCAAAATTGGGAAAGGGGTATGACAAGGCTGTATATTGTCCTACCTCCTTGATCATGTCTTTTCAAACTGTGAGCAGCAACTAGTCTGAAGAGAGGCTTTTGTCTGGATGTAGGCTTTCCATACAAGCAAGAACCCATATGGTCCTGGTTTCTTGAGCACACACAAAGTCTATGCAGGAAAAGGAGCCTCTCTTCTTCAGACTTATTACTGCTTGCATAGAGAAAACAAAAGAAGAAGCTAGGGTAGGCAATCTCCTCTAACTATATTGACAACACTGGATATAGTAACAGCTAGAAAAGACTTTCCATCCATCCTGCGTTACCCTGATAATAACCCTTGTAGGTCAGATTTTAGAAATATTGACCAGCCAAAAGTCTGAGTGAGGATCGTCACCTGGATCTCCTCAGTCCTAGTCTGGCATGCTACAACAAGGTGGAATTATATTCCTTCCCCCTCTGCAATGCTTTGTTTTTCAGTTGTATGAACCGTGGTTAAATGTGCAGGAATCTTGATGTAATAAAGCTTTGAATAGTTTATTACAACATTTTTAGAAAATACCTAAGGTTTCCAAGACATAATGAAATCTAGAGACAAATGTAGTGGCTGAAATCCTGTTGCACAGTGCTAAGTGAACAACAGGATGTGTGAGCAGCAGAAAATCACAATTGATCAAAGGCAAACTTGCCACTGATTAAAGTGATTTCAAGGTACATGCACTTCTGCAGAATGGGGTGAAGTTGTATACGTCCCAAAATCATCAAAGGAAGTCAGTGGTGATTTGATGATGATGATGATGACATCAGCAGCAAATCCTGTGCTGCAGTATTTCAGACATTAAAACAGAATACAGTAAATGACTTAAAAAAGGTAAAAGTAAAGGTTCCCCTTGACATTTAGTCCAGTCGTGTCCGACTCTAGGGCGTGGTGCTCATCCCTGTTTCCAAGCCGTAGAGCCAGCGTTTGTCCGTAGAGTTTCCGTGGTCATGTGGCCAGCGCAACTAGACACGGAACACCGTTACCTTCCCACTGTGGTGGTACCTATTTATCTACTCGAATTTGCATGCTTTCGAACTGCTAGGTTGGCAGGAGCTGGGACAAGCGACAGGAGCTCACTCCGTCGCGTGGATTTGATCTTACAACTGCTGGTCTTCCAACCTTGCAGCACAGAGGCTTCTGCAGTTTAACCCGCAGCGCCACCACGTCCCTATTAAATGACTTAGCTGAAAAAATAATAATACGGGATTAATTAAGAGAAGCCCTTAATATAATAGCTTACCAAGTTATTTAGAACCTGTTCAGAGGAGGGCAAGAAGGATGATCAGGGACTGGAAACCAAATCCCAAGAGGAAAGACTGAAAGAACTGGGCATGTTTTGCCTTGAGAAAAGAAGACTGAGGGGAGATAAGGTAGCACTTTTCAAATACTTGAAAGGCTATCATACAAAGAAGGGGGAGGATCTGTTCTCGATCACCCCAGAGTGCAGGACACGCAATAATGGGCTCAAGTTACAGGAAGCCAGATTAAGGCTGAATATCAGGAAAAACTTCTTAACTTTTAGAGCAGTATGGCAATGGAACCAATTACCTTAGAAATTTTGAGTGCTCCAATGCTGGAGGAATTCAAGAGAAAAATAGACAACCATCTGTCAGATCTGCTTTGATTTGGATTCCTGCACTGAGTAGGGGGTTGGGCTCTATGGCCTTATAGGCCCCTTCCAACACCACTATTCTACGATTCTATGAAATATTGACTTAGCTATGTCTATGCTGAAAATTTTACATTGATCCTTGTGATGTGCCCCTGCGTGTCCCCAGATTATTTCACTAGCCTGAGGCCCACAACACGTTCCCTCCTTTATGCTGCCACCAGTTGATCTCTGTCAACAATGTTCAATTAGAAAGATTGAGGTCCATGCTGAGTGTAATGTTTAACAAAATCAGGTTTATTGGATACAGTTCACTTAAACAGGTTCTTCAAAGACTTTAAAGTATTCAGTAGTTTAGTAATAACTTTTCACTCTTAACTCTATGTTTCACACTCTTAACTGCCTCCCTTAACACCACACTCTATCACTCTCTCTAACTCCCCCAGACTAACTGACTGACAAAACTCCTCTTCTCTTCTCACCCCTCCCTTCTAGTTTCTCTGGCTCCACCTCCCAACAGCTCCCATTGGTGCATGCAAATAACCTCCTACATGAGCCAAAGCAGGCTGATCGCTACAATCCTTTATTTCCAAACATGTGTCAACTGCATAATTGACATAAAGTACATAACAGAATCAAAAGTTCTTGGGAGCTGAATGTGCAGGCCCAAATCTTTGTATTGCTTCAGTCAAAACCAAAATCTAGAGCAAAGAAACATTATTGCCATCAGGTGATGGTCTAGGAAGACTGGATGTGAGCAAATGTTCCCATCTTCAAAAAGAGAGGGAAAACAGGATCTGAGTAACTACTAAATAATCCGCTTGACAATGATACCAGGAAAGTTCCTATAAAATAGTGATCACTGCAATTTAAAAATAAAGCAAACCAAAATCAACTAGTAAATATATTAGTCCTCATGATTCAATGAAACTTTTTATGTGTTTTAAAAAGCTTCGAATGAAGATAAACTACAGACTGGAAACTAGCTTTCAATTAGTGAACTCTGCTTGAACCCTTCAAATTCAATATAACTTAACTTTGTTAGTAAGTTACATAACCAATGATAATCCCCATGCTGTTTGCTTACAAAAAGTTCATGAAGCTTTTAAAACTGTTTCTAAAGCAGGCATGCAGACGGATTTTGATGTTGTAATCATAGTTCCTGTATTTTAGGGTTTTTTTAAAATAACAAGGGGAAATGCAAAAAATAAACAAAGACAAAATGTTCTTATACTCCCACAGTCTTCAGAACTAATAACATTAATATTAAAAGTATATGCAGGAAAGGCAGTAATTTTCAAAGGGATCAACAGTGTAGTCCTAGTCAAGTTTACTCAGAGAAACCTCACAATGGGCAAGTTCAATGAGGCTTACTCCCATGTAAGTGTGACTAGGATTGTATCTAACTGTATTGAAATGAAGAAGAGGGGGGAAAATCAGAAAAATAAACTGTTTTGGAAGTCATCAAGAGGACTGGCAAATGTGTAATACACTCCCGTAAGAAACCTTCTAAATATCCAAAATCTTTTGTGCAGATGTTAAACTGTTTGCTTAGCAGCATTTTGTATCAAGTAGCCACTACTGAGTGCAAAAAAGTCATAAAAGTAACAAATGACAGAATATTTCAGTTCCATCATAGAAAATGAAACGTATACATTATTGGAGTGTTCATTCAAGATACAACATTGTTGGTTACAGTTGCTGCATCCTAGGTCAGAATAGTAATGATGATGTCAAAATACCAGTAGGAAAGGAGGAGAAAAAGAAATCATTAAATATGTTAGAGCAATATATTAGGCATTCCAAAGGACATGCACCAGGAAAATGTGAACACTGCTGCAACTTCTATGAATTACTACAGGTACATTTACTAAACAGCCATCCCTTAGCCTGATTTTACTAAGCATGGAGACTAGCGTGGAGATACAGATCTCTGTAGTCCTTTAATCCTTCTCTATTAGTCTTCTTAGATTTCACTGGGTGCAATTGTACATTAACACATTCCCATGTAGGGGTTTTCAATGTATGACAAGGCATGTGTCACAAAAGTGAAGTGAGGAAAACAAATCAAAAGAGGCCGTAAAGCAGTGTTGTTGTTTTATCTTCCCTTGTCCTCTGAAACACAGAAGGCTTCAGCTTACTAGTGGCTCTGGTCTCATAGGAAGGTGCATTTGAAATGCAGGGAAAATGATTGATTCTCACCATGCCCTGTGGTTTTACAGTCTCAGTTTCACATGAAGATGATGACCCCACCATCTGAAAAGAACTCAACTGAGGATTTGTTGCTATATGCATCACAATCACATATAGGAAAGCATCAATCCCAACTCAGTTTTGTTTTGGTCATTAAAAACAAGCTTTTAAAAGGGCAGACATGCTTTGTATTAAGTGAAATGATTTACAGTTCCTCCCCACCTCAGGTCTATATGCAAATCAACTTGCAGCCCATCAGCTCATTGGCAAGAATTCTTGAATGTTGACTTTCTTTACTGGCATCTTTATGATGCTATCAGGTGGCCCTGAAATTCAACATTGTAAGAGCTCTTTCAGTAACATGTTAAAAGTTAGAAAGAGTGGCAGATTCCCTGTACTCAAGGCTAGAAAGGACAGCTGACTTTATAAAATATTCCATCTAGGACGAATCCATTTATTTTCTCACTCTGTCATCTCACCCTTTGTTTCTCTTCTTTTTAATCTCTCTCTCTCTCTCTCTCTCTCTCTCTCTGTGTGTGTATCATATCATGTATATACTGCATATCAGGACATACTGCATTTCAGTTGATGCATTCTCCGGCATTTATTACATTCTCTATTATGAGTATCTCCCTCTTCTACTATCATCCTGATGAAATTCAGCAAGATATACTTGTTAAACTATTTATTTGATTTTTTATACTGGCCATCTGACCAGTGGCCCCAGACAATAACA
Source organism: Intellagama lesueurii (assembly GCA_037013535.1). Lineage (NCBI taxonomy): Eukaryota > Metazoa > Chordata > Lepidosauria > Squamata > Agamidae > Intellagama > Intellagama lesueurii. Next base: position 255,700,311 of record JBAJHW010000001.1, read on the forward strand.
AGAACAAAATCAAATGTGGCATAGGCAAGTGCATTACATTAAATTAACAAATTAAACTGAATAATAAACATTTAAAACAGAACTAAAAACAGGCTGTAATTGGACAAAAGGTTGATGCTCTTAGGAATCTTAGGTTGGCAGATTTTGAAAGGCCTGATGGAATAAAAATGTTTTTAGAAGCTTCTTAAATTGCCAATTAATTGCCAAGGAAGGACACATCTTTAATTGGTTCCCCTAAAACTATTTGTCTGACAAGCCTTGTGTCAAGTATGTCCTTTATTTTGGTTTCTAACCTGGACCTCTTTAAAGTTTTCTAGACCACATAACGTGGATAGGGGCAATATGGTGGTGGAATATTCCTGATAAATACACAATTATCATATTTTTAAACAACCCCACTGCAGATGATTATCTATAGCCAAACATGGATCGTGTCTTTTATGATATGGTTCTTAAAAATCACTTCTCACTTGATGATAATTAGTAATTTGAACATAAATCTTTTGAGAAATTGGTTGTTAAAAGATTATTACTTCCCTGGTAGTCTGTGCTCTAAAATGATGTACCTGTTATGTGTCAGCTACTGTGCAGGATAAAGTACAGATATGTCAAACTTTGAACCAAGTAAGCTAGTCAGACAAAAATAACAGATCTGTTATAATTGAAAAGAAAAAAAAAAACAAAGACAGAGGGCTTATAGCAAGGATTTGCTGCATCAAATATAACACTCCCTGTCACAATAGTACAAAGCTTTGCAATGCCTGCAATTGAATAACTGCACTACACTATACTTTAGTGTGAGATGAATGAACCTAACCTCCTTCTGGCTGCCAAATATACCAAGAAGGCCTGCCTCATTCAGCTGGCCTGGCTGCCTGAAAGAACTATAACACAAACACACATAATGAATGAAATGATTAATGAGAATTTAAAACCCTTACTATTCAATTTCATATTTTATTTAACCCTTAACTTGCTCTTACTTATCTCAGAAAATAACACTGGCCTTCTTTGTCCAGGGCGGAGGACAGGGGGTGTCCATGCAAATCAAACTAGGTGGCTGAACTTACATAGAAGCAGCTGAACTTTCCTTTTGCTTCAAAACAAACAAACAAACAAACAAACAAACAACAACAACAACAACAAAAAACCACCCATGATTTTACAGATATTGGGAAGCTGAAGTCAATGTCCCCCACCCACAGTTGTTCTATAATTGTACTGCATGGAATTGAGTATCGGGAATTTGGAAAGAAGAATAGCTGCCAGAAAGCAAGGCAAAGCTATGCTCTATTAAAGTGTATGTGGGTCCATCATTGGTGTTGTTTTAGAAACACCTTTTAATCAGATTTCCTTATAGTGTTGTGCTGAAGTAATACAAGGCAGAAGTGATCAATTAGCTTTTTACAGAAACCTTCAGGCTTCTGATGCTTGCCGACTCTAATTCCCAGAAGACGTAAGGAATAGCTTATTGGCTTTGTGAAGTAAGACTTTTAGGTATTTACAGTATCTTGCAATTACTGGGCCAAGGTTGGGCTACCTAGAGTATATTTGATGTTAAAGGGGAATTAATGCATCACTCTCCTTTCAGAGAGGGGAAGAATGGATTGGCATATGCCTTCAACAGACAGCATACTAAATGGTGGCTTTATGTTGTATGTTAACATGCTAAACAGAATGGCAATGACTTATTCCTCCAATTTATAATATTTAATTTGCACTAATTAATTTTTTGACTTAATGTTCCAAGCTCTGTTACAAACCTGCATGGAAATTAAGATCTTAGGATAAACCCTCTTGGAAACACTACACATGGGGAGGGCTTTCTTCTGTGTCGCTCCCAGACTGTAGAATTTAATAATTACAGAGCTGCAATAATCTTCCACTCCCACTGCCTTTAGGAAGGGTGTAAGAGATATATTTTTAAACTGATTTATGAAATTATATATTTACTGTAATTTCAAAATTAAAATTAAGTTTATTTTTTTAAGCATATTTTTAATCTGCTTTTTTGTGGCTAATGATTTGTGTATGCCACATTGAAAATGATTCTACAGTGGAAAGTGTGGGGTAAAATGTAATTACTACTACTAATACTACTCATTCCATTCATGATGAGTTTTTCATCACAAATGTGTGATATTCCTCACTAGAATCCTGAGATAAAGGCATGGACTGACTTCCAGGGATCAACTGCAACCATTAACTTTATTCTGTGTATTTTAAAAGCTAAATTCAAAAAGTGTAGAAAGTAAATTTGGTTCCAAGAAACATGGATTGAAGCCCAAGCCACTTCCATTCTCTCACTCTTGGCTTCCAAGCTGCTAAACAAGAAAGTAGTTACAATTCTTATTTTTAAAGTACATTGGAACAACATATATAGATTTCCCACATGGTTGGCCATGTTGACTGGCTCATATGCCTTAGATCAGGGGTTTCCAAACTTTTCAGTATGAGGGCCACACCATATATTTTACACATTTTTGAGGGACGAAAGAGGGAAGGGGGACCCAAGCAATCCTCCACCCCTGCTGTCTTTGCAAAGACAGTGGGGGTGGGGGTGGGGGAATCGCTTAGATCAGGCTTCGCTCCTCTTCCTATCCCCGCTCGGGCATAGGAAGAGGAGGGAAGGGGGACCCAAGTGATCCCCCTGTTGGTTGTTGTAGGTTTTTCAGGCTGTTTGGCTGTGTTCTTTGCATGTCATGTCTGATTATCTTTAAAGTGAGCAGATTTGTCACAGAATCATAGAAAAGTAGAACTGGAAGGGATGCTGAGAGCCATCAAGTCCAACCACCTTCTGAAGCAGGAGATCCACAGCTAAAGCATTCCTAACAGGTGGCCATTCAACCTCTTCAAAAACCTTCAATGAGGTGAGCCACCAGCCTTTGAGGCAGTCCACTCCATTGTCAAAAAGGTCTTATTGTCAGGAGGGGGAGCCACCCTCCCCTAGTTTGGTGTCATGTGCCAACTTCATGAGCATCCCCTACACCCTCTCCTCATGCCATAGACTTCTGTGATCTAAGGTCTAGGAAGTCTTCCACTGTAATAAATGTTATACAAACTCTACAAGCATATTGCCACCATTGGGTTTTTTTTTTTTTTTTTGCTGAATTAACACTTTCCTGGATGCTGTTAAGAAAAATGTGTGAAACAAGACTGCAGCATACAAAAGATTCTAGGGTATATATATAACTGCAGTGCTGATGTCACAGAACCAGAACCTCTGAGCATGAACAAATTGTCTCTCTCTCCACAAGAACTTTCATGTCGGAAAGCAGTGATTCCAGGGATATTCAAGCTATGAGTTTTCTCATATTAGAAGTTTCAAGATTGCATATACAGTTGAATGCTAATAACATGTCACAGCAATGCCTGTTATATGTTATCCTCCCCCTCATGCCACTGGAGCTGGACAAAGTTAAATTTCATTAAGGAGTTTTCCAGTCCTGCCATAGTCCAGTGGGTTGGAGAACCTGGCTCAGAGTTCAGATTCTCACAGTGTCTCCTACCAGAGGGGTCAGTCAAGGTCACCCAAAGCATGTGTGGCTGGTGGGAGCTACCTGTCCTGCCATCTGGGCATCCTTGGGAAAGCTGCTCACTCCCAAAATTCCACCAGAAGCAAGAGCTGGTTTAAAACACAAAAACAAATATCCAAAAACACTTCGGAATGCCTCATACTTAGGAACCCCTAGAAAGAGTATGTGTAAGTTAGAATAGACTTCATAGCACCTGAATGCCAAGGTTTATTTAGAGTACTTTTTAGGGATCGCAGGTCACTTCTTCAGATGAATGTTCATGACAAATAAAACTTCTTCAAGGTACCAGAAACTCTTTGTTTCTGCTGCAAAAAATATATATATGAGGAAGGCTACTCGCCGCCCCTCCGTTAACCTGACGGGAAGTTTTTTTCCCCCTCCTATTTTATTTTATTTCCTCTGCCGCAGAATGAGGAAGAACCTAAAACCAAAAGCTCTGCGTGCCTGCCAGCCCTCTTTTATCTCCCCGCGGCAGACGGAAAGGGCTGAGGAGGGCTGGTTTCCCCACCGCCGCCACCACCTTCCCCCTTTCCCTCTTCCTTCCAAGGGGCAGGAGACCGGGCGACTCGGCGGTGCCCAAGGCGCACGCACCGCACCACCCCCGCCGGGACGCCTGCTAGCCTCGCCCCTGGCGGGGAGGCAGAGTCGCGCAGCGGCTGAGGAGAAAAAGAGAGGCTCGCTCCGCCAAGGGGCTTCGCGGGGGGGGGGCCGCCCACCCCCACCCCAGAGCTGCTTCTTTGCAGCGCCAAGAGGGCGAAGGAGGTCTCCTCAGAGGGCGCGTCGAGAGCGCGTTTCTCCCCCCCTCTCTCCCCCCCTCCCCCCCTCCGCCCCTCACGTCGGAGCTTCGGGCTGCCAAGTGCCGAGGGTGGGGCTCCCGGGGACCGTCTCCAGCCCTGGAAGCTTTCCAGCGTGGGCAACAGACCGTGTGGCAGCGCTAGGCTGGGCAGGGGAGTCCCTAGATGGAGAGAGAGGGGAGAAGGGCAGCGACAGCCGGCGGTCGCCCGCCCGCCCGCCTCTCTCTCTCTCTCTCTCTGGGTGACTTCGGCAGGAGCCGCGCCGGAGAGGGAGACCCGCCTCGCCTTCCTTTGCCGCCTGAGGAGTCCCTCGAGGTCCGCTCTTGTCCTTCCTCCCCTCCCCTCCCTTACCTTCGCCGCCTTCCTCGCTTTAAGTTTGTCCGCTCTCCCGGCGTCCCTCTTTTTGCAGCACCTCGCTGCCGCGTCAGGCGCCACCGCCGGGGCCGGTGCGGGAGCGCGGCGCGACGGCGTTGACTAAAATAGGCAGCGAGTGAGCCGCCGCGAGAGAAGCAGCGGGCGGCGCCCGCCTGAGGGTCAGCGGAGGCTCGGCCGTGGCCGGCTTTTTGCGGGGGTGGGGGTGGGGGTGGGGGGGTGAGAAGAGCGCCCCGGCCTCCGCCGAGCTCAAGGGCTCCCGCCACGGCGGCTGCCCCCGCCTCTCCTTTTCTCGACGGCCCCTTTTGGTCAGGCGGGTGTTTCCCTCGCCCCTTCTCTCTTCGGGGCAGTGCCTAAGTCGGCTGGGAAGCGGGCGTGGGGGCGTTTGGCAGTTTTAACTGCGTGGAAGCGGGAGAGCCAGCGGCGGGCGCGGCTGACTCGCTCCTTCGTGGGATGAGCCCGTGAGTGTAGCGGGTGAGGTTGGCAAAACAAAAGGAAACCCCAGGTACGACCTGAGGTAAAACGTTACCTCTCTTGGCTCCCGGGAGCAGCTAATTTCAGAGCCGTGGCTCCAATATGCCGACACTGGAATCAAATATAAAAGCGGGATGACCTCTGAGCATGTGAAGAATGCATTTTTCTCTGTGCTGAAATTAAGCGTAGCCTGCCTCACCCTGCTGGACAGAGCTTCCAAGACAAGATTGTCGTTGCTCTTCCCAGTTGAAAGGAACTTACTAAAAACTTACATTTCTCCCTTGCACTTTCCCCCCTAAGTACTCTCTTTTACACCTCTGATTATTTTCCTTTTGTTTCTCCTATTTTTGCCTCTTCAAAAGTGTCCTCCAATTTTTGATTCGTTTTTTTAAAAAATTATAAAATTTTGAGACTGCTTACTTCGTTGTTGTGCAGTGGCTTGTAACAAAAATAGCTATACATGCTTGAACTTCCAGCAGGTTGCTTTTCTTCAGCAATTAAATGCTTTGGAGAAAAAGAGGAATGAATTTGCTCTTTAGCTTCTCTTAAATTTTTTTTAACTTCAAAAACTGTATGAGGTAGTATATCATATGTTGCAGTCTGGAAAGTTCCCTTGTTAGAGATTTTGGCAGATTCAGGGTTCAACAGACGTGCAGGAGAGCTTATGCTGGATCAAACCAAAGGCCTTTCCGGACCAATATTTTATTTTCCACAGTGGCCTACCAGCTGCCACTGGGAAGCCCAGGGGTGGACATGAATGCAATGGCATCTTTCCACTCCTGTTAAGTACTTCTTCAGAGAATACTGCCTCTTAGAGATAAAATGGTGTCATCATGATTTATAGCTATTGTCAGCCTTATCTGCCTTGAGTTTGTCTAATCTTCTTTGAAAGCCATTCATGTGAGTTAGCAGCCATCAGCATGTCACAGAGCAGGAAATTCCATAATTTTCTGAAGTCTTTGATGAAAAAAGTATACACTTTTGTCTATGTTGGATATCTTTATTCATCCAATGCATTGGATAACCCTAAATTTTCAGATTATGGGCCAAGGATTAAAACGTGTTGTGTCCATTTTTGCCGGACCATGCATAATTTGATAGACTTCTCTTATGTCCTGTTTTAGTTGCCTTTAAAAAGAGAGAGAGAGACCCATTTGTTTAGCCCTTCTTTGTAAGAAAATATTTCTGGGTGTATCTACGCTAGCTTCAGGGACTGAGCTAGTGTGAGCCATTTTGGAATGCCTGACTGTTCCAAAGCCAATATATGAAGTAGCTCATAAGTGAGCCACTTCTAGATACTGGCAAATTAATCACTTCCCCTGCTCAGCAGAGGGCAAGGTAAGTGAAAAAAATGTTTTTATTGTGTTTAAGACTATCACTGATGCACTACAGTATGTCAGATATCAGACATTAAGAGAGACCTTTTTCTCAGCCCCAGCACCTTCACAGCTGCATTTGGTGGGGACACAGAAGAGGGCCTTCTTTGTTGCTGCTCCCAGACTTTGGAACTCCCTCCCACAGGAGTCCAAGCTGGCCCTGTCTTTGCTGTCCTTTCTCAAGCAGGTGAAGACCTTTCTCTTCAGACAAGCTTTCCTTTAATGACTGGCTGCCTGAGTGGGGGTTTTAAATGGATTGTTGTGCCTTACTGCTTTTAATGTGTTTTTGATGTTGCTTTTGTTTACTATGGTTTAGTATGGCATTTGTTTGAATCTTTTTAGCATTTGTATACTTGCCATTTTTAGCTTTAAATATTGTCTTTTAACTGATGTAAGAAAAATATATAAATAAATAAATAAATAAATAAATATATTATAGTGGCCAGAGGATTGGAAAAGATCAGTCTACATCCCAATCCCAAAGAAGGGCAGTGCCAAAGAATGCTCAAACTACCGTACAATTGCACTCATTTCACACGCTAGCAAGGTTATGCTCAAAATCCTACAAGGTAGGCTTCAGCAGTATGTGGACTGAGAACTCCCAGAAGTACAGGCTGGATTTCGAAGGGGCAGAGGAACTAGAGACCAAAATGCTAACATGCGCTGGATTATGGAGAAAGCCAGAGAGTTCCAGAAAAACATCTACTTCTGCTTCATTGACTACGCAAAAGCCTTTGACTGTGTGGACCACAGCAAACTATGGCAAGTTCTTAAAGAAATGGGAGTGCCTGACCACCTTATATATCTCCTGAGAAATCTATATGTGGGACAGGAAGCAACAGTCAGAACTGGATATGGAACAACTGATTGGTTCAAAATTGGGAAAGGAGTACAACAAGGCTGTATATGGTCTCCCTGCTTTTTTAACTTATATGCAGAATACATCATGTGAAAGGCAGGACTGGATGAATCCCAAACCGGAATTAAGATTGCCGGAAGAAATATCAACAACCTCAGATATGCAGATGATACCACTCTGATGGCAGAAAGTGAGGAGGAATTAAAGAACCTCTTAATGAGGGTGAAAGAGGAGAGGGCAAAAAATGGTCTGAAGCTCAACATCAAAAAAACTAAGATCATGGCCACTGGTCCCATCACCTCCTGGCAAATAGAAGGGGAAGGTATGGAGACAGTGACAGATTTTACTTTCTTGGGCTCCATGATCACTGCAGATGGTGACAGCAGCCACGAAATTAAAAGACACCTGCTTCTTGGGAGGAAAGCGATGACAAACCTAGACCGCATCTTTAAAAGCAGAGACATCACCTTGCCGACAAAGGTCCGCATAGTCAAAGCTATGGTTTTTCCAGTAGCGATGTATGGAAGTGAGAGCTGGACCATAAAGAAGGCTGACCGCCGAAGAATTGATGCTTTTGAATTGTGGTGCTGGAGGAGACTCTCGAGAGTCCCCTGGACTGCAAAGAGAACAAACCTGTCCATTTTGAAGGAAATGAACCCTGAGTGCTCACTGGAAGGACAGATCCTGAAGCTGAGGCTTCAGTACTTTGGCCATCTCATGAGAAGAGAAGACTCCCTGGAAAAGATCCTGACGTTGGGAAAGTGTGAAGGCAAGAGGAGAAGGGGACAACAGAAGACAAGATGGCTAGACAGTGTCATTGAAGCAACCAACATGAATTTGACCCAACTCCGGGAGGCAGCGGAAGACAGGAGGGCTTGGTGTGCTCTGGTCCATGGGGTCACGAAGAGTCAGACATGACTTAACAACTAAACAACAACAATATTATATTATATTATATTATATTTTTGGTATTTTGACATATGCATCAGCCATAGTCTAAAACGGGGGGGGGGGGGGGAATTTCACTTCCGCTGCCATTTGCCAAGCAGGGGAAATGATTAATTTGCAAGTATCTGGAAGTGTCTTGCTTATTAAGCTACTTCATGATATTGTCAAATTGATACTGGTGATCATGCATGAAGAAAACCGTGTTTATTTGGACCAATCTTAATCATTCTAAATAAACAGTCGGTTCCAATGCTAGACTAATCGCGGAGGGATTAGTCTTCCTTAGGGACGAATTGGAATGCGCTAACAAAAATATTGTGTTGTTGACATTTTTAGAGCAATTCTGACCATTCCAGCAGTGGGCTACAGAACGCAAGAAACTCCAGTGTACCTGACCTCTATGTCTCTTCATTATTTTGGTTTCCCTGTTCCATGCTTTTTTCAGTGCTTCAGTATTGCTTCTGAGATGTGGTAACCAGAATGGTAGATAGTATTCCACTTATGGTTGGACCATGGATTTTCAGAATTGCAGACTTCAGACTTGTGGAAACTGTTTTGTGTTGTTGTTGTTATTTTAGTAGAGTGCCTGGTACCAGTAATGGGCTTGATGACGGCAAACATAGTGAAACTCAGTCCACACAAGACAGAGGTGCTCATGGTCAATCAGAAGGTAGATGGGGGAATAGGATACAACCTCTGCTGAACAGGGTTACACTCCCCCTGAAAACTCAGTTTGGGTGTACTCCTGGATGCCCAGGTTTCAGCAGTGGACAGGAGTGCTTTTGCACTGTTAAAACTGTTGCCTTGTTGCTCCCGGTTCCTTGAGATGTCTAATTTGGCTACAGTGATGCATGCCTTAGTTACATCCTGCTTGGATTACTGTAACACACTTTATGTGGGGCTGCCTTTGAAGATTGTTCGGAAACTTCAGCTGGTTCAAAATGCATCAGCCAGACTACTGACTGGGACCAGTTATAGGTAGCATACAACGCCCCAGTTACAATTGCACTGGCTACCAGTTTGATTCCAGGCCCAAATGAAAGTGCTGGTTATTATCTATAAAGCCCATAACACTTGGATCCAGGCTATCTGAAGGACCATATGAGCCTTCCTAGTGTTTAAGACCATCAGAGGAGAGCCTTTTCTCAGTCCCATTGCCAGCGCAGGGATGGCTGATGAGGACTTTCTCTGTGGCTGCTCTCACGTTATGGAATCCAGCTGGCCACCTCCATTTTATCCTTTTGCTGACATTGAAAACCCAACTTTTCAGGCAAGCTTTTGACAACCATGATTGAGTCCCTGAATGTTTTTTTTAAAGCTGATACAGTTTTCAATGTTTGCTTGCTTTTAATTATTCAATTGTATTTTAATTAGTGTATGGTTTGATTGTTTTGTAATGTTGAACGTCTTGTGTTTTGTATTCATTTTAATATTGTGAGCCGGCTTGGGTTCCCTTATCAGCAGAAAGGTTGCTTATAAAAGAAACAAGCAAGCAAACAGAATGGGACACAGCCCTCCAACACAAGGCTGTGTTGCATGTACAAATGCAATTAGCAGTTGAGATGCTATGAATAAGACATTAACAAAGCTGTATTGGTCAATGTGAATAAAACCAGATCACAGGCAGGTCTTTGTGAGGACCATCTAAATTTCCATGAAAGATTGCAAGCTTTGCATAACTCTTCATTAGGCATGGTGTTGGAGAAGTCATAACATTTGGCCAGGTGGTAGCATGGTTATGAAGTCTGCTGTTAAATCAGTTCCACACTGAGTGTATAGACTGCATTTGTACCCAGCAGCACACATTGGGTTGAAAAAGCAGTGGTGGTCTTCCATCTTGAAAACTACAAATCAGGGATTTTGACAGTCTGTTTTAAAACATTTGTTAAAACAATAGTTGGAGATACTTTCTGATGAATGGCAAACCATCCAAAGATCTACGAATAGAACCAAAACTACTTTCTGTCTATGCCTGGTATAATGTCATTATGGTACAGGGAGTGTTAGTGTTAATCCTTTCCCAAACAATCCAAGAACCTAGGTATTCCTTGTTCAATCAAGAAAAGAAGATAAATGTCTTTCCAAAATATTGCAGTATTTCCAAAACTGCTGTTGTTGTGACAAGGAGACAGCCATTAGTCCTGCAGGGACAAATATTTGCATCATAAGAAACATTAATTAATCTTATCCAAATAGATCACCTTCCCTTATCATAAAATATCTGATATACCAATATTACAAGTTAACTGTAACAAATCAGTTTGCATAATGTAATAATTACATAGCGGTTTACTTTCTCAGTTTATAACAATTTTAGGTCTTTGTAATGAATTATGTAATGGATAATTTGTTTTTGCATCATAATTCACAGCAATTCATTTCTATTCTTATTTGTTGCATCTACCCAAAGGTTGAATGGGAAATGTATGTCCCTCCTTTAACATTCATATAAAAGTTCCCTTTGTAAGGGTTGAGCAAGTACAGTAATTTTAGAAATTCAAAGATTTGTAGCACAGACCTGTGTATGTCTACTCAGAAATAAGCTCTGCTGAATTAAATTAGTTTAATTCCACATTGAAGCCTTAAAATTTCCTTTACCTTTAAGAGTATTACTTAGTTAAGAAACTTTAAGAATGATATAATAAAACAGAAAAATCCTCCCTAAGGGAATAAATCAGGCTCCAGCTTGCAGTATGTGGAACTTTCAAATGCTACCTTGCATTAAATTCCAGGGGAAATACCCATGATAGTCAATTAAATCAACAGCAATAAAGATTGTTATAGCACCTTAACACAGCTGTTATTTGTCATAAATGTTTGTGGAGTGCAACCCATTTCTCACTTCTGAAGAAGTGGACTAGCCTCCATGAATGATAGTAATAATTTCATGCCATCTAGTCAATTCCAGCTTATAGTAAACCTTCTCAGAGTTTTTCATGTATAAAGTACTCAGAAATAGTTTCTTCTTGGGGTGCTCTGGGATCATGCAGCTTGCCGAGGACCACACAGGCTGATTTTTTTAGTGGTGGTGGGGAGGTACCTTGAGGAATTGAACTCCTGTCCTCTGCTCCACCTTTGTAAGCTAGCCAGCCAAGCTTATTGCAAATAAGACTTGTTAGCCCTAAAGATGCCAGAACAATCTTTGTTTTTATCTTGCCTTAAGAATATCACATGTGATAAAACTGATTCTTTGTGGTTTGTTTGTTTTTGGTCATTGTGGCTTATGTCATTTTCCTTATCCACATGGAGATTTTCTTCTGCAACATCTTTATGGTATGAAATTATGATCTTTTCATCTGTGCTGGATAGCTTTGTGGTTGCAGAGCCAGAGGTTAGGAACCCCAGGCCTCACTGTGCCTCATTGACAGGGCCTGGATTCGATTGATAAGGTTCCTTCCAGCTCTGCAGTTCTAAGATGATGATGATGATGATGTATCTAAGTGCAAAAAATGCAGTAGTTGCTTGATTCAGATATTTGCTGTTGGGAACTGTGAGCACAGCATCCCTTTGTATGCTTGGTTCTTTTGTTTTTCAAATAGGCTGTCCTCTGTGATCTGGAACTTGTGGATACAACCTGTAGTATGTAGACAAGTAGTGTGAATTACATTCATCACCATCTTTCCAGCATTCACTAATTTGATAAAAGCTAGTACCCTAGATTAGTTTGGAAACAAAATAGCAGGCAGCCCTGGCATTGTTATATTTAACTTAATGATATGAAAATTGGAACATGGACCATTGAAGAGCCAACTGGGCTTATTATGTTGCTAATGAATGGTACAATTGATTGACATCAAAAAAATGAACAGCTTTGAAATTGCTTTCTAATGAATTACTCTTAGACAATATGCCTGCTATGTTGCTGATTAAATTTGCTCCTGTTCTTCCTTTCTGAGACACAAGATAAAAATCCTTTTGTTAGAGGAAGCCTGTAGACAATGAAACAACAAAACCATTTTATAGTCTAACATTTAATTCTGAATTGATGCAGTAGCCTATGCCCCAGTTTTGGTAAATACTGACAATGTCTAAGTTGAACCTCTGAGATAAGTATCTGATGAAATGGGCCATAGTATACAAAAGCTTTATTCTTGTTATGTGCTATCAAGTTGGACCTGACTTACAGAGACCCTAATAGGGCTTTCAAGGTAAGTGAAAGATTTAAGGAGTGGTTTTGCCAGTTCCACTCCCTAGCGATTTTCCATGCAGAGTCGGGAATCAAACCCAGGCCTCCTGAGAACTAGTCCATCACTCTATCCACTACTCCACGCTGTATCCCCCCCACAAAAGCTTATGAAGTACTAAATTTGTTAGTCTTTAAGGTTTCATAGGATGATGTGTTGCTCTTGTTACAATATGGCTGCTGCTCCCCTGGAAATGAGCTATGCATAAAGCTTGAAACGGGACATCTAAATAGCAGGAAATCCCTAAGAATATTCAGGATGTTAATCATGCTAATGATGAGCTTTAATGTCCTGCAAGAACAGTAGCCACAGAGTTAGTGAAATGGATCCACTTTCTCCATAACAGAGCTAATGTTCTGAAGGTTTTCCAGTGAGAGTCCATTACCAGATCTGCCAACTGATCTTTTTAAACTAGATATGCTAGAGAAGAATTGGACCTGGATCCTTTTGTATAGTAGGAATCCATGTAGATTTCCATGGGTTACACATCAGCCCAGGGGCCCAGATTGGTTTCTGGCTTCAAAGCTGGATTACCACCCAGGAAACCTTCTGGGACACCATGTCACCAGAATGTGGCTGTGGCTGAAATGGGCATAGACACCTTATTTTCCCCCACAGCATTTATGCTGGCATGAGCACACCATGCAAGATCCCCATTCCTTCTAGTGTCTGTCCCAACTCAGCTATCTATGCAAATCATATGAAGCAAGCAGGCTTTTCACTGTATGGAGCTCTGAAAGACAGCCTAGCTGAGTGCTCAGGAGGCTACAGTTCTTCCTTCTGATGACTGATCAGAAATCAGCTTTCTGCATTCCACACAGCCTTTCCCATCACTGAGCAAAGATAAGAGAACTTCCTCTCTCCTCCATTCTTTGAAAGGCAGATTTTCTGAGTGCCAAAGTGGGAATGGCTCCTTTATCTCTGACTATAAGAAACCTTTTACCTTCAGTAGTTCCAGGAGGGCCAATGAAGAGCCCCTGTGGGCCATAGTTGACTCTTGGGTTGCATGGCCTAACTCTAGCCCTATTGGAATAATATTAATGCAGTCTAAGATCACATTTGGTTTTGACATCTATAGTGGGATATGTTCTATGGATCCCCATTCTTGTTAGTAACACCAAGGTGGTGGCAGGAAACATCTATACGTGTCTGTAAGATATATTCCAGAAACATCAACCTATCTGAAAGAAAGCTCCAGCGAAATCAATTAGATTTACTTCTAGTTGAATATGCCTTCAAAGGAATATGCCCTAGTTCAATATGTTGGGGATTGGATCTGGGTAGAAATCTACCTGGGCTTCAGTCCCATGGATCTCTGCTGTTCTGCCTAGTGCAGGTTACTAGCTGCAGATACTGATTTTTCTTCCCTCTCCACCTGCCCCCGCCCCCAGGTATCCTTGAAAAACTGGTCTGAGTAACTGAATTGCAGTTGGGGGGTTGGGGACACTGACATTAATGTTTGCAGCCAAACATCATTTTAGGCAGAACCACAGTAATACGTCCATTTAGTTTAATCAAGCAATAAACTCACAACATAATTTTTGCAAGACATTTCCTGTTCTCTGCAATATCTGTTACAGGTATATATATTCCATACATGATGGGAATGATCTTTTTTAAAGGTAAAAAAGTTGCACACACACAGTAGTTCTTGACAGATTCTTGCCTTGTATTGATTGGTTAAGGCAAGAAAATGTATGTGGATGTAATTACATTTTGCTATATACTGCCTCAAGCTGCATAATCATTCTGTATGTGTGAGCATCTGGAAACATAAGGAGGAAGGTGAAGAGCAGCAAGCATGAGAACATTTTCATTTATATTTATGATGACAATATTGGTGCTGAAAAATATATGGAGAATAAACATACTGATATGCTGAAACTTGTCAGACAGATGGTGGTAGTGGGGGAAATAACGGCCCTTGTGGATGTCAGAAAATATCCCACAGTGCCTAACTATATATAGCTCAAAGAGCTGATAAAGCATTTTGCTGAAGTTTACAAATCATTTATCATCTTTTTGAAACATCAATAAGGGGGGGGAAAAGAACAGCTTTAAAATAAGGAAAAATTTCATACTCACATATACATAAATCGTTTTTCCTTTGATCTTTTTTTTAAAAATATAAACTCAGTAAAAATTAAGGTGATTTGCAAATATATAGGGGTGTGTTCCAAACAATCAGATCAGTGAGTTGTATATATGCTTGCTTTTTCAACCAACACAATTTGTGGCTTAAAAAAAAGTTAAGGCAAGGAAATATCTCACAATGCATGATATATGTCTGATTCCAGCAGTGAGATTAGTTAGAAATAAAGTTAAGCACCAAGAAGAAGAAATCTATCAGCTATATACCAAGTTAACAAGAACTGGAAGAATGGGAACATATAGGCAACACATATTTGCACCATTCATGAGCTCCTGTGCATTCTGCTCTGCAGTGTATTTGCCAGTGAGAAAGATCTGTGGGGAAACAAAACATCTGATTAGGTGACTTTTGCAAGACACAGCTGGGCTCAATTTCAAGTCAGATTTCCACTCTTGTAAATATGACCTGAAACATGTGCAGCACATTTCTGTGGCTGTCTTTTATTTAATACATATTAACTGTAAGGTAAGCATGAATAAGATTATGTGGGATTCATGCATGACATCATGGGCTTTAAAAGCACATCATGGGTTTTAAAAGCATGTTTTAGACATAATGGCCCAATCCATCTGTGCATCAATAATTTGAAACAATTCAAATCATATGAAGCAAGCAGGCTTCAACAAGACAAGGAAGTGGGTTTTACAACCCAGTCAAGAAATGTGACCAGGACACGTTTTCAGGTGGTCACAAGGTACTGGCTCCAGGTTGGGGTTCTTGGCGATGTCCCAAGAAAGTTAGCTTGATGAATAATGAAAATATGAGAAGCTCTCGCAATAATGTGTTCTTGTTGCTTTCTCATCCCACATTCCACCTTCACCATTGGCCACCTCAGCAATACAGAAAACAGAGGAAGGATGTATAGGGACATAGTACAATGGGTCCTTAAGATCCACAGGCTGTGGCCAGCTGGCCAATTGTGTTAAGCACTTGCGTCAGCCACAGTTGAACAATAGAAAACATAAGTCTTCAATGCTAGGTTGCAGCTGGCATTTGCCAGTATATCTATCTCTTTCTGAAATAGTTCTCAGGCACTAGAAGTTGATCACATATCTTGTCCTAGCTAGAACTTGGAAGTAACATATCACAAATAACATAGATATTTATAACTAGTTTCTTCTTGGAATAACAAGGGTGTTACAGAGTTACATTTCAAAAGTAACATAAAAAGCAGGAATGAATTTAATTTACCAATCTGACAAGGAATCACTAGAATCTAATTGGGATTTTACTCCAGAATAAGTGGAATTGTGGGATTTGTAGCGGCAATTTGCAACTAATTAACAAGTGCCAGTCTGAATAAAACCTTGCCAGTTAGCTGCAATCCAGCACTATAATTTACACAATTCTCCTTACTCTAGAGTAAAATCCTAATAGGAATCTGGCTAATATCTAGTTACTTTCAGAAATCACTTTTAAAAATATTTTAAGGACTTTGAGAGGAATTGGTAAAGTGTGGTGCTGTCCTTTGCTCAACTGTAATTTTTTTTTGTTTTTAAATAATGGAAAAGTAACAATCACCAGAACAACAATGGGAACGTAACAACAACACTGTCAACATTGTGACAAATAATGAAAACAGGTTACTTTTCACCTACTATAACAAATGATGGGGGAAATAGCTGTAAAAAGTAACTTTCCAGGCTGTGATCTTATCTTGGACTGTACCTACAGGATGTTTAGAAAATACCTCTGGGCATATGAAGATATATATATTGTACCCCCAGCACTGACTGGTGCACTTTTAAGGAAAGTTTGAGCCTAGACCCCTTTTTATGTTGTCTTCTTTTGCAAAATGAAATGGGTCCAGAAAGGGCTCCTTTCAATACTGATTAACGGTACTTGGCAATGTTATTGCTTGCCACACAGCTCTCACCTTTACATCCAGAGTTAAGGACATGGAAGATCAAGTCTCCTGTTTAATTGCTTTGGAATGGAATCAAAATCTATAAAGGTTAAAGTTCAGTCCAGTGTACATTAGCAGATGAATAGTCCACTAGCCATCACTGACCTGTGACAGAAACCTCAGAATATGCACATCAACGCAGCAATTAATTGCTGATCATATTGTATGAGTATGTTCTGTGTGCAGAAAAAGTGTGTGTTAGGCATTAAATCTGCTCCGCTTCACACATTGGCTGAAATTCCATTGTTTAATGTAGTAAGTTGCAACTAGAACACATTCATTAAATTAATAGAACTTACAAAGGACTTGACTCAGTAAATCTGCACTGATTCAGTGGGCCTACTTTAGTTGTGACATACTGCATCTAAACAAAAGAATTTGAGCTATGGTTTTACTTAGGTACCCATTTAAGGTATATACCTAGCAGTGTAAAATGTGAACACTGCAAATTCATCTCACTGTTAACACTCTTATGATATGAGTTGTGGCTCCTGGGTGTGTATAGAGTGTGAAATCTGTTGCTGTCTGATGTATGCAATGACTTTCCTCCTGAAGTCTTACAACGTCAAGTCCTACAACTTCATTCTGAAGACTCTGGGGCACAGCAGGAGAATCTATGGTCATCTAGACTAAAATTCCCAACACAACTAAACATTAGCTAGAGCTAAGGGAAAATTGATTTCCAGCAACATCTGAAGACCCTCAAAAGCTATACAAAAATGCACTGGAGCAGATGATATAATTGAACTCTACCAGGGTGAGATAGTAACACTCAATTGTCAGAAACAAACAAACAAGAAAAACTAGGTATGAATAAAGTTACCATTTCTTATCCTAAATTCCAGAGATGGAAAAAGTTACTTTTTAGGACTACAACTCCCAGAATCCTATAGCATTTGTTCACTAGATCTGCCATTCTCAACAGGGGCCATATGGCCCCTGGAATACCCTGGCATATTTGATGGGGGCCACAGACTGAAAAATGTGAGAAGGGGATTTTCTGTTAATCTGTTTGCATTATACCCTTGTTTGTCAGGGGGCCTTGGGACCTGAGAAGAGCTCCTAAAAGGGCTGTGGCCAAAAAAAAAAGAGGTTGAGAATGGCTGGACTAGATCATTTATACAGGTTATAGGAGGTGACTTTGCCCATTTTTATTGACTACCTCATTTAAATATAAAGGTGGAGACAATTCTAGCACCCCACCCCACTCCCATATTCATTTCATCCATTATTGCCCCTGCCTGAGAATACAAGGTGGGATGCACTGTAACTGGTGGAGGTGCATTAATTAAGGAAGGAATGCATGGAAGAAAGGGCAACAGCCTTTTCTCTAACTTCAACTCAGTGCTTAAAAGACTGGGTCCAGAGCTGACCAGAGTTTGGAAAATTTACTTTTCAGACTATAGTTCCCAGAATCCCCTGAACAGTGCTGACTGAGGAATTCTGGGAGTTGTAGTCCAAAAGAAAAAAAAAGAAAGGAAGGGAAAAATAAAATAAATGTTTTAAAGTTCTGATCCTGGCTTGCTGGGAAGTTCAAAAGCATTTGCAGTTGCTGGAGCATTCAGGGAAATAGATTGGCCACGTTACTGCGTCCTCAGCTTTGTGACTGTGACACAAGAAACTGCAGGACAGTAATTTTATCAGCAGTAGAAAACACACACACACACACACACAAAAGAAAATGAGCAAGATCATCCATGCATACTTTAACATTATAATAATGCTACTTTATTCACATCAATTGTTTTCAATTATAGGCTGTATTGCTATTAAACGTTGAAATACTGACAACAGAGTATTTGTCAAAATCCGCATAGTATCCTGTGGTCAAAAATCACAGAGCCCTGCCTGCCTCAAACAAAAGTTTCTTAGCACCTTGAAGTGTCTGCTTTTTAGCACTAAAACACCAGCCTTCTAACCGCTGCTCTCCAGAGTCCTTTGGCCATTTCCCTGTGTTGAAGAATGGAGCTGCATATGCTGCATGGCCTCTCCTGCACCCATCTTATCAATGTGCTTGCAGTGAAGGACATCAACACCCATCCCATTGCCAGTGCTGAAGTCAGACTAACCAGCCACTCAGCCTGCTTTCAGTGAAGGCTGGTCAGTGGGGTGGCAAATCTGCTGTGGGTTTTCATCAGAACTTTAAAAGAGCTATCCAAGGTGCTAGGTCTATTAGGGTGTGGGGGGGGAATTAGGCAACTCCTGTAAAATTCAAATAAAACCCCACCGTGGAGTCATTGCTGCACTGAGTGTGGAGTCACCAGCCTCCACTGGTGGCTTCTGTACATGGAAGATGGGGCAACAGCTTTTCCTTGCCCCAGGAAGCAAAATGTGTCAGCCTCCCCTGATAGATAGATAAAGATGCAAGGTGGCAGAGTAGGGAGAGTCTCAAAATAATAATGAAGAAAAATGCTAAATGAGTTGAAGTACAGCATATTAAGTAGATCAGTCATCCCCAACCCAGAATACTCCCAGGTATTTAGGATTGCATTTTCCATTAACCCAACCAGCCAGGGTTGGTGGATGAGATGGGTAGTCCACCTGGAAGGCAGCATGTGGGTCAAGACAGCTGCTAGACAATTTTAGGTATGTTATTGGACACAATTACAATCTATAACATTACAAACTCCAAATTGCAAGGTGGCATGATGATGTGAATCCACCCATCTGCACCACTGTCTGCCACTGATGTGGAAGAGAGAGAGAGGATCCAAATAACCTTGGTCAGATAAAATATTATCTGTCCTGTATGACTGGAGTTAAAATAGATAAAATATTATCTGTCTTGTATGACTGGAGTTAAAATAGATAAAATATTATCTGTCTTGTATGATTGGAGATAGTTTATGTTGTTGTTATGTGCCATCAAGTTGCCTCTCATGTGGTGGCCCTATGAATGAGTGATCTCCAAAATGTCCTGTCCTCAGCTGCCCTGCTCAGCTCTTGTAAACTCAAGCCTGTGGCTTCCTTTAGGGAGTCAATCCATCTCGTATCTGGTCTTCCTCTTTTCCTGCTGCCTTCCACCTTTCCCAGCCTATCTTGCCTTCTCATGATGTGCCTAAAGTTTAACAGCCTCAGTTTCAACATTTTTGCCTCCAGAGAATCTTTGTCTCTGTGTGATAGTTGCAGTCAGGAGCCTGACGCTTTTTCTGTCACATTTTACTTTTGCTTCTCACTTGTTCTTTACAATTTTAAGTGTATCTTCCATCATCCATCTATATTTTTATTTTAGCTTTACTATAGGAATTGCCTTTTTGCATTCTTCCCTAATAATATCTCTGGTTTCAATCCACAATTCTTCTGGTTCATGGTCTATTGAGTAGAGTAATGCAAATCTGTTCCTTATGTGGACTTGAAATTAATTAGGAAATTTGTTTAAATTATATTTTTGGTACTATGATTCTTTTAGTGTTCTTTTCAGCTTTACTCTAATGTTGAATATTAACAATTCATGATCAGTGCCACAATCTGCTCCTGGCCTTGTTTTGGCAGAGAAAATACAGTGTCTCAGTCTCCTGCTTCTAATTACATGGTCTATATGATTCCTATATTGGCCATCTGGTGATGTCCACAAGTACAGCCATCTATCTGTTCAGTTGCCTGAAGCATGTATTTACAATAAACTGATTGTTGGCATTGCAGAATTTTATGAATCATTCTCCTGCTTCATTTCTGTCCCCTAGGTCAAATTTTCCAACAACATGGTTCTGATTCTCCCCCCCCCCCCCCCGCCGCCCTGTTTTTGTCTTCCTGTCACTGATTATAAGCATGTACTGTGGTTGATTTCCTCCTGGATGCTTGCATAAAAACTTCCAATTTCATCTTCAGCATCTGTAGTTGGAGCATAAACTTGAATGACAGTTATGTTGATAGGCTTGATATTTCTTCAGTCAGACTTTGCATTATAGCCTCTAACTGCCTATGCTACATCTTGCCACAGTATTAAAGCCAATCCCTTTCTTCTTGTTTTTCATTTCCAGAGTAGAACACTTTGTAGTCATCTGACTGAAAATATCTCTTTCCAGTTCCCGTTAGTTCACTGACATCATGTAGTGCAATGTTTCTATGTTCCATTTCATGCTTTATGGTTTCCGGTTTGCCTTGATTCATACATCTCATGTTCCATGCTCCTATTGTATGTGCTGTGCAGCATCAGACTTTCTCCTCTGTGCATGTCAGCCACTAGACATCCTTTCGACTTTACTCTAGTTGTGTCATTAGCAACAGCACTATGCGTACTTGCCCTTTGCTCTTCCCCAGTAGCTGATTGCGTGCTTTTTCATCTAGGAGTCTCATCTTCTGGCACTATCTCTTGTTTCATTTTGGACCGTCTCATCATAGGGTTTCCATGGTAAGGAAAGTTCAGTAGTGGTTCATCATCGCCACCTTCTTCACAGTACTAACAAAAGTCAGTTTGAGTGTCACTGTGATTGCCTCCTCTACCAGTGTCACTTTCAACTATCACTGCTGCCCAGTAGTTATGGCCTTCATCAGAATTAGAGCGATACATTCTCTTCAATTGATAAGGCTGTTACTCCTGAAGAGGATAATGGTGTAAATGATGGTGGCAAATTGTCCTAATTACCACTCATATTCCTAGGTGTGCCCCAAGTCACACAAGTGCAGTGTGACTAGAAATGCAAGCGGCAACTCCTTAATTGGTGGCACTTTGCCACCATGATTTATGTCGCTATATATATACCAACTAGGATAGGATACTGGTTGTCACAGAAAACATTTTCCAGGGGAGATGTTTCATGTTACTCTGCTGCAACCAAAAGTACAAAAAGTTTTTATGGCACCATAAATACTAACAAGCTATATACAGCACAATCTTTTCGCAGCCCAGAGAAGTTGATTCCAAATAAATTCTGTTAGATTTTATGATTTCACAAGATTCACTGTTGTGTTTAAATTGAATGTGTAAACCCTGTTTCCTTGAAAAATTATGTCCAGATAAATACGAAACAATCCAATAATCTGTGGCTTTAGCCTACCAAGTTCTGTTTGGGCTGCACTGTTTAAAATTGTGCAAGAGAGATGAAATTATAACTATTTTTAAGTAAATATAATTATCCCCCAAAGCGCAGTACTCTCTGCAGGTGTGCACATTTCAAAGCGTAAAGGGATATTCATATAGAAGTAGAGTGGAAATAAGCAGCTGGGAATAATTTATGATTTGCAGGAAGATGTCTGTCCTCTCCTTTGATGGCACTACTGGAAGCTTTTATGATGGAATACTCATTTGTAAGCGTAACAGAATATAACCTTTTCTTACCAATTTACTGAATCTTGACTAGAATTATGTAGGGCAGTTTTCCCCAGCTATGGCAAGTTGTGAAGTACAGAATCATTTCAGTTCTAGGATTGAAAACTGAGCAGATCACAATAGAATGCATCATAAATAAGGGTCAACAATCTCCAACTAAGCTTTTCCACTCTATTAAAGATTTATTGCTAACAAACAGAGCAATGCTTGCTGAGCAGTTTTGTAATGCTTTGCAATCCTTTGTAATAAATGAGCTGGGCAAAGCCATATTTAATATTATTTTATTAAACATTTGGAACAAAGTGCATTACAAATCAGAATATGAGCAAATGCAGTAAATCCAGATTCCCTTCTGAAAACTAGTTGAGAAAGGCAACGCAAGAGATTTTTTTTTTAAGTTAAAGGACTTGATGCTGGATATTTAGGCAACTGTACTAGCTTCATAAGTCTTATGATAGATATTCAACTTATACTGAATGTCTACATAAGAATGGAAAGCAAATAGGCACTGAATACTGTTCCTAGATGGATCTCTGGCCACCTTCATTTTCTTTCTGAAAGAGCCAACCAGATATGGGGGGGGGGGGGGGCACCATTCTGTATAAGGAAGCCAACCAAGCTTGCATTTCAAATTTATTTCAGTGTTAGCAATGAAACACCATTCCCCACCACAGCAGGGAAGCATAGGGGGCAAACAGCAGGTCACAAAACATGAACAGCTCTGTCCTCCAATCCCTAGCAGCTGCTTTCTGCCACTCAGCATCTGCTTCCTGAGGTGGCTGCCTTTGTCTGCCTAACAGTAGAGCTGTCCCTACAAGGTAATCTAATACCAAACTGATCTTAGATAGCTGATTTTTGATGAGGCATGTTATGGCTCCCATATATGCTTGTACTTCATGGAGGTTTGTAGAATAATGAGAGATATTTCCATGGTATTAATACTGTGCCAGATCCACCCTTACCATTCCTTGCTCCCCATATAGAACATGACTGTACTGGGAGCTGAATCTTACTTCCATACTGGTGCTCAGACAGCATGCCTCACTATCTCTGAGGGCAGCAGGAGATCTTACAGATCTCAGGGCAGGCTACTGCACAGCCATTGTGGATGGCCAAGACCTTTCCACTGCTCTCTGTCTATCCATATCCTGCTGTCTGAAGTAGCTGCTTCACTCTGCCTTCTGGTGGGACCCATCTTGTTGGTGGTCTACACAGAACATCACTGTAAACATCACTACAGGCCAACTTTTCAAGCACAAAAGCAAACTTGTATCGTACACTCCATCTATGCATTTTTCTGGTTTCTTATGAGAATTTCTTTTAACAGATGCTACAACCAATTAAGTTCATCTCAATTCATCACCTTTTTTTCAGCACTCCTTTCTTAATTATGTTCCTGAGTTATAAGGCAGAGGTTTTTAAGTGCCCAGATGAAATTGTGCAGATACAGTTATTTTTAGATTTTCTTTTTTGTGTAAGCAATTCCTGAGAGAAAGGAAGCAGATATGCATGAGAAATGCACAGGATTGGTGTAAGGACAGTGAAGGTCAAAAAAGAGATGGAGGTAAGTACAAGAAGAGTGCCAGTCAAGACGGAATCCAGTTATCACATTGTTTTAAGCATTTCAAAATAAGTACAAAAAGCCAGTTTAAAACCACATACAGAGACAAGCACTAGCTTCTGACAGAACTGAAGTCTTAAAAGTCTTTCAGAAACCTGAAATCCTGGTTGACAGAGGCACTACTGCAGCTTTCCTCAACCCAGTACTTTCCAGATGACTACAACTCTCATCATCTCCACCAAAATGGCCATGGCCTGCTGGGAATAGTGAGAAATGTTGCCTCAAGGAGATTGGGTTCAGAAATGTTGCACTAGTAAGGCAAAAGAAAAAATGGGAAGCCTTTAGGAAGTAATGAACTCTGAAGCCATGTATAAAAATTACTTCTTGGGTGATATTTCCTGAAATCCCCAGGGAGCATGGCCAGAGGCTATACCACTGGTTGTGCTGGCTGCAAGGTTCTGGGAACAGTAGATGAAAACAGTAGCTTTTCCAAGCTCTGCTTGAGATGATTTATTTACCTCCAGCCTGCCTATACATGAATATGAAGCAGGATGACGCAAATTTGTAAGAATTTGTAAATTAAGACAGAGAATGAGATCTAGAAATCCAGAGTTTCATGTGGAAGGATCAGCTTACAAACCTTTGTAAATCATGAATTTATTGGTACTGCCAAGCTTAAGCATACTACTGATTGGCTGTTTTGAGCATAGACTCTTAAGTTCACCAAGGGAAACCATGCATGTGGGACTGTGAATACCAGACCCAGGGATCCAGCTCATAGAAAGCTCTGAACAGTATTGTCCTGATCATGGAGCATCACAGGGAGGATGTGAATATTTTCTACACAACGGTCATCATTGCTGAACTGAAGTAAGAGGGATTAGAAGAGCTGATGACGCATAGGATTCCTTCCAATTTTATGCCTCTGCAAACATGGAGCTCAAGAGGACAGCTACGCTGGCATTTTGAGACATTCGCAATAACAGCAGGCTCAGTGAAACTTTAGGAAAATCTCTATATGCCTTCTAAAAGTGTCATCCCACCTTCCCTTGCTGATGTACTTTCATTTATTATGGATGATGTTCAGCAGAATGTCTTCCATCTTCTGTGCAAAGATTCTGTAAGCAGCATTGATTAAACATGTGAAGCATCTGCTCAATTGGAAGCATATATTACTCTTGGCAATATTATGATTCTAGCAATATTACTATAGGAATAAATAACTTTCCTTAACAAAACCTAAATGAGAGCAAAATATCCTAAATCTAAATATTCTTTAAATCTATTACAGTATCTCCCCCACATGCAGCAAGTCTAGGTTAATTTGCTGGACAAATATGTCTTCAGTTCGATGCATCTCAGCAGGGTTGAGAAAAATCTCCAAGACCTTGGGGGGGGGGGGGGGGAAACAAAAGACAGGACAACGATATTGGGGTATGTGGACTAGTCGGCTAACCCCAGAATAAGTTACTTTTGTGTGTTATTTGTGTCTGCTGTTGCATTGTTGCTGCATTTCACTCTTGTCTAACCTAGTGTAGTAAGCTTGGACAGTAGGAAACACACTGGAAAAATAGGAGCAAGCTATGACAGGACCCCTCCCCCATGTATTCTTTTTTTAAAAAACTTTTAATCTTTATTGCATTTAAAAAAGAAATTATAAAAATAAGTAAATAATTATCACAATATTAGCACATAACCAAAATAACTTTCTATTATCTCTTTCGCAAAACAGTAAGTCTTTAACATTTTTGCTTCCCTATTTTCCACCAAACATTTATTTTCTTCGCAATCTTAATAATACCTTTCTTAATTCTTATTTTATATCCATATTAACAATCTGCTTTACTTTGTTTTTACTTCTGTTGAGAGCAGTTCTGCTTCTAATTTAAGCCTAAGTCACTTGGTACAGGTTTGGAATCTTTCTTCCATTTCTCTCTAAGATAATTGTTTACTTTCCCCCATTGAGATTCGTGCTCCGTTCTACTCTTTCCTTTCAATGAGTCTGTTAGTTTGTCCATTAATATTAGTTCCTGTAATTTTATAAACAATCCTCCACCGAAGGTTCCTCCTTGTCTTTCCCCATGTATTCTGTCATTCTAACAGAAACAGAAATTTATCCATTTTGGTAGAAGCTTCTCATAATTGGAAGCCCTAAGCTATAGTTAACTGTATGACTTGGCCATATGTGTCATAGAGCAAGAAAGAAAACATAGTGGAGAAAGCTGACTATTCCATGCAAGATATATAGCTAGTGTTTCCTTTTCTGATTTGCTTGGCAGACTGATTTAAGAAGTGTATGAAGAGCTCTACCAAATCAAAACAAACACCTCATCAAGCATCCTGCTCCCACGGTGGCCAACCAGATGCCCCTAGAAAGCCCACAAACATACATGAGGGCAGTAACTCTCTCTTGATTATGAGGATGACTTACCTGACATGAATTTGTCTCCTCATTGAGGCTTGTCTGAGATTTCTGCTTCTCCATTCACTTCCTCTGTGGATTAGTTCACTTGATTGATTTCTTGGAAACAATAGCTAAAATCCTGTTGCTTAGAGTAGTAAGTCGCACTAAAATAGGCCCACTAAATCAGTGAGGATTTGGTGAGCCAACTCCTTCATAATTTCCATTTATTCAAACAGGCCTAGTCTAGTTGTGACTTACTTTAGCATACTAAGTCACAACTAGAGAAGGCACATTCAAATCAGTGGAACAAACAGAGGAGTTAACTCACAAAATCCCCACTGATTCAGTGGGCCTACTGTAGTGTGACTTACTAAGCAACAGGATTGTAGTCACCTTTTCTGCCAGCACCTTTTTCTAATGCATGTGCTCTTCCCTTCAGAGGTCTTTTTCCAACTCTGGTGAACAATTTGTAATGTACACATTAGGATGCTGGTAATGGGAATGGTCCAGATTTATGTAAGGTTGCTGGAGTAGATCAGGATTGGGGAATGTGTGGCTCTCTAGATGTTGATGGACAGTAACTCTTACCAACATTAACTGACCATCAGGTTAATGGTGAAAGCTCATAGGAATTGCAGTCGAACAACAAATTCGGAGGGTCTGGATTTTTTCCATTTGTCATTATAATTCTTAAATCAGTTTTTGTTTATTCAAAGTCCATTATAAAATAACAAAGGGGGTGGAGTGAGGGGGTGGGAAATCACTTTCCTGGTTACAATTATTGTGTTGAACATGAAGTATGTTAAATGTTATCAACTGCAGCATCATTTGTCCCCATGCTTTTTGTGCCACTGGCAGCCAATTCTACAGTCAACTCTATCTTGTGGAGTATTGACCTCATGAGGCAGGGCTTCTCAGACCTCAGTAGCAGACATGAGCAGTGCAGGTCTCAATAGACATGCATTGCCAAAGAGATGCACACAAATGAGCATGGTGCTCCGATTGCTGGTTTGTTTTCTGTCTTGCTGACTGTGTCATAAGGTCTGCTCTTGTCGGTTTCTTCAGATTACCAGCACGTCTCCCAAGAGCCCTGGCAAGTGCAAGGCCCACTGAGTCAGCATCCCTGTCACTCAGAAGAGCCTCCATCTGGAAGTGCCCCCCCCCATATGCATGACGATGTCCTCATGCGATCTGTCACCCTTTGCCAACAGCTGTTGCTAGGATTTGTTTATTTTACTGTAAGCATAACATTGCAATAATTATATCTAATCATACAACAGCTGAATGTAGTCTGAGCTTGAAAGTTACTTTTTGGTTTAGAATTTGCAGAAGCTGGTAGTTGTTTTTTAAAAAAATCCCATAAAGATAATCATCATCTTTATTTTACGGTCACAGACCCAACAAAACATAAAAATACATCCCCCCCCCCCCGGGTGCTCTAATTGTACCAGTGAATGTCTGAGTTCTAGTAATGGTACTTTCTTTTATGATGGATTTATGATTTTTTAAATGATAAATTTAACCATATTTTGTTGGAAGGAGAGCAGAGCAAAAAATCAGACCAATTTATTCAATTTTATAGCTGCAAATAAAGTGATAATGAGGCCAATATGCAGAGAGAGAGAGAGAGAGAGAAAGAGAGCATAAGAAGGAATTGGCAGTAGGGTCTATTGAGGTTTTACACCTCTGATGCAAAAATGATGACAGCAGATGTGGAGGAAGCATGTATGCTAGGTGCAAACCTGATTTATCATGCACACATTTATGTAAAGGTGTGTGTGTGAGTTATTAGAAAGAGATGTTTATCCTTCCCAGTAATACAGTAATGGACTTTACACAGTTGATTACAGACTTCCAAACTGATTATAATGCCAAGACAGAGCCAACGAAGCTATATCACTGTCTGTTCCAGCTCAAGGAGCCAAGAAGAATTAAGCCGGCCAGGAGGAGGAAATCAAAGCATTTCTGTAAGCACTGGCTGATTATAGAGTTTTGCAATCCTAACCAACATGTTACTGTGCAAGAGATCTTGTACGGAATAAATGCAGGCATCTAACCAAGCATCTGCAGACAAAATCATAGTCTCTTGTGAAAAATATCAGTGGACACACATCTCCTTCAAATTATCATTAATGAGATATTTATATGTATATTTCAGGCTTGGTTCAATGAGCTGAAGTACTTGATACCACAGCATTTCTTCAATCCAAATGCTATTGCCTGGCTTGACACTTTCTCAGCTTTAGGACTGGAACAGCACACCGTGTTGTCAGGTTGTTTTCTCTTGCTGGGTGGCAGGTTTGATCCAGAGATAAGCTAGCAGAAGAAATGCTAGCAATGGCACTATTCTGTGTGATCCTTACAATGTTATGATCCTGTATGGGTGTTAAGATTATCAAGAGAGGCCTTTTTGTCAGTCCCACCAACTCATGTGTTTCATGGGGACACAGGAGAAGGGCTTCTCTGTTGCTGCTCCCAGATTTTGGAATTCCGTCCCACAGGAGGCCAGTTTGGCCCCATCTTCGTGGTTCTTCTGCAAGCAGGTGAAGACCTTTCTCTTCAGACAAGATATCCCTTTATGACTTGCTGCCTGAAAGCAATTTTAATGGATTGCTGTGCCTTACTGCTTTGAATGTGTCTTTGATGCAGTGGTTAAACTGCTGTACTGCAGCCCAAACTCTGCTCAGTCCCCAGTAGCTGACTCAAGGTTGACTCAGCCTTCCATCCTTCCAAAGTCGGTAAAATGAGTACCCAGCTCGATGGGTGGGGGGCAATATGTAGCCTACATAATTAACTTGTATACTGCCCAGAGCTTTAAGCACCATGGGGCGGTATATAAGCAGAACCCTTGCTTTTTTTCTTTTTTAAACTGTCTTTTAGTGTGGTATTTGTTTGATTCTTTTAAGCATTTGTATACTTGCTGTTTTAGTTTTAAATATTGTATTTTAATGATGTAAGTAACTTGGGTCCAATAAAGGAAACTAATAAATGCGTCACAAGTAAAGTGAAGGCAGGAGGTTTGTCTCTGAAAGAATTATGTCATCTAATATTCTAGATGCTAATGGTTGGCATAATTCAAGGTGCAGACAAGTTGATAACACCTAGAGGACTAACTGGTGACAAATGAGAGCAGATAAATGTTAAAACAAAAGAGGGTGAGAGAGAAGGAGGGCAATTTTATGAGCTCAAAATGGCATCCAACAATGCACTTGTCCAGTTGCTTCTCTGAAGGTCGATACAAGCCATCGGGTAAGGTTAATAGAGGGACACGAGACATGTTAAATAAGAACTACAGTATCTATGCCATTTTTAAAAAGTAAGACAGTCGTGTTTTCTTGAGTACCATTAGGAAAGTCCTATTGGGCCTTTTGTGTAAAGATACATTGTGGGATAATCTTAACCATCTTCCATAGTCATATGCCCTGGAGAAAGGTGGGATTAAAATATTTTAAATAAAGTAAGTTAAATAAATATGTTCGAGCAATTTGTTTTTCTTTGAGTTATGCCTTGAGCAGCAGTGTGAAAAGTGTGTAGTAGACATCTCGTAACTCAAGTTACACAAACCTTGCACAAATACCAATGAGTCCAGCCAGTATGTGAGATCTGTGTCTCTCTCCTTCCGTGCTAAAAACATCAGAGGTTTTCCAGGACCCAAGAGTGTTGTTGTCCAAGTTTAAATGAGTTGACATTTCCTGCTCCATCTAATTGATCTGGTGATTCAGGGACTGATCACTTTCTTTCTTTCTTTCTTTCTTTCTTTCTTTCTTTCTTTCTTTCTTTCTTTCTTTCTTTTCCTTCCTTCCTTCCTTCCTTCCTTCCTTCCTTCCTTCCTTCCTTCCTTCCTTCCTTCCTTCCTTCCTTCCTTCCTTCCTTCTTCTTACTTCTGTTGCTTGTTCAGCACACCTTGTGTACATATGTGTGTTCATGCAACATTTACCTCCAGTCAAGAGTGGAAACTCTTTTTGTTTTTCTGCTTAGGATAGAACCATACACTGAACTATAGCTCAGGGATAGAGCTCATGCTCTGCCACTGTAGAAGGCTCCAGATTCCTTGTATCTCTAGGAAAAAGGACCATGTGGTAAGTGATGGGAAGACCTTTGACTGGAATCCTTTAACAGTCACCTCTTGTCAGTGAATACAGTACTGGGACAGAGGGACAAATAGTCAGAACTTGTAATGAAACAATACAAAATTGGCAATGGCATTTTGCTGCCTAGGGCAGAGAAGGAGATGGTGCCCCTGCAGACAGGTTGTGTCATATGGAAACCAGACATCTGACACAGAAAATTTCATGAATGTTTCCTCGCATCCCAAGTATTAAAGACACATTAATAATAAGTTAAACATTTAGTGATTTGTTGCTATGACATCCCAGATTTGCTGGCTGAGGCACTGATCTCAGTCTCCTTAATGTTAGGGGCAGCTCTGAGGGGCAGCTTTGCATGTCTTGTGCTCATGTCGGCCAACTTGTTTTTGAAATGCCTGTCAGGGAATCCTGTTTGCCATTCAGAATAAGTCATGAATACACAAAAGACTTAAACAAGAATGGGAATGTGATTAGACTTAACATGGGAATTGGCAGCCTACCCTTAGAGTGCACTTCTTTGGCTGAACTTTTTGGCGTACTATCTGCAGGGAGAGAGAAGAGCTCATCAGATCAACCAGCTTGAAAAGACAATCAGACCCCCTGGTATCTCTCAGGCATGCACATCGTCACACTCTTTGACAGCCATCAAACATGTGCCTGAAAGAGATTGTTCTGAATGGCTTGATTGTGCACAGAATCTTCTGTAGAAGAGAGAAAAAGTAGAAAGTTCTTGGTCCCCATGGTTACCCTATCTCCAAAGGCAGGGCTGGGAGAGAGGACTGCATTGGAAGAATTTTTAAGAATTCCGGTGTCAAAGAACTAACTCCTTTTCATTTCAGAATTCGGGGTCATGGGAGGACAATAGTCCTGTGCAGGCAACGGCAGCTGGGTGCCCACAGGGACTGGTGAAGCAGGAGACTGACCGAGGCTGGACAAAGGTCAGTATCCCCACTCTCATTCACTCACTCACACACAACACAATCAGGTCAGCAAAGATGTAGCCACATATAGTGAGTGTGTGAGTGTGAGGAGATAAATGTACAAATGCTGTGTAGCTCTTTGCGTGTTGAGGGCAAAGTACTGATGAGGTCTCTGTAACAGCTGCGCTTTTGTGATCAATATCCTGCTTTGATTTGACCAGGGCGTCCAGTAATGGGAAGTCTGATTTCATTCAGTCAAATGTTACAGAGTCTATTTAAATCTCTGGGTTAAGATCTTTGGGCAAAGATCTAAACAGCAGTTCCCCACATAGGGATGGGGAAGCTCATACATGCTCCCATGTCCTACTCACCACATTTGCATAGTGCATATATAGCCAAACACCTACCTTGGATCTGTGCAGGCAGCAAGAGGCTTCCCAAACTGGGACTGCAGTGTCACAAATGATGCTCAACTCCCACTTTTTTTGAGCACTGCTGGAATATCACAGGGGTGCCCCTGTGTTAATTGTCTTGGACGGCTGACATGGAGAAGTATGTATGTTAAACAACAGGAAAGCCTTCACAATTTTCAAGTGCTGTTCATGCACACCAAGCTGCATCCATGTAATAACGGTACAGGGAAGGCCTAAAACAAAAGACTCCAATGGGTGTCACCACCATTTTGTATGAACTTGACAGTAAGTTAAATGTGTCTACCTTTTGTTTTTGAAACAGCAGCCAGGAACATGGGCTGTGTGATCAAGACAGGATCCCCTCCACTTAGTCCTGCAGCCCTCACAAAAATCAGTTTTCCCCACAGCGACTTTTCTTTCTAGCAGAAAAGATTTGGGGCATGACACTTTTCCCCTGGTACTACAGTAAAGTGACACAATTAGCATCTGCTTTCTGTTGAAAAGTTTCACACAGTTAACAAAGTTGGCCATAAATGCTCATATCCACTACTAACCTCCACGCCTATCATATAATTGTTATTGTTGTGATTTTAGCATTCTCTTCAGAGTTAAAACTTAATTAAATATGAATTTTTCTACACAATAAAGATATCTACAGCAATAGAAATATAAAGAACTACTCCTCTCAAAGAGTTTCTTAGAATTATATATATATATATTTTAGACATTTGAGGAAATGTTGTTAATTTTGCTAGCAATTAGGTATGTTTGTTCTGTTATGGAGTGGGCCAAGTTACAATAATTCCTGAGAAAATAAGGCTGCCATGACTGTTCTGTTCAAATGTCTGTGAATAGATTCCCGCTTAATCCCTATCCTTATCACAGTCGTAATATTTCTTACGGCTAACAGTAATAATAAAATTGCTGAATTCTCTAATTCAGTTATACACTGTTCAAATCTACCTACAGCACTGCATTTTGTTACTTGCCCTCAATATGGACAAGATGCCACCTCCCACCCAGAAGTAGTGTCAAAGTTTAATGGAGTAGAAAGAACTTTTTACTTAAATGCTGCCATCTGACCAACCAAAAAAACCAAGAAAAGCAGGAGGGGGGGGGAGGAAAGAAAGGAAAGAAAGAAGAAAGAAAGAGGGGGGGGGGAAGGAGGGAGTTCCACCAGTTTGAGGAAAGTAGCAGGAAAAAAATAGCTAATAATACTCTTCACAGTTGGCTAGCCCCTATGTCGTAGAAAATGACCATTTATCAAATGACTTCAGAGAAGATCTATTTAGCCCATACAAGATCAAAGGAGCTCAGACTGAACTCTCTTACCTACTGCAGCAGAGTCTTTCTCTGTCTCTGAAGATTAAAAGAAAATCAAACCCCAACCAAACCACATATTGACAAAGATTACGTTACTACACTGTGGGGCAAATATGTAGTAGCACTTGTGGTGGAATGGGGTTTAAAACAAGTGTGCGTGGGCTGCACAGCAACACCATTATAATAATTAATAGCCTATATTGTGACCATATGGTTCTTGAGAGGTCTAATGATTGACCTGGATGTTCCAGCAAATGAAAGACATTATTTTTGAAAGGATGCAGATACCCATGGATCATTTGTCGGATTCTGCTGTGACAAAATATTATATTCATTTCTCCTTGGAGATAATCATCTGTGATTTTGAAAAAAAAAGGATCATGTCAATATATAAAAACAAAATCATTTTACAACTATTGTGGCATCGTTGTTGGCTTTAAATGGAGCAATCCTACTGTCAATTTTCTGTAACGTTACTGTATCTATTGTATGCAGTAAATGCATAATCATTACTCGAGAAACAAAAAAGCCCTATTTCTATTTCTTAGATGGAAATTAGAAGATAATGGGCAGATCAATCCTATATTCCAATATACTATGAGAGAAAGACATAACTAGTGTTTGTCAGTTGGATATAGGAGAAGCAAGTCCATTCACACAGACAAGAGAAATGAACCCCCCTCCTAAAGTCCTCCCCTGCCACTAGTATCCCCACTCAGAACTTGTTATCTTGTCATGACAGTCTCCCTTTGGTGGCTTTATAGGCTGGAGGTGTTGTGCTGTGAATGAATACTTGTTGCCTTGTGTATCCTTTACCCTAGTGTGGGAAAATGGGCAGAATGGCATGTGTGTCCAGGAATTTTCTTTTTGGTGACAGATAGGAGAGCTGATCACTTGTTCTGTGATCAGTGTAAAGTTCAATCACATAATAATAATATAATTTATTGTCATTGAACGTATATACACTGTATACACATACAACGAAATTCACAAAGAACACTCAGAGACCAGACCAAAACACACACACCCTCATAGCAATCCTAAAACCCAGAACCCCGCCTAAGAGCACACAGTATCCACATTGGGGGGCATCCTCAGGGTCTGACCGGAAGAGAGGCCTATGGTCCAGAGGTCTCATCCTAGAATGACTGGGTGAGGTGTGCCAACTGCGGGCCCCTGGGCTGCCAGTACTGAAGGAGCATAGGATTTAGATTAAGTCTACTTCTTCTATGTCCCAAAACAATGCCAAGAAAGAATGTGTGTCATTAGAGTACTTGTGAGTATTAAGCTTGCTCCATGTGGTTTAGAAACTCTTTCACCAAGGGCAATCTGAGCAATGGGTCTGCTTGTTGCTGAAAATGGCTTGAAGCAACCAGGTTTCTTAAAGTTTTTTCCAGCGTAGTTGAAATGCACAGGGGAAGTTTTAATGAACAATGGGAAAAATAACAAAGAAAAGACCCATTTTGTTTGTTTCTAGTGCCAATGTTCTTCTTTACTTTTCATCAGTAGTTGTGTTTCAAGTCTTTGCTATTTTCTATCAGTAATATGTACATACATATCTGAAATATTTGACATTTTTTCCTCCATTATGGGACTCTAATCCTGCTTTCCATATAATATGCATATAAACTGAACAGACAGGGAGATAATGATGCAATGTTTTGGCAATGGGAAACCATTGTTTCTCTATATTCTATCCTAACCCTAGCTTGTTCAGAGTACAAATTCACAGCCAGACAATCAAATTTTGTGGCACCCATTTCTTTTGTAATGACCCATTTTTTTTGGATTCACAGTTAAGTTTCATTGTCATCTGTAAAGCATGGGGAGGTTTTCTGAAGTTCTTTTTCTGCACTTTTTACTTTTGCCTCCCGTTTTAAGTTTAATCAAATGTCCACTGAGGTTTTTATTTTCTTTTGATTACAGCAATAGTTTCTTTCACTGACAGTATCTTTTGGTCCTTCCGCAAGCATATGAAGACCTTTCTCTTCAAGTAGGCTTTCCCTGAGTGGCTGGCTGCCTGAGTGGAGAATTTAAATGTGTTACTGCTTTGAAAGTGCTTTGGTGTTGCTTATGTTTTTGTATGGTACTTGTTTGATCCTTTTTAGTATTTGTATACTCACTGTTGTTAGCTTTAATATTGTCTTTTAATGATGTAAGTCACCATGGGTCCTTTTAAGGAGAAAGGTGGGGTAAAACTATTTTAAATACACACACACACTGTTCTTCTAGCTCATGGTCAATTGGGTTTAGTGATACAAACATGTTCTTCACATAGTTTTTGAGTTCTTCAGGAAATCTTATTGGAATTACGGTACATTTTGGCACTATAATTATTTTAGTGTTCTTCATCTATTTTCATGTTAACATTGATGGCCCGTACCGCCATCTGCTCCTGATCTTGTTTTGGCAGAGAGAGTATAGCTTCTCTAACTTCTGCTTATGATGATGTTGATTTCTGTATTGGCCATCTGGTGATATCAATGTGTACAATCACCTGTTAGGTTTCCTGAAACATAGTACATCTGCAATAAACTAATTGCTGGTTTCATGACACTCTTTTGCTTCATTTCTAACTTCCATGCTGAATTGTCCAGTGATGTTTAGTTTGGCTTTATTTCTTACTTTTGTACTTTCCTACTTCTGTGATTATCAACATACCCTGTTTTGGTGTGCGATTGGTTTCCTTCTAGACACTTGTACAACAACTTTTGATTTCTTCTTCAGAATCTCTAACAGGAGTGTAGACTTGAATGATAGTTAGGCTGACAGGCTTCCTGTGAAAGAAAAAACGTTCCTTCTGAGTTTCTTGTTTGCAAAGGAGTGTTATGTGCTGTCAAGTTGCACCTGACTTCTAGTAACCCTAATAGGATTTTCAAGGCACATGAGATATTTAATGAGTTGCTTGTCCAGTGCCATCTCCAGTGGGTTTCCATGAATGAGTGGGGATTTGAACCCAAGTCTACTCAGTCCCAGTCTATCACTCTGCCCAATATAACATATTGGCTGTCTCCCTGATGGAACACTTTGTAATTGTCTGACTGAAAATATCCTACTCCAGTCCACTTCAGTTCATTCGCCTCAAGTATTATAAAACTTCTCGCCACAGAAAGGGAAAAATATAGAACACTTCATGAAAATAAAAGGTTTGTGACTGTAATCAAGAATTATTATCAGAGACTGATAATAATCCACTTTAGTAACATGAAACCCTGGTCTCCTTGGACATTTGCAAGCTTTTTTTAAAAATAGTGTATTTGAGGAAAAAATGGAACAATGAATCTGAGAGAAACAGGGGTTCTTCCAGTTGGATCCTCCTTTTGTATTTCATTGCTCATTAAATACACCATTTAATTTAATCCCAGTATACACTTCTACCAAGCTACAGTGGAAGTATAGCAGTCTATTAGTGGCACTTTTAAAATGTATGTCCAGATGGTGAGTGTGCACATGCATGTACCTATAAAATACTGCTTTATTGCCTACTGATCTAAAGCAGGGCTGTAGAAAATCCAGAGCTTTAAAAAGAATGAAAACACAATCTGAAATTACTCAGCATTTGTAATATAGATTCTTTAATGGAGAAGTATTGGCAATAGTCCCAACACTTCTTGTGGCTGTAAAGAAAACACAAGTTGACAAATTATACTGGAACAGTACTTACATTTAATTACAAGTGAGCCAGATATGTCAGCAAGGAGAAATATTACATTAAAATTGTGTTGCATGATATAATCACCACCACCACCACCAACTGTGACTCTAACAATGCACATAACAGCATCATCTGTAATCCGCCTATTTATTGGAACATGCTATTTAAAACATATGCCAGAAACTAAAATGAGGAGCAAAGTAAACACTGAATTGAAACAGAAAGTTCATGGGGAGCTGGGAGTGGCCGTTCTTAAATGTAAGTACTACACCGAGTACTCCTGTTGTTTTAAAATGGTGGTTAAAGCCCTTGATTTCTAATTCGGAGAGTAAAGAGCTATTCTATCCATTCAAGACTTAGGCATCTTGCTATAAAGGCATACATGTCAGATGCCTCTTCTATAACTTTGGCTGTTGGCTTTCCAGCACCATGGCCAGCCTTGGTGTCAACGTGAATTAGTAGCGGGTTGGCTTGTTTGGGGCTTCGGCCAACAGCATACTGCAGAGTAGCAATGAACTTTAGGGAATGAAGAGGCACCACACGGTCATCATGATCAGCTGTAAGGAGTAATGTGGCTGGATACTGGACTCCATCTCCTTCTGGCACTTTGATATTATGAAGAGGGGAATATCTGCAAGAGAGAGAGACACGTTTGTTTGGCTTGTGAAGCTGCCTTAGAGACTCACTTTGAAAAACTGCTACTGACTGCTACTGTTCATCAGCAGAAGCAGAATTCTAGGCTTGAGGTGTCTTAAGGAGGGGGTTAAGATACATGGGATGAAGAGGCTGGATCTAGAAACAGGAGATCCACATAGTCTTCTACACCATACCACAGCTGTTAGCTCCACTATGTTGCCACCTAAGATGGGGTAGGCAAGCCTCTGGGGATCTGGGGTCTAATTTTCAGTCCAGTGGATATTCCAGGGGCCATATCAGCCCCTCCAAATCAAACTATAAGTGACTGGACATCTGATTTTGTAAAACCCTCTTTTGAAGGTGGGGGTGGGGAATGGCACCTTGTTTTAAAGGAGAATAAATAATCCCAGAAGGATTCCAGAAGTAACAATTCTCCCTATATGCCAAACAAGTTTTGGGCAGTGGGGAAGTAAATAATGGTGCTGGGGCCATACTGTATAAATGGTGGGAGGGCATCTGTGCCATGGGCCACATGATTCTCACCCCAGCTGATAAAGGGGGAAAGGGTGACAAGGACACTTTCATCCTATGGAGATTTATCTTCCTCTTGTGTGTTCAAGATGAGAATGGAAGGAGGATGAAAACGAGAACTCGGTGTAAACATGGCAAATTCTTTGCTGCAGATGATCAGGAAATGGGGGGGGGGGGAAGCCAATACTAAAATACCCTTTTAAAAAGATGTGGTGGAGATAAATTCACACTGTTTTGGTTGTCACAGCTCACAAAAAGTTATAGAGCTGGAGAAGGAACAGAAAAGGACAATTAAAGGAATCAGGGAATTTGAACATATTTTATGCAAAGAAAAGATAAACCATTTCACGGCTTGTTGTTCATGGCCCAAATGACTAAGATGGACTTGTGGTAAAGCTTTGTAACATTACACAAGATATGCAGAAACAAGAGGGAGAGAGGAGCGTGAGAAAGGTTTTCATAATGCTAGAGCAAAGGTGGGAATTTTGCCAGCCAGGATCCCCACACCTCTCTAAATATAGAGCAAAAGTGGCCAATCACACTGCCAGAGCTCTCCAGGGGGCGTAACTGGCCACTGAAAGATTACTCCCACTCATGTAGGCCACGAACAGCCCTTTAAGAAAGCAAAAACCACCTGAACATTTACAATTTTTGCAAAAGGGGAGAGTGTGGACTGATCAGTACTGGCTAGTACATTAGCTGACAAGGTGTGCAACAGGTAATGCCTATTGCAATTTCCTAATTTCCTTCCAAAAGTTACTCCTTTTGCAAAACAGCACAACAGGATTCTAGCCACTGCTTTGTACAGCCTACTGGATTTCTTAAAATAAGATGGTTTATTTGGAAAATGTACAGTTATAACCATCTTTTCAAAACACTTTGTTGTCTTTTACAGTTACTTAAATATTACAGCTTTTATTACTTATTTATTATTTTCAAAAATATTTTTACCCTGCATTTCTCCTTAAAAAGGACCCAAGGCTGCTCACATCATTCAAAGACAATATTAACAACCGTGAGGATACAAATACTAAAAAGGATCAAACAAATACCATACATAAGCAATACCAAAAAACCTCCAAAGCAGTAAGGTACAGCAATCCATTTAAAAACTCACTCAGGCTGCCAGCCACTCAGCGGAAAGCTTGCCTGAAGAGAAAAGCCCTGAAATGGTTTAGCTTTTATTTACCTGTTTGCGGAAGGACAGTAAAGATGGGGCTAGCCTAGCTTCCTGTGGGAGGGAGTTCCAAAGTCTAGGAGCAGCAACAGAGAAGGTGTACCCTTTTCTTCTGTACCCACCAAAAGCAGTCGTGAAAGTGGTAGAAACGAGAGAAAAGCTTCTCTTGATGATCTTAACTCTCAAGCAGGCTTATAAAGGGGGATGAGGTCCTTGAGATAGCTTGGGCTATTTAGAATATTCTTCCACTCAAAAGATCAGATAATAGAAATCTCAGTAGAATTATGCTGCTGACTGTTTTCCTAGAAACCACAAGAGCTGGCTGGGAGACATACATTCCCTAGTCATAATTGTATGGGCTTGGAAAAAAAACATTAAGCCTGAGATGCCTATGTGCAAGAAATAAGTAATGATGATGATTATGATGATGCATAAGTGAATGCCCTCTGAATCTCTAGTGTGACTTGAAAGAAAGACATGATTTTCAATTTTTTTGCAGTCAGGTTCCCTACTACTGTCATTGGGCACCCAAGGAGAATCCAATGTGTATAAACAAACAAGAGAACACTCTCCACTTACTTGTATAGCCATTCAAATTGTTCTTTATAATCAGAGCAGCCGAAGTCTGTTGTCCAGGCATGACCAATGGTGAATTTGTGGAACTTCAGCATGTCCATCACTCCGACTTGAGCAATCACACAGCCAAATAGATCTGGACGCTGATTGGCGCAGGCAGCTTTACAAGGAGGGAAACCAACAAACCCACGTATTAATACTGATGTCTTAAATAGCTATTAGTACTGCAAATAGCTCTCCCTGATATCTGCAAATAACTCTTAACCAGATCAGTTTCTGGTTTTAGTAACAAACCAAAAGTACCTTGAAAAAAGTAGGCTATGACCCAGAAGCACTTGCATCAACACTGGAGAGAGAGAGAGAGAGAGAGAGAGTGCACACGTGCGATGCAGTTGCCCTGGAGCCTAACTAGACACGACAAAACTGCACTTCTGAATTTGAGAACATGGATCGCTACGGCAATAGATATTTTGCTGCCTGAAACAAAGGGTAAGCACTCCACCCTCCATTTCATCTCTGTAAGGTGATGTTCAACACTGGCACTGGGATGGCAGGCAAGTTTATGGATACATGTAGAGCCACAAGACACAAATAGCTTTGCCCCTTAAGAGAGGGAAACACCCCTGGGGCTCAGATCAATGCTTTACTCTGTGCCTAGCAATAGGGCCAGCCTTGCTAAACAAATATAAACCTTAGAACAGAAGATAATTTCATGGCAACAAAAGGCAGCTAGGAGCAAGGGGAGGAAGAACATTGGTTTATTTTCACTGGGATGGGCAACAGTGGCCCTGCAGATGTTGTTGGCCTACAATACCCAACAGCCCCAACAAGCATAGTCAATACTGATGGATTATGGGAGTTGCAATCCAAGATCTGGGCAGCTGTCCACACCTCGCCTGAAAAATCCTGCCCTCACCAGGCCTTCAAAATTGTTTCTGTGGAAGGGAAGGGGGGAATGTTAAGAAAAAGGATGTTGTGGGGTACACAGCTCCCTCCTCCCACCCACTAAATATCCTCCACATCATACCTATTTGACGCAACCTCCTACTAAAACACACATCAAAGCAGCTCCTCCTACTGACTCTTTCTATCACACTTGTGACAGATAGTGGCTTTTCAAGACTTTAGGGTAGGATCCTTCTCAGCCTTGCTATATCTTATCCTTTTAACTGGCGATTAACCAGGGATTGAATCTTACTAGGTGTTCTCTGTGTTACCTACTATTTGCCACTAGTAAGTTAATAGTGAGAATAATGAGATATACCATGAAATGTGTTTGAAAGGAAAGAAGACCTCAGAAATCATTAAGTGGGCAAATTCCCATCATTGGTTTATTTTCATTTTAGATCCAAAGAAGGTGAGGGATGCAAAAGTGAAAGCATGGGCACTCTAGCAGCCAGGAGAATGTAAAATGTAAGTACACTACTTGTATCTGTAGAAGGGATGAGCTTACATGTGGGATATTGTGGCATTTGTCCCGGATAACCTGACACAGGGCGGGAGATATGGGTAGGTTACTGGACCATTGAGTGCTCAACAGAAGACTGAGGGAAGTAGAAATGTGCAGACCTGTGTGCTCTGGAAGGAACAGTCTGCACGCAGAGAGACCTAAAAAAACCTCTCTGCTTGAGATTACCAACCTCACTATCAGCTGTGGGCCACTGGCAGCATTACGGACGATTGGCTAAATCCAGATTTAGCCACAGAATACAATAGACCCATTGGAAGCAATGGATTATATCAAACTGCTGAATAGAGTAGACCCATAGAATTAATGAGACCTGGCAAGTCAATACTAATGCAAGTCCACTAGCACATTGGTGCCACTCTAGTCATGACTAGAAATTGGATACAGCCGACTGAGACTTAAGTATAACTAAATGTGAGCCGCCCAGAGTAGACATTGTCTAGATGGGCGGCATACAAGTTTAATAAATAAGTAAATAAATAAATAAATAAATAAATAAATAAATAAATAAATGTGGATGTAAACTAGTATGCCTTCCGGAGGGGCTGGTCTTCCCCTGGCCCCCTTCATTTGCTTGAGGATAACAAAGCGGAGGCTAAGATATTTAAGGCCATCTTTCCTCATGCAACATTAAAAAAAAATTAACTGATGTCAAACACCTCTAAGGATCTTTTGTGAATTCAAGCTAAAGTAAGTGAAAGTCGTTTCTTTTAGTACAAGTATTACACATGGGTGTTCATATGATGCTTTGAAAAAACTGGAAGAGGAGACTGAAGTCCTGCGGAGAGCAAGAAGGCCAAGATGAATAGTTATTTTTTTGCTGGTACGCACAGGGATAATTTCAGTACTGAAGCTGAAGAATTTATTCAGTTTTGAGACATTTCATGGCATGCCTGCTGCTTTCCCTTCAGAATAATGCCACTCACTTTAAATCAGTGGATTTGATGAAATATGAACACTGCCAATTCTCTGTAACGACAAAATGGCTTGCACAGATCTTTTCTTTATAAAAGAAAGACCATCAACATATGTTCTTCTTCCAAACCCTTGATCCCTCTGCTTTGCTTATCTATATCTATAATCTACATCTATACCTACGAGCATCTCTCTCTCTCTCTCTCATCTTCGAGTTTTTTTTTAAATGGCTGTGAGAATCACTCCTTGCTAGCTGTGCTGACAATGAGCTAGACAGATGTCTGCCCTCTCACCAGACGCTCCAGATGTATCTGGAAGACTATATACTTAGGCCATACAACAACTAACGTTTTTGGAGCTAGTAGGAACACTCACATAATAGCTGTTCTAACGAAAAGCACATTGTCTTTCTCGTTTGGAGTGTTCTTTTTAAATGAACACTGTACTGATTAATCTTGCATGATATCACCGGACAATCCATTGTGCATAAAAGGACTGAAAGTTGATAATCTCCTATCAATGTCTTAGATAAACCTTTGTTTTTTAATTATGGGCCATCAAATTGCTTCCAACATAGAGAGACTCTATGAATGACTGATCTTCAGAAAGACCCGTAATTAGCAGCAGTGCTCAGATCTTGCAAACTGAAAGTTGACTCAAGGCCATGAGCTCCTTCTTTTGAGTCAAGAGATATCTTTAGCCTTAGTTGATTGGGAAGCTTAAGAAAGCTTCACATAAAAGGGGACGGCTTAGAGGAAACAATTAACAGCATTCTGAAATCAGTGCTAACTAGTTATTCTTGATATATGCTGGCCCTCCTATCCCAAACCACTTTTTTTCTTCCAGTTATCCTCCACCTGATACTCTCCAGAGCAGGGTTTGATGAGTGTTGCTGTTCAGCATGTTCATATTCACATCTGCCTGGAGGGGGAAGGCGGATATAGTTTGCATATGGCTAGTCTTAACTTTCAGGAAGAACAGACAGGTGCCTCAGACTAGCAGTAAACAATGCAGTTCATACGGGCTTCCTGAACTGGATGCCTGGTATTCTCCAAGTCTAGAGCACATGCGGGTGCGGAGCTTACTACCTGATTCTGTAAACAAGTGTTGTGATGGTAATTGCCCCTCCCCCATGAAGGTCTTTAGGAAACAACTGTTTGAGCCCTCTACTCAAGTAAGTCA
The DNA here is from genome assembly GCA_037013535.1 of Intellagama lesueurii. Classification (NCBI taxonomy): domain Eukaryota; kingdom Metazoa; phylum Chordata; class Lepidosauria; order Squamata; family Agamidae; genus Intellagama; species Intellagama lesueurii. The sequence goes on from JBAJHW010000001.1 coordinate 255,743,030, forward strand.
CAAAACTTAGGCAAAATGCACAGCTCTGTTCTTACCAACTAAGAGGCCTCCATTTGAACCTCCATTAATAGTCAGCTTCTTTGGAGATGTATATCCTTCTTTGATAAGATACTCAGCTGCATGCTGGAAGTCATCAAAGCAGTTTTGCTTGTGGGCCAAGATACCACCTAAATACACACCCAGAAATAACAAGAATCCAGTTAAACACTTTACACATAGAGACAGACATTCAGAATGGGTGCCCTTGTGTGCATGTAGAGACAAAAAGCACTGCCTGGGATGGGTTTTCAGCTCCACAAGCATTTTAATAATTGATGCAGTTGGGAACACAAAAAACAATGAAGATCTTTGTCCAACAGAGAATTTGGGAGACAGTTCTGCCAATAACTTTAATGCTTTCAGAAGCTCTGAATAATACATACCTTTGCTGAATATTACCACCACCACATCAGGTAATATTCCTACTAACTAATCCTAGCTAAAAGCTTCATACTGCAGATGAACTACCCACATGAATTTTTATAGATGTTTATCTAGCTTCTTATTAAAAAAACTGAGTATTCAATTTGTCTGTGATCTTTTAAGAAGTACAGCTTTATAAACTAGTTCTTGCAAAAAAAAAAAAAAAGTAAATGAGTACTGTTCAAAATAGGAAAACAAAAACTTGGTATCAGATATAGAACCAGTATATGCTGAGATTCATTTCAATTGACCTGTGCCTAATAAATGCCAGATCATAATATGGAGATTGGAGAGCATGGCTGTTCCTTTGAAATGTGTCTCCGTTCCTCTTTTTCTCTTTCCCTCTCACAATTAGTTTTGTTTGCTCTGTTGCAGCAAAAACAAAAGACATATGGCATTTTTAGCACTAAGAAATATATTACAGCATAAGCTTCTGTGGCTTCATCACCCACTTCATCAGATTCAAAAAGCGTTAACCAGAATGTCAGTAGTACCTGCACAACGTATGGTTGGGAAGGACAGGCTGCTTACCTGTAACAATGGTCATCTTTGAACTCACACATGGGTCAGAGTGCCTGTGTGAGGTCCTGTTCAGAAGCTTCTAGAATAGAAAGTTCCCTCTCTCTGGCTCTGCTCTCTCTCTGTGTCATGATCATATTGGAAGACTTCACAGTTGCCTTTTCATTCCTGATTCTCTGTAAGGCAGTCATAGCTGGGCGTGACCATCAGGAGATGAGTGGGTTGTGTTAGTGTCACAGACGACCATCTGAAGAACCACAGTTACAGGTAAGCAGCCTATCCTTCTTTGGTGTCATCAGAGTCCTTCAATGGCGAGAGAATTTGTAGCCGTCGTTATGCTATCTTTTGATAGGGTTTTGCAAATCAAGTTCAAGGGTGTTTTCAGCTGAAGACAGGCTAAGTAGGCAGCCTGAAGGGATTGCTTCCAGAGAAAGTGTTTTAATTTGGAAATGATTCTGCAGGGCTACCTTGCAGACAGGGCACCGAGCAGCAGTGGTCCCAGCCCAGGCAACAGAGATATGTTTGTTGCAGGCAGTGCGTTTCTTAAAGAGGTGGCTGGGGCCATAGAAGGGATGGGTGGGGAGAAGGGGGAGAAAAGAAACCAGTGTCATCATCTTTTTTGTTTTTGTTTTTTAATGAAGAAAAATAGGAATTATGAACAGGGGTGGGGGGGGGGAAACTATGTGCATGAGGCAGAGAAGGAGATCTTTTTTTCATCCCAGAAGCTCCTAGGTGCTGCTCTCATAGCAGAAAGAAAGGAACTGAAGAAGCGACACTGAAGCACTCCAATACAAGCCCAAGGGAGAGGGCGGAGCCAGAGAGAGAGCCTTCAATTCTGGAAGCTTCCAGACAGGGTCTTGAGCAGGTGCTCCAACACATGTATGTGAGTCACAGAGACCACAATGAAGAATGGGAGATACATGGGAAATCCTGGATAACAATTCATGTGTCCAATGACATGGGCATGAGTGCTTATGCTGTAATATAAATTTTTAAAGATTAACACAGGATTCTTTGGCATTTTACACATACTAAACGATTATCTGGAGTTGCGCAGAGACGTCTGTGTATTGTTGGGCAAGCTCTGCACTACAAGCAAACGATGGCATGCCCAGTTACATGCCCAACCACACAGCAGATGGCAAGAAAAAGGGGGAAACTACTTGCATGGCTTCCCCCAATAAAATGCTGATCATGCACGTCTCATATGCATGTTATCTGCTACAACCCTTTCACAATTATACTATTCTCTCAAAATGGCTTCCCAATGGTTTAAGCAGTTCGTTTGATCTGTACTGCTTTACCTTTGGTGTACCAGTCTGAAGTTCATTTAGACTACTTCCTATGATGATCAAACACAGGTCTTTGTTATGTTCAAGCATAGTCAATAGGCTGATTCCTGGTTATTTTACGTTTGCATTCTATTTATATGCATTTACATGGGAATTCAATATATCTCAGCTTGGATCCAAAGGTTAGAAGCAGCAATCTTCATTATAGCTGCTTGTACCTCTCCAAGTTTCTTCTAAGGGTTGGATGATGATGCCCTGGAACAGGATAGCACGGGAGAAGGGAAGCCCTTTATGTGGTAGTGTCTTCTGCTCACCACCCAGAAGCACTTTGGATCCAAGCCACAGTGCAGAGATATTTTCTTTTGAAGATGCTATGACCTTTTGGATTACACATGACTAACTAATACTAGGGACGTGGTAGCGCTGTGGGTTAAACCGCAGAAGCCTCTGTGCTGCAAGGTCAGAAGACCAAGCAGTCGTAAGATCGAATCCACGTGACGGAGTGAGCTCCCGTCGCCTGTCCCAGCTCCTGCCAACCTAGCAGTTCGAAAGCATGCAAATGCAAGTAGATAAATAGGTACCACCTCGGTGGGAAGGTAACGGCGTTCCGTGTCTAGTCGCGCTGGCCACGTGACCATGGAAACTGTCTATGGACAAACGCTGGCTCTATGGCTTGGAAACGGGGATGAGCACCGCCCCCTAGAGTCGGACACGACTGGACTAAATGTCAAGGGGAACCTTTACCTTTACCTTAACTAATACTAGAAAATTCTACTGTCCCCATAACATTCTGAATGTATCCTTCATCCCTCTGATAACAAGGCAAATCTCTAGTGAATGAAGTAACTGTTTTGCTTGACTAATACTCTGATTGCCACCTATACAATTGTCATGTGTCTGGTCTGCCACTCCATGCTAGTATGTGAAATATTTTTAAAAAGATCAAAACTAGCAAAGGCTATCGAGAAAGCCTTGACATGCATGACATTGTTTAGCATAACTGGTTCTGAAAAATGCAAATGTGCTATTAGAGGAGAAAAAGGAACAGAGAGTAGATACACCCTATGCTTTATCTGAAGCATCAAACACTCTTTCAAAAGTATAGGGTCAGGTGCTTTTCAAGCGACCCAAGATCATTGTCCCGAACTCACTTGGCACCAGAAATAATTGTCTATGAAATTAACAAACAGCAGACTTCTAGCTAACGCCAACTTACAGTCTGCGGTGCAAATTAAACTTGGAAATAGGGAAACAGTCCTCTGACATAAAAGTAAATTTTATTAAAAACTCATTAAAGCTCTTCAGCTAATTTCCTGTTACAGAAGAACACTTTGTCTTGGGCAATAATGCTACAGACATCTTGGCATGTATGCTTTATCTTTTTGAAAATAGGTGGATCCCGCCTCTGAATTACTGGGAAACACTCTATAGTACAGAGAAACAATTAAATAATATGAAACCAAGTTGTGAAAAGGCAACTTGGAAAATGCAAGAAATAAATAATGGGACATTATTTAAAGATTATTCAAAAAGGCCCTTAGAAAAGATACAATGGAAAACAAAAAGTTTTTAAAAGATTTTTGAATTAAAAGATATAACACTTTCAAATAAAAGGGTGACAATGTTACTTGAAATTCAAATTAAGGTCATAACAATCAGAGCTACTCAGTTGTTCAGTTTAGGTACCTAAAAACATTTTAGAACACTTCCTTTTGGTTCCTGCACCAAGAAACCCTTACCTTTGTGCCAAGTCTCTCCATATTCACCACCTCCTCGGATATTAGCCACAGCTAGAATACCACCCAGGTGTCTTATAAAAATGAGCCTTGAAACACTGGGGGAGAAAAAAAAAGCAAAAAGGCAAATGAATATCTGAATCTTCAGGAACTGGCCTCTAGTGCTTCCCAGTGACAAAAAATATAGGAAAAGTACATTTCTATTCCGGTGTAGATCTATGCTGGTGGAGCTTCTAATGGGTGTATTGGAGGAGGGAGTTGTGATGGATATGCCCCCCCGCTCAACAGCTAACAGGAAAATACTTTCCTCACATCCAGCTCCCTTCTGGTCAGCCATCCTGCAGCTTTAGATTTCAGTACTTTTTGGGTGCAGGAAGGTACAGAGGTCTAGGGAGAGTTTTGTCAGCATCATAATCATTTGTTAGCATTGTATTTACTTGCTTGCTACTCACCCATCTTTAATTTCTGCTACCTGATTGCTCAGTATGCTTTTACCACAGATCAAAGTTAACACAATAAAGCAAAAGATCTACAACTACTGACAAAAGATGTCTGAGTCACTGATCATCCCTAAACACTGTTATTAACCAGGACCTTTACAGTTAGAATTAGTGTTCATGAAGGGAAAGTGCCTTGACGAAGAAGCCCTGCTGTCAAATGATGTTGGCAAATTAATGGAGTATGACGTTCACAGAGAAAGAACAGTATACAAGAAGAATTCAGTTCTTTAAAAAAACCAACAACCCCGGTTTATGAATATGGGATATTGTGATTTTGATCATGTCTCAAAAACCCAGGAAATGGCCCTATATTGCTGTGTAATATCATGCTCACAATGCCAGCAGAAAAATGGATGCCAAGCTTTACATAGTGAAGGGCAGCCTGAATGTTGACAACACCAATGGCAGCAGTCACGTTTGTCTACATGACACCCTCTTGAGCTCACTACCATACACAAAGTGACACCACATAAGGGAAAATCCCAGAAGGTGACTCCTGTTCTCATCAGTTAGCCACTTCTCACCCAAACTAAAGCAACTGTCAGGGCTGTTTTCCAACAAGTATGAATGTCAGAGCTATTGAGCTAGCCCTTAGTTCTATACCCTTAGGCTACTTGTTAGCCTAAGTGTTAATTGTAAATTACCAGGCTTAAGTGTGTGTGTGTGTGGATATTAACCACCAGATATGTTGCTACTGCAACCTTATTAAATAAATACTTAAAATATATAAATCAGAGAATGAATTCTGTTTAACGAATTATTATTAAATAGATTAGCCTGAAGAAATAAATTTGATTTTCTCAGTTGAATAATCTTTTATGGGAGAAAAAAAGGTTTAAAATCACATACATCTTGATCAAGTGCTGAAAAATTATAATGATCAAAAAAGTAAAAATAAATAAAAAAGAAGAAAATTAGTTAAGCAGGCATTTTGGCCTTGCCCCTTGATACTGGAGAACAGCCCCTGAGTAGCCAAGCATTTTTAAAAAAATGGTCCTCAGTCCTACTGAGGCTACCCACACTGCCTTGAAGAAACAAAACCAAATAATTATAGCTCCATATTATTATTCTGCATTTTATAATAACATTACACAAATGCAAAAGTGGGTGATACCTTTTATTGGTCCACTAAAAAAATCAAACAAATTGCAAACTTTCATAGAGGAAGCTTACTTCTTCAGGCTAAGCACCATGGATAGTGCAGAATAATTGTAGACAAGAGTCCAAAAATTGATGGTAGATGTCTGTGAGAGGTGATCCCAGACTTGGCTTCTCACAAACTTCTACCATCAATTTTTGGATTCTTGCCTACAATTTTTCTGCACTATCCACGGTGCTTAGCCTGAAGAAGTAGGATTCCTCCATGAACATTTGCGATGTGTTTGACTTTTTTTAGTGGTCCAATAAAAGGTATCGCCCACTCTTACAACTTAGTAATCTTGAGGACCACATGGTCTTTTCCTTGCTCTTAAAATAACATGACATTTTGCTTACAGAAGCTACTCCAATTGTCAGGATTCTGGAATATACCAACCATGAAACACTGAAGCTGAACCATTCAAATAAGATATTAATTGATGGTACAATGCCATAAAGAGGCTTACAGCCTCCACTTTAAACCTAATATGATTTACACTCTAATTTACACAAGAGGAAACAAAAGCACAGATGGCAAACACTGTTTGCCATGGGTATCAGTATCTAAGGGGACAACATGCAATAATGTTTTCTGGTTCTCCAGCTGAGCTCAGCATGAAGTTTGGAAAGTCTGAAGCCTAAATATTATGCAGGCGTTTTGAAGTCCATTTTACCACCATCTACAAATGACATGGTTGTTCTTTGCTTCTGGACTGATGAGTCACTCATTTGGGTTTTATTGTCAGGTTGAATTTATAAACGCATGGCTGAGCTGCTAGTTAAGAGACAGGCTGACAAAAATGGAAAAAGACACCAAACAAAGACAAAATCCCTTGGGATACTGATAAGATAAAGCTTTTTTTTTTCCTGGTCATGTGGTTCCAGGAATCTTCTAAGGACTTTTTCTTGTTTTTCGTTTGGTTATCCATAATGTAAGCACACAAGTCTGTAGTAATACTGAGACCCTATGACAACCTGCTGGAGGACAGTGCCAGGCCCCATCTAGCAGAGTCTTTCCTGGAATATAAAGGCCAGGATGACATGACTCAGGTGGATGGATAAGGGGCAGAAGAGCTCAAAAGCCCTGCTGGCAGCCCATCCCCAGAGTCACAGGCGGTGGAGCCTGGTACTTCCAGAGTGCACCCATCCCTTCCAGATGAGGATTCCCAAGCCCCAGAGAACAGGCATCTCTCATCAGGACAGCCAGGCACCTCTGAGAAGACATGCTCATCTACATCAAAGACATCACAACTGTAGAAATCAATTGAGTAGCTGTAGCTATGGAAGAGAAACACACATGCCACAGCTAGATAAACCCACAGCCCCAAGACCAGCCCAACCGCTGAAAACAACTCTCCAACTTCGCCTGTTTTATTCCTTGCTTACAGTTTTCAACTTCCTTCTCTTCCTGCCTTCATGATATCCTGTTGGCCAGAAGCAAAATGTCTGCTTCCCTTAATTCCGGCTGCTCCCTGTTTGGTTTGCCAAACCAGTATGGGGTTTGATGCCAGGAAGATGAGAAACAGCTCATGGGAAGAAGGAAACAAATGCTTCCCCCCCACCCCCTTTCCTTCTTTTCTCTAAAATGTTTTACATACAGTACATTGTTTGAGGCACCAGACAATTGAGGGCTACATCCAACTACTAAGCCCAGTAAGAGGAGATACTTGAGGCCAGAAAATATTATAATGTTCTACATTTAAAATTTTTAATTAGATTTAAAAAAACAAGCAAAGGAAGCCCCAAGTCTGAACTTAAGAGTGATGCAAATTAAACAAAAGACTTTTAAATATAATCAGAATTGTACAGACAATTTGAGGTGGTAAAGGAGTGAAGACAATTGAACCTACGAGAGGGTCATGTAGGTAGGTAGCAGTACAAGAAGCTGTACTCCTAAAATTTTCTCTCAGAAGGACTGAGCAGTGGAAGCCTATCCTTGACAACCTGAATAGCTGAGAACGTAAGTACCACAACTGGATATGAAGGTCCAGGGAAGGATTCAATCAGGTTTAAGGCCATTCCTCCAGGACATTTTAAGAATATACACTGAGAGTTTACAACAACACTCACTTGTTGCTTGGAAAAGTAAAGCAGGATATTTGTTGACTCAGTTATTTACATATTGCAAAAAATTCTACTTGTCATACGGCTGGAAGCAGCTCTCAAGGTCTTATAGGGTTGGATGTAGCCCTCAATTTAGTGACTGAGAGGATTGTCTCAGCTTTCAGACTTTCCCTCATAGTTACACAAAGATTCACTGGCCAGAATACTGTTTGTCTAGGTGCAGTGTAACTTTAGGCCTACGTAAATGTGCCGGGTATTGCCTAATGAGGGTTGCGCAATCAGCTGTCTGGTTCCAGTTTCAACCAATGGTGCAATGCAACTGCTGAGGTGCTTGGCGAATGGCACTTCTGTCTTGGTGCAATGAGCACTGCGGCAAGCTACTTAAGTGGAAAACGAAGGCTTCTGTTTCAGCTAGCTATTTCTATACAAAAGAAGAGTTGTGCTGGATGAGACCACAGGCCAATGTAGTCCAGCATTCAGTCTCCCATAGTTGATGATACAGATAGGAAGCCACCAGCAGGATTAAGGCAATAGCTTTCTCTTCTGCTGTTATATCTCAGCAGCTGCTATTCGGAGGGATACTACCTCTAAGACTGGAATAAATACACAACTGTCTGTGACCACTGATAGCCCTGACATGAATTTGTCTTAATTGTCTTTTAAAGACACCTAAGTTGGTGCCCATCACATCTTGAAGAACCAGGCTCCTTGGTTTAACTATGCTCTCTGTAAAGAATTACCTACTTTTATTTGCTCCAAATCTTCCACCAATCAGCTTCAGTAGGTGGCCCCAGGTCACAGTATTATCAAATAGTTGTGCTATTATACGTGTATAATACAATAACATGATGGACATCTCTGACATGTCTTCTCTTTTTTCTCTAAACTATATAGCCTGATTACTTTAGCTAACCATTTATGCCACTTTTCCAGTTCTGTAAAATCCCTTTTAATATATGGCAACCTGAGAATATTGAGCAGAACAAACAGCATGAAGTGAAATTCAATTTTCTTTGAGGCTTTACTGCAGTACTCATTAGTTTTAAATTCAACTTACATAACAAAGCAGGCAATCTCCTAGCACAAGATCCTGTGCACTTTTATTAGTTTACATATTTCACGAGCTCCCAACTCTCTGCTTACCTGTAGCTTGGTGTGATAGATATGTTGAAGCCACCATAACCGTAAAGGAAGGCAGGAGAAGACCCATCTAATTTGATTCCTTTTTTGTGGACAATAAACATGGGGATCTTTGTACCATCTTTGCTGGGGTAGAAAACCTAGGACACAGAGGGGAAATATGGAGTATCACTAGCAAGGAATGCATTTGCAAGAATATTAGTGTCAGGCAGCCATCATCCTGTACAAAGGGAAGTAAGAATGGAAGACAGTGAAATTATGCTGCAAGAAATCTTAATGTAAGAATCACATTACCTGACATTTGACAGTTACATTGCTAGAAAACATATTACCCCAAGTAAAATGAAACCGTAGCAGTTTATTAACCTAAAAGAGCTTTAGATTCCATCTCCAAAAGGCTACTGTAGAATAAATTAGGAGAAAAAACATGTTTTGTAGACAAAAGACTGGCATTTTTTTATTCATAATCTTTATACACAAAAAAGCCCCCAGGTTCCTTGTGGCCTTTGGGTTAAAGGCTGCAAGGACACTAGTCCATAACAAAAAAGGCAGTAAAAGAGGACTGTATTTTGGCTTCCTCTTTATTTTTCAGTGATCGGGCAACACGGTTTAGATGATGGAAGGTCACTTGCCAAAGCCTTGCTTAAAGGAAGCCTCACTCCTGTTGCACTCAGATTGTGCAGTGACCAAAAAGAGGGAGCATGATAAGCAAAATGCAGACATACTCCTGCTCTTCTGAACTACTTGCACTGACCATCTTTCCCTATTATAGCCGCAATGGGAGACCAAAGTCATATTTTCATGTGTGAGATAGGGTCCCTTCCAGTTCTTCAGTTCTAAGATCATTATATATTCAATGAATGCCTACAGGAAAAGCATGGGGCAGGATTTGCTCTCCAAAGCAGCTGCGAACCCTCTGTGACCAGGGCTCCCAACTGGACTCATACACTGTTTTTCATATGTAGAGCTCTCTCGTGCTTTCCACTGAATAGTTACTATGATCATGCTCTTGTTCCAGGGCTCAGTCTTCCTATAACAATGTGTGTGGTTACAGACATAGGAAGGCGAAGATGCTGTCGCACTCTGGTTGAAAATCTTGCTGCTCAAGATAGGAAGTCACAATAGACTTCATTGAACCAGTGGGGATTTGGTGAGACCACATCTTTGTAAGCTCCATGATTCCAATGGACCGTCTCTACTTACTACACTAAAGTAAGTCACAGTTAGAGTAGGCCGTTTGATTCAATGGAACATATGGAGCAGTTAACTCACCAAATCCCCCACTGATCCAATGGGCCTATACTGAGCAGCAGGATTTTCCTTAACCAACTCAGTCACACCTTTTGCTAATCCTTTCTCTGCCTCTTTTAAGTCTTCTACCTGTGCAAGATTCATGTGTTTCCTCAGCGTGTTTGATTTGGCTTTGACTTCAATGGCCAGTGTCCTGTGCAATATTTTCACACATGTGGAATTCCAACTGCATAAGCTACCATGGTGCTCTGACAACATGTCAGTCATATGTGACCAGGCACACACAATCTGCACCTTGTCAGATCACCATTACAACTTCCACAGCTGGAGTTTCACAGGCATAAATACTGAACACGGACACTGGCCAAAATGTTAACATTCTGTTTTCCAACCTTCTCTTTTCTTCTTTATTCTATTTAAGTTTAAAGCTGCAAGATTCTTAGTGGAATAAGTAAACGACTGAAACAGATCATGTCTAAATTCCTACAGGAGACCAAAACCTTTGCCTGAACAAAAGTTTTGACTCGTGTCTACAATCTAAGAGAAATGTGAGCAGTGATGTCCTTCTTTAGGTAGGGCACATAAACAGACCAGCAGAGCCTTCAATGCAAAGACCCTGCTATGGCTTGTGGAAGTGGTTGCTTGAGCAGAGGCTCCCCTACTTTTGTAAACATGTGGGAATGCACACATGGGGAAAGGAACCTGCCTAAAATAGGTTAAACTCAGACTGTGTTGAGCAACTTGGATAGTCATCTAAAATTTCCCAACAAATAAGAAACAGAATGCATTTTAAATGAAACTTCTTGTGCTCCTTTTAAATGTGTTTTCCTACAGAAATGGAAACACCTTCTATCTTTACTGGAATACAGCACACACTGGTTACTATGCAAAAGTTAGCATGAGCCAGAGCTATTTCTGTAGCCAGTTGATAACTCCAGGAGGACTACAGTCCTCTCTCCCTCCCCCTTGTGATATGAAGTTAATATATTTATCCCCACACCCACAGTTTGTAAAACTGAGCACCAAACATCACTACTATGTTACGAATTAGCTTTTGCTGAACTGCAGCTACACATTTTAGAACTGGGAGTGGGGGAAAGGAATGCAGTGGGAGTGAAGGAAATTGCTAAAGCTGCTATGGCACACATTCCAAAATCACTTGCTATTTCTGGTTACACTGCATGCAGCAGGTGACAAGAAAAACTTCCAGGCCCGTCTTGAAAGCACTTCACTTTATCTAGCCTTTAACAGAAAGTCTTGCACAGAGTAAGCTGCAGCACAACTGAGGCTTTGTGAACCGTGAAGAGAGAACACACAAGGAATACACTGGCATCACCCTCTCTGTTGTCAGTTCCATCACCCTCTCACCCAGGGAAGGTGTGAGTTATGAACAGGACTGTTCTGTTTACTGTAGGTTTTCTGCGTAATTCTGCATAGCCTTCTCATCACAAATTCAACTACAGGACAATCTGGGAACTCAGGAACGCTACTGATGTCAATTGTTATTTACAAATATTTGCTAGTGCTCAGTAGGCAAGATAGTTTGTTTTAGGAAACAAATTGTTTTAGGAAAAAATGGAGTGATGAACTAGAAACCTGTTTCTCCTAATCAATGGACAGAAATTTTGGCTCCGTATCTGCCATATCAATGGATTTTAAATCGCAACTCATACAGCAAAACTTTTAGCTTTCTTTATACTGGACTCCATAATGTTCACTCGGTGAAGATTTTACTATGCTAGCTAGCTGCTTCCCTCATGTGCCTTTTATAGGCCTTGATTGGGAGATGAGCAACAGTAGCATCACGTTAAATTAATTTTTAAATTAATCTTGTTTTGGAGCAATTGTTGGATTTTACTGATTAGCATGTGCTTTTAAATTATTTGCCTGCATCTTGAAATTTCTTTTGGTTTTAGTACCACTGCCTTCATTACTTTTTTCACAATCGTAAGACTTTTCCCCCCAGTAACATTATAGATGTTTGTCCTACATCTTTGCTAGCACTGATGTCCAAATGTAGTAAACTTCTCCACACTCGTCTATCAAGAGCCACAGGCAAGGATGTCCTCCAGAACAGTGGTCCCCAACCTTTCCTGAACCGCGGATCGGTTGGGGGGGGGCGGGGGTCCATGCGAGAGGGGCTCGTGCGCAGGCATGGAGGGGCGGGGCGCGCTTGCGTGCATGCGTGGAGGGGCAGGGTCTGCTCGTGAAGGGGCGGGGCACCCATGCATGTGGGTGGGCGGGCTGTGTGTGCATGTGGGGTGCGTGGGGGAGTGCATGTGGGGGGTGGGTGGGAGATCTGTCTCCGCAGCCCGGTCCTGCCATGGCCACGGACCGGCACCGGGCAGCGGACTGGGGGTTGGGGACCCCTGCTCCAGAAGTCTATCACTCATTGAATTTTCAACTTCAATTTATTCCTGACCCCTAATACATTTCTTGAGAGGAGAAAAAATTCACATAACATTCTACATAACTGCTCAATAAGCCAGTGGTGAGGAATGCTGTTACACTACAAGTCAATTACCTCTGGTCAACATAGCCAATCTCCACCTCTTCCTCCTTCTCCACCAGATGTTGCATGACATCATGGCTACAGGCTACAGTACTGCTAAACAGTGCTGTTGCATCCAAATCAGTCCCCTAAGTTTTTTTTATTTTCTTTCCTGCACTTCTTTTCCCATGTAATTCAACTTGAACAGCTATAACAGTCTGTACTTTTCTGCAGTAAGTGACCAACGTATTCTAGCTTCCTGCTTCTTATGAGTTCTATTATTTCTTGTTCTTTATTTATTCATCTTAGTACATCTGTGCTGGTGACCAATTCCAGCCAATAAATTCTTACCATCTTATGCTAAAAACACTTTCAAGTGCTTCTTTCTTATTTTTTATAACAGCCTGTGTTTACATCCACAGTATTGTACCAAGCAATAGAAATGAGAATACATAGCATCGTGCAACATAAATTCTCAAATTCAGTTCTTTATCCAAACAAAGCTGCTCCACTCCATCTCTCTTGTGACTTATTTTGCTTCCGGTGTTCATCCTACCAAATTCCAAGGTGCTCATCATATTTGTTAAAATGTCCACACTTTCATTTTGGATCTTTAACTGCACTTCTGGGCTGCTTGTTTTTTTCACTGACCACCACCAACTTAGTTTTCTTAACATTCATTTTTAGACAATGTTCCTTTCTTAATTCTTTGACTTCAATCAGTTACCTTTGAAGACCATTTGGTGTTGTTTACAGTATCAACCCATTAGAGCTGGAATATGATGTGGTTAATGGTCCATGTTATATCATACTTAACGGGCTCCATTGCATTTGCAATTTTTTTAAAGCAATTTTTTAAAAGGCCCTTCCAAACTTAAGATCCTAAGCTATAGCTTATTTAGCTTGCATGTAAATCCAGCACTGCAAGCAGCCTATCCCCATGGTTTTGCTAGGACTGACATTTCAATAAAAGAACAGCAACCTGGGCTAATTAGCCCTTACAGCCAAATACTAAGACTTCATGAATGTGAGACCGTTATGTGCCGAGATAGATAAAACAAAGCTATTTTGGAAAAATCACAATATCATTATAAATAATCAAGGAAGCCTTTAGGAGAGTTCACTTCACCAGCCACCCATGGGGCAAGAAACAAAGTCGTGTTGACGGAGGCTAAGTACCAGAAGGCAACCATTTGTGGGGGGGGGGGGGGGATCCCTTGTTAGTGAGCCTGGCAGTCTGGCAACAAATGGTTGCTGGAAATAAACGCACCAGGTGGCTGACAGAAAAAGAGAGAGAAGGAAGAAAACGTTAAGGTTGAAAAAGGTTCAGTCAGAAATCCTGCAGTGAAGGCACAGAGTAAGTTTCTTTTTATTCTTGCCTAACCAAGTAAAGAAAACAGTTTAATTCGCCCACACAAATATCAAATGTCAAAAGGTTTGATGCAAAGCAGGTTAATAGGATGTTTCAGAAGTTGTCTTATTCTTCTTTTATATTCTTTTTGAGCTTTTCCTCAGTACAGTGAAGTTTGGTGAGCATTTCTTAAAATTTTAACATAAAAAGTGTACTTCCTCATTTTGTGTATTTACTAGGAAAACTGAGAAATTAAAGTCAATTTCTTTTCATTAGTGTCTGAAACTCCAGGATACAGCTGAGAACTGGGTGCAGGGGGAGAGGGGGTTAAAAGGGAAGACATAAAGTTTTTACAATACAAATGATGGACACCATTGATACTTGGGCTATAAACTTAATCCCCTCTCTTCCTCTCTGCCCTGGCATCTGCCCTTCTGACACCGAGCTCTCTTAAAAGACACTTCAACTGGTACACAACCAATATGGTAACATCATCTTATTCAAGCTATCATCATTATCTTTATACTACAACAAATCAAATCATCCATTTGGATTTCCAACAGCTGGATTCCAGGCTGCTTATGGCTTTGAAATACCAGTATTGTTTGGAATTGTTTTCTAATCCTTTTTTCCCCCCAAGCAGTATACAGCCATGCTTTTGACTAGAGAATCCAAGATAGTAACTTAACTTGCCCAGAGTTATACTTAGGTCCAAAGCTGAGGTTAGAGGAGTCAAGTTTATCCTGTTGGGAATACCCACTGGCAACATTTAAGCTTCCAGTCTAACATTCTGGGTTGAAACAGTCTTTGCCTATTTTGTCTAATTCACAATGGCCCATTTGTCTAATCTGCTGTGACTTCTTGCTTACATTTTTTTGGATCATGACATTAGAAGCTACCTTTATAATTGGCATGCTCTTCTAGATAAATAATATAGCATAGGGGTATGGCATGCTGTCCTACTTTAAAAGACATGTAGACTTTTGGACAACACGAAACAAAAGCCCTACTTGCCAGAACAACTAGGCATGCATGTATATTTAACAGAATTAAAATATAATTTAAATATCTAATTACTGATGAGCCTTGAGTCATTTTAAATATGAGTAATTTAAAAAACAATGATGACAATAATTTGATATAAACAAAGTTTTGATTCTTCTTCAGTGACACACACAAAAAAACACAACAGAGGCTTTCTATGTTCAGCTTTATGCTCAAAACATACGCCTGTTCATCTTACTAAGGTGAGTGCAACACTGACAACTGCCTTACTTAAGATTTAGAAGTCATACAAAAATAAAAAATAAAATAAAAGATAGCTGTGTTGGCCATATGAAAAGTTCCAAAATCTACTGTTGTGATTAAGACAATTATAAACTTCTGTTTTCAGTTTCCTAAAATGAACTTCACATTATAGTTCAGGCTCCATCATAGTTTCAGGGTCATGGTTGGATTTTT
The DNA here is from genome assembly GCA_037013535.1 of Intellagama lesueurii. Taxonomy (NCBI): domain Eukaryota; kingdom Metazoa; phylum Chordata; class Lepidosauria; order Squamata; family Agamidae; genus Intellagama; species Intellagama lesueurii. The sequence continues at coordinate 255,758,434 of JBAJHW010000001.1, forward strand.
GTCATGAACTTTCAGTTGCTCATCACAAGGATTTTAAAATATAAAGAACTGAGCTTTTGGAAAGCATATTCAATTTAGTCTTCCCTGTTTTGAAAGCCAGTTACTCTTCTGCAAAAAGTAGTTTAGTCAGGCTATTAATTAGATTTACTTGCTGCCTAGAAGAACATCAGTCTTTGACAATGGAGGCCATTTACTGCTTAAGATCATTCGTCTTAACAGTAGAAAAGTACTACCTTGAGAATATTAACAACCTTTTATTTGCAGGGTGATACTGCTTTCAAAATTCCATGGAAAACGCTCAAGGATGGACAATTAGTTCAAAAACAGCGATCTACTCTGGACACATATCACCACATTTTTCATACAGTAAAGCTAGAATCTAACATCCCTCTAATGCAGGGGTGGGCAATGTTGGCAGGCTTGCAGAACAAACTTTTGTCCCCAGACTCTGCAGCAGGTCATATGAGGCCCAGAAATGTATGGAATCAGTCACCTGAAGCAAACCAACTAACTGACTGGAGGGCACTTCCAGTTGGTTAGTGACTTACTCACTCTGCTAAAGCAAGTCACAATCAGAGTGGGACCCATTTGGATGAATGGAACTTATGGAAGAGTTGACTCATGAAATCCCTACTGATTCAATGGGCCTACTCTATTGCGGCTTATTACACTGAGCAACAGAATTTCATCCTATGATTGACTGAATCCCTTATTAACATCCAAGATGCACCTTCAGTTTGCCTGTCAACACATATTTAAAAAGTTATACTACCCAGTGTGATGTAGCGGATAGAGTGACAGACTAGAAGAGACCTGGGTTCAAATCTTGCTTGGCTATGGAATCTCATTGGGGGCATCACATTTACCTTGGAAGCCCTATTCGGGTTGCTATAAGTCTATGCCAACTTGATGGCACATAACACAGTCTATCACACTGTTTGAGGGAAGACACAAGTGTTGGCCAGACTACTTAAAGAGCCATATCTCAACATATGAGTCTTCTCAGCACTTAAGATAATCAGAGGAGGCCCTCCTCTTGGTCCCATTGCCAGGCAGGAATGATTGATGGGGACACGAGAGAGGGGGCCTTCTCTGTGGCTGCTCCCAGGTTATTGAATGCGATCCCTCAGGAAGTTACGTTAGTTACGTGCCTCTTCTCATTTTATCTTTCCATGGACAGCTTTTCAGGCAGGCTTTTAATAATCATGACTGAGTCCCTGAATCCCATTTTTTACTTAAAATAGTTTGTAATGTTTTACATGTTTTTAACTACTCAATGTATTTTAATCAGTTTTATAGTTTAATTGCTTTCCAATGTATACTTTATTGTGTTTTTAATTCTATTCTTTTTAATATTGTGAGCCACCCTGAGTTGCCTTATTGGGAGAAAGGTGACCTATAAATAAGACAAATAAATTAAATAAATAACAAAATAAACATTCCAGAATACATAGTACTTTATGAACCGGGTTTTCCTGCAAACTGTTTGGTGCTTGGATGGCTACAGTGATTTAATCCACAGAAATCCTACTTGAGAAAAATGTGGATCAGAGAGGATCCAAGCATATTAAACCTGGATAAATTGTTTACAAATGTTACAGCTTCTACACTGGAGTTGGCTGACATTTGAAAGACATTCAAGATGCGACTATAGTCAGGAAAAAATTATTGGATTCTCTGCTATCTGTATTTTTTTTCAAGTATGAGTTCCATGGGTGAAATTGCTATAGCTGTGTTCTTTCAAGTTTTCCCTGTTCAGTGGATAGTAGTCTATAAACACACTCTGCAGGAATTTGGGACAAATGCTAGAAATCTGAGTCACTCTGCCAAACAAAGACTGTTACTCTGCAACTGAGATCTTATTTCAAAGCCAAAAGCCTTCCTTCATTTACTGTATCAGGAATAAACAACCCACTACCACTGCCAAACATATCAGGTACCTTGATCAAGATAGTATTGCTATCAGTAGAATCCAATGTTACTATTGTTGAAACCGCATTACACTCTTGACCAAAGTTCAAAGATAGGCATCTATAATTTAACTTCTGTTAAAGACAGATGCTTAATGGGTCTTGTTACAGAATGTATATCCTTTCCTATTTGGGCTGGAGAACTGGATTTTACACATCTTTTGCCAGATGGTATGCCACAATGACCTGGGCAGCTGACATGATCGCACCCAAATGCCCTCTCTGCTGCCGATCCTGTCCTGCCCCACAGCACTTTCAAGAACTATGGGCGATGAAGCAAAATAGGAGAAAGCTAGACAGCATGTGGAGGTGGTTCCCAAGGGTACTTAAATTAAGAGTTGCAAAAATCCCAACCAATGCCTACTCAGCAGCAGGGAAAGCTGCTCAAAAATCTTTTTACACTCTCCGGATAAGCAAGGAGGCACAAAACCATCAAGGAGAATTTTTCACATTGTTTGCAATTTATCCGGAGCTGTTCAAGGTTTGCGTCGTTTTTTTTTTAAAGTGGAGGCTATCCACCAGAACCTAAACCACCACATTTTGGCAATAGATCAGGTTGAGATGTCCACTGCACCAGCTTGTCCGGTTATATTACCGTATTTTTCTGTGTATAAGATGATACTTTTGACTAAAATCTTTAGACTAAAACTTGAGGGTCATCTTATACATGGAAGTAAGCTGAGGAGGGAACAAAACGGCCCATACCTTGCCTCTGCAAACAGGCTTCCTTCAATCATGAGGCTTAGCAACCTACAGTCAGGATCCTGCAGTGCTTTGATCCCTTTCCCCCTAACTTCATGCTAAGCCCCGCGGGATTGCTTTGATCCCTTTCCCCCTCCTTTTGTTAAGCCCTGTGGGGCTTAGCAAGAAGAGAGAAAGCAGGGATCAAAACGATTGGAATACACCTCCTTGGAGGTGGAGCCTGTAGGCAGTGCTCAGATTCAACAGGGACTCATAATGGCCAAGCGTTCTGAGCCCAGAGGCTGAATACTCAAAGCTAAGTTAAGATTTCTTAATTTTGGTTTAGAAACGTGGGGGGGCATCTTATACATGGGGGAGTCTTATACACGGAAAATACGGTACATCAATAACAGCCTGTTTAATCATCTGAGGTTGACAAGGTGCCAGATTGCTGTAGGTCCACCGTAACCTCCCTAGTCCCTTGGCTGGCCTGGCTTTTAAAAGCTGCCAGGCTGATGATAACAGAATGGGCCCCTTCTATCATCAATGTGTCTCTCCCTGAAGGTCGGGTTCCCCAAACCCTCAAGGAGACACTTATCAGACGATCTGAAAAAAAAAAAAACAACACTTGGCGGTGGATCATTGTAATAACTATCGTCCTGTTGCTGATGTTCCTTTTTAAAGCAAGCTAGTGGAGAGAATGGTGGTCGACCAGCTTCAAGCGCTCTTGGAATAAACCAATGCCCTCAACCCATTCCAGTGTGGGTTCAGGCTGCGTCATGGTACGAGATGGCATTGGTTGCCCTGCACAATGGCCTTTTGAGAGAGGCCAACAGGGGTAAAATGTCTTTGCTGGTCCTCCTCGACCTCCCAGTGGCTTTTGATACCATCAACCACAGTCGTCTCCTGGGGAGGCTCTCTGGATCGGGGACTGGTGGGCTGGCTTTGTCATGACTTCAGTCCTCCCTGGAGGACCACCCCCAGAGAGTGCAACTTGGGGAGATGGTCTCTGTCCCTTGTACTCTTGATTGTGGAGTCCCTCAGGGGTCAAATCATCTCCTCATTGCTGTTTAATGAGGCCGCTGGGGGAGGTCATCCAGAGATTTGGAGTGGCGTGTCACCAATATGCTGATGACACACAGCTCTATCTCTCCTTCTACCCTTCTGCAGTGGATGCTGTCCTGTCCCCTGTACTGTTCAGAGATGTAACTGTTTCAGCCTGCCTTTAAAATCTGTCCTCTCCAACTAGGAAAAAGTCCACACACTTCATAACCCTAAACTAGTTTTACATCCATTTTTGCACCATTTCAACCATTTCATCCGTGCCTTCAAACAAAATAGAATTATATCTCCAAGGAAGTAAGAGAGTATGATTAGAGCCATAATAAGAACGGATGCCAAAATCTTTTAATGAAACACAACCTAATTCTGAATATAACCTTCTCATGCTTGACTTACTCAGTGGCACTACAAAGTTACTGTCAATTTCTTCAAACTTTCTGCCCCTCCTCTAGCTCAGGTCTTAACCCAAGCTAGTAATGGTGCACATCCCACTGCAGCTCTCGGATCCCTGGAATGCTACCATGGCACCACCCCAAGTTCATGAGAATCCGCGGACACCCTTTCCAAGATGCCGAACTAACAGAGCTGGCCCATGATTAGGGAGAATGAGGCAATTGCTGCAAGCAGCAAAGGTCAAGGGGCAATGGGGTAATCTTTAGGCTATTTCCTTCTCTTGGCAGTCAAAGCTACGTCTCCCCTACAAACCTGTTTCAGTCCCTTAGCTGTGGAAAGTTACTTTTTTGGACTACTGCTCCCAGAATTACTGGCTATTGTGGCTCAGAGATTCTGGGAGTTGCTGTACAGAAATGTAGTTCTTTTAGTTGGTCCAGGCTCATCAAATTCATCTACTACCTCAGGTGTGGTAGTGGTGAACAAGTATTGCAAATATTGAAGCAAGTTCCAACTCCCAGCAATAATGTATGAGGAATGCATATCTTGCAGTGAAGGCACATCACGTGGAGAGTAGAATTCTACTTTCTGGAGGTTTCCAACAGTCTGACTATACTTCAAAACAACCCAGGCACTTCTCACACACATTGTTTCACTGACACGCATGGAAGCAATGGGCTTGCACTGGAGGGCAATCATCATAAGCTCTGCACTCTTTACCACATATGACTGAATCTTGATGCCCCAACACCAAACAAGTGGCAGTAACATCTTTAAAAAACAGTAAGCATCTCTTCTATTCTTTAATGTTGAGAGATAACAACTTCACGCTGAAGGGGAAATAAGGCCACCTTAAAGCCATTTATTTTGCCAAAGAACAGAGCAAGAGACAGTGCAGCTGAAATACGAACCGTCTGAATTGTATTAAGTATGATGCTCCTTAACAGGATGACAGAGTCACTGAATACTTATTCTTATCACTGGGGAACCATTTATCTATGCTTGGAAAGATACAGAGGAAAAAATAAACCTTGGGAAGTCCTTCTCTAAAAGCATCATCTGAAGTTTTTTTACTTTGTTTTCTGCCAAACCAATCATAAGCTTTACTAGCACACCATTTTAAAAAGTGATTTTCATTTAAAAAAATATAAATCGGTACATTAATGGATTATCTATATCCATTTCAGTCGGGTTTCAGGCCGGGTTATGTGACGGAGGCTGCCTTGGTTGCCCTGTTTGACGACCTTTGCCGGGAGAGAGACAGGGGGAATGCGTCCCTGTTGACTGTTGATTCTCCTGGACCTCTCAGCGGCTTTTGACACCATTGACCATGGGGTCCTTCTGGACAGATTGGCTGGAATGGGAGGCACCATTTTACGGTGGTTCCGCTCCTACCTGGCTGATCGGGTCCAGAAGGTGGTGCTGGGGGACAGCAGCTCTGATCCATGGCGGTTGTGTCATGGGGTTCCTCAGGGCTCTATACTGTCCCCCATGCTATTCAATATCTACATGAAACCACTGGGGGAGGTAGTGAGGAGGTTTGGGCTGAGGAGTCAGCAATATGCTGACGACACCCAGCTCTACCTCTCATTCTCTACCAATCCAGGTGTGGCAGTCGCCGTTCTGAACTCGTGCCTGGACTCGATAATGGACTGGATGAGGGTCAATAAACTGAGGCTCAATCCAGACAAGTCGGAAGTGCTGCTGGTAGGTGCTCCGCCAGATAGGTTAAAGGGCCATTTCCCTGCCTCAGACGGGGTTACACTCCCCCTAAAGGACAGGGTCCGCAGCTTGGGGATGCTCCTTGACCCGGGTCTGACCTTGGAAGCCCAGGTGAACTCGGTGTCCAGGGGTGCCTTCTTACAGCTGTGGAGACTATATCAACTTCACCTTTACCTGGATGAGCGGAGCCTGGCAACAGTAAAACATGCATTGGTAACAACCAGACTGGACTATTGCAATGCGCTATACGTGGGGCAGCCTTTGAAGACGGTCCGGCGACTGCAACTGGCACAGAACCGGGCTGCGAGGCTGGTAAGTGGTGCTGCCGCGCAGACTCATATCACGCCGGTTCTGAAAAATTTACACTGGCTGCCAGTTGCTGCTCAGGCCCAATTCAAAGTGCTTACTTTGACATATAAAGCCCTAAATGGCTTAGGACCTGGTTACCTAAAGGACCGCCTTCTTCCATATGAGCCTGCCTGTCCTCTAAGATCAGGCCAGGAGGCCCTTCTGAAGGTGCCATTCCTGAAAGAGGTGAGGGGGATGGCATGTCGAAATAGGGCCTTCTTGGCTGTTGCCCCCCAACTTTGGAACACCCTCCCTATAGAGATCCGCCTGGCTCCAACACTTTTGGCTTTTCAGCGCCAGGCAAAGACCTTTCTGTTTAGCCAGCATTTTAATTAAATAGTATCCTTTAGCTGGCCGTATGAGCAGCAGGATTTATAAATTTACTGTTTTAATATAGGGTATTATTATAATATTGCCTATTTTTAATAGTTTTTTCTAAAGTTTTAATATTGTTGTACGCCGCTCAGAGACCACTGGTAAGGGCGCAGCTAAAAAAATCTTGTAAATAATAAATAAATAAATAAATTCACAGGCATGGAATTTCTGGAATTTGTGGTCTTTAGTCCCCAGAACTCACCAGGAATTTTCCCAGCCAGACTTCTGGGCGTTGCAAACGATTAATGGTGTTGCAACGGATTATCTGTCCATCAGACTCTGTGCAGCAAGTCTCTGCAAAAAAAACGACCAGACCCACAATCCCTTGTAGCTCTCATGGAGCTTAGCCCCACCTACCAATTTCCCCTGTCTTCTGCACAGGATCAAAATGGCTCCTGGAGTCTGAATTCATTAGCTTAAGAACATGAAAACACCTGCCAGGATTTTGATGCTAGCTTAAAGCCCCAGAGGTCAGCTCAGGGAATTCCTGCAGACTGTTGTCTATAAACTCATCACTAAGCTGGTCAAGATCAGCATTACTGACGTTAACTATCCAATATAAGAAATTACCTGTAAGTCACTGGGCAGAGTGTCCCTATGGCAGTTTTTGTATGTCATGAAAAGGTAGAAAACTGTTGGCCTGTTATTACTGCATTGTGAAGGAGAAAAGCCTTTTGGGACTGTCTTTTAGGACTTGGTCAGACTTTGTATTACAGACCTTGATTTGATCGAAAAAGTTCCCATCTTAGATTAAAATCCTATTTAGCAAAATGGTGAAAATATGATGAAGAATCAGAGGCACCTAAAGATCAGTATGATCATGTTCTAAAGCAGTGGTTCCCAACCTTGGGTGACCCAGGTGTTCTTGGACTGCAATTCCCAGAAGCCTTCACCACCAGCTGTGCTGGCCAGGGTTTCAGTCCAAGAACATCTGGGTTACACAAGGTTGGGAACCACTGCTCTAGTTAGTTATGGCAATATGACTGTGTGAAGATAGGGAGATAGCTGTGTGTGGGCAGTTTTGCCTCTGCTCCCTGATTGCAGGAAGGCTACATAGGTACAGCAGCCTCTCGCTCTTCTGTGATTAGTCAATAGGAAATTGGCTAGTGCTCTCTCCTCAATGCCCATGGACTCCATATGCTTGAAAGCCCACCTGAATAGAGCTACAAAAAAGGATTACTCCACCACCAAAAGGCATAGTCTTTGTAATAGATACATAAAACAAGGGTGAAGAGTGTGTGGCCCCCAGCTACTGTTCGGAGTGCAAGTCATATCAGCCTGAGCCAATACAGCCCATGGTGATGGATCATGGGACATGAAGTCCAAAACATCTGGCAAAACGCACTCTCCCAACACCTGACATGAAGCATCATCTGGATGCTTTACTTGTCAAGCATAAGATTCAGATATGAAGAGCTGTTCAAAAGTTTTTCTTTCCACACTGATTTTACAAGTATTGGAATACATAGGATAGAGAAACAATGCTTAACTGATTTATCTTTTATATTAATTGAAAATATTTCAGTCTGTTAAATCTGGCAACAGCTTTTTTTTTTTTAAAAAGAAACTATTTGCAAAAATTGCAACCAACAGACCTCTTCTTAGCCTACCCCTTCAAACACCATTAAGTAATTCCCAATCTGAAGGCTACTGCATGCTGCAACTTGCATATGTATTCTATGAAAACAAATATAAAGATGCTTTGTTCTTGACAATTTTTATTCAAATTTTTATTCACCACTAATGCAGATATAAATCAATTATGAAGATATAAACCATTACAGTGTAATTGCTTCCTCTCAATTGAACTATAATTTAATCCACACTTAATCAGTATTTATACTTAAGTGTTATAATCTTAAATTTATTTAAGAGTAAGGTCCACTGAAAACCATGCACAGAGTACACATACAAATAATTCTGCATAAACATACACGGACTGGAAAATAGCCTTAATAAATATGTATTTCACATACTGATTAAGTGTGGGTTAAATTATAGTATAATTGAAATGAAGCCATTACACCATTTGGAGTTTCTCACTGCACAAAAGCTGCACATCTAGGATTTCCATGAGTGCAGTTTACTGTTATTTCAAACAGAAGGATCCAACCAGGTGCCTCTTATGCACAAAGAGCAAGTAAACAACAAACCCATAAAATGCCATTTTTATTTTCTTTTAAAAATTTAAAACAGAAACGCAATTAGACCAAATTAGGATTTATATTCATTCATAAAAGCATTTTTATATCACTTTTCAGGACTGATAAAGGCTCCCAAAAGACCTTTCAGCAACAAAACAAACACATCAAATTAAAAAAAATTAAAATTAAAAGCACATTTAAGACTTTCAGGATTAATAATAATTAGAAAGCAAGCTTTAGACAGTGTTCAAATGATTCTGCTACTGAAATGAGTAACTCTTCAAGGAATATACTTATTTTGAATGAAAAGCACCATTCTAGGAACGACAGATTTAATTGTATTTATCAGAAATATGATGGCACATTAAGTAATTATCCAACACTAGAGGTCCGTCAGCAGAACAGTGGATTCTAGCAAAACTGGGACAACTCTTCTCCCCCATAGACTCCCAGATTAGCTCTGAAGGAGCCCATTTTCAGGTGATTCAAAGCACTGCATGGGGGAAGGAGTGGAAGAAAGTTCTCTGGCAATAGCCACTGTTATGCAAGATTTAGCTCAACATATTTATTTATTTCTCATCTTCATTCTCATCTTGTTATATTATATTTGCCTTGCTGGTCTGTTGCAACAAAAATAAAGTCCTCTGTCATCATAAAGGCCACCAGATTTATTACAGCATGAACCTGCATGCCACAAAATGGTTTGCAGTCCATGAATAGATTTTGCAATAATAAATAATTTAATAGATATAATAGATTTGTACATCAGATTTGGACTACCTACTGTAATGCAGTAAAAGCAAATCATTAGCCAAAATCCCGTTGAGTAAATTATGCCTGCATAAGGGCGATGATGTCACCAGCAGCTGAAGACGATCAGTAATTAAATAATTCCTGCTTCAATCCTGGTAATCACCCAACTCGCCTGCAACCAGTCTTATTTCAGTGAAACATAGTTTCAACATGACTTAATGAAACAACAAAAGTGATCCTAGATTCCACAAGTATTTTAACCTATGATATCCACATTAGCTTTCTCCTTCGACTGAAACTCTTTAATTATTACATGGGTATTTGAATTCAGTTATTGTCACCTCACTGAATGTAGTGCTTATTAAAATGACAAACCTCACCCTTTTAAAAGAACACACGATAGAAATTCCCTCACCTCTAAAGGAAACAGAAATGTATGTTTATGATCCATTTGCATTAAGCTGGGTGAAATGGAAGTCTATTGAAAAATGTTACAGTATGCATTGTTCTCTTCAGAAGTGACCTCCAGACTGCAAACCGAATTCTTTGTGGTGAGAGTCACCCCCCAAAAGAGAGGGAGTTCCCCAAACCACTGACATCAGGGCCACAAACCCGCAGGACCTCCGTCTTGTCCGGGTTCAACCTTAGTCCATTTGACAGCATCCACTGCAGATGGAAAAAAGGAGATGTAGAGCTGGGTGTCATCAGCATATTGGTGACACGAAGCTCCACATCCCCGGATGACCCCCCCCCCCCACGGCCTCATATAGATGTTAAACAGTATTGGGGATATGATCAAACCCTGCGGGAACCCACAACTGAGGGACCACGGGGGCCGATACATTCTCCCCAAGCTGAACTCTCTGGGGACGGCCCTCCAAGAAGGACCGGAGCCAAGCGAGAGCAAGGCCACTAATCCCCAACTCGGAGAGCCTCCCCAGGAGGATACTGTGGCCAACGGTATCAAAGGCAGCTGAGATATCAAGGAGGACGAGCAAGGACATTTTGCCCCTGTCGGCCTCCCTAAGTAGGTCATCCAGCAGGGCGACCAATGCTGTTTCTGTGCTGTGGCGCGGCCTGAAGCCCAACTGAAACGGATCCAGGGCATTTTAAATATTTTTTTACTAGAATCTTGTATTTATTTTTAATTCTAAATGAAATTATCAATGGGAACCTTTGTTAAAAGGGTGCTAGATGATGATAAAAAAGAGATGGGAAAGGATGAGATTTTCTCAAAAATTGAAAAGGGTGTGTGATGCCCGTTGGGTGTCTGGGGACCCACACTGATTTCTTTTTTTCTGAAAGTTTCACAGAAGTTCTCTTGATAGCAACAGAATGGTAAGGATGCCACCATACTCTCCAAAGTTCACAGACCATACCTTATAGTGAACGCCAGCTCTGGATTGTAAAAAACACAGTATGGCAAACTACACATCAAATATACAATTTCAGGTGCCACAAGATGTTTTCACAACAGTTGCTACCAAAATGAAAACTGTAAATTCCCATCCTCCAACAGATTGCATCTTGAAACTTATCATGGTACAAAATTAACTGAGATGCTAATTCAAGGTGATTTTAACCAAGCACAAGCTTTTTTTAGTTGTTACAGAGGTCATTAGAACTTATGAGAAAAGAACATTTAAAAAATACACTTACCTGCACTGTTTGGTAAGCTGAAGGATCAAATCCTTTTACTGTGACCTCTCGGAAAACTCTTGGCTCTAGTTCATCTTTGGTCAGATCACAGTGGTAAATAATACCTAAACACATAATTCAGGTTTGTCAGTAAATTAAATCAGTATCTGGTCACAGGATTCTATACCCCAGGAGTATTTTAGACAGGAGTTGGGTAGATGTCTGGTTGGTAGGATCCATGTTTATGTATTTTATTAGAATACTGATTTCTACCAGTATCCCAAGTTCTACCTCTACAGGTATACCTCAGTTGGTCAGTGTACCTTGGAGTCTCCTCTGTGCCTACTAGCTGAAGGTCCAGCCAAGATCACCTGGAGCATGTCTGACTGATGGCATTAACTGCCTTGCCACCTGTGTGGCCATGGGCAAGCTGCGTAGTCCCAAAGCACCACCAGAAAGAGGGACTGGTTGACCACTTTATAGTATGTTATGCCTAGAAAATCCTGAGAGCATTGTCTGAGTCAGAATCAACTTGATAGCATATAGGTGTACACTGTTGATTGCTGTTGATTAATTCTACCAATCAATGCCCAGCACTAAAATGGTGTCTCAGCGCCACAGGCAGTTACTAATTGCACCTTATAAAGTTCACAAGAGATATAAACAAATTAGGGATTCTAACACATCACTTTGAAACTGAATAGTAAAGCTGCCCTGGGTCCTTTTAAGGAGAAAGGCTGGGTAAAAATATTTTAAATAAATAAATAAACAAACTGAACAAAGACCTACCTGAGAGAAACCAACTAGCTGCCTTATTGTAGGAGAAGGACCACTGAGGCTGAGAAATAGGCACTTAGCACAAAGCCACATGACAGATGTGCCAGCATGTGTATTTTTCAATCCCCTTGCTCTCAAGTCAGAAACTCAGAGGTCTACCAGTGGATCCTACTCTACATTTTGCTCAGCTCTCCCCTACCATAGTCTATCTTCTTGGCTGTTATATGTGGCACACTTAGAAAATGCAAATTAATGTGACTGGAAAATAATTCATCAAGTCTTGTTTTCAATCACCATAAAGCCTTCCCGCCTTTATACAGCAGATGAATTTCCAGCCTGCTCTAATGAAAATCATTGAAATAGCAGTTAAAGTCTCTTCCCTTTCTTCACGGCAGCTGAAATCCTCATATCCTCTGAAAAATCCAAAACATTACCAACCAGAAAACATTAGCATTCTTCCTTCTAATTAAATTATACTTCAAAAACCACTTTTGCTATTCTTACTATTTGACAATAACAATATTCAATCATACTAGGCTCCAAATCATGAAGGTCTATGGAAAAGAATAAAATATTTAATTAGAGAACCTGTAACAAGCTAGTAAAGCACATATTCTAAACAACCTGATATACCATGAAATGCATTTTCATCCAGTGGTGAGTTTATTTTTCTTATACCAATCCCAGAGTATTTATCTTCTCCTATTCCTTTTCCCACAAACACTACCAACAAAACTTGGTCTGAACTGTTTGTTTCTTTAAAATATTTTTACCCCACCTTTCTTCTTAAAAAGGACCCAAAGTGGCTTACATCATTAAAAGACAATATTTAAAGATAAAAAGAGTAAATATACAAATACTAAAAAGGATCAAACAAATGCCACACTGAACAAAACAATAAACAAAAGCAAGACCAAATACACATTCAAAGCAGTAAAGTACCACCATCCATTAAAAAACCCCACTCAGGCAGCCCATCATTAAGAGAAATCTTGCCTGAAGAGAAAGGTCTTCACCTGCTTGTGGAAGGACAGCAAAGATGAGGCCAGCCTGGCCTCCTGTGGGAGGGAGTTCCAAAGTCCGGGAGCAGCAACAGAGAAGGCTCTTTCCCATGTCCCCACCAAACACACCTATGAGGGTGGGAGGGCCAAGAGAAAGGCCTCTCCTGATGATCTTAACACCCAAGCAGGCTCATAAAGGGAGACACAGTCCTTGAGATAGCTTGGGCCTAAGCCATCTAGGGCTTTATAGGTTAGAACCAGCACTTTGAATTTTGCCCGGAGTCAGTGGAGCTGCTGTAACAGGGGAGTTATGCGATTCCTGTAACCAGCCCCAGTTAACAATCTGGCTGTTGTGTTTTGGACCTGCTGAAGTTTCCAGATACTATCTAGAGGCTATTGTAAACAGGTAGAGCATGTTACAGTAATCCAGCTGAGATGTAACGAAGGCATATGTCACTGTGGCCAGATCAGATCTCTCCAGGAACAGGCGCAGCTGGCATACTTGTTTTAATTGTTCAAATGCACTGTTCCATTTCAAATCACACAATTTCATTGCAGAACAAAATTCCCGCTATACACGCAAGAGTTGCTTATGCCAATCTCTCAGTGTTGCTCAGGGCACACTCAAAGCTGATGAACTAGATGAGAAGTGGGGGGAAAATATCTCATATTGAATTCTGTCTACGTACATAATATGAACTTGTTCAACTGATTCCACTTACATCTGAGCATTTAAAATCATTTTCAATGTAATTACATGGTACCTACCATCCTGCCTTACACCTTGTTTAACTGCTTGTGCAGTGATGTTCACATTAATCAGAAAAAGCTAAGTGGAGTGAGAGTTTTTTTGTTGCCATTCTTAGTGAAAAACTAAGCGAAATGCACTGTGCTGTGCACATCACTGAGTCACTCATCAAAATACATCAAATTTAACTAGAGGGAGAAAAAAAGGCACCAGTTAGCAAACTAGTCATTCCATTTAAAAGTAGGTTCAAACGTACACAGATTTTATCACTTGATTATTACTGACCAAAAAATTCTTTACTAAATCCTTGTACAACCTTTTAGGATTATTCATGGCAAATGTAATCCCAGGCTCCTACTCTTTCTTTCTTAGTAATTTTAAATTTGTTGTAGACAGACTGGATGTAAATTCCATTTGCTTTCAAGGCTTTTGAAATCCATATGCTTAATACTAACTGACAAGCAGAAAGCCTTTACAAGAAAAGAAGAAAGAATGACATATCATTTCAGAGCAAGGTCAACTTTCCTATTGCTTTCCTTATTACTGTTTCTTCCTTAAACCACAACAGAAAAGGAGGAAAGAATAGGTTGTTGAATAAGGAATTTCCATCATATACATTTGTTCTACTCTCCCCAACCTGTATGAATGAGGGACAATAAGGAAATACCTGTATCTAAACAAACATTATGGGAAGCCTCTTTTCAGAAATAATTAGTGAGAATTCTAGTTCCAAAGGACACCCAAAATTACTGTCTAGAAACTACAACACTATCTCTTTACTCTGCTATTTCTAAAAAGTAACAAAATTAGTTAATTCTAAAAAGTAACTATTTTTGTTACTTTCTAAGAAAAACATGTGAGCTACTGCCCTGGGGTACATTTCCTTTTTGCCTCAGAATGCACAAGAGGATACAAGACAAGAGCACAAGCCAACACCTAAACCATGTGATATTGTTCTTACAGTTAGTAAAGCCATACTCCTGTAACCATGAAAGTAAATAAAATGTTACAGTTATATCACAAAATGAATGCCTTTAACTCTCCTACAACTGGCTTCCCCCTGAAGAGTTGAACACAGATATATAATGGCAACCACGTTGGGCACATGGCCATTTTGGTGGCCACTGGTGTTCTCACTCTAGGGAAATAGTGTCAAACCTGTTCTTAATGGAGTTGTAGTCCCACTTTTGGGTCAGTTCTGTAGCATGAAGTATGTTATTTTTAGACCCAGTGGTGCCATAGGATGTGCAAAGGAAAAACAGCCACTTTGTTATAAGATTGAGCATGTGTGGTACAGGCTAGCCAGCAGGAGCTTTGTGAAATTAAATATTGTATATATCCATAGGAGGGAGGGAGATATTTAGAGAGAAGGGTCAAACAAACTGAAAAGATTTTCTTTAAGGAGTAACAAAAAACAAAACAAAACAAAACATCCTTGCTTTAAAGGAAGTAATGGAATGACAGTCCTCCAGAAAGGGGAATATTTTGCTATGTATCTTCAGTCAACATCTTCTTAAGATTTCTGAGATCAAATAGTTTCCAAAGGTACATTTTCAAAGAGGAAATCAGCAACACGTTTGTAGAGCATGGGCTTGGAAACTGGAAGATAGCTTTCTAGTCTGCATTCTGCAGAGCGGGCAGCCAATGTTAGTTTACCTGAGAGGTTAAAGGGTGTGTATATTTCTCTGTTGTGTGTGTTGCACTCACTCACACTTTTGCTTCACCACTACATTAAGTCCAAAACAGCCCTTCAAAATATTTTGACATAGAGCAGCGATGACTAACCTATGGCACATGTGCCACAGCTGGCACGCGGAGCCCTTTCTGCCGGCATGCGAGCCATAAGTTGCCGGATCGCTACTCCCCCCTCCCTCCCGCAGCCAAACCTGAGCAGGCGGCTGCAACCGCGGTGCTGGTGCCTGGACAGGCGGCGGGTAAGGATCCGGAGCAGCTGGTGCTGGATCCGGAGTGGGGTCTCGAGGCACCTCCGTGCCTGGGATTCCCCCTTCCGCCACCACTTCCGGTTCTGCCGCGGTGGCACACCGCCCCCTGTTCGTTTGGTTTTTTTCCAGTTTGGGCATGCGAGCCCAAAAAGGTTCGCCACCACTGACATAGAGGGACTGTAGCCACATCCCAGTTGTTTTGGGGTCTGTCCTCCCCTCCTGAGGAGACACCAAGCAGGGGAAAATCTCAGAAACGGACTCCTTTTTTCATCAATTAACCACTTCTCAAACAAACACAAAGCAATTGTCAGATTTTTTTTCCAACAAGTTCTGTAGGTATTAAAATGCTTAAAAGAAATGTTAGTGAGCACAAGAAGGTATCCTATAGACCTGTGGTTCCCAATCTTGGGACCCCAGATGTTCTTGGACTAAAACATCCAGAAGCCTTTACCAGTAGCTGTGCTGGCCAGGATTTCTGGGAGTTGTAATCCAGAAGCACCTGGGGACCCAAGGTTGGCAACCACTGCTGCCATTGGTGTTTTCAATATTCAGGACACCCTTTCCTATATAAAGTTTGGCAGAGTTTTTCCTACTGGCAATGTGGGCACGATATTGTACAGCATTTCCTGGCTTTTGGATACAAAGCACAATATCCCACATTCATAAACTGAAGGTTTTCTGAAGAACTGAATTTAACAGCATGTGTTAACATTGCCCATTATTTTCTCATGTTTCTTATCCTCACAGCAATTTCCGTTTGCCTTTTTCACACAGCCTTATCTGTATTAATATATTTGGGCTTTTATCATGCCTCACCAACTCTGGAGATTTTACAAATCGTTTTTGATCAGCTAATAGATTTTGTATATAGCTATCTGGAGAACGGAAGACTTGAGTTTCTCGGGATGCTAAAGAACAAAAGCTTTCCCCCAACTCTAACAAGAGCTGCTGGTATTTCTCTGCTAAGAAGACAACCAGCTGTTCCCAGAAGACTCGCCCTAGTAAAGTGTTTCAGATACTGTCACACCTAGACTTCATGTTAAAAGAAAGTTTATCTGGTCAAGTTTAAGACTCCAAGAAAGCACTATAATTATCTGGCTAAAACATTTATGCCCAATACTGCCCAAGCTTTCAAAACAATTAAAATCAGTGTGGCACCACAAGCCATAATTCTATGAAACAGGAGAAGCCTCTAAACAATAAAGCCTGTCATGTTTCTGTAGGTGCCGAAATGAAAAGCAGAATTCTCTCTGTAACAACTTACAAGCAGAATTCTCTCTGTGTGTGTCTTGCTGTTGTCTCTGTTGGAAGCGATGAATTTGCAAATATGAATGTTGCCAGCACCCATTTGGCTAAGAGCAATTCCTGGATTCTCTTCACTTAGAAAGACAAGGAAACCACAACTTAAGGCTATCAACAGGAAGCAAATTGGTTGTCTAACTACAACAGAATAACAAAGATGTAATTTCCGTGCCTGATCTCTACCAATCAATTCTACTGGCATATCTACTGATCTGTAAATTACACTGTAAAAGAATAAAATGAATTTACTAATCCTGCTGAAACAGCAGTAATCATTGCCGACTACTGAGCAATGAAAATTATGCTTATGTTAGGAGCAGAAGTGAAGACCTTTCAAAAACTAGGCTCTTCTGGTTACTATGTTGCAAATTACTCATTATAGCTTAATCCAAGCTACTTTTATCCTAAATAATACGGAACTGCTCCTTTAATCACTTGCACTTTTGTTCCAGCAAACATTTTAAAAGAATCACCTTATCATTCTCTGGTCTTTAAACTTTTGCAGATGACAACTTGCAGCTAAAAGTAACTCAAAAAGAAAATGTAGTTCAAAGGACAGAATATTAGGTGGTAGTTTGTACTTTCAGCAGCATCAAAAGCTCTCTTTGTGCATTCCTCAACAGACATCAGGATGCAACTTCTGCAGAGGGATCTGCATGCTGACCTCAACCAAATGAAGAATGTGTGCCATGCTTCCCCAGCCTCGCCACATGGAGGTGGCAAGGTCAGAAGTAGAATTCTACTCATATCCAGTTGAACAGAAGTAGAATTCTACTTCAGATGTTATTACTCTGCTGGACATCACAAGATGGGGAGAGATGGGAGAGGTTTGGTTACATAGGCCTACATACAACAGTCTCATGGCCATAAGGAATTCTAGGCCATGTAGTCCAAAAACCAAACATTTCCTCATCTTGGGCCCAGACAGGGAGAGGCCATGAACCGCCATGCAAGAAGGTATTAGGCTGGGGGAAGCTTACACAGCTGCATTCCCAGACTGGGCTTTCACATTCTGAGGAACACATACACTATGATCTGCCTGGATTGTACCCTTCAAACGACATGTGTCTTGTTTCAGCAGTCCTATGCAAAAAAAAAGCCTACCTGCTTATAGAAAATATAATGTCAGTAAAAATTCTGAATGCTTGTCCGTGGAAAGAGGCGTTTCGGGTTCTGCTTTTTTAGAAGGGGAACAATCCAACTTAGATTTTGGATAAAACAGTATAATTGAAGAGAAACTAGAATATGATTCAACGGAGTATATGGACTAGCCTTTTCAAAATACCTTCTTCCTCCCAGGTCAGAACAGACTGGGCAATTGTTCTCTATTATTTAGTGTCTGTTCACCTGTAAAGCGGCAGTTGGTATTATCAACTAATTATAATTTTAAAAAGAAAAAAGAGCAGCAATGGGGAAAGCCTTTTAAGAACGTTATTAAAATAAAAGTTACACAAGGCAATTATCAGGGAATATTTATGAGATAAATACTAGACGGCAAGCACAAATTATACATGGTTTAGGCGGTTATTCTTCAGATTGAAAACAAACTGTTCACAGTGTAATCATTGTACAACAGACTTATGAGGAACATTTCTAAATAAGACAAAAAACCTATATTTTAATATGCAATTAATTCACAGCTCACATTAATGTAATTAATTCATATGTGATAAATTTGATCCGTAAGCCAGATTGAATGAGAGGCCTGTTTAAAATACATGTTTTTCACAATACCATTCAGCCTTTTTAAAACATGACTTTTAAAAGCAATACCGATGGTCACACACAAATAGTCAAGACAATGATAATGCTTCCAAAGCTCATTTACACATTACTTAAAATAATTATTCAATGTTACATGGCATATATCCATTTTTATTATATATATGCATACTTACGTATTTATGTATAAATTAATAGCAGTGTGCCATCAAGTAAATTCTGACTCGTGGCTACCTTTTTGGGGGTTTTCTAGGTAGAAAAAACTCAGATGTGGTTTACCATGGGGATATCCTGGGACTGTGAAGTTTGCCCAAGGTCACACAGGCTGACTCTTCTGGGTTGCATATTGCTGAATTCAACTCACAATTTTTGGCTCTGCAGCCACATATCTAATTCATGTATTAAAAATATTTAATAAATTGCTCTTTTGCATACCATGGCTCGATACATACCATAGACACAAACACACAATCTGCTGCTGTGCACTGACAAGCATGTGACTAGATTACTAAAAATATAGGCTCTCTTTGCATCTGATGTTTTCCCTGTACCAAGCTCTTATGAACATGCTTATGTCAGAAAAGTGTCATGTATGAAGAATGCAGAACACACTACAAAGGAAAAACAGCCTTACCTGGTGATAAGAAGGAAGTAAACTGATAAAATATTTCAGTGTCTTTCTTTTGGCCACTGTATCCTACAATACTGCCAACATCTAATGGAAATGTCTTGAGATGGGCACCAGTTGCTAGGTCATGGAGTTGCAGAACATTCTTCACATCATGGAGATAACACAAGACAAGGAAATTGGATCTAACACAAGCGACCCATTCTGTAAATAGGAAGAAAAAGAACCATTTGCAGAACATGACCTTAAAACGAATATTTTTAACAGGATTTTTAAAAAAGTATAACTAATTTGTCACATTATAGTCACTGGGATTCTGAAAGTTTCATAGATTCAGAAATATGTGTTAGTTTACCTACATGGACACATTAATATAAAGATATATTTTGGTTATCAAGCTAGCAAATAACAATTCATCTGCAGTTGACACTGTTTTTAATGAGTTTTTTAGATAACCTATCTGGATTTGGCAAAGCAAGCAAAACTGCTGAGAAGATTCCAGTGTGAGACAACAGAGTAATGTAATCTATTCTCCCTGAATTATTTGTCATTTCATCCATCTGTTCATAAAAGAGGTGAGTGTGACTTTCTCTGATCCTCCTACCTCGGCAGCCCATGTGCCTTCCCCGGAAATGTTCCAGAGGTTTGATAAAAGAACTGGAACAATGTGAGAGGTAGCATGGCAAATGCAAGATCTTGACTTAGGAAAACATTTCTAAGAAAAATCAGCATTAGGACAATTTCAAAATAGTCAAAACATATATATTGATATTATCGATATGTACTACAGTGGCATTTTTTGGTATCACCACAAGATAGATATGCTGAATGGATAAAGAACTTTGTTTAAATATTTTAATTTTTTTAAAAAGGACAGCAGAATACATACACTTATTATACTTAGAAGTAATGTACAAGAGTATTAGAGGCAAATTATTATAGAGGTGAATCACTTGATGCTAAGCAACCGTTTACTCATTGAATTCTTACATATCTTGCTTTCACACAAGACACTTCATTAGAATGTCATCATTGTATCAGGCAAAATCAAAAGTTCAATTGAACGTAAAACTGTCAGAGTGATAAATCATTAACTACCTTCTGTTATAATCATGTCTTTCGAAACTTAACCTTGAAAGTGACTAAAGCAACATGATACAATGGCAAGTTGCTTTTAACAATAAGACACCATCATCTTTAGAATGACAAGTTCTCACTAGAATTATGATCAAATGAATATTAAAATTTCTCTTTCTTCTCAAATGCAAAAAATGTAGCTATTTCAAAATCCATTAATAGATATTTCATTCTCATATTCCTATATTCAAAAGATACCTTTTTGTAAAAACTATGGACTACATCTAGTATTAGAGTAGACCCATGACATAAATTAGACTTGTTTGTCATGAGCAATATCTTTTCCATTCTTGTGTGTTGAGTGTAGCCATGGACAAATTTTAAAGCCATCCCCAAAACACATCCATCAAATGTCTTATGTGCCTTCAGGGGAAAAAAAACCCCTGCAGTGCATTGCTCAGTTCTATATTATATATTAGGCACCATGGCTGCATGAAAATGTAAATATATACCATGCCATTTGCCACACAGAATGTTTCTTAAGTTCAGATGCTTCGGCTGCTGCAAAGTGACTAATTCAAGGCCTTCTCAGTTAACATCAGGTAAGCAGCTTTCCCTTCTTTCTACACAGCAGATTATGACTATTTTTGTTCTTACCCAGAACGTCCCTTCCATGTTCAGGAACCAACACTTTCCATTTGGATTCCTCAGGATCATTAAAATCAATATTAATTAATCGATAATTTGGAGCATGGCGATTCGTCTTGAAGGTAAATAGAGTTCCCTCATTCGTGACATATTCATATTCTGCATCAAAGTTGTCTATCAATTTCACCCACTGCAAAATACCTATGCAGATATTAAAGAAAGAGAAGAAAGGTCACTTAATATGCTAGAGAAAGTATGCATAATCAGGAGATCAAGCTGCAATGTCCTTCAGAAAGTCCATGAGACTGCTTTTGTTACAAGTCCCATACTTCAGATGGTAAAGCTGGAAAAGGACAGAACTGCATTATGCAAGCTACTGGAATTATGAAACTAATCCTGAAATTAAAATACATCTCAATAAACACAGTTTACTACAAGAGATAACCAGTACATTATTATTTTCACATAGTTTCAGCATCTTCACACATTTTAATAAGAAAAACTATTCAGGACATAGTCCTCAAATCCCAAATAATGTTCAGCAATACCTTTTTATCTCAAAAGATAATCTGGTCCCAGTTTTGTTCATAGCTGTCTTGAGTAAGGGTCTCTCTCTCATCCCAACAATGATGCCCCCCCCAACCCAGAATGATGCTCTTCTCTACACTCTATGCCTTTAAAAAAATGAAACGTAGCTATAATGAAAGATTGAACAGGTGTGTTTTTTAAATCTACAAACAATTGTTGCTGTCTGCTATGAGTTTTAAAAGTTTCCATGCTAACAACAAAAGGGAAAGATGGGAAAGGGAAAATACAAATGGTTGTATTTAGAAAAAAATGTTTTATATGAGATTGTAAATTTTAAAGCAGATGCTTGTACAGATTTTGTCTCCTGTCATTAGCTGCATGTTTAACTGAAATGTCAATATGCTTCAACAAAAAATATTATGTACTAGCTAAATGGTTAAATCAATCAGTACTTTACTGGTAATAAGGAATTCTTTTTTCCCCTCTGGTCAAAACCAATCAATTAGATGTGCTACATGTAATAACATAGAATTTGCCCACCTAAATTGGCAGGCTGCGAAAAAAAAAGAACATAGGCTAAATTGCCCAAACTCTGACCCGAAAGCATCTTCCCCAGATTACTAGCTACAACTTCCTTTCTAACCAGAAGACAAAGAAAAGGCACCTTCCCCCCTTTGTACCATAAGCAGCCCCATATAATGTGATCTGCGGTTTCCGTATTTCACACACTTTGCAAGGATCTGAGTCCTCTTGCCCAACATCACAGAGATCAGTACATACTGCACAATGCCCAGATAACCCCTAGGGGGGGGGGGAAAACAATGTTATGGGCAACTACTCAAATGCATATTAGGGGAAAAGTAACACAAGAAGCGAAGACCTATAGATTTCTGATACATCCACTGCATGCAATAGTGATTTTGAGCCACTTAAATTCTATTCACTTGTTCAGTAAAGAGTTATTCTTAACTCATCAGCAGAGGAAGCAGGCTAGCTCTGCCACCTCCATGCTCGCTCTCAGGTAGAACAGGATGAAGGAAAACAGATGGAAACTCATGGAAACTACGGCTGGTTGGCTGACCCTTCAGCTTGTCTCACCCACCCCATTTCATTTCCCCTGCACAGAGCCCTTAAAACAAGTACATCTGAAAAGTAAACTCCTTTTAAGCTGATCTTTATAATCTACAAAATAAATAAATAAATAAATAAATAAATAAATAAATAAATAAATAAATAAATAAATAAAGATAATCATCTTGTTCCATAATCTAAAATGCATGGCCAATTCCTTTATTTGGGCCAATTACAATGATACAAGACAGCCTAAACCTTCATGTCGTCCAGAACCCTGCATCAGGCAAAATTATTTTAAAAATGGGAAGAGAGAAAGGCATCAAAGTAAAAAACAAAACAAAACCTACAGACACGATGTCTGCAGCAAAACGTAGTCCAAAAAAGGGATAATGCGGGTTTGGTAAATCTCCAGTAGGTGTGCAGGAATCAGATTACATCAAGCAATGCTTGCTGGGATGGAGAGAAAATGGTAAATCCCCACCGCTGAAAACATAACATTTTGGGTTTTACAATCTACTTACTGATGAACTGCTTCTGTTAATGGCTTTAATAAAAGCTTGCATTTAAGGGCTGAATTAATCCTATAACAATATCACTTGCTTTTAAAGCCAGAGGGAGATATGTGTGGGAGTTGACAATTTACATATTGGAGTGGGACTGTGACTGGAGGGAGGAAATTTTATTTTATTTTATTTATTTGTTTTCACTTTATTTGTTTGTCTTAAGTGTATTGTTGTGGATGGGAACTTAAAGTTTAATTTGGGTTTTATTTTTATGTTATGATATTTTGTTTTGCTTTATTTATTTTATTTTATTTTATTTTGTTCACTTATTACTTTAATAGATTAATTTGATTATTGTTAATTATTTAGTTTGATTTTTGTTAGATTTATTACACTGTGTTTGGTTTATGTATTTACTTTATTGTGTTTTTCTTCTTCTTCTTTTTTTACTTGAGTTAATTTGCTTGCTTTAGGGTTTTCTGTTTTTTATTTTATCATCTATTTATTTTTATTTTTTTCCCCTTTTTTCTTTGATATGGAATGGAAGGCCTGCCCTCCCAGCGTGGGACCACTAAACATCTCTGTGATTACGGGTAGAGGGAAATATGGCGTTGGCACAGCCCCTACTCGTGTTAGAAGAACGATGAACAGATGTTTGAAGGCTGTTCACCGTTCTGGGACTGTGACCAACCGTCAGTACCGAGGTAGCCAGATCATCCGACCCTCCACTCTAAAACTGGTGTTGTTGAATGCCAGGTCTGTATCTAATAAACTCCAGGTTATTCATGATCTTATTCTGGAGGAGGATGCAGACCTGGCATGCATAACCGAAACGTGGATAGGCGGAGAGGGGGGTCCGCCCCTTGCACTCGTCTGTCCACCCGGTTATGCTGTCCAACACCAGGGTAGACTGGAGGGGCGGGGGGGGGAGTAGCCATTGTATATAAAAACATCTTGGAGGTTACTAGGCGCTCCACGGTGGTAAAGCCGGGTCTGGAGGCCATCCATGTGTCGATAGGGGCCAGGGATGGTATTGGGATCTTGCTGGGTTACCGCGCTCCCCGCGACCCAGCCATTTCCTTACCGGAGCTGGCGGACTTTGTCTCCGCGGCATTGTTGGGGTCCCCGAGGCTATTGGTCTTGGGTGACTTCAACATACACGCGGAGGCAGAGATTTCTGGGCCAGCTCTTGAGTTCTTGGAAACCATGGCTTCCTTGAACATGTCCCAACATGTCAACGGCCCCACCCACGTGGGTGGTCATATGCTAGACCTGGTTTTTTCCACCAATTGTAGCGAGCATGGTCTGATGGTGACTGACCTTGTGTTGGTCCCCTTGTCATGGTCAGATCACCACCTAATAAAATGTAACCTCTCAGTGGCTCTCCCCCCTTGCAGGGAGCATGGACCTATTTCTATGGTCCGCCCTCGAAGGCTACTGGATCCCATAGGATTCCAGGATTCCATGAGAGGGATTCCGGCTGATCTGGCTGGTGCTCCTGTCGAGGCTCTGGTGGATGGCTGGTATACCGCCGCCACCAGGGCTATAGACACGATTGCTCCTAAACGCCCTCTCCAACGCAGAGCTCGGCCTGCGCCCTGGTTCAATCAGGACCTACGAGCAATGAAGCAATTTAGGAGAAGGCTAGAGCGCAAGTGGAGAAAGAACCCGACGGATTATAATTGGATAGCTGTCAGGGTCGCAACTAACCTTTACCATGCCAAGGTAAGGGCTGCTAGCCATATACATCTCGCTAACCAGATAAGCAAAGCTTCAAACCAGCAGGCGGAGCTTTTCCGTATAGTGCGCAACCTATCCGGAATTGGTCAAAGTGATGGGCCTCCCTCTAGTATCTCACCAGACCAATTTGCAGCATTTTTAAAATCTAAAGTGGAGGCCATCCGCCGGGAGCTCTCTCCTTTTTTGGATACAGTGGATCGAGCTGAGATGTCCAGCGCTCCGCCTTGCCTGGTGATTATTGATCTCTTTCAACCTGTGACACCAGATATTGTGGACAAAGTGCTTGATCGCTGTCGGGCCACCACCTCATCCCTTGACCCCTGCCCGGCCTGGCTAATCAAAGCAGCCAGGCCTATAACAACAGAATGGGCCACAGTAATAATTAATGGGTCTCTCCTTGAGGGCAGGGTACCCCTTGCCCTCAAGGAGACGCTCATTAGGCCCATAAGGAAGAAACCTAGTTTGGCGGCGGACGAAATTGGCAATTATAGGCCCGTCGCCAATGTTTCTTTCATTAGCAAGGTGGTGGAGAGGGTGGTGGCCGATCAGCTTCAGGCACATTTGGATGAAACAAATGCCCTGGATCCATTCCAGTCGGGCTTCAGGCCGCGCCATGGTACAGAAACGGCATTGGTCGCCCTGTATGATGACCTATTGAGGGAGGCCGACAGGGGTAAAATGTCTCTGTTGGTCCTCCTCGATATCTCAGCCGCCTTTGATACCGTCGACCACGGTATCCTCCTGAGGAGGCTCTCCGAGTTGGGAATTGGTGGCCTGGCGCTTGCCTGGCTCCGATCCTTCTTGGAGGACCGTCCTCAGAGAGTACAGCTTGGGGAAAGGGTTTCGGCCCCGTGGACCCTCAATTGTGGGGTTCCGCAGGGCTTGATAATCTCCCCAATGCTGTTTAATATCTATATGAGGCCGCTGGGTGGGGTCATCAGGGGGTGTGGAGCATTGTGCCATCAGTACGCTGATGACACACAGCTCTACATCTCCTTTTCACCAACTGCAGAGGATGCCGTTCTGTCCCTTCAGCGCTGCTTGGGGGCTGTACTGCAATGGATGCAGGAAAATGGGTTGAGGTTGAACCCGGACAAGACGGAGGTCCTGAGGGTGGGTGGCCCCACCATCAGCGGTTTGGGAAACTCCCTCTCATTTGGGGGGGGGTGACTCTCACCGCGAAGAGTGAGGTTCGCAGCTTGGGGATACATCTGGACCCGGCGCTCACCATGGAAACACAGGTGGCGTCAGTGGTCCGTTCCGCCTATTTTCATCTTTGGCGGATTGCCCAGCTGCGTCCCTATCTTGATGTTGGGGCGCTTACCACTTTGGTACATACGCTTGTAATCTCGAGATTAGACCACTGTAATGCGCTCTACGTGGGGCTATCTTTGAGGTTGATGCGGAAGCTCCAAATGGTGCAGAATGCGGCGGCCAGACTTCTTAGTGGGGTGAGAAAATACCATCATATCTCTCCCACTCTGGCCGCTCTACATTGGCTGCCCGTTCGGTTCCGCGTTGACTTCAAAGTTTTAATGATTACGTATAAAGCCCTAAACGGTTTAGGGCCTCGATATTTGGCGGAACGCCTATTCCCACCGAAATCTACCCGCATCACTCGAGCGAGCCAGGAGGTGAGGTTGAGGAGCCTAACGCCGAGAGAGGCCCGGAAAGAAAAAACAAGAAACCGGGCCTTCTCGGCGGTGGCTCCTCGCCTTTGGAATAAGCTCCCTCCTGAGATTCGCATGGCCCCTTCGCTGGGCATTTTTAAAACCCAACTAAAAACTTGGATGTTTAAGCAGGCCTTCCCTCCAGTCACTATTTGATTTTTTTCCCCTTTTTCTTTTCTTCTTTTCCATCTTGAATAATTGATTTTGATGTTATATATTGATTTTATATTGATTTTATATTTAAATTGTTTTGTTTTTAAATGTTGTTAGCCGCCCAGAGTGGTCAGCGGACCAATTGGGCGGGATATAAATACAATAAAATAAATAAATAAATAAATAAATACCTTATTTACTTTTTTAATTTATTATTTCAACTTATATACTGACCCATAGTACAAGCTGAGAATTGTGTTCCAAGTGACAAAAAGACTCCAGGAAAAATACTGAAAGTTGTCTATTCCAGCCTCCTTAAGATGAAATATGTGCTTCTATACATAAGAATTGGCTGGCTGGATAGGTCAGTGCTTCAGGTATCTGGCTGTGGAGCCAGAGATTGGGAGTTTGATTCCCTCACGGTGCCTCCAAGGAGAAGAGCCAGCCTGCATGGCCTTGGGCAAGCTGCACAGTCCCAAGGCACTCCCAGAAGAAGGGAATGGTAAACCCCAAGTATTCTCTACCTGAAAAACCCTGAAAAGGGTTGCTATAAGTCAGAATTGAACTGATGGCACATCATTATGATTATACTTAAGAATACTCTACAGATTCCTCCCCATTCATTTAAGCCTATACTTTGTAGGATATACCGATGGGGAGGGTGAAACAGCAAATTAGTAGGAAGAGAATTGTATCAAATTTATATAAATCACAACAGCCTAATTCACATTAAGGCACAGATGAGGTTTAAGAGCCTTCCTTCCTTCTTGTAACTCTACATTGCTTCATGTACCGAAAGACACTGCTTCTGAAGCATCTTACTCCCAAGGCTGGAGGTTAAGAAACTACTGCAGAGCAGCAACAAATCCTGGCCACAGTGATTTAGCTTCCTTAGGGGAGGGAATAAATTAGAGATTAACAGGATAATTCATAATTCTTCAAAATCTGTGTTGACCCAGTTGTGGCAAAAGAAGTTTCCTCTGTGTTATTAAAGCATTATCCATTCTGTCCAACAGTGAAAAGCACAAAGGCTTAAGGGAAGGCAAGATGAGTTTTCAGCACCTTAGGAACTAAACTCATACTCAGTGAGTCTTTTGTTTGTTTGTTTGTTTTTGCTTTTAAATTGTTGCAAGTCTTAACAATCTTTTGATATTATCTGTTTCATAGAATGTTTAATGTTTTAACTCATTTATTTGTTGTTTCCCCTTCTTGCCATTTTGCAAGCTGTTTTGGGCTCCTGAACGGGGGACAAGGGTGGGAAAGCAATGAAACGAGGTAAAGAAAGCAGATATCACATATGTTTTGCTAGGAGCTCTCTCTTTTTTTGGAGAGACACCAGATAGTTCTCTGTAGTGAAGACGGCAGAGGTTTCGCCTCCTCCCTGTCCCTCCTGCACACCTTGCCTGTTGGGACGTGGCAGAAGATGAGAAGATGTAGTGGGCATAACCAGAGACTTCAGTTTTTTGTCTGGTGAGAGTGGAAGATGCCAAGTGTGTTGCCTGCTGACCGTAGTGGACCTTCAAGAGGCACCCCAACCAAAAAACAAACAAACAAACAAACAAACCAAAACAAACCAAACCAAACAAAAAACCCAGACTGTCCCTGAATTTTTTTCAGAAGAGAGAAACCAAACGAGTCCCCTTTTTTTCTGTGTTACTTTAGACCAAGCACACAAGGGCTGATCTGAATCATGTGGGAATCAAGCTTGCTGCTTTTAACTCTCCCATCTGTGGCTGTGATGTGGATCAGGTTTATTGCATCTGCAATCCCTTACTGTAACAGATCACTGCTTCATAATATAAATGGCAGGCATGGTGGGCCCAATCCAGATCAAAATCATAAGTGGAAGGACAGAGGTTGAATCTTCTTGCCACCACTGCTCCACTCTTGGGAAAGTTAGTTCACTTTCAACTAAAACAAAGGAAGAAAAGCTGCCAGCAACATCTTTAAAGTAGTGTTTGCTTTAGCCCCCAGAAGGGGTAGATTGTTATTTGTCCTTAGAGAATTGTATATAACAAACAACTATACCAGCTTCTCCTGAACAGTAATTTTGTTTACATAAAACTATTAGACCAACTGTGCTATTTGCATACTTGAACTGCCAAATTTTATTCAGTCAACTGAAAGTTGACTGTCATTATTTAAATTTGTTTAGTTCTACACTCAAAGTGATATAAGAGCAAACACTAATCCGTTGTAATTCATACTTCCAATATTTTAGTAGACGAACAGGGCAAAAACACATCTTGAAACAAGATTCTGGAATGGCATGTATGCTTGTCCTTGGCAGTTGGGTTATAAGAAATAATTACTTGGTATTGCTCTGAATTGGAAGAGAATTGGAAAAGATCAGTCTACATCCCAATCCCAAAGAAGGGCAGTGCCAAAGAATGCTCCAACTACCGTACAATTGCACTCATTTCACACGCTAGCAAGGTTATGTTCAAAATCCTCCAAGGCAGGCTTCAGCAGTATGTGGACAGAGAACTCCCAGAAGTACAAGCTGGATTTCGAAGGGGCAGAGGAACTCGAGACCAAATTGCTAACATGCGCTGGATTATGGAGAAAGCCAGAGAGTTCCAGAAAAACATCTACTTCTGCTTCATTGACTACGCAAAAGCCTTTGACTGTGTCGACCACAACAAACTATGGCAAGTGCTTAAAGAAATGGGAATGCCTGACCACCTTCTCTATCTCCTGAGAAATCTATATGTAGGACAGGAAGCAACAGTTAGAACTGGATATGGAACAACTGATTGGTTCAAAATTGGGAAAGGAGTACGACAAGGCTGTATATGGACTCCCTGCTTATGTAACTTATGCAGAATACATCATGCGAAAGGCAGGA
The DNA here is from genome assembly GCA_037013535.1 of Intellagama lesueurii. Lineage (NCBI taxonomy): Eukaryota > Metazoa > Chordata > Lepidosauria > Squamata > Agamidae > Intellagama > Intellagama lesueurii. The sequence continues at coordinate 255,787,879 of JBAJHW010000001.1, forward strand.
CTGGATGAATCCCAAGCCGGAATTAAGATTGCCGGAAGAAATATCAACAACCTCAGATATGCAGATGATACCACTCTGATGGCAGAAAGTGAGGAGGAATTAAAGAACCTCTTAATGAGGGTGAAAGAGGAGAGCGCAAAAAATGGTCTGAAGCGCAACATCAAAAAAACTAAGATCATGGCCACTGGTCCCATCACCTCCTGGCAAATAGAAGGGGAAGATATGGAGGCAGTCTTGGGCTCCATGATCACTGCAGATGGTGACAGCAGCCACAAAATTAAAAGACGCCTGCTTCTTGGGAGGAAAGCGATGACAAACCTAGACAGCATCTTAAAAAGCAGAGACATCACCTTGCCGACAAAGGTCCGCATAGTCAAAGCTATGGTTTTTCCAGTAGCGATGTATGGAAGTGAGAGCTGGACCATAAAGAAGGCTGACCGCTGAAGAATTGATGCTTTTGAATTGTGGTGCTGGAGGAGACTCTTGAGAGTCCCCTGGACTGCAAAGAGAACAAACCTATCCATTTTGAAGGAAATCACCCCTGAGTGCTCACTGGAAGGACAGATCCTGAAGCTGAGGCTCCAATACTTTGGCCATCTCATGAGAAGAGAAGATTCCCTGGTAAAGACCCTGATGTTGGGAAAGTGTGAAGGCAAGAGGAGAAGGGGACGACAGAGGACGAGATGGTTGGACAGTGTCATCGAAGCGACCAACATGAATTTGACCCAACTCCGGGAGGCAGTGGAAGACAGGAGGGCCTGGCGTGCTCTGGTCCATGGGTCACGAAGAGTCGGACACAACTTAACAACTAAACAACAACAACAATTGCTCTGAAACCAAGGTTTTCTGTTGATGACATTCAACATTTCAGATTTGTTAAAAAATATGATGAATGTATTAACAACAATCAGTTAACTTCCAAGCATACATTGTTTACATTTGAACTCACACTGGGAGTTTACTTTCAAGAGACAAGCTTCATTCTGTTGATCAGATTTGGCTGTGACAGCACGTTTGGTAACAGCCAGATTATTCTCCTGGCAAATCACCATTGCCTGCCAGGCTTACTCAGTTACACCCTGGAGACTGACTGTGTGCCTTTAAAACTAACAGAGTTATCCATGGACCATAGCTAATCACACCCTTTGCTTCCTTGGCCCAGTTTCTTCCTCATTTTCCCAACTGTATAAAAACAAAAAACAAAAATGCGTAGAGGAGGAAAAAAACAGCTGCTTTAATCTGTCACTTCAATTCTTGCTAAGAGTAACAAGAACCTCACTACACGATGAACTATCAGATCTGCTGTCCAGCAAACCTTTTCCCCTTGGGTCCCACATGGCTGTAATGATTTCAAGACAGCTACTATAAATGTGAACCAGCATGTATTATATACTGTTTTCATCCTGGACTCTGAATATTTCAGCTCAAATAGCGCATAAATTGTAAGACGTTATAATGCAGAAACTTCCCTCCTCCCCCCTCCATATATTACAGCAGGCAACACTTGTAGGGCCCCTCATACACACTTTCCTGACTAGTGTCTCTCATGCCATGGTATGAAATCACAATATCACGCATTCAAGACTGAACACAGGTAAGAGGTAGGGCAACAGTGGTGAACTTCTGGACCTCTAGTCATTTTGGGCACCAACTTCACTATGGCCAAGGAGAAGGAAGTCTGAAACTTGAAGTCCAAAACATCGGAGGCCTGATGGTTCCGCACTCCAAGACTAAAGTAAGGGCTATGTTGGTACTGATGTGAATAAAGCAGTTGACTTATATTCAGAAAATCTGGTTTCATCATCATGTTTATAGGGGAGCATCTAGCCCACTCCCTCCATTGGGCATGACGCCAAATGGCTTGATTTTTTGAAGTTGGTTGGACTTTTAGGACATTGATTCTAAAACTGGAAACTGGTGGTTGCTATCAGATGATTTTTCTAAACATGATCAAATCATGACCATAGTTGGGAATGAGAAACAAAGAATCCCAGATAGGTGTTACATCCTGCTCCCTGGAAGAAATTTGAAGCCTCCGTTCCTCATGCACAGCAAACCACTGCTTGTTCTTGCATAATTTTTTCACATTCAAAGCAACAACTTAATTATAGGTTGTCCCTCCCCCCCCCCCCCCCCACAAACAAGACATCACTCCTGCCAGGAGGAAGCAGGAACAGGGCTGGGCAAGACAAGAGTTAATCTGTCCTTCTCCAAGCTCTCCTGCTAAAGCTATAAGAGTAGTTGGTTAAATATTAAAGAAAATCTGTCCTCCTCTTTTACCAAGTCAACTGTGCCTGCAGGAATTTCCATACTGCTGATCAGCTATTTACCCTTGATCCAATCCTGATGGCATCATGGATGAGAAAGCTAGAAGGCACAGCTTTGAGAACTCTCTTCTGTAATCACATTGGAAGGATGGGGCACTAAGGGTGTATGGAGGACAACAGATCTACTGTAGAGGAAAAGGTCCTACACTACAAAAGAACTTTCTCCTTCCCTAGAATGTCTTTCACACACCCTACGACACCTGCAAGAGCAGCTTTCCCCACAATTAGAAAGTTACTATGCTAGAGTGTCCAAAAGGAAAGCTTGTTTTTTGTTTTTAAGGCAGCTTTAAAATCACAACAAAAGTCGTCAATGCCACAGTGCGTGTTCTACCTATTGGAATGCAGCTTCTCTCCTCACACACACACACACCCCTCCGGTCCACAACCCTGCCACTGCTAAGCGAAAGAATAACAGGAAACCTCATGGGGAATGCCTCTCAGAAAGTTAACCAGACAGATTGCTCTGCCTTACAGTAGAAATTGTTCCCTAGGTATCGTAATTCAGAAAGTTGCCAAGATAACTCTCTTAAATCTATTCAAAGAGAAAACACAGGGGCTGTTGTATTGGAAAACAGTTGCTGCTTTAGGATTTCTCTGTGACAGGAGAATAGGAAAATCAGAGACAGGAGTCCAAACATGTACACACATGGCATCACACGAGGAGGGGCAATGTGTTAAACCAAGTTGCTGCTGCCTAGCACAAAGCATGTGCTTCACTAGAGACCAAGAACTGTCAGAAGCTTATATAACGGGCACTGATAACAGAAAGATGAAATGAAGAATTCCACCACATCACACACTTCTCAGTTCTGGACTATATGGTTAAAATGAGTTTAGCCACCCCAGAAGCCTTGTTATAGTCCAAGTCAAACAGGTAGCAATGCCACTCCATTTGGCACAAGCTCTTTAAGGATTTATTTTCTATTCTCTAGCTTCTGATTTGAAGGGCTGAGGTGTTTCCTCTTCACTGGACTACAATTCTCTGAAACAAAAAGAAAGCTGCAGGGCAGATAACTTGTCAGCAGCCACTACAAAAACACCACAACGACAATAAAAGCTTGGTAAAATTATATTTTTGGATTACAACTCCTAGTATCCCTCAGACAGCATGTTGCTCGTTGGGGGGTCTGAGACCCACAGCCCCCTTAGGCTTTAGGGCAAATTTACTTTGCTAATCCACCTAAGGTATCCTATTAGATGCACAGAATTAATTTTAATATATTCTGAGACACATAGTCTGACTACTGCACTCCAGTAGTTCAGGGTTGGAAACCATACCTACTTCTATTCATTTTTTTAAGGCAGATATCCTCAAACATCTAGTATATGGTTGAAGTTTTTAAAAAATTTAATTTCAACATGTTATGAGATTAAAAAAATGATACTAGCACACACTCTTATTTCAGAAGTAAAATCTATTTTCTACCAGCAACAGAATGAGTTAACTTTAGAAAAATCCACAGACATCAAGAGATTTAAGAACAGCTGCCTCCTCTGCAGTAGAACTAATAATGTGTCACACTTGCCTAGAGTCTTTAGTGATGGACATCCTTCCCTTCACTTACAATTTTCAAGAGCAAAACAGACAAGACAAGCTTTACAACGCAGGCAAAGCATTGCATACAAAGACTGTAACAATTAAGCCAAAGGATAAAGCTGAGACAGGCTACAGAGAGGAGAAAGTGGAAGTCAAGCACTGAAACCAAGTTCAATGATGCCATTAAAAGAAAGTAATGGAACATTTTCAAGCTTTCTGTTCAACTTCTGCTTAAGAGAATCACAATTCAATCCTATGCTACAGAGAGAAGGGGCAGGCAAAAACTTCCTGCAGCTGCTCCAGCTGGACTGCCATTCCCTCCTCCAACAGGGTCACGACCACAAACTGCCCTTTGGGAAGAAACCTTATGAATGGGTATGTTTCGATGCTGTTCACTATAATGTACCAATGCATTTGTGTGTGTGTTATTTGTACCCATCTTGGAAGAAATAATGTTCCATGAGTCAGCACATAAATCAACTTGGAAAACTTGTGGCCTTCCAGCATTTGTCTGCAGCACGCATCACCTCTCCTTATGGCTCTTCCAATATAACAATACTTGGAACACTACAAACTCCCTACCCCTACTATGCATATGAACTGAAACAAGCCATGGGAAGAGAGGGAATGTCGGGTGGGCCTTAAATCAACAAACGCAGCTCAGAATAAAAAGAAGAAAACATAGGCACATTGGGAGGAAGCTGCTTTGCATGGAACCAGCCGAATAGTCTTGTTCACCTATGCTAACACTGACCAGCCATAACTCTCCAGGGTTTCACACAATAGCTTTCCCCTCTGCTGGGCATTCAACCTGGCACCTTCTGTATGTAAAGCATGTGCCCTGGCACTAAGCCACTGTGCCAACTGGAATAGGATACAACACACCATGCATTAGATAATTTTTAATGTCCAAAAGTTTAGAAAAGCAGATAACAATATCAGCTTGTTAAATTCCAGTGCAACATCAAAAAGTCAATTAAAAACATTGAAAAGTCTATTAAGCAGCTTAAAGGCTTGCAAGAACAGGATGTGACATCTAGAACAGGGCAAAGGAGATTTGTGTCTTAAGGAGCCAGTGCTGTAATTTCAGTAACAACATAAAGAGCCCTCTTTCCTCCTGCATAACCTCCAAGGGAAGAGATATCTCAGGAAGGGCAGGCAGCTAAGTATAAAATAAGGCACTGTCTCGGATGTTTATGTCCCAGATCATGTAGGGCTTCAGTAACTATGAAAAATAGTTTGAATTTCACCCAGAAATGAGTTTAGCAAAGTGTGGAGATCTCTGGCATCAAAGTTAACTGGCATTTACTACTTAGAACAATTGAGCAATCATATTATAGAATCGTAGAATAATTGAGTTGGAAGGGGCCTATAAGGTTATCAAGTCCAATCCCCTGCTCAATGCAGGAATCCAAATCAAAGCAGGTCTGACAGAAGGTTGCCCAATTTTCTCTTGAAAATTACATGCCAACGTAAGTTTTTCTATGCTTTTCAGAAGTGTTCTTACATATAATACCATAGATTATAATAATTTAAGATGGGTGTTACTAGAACACAGATAACTATGGTGAGACTGTCCCTCAACATAATTAGCATGCCAGAAGCAGAACTCGGTAAAAGGTCCTACAAGCTACAGAGGCCACATACATATCCACTGGGTCCAAAAGTAAAGTACCTCATGCTACAGAATTGACCCTCAAGAGGGAGTACAACTCCATCAAGAACAGGCTTGATGTCATTTATCTATAGTGAGAACACCAGTGACCACCATCTCATTGAGACTGAACTTCTATTTGACAGACCCACCCACCCACCCACATTTTGCATATTTTGAGAATATCGATAACTACACCTAGCTTTGCACGCTCATGCCACCCAGAGCAAAACTCTAGACAACATTTCTTTCTTTTGTCAGACATACACGCTGAAGAGCACATGAAACAGTACAGATCTTTTGGAGCACAACGGCACCCAAATACAACCGCTATTGTTTATTATATTTATATCCTGCTTTTACACTAAAATATGGGTGCTCAAAGCAGCTTAAAAAGTTTTCAAAAGAAATAAAAACAGATAAAACTGACATTAAGCGAAAACCTTAATAAAATAATACAACCATACCCCACTGTAAAACATTATATTCTGGAAAAATGCTGGTCAGGAAGAAACAGAACTGCTAAATAACAGTGCCTCCAGCCTCCATTCTGGACAGATAGTCCAAAATGATGCTATGGTCAACATAATCCAACAGATAGGCAGATGAACAGTGTTTTACCACTCTCCTAACAATATCATCTACCACGGTGACCCAAACCATTTTGTTATAAAATAAGAACACAAGTCAGATTGAAATTAGCCCCAACAATCAGTATACCATAGGAATATGTGTCTGGGTATAGTTAACTTCAAAGGAGCTATCTAAGGTTACATTTGCTAATTCAAATTGTGAACTATGCAAAAGCTTAAATATCTTATCATATGGTGGATGTAGCTCTTAATTTGAATTAAAAAATGTCCAACATTCTGTTAATCGGTCTATGGCTATTTTTAAAGATCACCATTGTTCTTTGTTCTCTAAAAGACAAAAACAATCCTAACCAAGACATTATACTGATTAGATTTATGTCCCTTTCTTTGTATTCTGCCTTTATAACATCTGCTTGCTTTTAATATGAACTTAGTTTGCATAAGCCTTATATAAAGCAAAATACCTTGGGAGTCACGAAATGCCATCAGTAATTACAAAGTTTTAACACATTGAGGGAAAATCAGGTCACTCTAGTGTACAAGAAAAATAATTACAGGTTTTGTAATGGTTTGAAATTATTAGCATGCAACAAAGATCCTCCAATAAAGCAAGTATCTAAGCTATATGTATTGCACACAATGGACTCCTTGATAAATGTAGGTAAGCCCTGCCAAAGAATGATATAAAGAAATGAGTGTTAATTATGGAACTGAAAATCCTTTTCACTTTCTTAGAATCACTGTAACATATATTTTTATTATTGCTGACTCTAAGAAATGGTGCAATGTGCAGAACTAAGATAGCAATCTGGTATTTTCTTCAAAAATATGCAAGCTAACATGGGAGCAATTCAAATACATCATTTCGAACAATGATTCAGAAATCTTTACACAAGAGTGATGTACAAACTGATAAAACTAGCTTCTGACCAACTGGAAAAAAATGTGTCCTTTAACGTTGATTTGGAAATGTGAGCTTTTGCTAATTATAGGTCAGTGGAACTGGTATTGACAGTCTCTGAAATGCCAGATTCTAATTTTCCCCACGAAGGATCCACCATGAATTCCATCTCTCTGAAAGTGAAACTGCAAGTGGCCAAAAATCCACCTTGGGTTTTGTAAATACCTAAACAACCGTTAAAACAAGGCACTGGAGAGTGTGTCATAGAGAGCCACTACCACTGCAGGCTGTCAGTGCACAGTCAAAAACTGGACACTCAGTTCACTGGCCGCTTTCCCATCATGGCCCAGATAAAGTGTGTCACGTTCTACTTCCAAATCCCTCCATGTCACCACATCCATCCATCACTCTCTGCTGGTCCTGGCATCCTTCAACCATTCATTCTGGGGAACCAAAGCCCTTCCACCTCCAGGATCAGTTCATGGTGAGGAGGAATACAAGGGAGCAGGCATAGTCAGGCTTGGTGATGGCCCTAACGCAGGGGCTTGAGAACACTCCATGAACATTTATGCTTCCAGGTTGACTGCCAGTTCCACTAGTGGCACCCAGGGAAGCTAGGGTTCCCGCACCTTCAGGAGGGGAATTGTAGGGAAGGGAGTGGTGTCATGCCTTACCTTGCTGAGTCAGCTCTAGAAGAAGAGGAAGACCTCATGCAGCTGGGAGAGGCTGATGCAGAAGGGAAATTCAGTGCCTGAATAGTCAGTGTTGTTCCAGAAGCTTCTGGAAGCAGCACATTTGACAAGGAAGTATCAGAGGATGAAGAAAGTGCAGTAGATGTGAGGTCATTTGTCCCAGGGAGAAATGGAGGTTGAAGAGATTAGAGCAAAAGTACAGCTACGATTTCAAGGCTCTCTGAATGCTAACTGGAAACACGAGGACACCATGGAAAGAATCAAAGAGATAACATGGAAGTTCACTTCTGCCTGCTATTCTATGGGACCTGTCCAGATTCCCTAAACCTCTAACAAAGAGACTGCCAACAACTTTTGCCTCTGTCTTGTGTTGTGAAACTGAGCAATCTATTTGGACAGCTTGATCCATGGACGGTACTGACCTCCTGCTCTGTGAATAAGAACTGGCTTAAGACAACACAGCCATGGTGCTTTCTGCCTAACGTATGGCATGTATATTGTTCCATTTTCATTTTATCCTGTTAAGATATTTTAGTCCTCTGTTGGATCCACAAAGCCCTCATTCCATAGGGCAAGACATCTTAAAAGACTGCATTCTCCCATATGTACCTGCTCAGAGTACTTTCACTTGTACCATGATCCTATGAGGCAAGGTTGGTGGGCACTCAAGACAGGCCTTTCTTTTCTCTGTTGTACCACCTGGATTATGGAGCATCTTCCCAAGGGGAGTTAGGCTGGCTCCACCTCTGTTGATTTTTTTTTAAAGCAAAAACTACACAGTTCTGACTTGTTTTTTAATTGACCATAAAATTAGCTTTTTCTTAATGATTTTAATAGACTGCAAATCTGATATGGGGACAATGTGTAGCCTGCACAATTACATTGTAAATGGCCCAGAGAGTGCACTAAGCTCTATGGAGAGGTATATAAGCAGCACACTTTAAATAAATAAATACATACATACATACATACCACCCTTGACACTATGCAGTCGTCCATTCAAAGTCAACCTATTTATCTAGGTCGCTAATTCCCATTTACAAAGATAACACTCCCAGGGCTATATTCTGGGCAAATTCATGGCCCAAAAGACAAATTCTTTCGAAGAGATCATTCCCTACTGCCTCAGTGCACTGACCTACTTCTCCAAAACTCTTCCTCCACAGCAGTACTGGAACTGGCAGCATGGAAGTGGGGACTCATTACAGTGTCCCTGAAGGTCTCCTCTGGACACACTCTCAGCTTCCCTTGGCTTCTGCAGTTCAGCAACTTTGGCCTCCAGGGAATCTGCCTCCCGACAGCTGAGCGTTCAATGGACCAAGCATATTCCCATAATGTCCTCCTAACAGCCAGACATGTAAAAAAAATACTGGATACCCTCCACCCCGTAGAGAGAGCACATCTACTATCTTTCTCCTTTGTTTATGAAAGATTGGTTGGTTTGTTTTTAAACTGTATCAGCAACTCTCTCTCTCTCATCTTAGCCTCCCCTCTACACAGCCAAACTCTCCCAGAGGACATGGCATATGGCATGTGTGCTCTTTAGGATTGAAGTGGGAGGTTTGTAGATGCTGATTATGCACTACAGGGCTCAAACAGAGCACAGCACCATCATCTCCAGTGTTTCAGGTCAAATCATATACCATGAACATTGACGGCAACTGTAAAATCATCAGCAAACCACTGACTGTAAAATCAAGTCTACCTACACTCACAGCCTATAGTACTTTTTACTGTAGAACCACCACTCAAAATGCTAAAATGAAGCTGAGAAAGTAGAAGTGCAAGGCACATACACTCTAGCACAGTGGTTCCCAACCTTTTTTGAGTTGTGACCCCCCTCTTATAATAGCCAAGTAACCTGTGACACTGCCCTGGTTGCATAAAAAAGGCCTTTTAATGGGGCAAATATTCATCCCCTTTCAGAAAGCAGAGGCTTCTTTCTCCCCAAAAGGTCCTGTTTCTCATACACATATACATTAACTTTAATATCCCACTCTGAAAGGTCAAGGAAGAAATTATTTAACAAGGGCTATAATACATACAATGTGACCCAGGACCCCTAGAAAACACTTTGCAACCACCACCACCACCACCCCCCCCCCCCCGGATGGGAAACACCTGCTCTAGTGTGTTGTATTTCTCATACACAGTCCTCAGTGGGATTCACCCATGAATTTAGACATCAGCTGAAATCATGGGTATCCTAGTGAGCTGCAATTAGGGAAACAGGGGAAGCAAAAGGTATTCAGACTTACACTGCACTCAAGCATAAATAAAATACACTTACAATCTTGGTATAAAACTGCCAACAAATCAGAACTCTAGGGAGAAGGGCACAGAGAAGATAACAAAATTTCTGACAGGCCCCGTTTCCCCAACTAGCATCCATGGCAAGGAGAGACAGAAATGAAACCTTATATTAGAAATGAATTTTAATCCCCCATTTAAAGAGGGAAAGAGAAACAGATTGTGGAAATGGCTTGGATAATATCCCACATTCTCCTCCCACATGTTCTTCCTTATGTAGTCCTATCTAAGATTAGACATGTACTTAGGATGAAATCATATTAAGATATGAAAATATAGCTATGCAACAGAGGCTCACTAATTCTATGTCACATATCAAGCAAACTGTCTTATACTTTTCAAGACTAACATTCATATATGCTTTAAATATGATTTGTAAGATCATCAGAGTGGAAAAACGTTTGGTTGTCCAGCTATCTTGGGCTACAGCATGTTTCCGTTAGCCATACCAGCTGAGATTTCACACAGTTGTAACCCAAAGCAACTGGAAGGCCCAAGGTTCTTTGACCTTATCTTAGATGCTTCCCAGGAGTAAAGCCAGGCTGTGTAGCCTTGGGCAAGCTGCACAGTCCCAGGGCACCCACAGAAGAAGGGAATGGCAGACCATTTCTGAGTACTCTAAACCTAGAAAACCCTGGAAAGGATTGGCATAAGACAAAACTGCACACAATTATTATTAGGTATGATCAAAGCAGTGTATAACGCTTCTATTTTTTATGTGACAAGTTGGCTTTAGTTGGTAAACCTTTTATCATAATTCAATGTGTATGTATACAAATCTGTTTTAATTTTGCTAATTTGTATGTGTGTTAAATTGGATAATGAAGTAATTAAAAACTAGAAAAAGTTCCTGAATAACAGAGGCTTTTTCATTTTGTTTAGTTTTTGTTTCAGCACAAGCCATACATATATATTACTCTGTCCATAGTGCCAAACTTCCTTCCTCCGTACAAGACAAAAGATGTGGTCAGGGTACTCCATCCTTCAGGTTTTTAAAGGATATATTTATTTTTCTAAAATCACCTGTTCTTTGTGCATATAGCACCAAAACTGGGCATGTAATTGCTTTGTGGGTCAAGTCACTGACAAAACTTCCATTTACACATCTAAAACTACAACCTAAATCATGCTGACAGGCACTATTGCCAAAGAGAGCCAAAGCCAGCTCAGATATGTACACTCAGCCCTTTAATGTAAATGTGCCTCTATTTCTTAAGGAGACAAACATGCTTAAAGATTTTAAGTGCCAGTTTCATATACTGAGAACAAATGAATGTATATTTCTCTTCAAACTTTTATTTATTGTTAATTGAAAGAGAAATTACATTTCTGAGGATCTGTATATAGTATATCCTATATAGTATCTTCAAATGCTCAATGAAGTATTATTAGGGCAGGTTAATACTACCATCCTCCAGTGACACATGAACGCTAAGAGAAACTGGTTTTCCTAAAGCTTAATAACAAATTCATGGAAACTGATGTTTGAACTATTGATTTCCTGATTTGTAATTCACAACTCAATACAAATACATGTTTACTCAGACGTTATATCCGACTGAATTCACCAGAACAAGTGGGTAAAGAACAGTTACAGGATTGTACTCTTAGACTCCTCATCAACTCTGCTATAGGGATTTAGGCAAAGACTGAGATTTGATTAGCAGTAAAGAGATAATAGTGTGCTTCTATTTAAGAGCTACTATCATCTACGCAAAGAAACTGGGCCTCATTGACTCATGCCTGAATCAAACTGTCAGGCTGCTCTACACCAGAAAGAAAACTTCATTTTGATATACAAATGATCCAATATTCTATTACAAACACTTATAAAGCCTGAAATGGGGCTTCTTGGCAGCCACGGAACAAAACAAGGCAAAGGGAACAGCTGTTGTTGTCATGGGCTACTTGAATTACCTAGAGGAGGCTGGGAGACCATTGTACCACTCTAGATTTTCCCAGCGCCTTACCACAGACCCACTTGTCAAATACAGGCGTACCTCAGTTTACGTACGCCTCGGTTTACGTAATTATTGGTTTATGAACCGAAATTCGTAAGAAATAATGCCTCGGTTTACGTTTTTTTAACGGGGGGGGTTGCTGTACGAAAAGACGCATCGCACCTGGAGGCTTCTAGCGCCGCCCCCGTTGCTACGGCAATCCGCGTTCCGGTTTACGTCATTTCCGCATTACGTAACGTCCCGGATGACGGATTAATTTCATAAACGGAGGTACTACTGTACCAAATGGAATGAAAAAGCCTTAAGAAAGGCTTCCCCAGAAACGTTTGTGACCATATCCTGGCTGCTCATCACAAGAACCTCAACCAGCCACCTTGTGCCTGTTACCAAAGCCTTTCATAGGAGCTACTGCCCAAAAAGAACAAGTCAAACATCACATGGGACAGAATGCCGGTATGTACACATTTTTACTTCCCACCTGAATGAGCCTTGCATCATGGAAGTGAAATTCAGGGTGGAAACCCAGAACATAACTAACCTTGGGACAATGGACACAAATTCAACTTAACAGATGAATGTATGACTTTCCCTTCACTCCATTTAACAGAAATTGACTGGAGGAGGGAGAGAGTCCATGCAGCAGCCAGGAAAGTATCAATCTTTTAAAAATATCAGGAGTATACAAAATATACTGTTATACATATATTTCAAGAATTTGGCCAAAGACCCATCTAACCTTTGAACACAAGCAGAGCTGCTTACCTGCAATACCATTTGATTCCTTCTGTAGATTACAGTACCACAATCTGTTCACAGGATCACATCCTTCCCGTATGGATAGCAGAGCATATTGGCCATCATCAGATATCTAAAATATAACATAAATAGGAACTCAGATGTAAAAGTTAATAGAACTTAATATGTGTTTCTTTATTTTCCAGCAAAGCATTTTTTTTCCAGAACAAAACTAATACGTAGATATGCTCGATCAAAGTACTGAACACTTAAGATTGCTAATGTCTGAATGACACATAGGAGTTGTCCCTTGTAACCCACCAGGTCCTTTCCACTGTTCAGGAACAAGGAAAATAAAATATAGAAATGTAAGGCAGTTGTGTACGCTGATAAGCCTTATTTGTCTGAAATTAAAATCAGTAATTCCACCCGTCTAGATAGCTAACATTTTACAGATAGTCATGCCTAGCTGCAGTTGTTAAGCTAAATAGAAAGTGACAGTAAAGCGTGTCAGAAATTACACTAACAGGTCTTTACTGAATGTAATTAAAAGACAGAAAAGCATTCCAAATTTGCAATTTTCTCAAAGATCAGCCAAGTGCAGATATTTTAAAATTCTATTCTATAACCCCTGATCCAGGGTGTTTGTTTGTTTGTTTTTGGCACACAGGCACTTATATCTTTTTTTTAAAAAAATGGCTGTCCCTGACCACACAAGAGGTAAAGATTGAATTCTCCTTCTCCTCCTACTGTTATCCCCATAATGATCACTCAGCCCACTCCTGAGTTGCTACTTCAATCCTTTAAATGTCCACGTTAGATGCAAAGATGCATTTGATGTCACCTCTTATTTGGCCCTCAGTCTACACAGAGTATTCACAAAGGCATTCAAAAATAGTATTCAAAAAAGCAAGAAGATTATTAAGGCAGTCTTCTTACTTTTTATTAGCTGGCTAGATAGCTCAGTGAGTGAGGTATCGACTGGGAGTTCAATTCCCCACTGTGCCTCCAGGGAAAAGAGCCAGTCTGTGTGGTCTTGGGAAGGTGCACAGTCCCAGGGCGACCCCAGCAGAAGGGAAAAGTAAGCCACTTCTGAGTATTCTGAACATGGGAAACCCTGAAAAGGGTCACCATAAGTCAGAATTGACTTGAAGGCAAACAATCATTAAATTATTCTTTCTTTTTTGGTCTGGGATCAAGCAAATTAATATGTGGTTTACTAACACCCACTATAATCCCTAGATGTTTTCAATGACACAACCAATCAGTTGTGAAATAATACAGTTAAAATGAGCACAAAGCCATAATAGCCCTATACTTTGGTATTGGTAGGCCCATGCTTTGTAGTTCTCAGTTCAATGACGCCTCTTGTACATTCACAAAAAACAAAGAAAAGAAAAACATTTTGTAAATCATCCAGAACCTCCAGACTTCTCTGCCTTTGAAGCCAACTGGCCTGAAAAGAATGCAGAAAAATTAGGTTTATAAGCCCACTGTGATGTAGTGACTGGAAAAGAAAAAGCCAGCAATATTGCAAGAGTTGATTCCAAATGCTATGGGCCATATTGTTCTAAGATGAGATAGGCTAAGTACAGCCCTCCAGAGGTTGCTGGCCTGCAACTGCTGCCAGCTCCAAGCCAGTAGAGTCAATTGCACTGAATACTAGAAGTTGCAGCCAAATAATGCCAGAATTAAAAGCTGTTTGCCCTTGTTTTTACAGTAATAGATAATTCAACATTAACCAAATGGTCAAATTATCCAAGAAGAGACTAATGGAGACATATGTATTACATGGTACAACTAGTATGTGTTCACAGCACTGAAATGCTGGGGAACAGTGATTTTTTAAAATCTAGTTAAGGGCTGTTGCAGGGATGGCGGATGTGTTCAACTGTTGATAGATTTCAGGTCCCATAAATCAATTCACCATTGGCTGTGCTGCCTAGGGCTGGCCGGTGCTACAGTCCAAGAGGGTCACCCATTTCCCACTTCTTCACTATTGTGACATCTAAGGCTTTGAATACAGTAGGACCTCCATGTCTGCAGGATCAATACCTACCTTTTATATTAAATAAAAAAAATGTTTCCAATGTGAATTACCATAACTGGTCACTAGAGGGAACCAGGGGCTATGTATGTATGTATGTATGTAGAAATAATAAAATACAAATAAGCAATAAACACAAAGCATAAACATACATCAAACAAAACATTTAAAAACATTCAAGGCATTAAAACATTTAAAATATTGGGCGTGAAAGATAGTAAAGAAAACTGACAGGGGAAAAAATGATTCATTGGAAATGGAGTGCTATGCTATCTAGAGAGTTTGCATATCTGCCGTTTTCAGCATTTATTTATATATTTAAACTATTCTAACCTCCCTTTCTCCTTAAAAAGGAATCAAGGTGGCTTACAACAATTAAAGGGCAGTATTTAAGTTAGCAACAATAAATATACAACATTAAAGGATCAACAAATACAATATCAAAAACCATAAGCAACACCAAAACACATTCAATGCAGTAAGGTACAACAATCCATTTTTTAAAAAAACTACTCAGCAGCCATTCACTCAGGGAAAGCTTGCCTGAAAAGAAAGGTCATCCACGGGTGTGTGTGTGTGGGGGGGGCACCGATCCCCCATGGATACTGCCGTCCTACTGTATTTTCTGGCAGATCATGCTCATCAGGGACTAGAAGGAGCCAAAAAGGCAGTGCTGCCCTTCAGCTTTGGTTGCCTGGATCAGTATGAAATATTTAATAATACCGTGAGCCATGTCCCTGAAGCCAAATACCAGCTGTACAGGGAAAGGCCATGCAAAACCTACATAAGCTTTCAAGTCGATTTTCTAAAAGCCTGCGGCTACAGACAGCTAGCTGTACACTTTGTAAGGCAAGCTTAGTACACATTGCTGGGGTTTCCGGCAAGCAACAAAGTTCTGCCTTTTAGCAAACTGGAACCCAAAGCAGTCAATGGTACCACAGCACTTGCACAGATATGAAGCTGCTCAAGATTACGAATCCATCTACGATAGCAACAGGCCCTGAAAAGTAAAAAGTAACAGTCCTTGAAAAGTAAAATGTTTGCACTATAGCTCCTAGAATAACTCAGCCAGCACGACATGGATCCCGGTTGTTGCAGCCCACAAAACCTACTTGGTATTGTTGTCAGGGTTTCCCAACACTGCCTCTGGATTGTGCCTGGTATTCAACCTGGGGTATTCTGTATGCAAACCTTTACCTCTGCCACAGAGGTATGGCCTTCCTTCTTTTTTTTACTGATCTGTTCAATCTATATACTGCCTACTTTAGCTATAAATCACAAAGTGGTAATATCACCATTACAAAGGATGGATGTATCTAATATCCAGCTCTTGGAGGCATTCCTGCTGAATATTTATATTGTCTTCTGTCAATCAAAGCAAAATAAAACTTTGAACCTTTTTTTTTTTTTTTGGTGCAATGGTGAACAAGAGCCCTTGACAGCAGCAATTTTGGGCATATCTAATGAGCATTTACTTCAGCATCTCCCACTGGGCTGGTGAGCAGTTGATAGCAGTTTGCAAAATGCAATTCCCCAAACACATTTTTAATCTAATTCCCCGACACACATTGCTTGTGGGGTGCCAATTAAATCTCTCTTTTTCACTTCAGCCACCTTTACATCAATGTGTTTGGAAACTCAACGGAATGCAAGACCACTGAAACAAGACACTGTTGACTGCTTGCTGCCTTCCAAAGTTGCCTTTTCAGATATTTTACTGGAGGTTCTGTGACAGAGAAGAAAGGGGGAGAGAGAAAGAGCCAAAATATGCAGAAAATTTTAGGTTCAACTGAGAAATCAGCCTGGGAGGGAGCAGTGATTACTAAGCAAGAACCTCTCCATAACTGAAATAAATGTCTTCTTTTGTTCAACAAGTCACTGAAACAGAAAGAAAGAAAGAAAGAAAGAAAGAAAGAAAGAAAGAAAGAAAGAAAGAAAGAAGCAGAGGTGGTTCATACTGTTACATATATAAACCAAAACCTAATTTTTCCCACGAGGGAACATAAAATTCCCTCTATCAGACCTACAGCTTTTATCCTGAAGATTTCAAGACTGAGGATAAAATAGGCCATATGAGGTAACAATGCATAAATGAACCTCATCAATATCCTTACAAGTACACTCAGGCCTGAAAACAATCTGCATTTCATTTCCAACACAAAGCCTTGCTCCCTAGGTTTCGGAATCAATCAGAGTTCAAATTAAATGTAATTTGATTGAGATCGAGGATGAAATTACCCAGGATATTTAATTTAACGTGAGAATTGTGATTAGTTGTGCTGTTTTCTCTAGTCCTGTTTTCAAAGTTTATAACTGCAGTCTCTTGAGGCTTAAGATGTAGCGAGCAACTCTGTTCCCTAATAAGCAAGCCAACATGCGTCTACATTTTTAATGTGTTCTTGAGGGGGAAAGGAGTGACAAGAAGGTGGAAAGGGCACACAAAAGGCAGACAATAAACTCCTTTGCATCTGTTTATACACAGACTCCATTAAATCTGAATATACGCAGATACATCAACAACCTGTGTACTGTCCAATTGTGGTGCAAGAATAAAACATGGCACCACCCCTATCACCACTGCACATTTCAGTCTGATGCAGTCCCCTCCTCAAGTGAGCAAGGTAGCCATGGAAACCCCCTCTGATGACAAGACCACCTTACCCAAAATGTCTAAGGGCCCTTCAGACCATGGCATCAGGTAGATGCTACTCTCAGGAGACAAAACAAACACTCTCCAAATATGGAAATAGCCAGGTCAGTCCTGCTACCTTAAGCCCCATAACTCTGTCTATATCTTTTATTGTTTAATACTTTCCGTTCTAAAATCCTCCCTTGGGTCAATTAGCATTTCCTGGCATCTCGTCATGGCACACATACTCTAATACCATGTTCTCTGTTTTTCTCAGTTGTCCAACTACTCTACCTGCTCTGTTTTCTTTCAAGAACCTTCCTCATAGCGTACTGACCCAGATAACCTCCTTCATTTACTCCTGCTTCTCACACATCCAGTCTTCTTGGCAAGATGGTTATTACTGGTTTTTATTAAACCTACTGTAACTTCTAAGTTTCAGCACAACTGTCCTCTGTCCTTCCTCAATAGGATGTTGGTGAAGATTCCATGTTGCCCATTTTCAGAAAGTTTGTGAAGGTTCTTAAGCATCATTATCAGCCCATACCATCAAAGACTGAGGCTTCAAAAACTAAAAATTTCCAGCATACCACACCAAAAAAGAGAGGAAAAAATAAAAAACAAAGAAGACAAAACCATCTTAAAGACTAACTTATATGTTTTAATGTGAGCTTTTGTGGACACGTCCACTTCCTAAGGGACTTGTCCACGAATCTTGCTCAGTGCCAAATCTGGGGAAGTCTGAGCAAAGGGTTTTCAAGTTATGATTTTTGTTAAGTAAAATTGTCTCCTCCCTGCTCAGAAACAGGTAACCCTAAACATCCCCAGGTTTAAAACAGATCACACAAATTTAAAACACCAATCATCCTTATCCTGAAACAGAATGGTTAGCCCCACCTACTTTTTTTTGCTTGGAAACAGTCCAAGCTGCAGGGGCTGAAATATTAATCCTCAAAAAAATCTTTCAAAAGGGAAAAACAGCCACTGTTATATGACAGAGTTAGCCAGCAGGAGCTTTGTAAAATGACATATTGTATATATCCATAGGTGGGTGAGGAAGATATTTAAAGAGAAAGGTCACAAAAACAAACTGAAAAGCCAGGTTTTATTTAAAGAGTAAAAAAAAACAAAAAAACACCAGTTCTGCTTTAAAGAAAGTAATGGAGTGAGAGTCTTCCAGAAAGGGTAATATTTTGCCATGTATCTTCAGAAAACATTCTCTTAGGGTTTCCAAGACCAGTCTCTTAACATATATTTTCAAAGGGGAACACTACTCCATGTCTGATTTGAAATGAAACACTGTATGCATATTATCATTTCTAGGTCCTGCAAACTAACAGCTTAGGTTTCCTTTATTGAGACCATCTGTCTCATGTTAGGT
The DNA here is from genome assembly GCA_037013535.1 of Intellagama lesueurii. Lineage (NCBI taxonomy): Eukaryota > Metazoa > Chordata > Lepidosauria > Squamata > Agamidae > Intellagama > Intellagama lesueurii. The sequence continues at coordinate 255,806,646 of JBAJHW010000001.1, forward strand.
CTTCCTCTCCATCTCCTGCGCTCCCCCCCCCCCCACTTTTCCCAGCAATATTGTCTTTTCTGGTCACATCTGTATTTCCATTATATGTACATAGTAGGATATCCTCAGTTTATGCATTTCTGTTCTAGTGAGAGTTCAGGCTTGACTTGATTGAACACCTTTTCTGCCGGTCTGTAGTATTTGTAAGGCTCTTCTCTAACATCACATTTATCCCCCCCCCCTTTTTCTTCACTGTCTTTCTTTTACATATTATAGATAATTTAGACCTTGGTTTCAAACGACAATCTTTGCTAACTCCGAGTCCTCCTCTTTTTTATTATTTCAAAAGTCAAGGGGACATTTTTTAAAAACATGCACACAACATGTTCATTGAGCTTTCTGGCTGTTTATTTTCTTCCTTGGGTTGCCTACTCCAAGGAAAAGGTTTGGAAGTTGGAAGACAGCTTTCTGGTCTGCATTCTGCAGAGTGGGCATGGCCACATGAGTTCTCCTGAAACGTTAAAGGGTGTATATGTTTCCACTCATTTACACCTTTGCTTCACCATTACATTGAGTTCGAAAAAGCCCTTCAAAATATTTTGGCACAGAGGGACTTTCTTAGTCTTTTTTATTTTGGATACAGAAGCACAATATCCCACATTCGTGAATCAGAGGTTTTTTTTGAAGAACTGAATTCTACAATACTATCACTGAAATTACACTATTCATATTGTTCCTATTCCGACTGCTTCACAGTTTTTACAGTGTTACCTAAAAAAAAAAATGGGTGAGTGGAGAGCTGGAGCAATCTCTCATATATATCTGATGCTTTTCTGGGTTTTATTCTACTCTGTTCCCAGGATATGAACCTGACTGAAACACCAACGAGTACTCTTCATGTTTTGAGCACACTGTTTAACTCATATTTTCTGGCAGGTTAGTATCTAAACTTCATTCTGTGGTGCCCTCTACTGGGAAGTGTCTCAAATGCACTGCCTGCTTTCCAATCTGAATTCTGTCCATGCAAGGAGGGGAAAGTCAGGGCGATCGTTTTTCTGTGAATGGGTATATTACATATATTGGGTATATTACATTTAACTCAGAAGGGAAGTTAAGTTGAATATTTGGATGGAAATACCTTAGGTAAAGGAGAACAGAATGGAATATAAATTATTTAGCTGTGGTTCCTCCTACATCACCAATTTACACATAAACATTAAAGGAAAGGAGTACAGAGGTAGAGGTAGCATTTAGATATATCCCTCCATCTTCCTTTCATCCTCATAGCAACCTTAATTAAATCAGTCAGGCTGAAAGACTGTCGTCTTGGCTCAAATCCTTACTCAAGGAGCTTCACAGCTGAGCAGGGATTTGGGTCTGGATCAACTCAACGCTACAGCACACTGTCCAGTCTAAACAGAAACCCTTTACATGGTTGGTATATGGAATAGCACTGGAAGGGGAGAAAGGGGATTTTTACTCAGAACCCTATGTCACCCAGCTAACAACAGGGATCCAGTGCACACAGGATGTATCCCCTTTCTGTATGCACAAGAATCGGATGTAGTTGAGGGATAGAAATACCCAAAGGGAAAGCTATAAATATGGGGTAAAATTGTGAATACCTCCCAGTAAGTATAACTGGCTGACCACGGTTGGACATGGGAATGGGAACCTTGTGCAAAGAGAGACAGAAGGCCTTGAAACCCACTTCATCCCACCTGACCACCTGCCGAACTTACACCATTCATGTGTACAAGTCTGCCTTCAGACAAGGTGAAGGGCATCTTACCTCGGCTCCACCCATCCATTTTGGCTCATGGGGAAATTCTGCGCATAAAACATCTGTTGACTGGTCAGTTCCCAAGACATGATAGTACAGCTTTTGGTACAAGTTGGTTGATGTTTCAGTGCCTGGAAGAGTTAACATATTACATATATATGAGGCATGAGCCAAAATTACTCATTAGTAGTTCCAACAGTCTATAGGTTTCACACTTTTGTATTATGTATTTCATAAAGATCGCTGGATTCGCTCACTGAGATGGAGAACATGACTTGAGAAGCCAGAGGCTGGAAATTTGATTCCTCACAATGCCTTGTAGGAGAAGAGCCAGCCTCTGTGGCTTTTGGCATGTTACATGGTCCCAGAACATGCCCAGGAGAACATGGCAAACCACTTCGGAGTACTTTACACCTAGAAAACCCTAGAAGGCTCACCGTAAGTTGGAAGCAACCTGACGGCACACAATTATTATTTTATATTTCATAACACTTAGCAATTGCCAGTTCTCATGTCTGAGAAGCTGCATTATTTTGTCTTCTACGTGTTTTTCTTTGTGTTACCCACTTTCTTCACAATATTTATCACACATTGTATTAATTTTATTATTTATGCTACTGTAATAAGTATCCTATTGGTGATTTATGCATGTATAAGTGAAATCATGCATTTCTAACATGGAGTTGCTGCTAATTAACAAGACACGACCCATGTTCCTGGCTACATGCACAACAAAGAACACAACCAACAAATGTCATCCTTAGATTTCATCAAAGATAAAAAGAATATAGAGAAGTCACACAGGATACTCCCTGTCAGAGAGACTTCTACTGGAAAGTAAAAGCTCAAAATGGTTTACATTTTTTTAAAAAGCAGAATGAAAAGTCTCAGGAACCAGAGAAACTGGGGCTAAGCAAGGCAGGATATCTAAAAGATGGGAGCAGAGTTAGCAGCGAAGAGAAACCTGAAGAGAAGCAAATTAAGGAAACAAAAGCCTACAGACATGAGAGGCTGGGACATGGAACAAAGTTGAAATTACTCACCATCACTTTTGCCATCTTGCTTTGGGTAGCAGTTGTAGAACATGCCCTTGCCATCGTGGGTCCAGGCCATACAACTAAACTTTACCATTTCCAGTGTGTCTGGAAGTTCCTCAGCTCCATCCACCTTCATAAATTTGATTGTTACCCAGTCTGACCCACTGGAACTCAAACCATATGCAAAATATTCGCCATCTTCACTGAACGCGTAACCTACAGATTAAAAAAATGGCATGAACTAATTGTTCATATTTTAAAAACTGATGTTCTCTTTTTGATTATTCTCCAGGACACGCATGGAGATATTTTGGCATAGCCACATTTTGTTGTTGTTTAGTCGTTTAGTCGTGTCCGACTCTTCGTGACCCCATGGACCAGAGCACGCCAGGCCCTCCTGTCTTCCACTGCCTCCCGGAGTTGGGTCAAATTCATGTTGGTAGCTTCGATGACACTGTCCAACCATCTCATCCTCTGTCGTCCCCTTCTTCTCTTGCCTTCACACTTTCCTAACATCAGGGTCTTTTCCAGGGAGTCTTCTCTTCTCATCAGATGGCCAAAGTATTGGAGCCTCAGCTTCAGGATCTGTCCTTCCAGTGAGCACTCAGGGTTGATTTCCTTTAGAATGGATAGGTTTGTTCTCCTTGCAGTCCAGGGGACTCTCAAGAGCCTCCTCCAGCACCACAATTCAAAAGCATCAATTCTTGGGCGGTCAGCTTTTATTTACCCATCTCTTCTTAAATTGTTTTTTAAATCAACATGGCTCTAAAACTTTATTCATTGGCTGACATCTAGTAGTAAGTTATGACTACAGCAGGCCTATTGAATCAATTGAATCTACAGATTCACCAAATCTCCACTGATTCATTGGTCCCACTCTAGTTCTGACTTATTACCGGATTTTGGCCATTGTGTTTTAACATTATACATTTTTGCCTGCTTTATCAGAACCTATTTTTAACCTTAGTATCTAAACAGGTAAATGTTCCTCATCCCTACTGTAGTGCTTATCTTCAACACATGGGCAACAGTTCAATGTAAAAGGTGCACATCTTCAAACGATTCTAAACACACCATAGGTACATATCCATATCTATGGCTGCAGACATGTTTATAAATAAGAGACAAATGGTGGCCACCCCCACAAAATATTTTGAAAAATCTATTGCACTGACCTCGCAAAGCCACAGTACCATCATCAGAAAGTTTATTTGGGTCTAGAAATACTTTGGCATCAACGTCCAAGGAGTCTTGCACATATAATACTCGCTGGTTCTGAAGTCCAGAATTGTAAAAATGAAAATACCTGGAACACATTTTTGAAAGGAGATATATGAACTTGATTTAGTTTTAAACACAGCTCAGATTTGAATACAGAATCATACAGGCAAACAGGCTCAGGAATGGAGGTAGATTTAAGCAACAAGAAAATGGCCCTGACATTTTGGATGGAAAAATGCAATCTCTACCATTCAAAAGTTAGCATAGAATTCACTAGTCCCTATGAGAACAAAAGTTGCAAAGTCACTTTATGCAGTATGTGCTTCACAGGTACCACACATCCCCTCAACTCAACATGGTGTCAAAATTGGTGCCATAATGCCCAAACGCAGCAAGACAGTAGCATAGCAGTGGATGAAAAAAGCAGAAGTCCCTTCCCCCATTTCTGTGTTGCCCTTAAAAGTAAAGCACAGCTTTTTCATGCATTTAGAAACGTTTTTCCTTAATTTCCATGGCCCAGCAGCAACTCTGAAACAAAAAGCAACTTTTCCTCCTGCCACAGTAATTTGGAGGTGCAAATGAGTCTTGCCTCCAGTCCTTTACCTGCTCCAGATTTAACAAATATTTGTTACAGGGCACCACCTTTTTTCCTAAAGAAAGCCCTACTATATTCCCTTAATAGCTCTGGCAACTGCTTCTAAAATATGTTTTTGAACTGCTTCCTTACCCGCAGGCTTAATTGCTGGGGCGTTTGCTGTAAGATAACTTACAAAGGGAGGGGTTTTGCTTCTGAGGGGCAACCTAAGGCAGGGAAAGTAGACTTTATATTGTAGGACCTACTTTGTTTTTCACCAGATTTTTCAAGATCCACCAGCCACAGTACTAAATTATGGCTTAGGAAGGCGGACATAGAATCATGAAACAGAGTCATGAAACAGGTGCATATTCAGCCCAGGAGTTTGTTTTTACCACTAAAAAGGTGCTCATACATGACTTCTTTTATTCACAAATATAATCCACTTTTCTCACAAGCCCCTTCTCCTTTTGGTAGTCTAATTTAAGAGGAAAGAAAGGCTTTTGTCGTCACTATTATTAAACCATTTGGAGTGGGAAGGCCTTCCTGCAAACCACCCAGTAATCATGTATTGCACCATGATTTACCCCCCTTCCCCTCAATGTTAAGTTTTCATTTAAAAACAAAAACAAACGAACAAAATCTGTTCTGAAAAAATCAGGAAAAGGACGTATGGTCATTGAAACAATACAAAATAATATAAAACCTTTTCTGACTGTCACACTTCCATCCAAACTACAGAATACACTTAATGTGCAACTTTATCTCTCTTTTGACTGTCAATTACAGGAGTGCACAGGTGTGGAAAACAAACCTTGTCCTTATCCTTCCCAATCAAAATGAAAAACCCTCCCAGCACAGCCATAATTCCTAGGAGAGAGAGAGAGAAAAATCCAACTGGCGCCAGCTGGGAATTTTTTCCGAAGCATTCAGACAGAACTGAAGCACCTGTAATTTAAGTTCTAATCATGCCAGGAAGGGACTTCCCCTCCCCTCCAGAGGCAGTTCCTCTGAGGATCCCCCTTCTTGTGCACACACGTCATTGAAGTATAACGGGAGCTCTAACTACATGTTGCACATTAAACAGAATACATAGTTTGGTCTTTAGAGACACAAGAGAAAATATAAGTACAAGCTGTAAGCAATTGCATTGTTAAAAAAAAAAATGTAAGCCTCTTCACACTTCCAGTTGTTCCAAAGGGCACAACAGAACTGTAAAGGCTCCGCAGCAGCAATAGCTTCCTTCAGTTCATTAATTAACCAATAAAAAGGAGGGCAAGCTGCCAGCTTGTACTTTTCTTCATTGTGAGCTACAGCAGCTACCTTTCCTCCTCAAGTCCCATGCACCAATTTTTCAGACTTAGGATTTAATTGACAAACACACAGTATACATTTTTCTGACTTAAAAATCAGCACAAAACTTATGATTCTCTCTCTTTCACACACACAGTGAGAGAGTGAGTGAGTGAGTGTGTGTGTGTGTGTGTGTGTGAGAGAGAGAGAGAGAGAGAGAGAGAAACTGATCACTTGATCTACTAGCTGATACATTTGTGCAAAGCCCTTACAGACCTTTTCCCTTTCCGGAAATGACAACTGTACTTGGGGTAGTCATACAGTTCAGTCATCCGCTCCTTAAACTGTCCTCGGATAGCACACTGCTCAAGAAAGGGCACCGTTATCTTGTTTTGTGCCTCTACGAAAGCCTAAAAGGGAAGGAATAAAGCATATCAAGAGTAAAACAAATATCTCATAAGCAACACTGGCTGTTCTACTGGTCTTCTACTTCGATAGTAAAGGAAAAATATTGGGCAATCATTGGGTGTTACTTCAAAATCACTGTTTGAAAACAGAACCACATGTAACCACATATACTTTTTTTCAGGAATATTGCACCTAATGCCATTAAGAGAAAATGATGCTCCATTAGAAATTCAAAAATATCATATCAACATTAAATTGGCTAGGTCATTTTCAGGGCAGGATAACAGCCTGCCACTTTTCCCCATTACACACTTTGAACTCCACCATAGTTTGCAAAAATACTTGGAAGTTTAGGACGGATTCTCGCTGTGAGATGAGCAGGCTAGCAAAAGCAATTTAGTCACTTCTCATCCACAACCTTATTGCTTGTAAACCTGCTTTTCAATGCCACACAAAAGGACAATTGGTAAAGAACAGCAAAGGGCTACACTATCTTCTTAACTAGAAGCAATTCACTTGAAGCAATTCACCAACCAGATTTATACTAACGGCATTCGTTAGTTAGCCATGTGCTCAGAACTGACTTACAGCAACCCTAATAGGGTTTTCAGGGTGAGATATTTAAGGAGAGGTTTTAACCATTCTACCCTCCCCAGTGTGTTTCCTTGGTCAAGTGGAGATTCGTATCCTGGTCTCCAAAGTCCTAGTCCATCACTCTATCTACTACACCACACTGGGTACCAACTGCATTACACCAGCATAAAGCGTAGTAGGATTTTGGCCATGTATCTATTATTGTTAGCCGCCCAGAGTAGACTTCGGTCTAGATGGGCGGGGTATAAATTTAATAAATAAAATAAAAATAAATATATTCTGAAATACTGTAGGCATGTTTTACCACTTCTCTACCAGACCCAAACAGAGCCATCAAAAAAATGTGGGTGAAGAAGTTTAAAAGGTCTTAATCTATATTTAGCCATTGCAGATATGAACCATGATTTGCTTTATTGGACCTCTTTGATCTAAAGTCAGCTGAAAATTCCAAAAATTGCTTCATGTATATTGCACCAATTACTTGGGGACAAGAACAGAAATGATTTTATCACCACTGAAGTGAGAGCAAAGACTCTGAAGCATGTTCCTGACAATGCAAATGTGAAGACAGAATATTACTCTTCATAAAAATATACACTTATTGCCTTATCAATATATTCTCCAAATAGAGATTCTTAACTATCACCACTTTCTCTGCAAAATTTATAAATATAGTGAACAAAATCTAAGCAGACAACAATATGGTCAGGAAGACACATAATATATTAGCTCCCCTATAAAAGAAAGTGGCAGTTTCTACAACCCAGTTTATGCCATTAAAAGAGTTCCCTTGCGAATACAATACCATTCTGTTCCAACTCAACTGACAGAATAAGGAAAAACAACTTGTACAACAGCAAGACATAAAATGAAGATTCATGTCTCAATCAGTCAAATAAAAATGATGAACAGTCAAATGCTCAGTACTTACAGAGGGAAGGGCTTGCTTTCTTTGTTTTACATTAAATAAGAAATCCTGTTTTAATAGTAGTTTGATAGTGCAACTGAATTTAATTCTATTGCAATATTTGATCTTTTATTGTATTTTATTTGGTTGTGGTTTTAAATTGTCTTATAAGCCACCTTGGGTTTCAATTCTGGAAAAAAATACAGCATAATAATGAAACAAACAAAGAAGAAATAAAGAAGACATAACTAATAGCTGAGACAGGGAGTTGCAACATAGCTATAAAGTGCCACCTCATATCTCTTTAGACAGGAGCAGTAAGGACAGTAATGGCCAGCATGGTTGGCAAACACCAGGATAGTCTCTCTCTTTATTGCTGTAGTGCTTTCTTAACCCATGATGGACGTTATCATCTACAAAGGTCATTGGTGTTTATTTTGTTAATTACTTCTATGCTGGTAACCAACTTTGTTTCTTAGTTTCCCATTCGAGCACAAAATGTTGTACCAAAACTGATCCTTGAGGAACAACTACAAATATTTAAGGAACCCTTTTCTGATACAGTAATACAGACAGGTCTTAAAGACTACTGAAATTCAGCATCACCCATTCACTGGATGAAACATTTTACTAGATATAGGCCGCACTAAGTTTTACACGGTCACTGCTTATAAAATATTATGTATCAATTCAAGAGGCAGCAGGTAAGCCTGAAACAAACTATCAGCCACTTCAGATGTAACAATTTCAGTTTAATAAAACATGGTTTATCTGGCAAAAGGCAATGTGCCATCCAGGTTTTCCTTGTAGTCTAATAAAGTCACTGTGTCTCCCTCTGTATTCTTTAATAGAGGATTCAATAGAGGGTTTGGTTGTTGTTTTTTTACAAATTCTTTGCTGGATCCCTTAACACAGCAGCCTCTAGCCTTGCACACATTCTGCAATTCCGCTGCTGTCCAGCATTGTCAACAGTAGGGCATTTTGGAAGTCCATCTCCAAAATGTCTGGTGGGCTAAAGGTTTCCCACCCCTACCTTAAACTCAGTAAGATCTGATCATGGTTGCAGTCTGCAGATTTATTAGGCAGGGGACACTGAAATGTCATACACGAATAGGTCACCACAGTCAACAGACAGAGACTTAACTGGAAGTACACCCCCCCATACAGTCCTGACCATTCAATTATAGCTCAATGGTTTAGGTATCTGGCTGTGGAGCCAAAGGTTGGGAGTTCAATTCCTCACTGTGCCTCCTGCGAGTAAAGCCAGCCTGATTTCCCCAGAAGAAGGGAATGGGAAACCACTTCTGAGTATTCTCAACCTAGAAAATCCTAAAAAGGATCACCGTAAGTGAGAATTGACTTGACAGCACATGATTATTATTACTATAATGGCAGAGCAGATTCCAGATCAGACTCATTATCCATATTATTTCAAGAGTACTGTGTCCAGTTCTAGGCACCGCAGTTTAAGAAGGATATCAAGAAGCTAGAACATGTTCAGAGGAGGGCAACCAGGATAGTAAGAGGTTTAAAAAGCAAGCCCTAAGAGGTTGAGAGAACTTGGGATACTTAGTCTGGAGGAGAGTAGGCTGAGAAGTGATATGATAGCCATCTTCAAGAATCTAAAACGTTGTTTCAGATGTGGAAGATGGCTTGTTTTTCTAGTGGTTCAAAAGGACAGGACCAAAATGGCAATGCATTTATGTTCTGAGAAAAAAGAGATTTCAACAAAATGTTAGGAGGAACTTCCTAACAATGTGAGCTATTTGACAATGGAATTGACTGCTTCGGAAAGAAGACTCTCCTTCCTTGAAGATTTTTAAGCAGAGGTTGGATGTCCACCTATCCGGAATGCTTCAGCTGTGAATTTCCTGCCCTGGCAGGGGGCTCGACTCAATAAGCCTTAGGGTTCCATTTAACATTTTCTCTTCCTAACCTATTCCTGCTTAAGACCTTGACTCAACCTACACTGTCTTTAATGACTGAGAGCTCAGCTCAGCTAGTTCATTTGAAGTACCATTCCATTCAATCTTTCTTTGTCCAACAAGTAATTATAGTACAACACACATTAAATCATCTTATGTAGAGGGTAGGATGCACCTATTTGCATTGCAGCATTGTATTTCCCCATCTGTGTTACACAGAAGAAATTAGGAGAATCTGAACAATAAGGATGTATATAGCCATTGTACAGAGATACTGGCATGTCAGTTCTTATTGCCAAATGAAGAATTATAGAAGTACACAAGTAATCTGTTTCAATACCAAAACCATGTCCTGCTCCAAATACAGAGTAAATGAGGAAAAGAGCTGCAGAATAACCTGACCAAAAAAACCCCCAAAACAAACAAACAACAACAACAAAAAACACAAAAAAACTGGGAGAGAACACCAGCCTGGCAACTTCCAGAATTAGAAAGGGCAGGGCTATCATCTCAAGTAAGTTCCTCCTTTCTCTAATACGAGCCTACCCAAAGGAAAAGCATGTTCTACTACCACTGTCTCCTCATACTCCTTGCCTACATGCATTCTCATGTGTCCCAATGCACCCTCCACTCTGTGAAGGGTGTATTGGGACACTTCTTCTTCGTCAGCAATCAGCGTCATACCAAGCACTGAATATGAAACCAACGCATCCACACTATGTCTTTTACTTGCATGCTTCAGCACAAGCACTGTAAGTATGCTCTCCCAGTTTGAATCCTACAGCTGCATAACCAGACTCCATTGAATCAGAAGCTTATATCCCGCTTGTGAACCCTAAAGTGACAAAATTACTGTAGCAGGTAATAATAGTTGCAATCCTATGGGTATGAGTTCCACAGCATAAGGCCGATGACATCATCTGCAAGAACAATGTTTTTTAGAAATTAAACATTTCCACCTCCTATTCTGAAGCCTTAATGGGACCTGAGCAATCCCTTTCATCATTGGGAAGCTGTAGAGCCACAGGACAGGATGGGGAAGTCTTTAATTACTGAAAATGGCTGGTGAAACTCCATGGGTTCCCAACAATGAAAAGGTTTACTTAGGACCTGCTGGGGCCTCAAGACAAGGGGAAGTATTTAAATTTCCAAAAACTGCCCCCACTGATGATGTCACTGGCTTTACACCATGGAACTTACATGAATGTGATTTCCGCCAACATTCAGGCTGAAACTGATCATTCATACAACATGGCCATACATTTCTTCTGAAGACGTACTCCGAGACAAATACTACATTTGAACAGTATGTTGCATTTCTGGTTTGCCAAGCCAGTTCCTTTCAAATGTCCAGAATCATAAAGGTTTACCTTTGTTTGTTCGCTATCAGGATCTTCAAGCCAGCTATACGGATCACATACTTTGCAGCCATGATAGTCTTGCACCTGTGGGATTTTTTTTTAACAAAAGACATGTTTAATTTTTTTTATGTACTTTATAATCATTTGGCATTAGGAGATGTACATACAGCATTATATTTTGATAAGAAGTGGAGGATGTAATTAAAGCAAAAAGCAATTTCATCTAGCTATCTGAAAGCAAAGCAATAGCACTATTTTGCATGTAGCCACACCATAAGCACTTCTGTAGGATCTGTAAAAAGAAGAAGAAGAAGAAGCATGCGACTTTTGCACACTGTCCATGTATCACAACATTAATCACTCCTGAGAAAGCAGGAGTTTACACTATTTTAATTCTAAAAGATTAACAAGCTGCAAGTCTGAAGCAAAACTATTAAACATTAATGGCCAAAATCCTGTTGCTTAGAATATTAAATGGCACCAGAGTGCAGATTTAGTGAGTCAACTCCTCTGTAAGTTCCACTGATTCAAATGAACCTACTCTAACTCTGACTTTATTTAGCATAGTAAGTCAAAGTAGCCCTATTTGAATCAAGGGAATTTACACAGGTATTGATATTAATCCCCATTAATTCAATGGGCCTACTCTAGTGCAATTTACTACACTAAGCAACAGGATTTTGGCTGTTATCTACTGGTGTTTTTGTCTATTTATTAATGTTGTCCAACCAGTAGTCTCTGTTTAATTCCACTTTCTCATCACTCAAAGGGAGAAAAGATCCTTGATCATATTGCTAGATCATGCAAGTGATTTGCATTCTAAATTGAGGGGCAATCTCTAACCAAATCAAATCTTCTAAGAGGCATTATATGCCTTCACACTCACACAGCAGCCCAAAACGCAAGGGTGGAGAGATGCTGCTAAGAGCATGTAAGAAAGTTTAAGCCACAATGCTCTGTCAGCAGAAATGCAAAGGTTTGTTCTGTAAATTCCAATGCACTGAATGGGACTTACTCCCACTTAGATTTGCAGCCTTACTCTGTTAGGAAGTGATCTGCTAAACTGACTTAGTAGTGATAATGATCACGAAAGAAAAACCAGAATGCCTCTATTAAAGCAGGTGTGGCCAAAGTATAGCTCCATGGTTGCTCTATTGAACCACAGCTCCCATCAAGTTGTAGTCTGCATAATTCTGTTGTAAACCACCCAGAGATGCTCTAGCATTATGGGGCAGAATATAAATTGAACCAACAACAGCTGTAACCAGCATAGCAATAGTGAGGAATCCTGGGAGCTGCGAGCCAATATCTGGAGAGCCGTACTTTGTCCATTCCATCATTAAAGTGAGGATTTTTCACTGTTGAGAAGCCTACAACCATTTTAATGGATTCCAAAAGACTGTCCAAATCGTAGAATAATCTTAGAACTGAAGAGCTGAAAGGGACCCTATGGATCGAGTCCAGCCCCTGACAGGCACTGGGGAATCAAACTCGCAACCTCTGGCCCTGCAGATACCTAAGCCATAGAGATATCCAGAGGTTTTAATGCTGTAATCTAACTGAATCCCCAATGACTGTGGCAATAAAATGCTGAGGGAAAACCAGTCTACAAACATTCACAAACCCTCACTTCAGCATTTATCCCTTATTTGGGCCAGAGAGGACCCCTAGGTTTTCAGGTGGAGTTCCAAGGCAGAGATTGCCAGGCTTTAAAGACAAGAAACCTGCCTGCTCACATGTGGGCAGTAATTTTCCATGGTGGACCAAGTGGGAAAGCTTTTGCAAAATGGAAGAGTTTGTTTATTCAAGCTGTCAAATCCGCAGCGAAGAATTTTCACTGGGGAGTTTGTTCCCCACATCTCTGTCAATGTTGTGGGCTAACAAATTTTTGCACAGTTACTTGCAGAAGTCAAACTAAGGACCTGTTCTGATGCTGTGATGTGTATTATATCTTCCACATCTCTGCTGAACACAAGATACTCAAAAACATCCGCTACAGTTAATAACTGAAGTTTTGCAACTCAAGACTTCCCATTTCTCAGACTCCTTGTGTCAGAGAAACAAGGCTACAAGAGTTGGAAACTTTTAAAAAATGAGCACATTCACATAAGTACGAGATTGCCACAGGGAGTGGAAAACAAGGATTGCTGCAAAATAGTACAGAAGAAGGAGGCACCAAAAATACCTCAACAGCTTCTGCAGAAGGGATTTGATTTGATTTGATTGCCTGGTATGTTGTCTAGTATCTCTCATGGTCATAAGTCAGGTGCTAAGTATTTCAGATATCTACGTATCTGGGCAAGCAGGTAGGTTGACAGATCTAATGTGCAATGTGCAAGAATTCTTCAAGATGTCATGCTCTTACTGAAAGGAAGATATAATTCCTCAGTTTTAAACATAAGGTAGCACAAAGCGAGATCACAAATTTTATGCACAAACTGGAAACATGTGGAACAGCCAGTAGCAATGGTGGGCAAAAGCGGCCTTCCAGATGTTTGTAGACTACATAATCCCTGGGAGCTGTTCCCCCATTCAATGAGGGTGGGTGGGTTACAATAGCTCAGCTCTGATCTACAGAGACCTGTCCCCAAAATAATAGAATTGAAGCTGAAAGGGATCATGAGGTAATCTGGACTCCATTCCTCAGGGCTGGCCAAAGACATTTTACCTAAGGCCATGGGACCTAACCAGTCGTGCATACTGTTCTTACTTCAGGGCTTACTTCGGCCCCACAATGTGTACTAAAGAAGATCTAGTAAATGGCTAAGGTAATGCTATTGAAGTGACCTGCTTCTGGTCAGAAAAAAGTCTATTTTAACATTTTAAATCTGTTTGAACTTTATATTTCATATATTCCCATAATTTTATATTGTGCATTGCTCTGATATGAATAAAGAAAGAAAGACTTCAGCACTGGCAACAGGATAATGTCCTCCACACCCTTGAGGGGTGCACATTAGTTTAGGAAGGCTGCTGTACAAAGCTTTGTCCCCCAAAGTAAAGGAACAGGTGAAGGAATGGGTAACCAGATGGGCAACCATCTGTCAACAGTAATGGCTGTTTCAGCCTATCTAATGGCTGAGCTGGTGCAAGCCACGAATCCCCTGCTATAAAGAACTACCATTTACCCAAACACCATCCCCAGCATCACAACTCAGGGCGCTGTGAGCCACAAGCAGCAAACCACCACCACCACCCAAAGGTGCTTAGAGAGCATGGCCACTCACATCCTGAAAGAAGCCCCAGGGTTGCTAGCCCATCCAGCTTGGTGATGAAAGCATCCCTCCACCCTTGAACAACAGGTTTGCTTCACTTCAGGGCTTGACAAGATTACAAGGTGGCAACGCCAGACTTTGAAGACTAGTTCCCATACCTTTTTTCTTCCTTTTCGCAAATGCAGCAAACTTTCCCAGATCAAAGAACATAACATACGAATCACAGTATGTCACTGTTGCCAAATAGATGCCATTTCCATGCTTTAATCAACCAGAGTAGATAATAAGTACAGAGCAGATAACAAGTACACCTAAATATCAAGACTAGTGTGAAGATATAAACATCCTATCCTTTCAGTCCAAATAGTACCTCTATTATACTAAAATCTCAAGACACTACTCAATCACCACCTTGGTCATATTGGGACTGTGTTCAGCGGCCGACCTCATGGCCACCACACCTGCCCTATTTTTTAACTGTGCTTTCTCTCCCCCCCCCCCTTCCATTTTCCTGTTTCTTCGCCCATCTCTCCATTTTTTCCGACAAAAACTTCTGCGGCGCTCCAAAGGCTGCCCACTTTGGGGACCTCCTGACAGGTCCTAATGAAGGCACTGCCCAGTTTGCGCGCGCGCGCGCGCCCCCCGCACAGGACTGTCATTTTGCAAAGATCCGCGCGTCTGAAGAGGGCGCCACGGGCAGAAAGCCGGACGCGAAGAGCGGTCCCACGGAGGGAGGGAAGGAAGGAGAGGGAGAGGGAGAGGGGGAGAGAGAGAGAGAGAGGAAGCAGCCCCGAAGCCCCCGGGCTGAGCAGGCACGGGGAGACAAAAGGGCGAGTGGAGGAGAGCTGCTCCCGAGTAAGGGCGCAGCGGGGCGGCTGGGAAACAGAGGACCCGGGTCGGGACTCACGGAGGTCTCTTCGCGGTACACCTCGGGATACTGGAAAACCTGCATGCTTGCTGGCGCTGCCGGTGGATTGCAAGGAAAGGCAGGGGCTTTTGGCGGACGGCGAAGGGGCGGGATGCAGGAAGAGGAGGACCCGGGCAGGGCGAGGCGCGGCCCAGCGCCGCTCGGTTCCCCTCCTTCCAGCGTGCCCGAGCTGCGGCAGCGCCGCGGCAAGGCCCTCCCACTCGGCGACGAGGAGCCGCCACCTCCGGCAGAAGGCAAGAGAGGCAGATGGGAGGCGGCGGAAGAGGCGCGGCACGGCTCCCCCTACAGCCAGGCACTCTCAACGCGCCATCTCGCTTCCCCCGGCCCTGGCCCTCCACAACATCTCGCGCTTTCATTTTGGAGGGGTTTTTAATGAATGTTCTCAGTTAAACGAGTCAAGCGGAAGCTAGCAGGGCAAGGCTTGGGCAGTGACCTTCGGCAAGGCCGGAGAGCCTTATGCCCTCCAGGTATCTCGATTTGCAACCCCCTTAATCGCCTACCATTGAGCACGTTGGGTGAGACGGAAGGGGCAGTTCTCCCCACGGACTGAGCCCATGCAGGATTAGGTTCAGGCGTGGGCTGCATTTCGTTCTGATTTCTTCTCATATAAATGCGCCAAGGCTTGCAACCGGAGAGTCTTGTATGGTTTTACGGGGCCGTAGATCCCACTGTGTCCATTGATCAGCTGCCTTGGACCCAGAGTGGGTAACTGTGACTCTTCAGGTGGTTTTTGGTCTACAGGGCCCACCAGCTGGGCACTGAGGAGAGAGTGGGAATTGCCATCCAAAAATATTTGGAAGGATACAGTTGGTCACTGTTGCTTTAGAGGCCAGCCCCATGGACACCTTGTTGTGGCAGTTATTTGGTCAAGTACAGTGAATTTTCTAAGTGATCATCGTGTCTCCAGAATGCCTGTCCTAATCCTAGCTAGGAGCAAGGCTGTCACATCCCAACAGGACCCGCTTTTTCTTGTCAGAGCTCCTGTCTTTTTCTTTTAACATATTTTCCCAACCTTGGGTTCCCAGATGCCGTTAAAGTGTAACTCCTGTCATCTCTACTCAGTATGGCCAAGTATAAGGGGTGATGGCAATTGTGATCTGCAATGGCAGCTGCTGCCTATTGGGGCCAATGGAGCAAAGAACTGCAGCTATCTGTGGATTAAGCCATGTGTAACCAGGAATCACAGCAGGCAGAGCAACTTTAAGATGATGACCAATATCCTTGCAAACGTTCACTCAGTGGAACCTTCCACCAGCATTGTAATGCAGGATTACACTGTATGAGTAGTGATCTCATAAACAAAACCCATGTTCTGCTTGCACATTGGCAATGCTTGTGCGAGCAATGCAGTGCCAATTTACTATAGCAGCAGGACTTCTTTTCCAGTGGAAAGATACAAAGGATGGGTTTTTTTGGAGTATAAATCCCATAATTCCCCATTCTGGGAGTTCTGTTTGACAGACAGACACCTAAATGTGGCTCGCCTGGAGAAAGGCCGAGCTCCATGAAGCTTCTTGTTCAGAAAGAAAGCTCCCAGCTTAGCACAGGAACAGGAAACCTGGATAGAGCTAGGTCCCAAAGCCTTCCAGTTTAGGCCTTTCTCCCAGGTGAGCCACATTTAGGTGTCAGGTGAAACTCCCAGAAAGGAGAATGATGGGGTTTGTAGTTCAAAAATCCCATTCCTAGAGCATATTGAGCCATGAGTGCCAAATTAGGCAACAGTTTCTGTCTCAGCACTCCAGTAAACCCATATTTTTGCTCCTTTCAAGTAGCAACCAGTAGGGCAGGAAGGGAAACTGAAGTAGGCATTTTCTGTCTCTCTCACCACTGCAAAAATAAATTTCAGAACACCACATGAAGCATCCCTCCCTTTGGGTACACCCAAACACCTGAATGGAGAGACCTTTACCTCAGTCATTTGATTTCCTCAGTCCTGTAATCACTGTTGGCAGCCCTCCCAACACCCCACCTTAAAAATCATCCTCCCACCAGTTATGGCCCTCTTCCCTATAGCATAAAGAAGGCAAGGATTAAGGAGAAATAGTTTGCATAATAAATTGGTGCTGAAAATTATCCAGATGTCTCTTTCCTTACAGTAACTATGAATGAGAACAGCTTTCGTGTTCTCTTCAGCAATACCTCGGGCAGTTCCATAGCTACAAATAAAATTCTTTGTTCTTGTGCCACAGAAGATTTTATAGTATTTGATACAACAAGCTAACATGGCTAAAGCTCCAGGAAAAAGGAAATCCATGTAATACTGTGCCCTAGTTTTCCTTCCAAAAGCAAGCCAACAGCAGGTGACAGAGTAGAAAAATTCTGGCAGGTGTAATGAGAAGGAGGGATGTGGTAGCTCAGGCATAAAAGGCAAAGATTTCACATGTGCTCAGACAAAATGCTGATTTATCACAGCACATAATACAGGGCGGAGGAGGCTTGACTCCCCACCCTGTCCACCCAGGTAGGCTGTAGTTCAACAGGGCATATGGAGACGTATACATGATGAAGAAGGCTACCCATATTTGATTTCTGTATCATCAGGAGATGGAAAGAGAAGAAGAAAGGACAACTCTGTCCTACAGAGTAGTATAATAAAGGCTTCATGGGAGGTCTTGCTAAATCCTGCATTTGATTCAGGCCTCTACAAAGCATTATTCATGTATACCCTCCTTTCCTTTATGCTGCAGAAAACTATAGCAGCTATATTTAGGGATGTATGAAAAATTCTCAAGGTTATTTTATGAGTTACCGAGTGTATAAGTTTCAGACCAAACAGGAATGGACATAGTTTGTGACTGGAAATGTACATATTTCTGTACATGCACAGTATTGCAGAAGGGGGAAAAAACTTTTGACAACACACATGCGCTTTTGAAAAACGCTCAGAAAATGCTGTCTATTTCTGAAATGTACACAATTGTGCCTTAATGATAAAACACATCTGCAAATGTGTCTGAGAAATCCACACAAACATAAATACAGACTTTTATCCATTAAAAAAGATTCTGTGTCTTTTAATATGAAACTGACACAGAACAGGCTTGCAAGTAGCAGAAGAAGGAAGTACTGTATGCAGAAATGGACTGAACACACGTTCTTTGTTGCTAGTTATGTTGTTGGAAGGAAAAAGGAACACTTTTTAATTTTTAGCAGCAGTTTGGCTACACTAGTTGGGTAGCATAGAGACATTTTACTGATTTATTTAAGATGTCATATAGTGGCTTTTAATATTTCTGAGTTCAATAGTTCTAGTGCAGTTTATGTTGTCCTGAGGACCTAAAGGGTATTTGAACTGAGAAATATCTCAGATTTTATGGGCATAGAAATATCTCAGATTTTACGGGATTCAAAGTCAAATGTTGTCACTGCCAGAAACATCTCTTTTTGAGGAATTAAGCCCTGCTGGGAGGAAGAACATGGACAGTTGATTCTGTTTATTTAATTGCATTTTTACCCTATTATTGTAACACCATTTGTCTGTGTTAGATGTACAATATATGTGCAGGCATGAGCGTGTGCACACATGCACGGATTTTGAAGTAATTTGGCCTAGAATATCTAATCCTCAGCAGGTGGATTATGGCTCATGGGGATGATGATGTAAATTACCGTATGTTTTCCCTTACACTCTGTTAAATATGTAAATTAATGTAAGGTGTTTTGTATCCATAGCATTGGGAAAATGTTGACTTCATCCTCTCTTCCCTTTTAAATAAGGAGACAAAATTAGCGACCTAGGAAGAGGCAAGATAGTAGGAGGGGTTTACGTGTAACCAGTTTCAGTTGTAGGTAAATCATAAACGTGCAGCCTTATTTGATACAATCATAGAATTAAAAAATAAATAAACAGACCTAGATATATGCAGAGTACAGTATTTAAAAACAATGCTTAATACGATTATTTAAATAATGTAAATGAACACAATTGAATAAGATTTGAGAAGAGAAAAAACAGCAATATCTGAATTTGTGAACATAAATCGTCAGATAAATAAACTTCTCAAGGTTGCAGACATTTTGATCAGTATGAATCAATCAATATCATTCTGCTTCACAGTCTACCAAAGGGAGGATTCCCTTCCCCCCCCCTTTTGAAAGCCACTAACTTTTCCAAATGTTCTTTCTTTTTTATTCCTACCCTGTTTTTAACAGATCAGTCAGTTTTAGTTTCACAGGCCATAGTCAGAAATAATGTTCACATATATAGGCAGATCCCAAGTCTGAAAGAGTTGAGGACTCCTGCGCTAGAAGATGCTGCTGCAGGAGTGGGTCGTGGACTAAGCTGCCTATATACTGTTGTACGTCTCATAGGATTCAGTCAGTAAAATGTGACAACTCTTAAATGTGTGTAGAGAGTATTTCTTTACTGCCTAAGTTTGTCCTTCATGTTTAGAGGCAGGGCTTCAATATCAGAGTATGTTACTGCCAGAAAGATTTAAGATGAGGAGATTTCTTGTTAGAATTTTTTTTATTTATTACACTTATATACTGTGCTGATTAGTGCCGGGCACTACTCTGGGTAATTTAAATACAAAGTAACATAAACATAGAAACACACAAATAATATCTTAAAAAACAAACCACACATACAGTATATCACAGAAGTGAGTACACCCTCTCACATTTCATAAATATTTTAGTATATCTTTTCATGTGACAACACTGAAGAAATGACACTTGGCTACAATGTAAAGCAGTGAGTATACCGCTTGTACAACAGTGTAAATGTGCTGTCCCCTCAAAATAACGCAACACACAGCCATTGATGTCTAAACCACTGGCAACAAAAGTGAGTACACCCCTAAGTGACAATGTCCAAATTGGGCCCAAGTAGTCGTTTTCCCTCCCTGGTGTCATGAGACCCGTTTGTGTCACAAGTCTCAGGTGTGAAGGGGGAACAGGTGTTATCGCTCTCACTCTCTCAGACTGGTCACTGGAAGTTCTACATGGCACCTCATGGTAATGAACTATGAGGATCTGAAAAAACGAATTGTTGCCCTACATAAAGATGGTCTAGGCTATAAGAAGACTGCCAAAACCCTGAAACTGAGCTGCAGCGCGGTGGCCAAGACCATAGAGCGGTTTAACAGGACAGGTTCCACTCAGAACAGGCCTTGCCATGGTCGACCAAAGAAGTTGAGTGCCCATGCTCAGTGTCATATCCAGAGGTTGGCTTTGGGAAATAGACGTATGAGTGCTGCCAGCATTGCTGCAGAGGTTGAAGGGGTGGGGTGGGGTCAGCCTGTCAGTGCTCAGACCATACGCTGCACACTGCATCAAATTGGTCTCCAGGGCTGTCGTCCCAGAAGGAAGCCTCTTCTAAAGATGATGCACAAGAAAGCCCGCATACGATTTGCTGCAGACAAGCAGACTAAGGACATGGATTTCTGGAACCATGTCGTGTGGTCCGATAAGACTAAGATAAACTTATTTGGTTCAGATGGTGTCAAGCGTGTGTGGCGGCAACCAGGTGAGTACAAAGACAATCGTGTCGTGCCTACAGTCAAGCATGGTGGTGGGAGTGTCATGGTTTGGGGTTGCATGAGTGCTGCCGGCACTGGGGAGCTACAGTTCATTGAGGGAACTGTGGCGTTTACCCCGTGGCCCCTGCTTGTTTCACCAAACACAGAGCTCACGAAGGTATCTCAACACGCCCTTTAACACGCTGCCACCAGTTGATCTCTTTATCAACCTATATTTCCTATGAAAGACTAAGGTCCATTCAGTACTGAACTTTTAAACAGAAACAGGTTTATTGATTACAAGTTGTTTCAGGAATAATTCTTAAGCACATTCTTAAAGTTACACAAAGCTTCTGTACTTCTATCTTAATTAATACAGGTCACACTCTGACTAATCACTACTTAAACACTCTCTCTGCCTCCAACTCCAAACTCTCTCTTCAAACTCTGTCTCTGACTGAACTAACAAGACTCTGACTCACCCCTCCCTTCTAGTTTCTCTGGCTCCGCCTCCCAACAGCTCTCATTGGTACATGCCAATGATCTTCTACCTGAGCCAAAGCAGGGTGATTGCTACAGGAACCATGAATGCCAACATGTACTGTGACATACTGAAGCAGAGCATGATCCCCTCCCTTCGGACACTGAGCCGCAGGGCAGTATTCCAACACGATAATGACCCCAAACACACCTCCAAAACGACCACTACCTTGCTATAGAAGTTAAGGTAAAGGTGATGGACTGGCCAAGCATATATCCAGACCTAAACCCTATTGAGCATATGTGGGGCATCCTGAAACAGAAGGTGGATGTCCGCAAGGTCTCTAACATCCACCAGCTCTGTGATGTTGTCATGGAGGAGTGGAAAAGGACTCCAGTGGCAACCTGTGAAGCTCTGGTGAACTCTATGCCCAAGAGGGTTAAGGCAGTGCTGGAAAATAATGGTTGCCACACAAAAGATTGACACTTTGTGCCCAATTTGGACATTGTCACTTAGGGGTATACTCACTTTTGTTGCCAGTGGTTTAGACATTAATGGCTGTGTGTTGCGTTATTTTGAGGGGACAGCACATTTACGCTGTTATACAAGCTGTATACTCACTGCTTTACATTGTAGCCAAGTGTCATTTCTTCAGTGTTGTCACATGAAAAGATATACTAAAATATTTATGAAATGTGGGGGGTGTACTCACTTATGTGATATATTGTACAGTGGAACCTCTACTTACGAACTTAATCCGTATTGGAATGGTGTTCGTTAGTTGAAACTTTCGTAAGTAGAAGCAAAATTTCCCATAGGAATGCATTGAAAACCGATTAATCCGTTCCGGCTGTTTTTTGTTCTTATGTAGAGGCGCGTTCGCACGTTGAAGCATTAGTTCCCATAGGAACTAATGCAAAGCCAGTTAATCCGTACTCTACCACTAGGGGGAGAAATTTTTTTTTTAACCTAAGATGACCTAAGGTTAAAAAAAGGGCAGGAAAGTTTTTTTTCCGTTCGTAAGTTGGAGCTCCGTTCGCAAGTAGAAGCAAAATTTAGTGAACGGAGCTGTTCGTAAGTTGGATTGTTCGTAGGTAGGGACGTTCGTAAGTAGAGGTTCCACTGTATATACAATATAACGATAATAATCTAATAAATGAAAAAAGAACCAAAATGATGGCAAGTGGGAATAATCAGAACTCAATCTATAAAACATTAAGAGAGGATACTCCCAAAGACTTTGGTAAACAGCCTTGTTCTGAGCATCCTCTTCAAGGCTGTGAGGGAGGAGGCCAGGCGCAACTCCACCGGGAGAGCATTCCAAAGGGATGGGGGCACTACCGCACTTCCTGGTCTCCCTCGGTGTGGCAATCTGGAGGACCATGGCCTGAGAGGATAGGGTTTTGGGGGCTGGATGTTTTTAGGGAAAGACACTCCGACAGGTAGCGAGGTCCCAAACCATGAAGGGCTTTATAGATAAGAACCAATACCTTGAATATGGCCTGGTACAACACAAGTGGCTAGTGCAGGCAGGTCAGGACTGGGGAAATGTGATTGAACATATTCACATTTGACACCAGCCTGGCGTCAATTCTGCAACTGTTGAAGTTTCTATGTCAGCTTCCAGGGAAGTCCCAAGTACATGGCATTGCAGTAGTCAATCCTTGAGCTCACCAGCACATGCAACAATGTCTTCAAGGTATCCCCATCCAGGTAGAGGTACAACTGGGCAATCAGCCCGAGCTGGTTAAAGGGTGACCTGGTCATGTCTGCAATCTGGGATTTCCATGAAAGGCCCAGATCCAGGAATATGCCCAAGTTGTGCACTTGATCCCCAAGAGGAGGTATTACACCATCCAGGGAGACAACCCCTAACCTGTCTGGGGGATCCCCCAGGAGGATCTCCATCTTTTCTGGGTTCAGGCTCAGCCTCTTAGCCTTTGTCCATTCCAGAACTAAGGCCAGGCAGCACTCAAGAACCTGGACAGCATCCACTGCAGAGCATGTAAAAGAGAGATAGAGATGTGTGCCATCAGCGTACTGGTGGAGGCATACTCCCAGTCTCTAGATGACTTCTCCCAGTGGCTTAACATTAATGTTAAAAAGCATTGGCGAGACTGAAATTAAGTGCTGCGCCATCTGCGACAATTGCCACATGTTTTTTTTCTTGGACAGATCAACCTGTTAGAAAAAGGTCATGTCAGACTGAGAGGCTTCCAAACTGGCTGCACACAGCATCTTCCCATTTTTTTTCTTTGAAGTTAAAACAGAATCCGACATTGCTGCAGAGAAAAAAAAGAGCCCAAACCAGTGGCCCTTTTAATTTAAAGGCGGGGGAGGGATTGCTGTGCAAAACAACAGGACTGCAGATTGAGGAAGGATTACAAGCGCTATGTAGGTCTAGCCACTGGAGTATATCCCTGATTCTAGATATCCAAGACTCTTTGATAAATCTCAGCTGTTGATTTTAAAATATGTAGATGCAGAAGATAATCATTCCAGTTTATTTGTCACTCAGAACAAAGGGCTTTCTTATCCAATCCTGTTTTTCTTCTCTGATGGTAGAAATTCCCATAGGAGTTAAAAGGGCCTCTTTCACTTCACTATCTCTTTTCCATCTTCCAAGCACAGTGTTAATTAATAAGGAAGGATGGAATAATGAAGGAAATAGAGCTTCTCCCCATCAGGTTTGAGCACTTAGCATCACTCTGTATGAATTGCAGAACAACAAGTAGTCAACAGAAGTCCCAGTTTAGCTTGTCTGGTGGAAAAATAGTTTTAAGGAGGGTAATTTGGAGCAATGAAATAGTAGGGGTTATAAGGGCAGATACCTACTTAATCATTCCAAACCCATCCTTCTTTCCATGCTGCAAGCCAACTGTCTTAAGCCATAGTTCCTTTTTTCCAAGGTTCCACAGGGCCTCTTTGCCTCTTCAAACATGGGTTGAAAGTTGAAAAATAGGTGAGAGGTTGGTGCAGAGAAACCTTGCTGTGGAAGGGGCCTACAAGGCCATCAAGTCCAACCTCCTGCATTGAGCAGGGGGTTGGACTTGATGGCCTTGTAGGCCCCTTCCAACTTCACTTTTCTATGATTCTATGATATGAACACCTGTATCCTTCATCTCGTGTATTCTCAGCTCCACATTGTCTTTCCTATAGGGATGTCCAGTGGCCTCAGAAAAAAAGTGTCCAGATGACTCAGAGCAGAGATATTTGTACGTTGATGTTATGCCTCACATTGATCAGTTATCTTCAAGAGGGGAAAAGGATATTCTGCAGCCAGAAGGGGCCAGTGAAGAGGAGGAAGTCAGTGGTCCAGTTGACAGCAAGGATGGAATCATATGAGATGTTGTACTATGAAGAGAGCCTAATAAATGTGGCACCCATTTGCTCAAGAGAAAGACAGCAGCTAAGAAGATTTGAGCCAAGGCAGCAGCAACATCTCAAGGTGGATTGGAAGCAGCTAGAGACCTGAGGGAGGCATGCTGAGAGCTATAAATTCTGTTAGTTTGTGGGAAACAACTTATTAAAGCCTCTCAGTTCCTGCCGCCTTTGCCTTGCTTGAACTCCTTGAAATTATTTTGATTTACAACTTGGGCTGTCCAACCATCTGCCCCGGTGAAATACTCACTTTTCATCTTGGCTCCTGGATACCAATGACTGTTCTTTCGGAAACACACAACCCTGGCTGCCCACAAACATAGGCATTATTGGATGGTTTGAGAAGCTCTCAGACACAGTTGGGTTAGTTTGCACACCTTTATAAGTCACTGATGTTTAATCTAGCTTGTTTTGGGTTAAGGTTCCGAGATTTGAACAAGAATGCCAGTTGCTGTGGCAAAAGGAGGCAGCATCAAAGCAGAAAGAGATTGAAGACTGAAGCTGCAGTGAAAACCAAAACTTCTCCTGGAAATTGCAGTTACTGATCCCTGGGGAGGGTTTGACTAATTATTCCTCATCTGCTTAAGTAAGCAGCTGTTTTGTGTCCAGGCTTGGCAGGTAGGAGGAGGCTAGTAAATCACTTATTAGGCTGGCCAAACTAAAAAAACCCTGTCCTTTAAAAAAAAAAATAAAGGTAGGAACAATGAGATTTCATTACACTTAGGATTGAAATTGAATGTGGGATGTATGATGGACTCTCTTCTGCAGCCTTTGATTGGTTAGGTCAAAGTAACATTAGGGACTGTCTTCCTTACACCACTGTCATTGTCTGTCTTTTAAACATTTTAAATACCTTTTGCTGACCTTTATTTACAAAAGCAGTTTTTCCTGTTGTAGGTGCTTGTGTATGCCTCTGAGTGGGTGGATGCCATACGTGCACTACTTTGATTTGGGCCAGGCAGCGAGTGGGCACACTTGGACAAGACACACTACTGTCTGGGGAGTAAGGGAATATCTTCCATACTCCCAACAAACATTTTTCCTTAGTGTGGGGCTGGGAGTGGGTGGAAGGATGGAAAAAGCTGGTTGGAACTTTGCCTACAAACTCAAGATCCACCACATTCCCAAAGTTGATGGCATTCTCATTCCAGGTCACAGCCCTTTATTTTCCACATTTTCAAAAATGTGGAAAATAAATGTGGAAATTTTGTTTCTGCTCCCTATCTGGAAACATATATCTGCAGAAACCCAAGAACAAATTGGTTCAGATTAACTTGTGGGGTTGGGTGTTGATCCCAATTTGTACAAGAAATGTTTGGGTACAAGTCATATTGGATGATATTCACACACACCCTACTTTCCAGTTCTGTTTATCCCCAGAAAAGCACATTTATTGTATTAAAATGCAGTTTCCTCTCATGTATAAATAATCCATCTACGTACTTGTTTGGCTCTTAGAATATTTAACCACCAGTTCAGGAGTTTGTGCCAGTTCAGTGGATGACTGAACAGGTGTTATGTGGTTCAACACCCCACCCTCTCCAATGGGTGTCCACTTGGAAGCAGTGACCCGGCTTCTCTGCCCTCCTTCCTCCAGGTGCTGCCTCTAAGAGGGTGCCCACTGGAGGGGGCGGGGCAACAAACTGCAGAACACCCGTTCAGCCATCTGCCGAACTGGCACAAACTGCCAAAATAGTTGTTTATGCTCATCTCTAATGGCAAATTTTTTATTCAATGTAAAATAGTTAGTTTCACCAATGAAGTCTGAGTTATTCAGCTATTTTCTTCTGTTAAAATGGTCTAAACTTATTTACACCAAGTAGTCTATGGAACTCACAATGGCTCTATGTCCTCCTGAAGTCCATTGATGTATAAAGAACATAACTAGTTGAGCATCTCACAGATCCACGTATACTCAAGGGATCTGTAATCCATCAAAACTCATACTAAAATGAATCTGTTAGGCCAGTACCCAATTGCCAGTTTTAACTAAAGTAGAACTATTGACTTAGTGGCATTTACACAAGTGCTGATTTACCATCAAGCAACTGATTCAATCTCAAAAATGATAGAATGATTTCAATACGAATCCAAGGCAGACCTTTCAACATCACAGTAATCCAAGTTTATGCACCAACCACCAATGCTGAAGAGGCTGAAATTGACCAATTCTATGAAGACTTACAACACCTTCTAGAACTGACACCAAAGAAAGATGTTCTTGTCATTATAGGGGACTGGAATGCTAAAGTAGGGAGTCAAGAGATAAAAGGAACAACAGGTAAGTTTGGCCTTGGAGTTCAAAACGAAGCAGGGCAAAGGCTAATAGAGTTTTGTCAAGAGAACAAGCTGGTCATCACAAACACTCTTTTCCAACAACACAAGAGGCGACTCTACACATGGACATCACCAGATGGGCAATACCGAAATCAGATTGATTATGTTCTCTGCAGCCAAAGATGGAGAAGCTCTATACAGTCAGCAAAAACAAGACCTGGAGCTGATTGTAGCTCTGATCATCAGCTTCTTATAGCAAAACTCAAGCTTCAACTGAAGAAAGTAGGAAAAACCACTGGGCTAGTCAGGTATAATCTAAACCAAATCCCTTATGAATACACAGTGGAAGTGAAGAACAGATTTAAGGGACTAGATCTGGTGGACAGAGTGCCTGAAGAACTGTGGATGGAGGCTCGTAACATTGTACAGGAGGCAGCAACAAAAACCATCCCAAAGAAAAAGAAATGCAAGAAAGCAAAGTGGCTGTCCAACAAGGCCTTACAAATAGCAGAGAAGAGAAGGGAAACAAAATGCAAGGGAGATAGGGAAAGTTACAGAAAATGGAATGCGGACTTCCAAAGAATAGCAAGGAGAGACAAGAGGGCCTTCTTAAATGAACAGTGCAAAGATATAGAGGAAAATAATAGAAAGGGAAAAACCAGAGATCTGTTCAAGAAAATTGGAGCTATTAAAGGAACCTTTTGTGCAAAGATGGACATGATAAAGGACAAAAATGGTAGGGACCTCACAGAAGCAGAAGACATCAAGAAGAGGTGGCAAGAATACACAGAGGAATTATACCAGAAAGATCTGGATGTCCCGGACAACCCAGATAGTGTGGTTGGTGACCTTGAGCCAGACATCCTGGAGAGTGAAGTCAAGTGGGCCTTAGAAAGCATGGCTAACAACAAGGCCAGTGGAGGTGATGGCATTCCAGTTGAACTATTTAAAATCTTAAAAGATGACGCTGTTAAGGTGCTACACTCAATATGCCAGCAAGTTTGGAAAACTCAGCAGTGGCCAGAGGATTGGAAAAGATCAGTCTACATCCCAATCCCAAAGAAGGGCAGTGCCAAAGAATGCTCCAACTACCGTACAATTGCACTCATTTCACACGCTAGCAAGGTTATGCTCAAAATCCTACAAGGTAGGCTTCAGCAATATGTGGACCGAGTACTCCCAGAAGTACAAGCTGGATTTCAAAGGGGCAGAGGAACTCGAGACCAAATTGTTAACATGCGCTGGATTATGGAGAAAACCAGAGAGTTCCAGAAAAACATCTACTTCTGCTTCATTGACTACGCAAAAGCCTTTGACTGTGTGGACAACAAACTATGGCAAGTTCTTAAAGAAATGGGAGTGCCTGACCACCTTATCTATCTCCTGAGAAATCTATATGTGGGACAGGAAGCAACAGTTAGAACTGGATATGGAACAACTGATTGGTTCAAAATTGGGAAAGGAGTACGACAAGGCTGTATATTGTCTCCCTGCTTATTTAACTTATATGCAGAATACATAATACGAAAGGCAGGACTGGAGGAATCCCAAGCCGGAATTAAGATTGCCGGAAGAAATATCAACAACCTCAGATATGCAGATGATACCACTCTGATGGCAGAAAGTGAGGAGGAATTAAAGAACCTCTTAATGAGGGTGAAAGAGGAGAGCACAAAAATTGGTCTGAAGCTCAACATCAAAAAAAACTAAGATCATGGCCACTGGTCCCCTCACCTCCTGGCAAATAGAAGGGGAAGATATGGAGGCAGTGACAGATTTTACTTTCTTGGCCTCCATGATCACTGCAGATGGTGACAGCAGCCACGAAATTAAAAGACACCTGCTTCTTGGGAGGAAAGCGATGAGAAACCTAGACAGCATCTTAAAAAGCAGAGACATCACCTTGCCGACAAAGGTCCGCATAGTCAAAGCTATGGTTTTCCCAGTAGCGATGTATGGAAGTGAGAGCTGGACCATAAAGAAGGCTGACCGCCGAAGAATTGATGCTTTTGAACTGTGGTGTTGGAGGAGACTCTTGAGAGTCCCCTGGATTGCAAGGACAACAAACCTATCCATTTTGAAGGAAATCAACCCTGAGTGCTCACTGGAAGGACAGATCCTGAAGCTGAGGCTCCAATACTTTGGCCATCTCATGAGAAGATAAGACTCCCTGGAAAAGACCCTGATGTTGGGAAAGTGTGAGGGCAAGAGGAGAAGGGGACGACAGAGGACGAGATGGTTGGACAGTGTCATCGAAGCTACCAACATGAATTTGACCCAACTCCGGGAGGCAGTGAAAGACAGGAGGGCCTGGCGTGCTCTGGTCCATGGGGTCACGAAGAGTCGGACACGACTTAACGACTAAACAACAACAAACTGATTCAGAGTGCAGTCAGACAGCTGGAAAGATGCATGCCTGATGGTACTGGAAAGGGGTATGCTTTTAAAGGAAATGCTCTTCCTTAAAAGCCACCATTTCATCTATCTTGCCCTTCAAAAACAGTAGCCCTACATTGGATCAATAAGTTCCAGTTTGGGCACAAGTCAGGGTTGGGCTGGATTACGTCCCCCCCCCCCCCCCAATGCATTGTTTGATTTCCAGGAAATAGATTGTACTGGACCACTCCACAAGCAGTCCAAACTGCAATCTGTTTCCCCATGTGATCATATCCCCAGTTGGCCTACTCTTAGTTGGAACTAAACTATCCTTAGTTTTAGTTTCAAAGCTGTCACAGGCTTTTGTTTGGGGTTTTTGCTTTGGTTTAGAAAGGATTAGTGAACCAAGCAGGCTATGCCCATCCATTCCTTTCCACTGACAATTCAATGCATGTTCACATTCTTTTGTACATCCAGATCAGAACCCTCTTTTAAGATGAAAGGAGACTTTGGAATGGATGGCAGATCTTTTTCTGGTTAAGACAGCGATCAACAATTTGCAAAGGGAACTTTGAAAAATCTGTCAACCAGTTTTCTTGTTTCATTTGATGGTTTTGATATGTACCAGACACTCTTTTTACAATACATTTCCTCAGTTTTGCTTTATTCACATTTCCTCTGCATTATTCAATTACTAAAGCTGTGCTCCTCGAATATATCAAGAGGTGGCAGCAAAATCACACCATTTCTCTGTCATGCAGATGAAAAGTAAAGAATTTTAATTGTGCTCCCTTTTCTTATATGATCTTTCATGTGGTATTCTAGATCCAAGATAACATAACTGAAGTATACTTTAACTTATTACTATTTTGGAGAGAACAGATAATACAGTACTTGATGGTTCACAAAAAGCTTCCATGTCAGCTATAAATATCTTGTTAAAGGGGTTGTTCGATTTAATTCATTTTATTATCTCTGCTTTTGTTGACTTCCAACTTATGTAAGCACATATTTTACTGAATAAAATAAGTTTTGTCTGGGATGTTATTTTTTCATACCATTATCTTTTGAAAATATTTTTTTCTGGTTATGGTATATGTGTGTGTCTGTGCATACACATGCTCACATGTTAAATCTAAAAAACAACTGAAGAGTGCTGCACTCAAATAACCTCTAGATCCTAGCATGTTTTAGTCAATCCAAACATTTATAGGTAAGTAATACAGCAAGTCTGTTTTCTAATTGGGGCATGTATGCGCTCGAAGAACAGCAGTGATTGGCCCAAGATCAGCCAATAAGCTTCACAGCTGAATAAGGGGGCTGAACCAGGTCTCTCTGCCATTGGACATTTGACCACAATGTAGAGGGGCATTGATAATCTAAGCATAAAGGCATGAAAATAGCTAAGCATAGAGATTTCTTAGGAACAGAATCTCTTGTATATAAGGGTAAGATAGGTGTAAAAATGAAATAGAAAGTATAGGTAAAACTTAAATGATATTCTAAAGTTAAAGCTATAATGTATTTTGCAAAAACAAAAATAAACAAGAAGACAAAAACATTGTGGCACCTTAAAGACTAACTGCTATATTTTAATGTGAGTTTTCATAGACAAATCCACTTCCTCAGACATAAGAGTAGGACGTAAGAGCCTCACTCTTTGTCTGCCTGTTATGCCAGCACAGACTAACACGACCCCCTCTTCTAAAACGAACATGTGTTGACTTTGAGTCCCTGCAGTTGATGCACCCTGTTCTTTTACCTCATGCTGGGGTGATTCTGTCATGAGGACAATGCCATTCATGGTGTTGGCTTGGGGGAAAAGTTATCCAGCCACTGGTCGATTCAGTCTTCTTCCCATTTTGCCCTTTGCCTTTCAGATATGGATTTAGAACCATAGGCAAGGCAGGAAGAAGAAACCATTTGGGCAGGAGTGGAAAGGAAAGATTGTGGGGAATTAATTGGTGAAAGAAGTAAGGATTAACGATCAAACTCTGTTTTTCACAGCCACTCCTTTTCCTCAGAATTCTTGCCTCCTCAGGCATCTTTTTATTAATGAAAATTAAGAATGTGTCTTACATACTGTCTGCGGTTATTCTATCATTTTCTTCTTCCGCTCCTGGGATGAATAATTTTTCAATCCATTTATACATAGTTTGCACTCCTGACTGTGGTTAGTTCTCTCTGCAATCAGCAGGACTTTACACAAGTTCATGCAGGCAGTTTTCTGTGCTCAAGACCAAAACAGGTTAATGATTGTGGCTGCAGACTGACCATGTTTTGCCTTTCTTGTTGTGAATTATACAATATTTGCTGAAGTGCAATATTGGGTGTTATCGTTTTAGATGAACTTGCAACAGAATGCAATCCATTTAAAGATAAAAGCTATCTAAACTCTGTGCGACATATACTGATTGTGTAAAGAAACAGACCTTTCTTCTCTGACGATGTATGACATTTGTATGTGTACGCAGTTGTTGGATGGTTTTGCAACAGACAAAAGTATGACAAGCAAGAGTGAACACGTTTTTTCCCTTGGTCTTAACACATGCATCTTGCTGTTACTGATTCCTGACAGTAGTGTTAAAAATGAATTATGGAGGTAGTATAGAAATATGAACTATTAAATCTGCACCAGTGTGTCATTTCAATATCTATCACTAACCCATTTTAAACAAGCATTAGTGAAATGACCCTGTGCTGTATTGCTCTTGCTAGAGGTTCACTTGTGTGCATGAATTCATACTGAGTTTCTGTAAAGTTTTTGTTGTTTAGTCGTTAAGTCATGTCCGACTCTTCGTGACCCCATGGACCAGAGCACGCCAGACCCTCCTGTCCTCCACTGCCTCCCGGAGTTGGGTCAAATTCATGTTTCGCTTCGATGACATCTGTAAAGTTACCTGGACAGATTTCACACGTCTACTGCTCTCACACAGGAACTCCCACATGTTAGAAACCAGCTCAAGAGTTTACTGATCTTGACTCCTCATTCTCAATGGATGAGAATAGCTGGGCCCTTGTCCAACATGCTTATAACATAATAGATGTCATCATCTCATGGACAAGTGGAAAACGTAAAATTAATAAAATATTAATATTTGTATTTAGTCACTTTTTCTTCACCTTTATCATAAATTCAATAAATAAATATATAAATTCAATAAATAAATAAATAAATAAATAAATATCTAATTTACTTTTGATCTAGAAAGTTAACTTTTTTTCACTATAATTTACACTCTTGTGTTTATAACACTTCCCTTGCAGCTTATGTTTTTCCCCGATCTATACTGGGTCCCTGCTATTCCTGTTTTGCCGGCAAAAGGTTGAGGGAAGTTCTAAACTGCCTTGGCATGTGACCTGGACTCTCCTATTCATGATCTAGTACCTCTCTTCACTATCCAGTACTTTCTTGTGCAAGTAAGAACCCTGTCGCTTGGCAGCGATCAAGGACCTTGTCCACCTCTGCGGACATCACAAGTTGAAAGTGAGTAATTCTCAACGGACAAGGCGCTGCGCTGGATGTCTCAGCTCGATCCACTGTTTTCAAATTGGGTGCAAGATCCCGGCAGATGGCCTCCACTTTCGATTTTAAAAATGCTGCAAATTGGTCACAAGAAATACTAGATGGAGCCCAATCGTTGTGGCCAATTCTGGATAGGTCGCGTGCTATACGGAAAAGTTCCGCCTGCTAATTGGATGCTTCGCTTATCCGGACAGCTAAGTAGGCTTTTCTAGCAGCCTCTACCTTAGCAAGGTAGAGGTTAGATGTGACCTTGGCAGCTTTTAGTTATTTTCCATCGGGTTCCGCCTCAAAATGCTTTCTAGCCTTCTCCTATTCCCCTTCATAGCCCGCAGCTGGAGGTTAAACCAAGGTGCTGGTCGGGCTCTGCGGAGAGGGCGTTTAGGAGCATGTCTACAGCCCTGGCAGCGGTGGCATACCAGCCATCCACCAGGGCCTCGACAGGAGCGCCAGCCAGGTCAATCGGAATCCCACGCATGGCATCCTGGAATCCAATAGGATCCAGTAGCCTCTGCTCCCCACAGGGAGGGAGGGCCACTGAGAGATTGCACTTTATCAGGTGGTGGTCCGACCATGACAAGGGGACCAACTGAAGGTCAGTCACCATCGGGTCACACTCTCTCTGCTCAGTGGAGAAAACCAGATCCAAAGTGTGGCCACCCATGTGTGTGTGGCCATTA
The DNA here is from genome assembly GCA_037013535.1 of Intellagama lesueurii. Classification (NCBI taxonomy): domain Eukaryota; kingdom Metazoa; phylum Chordata; class Lepidosauria; order Squamata; family Agamidae; genus Intellagama; species Intellagama lesueurii. The sequence goes on from JBAJHW010000001.1 coordinate 255,840,051, forward strand.
ACATGTTGGGACATGTCCAAGGAAGCCATGGTTTCCAAGAACTCAAGAGCCGGACCGGTAACCTCCGCATGGATGTTGAAATCACCCAATACAATCAGTCTCGGGGATCCCAACAGAGCCGCGGAGATGAAGTCAGTTAGCTCTGGTAGGGAGGTGGCTGGATTGTGGGGAGCACGGTATGCCAGCAAGATCCCAATACCGTCCCTGGCCCCAATCGCCACGTGGAGGGCCTCTAGGCCTGGCATCGCCACGGCAGAGAGCCTGACAACCTCAAGGGTGTGCACTTTAGAGGAAACCTTGGTAGTCAATCACTGAGGGAAGGCTTGTCTGAAGAGAAAGGTCCTTGCCTGCTTGTGGAAGGACAGCAAAGATGGGGCGAGCCTGGCCTCCTGTGGGAGGGAGTTCCAAAGTCTGGGAACAGCAACAGAGAAAGCCCTCTCCTGTGTCCCCATGAGACATACCTGTGAAGGTGATAGGACTGAGAGAAAAGCCTTTGGAAGGGATACAGCATGACATCCTACACCTATTAAGCTTGATCTGCACTAACACAGGGAGGATATAGAGGGTCTGTATTAATACCACAGTTGCAGATGTACTAAAAACCCAGTCAAAGCAGTAATGCATAACAATCCATCTAAAAATCACATGTAGGTAGCTAAGGCAGTCACGGAGGGAAAGCTTGCCTGAAGAGAAAGGTCTTTGCCTGCTTGCAGAAGGACAGCAAAGCCTGGCCTCCTGTGGAAGGGAGTTCCAAAGTCTGGGAACAGCAACAGAGAAAGCCCTCTTCTGTGTCCCTATCAAATGCACGTGATAGTGGCGGGACCGAGAGAAAGGCCTCTCCTGATGGTCTTATTGGAAGGAAATGGAAGGAAACTGGGAATTGTAGTTATACTAAAATGGAGTCTGTTAGGTTCTGTGTAAGATGAATTTAAAAGAGATGTTTTTCCATGAGCTTGTTGTGCAGAGTTGTTTGTCAAAGTCACAAGGTCAGACAGTCCACGAAAAGAAGACGAAACAAAAGACCGAGATAAGACACCTGGAGCCTGGAGGTGCTCAATGCTTATGCTTTAACGCTACAACTGTACTCTAATGAATCTATTTTATTTTCTTAATAAAACAATATAATTCTTCAACAGAGCACTAGTCTTTTGCTACAGCAGGACTATATCTAAATCCAGTGTGGATGAAAGAAAGTTAATAGTTGCCACTGTAAGTTAAGAGGTCCTACAGTCCTACTTGGTAAGGCTGCTGTGCATTCTAAGGAAACACAAAGCCTATGTTTTATTGCTGTGGAAGCAATCAAAGGTTACTTTTAAGGTTCAGGCTTGTCCATGGGGCTTACTACGCACTTCTGAGGCCTAGAGGACCAACCTCAGGAAATAAAGGTGGTAGTTTTGCACCCAGAGGGACTCCCTGACCGCGAACTTTGTCTCTTTAGGGAGACAGGATTGGTACACTTAATACCCGAGCTGGCTCACAAAGAGAGTTGCAGTCCTTGAGATAGCTTGGGCCTAAGCTTTTTAGGGTTTTATAGGTTAGAAGCAGCATTTTGAATTTTGCCCGGAAATGGATGGGCAGCCAGTGGAGCTGCTGTAACAGAGTACCGGGGGGGGGGGGGGGATATGTGATCACTGTGACCAGCCCAAGATAACAATCTGGCTGCCATGTTTTGGACCTGTTAAAGTTTATGGACACTTTCTAGAGGCAGCCCAAGGTACTTCATTGCTTGCCTACACTGCAGAATTAAACTGGTTTAATCCTCACTCCATTTTCTCATGGTATTTTGGGGCAGTACACTAGAGGTGTCTAGCAGACTCTTTTCCCCCCCATCTGACTACAAATCCCAGAATTCTTTAGGGTGAAGCCATGACAGTTAAAAGTGGTATCAAACTGATATGATTGTGTAGTGCAAATATACCTTGAGGACAATGTCCTGGAGATTTTAAGTCTTCCGTTGCTTGCTGCCCCTGCCGAAGCAGTCTACCGGCAGGTCAGATCTCATTTCATGGGTGTTGGAAGTGAAGTCGGGTCTTTCCTAGTGGAATAGTTGTTTAGAAAAATCTCTTGGTGTGTTCAGGGCTGCTAACTAAACAAAATGATAATAATAGTATAGTCTTTTCCTGTGCCAATTATAGGCTCTTGCTCTACATCTGTGTTTAAGTCCTTAGATGGCATGAAAATAAGTGCACTATTGCTTCTGCCTTTTGATGATGCAAGACAAGGCCAGAGGCTCATCATCATCTTCTTGGCATCCTAAATTTTCTGTTAAACTTATCAGCCATTACCCTGGCAGTACTGGGGAGCCCCCTCTCAGGTCCTCTGAGAAACTTTGGGTGGGGAGGGTCACAAACCTCATCTTAGCCCCCAGTCAAAAATACATTATACCATGCGCGCACACACCCACCCGAGCATGCTCCCACTGTCTGTCCTAGTAGTGAATGTTGGCATTGGTAACTTCTAGGTGCACAAAGGACTGGATGATGTACCGAGGTAAAAGGAGAAGCAATCACCTGTTTGGAATCGTTATCTGCTGCCATAGCCCTGAGGCCTTTTACCCAGACCATTATATATATCTCCTGATATAAATCTTGAAAAGATTTTCCTGGGAGGAAATGTAATTAGAGTAGACACGTTCTAGATGGGCGGTATATAAATCTAATAAATAAATAATTTCCCTATCTTTTTATCATGAGTTCACAACTCAGTATTATGCAAGTAAAAAAAAAACACACCCTGTTGAAACCAAAGGTATTTGACCCTGAGCACAAAATTCTTATCCTTTAGCAAACAACGGAAGCATTCCAATTGACACTAATGGCTCTCTTATATCTCCTCCTCTACCACCTATATCCAACCTGAAACCTGGAAATGTGCATTAATACAGTAACCTGTGCCGAAGGCAAGCCATTTGCCAAATAACTATCCCGGTTCTTACAACAATGACATAATATTAAGCCACTAATGTATTTTTGAGAAGCAATCTTTAGAACCAATTACTTCGGGAGGTGATGAGCATTCCAACACTGGAGGAATTCAAAAGATAATTGAACAACCCTCTGTCAGATCTGCTTTGCTTTGGATTCCTGCACTGAGCAGGGGGTTGGACTTGATGGCCTTATAGGCCCTGACCAACTCAATTATTCAATGATTCTATGGCTCCAGGCAAATTTATTTATGTGGAAATCATTTGTTATATGAGTGTCTTGTTCCTGTATGAGACTCCTGGTGATTTCCCAACCAAGTGATTGCTCCCATCCATACCTTTTTAACTTCTGCAACCTTGCAGGATCAAGGGTTCTTGGGCCATAGCACTTAAGTATGTATAGACATCTCAAATGGCACCCAGTGCTGGAAAACAAAATAATCAACTGCAAAACGTTTAGATCTATAACTTGTAATATTTGCTGCTGGTCTGCAGTGCAAAAAAAAAAAAAAAAAAAAAAAGGCAAGGAACAGATAATAGTTGTTCAGATTGTAGACTTCAGGCAAAGCAGAGAGAGAGAGAGAGAGAAATTTGGGGTCCACTTATGCACCCATGCTGGAAAAGATAATAAAACATAGTGCAGTCAAGCAAGGCGTGAGTGGCTTCTTATCAGTCTAAAGCAGGTTCTCAAACTTGAGTAACTCAGGTGGACTGCAACTCTCAGAAGCATTCACCACTAGCTGTGCTATCTGGGGTTTCTTGGTGTTGCGGTCAAAGAACACCTGAGTTACCCAAGGTTGGGAAACGCTGGTCTATAGAGATGTGGGTAGTGCTATAAAATAACTGCTGAACTGTGTATAGGGATGTATAACTCATGTAACATACACACACCTACCTCTATTTGTCAGAAATGTTAAAGAACGGTTTAAAAATGCACCCAAATCTGATTCTTTTTCTATAATCTAACGTGTTACAAAATGTTTCATATCTTATAATGAAATGGGGCAAAAAAAAAAAAAAAAAAAAAAAGGAATGTGAGAACAAAAATCAGTACCACCAAGAGAGAAAATTCAAGGTGTATAACGGAAAAAAGTCTATAGCAAGGAAGGGGAAAAAATGTATTTCATGAGTCATAGAATAATCTGGCCTCTTCATTTGATCTGCATGCAAATTACACATTCTAAAATTTCCAATAGGCATTACAGTAGGACCCCCTTATCAGTGGGATCAATATCTGCTGATTCACTTATCCATGGTCTGAAAATATTAAAAATATTAAAAGAAAAATCCTAGAAATATATATTTCTAAAGGTGACATTACCAGAACTGGCCATTAGAGGGAGCCAGATACCATGCTATGTATAGCATTTGCTATTAAAATAGTGTTCACTATAATCTGTGTTTTTCAGCATCTGTGGGGTGGGGGTTTGGATCCCCTGAGGATACGAGGATCCTACTGTATACTCTGAAACAGAAACAAAAGAGATGCAAATAAAAGATCGCCCTGAAAGATGGAAATAGGAGAAGACAGGTATGAAAACACACAGATGAAACAAATAAGTACACATTATTACCATCAAGTAAATTCAGTACTTGTGCATTTGTTGTATATATGTGTGATTTTCTTATCTGTAAGTGATCTTTGTGCAAGAAATAATCTTCTGTGATTTGGTCCCCAAACAACACATCTGTCAACATGACATTTCTCATGTGGTTAACATTTTCCTCCAACCTATCAGTTCACTGTTGTCTTTATGCCAGCTTGATTGTTCAGAATTTTGTGCAATTAACATGAAAGAGTGAATGACTATTTATATTAAAGCACTACTTTTCAAATGTTCAGTGTATGTTCCCAGTTTGGAAAATGCTCTTTTGCTGTTTGAATCAATTTCCTACATTTAAAAAAAAAAAAAAACCAAACCACTAAATCTTCAACAGGGAAATACTGCACAGTAGACAAGAATCAAGAATCAAATATCATCATTTGCAGATGGGAAGCTGGTGTTTCACTAGGATCCTATTTCCCTTACAGATTTATATTCTCATTGCATACAGTTTGATTTAATTGGAAGAATTCTGGGAATTATACTTAACTGGTTAGCTATAGTTAAGCATTCTATGGCCATCTTGAATCATCACAGCAGTTCTGAGAGTTCCCGGTAGGAGGAGAGAATGATGGTGCTGTAGACATGTCCTAAAAAGTTTAGTTACAAAAAAAAGATTGTATTGTTAAACTCCTGTTGCTGATTTGGAAAATTCTTGAGAAAAAAACAATAGCAATTTTCTTCTCGTTGATATTTGGGAATTCTTCACTGAGTAAGCCTTCGGTTTCTGAGGGGAAATCAAGCATTCTGTGATTTACCTCAAGGAAAAGTCTGTTATAAGGAAGAGCTGGAGATAGAATTCTTCTGTTTTTCCTTTCTCTTCCGTGCCATCAATGGAACAGATAAATCCTATTGTAGAGCCACAATCCAATTCCCAGTCTTTCATCCCAATGATCAGTTATAACAGGAGGAAGCCGTCCTTTCATTCCAAGTGAGCTATTGGTATGGCTGCCCTATCTCCTATGGGGATGGTTTCCCCTTTGTGTCTTTTGTTGGATACCTTAAAACAAACAACTCTCTTTCTCTCCCCATAGACACTACAAGGAATATTAATGGATCTCTACCTGTGATAAGCTCTACAGTCTCATTTTACACAACTTGAAAGGGTCATCAGTATCGTCAAGGCCAATTAACCTGTCTTTCTCGCACAAAACCAGGTTACTAACAGGCTATACCTTATCACATAGCTCAGAAAACATTTCCGGCACAGCAGGTTGATCAAAGGGTAGTATTTTCAAACATAGAGTCCCCCAAACAAACAGGACACACACTTGTGTTTAGCATACTGGTGCCTGGTTTGGACTTCTCTCAGTAGGATTACAATAGGCAGTAAGGATATTTATTGGCCGTAATCTACAAAAGGACAAATAATATTACAGGATCACATTTCATTTATTCTTTTCTCCTCAAAGGGGAAAACATTGAAATATTTTTATTAAGGGCCTGTCTATTTTAAAAAAATAGGTCTGATGATCTGCTTCAGAACCAAGAACAGAAGACATTTGTTTAGTTGCAATGTTTTAGTTGTTTTTTCCACACTAGTCCAAGGTGATGAACAATATGAAACACACTAACAACAAAAGACTACATTCAACAGCTAGTTGCCACCTGAGTAGGCCTTCATTCTGTCACTCCCCTGCCACCTCCCCCTGCATCTCGGTTCTCTCCTTTCTTCCTTTTCAAGTACTCTGGCTTGCTCAACATTCTGCAAGTGTACAGGTCATAATCTCCACTACATAGCCTTTAAATCACCACATAATTTCATTCTTACTCATTTATTTCTTCTTAGAGTTTGTTGCCAAACTCTGGAACGTAATGAAACAGCAAATGTGTGTGTATATATGTGTATTATTTTTCAGCAGCATTTTGGGATGTGATTAGCATGGAGGTGTCATACGTATATAATAATAATTTTAAAAAACAAGTGATTAAATTATAGATGAACCAGATATTTATTATTTAGTCCATGTTCTCCTTTGTCCTTACCATAGAGCAATGGTGTTCAAACTTTGGTCTCCGCAGATGTTTTGCATGTCACCTCTCAGTGTCGCTGAGCACCGGCCATGCTGGCTGGGGCTTCTGGTAGTTGGAATCCAAAACGTTTGGAGGGCCAAAGGTTGAAAACAATTGCCATGATTAGACTACCATGACAGACCACCCTAACCAGCATGTTCATGTGTGCTCAGCACAGAACTAACGGCAGCGTGAAATGGACTAAAGCCCTAAATGGTTTCTCCTAATTCTTCTCTCGATTTCTGTTGGCTCTTTCAACGGGAAGTCTTTGCAGGTGGTTTGTTGCTTGCTGGAGTAAGGAAAGAATATGTAATTTGGCTAAAATATGGCTTGTATTTCACTATTCCTTTCTTTACTGAGGTACTGTTTATGAATTTAGTGTTAATCAATTTATTGTTACATAAGTATTGGACTCATCTTTTTGTGTGTGTTGCTAAGTTCTTTCCATGTTGCTTACATTTTGACATTGCTGCATTTTTATGATGACGTTAGACATGTTAAAGAATGAATGAGGGAATTAAACATGCACATCCTTTTTAATACCTCTTTAAGTTTAAATACTTTCCTACACAGAGCTGTATAATTGTAAAATGATTCACTTCAAGTATGAAAACGTAACTGCCTGCGCATACTGTTCTCCCACAAACCACAGAGCAGTGCTGCTCCAACTATTTTTAAAAGCTAGGGACCCACAAAGCTCAATGTTTTCACCATTTCTACTTCATGTCCAGATACAGAATTTACAGGAACTGGTAAAATGAGGCAAGTTGGGTGGCTTCCAGTGTGCCCAAAGCAGATATTTCCAAAGCCCAGACTCCTCATCATGGTTTACTTCTATACTCCTGTACTATCATGATTTAGCAGAATTCTGTTATAAGAAATAACTGTATTATACCTGACAACAAGCCCTTTTCTCAAAGCACAACTTGTGGCTAATTTGCTTGATTGTATATATTTTGATGTCTGTGTGTACACACACACAAAATGAAATGTGTTCCAGAAAACCTTGGTGTTTGCTGTGGAAACTCCAAATGGCCTGCCTCACAAATATGAAAAGTGCAATTAAAAATAGTGGGCCCTGAAAAATAGTAATATTTAAAAATGCCTCTGGATATCTACATGTTCTGTGTTGTGATGCCCAGATTATGAAACAACAGGGTCTTGTGACATCTCAAAGATTAGAACGTTTTATTACACTTTTGAGGACTGTAGATGTGGGTTACTGTCCATGAAAGCTTATGCCAGCTAAAATCTGTCAGCTGTCAAGTTGCAAGGAGGCCTTTTCTTGTGTTTACTGCAACAGACTAATATGGCTGCCTCCTTGGAAAAATACACCCCAGAGTGGTGTGACTGATCCTGACATTATATTTCTAGCATTAGGTCAAAACTTGCACCTTTGCTTATAAAATCTGAATTTTAAAATGGCTTATGGCTATCTATTTCATGTAATATCAGTGTTGTTGTTGTTGCCTGCTGTTAGGGCTGTTCTTAACAGCATTTTGTTAAAAAGCCACTCTGCAATCATAAGATAAAAGATGGTGTAAACCTCCTTTAAAGAAGTAAAAACCATGTAGTTCTCAGTCTCACTCTATAAAGCATTATATTCTTCAGAACTGTATGGCCATAGCCCAATTTCACATTGAGGAAATGTTTCAACTGGATTGCCTTGAAAGCTGGCTACTCACCACCTCTCTTTTAGAAATAAAAAGCAAGAACAAAGCACAGTGTGTCTGGAATTTATTATCTTTCTATAGCATCTCTCTGCTTGTTCTCATCCACTTGACAGTTATATTCCTCACATTAAAGCGTTCCACTTTCTCTTATTGGCTGTGATCCAGAAATTAGTTAAAACATAGTGTTTTGAATTATTCCTATGAAAATTAACAGAGTTCAGTTCTTAAAATAATAATTCTTAGCGTTTATATAATGCTTTTTAAAATGCCCAAAATGCATGTTATGTATTAGCTAAACACTGTTTTGAGCTAGTGTGGTCTAGGACAGTGGTCCCCAACCTTGGGCCTCCAGATGTTCTTGGACTTCAACTCCCAAAAATCCTGGCCAGCAGAGGTGGTGGTGAAGGCTTCTGGGAGTTGTAGTCCAAGAACATCTGGAGGCCTAAGGTTGGGGACCACTGGTCTAGGAGACAAAGTGTGAGATCAGGACTCAGAAGACTTGCATTCAAATCCCCACTCAGCCATGGAAAATCACTTGCAGGGTGGCAATAATAAACCTTCAGCATTTCATATATCTTGAAAACCCCATTAGGGTCACCATAAGTTGGAAACAAGTTGTTAACACAGCACAACAAACATTGCTTACAACAAATCTGTAAGGTATTTTAGTTTTATTTTTCCCAGGTCACAGGTAGCTTTCAAAGATAGGATAAGATGTGTTTCACTCCAGGTTTAATTGGCTGTTTTATTTTTACCTTGGTATGGAATATTCTGCAGCATAAGAATTTAGCAATATCTGGAGTGTTACAGGGTGATTACTGAGTTCTCGCACATAAGGATTAGAGATCATCCTGGGGATATGGCCCTGCATCAGTAACCCACTCTTCACAATTCCAGCTGGAAAAAGTTCCAGGGGCAATTAGTTGAGGAAGACAGTATGATTGGCTCAAGTCCCCAGAGGGCATTGCTTTAGAGGTTTGCATTAAATGCAGCTTGTTGCAGGTCCTGGATTAATTTATGGTAGGGATTCTGTAGAAAAGGAACCAGCCTGGAACTGAGGGGAGAAGTGATTTACCTTCTGGAAACTTTACTAGCTTTTCTTCTGTTGAGGCTTTTCTGTCTTGACAGCTTTGTTGTGACAACAGGAATCCACCATGTAAGGCTCTTTGAGCATGCAACCAAAATGAGTGAAGCATCTCTTCCTGATGACCATTTTTTTAAAATAAAAGTCACAGAAACCCTGCCAAGAAAAAAAAATAGCACCCTGCCTTCTCACTTTTATCCCTTTGCTGAAACAGCATTTCCTAACTGTACATAAAGTATTTTTGGTACATCATTTGCCAGGGGAAAACGAACAAACAAAAAGTCTTCAGGCATCTTGAAGACCAGAGCCTGAATTGCTAGACCTAGCTATAGTAGAGCTATTGTATTGATGTGATTTGCTTAGGTGTTGGCTAGATATGAGCACAAAATCCACAAAGCAAAACAATCCACAAATCATGCTGTTTGGGTGTGTGTGCGTGTTGGGGCTCTTTGGGGAAACACATCTGTCCAAAACGAAACAAAACACTGAACTATTATCAGCATTGTCAATTCATATAACTATAACTCGAACATTCCAAATCCAATCTTCGCTAAACTTGATTTTTCCTCCCCACTCCCTCCAAGTCTGGTGAAGATTTATAACCCCCTCCTTCAAAGAAGATCCCCCTAGGAATGTGCTCTGAAGAAGAAGAAGAGGAGGAGAGTCAAACTCTTATTGAAGCCAAGATACACGACAAAATATGCAGCCACTGTTTGGCCAACCGATTTGCAAGAAATTGTCTTTTCAATATGATTGGGCAATATGTGAAGCCATCAACAGTTTGGCAGGGCATTACGGATGTGTAAACCAGAGACTCATCTTAGAAGCCCAGGATAAACTTTGCAATTTTAGGAAAGCCTGGCCCTGGCAGGTTTGCAGACAGGTTGCAGATCTGTTTTGTAGATCAACTTGTACAGAGAGGTGGCAATGAAGTAAGAATGAGGGGCTGGGAGTGATCGTGGAGAAACAAAATTAAAGTATTCATGCATGAAGGGTGAAAGCAACTAGTACCTTAAACAATACAATGCAGGAACAGGTGATACTTTTATTGGAGCATTAAGAAATAAAGGTATCACCTAATTCTGCATTTGTATTGTTTTGAGGACCATACGGCCTTGTCCTGTTTTTTTTTTAAAGTACTTTAACCGTTAATATTGCCATGGACTCTGCTTTCTTTACTGTAACAAAGCTGGTGCAGCAATATTATGGAAAACAATGTCTGCACTACAACTCTGAACCCTCATGGAATCTGTGTGTCGCCTCATGACTCCAGTGAAATGAAGCATTGTATGGACCCGACACAGTAGCAGTTTCTTACTCAGGCTGTGTTGTAATTGGTATCATAATTGCTCCATCCCTGATACAGTTGGGACCACCCTTAGGCAGAGTGACATGGTCACCTCGGGGCAGCAGAATTTGGCTGTCAGAAAAGGGTGGTAAATTATTAATTATATGTATGATTAAAGTAGTATTTATACTATCATGGCTGCATGGTTATCCAAACATATCTGCTTACTGAATATCCTTTGTTGGATTTGTCTGCCTCAGGTAGCAGAGATACTCTGTACCTCAGCTTAGGGGAAGAGATTCCATTTGGTGCTCTACTTCAAGAAGCAAAATGGTTAGGGTCCAGCCCAGCCTTGTTTCAGAATCACTGGTCTGGAGTATTGAGAGCAGGAGCCAATTCTGTCATTGTTCATGACTGACCGTTGCTGTAACATGAGCCAGCCCAAACATCAGTGGCCAGTCTTCACAGTTTCTTCCCTGTCTATCAGTACCATCTCTTGAAACAACAGTCCCTTCCAGGCCTCCTTCATCTATTTAGGCCTTTCTTTTTCTCTCACACAGCCCCTATCTTTGCTCCCATTCTGTCGCTGGTGCACATCCTTCATCATCATTCTTTCTCCTTTCCTTGTGCTTTTCCTGCTGTCATCTGAAGGGCTTCTATTTCTTTTATTTGATAGTCGTTGTCCCCATTAGTGTGGTGCAGAGGAGGGGGGAAGCCTTACTCAAAGGTGAGAACTGTCTTCATAAAGCAGATGTAGCCCTCTTGGCAATAAGAGAAAACCCACAATCTGTATTATGGCAGTTGCCATAATATGAGGCAACCCTTTCCCCGCCCCACAAAAGGTGTGGGCAAACTTTTGAGATCTCTCGATCTGTTCATCAGGCAATATGTTACCAAAGCAGTAAGGGCCAAGAAAACAGGAAAAACTTGTTTGTCTTGATAGTAATAGTAATAGTAGAAACAGCTGTAATTGAAATGATTCTTCAAAAGATAAAGGAGTGTGCTTTTTAGTCTTTTAACAGTACAACCATGTATCCATATGCATGTTTGCACAGAATAAATCCTCTTTAGAAAGTGTTGATGATTTCTGTCTGAATAAGTTTTAAAAAAAAAAAACCCCAAAAAAACCCCTACACCCAACCCCTGCTAGATGACCAAACATCCATCACAAAATGCTTTAATTCATTCACACTCAAAAATGTAAACATCACATCTTGTAAAACAGCTACTTCCATATCTGGTGTCCCACACTCGCTTTGCGAAATTCCTGAACAATTTATTTATGATCAGGTACCTTGAAACCTGGATGCATTATACGTAATAAAGATTTACATATTAGCATGCCAAGGCAGATATTAAAATAGAATATTACTCTTCCTCACCACCCTTCTTCCCCTCCCCCCACAAAGTTTGGGCTTCCTGTTGTTCAAAGTGATTCCACATTGCAGCTATAAAGGTTTTTTCTAAGGCTGGATAGGAATAATGATACCCCCACCCTAATAGAACAGAAGGTGATATGAAGAGGCACCCTGGCCTATGGCTAGCATGGTCACCAGAATACAGAGGGTCTTCATAAGGGTATTGAGAATCCTGGCAAACTCATTTTATAACAATTGCCAGGTTCTTGTTGGCCTTTGCATAAGGTTTGAGCAACTTGATGCAGCTGATTGACAAGGTGCTGTGGCATGTCTTGGTTGTGTGCCTGTTCACATAGACTATTGCATAGCTAGCATGCACCCTGGCACCTTGTCAGTTAACTGCAACAACTTATGCAGGCCTAATGCAAATGTCAATAAAATTCCAGCCAATAAGATGAAACACCAGTATTTACTTGATTTATATCCTCCTTTTCCTCCAAGGAGCTCAAGACAGAATAAATGGCTTTCACGCCCTATCTTTTTTTTCCACAACAGTCTTGTGAGGTGCATTAGGCCAAGAGAGCCAATTCCCCAAAGTTACAAAGTAAGCCTGGTAGCTAATTCATGGCTTGGAAACTGGGCCTCTACAGTGTTCTGATCTGGTCGTTCTAACCGGCCTTCCCCAAGGAATATTTTTGAGATGTATTAGACTACAACTCCCATCACCCTCAACCAGCACAACCGCTGGCTGTAAGCACTATAACACATTGGCTTCTGAGACCCTGATCTGAAGCTGTTTCAGACACAAGGTCTTCTCCCTGTACTGAATGCACACCAATCATTTTGGATTGTTCTTTAAAAAGTCGAAATCAATACTTTGCCATATATCCTTGCCATTTCTTTTGTAGGAAGGACTTAAATCTTGTAAGCTTAATTCTGCAGTCTGCAATGGTAAAGACCAAATGCACCTCCACCCATTCCACTGAGCTCAAGTGGCTTACTTTGAAGTAAATGTGATGCGTAATTAACTGGAACAAGTAAGAATTTCTGAGTATGAGAGCTGGCGCGATGTAGGTGATAGAGCGTTGGACAAGGACTCAAGGACTCAAGAGACATGGGTTCAGATCCTTACGTAGCCATGGAAACCATATTTAAAATCCTATAATATTCTTCACCTCCAGTAGAGAGAGAAAGAGTACTTTTTCCTCCCTCGGAGGCTCTGTAATTTGTACAAAAGGTCTCTAGTGTACTTTCACTTTGAGAAGCAAAGCACATACACACATACACACACACATACAGGAAACACGGAAGCATTGGCTGATTGTGAAGAAAGACACAAACAATCCATCCAGTTCTTCAAAATCTCAACCAAAACAGCAACCAGTCTTGGCTGCTTCTAAATTGCATAATTTTTACAATAATTTTTACAATGCCATCAACTGTGCTGTTTTCCACAGGAGTGGGCGATTTTACACACATATATCATTTTTTGTGTGCAAAATATTGTTCTTCGAAATCTCTGGCATCTTGAGGTAGGGCTTGGACAGTTCAATCTGTAACTTTTGGGGACCAGTCAATGACAGAACTGCAATGGGTGGGCCAAGGATCTGACTTGACATCTTACAGCTTTCTAGGTTACTACTCTGATAAATAAAAGGCAATGCTCTGCCTTTAAGTATCATCATAGCTCCTAAAGCCAGGGTAGTATATAAGGCTAGGAACAAAATGTGGATGCCATGCATAATAAAATACACTAAATTTTGCTTAGGAGGAAATTAAAACAACTGTAATAATAACTAATCATTTATAATTATAACATGTCACACTTATATTGAGTTATTAATTCTGCCAGAGGCTCTTCACTATAAGTAATGAATTAAAACATTTGCAGCTTCCCTCAACTCCATTAAGCCCACAACATACTCCTGAACAACAGAAGTGATGGATTATTTATCATTCAGTGCCAGATTTGGCCCACACTGATGTTTGTATACAAGAACAGAGATGGGTCAGGAAGGCCCTTCCCTGGAAATTGGTACCATTTAGTGTTAAATTGCACAGCCTTGTATGCCACTGTTTAGATTTGTCTATGCTCTTAGGCAGGAGGGGGAAGTCTACTTATCAAGCTGTTCACTGAAGTGAGTGTTCCTGGATTATAAAGCAAATCTGTGGCAAATAACCACCTGTTTGATTTTCTTGATTATTTTGATGATGCAGAAGCCAAACAGTCATGTGGCTTCACAAGATCCATTGCCACACGTCATCTGATTAAGACTCCTTTTGTGTCATGGCCCAGGGAAATGAAGCAAAAAGAATGTGGTGGCATTTCTCAACAGGAAGCATTTATCTGTACTTCATCTGTACTTAATTGATTTGCAAACCACTCAGGACACTGTCAGTGCTAAGTGAACAGCTCTTTAGCAAGCAGTTGTATTTAACACAAAGCATCTCTAAGGTACATTCATTTTATTCACTGCCAGTGGTCTAGAAAGAACTGTTCTTCAATAGACATAAGATCCACAACTTTGAGTCTAATCCTTCTGAATGGACCAAGAATTCAGGCTTGGAATTCATCATCATTATTTCCAGAACAATATGGATGAAACTGCTTGGAGTAAGATCTATATCAGTCTTTTTTTCTCCTCAACTTTAAATTGCATCTCCAATAATATCCTCATGTACAAGTATACAATAATGTGTTTTATCATGTATTTTGCTCTATCCTATTTCTTTTTGAACTCTTTATCCACATTCTTTCTCCATTCTTCTTGTCCAGTTCTTTAATCTGCTAACATTATTTTTTTTCTTCCCATTTTTACATTTTCAAACCTCAATCATTTAAAGTGTTGATGTGATAGACAACAATGGCTCTATCACTCAGGTCTTTTAGTTTATATCTACCTTAGTGAGAATGTATCATGGAAATCAATGGGAATAGGCAAATAAAAGACACATCCAGTATGAAAAATTGAAACAATTCAAATTCCTCTAGCATAATACCTTTAAAAAATCTTTTTAAAGAAATATTTTTTACAAGAAAAACACATGTGTTAGAAGACTTTCAGATGTTTTTGACATCAACTCTCATCAGGCACAGCCAACATGGTTAATGATGTGGAACGCTGGGACTTGTATTTCAAAATATCTGAATGACATCAGAATGGTGATATAGTTCTATTAAATTGATATAATCCCATGAAGAAGACACATGGTGTTTCAAAACTAATAATTAATTGTGAAATAGTGGCTTAAATCCTCTTCCATATATTATGCCATGTAAAGTATCACCCTCTGTGATTTTTCAGGAAAAACAAATTCTGATTCCCCCCTGAAGATCCCAAAGCTCCTGTGGAATCCCATGGAAATGAGATCTCATCCTAAATCTCATAAAGAATGGGGAAAGCTATTATGAGCCAATTGGGGGACGAGAGTATCTAAAATCACTGCTACCAATAAAGTCATCCTGGTGGGGGCAATTTTCAGAAATTAGAATCCCCATCGCCGTGTCCTACAGCCCCCAGTAACTTCACCACAATGAAATCATGGGAGCCTCAGAACATTTCAGAAGGAATTGGAATTTTTTTCTTTTCTGAAATATTTCCATGGTTGATTATGTCGCCAACCTTATGCAGCATATTTGTCTGAACCAGATTTTAGCCATTACCATGGGACTGAACTTCTCGTCAACACCAACACCAGCAAAACACCTCACAGACAATAGTGAGGAATCAGTAGTGATGGGGTAAATTTGGAAGTATGGGTGCTCATAATGGCAGTCTCCCTTTTCCCACAATGAAAATCCAAAACTGCAGGCAGCTGGACTAGTACATATCAAGAAATATAAAGGTCTTTAAAACCAAACCACTCTCAAATACTTTGCATTACAAGAGTTTGTAACAATGCATTGTTCCTAGGACAACCTATTTATCTCCCAGCTCCTGTGAAGATTGCAGCTAAGCACAACGAAGAAGCTGGCGGTGGAGGCAGATGATGTCACAATCCCTGCTACTCAGAAATTCCCAGGACTTCTACCCAGCAAGCTCTGGCTGCACAAAACTACCGGTAGGGAACAAGCTGAAGTTCAAAACCTCTAAAAGCCTCTATGCTGCGGCAGGCTACAGCTGAAAAATTGCTAGCAGTTTTTGCCCACAAAGTAACTTTAAAACTAGGTGATGTTTTCACATATCCACTACAGAGAGATTTGTGAAGAATATACTCCACTGCACAGGAAGACCAAGTTCCTTTGGTGGAGCTGGTTGTTGTTTCTCATTCTGCAAGGTCACAAACATCAGTAAAGCTACTGCTGAGGTAACATTAATTTACTGTAGTCTGTCTAAGCATTTTAATTAAGCACATTCAGATTTAATAAATCTGCCTCACTAAAAGTTTTTAAAAACAATAAAATGGAAAGTGCCTTGCATGGCAGCACAAGGAAATGCCTAATTAAAGTTTAGCCAAATTAAAATGTAGCTAGATTAATTTAGACAGACCATTGGTATAATGAAAGCAGAGTATTCCTAAACAGCTGTTCTGTTTGTGTGTCCGTGTTCTACAGGTACTCATAGAGTTCCATTTTAATTAATATTGTATTGGGGGCCACTCTGCTCACAAGCACAACCTCAGCCTGAAGACTGAAGTACTGTTCAGATGAAATTTTAAATCAAATAGGCCTATAAGAGAAAGGATAATTTCTTAGATAATCTGGTTCCAAATGATTTAGGACTTTATAAAGTAGTAACACCACCACAAAGTTTGGCTGGTAAGAAACATGTAGCCAATGCAATTCCTTCAGTGGGAGTGTTGTATGCTATGGGTAGATCACCCCATTCAGAAGTCCAGGTGAAGTATTCTGCATTGGAGCAACCTTAAGGGCAGCCCCACATTGAGCATACTGCAGTAGTCAAACCTGAAAGTTATCAATGCCTGGGCCACTACAGACAAACAATCTTTGTCCAAGAATTCACACAACTGGCTTCATCAATTGGAGTTCTTTTAAATTCCTTACTATGTTTTACTTTTGCTGTTTTAAAGTGATTAAACATTTTTTAATCAAAGAAGTAAAAAAAATATCCTCTGACATCTTCTAGGAAAATGCCCACAGGAATATATATAATACAGTGGTGCCTCGCTAGACGATGTTAATCCGTTCCGCGGAAATCGCTGTCTTGCGAAAACATCATCTAGCAAAGCACGTTTCCCCATTGGAATGCATTGAAATCTCTTCAATGCGTTCCAAGGGAAAAGTCGTCGTCTTGCGAAGATCGTCCATAGGGAAACCTCGTCTAGCGAGCGCGGGTCCCCGTTGGAATGCACTGACAGCTATTGACCGCTAGTCATTGCATTCCAATGGGGAAACCTCGTCGTCTAGCGAAAATCGCCCATAGGAGACCATCGTTTTGCGATCGCATTAGCGATCGCAAAAAGCCATCGTCTAGCGATTTCCTCATCCTGCGAGGCAATCGTCTAGCGAGGCACCACTGTATATAGTACACACACACACATATACAGTATATATATGTCAAAGCCTGGGGGAGGGATGTTTAGGGAAGCCGTAACTACTGAATGGGTAGATAGTAAGATAAATAGTAGCTCCCACACTTGAGTGCTCAGCACTACTACTGAAAATATACAGTGGAATATGTCTGAAAGTTCTGTCCTATTTTCTCCTCGTGGTTTCTCTGTTGTGTAGATATTTCCCTTCTGAGAAGAAGGAGAACAAAGGGTTTTTGTTGTTGTTTTGTTAAAATGAATTGGGATGTACTTGTTGCATAATAATTGAGTCACCTATAATTATATCTCCAGAGTGTACATGTTCAAGCTCTACTGGGGTGTTTTTTCTTTGAAAAAGAGTACACTTTTGGACTTTTCTCAAGAACAGGAATAGAAGAGGATCAAAATATTTAAACTGAATAAAAATATGTCAACAATCCAATATCATAGATCAAGCAATTAATATCTTTAAAAGAAAATAAATGCAGCAGTCCCTATTCTCCCCCCCCCCCCCCAAAAGGCTAAACATTGCTTCACCTTACTGGATAAAATCCTGTTGCACTTGATATAGAGTAAAATTACACCTGTGGAAGTTCACAGGGAGTGAGTGTGCAAAAAATTGTGTAGCTAACCATACAACTAACAACACAATTGGCTGCAATGGACTACACAATTAACCATGCAACTGACCATGGACAGAACGTGTGCTCATGATGCAACTGCACCCATGGAACTGGTTTCTGGATACAGCATCCATCTTGATATAAATTTCACAAAAGGCTTGCACAACGTCAAGCTATGCAGGCCCAGCTACGCGACTGTATTTTGGCCACTATCTCCCAAATGATTCCTTTAACAGACCTTATAGCTCTTCTCTTCATACTAGACTTTCTGTCTGGTTTAAATCCACAAACATTTCTCTGAAGGATGCTGTACAAACAGAGACATCAGCTGGAAAACCTAACCAAAGCAAAGTCCATGGAGAGGTTGGGGGAACCAAACTGCTAAAGGTTACTGATCAAATTTTAAACTGGTATAAATGAGCCATTTCTTACCTTAAACATAGACACAAACCGCGTGAAACCAAACTCTCCAACCGTGCCAAACTTCAAATCAACCTGCCGGGCCATTTTCTGAGTAAATGTCATATATTCATCTCATGTTTAGTAACGCAGGACTGTGACTGCCACTCTAAAACTGAGAAAGCTAATTATATCTGAATTCTTAATGAGCGTTTAGGAACAGACCAAAGACCAGTTCATACATGGATAAGAAGGAAATACAAGGGAACTCACACGCAAGAGGGAAGGGGAGTTGATTTCTAAATCCAGCATCAATTATATCAGTGAAGCATGTGTGTGTGTGTGTGTGTGTGTGTGTGTGTGTGTGTGTGTGTTTCATTGGCTATTCCCACCCAACACACTTTAATTTCCCCTTTTATTGTTTGTTGTCTCACAATTTTCTGCCTCACTGTATGTGTGTGTGTGTGGAGGGGGGGGCTGTGCATTTTTCCAACCTCACAATCTCTCTGAAGAATGCAAACAAACAAAAAAAAGTGATTCAAGATTTGACTCAGGCTTTCACATCTGTGACATTCAAGTGGGTTTGAAATTAGGCCAAAACCATTAGCCCATGTCTCATTTCTGTCTTTGACAAAGAGCTTATGCTGCTTTTGGACTGATGTTGAGGCGCCTGAGTTAGTTCATGCCTCTTCTTTCATAAGGGAAGCGGTAGAAAGTAGCTGTGTGCAGAACTAGCCTTGCAAAAGCAATGTTTGCTCAAATGTTGCTCATTGTTTCTCCCCCAACTCCCCAACTTTGGTTTATCTCCAGAACTTGCATTTCACTTCAGTCCACACTAAATAAGCAACATCAAGAGAATATGTTGTTGTTAACCCTTCAGCGAACAAACTGGCCAAAGGAAGAGGCAAAACATCATGTGCCAGATGGACAAGCATATTGATCTCTCAGGCAATGGCCTAGCTCTGACCTAGAAGTACTCACATCTAGACCAGGTCAGAGAAAACCATGAAACGCCCGGGATTTGAAGAGCAGTGGCTGGTGGAAATGATGGGGTTTGCAATGAATGGCCTCGGGAGGGATCTAAATGGAGAAAAGCTTGCACATATTAATATGCAAATGAGGCCCCATTACTTTATATGGAGAATTTGTATAGTAGGACCCCTGTATTCACTGTTTCAGCTACTGCGGTTTCCCTTAACTGTGGCTAATCGTAGTACAAAATGAAGGGCAGCCCCTTCATCAACTCCCCCATCTGCCTCTTGGGGCCAGGGAGTGGCGATGCATCCTCCTGTTTGGTGATACATCCTCTGTTTTCTCCAACAGGACAGGTTGCCGGCAGGTAAAACACTCCTCAATACCTCACCCCTTGCCTTCTGCCCACTCATCACTTGCATTTGGAAGGCAGGATTCACTGCTATCTGAGGTTTCAGGCATCTGTGGGGGTGGGGGCTTAGAACCTATTCCCCATGGCTATAGGGGTCCTATTGTACTCCCAATTCTTTTTGTGACCCAGGTACAAGTATCCACTGAGCTGTGAAAGTCACTGGGAGACCTTTGACAAGTCTCTCCCTTTGCTTTAATCTACCCCACTGGCTTGTTGCTGAGTGGATAAAATGGAGAAGGAAGAGAGTCTTGAATACCACCTTGGTCCCATTGGTGGAAAGGAAAGGTAAGGAAAGATATAAATGGAACTAGTAAATAATGTAACTAATACATAAAACTTTAAAGAATGTCTGGGCAGATTCAACACTCCTTTACTTGTTTCTAATTACTACCAATTTTAAAGGCTGGCGAGAAATTCAAAGCACTTGTTTGTGCTCCAAGTAATAAAAATACACCCACTATTTGAAGCCTGTTAATTATAACAGCTTGCTAGAATAGAGCAGTTTATTGGACAGAATATAAGACAGGAGATTCCCTCTCTTCTTGTTATTTTTCTTCTATTTACAGAGAAATGATCTATTCCTCATTGTTTACAGCTTTAAATCATATAATTATTTTCAGAGGAGTCACGCAGGACAAGCTTCTATTTATGCCTGTATGAAAAATGTCAGAACATACTTTTTTTGAAAAGATGGGACATTCTTCAAATTCTGGAAGTTCTTAGGCATGATACTACAATGTTCTCAAACACATGTTTTTGAAGTTTGTTTCCTTTTAGAAGTGATGTCACATTGTGTTTGGAGAGATTATTGCTCCCTTTATATAGAAATGCAGGCATCCCTGAGGTTAAACAACATCAGCTGGGTGAGCCTGAAAGGCACCTCAGCTGCCCTGCAATATTCAACCTATTCGGGCCACTGTGAACCATGGACGCTAGGAAGGTTTGCACATGGTAACAGCCAAGGCTGTGCAAAATCACCTTTTTTTGAACTACAGCTCCCAGTCAGTGTGGCCAGAGACTATGCTTGTTAAGGGATTCTTGCAGCTGTCATCCAAAAAGACTATCACTTCCAAACCCTGGCAAATGGCATTCAGAGTTCCCAGTTGGAGTGAAACCTTTGCATGGTGGCCATGATTTGTCTACTACAAAAAGGCTCTGGACTTTTCTGTCCCCTCCTTTGCCTTCATTCTTCCCACGCACATTTTGATTCCCATTCTCCCTGCCTGGTTTGAAAAATTCATAGTCTATCATGATGGTGAAATTGTGGTTTACACAAAGCGTAGAGTGCCTCCAAACCAGAACTAGAATGTAAAAATATAAGAAATAGGCTTGTGCTCAGAAAATAGGGCAACTTACCTCAGGAGTCTTTTTACTTGAAAAGTAGGTAAACTGTGGCTCAAGGGCCACAAATAGCATCCGGGTCCCCCAATGTGACTCCCTCTGGCTTCCCTAGACCTCCTGCACTCATAGCAATCCATGCATAGACAAGCAGAAAGGCAGGAGGAGAGAGATGTTGAGGTTTACTTGGCTAAATTCCTGTCTGTTGCCCCTTCTGATTCAGGAAACATGCCACAACGATTGATGCTCAAATTGTAACATTCTCTTACCTTACTGAGAGACACCCAACTTTGAACCCAGAACCTTTTGCATCCAGAACGTGCACCCTACCACTGAGCTATGCCTTACTTCATTTTAACTTGGATTTCCCATACTGATTTCGAAGGAAACAAAATTTGTCCATATTAGGAAATTAGCTGGGGGGGGGGGGACTGGACTTCATGAAGAGGATGAGGAAAAACCCTTGGCCCATCTAGTATAGACTGTTTGTCCTTAACTATCAATAGTTCTCTAGGCTTTTGTGTCAGCCAGAGACCTTTCCCATTACCTGCTACCTGGTACCTTTTGCCAGGGACTGAGTCAAGGACATCCTATATGCTGACAGGCACATTTTTGCCATTTTCATCCACTCAGTACTCTCAAATTGAAAAAAGTTAGATTTTTATCGCTTTTTGGAAGAGAGTACACTGAACACAACAGAAGTATACTACCTTGTAGATGACTGCACAATGGCAAATCAAGTCATCATAATTTTGAAGTATTTCTCTGAAAAACAAGAACAATATGTTATGTTATATTAAAGTACTGGGTTTTGTTTTGCTTTGCCTTAAGCCGCCAAGAAGTAATTATGAAAGTATCTCTTAGAGGAGAGAATCTTCTTCAGCCCAAGGGCTGCTCTCCCTCTTGGCTCATCTTCTGTGGGCTACCGGATGACAATGGGCAAGGCCAAAAGACAGCAGGTGGAAACAAAGGCAGCAGGATGTGGAGCCACAGCTGGCAGTGAGCAGGACCACTTGATGCTCTTTTGCACCCCCTCCCCTACTCATTGCATATGAAGGCATGTGCACACACTTAGTAGCCCCCTTTTTGACTCTGAATAGCAGCCAAAAGGGGTCTACTGCCAAGGATAGGCAAATTGTCCACTCGCTGACATGCCTGTCCATGGATGTGATTTCTAGTGTTCGTGCATGGCTGTCTCCAAATCCAATACAGTCCTATCTTTTCATTCTTTTCCAACCCATAGGCTGCCTTCTATTGCAACTTTTGTTGCTATAATTAGGGAGGAGAAACCCATATTACTTTAGGCATAGGCCCACCTACTAGAGATGGGCATAAATAAAAAAAACAGTGGTTCATGATGGTTTGTGACTACCCACAAACCATAAACTATCATGGTGACTCCCCACCCATGAACCGCTTCGCGGTTTGTTTTTCAGGTTTGTGACAGGGGCTTACCTAAGGTGACTTACTAAGGCGAAAACATGATTTTTGTCTTCGTAATGGTCAGCTGTAGTCCTGATTTTGCACTTTTTTCTTTAACTTTCCTCATTGAGTGTTTAAAGTCATTTCTGCTTTTTGCCACTGATATGGTGTCATTGGCACATCTTACATTTTTGGTGCTTCTTCCACCAGCTTTTATTCTTCCTTTATCTGATTGTAATCCAGGTTTTCAGATAATATTTCAGCATGTAGATTGAAAAGACAGAGAGACAATATACACATTTGTTTGACAGTTTTGCAATTGGAAACCATTTTGCTTCTCTATATA
Organism: Intellagama lesueurii; assembly: GCA_037013535.1. Classification (NCBI taxonomy): domain Eukaryota; kingdom Metazoa; phylum Chordata; class Lepidosauria; order Squamata; family Agamidae; genus Intellagama; species Intellagama lesueurii. The sequence continues at coordinate 255,862,996 of JBAJHW010000001.1, forward strand.
CCACCACTGCCGCTACCTCCTCAGGCTCCCTGCCGCTGCCAAGGGCTTCCCACTGTCACTGCTACCACTGCCACTGTCTCCGTCTCCTATCAGGTGGGTCCTCTCAGCCAGGATTGAGGGCCAGCAGGCAGAATGGAAAGAGAGGGAGGAGAAGGACGAGAAGGAAAGGGGCAAGGGGGGAGGGTGGGAGAGTGCACAGACAGGTGACTGAGAGGTAGGCTAGTGGGGGGCAATTGAGGGAGCAAGCAAGCAAGCAAGCGAGGGGGTGATTGGGTGGGCAAAGGGGTGGGTGTGGATTAAGCAAGCAAGGAGGTGACCAGGCAGGCAAAGGGGTGATCTGGTGGTTGGTCAAGGGGGTGAGCAAGGGGGGGGCAACCAAGCAGGCGAAGGAGCAATCAGGCGCTTGAGTGAGCAACGGGGGTGACTGGGTGGGCAAAGGGGAGATCAGGTAGGTGGGGGGGCAAGGAATGGGGGAGAAGACCGATGGGGGAAACAGACAGGCTTTTTAAAGCAAGCCCAGTGTTTTGTTTTTTGGTCTGGTAGCAGGATTTTTTTTTAAAGCAGATGGGGTGTTCACATATGCAAAATTGTTTTCAATGAATCAGTTCCACATCCACCTCAAAATAAATGGACCTCTGGTAGGGGAGCTGGAAAAAAACATCGTTCTTCTGGCACAGTGCTCCACCTGTGTACTTACTTCATGTCTATGCTAAAATTTAAATATTTTTACTTTTTTAAAGAAGAACTCCGTACCACAGTGGATTTTATTGTCAGTAAGATTGAACCCTCAAGTAGGTGTTTTCTTTGCTTGTTTGTTTCACTTTGTACCGGAGTCTGGGGATAGGAAGTTCAGCCAGGAAGAGCTTCTCCTGTTGGAAGCCTTTAATTTAGCACCAGTCTACAAAACAACAACAAATCTGGCAGAGTTCATTTTTAAAGGGATTCCTTAACATTTTTGAAACAGTTCTGAAAGACAGCTGATTTCTTAATTGGATTAACAACGGGTCTCCTCTCCAAAATGTCAGACTGGAAAATTTCATTGCCAGTGTTAATCTGTTAAACCAACAACAGCATACAAGACAGTTTAAAGGTGCTTCTTCAAGTTGAAATATTTTTGAATGACATCTTTAAAATATGCCAATCTCTGAAACAGAAGAAACATGGGGGTTAGGAAGAAGTGTGAACAAAAACCCCAAAAGACCCATCTTCAGTTAACATAAAGCAACACCCAAGGGGTGGGGTGGGATTGAAAAATTCCATAAGGATGAAGCCACAATCAAAGTATTGTGCAAAGCACCTAGACAGAAAAAAAATGCAGACAAAAATGCTAAGAAGGTGTTATTGTATATTTTGGGCTAGATCTACAAGCTATCCTTTGTACTTAAAAGTACCTCAAACACACCCTTTCTGATTTAATCACATCTGTCAGTCTAGCCCATGACTATTGGAAATTTTACATTTCACAGAAGCCTGAGTTATGTCATGATGAAGTGCCGGAAGCATTCTGGCCCACATCCATTTCCCCCCACTAAGAACTGTCCCAAGGCTTAAAAACCAACTGAAAACAAACAAAAACCTTGAAATGTTCACGAGCAGTTTTCAGTAATAGATGCATAACATATCTCATTTTCCAAGCTGGTGACCTCCAGATGGCCAGGTTGACAGGGGATAAAGGGAATGGCAGTCCAGTGAATGTGAACAACATGCTATTGGACAAGGCTGGTCTATGCCATACAGGTTTCTGTGCGTACTTGGTTGCCCTGAAGGTCATGCCGATATTGCACACTTATTCTTTTGGCAGTTGCAATCAACGTTACCTCTTCTCATTTTCTCTTCAAGTGTGCTTTTGACTGTTCCAATTTTTATGAGTTGCACCATCATTCATTCACATTAAAGGGTAGATGTGTAACTTAAAATTATATCATCTATGAGTAAGATGTAGTAAATTGTGAAGCTGGATGAATGAAGAATTGGGAACAAAAGGAGTTGGGGGGGGGGCATTTCGCTAACAAATTCCAGTTTCCCATGTGCTGTTTTCCAGGTGGCCATTTATCTGTTCAGTCTGAACAGTTAATGGGTCAGTTTTCTACAAAACAGCAGACAGATTTTCTGTAACTTCTTATGTTGTCACGTCCTTCATTCTGCACAGTTGTAATCATTGCCAAAGGCATGTCAGTGATTTGCTTATCCCAGGGAAAAAATACATTTGGTTTAATCTTAGATAGCATGTTAGCCATGAATTCAGACTGTCACTCAGTTAAGCCATTTGACACTGAATTGAGGGGGGGGGGTGTTTATTCAAAAGTTGTTCAGAAGTTTTGGTTATTCCCTTTTAGTAGCAGAGTAAAAATGTGGAGAGATTGATACAATTTCATAATTCCCCCATTCTTTGATTTCCCCACACAAACGAGCACTTCGCTTGTATAAAATCATTCTAAAAGCATTTAATGTTTTTAAAAAGGTTTCTTTACTTACAGTTCCAATCAGTAGTTACAATCAGAAGAATAAAAGGGGAAAAACAAGGACTCAAAATCTCTGTCATTTGTGAGAGACATCTTTCCATACTTTCTGCTGGATTGGGAGAGAGAGAACCATGGAAGCAGGACAAAAGCCAAGAAGAGGGCAGAACCTTGCCTCAAATGCCAGAAGTGAGAATTAAAACTTTAGTAGGAAGAGGTTACACACCTTAGTTGTGAAGCCCCCCCATTCCCATTGATACCCAGTGTTAGAAAGCATGTAAGATTGTTATTATCTTAACAGAAGTATGTCCTACTGCATTCAGTGGGGTTCATTCCTGTAGACATGTACATTAAGATATTCAATAGAGAGTCTCCAGAAAATGGCCACACTATGTATCACTCGAGGTAAGGTTGGTGGATACTAGAAAGATAACCTTTCAAATTTTAATTTTGTTGGCTTTTCTATGCTGTGGCTACAAACCACCACCACCACCATTAAAAATTGGGGGAAATTCTTTTTTTTTGGATTGCCATTCCTGTAATATCCCAGTCAGTATGATTATGTTGCCTATGGGATTCTGTAGTCAATAATAATAATAATAATAATAATAATAATAATAATAATAATAATAATAATAATAATAATAATAATAATAATAATAATAATAATACTAAGAAGAAGAAGAAGAAGAAGAAGTGAGTAAGTGAGCAATTATTATTGTTGTTGTTGTTGTTTAGTCGTTAAGTCGTGTCTGACTCTTCATGACCCCATGGACCAGAGCACGCCAGGCCCTCCTGTCTTCCACTGCCTCCCAGAGTTTCGTCAAATTCATGTTGGTAGCTTCAGTGACACTGTCCAACCATCTCGTCCTCTGTCTTCCCCTTCTCCTCTTGCCTTCACACTTTCCCAACATCAGGGTCTTTTCCAGGGAGTCTTCTCTTCTCATTAGATGGCCAAAGTATTGGAGCCTCAGCTTCAGGATCTGTCCTTCCAGTGAGCACTCAGGGTTGATTTCTTTCAAAATAGATAGGTTTGTTCTCTTTGCAGTCCAGGAGACTCTCAAGAGTCTCCTCCAGCACCACAATTCAAAAGCATCAATTCTTCGGCGGTCAGCCTTCTTTATGGTCCAGCTCTCACTTCCATACATCGCTACTGGAAAAACCATAGCTTTGACTATGCGGACCTTTGTCGGCAAGGTGATGTCTCTGCTTTTTAAGATGCTGTCTAGGTTTGTCATTGCTATCCTCCCAAGAAGCAGGTGTCTTTTAATTTCGTGGCTGCTGTCACCATCTGCAGTGATCATGGAAGCCAAGAAAGTAAAATCTGTCACTGCCTCCATATCTTCCCCTTCTATTTGCCAGGAGATGATGGGACCAGTGGCCATGATCTTAGTTTTTTTGATGTTGAGCTTCAGACCATTTTTGGCGCTCTCCTCTTTCACCCTCATTAAGAGGTTCTTTAATTCCTCCTCACTTTCTGCCATCAGAGTGGTATCATCTGCATATCTGAGGTTGTTGATATTTCTTCCGGCAATCTTAATTCCGGCTTGGGATTCATCCAGTCCTGCCTTTCGCATGATGTATTCTGCATAAGTTACATAAGCAGGGAGTCCATATACAGCCTTGTCGTACTCCTTTCCCAATTTTGAACCAATCAGTTGTTCCATATCCAGTTCTAACTGTTGCTTCCTGTCCTACATATAGATTTCTCAGGAGATAGAGAAGGTGGTCAGGCATTCCCATTTCTTTAAGCACTTGCCATAGTTTGTTGTGGTCAACACAGTCAAAGGCTTTTGCGTAGTCAATGAAGCAGAAGTAGATGTTTTTCTGGAACTCTCTGGCTTTCTCCATAATCCAGCGCATGTTAACAATTTGGCCTCTAGTTCCTCTGCCCCTTCGAAATCCAGCTTGTACGTCTGGGAGTTCTCGGTCCACATACTGCTGAAGCCTACCTTGGAGGATTTTGAGCATAACCTTGCTAGCATGTGAAATGAGTGCAATTGTATGGTAGTTGGAGCATTCTTTGGCACTGCCCTTCTTTGGGATTGGGATGTAGACTGATCTTTTCCAATCCTCGGGCCACTGCTGAATTTTCCAAACTTGAGTGTAGCACCTTAACAGCGTCATCTTTTAAGATTTTAAATAGTTCGACTGGAATGCCATCACCTCCATTGGCCTTGTTGTTAGCCATGCTTTCTAAGGCCCACTTGACTTCACTCTCCAGGATGTCTGGCTGGAAATAAATAATCTCCAGGATTATTATTATTATTAATCACTTATTCCAAAATTCTACAACTAAAGATTGGATGATAACAGGCTGCACATTTCTGATAATAAAAGATTATCAATGAACCCAGTAATTATCAACTAATTACATGCCTTCCAACAATGTTCAGGCTCCTCACAGGAGTACTGGCAAGATCAATATATAATTACTTAATTGAAAACTCCCTATATCCAACTGAACAGAAAGGGAACTTTAAAAAGTCAAGAGGCACAAAAGATCTGCTGCTTATTGATAAAATGATACTGAAGAACGCAAAAAGATGAAAAACAAACCTTAACATGGCCTGGATAGACTATAAAAAGGCATTTGCCTCATTGCCACACAGCTGGATTAACACCTGACTAATTTTTTTCATGATTACTAAAAACATTCAGAAGTTCCTCAAGAAGAACATAGAAAAATGGAAAACTGTCTTAATGGTCCATGGTGAAGAAATTGGGGAAGTTAGCATCAAAAGAGGAATATTTCAAGGGGATTCATTGTCACCACTGCTGTTTAACATCTCACTAATTCCCATGTCAATAATCTTAAATAAAACTGGATTGAGGTACCATATTTCAGAACAAACAGGAAAAATCAATAATCTCTTATACATGGATGACCTAAAACTATATACAAAAAGTTTCATGGAGATAGAATCACTGGTAAATACAGTGCAAATATTTAGTGAAGATACCCAAATGAAATTTGGAATTGACAAAAGTGCAGCTCTGTCAATACACTGTGGCAAGATCCAAAAACTAGATGGAATAGAGTTAAAAAATGGCAATATTATAAAATCACTCTCAAGTGATGAAAATTATAAATACCTTGGAATACTAGAAGCAGATAACGTTGTGCACACAAAAGTTAAAGAACTGACAGAAAGGGAATATATCAAAAGACTGCGGAAAATCTTAAAATCAAAATTAAATGGGGGAAATACAATCAAAGCCATAAACACATGGGCCGTTCCAGTAATTACTGTAGATACCCAGCTGGAATAATAGATTGGACTCAAAACAAATTAGAAGAATTGGATCGGAAAACACAGAAACTAATGAATATGCATCACACACTACATCCAAAAAGTGATGTGGACAGATTATATTTACCATGAAAAATTGGAGGTCAGGGATTACTGCAAATACAGCAAGTAGTAGAGGAGGAAAAAAGAAGCCTAAATGATTTTATCAGTACAAGCAGAGAAAAATTACTTAAGACAGTGAAAATGGAGAATATTTTGAAAACAGAAACAAAGGCTCAATATATGAAACAACAATTTAAAAACAAATTAAACAGCTGGAAAAATAAACCACTAGATGGACAACACCAGAGAAATATTGATGGAAAGCTTGATAATAATTCAACATGGGCATGGCTAAAACTGGGCACCCTTAAGAAAGAAACCGAAGGCTTGATTTTTGCTCCAAAAGAACAAGCACTCCAAACCAATGTGATGAAAGCTAAGATCCAAGGAATTAGTGCTGCTAACAGAAAATGTCGACTCTGTCAAGAAAAAGATGAAACTGTGTCACACCTCATCTGCGAATGTCCAAAGATTGCACAAACAGATTACAAAATTAAACATGATAGAATGGCAAAATTAGTGCACTGGTCATTATGCAAATAATATAACTTGCCAGCCTCCAAAAACCCATGGGAACATCAGGTAGAGAAGGTGTCAGAAAATGAGAAAGTCAAGATCTTACTACACTTGATCTTAGCCAAAAGGCTGAGAAGGAAGTCAAGATCTTGCGGGATTTCTGGATCCAAACTGATAGAAACTTTGAACATAACACACCAGACATAGTAGTAATAGAACAAAGAAATGTCTGGATCATTGACATTGCAATTCCAGGGGATGCCAGAATTGAAAATAAAGAATTGGAAAAACTAACAAAGTACAGAGACCTGGCCATCAAAACATCTCGTCTCTGGAAGAAACACACTTCAGTGGTCCCCATAGTCATTGGGGCTTTGGGAACAATATCAAGAAATTTCACACAGTACTATAAGCAGTTGTAGATCTCAGAAATCACACCATCAGAGCTACAAAAAACGGCAATATTAGGAACAGCATACATACTGCTGAAACAAATAATTATGACGTGTCTTGAGTCTATTTGCTTTCAACAAGATGTAATCTTGGCTAACTTTGGCTGAATCAAAACTAAGCACCATTCAGATCAATGGGAGGCTTGCCACTGTTCCTGTAACCACAAAGTTGGTGATCCAATGAGATCATTTATTTATTTATTTATTATTCAATTTGTATTGTGCTCCATTAGTGTCATGGCACTACTCTGGGTGGGTTACAACACATATAATAGAAAACAAAGATAAAAATAGAAACATTTAAGAACAGCAAGAAGAACCCTAAAAAAAAAAACAGGTGGCAACGAGAGGACAGAGGAAAAGAGGAGAGGGAACAAGAGGAGGGGAAAGGAAGGGGTGTGTGCTCAGCTGGGGTTGGTGTGGAAAGCCTCCCTGAAAAGCAATGTCTTTAAATGCTTGGCTAGGTATAGTCTGGCAGTGCTATTTCACCCTAATGGACTTTCCATTGGTGAAAAGGAATAGAGATTAACAGTGCGTTCCTAATAAGAACTACATCCCCCTTTTTTCAGTGATGCTTAGTTCTGGGTTCATGTGCATAGGACTGTGTGTGTGTGTGTGTGTGTGTGTGTGTGTGTGTGTTTATATTTATATTTATTTATTTATTTATACCATGCACCATCTGGCAACCAGGCCACTCTGGGCGGCTAACAACAAGACAAACAACACAATATCAAAACACGATAAAAATAAGATAATACAAACATTCAACAGATACAATAACTAGTAGGATAAATTAAAAGGGTCCTAGACACTTTTGCTTTTTTTTACTGTACCAGAAGTTGGCACTGTTGCCTCATATCCATCTGTCTACTGCACTACAGTGTTGCATAACATGGGGGAGGGAGTTGCCTATGGAGCTTGCCAGGTGTAGCTCATGGGCCAAACAAGGGGAGATCTCACCCCAGATGTTGCGGGGGTTGCCTGTGGGACTTGCTGATCATCCAGACCTGAATCCTTGAAAAACTAGCTCAGGTTACACCCCTGCTCATATTGGGCATGACCAGCCCAAGATATTTTGTTAAATGAGGACATTTGGCTACCTAACTCTTGCAACCTAAGGTGAAGCAGAAAGTTGCTTCCCATGCCGCCGCCACCACTACTAAATCAAGGTGCACAGCATGCAAGGCTGGCTCAGTTTTTATGCCTAAGGGGGGGGGGGGGGGAGAGGAAAATCCTACAATTTCTCTTCCTCTTCCTAGAAAAGTAAAAATACAAGAATAATAAACAACTAGCATTCTGCTGCCTTTTCATAAGGCCCCACATTTGCTCCTAGTCTTCAAGGATATACAGACAAGGATACAGAATTACTTTGGGTGCTGTTTGGTTTGAATCAATGTATGGAGTCCACACAGGTTTTACTCAGAGCAAGCCATCTCACTTCTTCTTAAAGCTCTTCCACCCCTTTTTGGCACAGCGGTAGGACTACAGATTTTTTGGTGCAATTCAGAGCATTCCTAATTATCCCATTTTGTAGACCATGCAGATGGTTAGTTCACACCCAACTAGAGCTGTGGTTGGTATTATCTGAGGTGACAATATGTTTGGAGAGTTTGGGCATTGAAAGGGACAACAGCCAACCACCCTCCTTCTATTTTCACCTACTCTACTGTTTTAATTTTTTAAAATATATTTTCCTATTGATGCAGCACTATTCTAGATAAACAAGATACATTGGTGGTATCATGTGTCCCATGCTAGGCAGATGCATTGCTGTTGTGCTATGTCACTTACTTTATTTAACAAACAAACAAACAAACAAACAAAAAAGGAAAGTCACTGCAGCCTGCTGAAGGATGGCTGCAGGGAAGGGGAGCATCACTAATCGAAAGGGGGACAAATTGGAGTGATCCCAGGATGTCTGGACCATTCTCATGGGAGAAGAAATGTGAATCAGTGTGAATGGAAGGATTGCTCAAGTGAGAAATAAAATAGATCACACTAAAGACAAACCAGACTGCTCCAACTTCTCCTGTCTGGATGTGCCCTTAGATGCCGATACCTGAGCAACTTTTGCGTTGCAGTAACTCCAGCACCTTTCACCTTCTACAACAGTAGAGCATTTTTGTGCTTTGATACTTTGAGATACAAAGTAAGTGGACATTTTTAAAAAGTCCCCTCCAACTAATATTTTCCCCACCCTCCAGACTTCCTTTGACTATCTCAATGCTTATTTTAGGAAAGATGGGAGATCTCCTCGTTATGTTCTCACCAGCACTGAGCTGGTTCAAAGAGTGAAGTACAAGGCTGGCCCCACCATTAGGCAGAGTGAGGCAGACACCTCAGGCAGCAGATGGGAGGGAGGGCAAGGAGTAGAGCTACACATGTCATGCATTCTGCTGATAGGCAAAATGGCGAAGGATAGTGTTCTGTTTCAACTATTCAGCCAACGATCTAGTTGACTTTTGTATATGCAATGGGAGAGACACCACTGTGCCCTTTGCTTTGGGCAGCAAATATTTCAGGCTAGTCCTGGATGGGTGATAAATTGAATGGAACTGAGCTGAATCATAACCCAGATAAAGACTTTTACATTTTGATTTCATATTAATAGACATGCATGCAACAGGATAAATCTCTGGCTTGATGGCACATAACAACAGCAAAGCACTTTTAGGGTTGAAGCCTGTATTGAACAAAACAAGTATACTAAAGACTGAAATTGTACTATTAATTCCTCTTTCCTTGATGCTATAATTCCATCAAACTAACACTAGTTGGAGCTCCATCCACACAGAAAAGGTATCTTATTACCAGACAGTTTTGAATATCAGTAGAATCACTGTCAATTCCGATGCAGCATCAAAGCAGTTGTCTTTCCAAAAGTGGTAGAGAGTGGTGTACTGTGGTTTGTGTGTCAAATCATATGTTATATCATCTTTAAAGCACTTGACATTTTTGTTAAGCTTGCCAACTCAAATGATGGGCACAAACACCACACCACGCCGAGCAAATAAATGTGACTCTCCTTGCTTTGTGTGTCATGTGCCATCAAGTTAAAATCGACTTACAGTGACCCTAATAAGGCTTTCAAGGTAGGTGAGGTATTTAAGGAGTGGCTTTGCCAATTACACACACACACACACACACACACACACACACACACACACACACAGAGTGCATTTTCATGGCTGAATGAGGATTCAAACCCAGGTCTCCTAAGTCCTATTCCTGCACTTGGTCCACTACACCTACTGAGTACACTTATTTGTTTTAGCACTAGGGAAATTAAGAAGCAAATTAAGTGTGGAGGAGCAATACTCTAAATCAATCTCATCCAACTTGGTGCCTTCTAGTGTTCATGTTGACTAGGGAATATGGGAATTTTAAGGACCTGGAAGGTGCTGAGTTAGAGAAGAAGTTGTTTCTAAAGGGAGAAAAATTAGCTGGGCTTATTAAACAATAATTACTTGCTGTCGAGTCAATTTTGACCTATGGTGAACCTTTCCAAGGTTTTCTAGGTATAGAGTGCTCAGGTGGTTTGCATATTCCCTTCTTTTGGGGACTCCCTGGGACTGTGCAGCTTGCCTAACACGGAGAGAGGAATCAAACTCCCAAACTCTCCAGCAGGCTTATTAAAGGACTCCTTCAGATGTTCCTGCTGTAGTTTTTTTTTCCTAGTCATCCCAACACATGCAGGATGAAGAAAGCTATTGCTGTTACTAGACTTCTGACAACTGATTGTGTCCATTTCTACATTATGAAAATAATAACCACTCCTAAATTTAAAAAAACAAATCTGGATTGTGCTTTTTTCAGCATTGTGGTGAAGAAATCCAAACCCAACAAACCAACTGTGAATCACTCACTGGAGGAAAGCTAGTAATTGAGAAATGTGTATGCTGCTATGCTCACAAAAGGCCCTGTGTATTTATGTATCTTAAACGTGTCTAAGTGCAAAAGTTCCTTTTTGAAAGCTTACACTATCATTTGGGGCACTTTGTGCTTTTTTTTAAAAAAATAGCAAGGCTGCCCAAATCAAAAGTGTCCTCTTGCAATAAGAACAGAATTCTTTACCTTAGAAAAATAGCCTCATAAGCATCTGGCACTTTCACAGGTTAGAACATAATTGCTTAGGGTTCTGTTCTGTTTTAGTTTTGGTGAACATTCCCCCCATTCTCCAGTTTCTCAGTGTCTTTTTTATTATTATTATTGCTTTGGGCAGAACGTCTGATAAAACACAATGGGATGTGAGAGTTGGCGCGATTGTGCAAAGCACAGGTGTTTGGAGCATTATAATCATCGAAACCAGATGTTAAGATGATTGTGCACCTGCTTCCTTTTCTCTGGCAGCTCTGGAGAATATAGCTCGCAATCGGCGCCAGGACACACAGCCCTCCCTTGACCGGGTAAGAGATGAGTGCAGATTTTGCAGATGCTTCTCTAAGTGGGAAAACATGCATGTTGGGCAAACTGGGCTAAGCCCTTAGATAGCTCTCTCACATGATAAAAAAGAGAGGTTTCTGGGAGGAGTTGGTAAGCAGCTTCCCACATATCTGGAAGCTGTTTGAGGAGCTGGTATTAAATGTTGTGATACTGTGTGTGCTGTGATCCAAGTCAGTTCAACAGGAGCCTATAGTGCAAGGCCACACACAGCAGGATAATGGGGCTACTGGGACTTTGTGATGGGGGAGAATGACATCATTGCCCACACCCTTCAAATGTCTCTGTCCCCTCTAAGGGCCAAAATATAGAAGCAGTGGAGCTTTGCAGATAAAAGTGGAGCTGTACAGGACAAATGCTTATCCTCTGAGGTCTTTTGCAGCTTTCCAAGTTGAACATTAGCTTGGCTTTGTCGGTGATTGGTCATTGGGAGGAAACAAGAGGCTGTTTTTGCATGGAGGGATACCACATTATTGCTTCTAACTGCAAAACTGCCCATATTTTGTACCTGCAAATAGAGTCTGTGTTTACCTTCCTGTGACCAACCGCAAAGCAAGCTATTTGCTGACTACAGGAGGTATGAAAAACTCCTGCAGTAAAATGTTTTCAGGATATTAGAAATTCCCTCTTCTGATGACAGGCAGTCTCTGACATGTAAGGTGCCCTTGGGCAGAACAGTCCTATCTCAGGGCACCATTATTTCTAATAGTATAGCCATAAAACAATGTCACACAGACATGTTTACTTCTTAATGCATGAAATATGCCATTATGAGGTTCATGGGTGAATGGGTCATCATAGCTCTAACACCGTGGAACCTTCATATCACTTCTGTGCTTTAGGTTGAAATTGGCCAAGATCTCTGGCATTTTATGTACCACGCTGAAGTACTAATTCAAATCAAATGATGCACATGGATTTGTAGAAGAAAGAAGTTTAACTAGAAAGGTCAGAAATAGAAAACTTGGCTAAAGAGAGCATGAAGAAGAGGCTTAAACATTCAGATCTATTTGTTTGCTGTTGATCTCTTCTCTCGATCAGAGTTTAAACTCTTGTTTTCTCATTAAACTAATTGAAGTAGAGTGAGGCTGGAGACGATTAAAATGGATGATAAACAATGCATCTTTTATTTTATATTATTTGAACTGGTTTCACTTATCTGCAGAGATCTTTCCTCTTTTTATGCTCCTTAATTTGTCCATGAAGTTCTGTATCTAATCATTAGTTGAGCAACCAATAATCTTCCTCCATTCCCTCCGCCTCCTTTTACGACCAACTTTAATCTTTGGACTCAGTGAAAAACATGCTTCCCCTATCATAACTAGTTTAACCAAGAAAAAAAAATCCCTTTCAAGTTTAGATTACTCAGATACAATGGCTTTCCTGCAGCTCCATGCTAGAGAAAGGAATTTATGTTAGGGTAAAAAGAGAGAGAGAGAGAGATTTATGATAGCATTGTATTTCCATTTGAATATGGAGAGTTAATAACATGCATATGTTTTTTTTTACTATTATTATTATTTTAAGATTTAAGCTATGCCATAGGCAAAAGGAAGCCTGGAAATGGTAGGACTGGCAAGACTCAATGACGAGCTTAATCTGGATTTCATTCACAAACAGCAGCTCACACACAGGGAAAGAGCTGGTGTGTTTCGCCAAATCGGAACTGGAGTAAGTGCCAGGATTTCCTGATTTGTTTACATTGCTCAGAACCCTTTCTTTCCTCCCTTGGAGTGGGACAAAATTAGACTTCCTTTTCCACTTTTGGCCCTATCCAAGCTATTCTTGCCTGACATTCAGTTCTTTTCCCCATATTCTCCTTTGTTCCATTTTCAGCTGGCTTCTTTTGTCTTGAGGGGGAAAAACAGAGAGGCAATGAAAGATGTTGATGTAGGACAATAATAAAAAGGCGATTGTTTCGTTTCTGTTTTCTTCCTTTCTTTTCTAGAATGGCAGTAACACAATGCCCAGGGATTCCCCCCCCCAAAAAAAAAACACCTTTGGATGTGCCCCTCTTAAGACAAACCTTCCAGCAAAAAGATAACGTGGTCTCTTTTGTGCCCTTCTTTCCTTAGGCAAACATGTTACACTATGGTGGCAGGTGGAAGTGGGTGAGTGCGTTCGTCTCAATCTTGGTGATGAAACCCATCCTGAATTAACAGGAAATCAGAGGGAAGTGATCACAGAACAAAAACACTTTTTTTTTGGTCAACTGACAGAACTCCTGAAGGCCATGAAGGTTTTTATTTTCCTCACATTCAGAACTGTTACTTTCAATGGCTTTGCTATATGCCACACATTGCATACAACTGGTGTGCTGCTGAGAAACACCCTTTGCTGATCTGCTCTGTTTATATATAGTTTTTGGTCTATTCTTCCAAAAAGTAAACCAACACAGCTCCCATCTATGTTATTATTTAATATATTAATCTTATTTACATCCCACCTGTTCACAGAATATGAGAAAACTCATGCTAAATCAGACCAAGGGCTCCTCTAGTCTAGCGGTCTCTCCCTGCGGTGGTCAACATTGTACGCAATGGGGAACCCATCAGATCATCAGATGGCTAGGAGCACCACAGTGCTGTCCCCACTTCCCAAACATACGGCTTGTGTTTTCCAACAACTGATACACAGAAGCATACAGTCCCAGGTACTGGTACTGGTTATTGTTGTTATGAGCAAAAAAATCATCCCCGATTTATGGTGACCTCATGAATGAGCGATCTCCAAAGTGCCGTGTCCTCAACAGCCCTGCTCAGCTCTTGTGAAATCAAGCCTGTGGCTTTCTTTAGGGAGTCAATCCAACTTTTATTTGGTCTTCCTCTTTTCCTGCTGCTTTCCACCTTCCCTAACATTATTGGGTTTTCCAGAGAATCCTGTCTTCTCATGATGTGCCCAAAGTAGAACAGCCTCAGCCTCAACATTTTTGCCTCCAGAGATAATTTAGGCTTGATTTGCTCTGGGACTCACTTGTTTGTATTACTAGCAGTCCAGGGTATCCATAAAGCTCCCCTCCAGCACCACATTTCAAATGAATCAATCTTTTTCCTGTCAGTACTGGAGGTAAAATAGTGTATATTCATCAGAAAGGTCCACCACCCATGAATTTGTCTAGCCTCCTTTTAAAGCTGTCCAATTCGTAGCTCATCTTATCTCTTGTGGCAGTGAACTCCACTACGTGCTACATAAAGAGGATCTTCAGTTTAGCTGTCCTGAAAGAAGACAAACATCTCCATACCCACTTTCTCCACAACATGAAAACTTTTATATACCTCTCTGATGCCTCCCAGGACCTCACGTTGTTGTTGTTTTTTTTGTAATCAAAAAAGCATCAAGTGTTGTAGCCCTTCCTAATAAGGGAGTTGCTCTGGTACACTGATAATTCTTGCTACTCTTTTGTAACCTTTTCCAGCTCTTCAATGTTTTTCCAGATCTCGCTATAAATTTGGATAAGAGCTGGAGGATATTGGGATTTTCATTTTCTGTGCTTTTTAGGTATACAAATTAAGCACCGAACGTTAAAACAAAAAGAAATGAACAAAAAACCAGCACCAGAAACAACCCTCTACCACCAATCAGAGTGTTTTAAAACATTCCAGAGAAGCAATTTTAAAACAGCAAATTAATAACACATATCAACTTTGGAAGTCTCCATCAGAGCATGTGCCAAGGTCTACATGTTCAATCACTGGCTAAAGCTTATCTTCTTCCCACAAGGTTTGGCACCATTGACTCTTTTCAACACTTTCCCATTAGAAAGGAAGTGTCACCTGACAAACGAAGCTCTGCAAATTGGACTTTCCCCAAATATCCTTATAGCGATGGGTTATGCCAATGCCAAATCAGCCGTCAAGCAAAGGATCTGGGATATAGAACTTCAAGAACATTTAAGTTCACTGGACAAATCCAGTGCTGTAAAAAAGATGCCTTTCTACTTCCCACCTATATGACCAGTATTAACACCACCCAAATCCAGAAGCTTTTACCTTAGCCAGATTTAATGTGTTGCCTTCTAATCTCCTGGAAGGGAGATTTCAAGGCATACCCTATTCTGATTGTTTATGTCCTTGTGATGGTGGTGAAGTAGAAATAGTGGGGCATGTCCTCTTATACTGTCATTTCTATCGAGATCTCTGCAAGGACCCTCTCTCCCATATTTTTCTAAAATTTCCGGGGAGATCCAACAAATTTTATATTCTTTTGCTGCTCTTCAATAAGGTTTCTTACATTACTAGTAAAGTGGCCAAATACTGTGCTGCTGCAATAGCTTGCCGCAGTCTCCTGACCACATAAGGAGTGTCCCCACCCTTGTTAGAGATTTTTTGTTTAACTTACTTTCTAGGAGAGTTGGGGTGGCATACGGATGGTTATATGTGTCTCCTAATTTCATCCTATATCATGTGACTGCCGTGATAGTTCAAAAGCTTTTATATCCTTCAATGCTGCTGGCTAACTTAGAACTTTTTTTTAACTTTAATGTCATAAAAGAACTAGAGGGTGCACTGATGGTGTCATGTCTTGACCAATGTCCCTGATATTATGTGAGTTTTATCTAAATAATGTATTCTTATTTTCTTGGTCACTGACCTTAATATGTACCTTACAGACAACCCATGCGTAGATGAAGGACTTCCTTAAGTACTGATAGTGTGGGATTTTCACAGCAGGAACTTTTTTAGGAACCCCCCCCCCCCCTGCAATTTGAAAATTAAGCTGTTTTGTTTTGTGACTGATTTTAAGAACACAAGGACTATCTTACCTTGCAATTCTTATTTCTCATGCATGAAAGACTGCCTCAGTCACATCTTTTGAACACTAATGTGGTTTCAGCTGGAACAATGAGTTATTTCTAATTATAATTTGACCCTCAGTTAGCAGAAAGGTCCTCATACACAAACTAATTGTATTTTGGGGTTGTTGGGATATTGCAGAAGGCCTGCAAAGATAGTCTCAATAGGTAGGCAGACAGATGGGAAAATATGGTACCTACGTATCCTTAACTAATCTATACCATCCACTGTTGAAAGATCACCACCAGTAACATTTTTAAATTACTGCATGTCCACAAATGAATAAGAAGCTAGTGGAGCCATTTCACAAAGGAAATACATGTTTGCTGTGAATGGCTGCAACAGTCCAGTGAAGTATATTGCAGTAATTCAGATGGCATTTTTGCCCTTTCTGGTGTAAACAAGCCCAGAATATGGAATGGCATTTATACCATGAATTAGCCACCCCCCTCTTGTTTTCAGAAGTGTATGTACCATTGGGGAGTCTTTTTCCCTTAGGGTTCCAAAGGGAGAGGTCAGAGGGACAGTAGCCTGCCAAAGTCTGGGGAGGGCAAAAAATAAACCCAGGACCTTCCGAATTTGCCCAACCCTGCTGTATGCAGTACCCATTGGGGTGGGGTGATGGACAGTGTGGTTAGTGCTCTCTGCATTTTATTTCCCTCTGAGCGCACTGTCTGCAGTCTCATGCCCACTACTTGAATATACCTGAAATTCTAAATGACATTCCATGCATTTGCTGAAGTGGGTTGGAATCTACAAAAGCTCACCCTTAAAGGTACCACCAGACAATTTAGGCTAACATTAAATTAGAGGAGCCTATTTTTCTTTAAAGTAAAGACATTCCATGATTTGATGCCTTCCACAAGCTTTCACATGCTATTTATGGACTCAACTGATTGTAGAATCTGAAAAGTTTGAGTCTTGATTATACAATTTTATATTTTCTAATACAGCCTATCTGACAAGCTGTTGGCATTCCCTGGCTGTCAGAGCTATTTCAACAATTCTGGGGGTCGAGGGGTCCCCACCCCATCCCTGTTTTGCTATGTTTCTTTCTTAAATAAACTCTGATTCATCACATGGGTCAGCATACTCACACATGTAAAAGTAGGAGAGTTATTTTAAACAGAACTTCTGCTTTCTTGCATTAATAATACATTATCAATAGTAACCACTATAGATTATAACCACAAACCTGACCATTGCAGAGTCATTTCCAGCAGGCATCATTTGGAATAATTTGCTAGTTGATGACAAGAACTGATTTTCAGTTTGGCATACTATTTTTTTTCTAGGTTCAAATGTATATTCATTTTGAAAAGCTCATAATTAGATCATTGCATTGAATTTCCCTTTTTGGAAATCCAGTATTGTCTGGAGAAACTCCAGGCATAATGGAGGCACTGTGCTTAAGAATTGTTGATTTATATAAGTAAAGTGATGATGGGGGCAGAGGGGAATAGTTACCACTATTCCCTCCTCTGTTGTTTACCTACCCCTTATTTAGGACACCTGGAGAGGCTTGCCTGATTGGCTTAAACTGATACCATGTTTGTGATGGTAACTTGAACCATACCCATATAAACTGTTATATGGAACTGGAAAACAGAGGCATATCCACGCCAAAAGAGACATGAGCTGCTGGATAACTCAGTGAGTTAGGTGTCTGGCTGCAGAGCCAGAAATTGGAAGTTTAATTCCTTGCTGTGCCTCCTTGACAGGGGCTGGACATAATGATTCATATGCTCCCTTACAGCACTGCAGTTCTATAATGATGATGAATCATTCCCACCTGTATCATCTTAAAAAAATAATTAATTTGATAAATTTCAATGTTGATTAATTTAATGTTTAATGTTAATTAATTTTTCAAAACAATCATTCACATAGTGGATAGCAACAATTTTAAGAATGTATAAAAACATATTTGTCAAGGGATCTTGGAAAATGTTTTGCATAAGTTAATTTTTCCTTTATCTTATGGCTACCGTAAAGTCCACCAATGAGCAATGGAATCCAAACTCCAAGATACACCAACTGCAGGGATTTGGAATGGGCAGAAACCACTTATGTGGGCAAAACTGCCCGTAGGCTGGCATGACCTCCTTGTGCTGGCTCACTCAGATCTGCAGGCACAATTGCCATCCTGGCTGAGATCAGGTAATAGAAGAACAAAAGACATACGGGTGGGGTTGTGGTGGAGAAGGAGAGGGGCAAGAAAGGAGCGGAGTTAAGCCAGATCCACACCCTTCTCAGCCCAGCTCTGCCAGCTGGTTTAGGGTAGTCCTAAATAATTTCCAATATCCCTAGGTTAGGGGAGGGGTTTGGATTCAAAGCAGCTTCAGCGGGCATAGGATTCGCTATGGCTATTTAGGGCTGCACATATATCCCACACCCTCAAAAAGGTGAGAAACCACAATGCACTCTACTTAACATATCATAAATATGAACAAAAATCATGGCACCCAAGTTCTACCTTTTCTCTGATTTTACACAGATTCAGATACAAGAGGTTATGGAAAGTGCCTGACAGAAAAAAATTATTATTTATAAAATTCTTTAGAAAAGCCAAAACCACAGGATATATGACACAACAATGAGTTATATGCTGAAAGTTACTGAGTACATTATTAATTTGTTCCTAGTAGCTGAAGTGGGGCAGTAATAATATTCCATTAGGGTGTTTTATTTTCTTTGTATAAGAACAGTGACAAATAACATTCAAAAATGCCAGACTCTTGGTTTCACACAAGCCCATTTAACAGTATGTAGCTGAATACATTGATGAGGTCTGAGGACCATCTTAGTACGCTGGCAGGTAAACTTAAAAAAGACATTTACCTTCTTTTTAGCTAAATGAATAGGTGTTGTTGATGATAAGACTGTGGCTTCTCCAAAGCTACATGAAGAAACCAGATGCCTCTGAAAACCAGGGAAGGTACAAGGCCGCATCTCTGTAATGTTGAATAAAAACATTAAAATAACAGAAATCACTTCAAGTTCTTTTTTAAATAAAATTTTGTGTTCGGTGTGAGAATAATAGCTCTTTATGGAATTCTGATCCATTGTTCTCTGATGGGATGCAGAGCTGCTGGAAATGTTTTCAGATGAAACATAAAAACTTACTCTCTGAACACTTGGGAGGATGAAAGTTTTGATGGCACCTCTGAACGACTAGGGCTGTAAATGTCTGTGTGTGCTTGGCTAACCCCAGCACAGATGATTGTATTTTGCTTTCATTCTCGGTATAGTCTCTTAGGTAACCAAGTCCCAACTCATGTGGGGCTTTACAGGTAATAACTTACACCTTAAAGAACACCTGGAAAACAATTGGCAACTTGAGAATGGACACAGTGTTTGAATATAATGACCTCCTAGTATAACATTCCATATATGGGGGGTGGGGTAAACTATATTCTGCTGCAGAAAAAAATTGCTTATAACCATTTCCTTCTCTTCCATTGCAAATAGCAGCTTTGCGGAGGGGACGATTATGATTTGGAGCACACCATGGAGAGAATAGTTAAGAATTTAGCTCCTTCTCTGTGCACTCTGGTCCCAATCTCCCCGTTCATTTAAGCAGAAAACAAAAACTGACACATGGAATAAAGCCATACATTTCACCCATCCTTACGTTTGTTCCTGAGTGATCACAATTTATAAGCCAGATACTTGCATATGTGCAATAGAATGAATAGCTAAAGGATAGCAGTTGCCTATCTCGACAACTGTTATTACTTTGGCTGCTGTGATGTTGCAGCATGGTTAATAATAATGCCCATTCATGAAATTTTAGGGAATTTTGATAATTGCTGAAGCTAATTATAAATTTGGAAAACGGGAGTGGGCAAACCTCTAAAAGAGTCTTAGAGCAGAAGAAGCTGATGAAAAAAAGAGGAATCATTCACAAGTAGTCTTCTTGCCCAGTGTTCACAACATGGCAGGAAGGAAGGAAGGAAGGAAGGAAGGAAGGAAGGAAGGAAGGAAGGAAGGAAGGAAGGAAGGAAGGAAGGAAGGAAGGAAGGAAGGGAGTTTTATTATACGGTCATAGACCCGAAAATTCAAAGATAAAAACATTATATAAGATATACAAAGTAAGTAAGTTGTTAGAACATATCGACAGTATAAAACTTGAGTCATGTGGTTGTCTTAATATAACATTTAACGAATTCTTAAAACTGAGAATAAAAACTTAGCCAGCGACTGTGTTATTAGTTGGTTCTCTCCGGACAGCAGAAACTTCAGGTAGTCTGTGGGAGGTATACTAGTACGTTTACACATTATTGGGTAGAGGTAACGGATACGTTCAGACCTATATAAGCTACATTCTAGAATGGTGTGTGCCAAGGACTCAACTGTTTCTTCCCCAGAGGGGCATATCCTTTCTCCATCAGAAATGTCATTAAAGCGCCCTTTTAACAAGGCTGAGGGAAAGCAGTTAAACCTGGCCCTTGAGAAGACAAAACGAAACCATGGTACTGTGATTTGATATAGAGAATTTGCTAACTTGGGAAATTTAAAATTTAAACCAAAGTACATTAGAATAGAATAGAATTTATTTATTACGGTCAGGTGACCAGCCCACGAAACATATCCATAGCTAAAACATACAAAATACAGTTCAAAAATATACAAACAATTCACAAAACATACCATGTGGCCAAAATACACAAAATGCAGTTCAAAAGTGTATAGCCAATCCATAAAACACACTACATGGTCAAAACACACAAAATGCAATTTAAAAAGTGCACAACAGGCAATCAACCGTGCACTGATTGTAGAACACGGGGAGAATAAAACACAGCACCTCTACAGCTATCCCCCGGGCCATTGTCCCTTCGGTTGGGACCATAACACCTCTCCATGCTAGACAATAAACCACCCCCATGCCAAAACCAGTCAACCCGTGAGCTCAGGAGACTACAAGGGAGCGCTGTGCCATTGCTGCTGCACAAAAACTTGCTGCAGAGCATGTAATAAGGGAGTCTTGATCAGAAAGAAGTAGCTTGATGTAAAATCCATCTGATCTCCCTGGATATCTGAGAATGATTGGGCTCAAGAGGTTGGTGCGTAGATCTCTATAGAAAAGACAATACAGTAAAACATGACCTACGGTTTCCACTTGGCCATCGTTACACGGACACAGGCAATCCGAGATAGGTATATGTTGAAATCTTCCCTCC
This sequence comes from Intellagama lesueurii, assembly GCA_037013535.1. Lineage (NCBI taxonomy): Eukaryota > Metazoa > Chordata > Lepidosauria > Squamata > Agamidae > Intellagama > Intellagama lesueurii. Next base: position 255,884,198 of record JBAJHW010000001.1, read on the forward strand.
ATGAGCTTAGAGGGTAAAACATTAAGTCTCGCTAATGTGAAGGCTCTTCTGGTCTTTGTTGACATTGTGCTCGTCAAATATGCAGATATTGTAAAGGCATTATTAGTGACAACACTGTATTTGCCTACCTGGCTCATATGCTCTTGAAGTTCTATGTCCCAGATTCTTTGTTTGAGTGCTGCTTTAGCGCTGACATGCCCCATCACCAAAAGAGCATTGGTGGAAAAGCCCATTTGCCTTATTTCTTTTGTAAGTTGTAGTTTCCATTCTGATTGAAAGGAGTCAAAAAGTGGCATCTGTACCAAGCCTTCTGAAGAGAAGAGAAGCTTTAGCCAGTAATTAAACATGTGGACTTTGGCGCGTGCTCTTATGGCGATTAGGCCAGCCTCCAGTCGAAGGGCTACATTAGGTGTACAGGGGGGTACAGTCAAAATAGATCTCAAAAATTTAGTTTGTACTACCTCAAGAGGACGTAGGTCAGATAAAGCAAACAATTGGCACCTGTAGAGCATTTGAGCAACAACTTTAGCCTTGAAAACCTGAACAGCTGAGGGGATATGGTGACCCCCTTTGGTGTGAAAAAATCTTGTTAATGCCGCTGCACTTTTATGAGCATTCAGTGCTGCATGCTTTATGTGGGGGCCCCAGGAACCCGAGGGGGAAGGAAGGAAGTGCCCAAAATACTAAGAGCAATTATACAAGTGGGAGACATTTTGTCACTGTCCATTGTGTATTTGATTGTCTTGTGACTGCTCAAACCAACAGCCAGCAAAGCACTGAAATGCTCATCTTTACTGGTGTGGTTTTCTGCAATAGGATTTTGGCCTTTCTTTTTGTGAGTTAATGGGCTCATTGCTATTTTGGGTACTGTAACTGTACACAGATTGGAAAGGGCAACCTATCTAGCTTCAGATAAACTATGCACATCATCTGTCATTTGCAAATGGTCCTGGGCAAACAGCCAAACAGGAAATGGCCTTTCCTTCCTTAAAGGTCACTCTCACTATTGGTCTCCCTCTGCATCCAAGCCTAGCAACAATTGAATAGATAGGACGGGCAAGACATTTTGTTGCATGAAGCAAAACTCCATCAAAGTTCATGTATAGAAGCCAATTGGATGAATAGCATACACTATCATACAGTGCACCTTAAGGCAGCATAACCTTGCAAGCAAGATCAGGTGGCACAGGGATAATGTTCAGAAGAGAGGAATGACCAGGGGACTCAGGGCAAATCAGTAGATGGGTGCCACTGGTGCCTCCCAGGTTAACCACTTGAACCTGTTGCCCCTCTCTATCTAATGATAGTGCCAGACCTGGGGGGTGGGGGGAGCAGAACCATCCAGAGAAAAGTTTGGAATGGGCCCCCGTGTTTGGATGCTCACTTCCATCTTCTAGAGATGAAGAGAGCAGAGGAAAAAATAAATCAACATGTCCCCAAGTAATTATCTGAAAGACTGAACGACGTATTTGTGTATAAATGTTCTGCAACTATGTCTGCGTTTTGCTGAAGGGAGACAGCCTGCTTTCTATTTTTACTCTGTTGGTAAATATTTATCAGCAATCACATTTGAGCAAAAAGGACAAGTTGCTTTAAAAACCTCCAAAGCTACTCATTTGGTAAACTAATTTTATTTTCCCCTAATTAAAATCAGTAGATAAAATGGCAGAGTTTCATCAAAGTCCTGCTTCAACCATCAGTGAAAGAATCTGAGGGTGGAAGAAAATAAAGGAGCACTTTTGAGATATCCCCTATTTTTTTAATTAATATAAATCATTGTAATGTTAATGTAAATTGTTGCTTTGTTTTTATTCGCCATCAGAAAGCAAAGGGCATCTTTATTATCAACATATACACTTGCAAATGAGCTTTTCTTGGCTTTGATGTTTTACTTGTCTGGGTTTCTGAGTTTTCAAGTCATTTTACATGCTTAGTCATAAAGTCAGTTGAAAATCACCCTCTCCCATCCCACAGGCTCCAGCCATGTTTATATTGATTGGGAGATATGCACAACAAAACAAGGCAACAAAAAGAGGAAGAGCTTTGAGGGTCTGAAATATTTGGAGTTCCAGCTGTTATTTACTGCCATTGTGTGTGAGGCTGTGCCTTCAGTCAGCTGGCTTTTATCCAAGCCCATTGTCAGAGCTGTGCACATGCGTCCCGTCACATGGCTACTCGGCAGTCCTGGTAAGTAAACACGTAGGAATGCAAGCTTTAAAGTGAGAAGAACAAGTTCGTTTCCAGTGAGGGCAAAGGAAATTATGTGGGCCAATGAGCTAAATCTGTTTAAATTACAGGATGTACAGTCAACTGCATGATATGGCATTTGTACTGTAGTCGCTATGAAGTGTTGGCATTGACATGTCCTGATTTCAGGCTAGTTCTTGTGATCTTTTTTCCCCACTGTGCCACAGTCTTACTTAGAAGGGATGGTGACTGCTGTTGATTTTGCTTCAGAAACCCATGAACCTGCAATCTTGGGAAAGCAATGGAGTTCATTATCACAGCTCCACTATTTTTCAATGATATTTATTGTTCAGGAGTGGCAGGGATGTTAGCAAGTCTTTGGGCCCAAGTCCGAATCCGAGTTTGAGACTTTGGTACCAAGTCCCGAGTCTCAAGCTCCAAGTGGAGGTGGATGGGTTCCAAGTCATGAGTCAAGTCCAAGTCATTGAAAAAAATACCCAGGTCAAGTCACTTGTGTGACTTAAGTCCGACTTGACAGCTAATCCCATGACTCAAGTCCCTATTCCTGAGTGGGGTGCCAAGATGTGATCGGGGAGGAACCATATCATCCTTGATCATTGCCCTTGCTATATGGGGCTGATGGGAATTAGAGTTCAATAATATTTGGAAGACCATTTATTTCTCAAGACCAGCAGATACAGAAGATTATAACATGAAATGCTTTCCCACAAAGTGAAGACTGGATGAAATAGTCCAGAGGCACTATATAGTGTAGATAGACTTAGAAAAACAGCAACTGATACAGTATTTGTTCCTCAGCTGCTAAAAGATTTAATTCTCCTTCCCCCACCCCCCCTAAGGAAAAAGATAAATATGCATGTAATAGTGAAATTATTCACTATTATTCACTGTGAAATTATTCACTAATTTTTCACTGTGACCCCTGTAATAGGTTTTGGATTATGAAAAGTTCCAACACTTTCCCATAGCATGAAATGGCAGCTGCTTGAAGTGGGGGAGGCAGCAAACTGTTCTTTTGTGTCAACGGGGAATTAATTCTCCAAATGTGGATCCTTACAAAGGCAAAATGGTACTGCCCTTAAATAAGAAGAAGGTATCAACAAGTTCAGGTAAAGTTTAAACAAAATTAAGGGGAGGAGAAAAGAACTCCTAAAACAGTTCCCAGTCAGGACAGGACATGTGCAGTGGCTGTGGAATTCTGACTGACTGTTTAAAGGGGGAAAGAGGAGACTGGAGCATCCTGGAAGAGACCATGGATGGATTGAGCCCTGAACAGGAGCAGTTCACATGGTCATTTTTTCTTACATGTCACATATAGACATACTGTATAAGGATGCAACTACACAGAGGGAAAAATGCAACTGTGAAACCATGCCTGGGAAGTCAGGTTTCCCTGGGTTAATTCACTTCAGTCAAACACTCAGGAGTAGAGATGGGGGTATTCGTATTCATATACAAATATGAATATCTCCACGCAGCTGGAGATAATGAGGGTCCGGCCCCCAGGGCTGGACCCTCCACTCACGCGTCTGGCAGCAGTGGCAGCCCCTCTCTTCCTTCCAATTGTTCCAGAGCACCACTCAGCTAGCCTCTCAGCAGCCTTGCAGGGAGACCCGTCCTCCCTCCCTCTGCTGGCAGTGGCTAGATGACCAGGAAGAGAACGGCACTCGGGAATGACTGGAAGGATGAGTGGGGCTGCCTGCAGATGTGTGAGTGGACGATCCGGCCCCAGGGGCTGGACCCTCATTAACTCCAGCTGCACGGGTATATTTGTATTTGTATATGAATACCCCCATCTCTACTCAGGAGTCAACAGAGAGAGCAGAGGAAATCAGCCTTGTTTGCAGCTGGTTAAAGTAACTCTTCTGTGGCTGTCCAGATTTTGCAGAAGGCATGGTTAGAGCACAGCTGCCTTAGAAAGCTGGCAACAAGGCTCTCTCTTTCTGTCTTCTGATTCCTTGCTTTTTCCCCCTCCTTGGTCACTTAACAGTCCTAGTGAAAGAAAGAAAGAAAGAAAGAAAGAAAGAAAGAAAGAAAGAAAGAAAGAAAGAAAGAAAGAAAGAAAGAAAGAAAGAAAGAACAGAAGATGAAAACAAGTAGATGTGGGCACCAGTTGTGGGGAGGAAGGGATTTAAATGGCAGCCAGTTTCTCTGCTGCCCTTTCTCTCTCACTGCTGCTGAAGCCAGCAGGAATTGCTTCAGGCAGAGTGGCTACAAATCCCTCCGCATCTGCTGAAGAAATGACACAGCCTGAATTGATGCAAATTCATTTGATTCTCAAAAAACCCTAGAAGCCCCAGTGGTGGGGGATGGGAAAAACACTGGGCTGATTCTCATTGACTTTTATATCATATAGTCAATGAAAAGTAATGCAAATCTGACCATTGCCATTCCAGAGTGTTTCCTGCATTATTTGTCAGTGCAGCCGCCCCCTCAGTGAAAACAAAGGTTTTTCTTAAATATCTATTATCACTTCATAATTTAAAAGCAGTTTGGCAATCTGGAGTGGTGGGTGTGGTTAAAGCAGCAACAGAAAGGAAACGTCACATTACTTTAAATGTGTCAATTGAAGCAGTGTCAGGATTTCTTTAAAAAAGATTAAAAGCTCACTTCATTCAGATCAGAACCAATCACATGGGAAGAGGAAGTTTAACCTTCCATCCTTCCGAGGTTGGTAAATTGGTGGGAGGCAGTGTGTAAGGTGCATAACAAAATTGTAAACTGCCCAGAAAGTGCTTTAAGCACTATGGGTGGTATATAAGTGGCACACTTTGCTTTGTTTTGCTCTGCTCTGCTCCCTGCTGCAGTCTTGAACTACTCTTTCCAAACTCTCAACAATAGTTGATTTTGTGCTCTTATATATATATAAGAGAACAAAATATATATAAAAACATTCTTTTCTGTGCAGGTACTAAATGCATCCCTCCACCTACAAGTCTCTCTAGGAAAGAGTTAAATGTCCTCTCCCTGTGTGTTATGGTCCCAACCTAAACAGGACCCCCAGACTTGTTCACATACATCTGTTTGTTTGTTTGTTTGTTTAATACTCTGATGATGTTTCAAGTCATTTAAAGCAAAATGGAGTTAGGTCCTCCCTCACCTATCCTCATGCAAGCCTTGCTTTATTCCAGATTGCTCTATGATTGGATTTTTTAAAAAAGGCCCATGTTATTTCGTGCCTCTTCATTTTAATTTTTTTTTTCCTCTGAATATTATAAAAGGAACAACTGACTTTGGGTCTTGGATTTTTTTTTTAAAGAAATGACAAGAGAGCTGATATTTTTCCACGAAATGCACAACGGGTATGAGGAAGCTGCAGCTGTTTCCTATGACTAAGCATGGACTTTCCATCCATGCGCCTTTTGGATCTTGATGCAGCTATCCCATCATGAGGCTTGCAAAACTGTTCGTATGTTTCTAGGACTACTAGCAATAAATCCTGAGAACATGCCTCATGCCTTAGGTCTCCTGAGTCCTAGTCCACTATACCACACTGGGTACTTACTTCCAAGTAAACTACCTAAGGCTATGGTTAGAGATGGGCACACACTGAACCACGACCCAGAAAAACTGATTAATTGGGCTGGTTTGTGGTTTGTTTCGTGAACGAGTTTGGAGATCCTGTTTTGCCAAAACAAAACAAAGCATCACCCTTTCCCCCCCCTCAGGGCTTCATTTTGTTTGGCAAAAGGGGATGCCCACTTGCCCCCTTCCCACTGTCCCCGTCATCTCCCTTCCCGGTCCTGCCACCACCGCCACCGTCTCCACTGCCGCTGCCGCCATCTTCAGAGGCAGCAGGTCTGGCCTCCCTTCCCAGAACCAGGCCTGCTGCTTCTGTGCATGCAGCCACCATCCAGCTGACAGGCGAGCACATGCGCAGAGGCATCAGGCCTGGCTCTGGAAAGGGAGGTCGGATCCACTGACTCTGAGAATGGCAGTGGTGGTGGTGGAGGTGGTGGCGGCAGGGCCAGTAGGGAGGCGATGGGGGCAGTGGGAAGGGAGCAGGCAGGTGTGCCCACCCCGCAGGCATGAACTGGAAGAAAACGAAACACTTACTGGTTCGTTTTTCTGGGGATTCATGATGGTTTGTGGTTTATTTTTCCAGTTTTTGCCCATCTCTAGCTATGGCTGTTAACTTGAATGCAGCAAGTCCCACCGAGCTCAGTGAGGGTAACATCCTCACAGTCAGATTGCTCTTGTTTCCATGGGCCCAGCATGGAGTGAGGAAAGATGCAGATTCTGGAAAATCTCAGTCTCCCAAAAAGTGGAGAAAAAAGGTTGTACAAATGCCCCCTCTGGAAGAACACACAGTTACATTTACTGCTCTTATATGAGCATTGTTTTCCTGAAGTGAATGGTTTCAACACAATAATCCTCTCACAATCAGCCTATTGTCATTAATGCTACCTATTTTCCTCAGCAGTGTAGTTGTGAAATGCATCATTATGATAAATGCTTCAAACATGGCATCAGGTCAAGAAAGGAATCTGCATGTCAAGTCAAGTCTATTTGTCAAAATACGGAAAACTCCAATAAAAAACAAGTTGTGTGCAGAATATTTCCTTCTAAAAAAGATGCAAAGGAAAACAGAATGTGTGAGTTAGTAACCAGAGTGACAACCAACTGGTTTTGGAGAAGAGTCTCCTTTCTATGATGTTGCCACAAATAGCCTACTAATGCAGGCTTTGCTGATGGAATAAAGGCTCCACGCTCAGTCTTCCACCTATCAATTTAAAAACCTCAGAAAGTAAACTCTCCAGAGGCAAGGTTTATAACACCAAAGAAGCGGCATAATTAATTATGCATAAGGCAACACTTAAATCCTTAAACCTCCTGATCTTCACCATCAATATAAGGAAACAATATTCTGCCCGGCAGCTCTGCAAAGGGATCAGTCATCTGGGATTATGCGTGCATAGGAATGGTGGCAGCAAAACCATCACCACTCAAGGTATGAAGCTCTTCCCAGCAGCAGCTCATCCAGGGAAGGAGTGCTCCTTACCTTCTAGAGAGAAGAAGCTGTTAATCGCTGATCTATGTAGGGGGAAAAGCATATGGGTTCATTTTCATGTTTTACTTAACTGGCATGTTTACCTTTGTTTTGTTTCCTAATGGTATACATCGATGTGGAATTTGGAGCTGGTAGGTGTGCTGTACATGCAGATATGTATTGTTATATGTGCATATTTCATTTTTCTTCTGAACCCATACACACTGTTATTTTTTATTCTGCTTTTCCACATGCTCCAGAGCAGATGCATATAAATATTGTCCTCTGGTCAAAGATTTGGAGGCAAAGAATAAAATAAAATAATCCAAATGGCATCATGCACACATACAGTATGTGCACTCACACATGATCCTAACTAAGACGGAGCTGAACATTCTGGGAAGTTTTCCAGCAACTACCGTGTTTCCCCGAAAATAAGACAGGGTCTTATATTAATTTTTGCTCCGAAAAATGCATCAGGGCTTATTTTCAGGGGATGTTTTATTTTTTTCACGTACAACAATCTAGATTTATTCAAATACAGTCATATCATCTTTTTCTGGTTGCTGCACAATGGTGGAGGGTGGGGTTTCACTTAACTGGGGCTTATTTTTGGGGTAGGGCTTATATTACGAGCATCCTGAAAAATCATACTAGGGCTTATTTTCAGGTTAGGTCTTATTTTCGTGGAAACAGGGTATTGAATTGAGCTGGAGCCCTGTAGTGTATCAGGCACTTTAAAGCAGGGTTCTGACAGCTGTAGGAGACAGGTGGACCTTGTAATGAGGTGATGCCTAGAGGGTTTGATTGGGGGGGGGGGAGTTATGGGTATTTATTGAATGTGTGTCTTGTGTATGTCATGTCGTCTTTGGAATAAAGGACCGTATGTGGAAGCAGTTGTCGTCTCTGGACCCACAACATAACAAGCCCTATCACAAAAACACTGTTGTTTTGTGCCATCCTGTGTTGCCCTTCTTCCCTTTCATCAGGTAGAGGGTGGAGGATCCCGAAGCAAATTTTACCTCAAGTTCTGTCCTTTTGCCTTGCCTTCTCTTAATTGCATCTTACACTTTCCAACAGAGGTGGTGGATTACCGCATCTTTAATCATACAGAGCTTCAGAACATTCCTTGTTCCTATAGCTGGATTCTGCGTGCTGTAATAAAAAAAAAAGAGGACAATTTCCACAATCCTGTTTTATAAACTGTGTCTGGTATTCTTATCTGTGTATCCTGACCAGCCTTTTCTACCCTTCTCCAATAGAAACTCCCCCAGTAAAATGTTTAACCTCACCTGCTTTATCTTTAGAAACCACCTTTATTTATTTATTTATTTACAAGATTTTTTAGCCGCACCATTACCAGTGGTCTCTGAGCGGCGTACAACAATATTAAAACTTTAGAAACATTAAAACCATTAAAAATAGGCAATATTATAATAATATCCTATATTAAAAACAATCATTAAAACATTAATATTAATAAATCCTGTTGCTCATAAGGCCAGCTAAAGAATACTATTTAATTAAAATGCTGGCTAAACAGAAAGGTCTTTGCCTGGCGCCGAAAAGCCAAAAGTGTTGGAGCCAGACGGATCTCTACAGGGAGGGCGTTCCAAAGTTGGGGGTCAACAGCCGAGAAGGCCCTATTTCGACATGCCATCCCCCTCACCTCTTTCAGGGATGGCACCTTCAGAAGGGCCTCCTGGCCTGATCTTAGAGGATGGGCAGGCTCGTATGGAAGAAGGCGGTCCTTTAGGTAACCAGGTCCTAAGCCGTTTAGGGCTTTATATGTCAAAGTAAGCACTTATCAGTGCAATGTGTACAGCAATCAAACAAGCAATCACCTCTTTTATTACTCTTAATCATCACCTTTGGGGTAAATGACAGATTGTGTAGCCCCCCAAACAAAAGCAACATTGCAGGAAATGTTCACGGGATAGCCAAGGACAAGATGGCGTCAGTACATTTCTGTGGTATGATAAAGGGTGGATGACAGAGGCTATTAAAATTCATTCTCACCCCACATTTCTAAATATTTTGGAAGTACTCACTCATGTCTGGTTTAAAATCATTCTAAGACAGCTCCTTCCCACAGCATCTGGTTGTTCCTTTAACCCACGGGATGTTCTGATGGCTTGAGTCGTTTTGTCTGAAATGTGGTTAGACTATTGCAGGTCTGTCTGAGTTGATTTGCTGGGTTAGTTTCTACTTTCTCTTGACTCATAGAACCCATAAACTACTCTTTTAGGAACATAGTGTTTCCCATATCTGTAGATCTGAGAAAGGGGAATGAAGCTGATGTTTACATTCAGAAATCCCTCCTAATCTTCCTAGACATCTTAGTTGCTCATGCACAGTGGAATCCAAGTTCTCTCTCTCTCTCTCTTTCATGGCTAAGAAAGTAACCAGGCCTTGCTCTACCTCTCCTTTCTCACAAATTCTCAGCAAGGAAGTTCAACATCTTTATGCAGGTGAAGCCATATCAGTTCTCTAAACAGAGGGCGCTTGTTGAAGTGAGAAGAGGATGGTGGAAGAATCCCTTTGCCACAGTATTGCTTTGTTTCTTGCAGTACAACATTGCCTTTGCAAATATTCAGTGCATAAGTTTCATGTGGTTTATAAGTTCAATATGATTATTCTGTACACAGTTCCAGGCTACAGTAAGTGGTTTAGCAGGTCATTGGCTCATATATCTGCATGCAGCCATACTTGTTCTTAACAGTTAAATTATATCAGGTCAAAACAAAAGGAAAATAAAAAATAAAGAAAACAAAAATATTGTAACACTTTAAAGACCACTCAGCTGCAACTTTAAAGCAACAACCTTACCGCTTCCTGCCTCATCTAAGACAAAACGTGCCTGGTGAAATACATCTTGCTAAGAACTTTACACCTAAGAGTCCCCTCCTGGCAAACCCCATCTTGCCACAAACATTTGAACTTTTGGTACTTGCTTTGAAGAAGTGGAATTTACCCATGAAAGCTCACGTATAGTATGATTTTTTATTTTTTATTAGTAACCTATAAAGGTATTGCCTATTCTTGGATTTTTACTTTTGTTTTGTTATTGATCATGGGGAATTCTATTCCTTGTGGGAAATTGTGCTATGAGCATTCAATGACGTGCTGACTGTATCATATATTGTAGTGAATGTTGGCATTTCTGTGGAATGAAATGCATATCACAGACACAGATTTAGACTCACTCCCTGATGTGTATATGTGAATCACATCTTGAACTAGCAACATACAGTTCTTGAGTTTGGGCTCACTTTTAAAAATGATCAGGTTTAAAATTTATTAACATAGAGTAAGCCGCAGTCTTTCAATCAGACTGGAGAAAATGGGAGCAAACTCAGTGAGGCTTACATTTGAACAGTGTAACTCTGAATAAGCTACTATAGGAGACTGTTGTGGTTGTGTGTTATCAAGTTGCATCTGACTTATGGTGGCCCTAATAAGGTTTTCAAGGTATGTGAAATATTTAAGGGTGCCACCCTGCAGTGAGTTTTGTGGACTGCTCAAGGAGCAGAACCAAGTGGAGATTTGAACCCAGGATCTTCTAGTCCAGGTCCATCATTCTATCCACTACACCACATTGACAGTTCAGTACAGGATAGTGATGTTAGCCTGTTGGCCCTATAGGGAAGAATGGACAAGATAAGGGAGCATAGTTTTGGCCTCATAGACAGTTTCATGCAACACTACATTTACTGCAAAGTAAAATCTGTACCTGTGTAGAAGCAGACAATTTAGTGTGAAGAAGACTCTAGACATTTAAGTAGTGGGAAACTACTTAAAGGCAAGCAAAACCAGTCTGTTCTGGTAAGCCTATTTCTTCCTTGAATAGGGAAGAATTCAAATTAAGTTTGATTGACCTCTGTAATTATAAAGCCAGAGCAGTAGCCTATGGCCTATCTAGGTTGTTTGGAGTATCCCCCCCCCCCCCCCGTTATTGAAACAGGTTGAGAATGGCTTTGGACCCACTGAATCCAAAGTGGCTGCTGTCCCTTGAGAGCCTCTGGACTGGGCCTGCTTGTCTGCTCTTTGAACAGTCCACAAAACACCCATGGTCTACATATCATGTGCACGATTACTTAAAAGCGGTCAAAAGCGGACAAGATATACGGCAAGTAACAATAGCATCCTTAACTTCTCAGTGGTCTTCTGAAGTGTTTCTTTGGAACGGTGTTATGAGTTGGCAGATACTTTACATAAGAAACCTGTCAAATATTAACACAAAGCAATATCCTGGGGGAGAAAACAGACATGAGAGCAATATAATCTACAAAACATGCTATCTATCCCAATTTAAGATCTGTTGACTCTGCAATAATGGATGTATGGAAGAAAAAAAAAAACCCACATGGACTTTTGAAAGTCAAGCTTAGAAACTGATTCAGATAACCGAAGTGGGGTCGTTTTCTGCCATTGTGCAACATGCTTTGTCTGTTGACCATGAGTTTCTGCTAGGGTGGACAAGGAGGAGATAGCTCCTTTAGCGTTAGGTGAGCTTTCAGGGAAATATGCACAGTTGACAGGATCCCTATCAATAAAACACAAATGAGTCAATGTGTTTGTGTGTAATATATATTATTATCATACTTGACCTGATGATATGGCATATTTTTGTTGTTGTTGTTGTTAGCATCATTATCAACAGCAACAATAACCATGCATATTGCTGCTGTTGTTTTTGTTGTTAATCTCCTGCTATGTCTTCCTTTTGTGCTATCTATAAGAAGAACAGAACACCAGGAACTTGAGAAAGTTAGGTTTCTGGATTACACCTCCCAGAACTTCAGTGACCACAATAGGAGGGAGGTTCTGGGAGTTATGATCTGAAAAATCAATATTTTCCACACTGTGCCTTGTTTAGAGCAGGTCTCCATGACCTGGAAACCTTACAGAAAGGCAGGCATTATAGAAATCCTGTATTGTTGGAGAGGCATAATTAAGGTGTTCAAAGGCATCTCATGCTTGAGTCTTGAACACCAATTACAAAACAAAGCAAACTTACATTGAAATTATAAGAGGTGGTAGGAAAAACCCAGCTGTGTCTTCAGATGCTTTCAGTTTGCAACTGCTCAAGCTCAAAGCAAAAAATGGTGGCAACAAAGTATTCTAAGTAATCAAATGATGAATGCCAAATTGATGAGAAGGCAATTTCCTGCATAAATTGAACAGCTCATTTTTAGGATCAAAATAAATATTAAAGGGAATGCTTAGTTCCGACTCATGGACTTAGCAAGGGGTAATGCTTAACTCCACAGTTGGGTGGGGAATTTCTCCAATCATGAAATGCCAATGGGAATTTGTACTTACTCCAAGTAAACCATTTCCCCTAAATCATCTGCCTTCTCACAATGGAATTTCTTCAGTCACACATGCTTCAAAAATCAGACTTACAAACAGTGCCATTGATCAGTCACTGATCAAGTGACTGATCACAAAACAAAGCATACAAGAAGCAAAATATCTAGGTGAAGAAAAGCATGCAGCATGACAAACAACCATCTTTCACCACTTGAGGGAGCACCTCTTCTACAAACATGCTAAGCATATTGTCTAGTTTGATCTTAGCATCTTATCTATCTAAATAGTTGTTCAGATTAGTGACAACCTCTCTGTACAATGTGTAGGTTTCTCCTACCTGGAATATCGCCAAAGGTATAGAGAGTTCCCCCACCCCCTTTTTTTTAGCACAGTGTGGTGAGCCAGACTTGAGGTATTTGGAATATAGGTCAATACTGCTATGCAAACAGAATATAATTAGTTATTGCTTCTAAAGGGCAAACAACTCTTTACTGATAGTACTGAGTGCTTACAGACTTGTCCCAGTGGTTACCAAGGAGGAATTATTGCCCAGAGCTGCCTTTCCATGCTTTAAAATGGCTGCACCATGAAGAAACATATTCATTCATAAGTCTGTTTCTGCATTAATCTGTGATTTGGCGGGGGGAGGGGGGGAGATCTGGAAAAAAATTACAAATGAGTAATATATTCAGTTGTATTTGCTTACAAAATATGTGTTTCTACAAGTATTTTCTCTCATACGGTGCTTCTGTAAACGTAGTTTATTCCAAAATATGCATTTGGTATGCATGTTGGATTTTGTTTCGTCTTTCTGTGAAAACTGCTTTGCAAAAGCCAGTGAGATGCAAAATGTGGAGAACAGCTGTGTTCCAATCAGCACATCAGTCTAGGAGGTGCGGATCAGATCAGGTTGGTTCATTTCGAAATGAAATCCTTTCCAGGCACAGTTGCCAGGCAACTCCTGGCAACATATGTTACATAGCAGAATGACTGAACTGAACCCAAACTCTGGTCACCATAGAAAGGAGAAGCAAAACGGAAGTTTATATACATCTTAAATGAGGGGTGAGAAATGATATTTTGCGCTGTACAGTTGCTTGTGTCCCTGTGCCTACATAAAACTGTGTGTGGTTTTAAGTTCTCCAGAACACATAACTATGCAATATTTACCACCACCACCCATTTGCTTGGCTTAGCACCATACCAAGAGCTTATTATTTGTTTGTTTGTTTGTTTGTTTGTTTGTTTATTGGATTTATACCCCACACTATCTAGCAAACAGGCCACTCTGGGCGGCTAACAACAATATAAACAGCAATATTAAAACACAATAGAAAATAAAATAATACATAGCAACAAGATAAATTAAAACAGATGGCAATGAAGGTGGTAAAAGGGTGATGAAAAGGATGGCAAAAAGGATGGTAAAAGGGGGCCCGAGATCTTAATGGTCAGGGAAAGCCTGGTGGAAGAGCCAAGTCTTCAGTGCTCATTTGAACCCATCCAGCGAGGGTGCCAGGCAGATCTCAATGGGCAGGTTGTTCCATAGACAGGGGGTGACCGCCGAGAAGGCCCGGTTTCATGTTCTTTCCCTCTGGGCCTCCTTCGGGGTCAAGGCCCTCAACCGCCCTGCCTGTGAAGAACGGGTATTACGGACAGATCTGGCTGGGAGCAGGCATTCTGATAGGTACCGAGGTCCTAAACCTTTTAGGGCTTTGAATGTTATCATCATAACCTTGAAGTCGATGTGGAAACGAACCGGTAGCCAATGAAGGGCAGCCAGAGTGGGGGAGATGTGCTGGAATTTCTTCACCCCAGTTATTAATCTGGCCGCCGACTTTTGGACCAGTTGATGTCTCCACATCAGCCTCAAGGGTAGCCCCACATAGAGAGCACTGCAGTAGTCTATTCTTGAGATTATGAGGGCATGAATCAGTGTCGTGAGTTCCCCCACATCTAGATAGGGATGCAGCTGGGCAATCCTCCGAAGATGGCAATGGGCTGCCCGGACCACAGATGCCACCTGGGTTTCCATGGTGAAATCCGGGTCCAGGCAGATGCCCAAGCTGCAAACCTCACTCTTCGTGGGAAGAGTCACTCCCCCAAAGGAGAGGGAGTTTCCTAACCCACTGACACCAGGGCCGCCCACGTGCAAGATTTCCGTCTTGTCTGGATCCACTCCAAGAACGGTCCCCAAGCAGCGTTCAAGGGTCGGAACAGCATCCACTGCAGTTGGAGAAAAGCAGAGGTAAAGCTGGGTGTCATCAGCGTACTGATGGCACCAGGCCCCACAACTCCGGATGACCTCACCCAACTAGAAGTAACTAGTTACAGATAACGACATACTTCTAATGAATTTCTTTATCTGACAACCAAGGTATAAAAAAGTTCACAGCGATTGCAACCTAAGAGCAAAAAAACTTCACTCTATTTGCCGTCTAACTGTAACTTTTTAATGCTACTTTATATATATATATATGGATGTACAAATGGTGTTAGAGGAGGCAGTGCTCAAATCCTGGCTCATGCAGTTCCTGAGGCAATACCAAGGTGGAGAGTGTCTAATGACAGTCTAATCTTGCTGCCTTGTACTCCTTTTTGAGAGAAAGGCAGGAAATCAATCAATCAATCAATCAATCAATCAATCAGTCTCCTTGTCTGTGGGCAACTTATGAACCAAGAAGGAGGGTGCCTCAACACAAGTGGAGGCTCCTCCAGTCACAGCTGCCTGTGTAACGATCTTTGCTAATTTTGAGAAAGGGGAAAGTACAAGATTACTTTTTAAAAAACTATAGTTAGAATGATAACTAACTACTTGGTGTGGCTTGGAATTACAACTGGAACTGGTTACTTTCCAAAGTGATTTTTCAAGCTCTGATCTTGCCTGATGGAGAATTTTTGAGAACTTGGATTGCCGTTTTGTGATGCTGAGTTGGCTTAATAAAGGTATTGCCCTGATATGGATGTTACAATTTTTCTGTTTTTTTTTTCTTTTTTAAAGATATATACATAAGAAAATGAAAAATTGGTGAGCCTTTCACAAATCACATTTTTATGTACACATTCATTGTAGGCTTTCTCTGATTGAAACTCCTGGAGGAAATGCCTCTGAGCTCAGCTCCTGCTTCCTTATTTCCCTGGGATCCTCTGGCTTTGCAGCTGTGGCTCATCTCCTTTTCGAAGGCTGGGAGGGATGGACCCTCCTGAGAGAGGGCACCAGTGTGAGTCAAGGTACTGTGGCTGAAACTGTGAGTGCAGGCTCTGTCACCACAGGCAGGCAGACAGACAGATATTCAAAGAAACCACAGCCCTTCAGGTTTATTTGCCCTTTTCCTTCTTAATCAGGCTGAAGCTATGCAAGTGTGTATGGATTTTGTCCACAAAACAAATAAACGCTTTGAAACACCTGAGGATGGTTTACATTCAGAAATTCCCCAGTAAGCATAATTTAGAAAGAGGGAAATGGGAGAAGGCAGAGGGAAAAACACTGGGGATCCCATGGCAATTGTTCACAAGGACAGGAAAGACCATTCCATTCTTACTGTAAGTGATTTAATTCTTTTACTGTAATTCCAAGACCACCTCAGGATGATCTCACACCAGTTCTCTTTACATGATTACTGAGAAAAATCACCAAACAATAGGATTCTTTGGTGTGTTTCAGTTTGTTTTCAGGAACTGAGGGGAGAGAGACACACACAGACAGATGAGCAAAGATCTGCAATATAATAAACACTAGTGAACAGCTTTGTCTTTTGATTAGATGTAAAACCAAAAGAGACCTGATGGTAAATGTGTCTTCTCACCAGACATCCATGCTTTAAAACGCAAATCGCAACTGCTGAGAAGAGAGACAAAAATACTTCCCTTATTATGGGAAAATGGTGTATTAACATTTTGAGGTTTAAAATCTCTTTAGCCCTGGGGTTATCTGGTATTTAATCTTGCCTTGCTTAGAGGTGAAAACTGGTTTTGGCTACTGCAACTCAGTGTGGCTAAATTCTGTCAACATCACACCAGTGGAAGTGTGACCCAAGAGGGGGGCGGCAGTGGCAACACAGCTCCCTGGCCTTCAAAAGCTGCTTGCCCCTGACCTTTCTTGTGAGTATTTTTCTAGCAACTAGTTGAATATTGGGACCTTCTATAACTCTTGGGGCAGCAGACCTCTCCAAGGCCTGGCAGGGATAGATTGGGGGAAGAAGAAAGAATGCTTCGCCATGAATTCTATACAGGTCAAGAGACATCTGTGTTTGAAGTGCAAGTACACTTGTGTATCACTTTCATACTGATGTTTTCTGCCACCATCACAACATATAGTGTTATCCAAAGGGAGACCTTAAGTGCAGCCATTTATTCTTCTGGTAGGACCTCCTATGTTCCTATAGACTCCAAGGATTCACCATCTAGCCTTGAATGCACACCATTCCCTGCAAATCTTACTGGTGGAGATCAAATGAGTAACATGAGGGGCTTTCTCATGTGTCGATTTCAGAAAGGGATTACAATATCACATTTACGAATTTCCACATGAAAAATGACCCTCAAAGACACCTGTGTCATTTATGAATTCAGCCAGAGTCTTAAAAGTGGAACTTACAAAACCCATTTGCCTTCGTGTTACCAATATGTCCATTTAGTGCTAGGATTGTTTGTTTGACCACACGGCTATGGAGTCAGGGCCCAGAACACCCCCAGAAGAAGGAACTGATAAAGTACTTCAAAGTGCTCTACACCTAGAAAACACTGAAAAGAGTCACCATTAGAGATGGGGACAAATAAAAAAAATGGTGATTCGTTTTGATCCGTTATTCGTCAAGGTTAACGGATCAACGAATACGAATATACGAATATTCTTTGATGAATCGATGAATCGATCCGTCGATTTGTCTGCACTTTAAACGGCTATAACACTGGCCCCCAACCACCTATAGACACCAAATTTGCAGGGAAGCCACCTCAGACGCTTTTTGGTGAACATTGGATCACAGACCCCGATTTATATAATCACAAAGAGGACCCCCCAGGAAAGCTCCCCCCAGGTACCTAGAGACTCCAGAATCACAACGGAGCTTCCTATGTCTTTCCCCAACACGCCTGCCAACTTTGGTGAAGATTGGATATCGGACATCTGAGTTATTCACCCACAAATTGGGTCCCCCAGGAGAGTTTACCACATGGCACAGAAGCCCATTCTGTCTACCGGCCGCCAATCAGCTGATCAGAAGCCAATAGGCAGCCACCCCCACACGCAGCCAGCCACCCCAACAGTCTACCCACACCCCTTTCCTTTCCCTACCTTAGCCCCCACCCCACTCCCACCATCACCCCCTTACCTTAATAGCTGCTGCCGAGGTCTCCATCAGGCCTTCGCAGCCATGGCGTGTAAAAAGGGAAACTGGCTGCCCTTTGCAAAGATGGTGGCTGTGCCTTCATTTAGGGTAGGGAAGCTGCAGCTGCCATCTTTGCAAAGGGCAGCCTGGATTCCCTTAAGGCAGGCTAAGGGAATCCAGGCTGCCCTTTGCAAAGATGGCAGCTGCAGCTTCCCTACCCTAAATGAAGCTGCAGCTGCCATCTTTGCAAAGGGCAGCCAGTCTCCATTTTTACATGTGTGGCTCCGAGGCCAGACGACCTCGGCAGCAGCGATTAAGGTAAGAGGGTGTTGGTGGGGGTGGGGTGGGGCCTAAGATAGGGGAAGGAAGGGGTGGGGGTAGGCTGTGGTATTGGGTGGCTGTGTGGGGTGGTGGCTGCCTTTCTGCTGCCGATCAGCTGATCGGCGGCCGGTAGGCAGAATGGTGTTTTTTGTTTTGTTTTTTAATACAAAGGACGAAAAAAACGGGTAAATATTCACCCCTTCGTATTCGTGGGGGTCTCTGGAACCCACAAATACGGATCGACGAATATTTAACGAATCGGCTATATTCATCGGAAAAAGCGATCCGTTTTTATATTTATCCCCATCTCTAGTCACCATACATCATAATTGCTCTAATGGCACACAAGTATTAATTTTGTTCAGAGCAATGCAGAATTTATTTATTTTTCTCTTTATTTCCTTCAAGGTACTTAAGTCGATATGCATGTTTTTTATTTCTCCTTCCATCCTCACATGGACCTTTTTGATCGGTTAGTTTCAATGATTATTCAGGGAGCTCAGGGCTTTGAGCCTGGATGTCCTCTGTTCATTGTACCACACAGGCACAGAAACCAAGTAACCTGAAGGATATTTGTGGGTGATCTAGTTCACCCCCATCTAGGTCAAGGATGAATTTCTTGGAGGAGTGAATTGCCTTCCTTAACTTACCAGGAGGTGTTGAGCCCTTTTGCTGAAGTACAAAAACAGAAAACCGCACACTTTCCCATAAAAGCAAGGTGTGTGGGGGATGCATGCCTTCTTCTTAAGTCAAATCACTCTTCTTGGAGTATGAATTAATAAAATAAGGTAGATGTTTCAAGCAGAGATTGTGTGCCTTTCCGCCTGTTTTGTTCTACTGTAGCAAATTCAGCAAGAGCAGGTAACAGGATGGCAGGGCCCCCAAAACCAGGCCAATAGAGAACATGCAACCTAGAGGTCACCTGTCACCCTGCTCTAGGTAATTGGTTTAAATGATCCACCACTGAATGCTTTTTAATGTCAAAGTGTTTCTCTGAATATTATAATGAAATCTTCACTTCTATAATATAATCCCCTTGATCTAGTCCTGTCCTCTCAACAGCAAATAACAAGACTATGTCCTCTTGATCCATTCAAATTCACATCTCAGTAAATCGAAATACCGTGTTTCCCCGAAAATAAGACAGGGTCTTATATTAATTTTTGCTCCAAAAAACACATTAGGGTAGGGGTGGGCAATTAATTTCTATAGGGGGCCACATGAAAAATCTGAACTGTGTTCGGGGGCCGAACCAACTTTACTTAAAAATAAAATGAAACAGTGATGTTATGATTGTTTTTATTTTAAACTTGTTAATCTTCACAAATACTAAAGAGTTTTTTTGCGGTATGTTAAAGATAAGCAACTGGCGGCGGGCCGGACAGGAGTGGCTCGCGGGCCGTATGTGGCCTGCGGGCCGCACTTTGCCCAGGTCTGCATTAGGGCTTATTTTCAGGGGATGTTTTATTTTTTTCATGTACTACAATCTACATTTATTCAAATACAGTCATGCAATCTTCTGGTTGCTGCACAATGGTGCACAGTGGTGGAGGGCGGGGTTTCACTTAACTGGGGTTTATTTTTGGGCTATGGCTTATATTACAAGCATCCTGAAAAATCATACTAGGGCTTATTTTCAGGTTAGGTCCTATTTTCGGGGAAACAGGGTAGCATCTGCCTAGATGGAAACTTACAGAGCACAGAAAGTGTCAGGTTACTATTTAGGAGACCTGGGTTCAAATCCCCACTCAGCCATGGAAAGTCATTAGAGAGGGGAATGGCAATGTTAAGCTCCTCTGTGAATATCTCACATACATTGAAATACCTTTTAGGGTTGCTGTAAGTGGAAGCAACTTGATGGCACAGAACAGCAGACAGGAACTTTGGGCCTGATTCAGCCCACGGTAAAAACATTGCAATCTGGTAGACTTCAGTGAGAGAGTTAAGAATGAGAAATTTATCCCACCAAATGAGTAAGACTTAAAAGTGCTCACATCTGGCTGGAACCATCGCCTAGTGGTATCAACATGTAGTATATGTGCTGCTTAATGAAACAGAGTTAGAATTAAACTAATTTATTCCTGTCAAAATCTGTTGTTATTCACATTTGCTCAGCATTACTGGAAAGCTGGCATGTGAAGAGAACAGGACCTCCCAGCCTAAATGGAACAAAGAATTTTGTTGTGTGATTGGCAGTATTTCTTCATGAGAAAGAAGGTCTCAGGCAAACCAAAAGTCACAACGAACATTCTGGTAGGCATATGTCTACAGTGAAGAACCAGTTCAACATGTTTCCTGAACCAAAAACATACCATCTCTGACAATGATCATAAGATTCATTGTCATCAGAATAAAATCCCTATGTCCCATGTGTTGTATATGGTGACTGAGTCACATATTCGCTGTTTGAAAGTGAAACACACTTTCTTACCAGTCAGGCATCTTTCCCTGCTCTTACAGCAAACGTCTGCTTGCTGAAAAGGCTTACTTGGCCAATCACTTCTCTGCAGTTTCTACAACTGTGCTGTTTTCTCAGACAAACTGATGTTTAAAATATGATTTCTTCTTGTATTGTCCACTGTTTGCCGGGAAAATGATCTTCTGTTGTACTGAGGACAATGCTGGCATCTGTTTCCAGCATAAGATCAGAACAAGCCCCCCATTCCGTGGGCTGGGCAAGCTGATCAGAACACATTAAACCTATATTGCATAAGTTGTATCTTTTGCTGGCGTGTTTCTTAGCCCAAATGGGAGTGGACAACACTATTTGAACAATGCTATAATTGCCAATGTTGTCATCCCAGGCCTTTGCTGACCTATTGGTTAAGCTTAGGTAATGTAAGATTGACAGAAACAGGGGGAAGATGAAGGCCTTGATCAGAGCACATGACAGCCATATTGATTCCTCAGTGAGAGGCATACGGCTTTGTGTTTCCTTCCGCCCTGGGAAATACATGCTCGGGGTAGGCTGGTTTGTACTGCTCTGGCAACAAATTTTGGTGCCAGAGGGCAAAGGCCCAGTTGCCTGCCTTAGATAACAGCTTTGTATCTGAAGAATGGCTTTGACTCACACAAACCTCTAAGATGCCAAGATCAGCAGCAGAGATCCTGCTCCTGTACTCAGCAGTAAGATGGGTGGGCATTCGAGAGGAGCAGTCCCTGCACTATGGAACCCTCTTCTAACTGAAATGTATATCATCCCCCCAAGGCAGGTTATAAGAAAAAAGTTGTGGGGCTTACCCTGTCAGTTCTGCCAGTGTTTGCAGATAATTGTTTCACTACACTCTCCAGTTCACAATATGTCATTTTAAATCAAATGTGGTTACTTCCCAGGTCTCTTTGGAGGCATATCTATGAGTATGTGCCGTGTACTTCCTTTATCACTGCAGGAACTTTCCACTTTAAATCTCTTCCATGCCTTACCAGATCCCATGTAGTCCATTCCAGAAAACTATTTACTGCTTGGCCATCTCTGCTTGGTTGTTTGCCTGGATTATCAGTCAAATACCGCCCCCCCCCCCCCCCACAACTAATGTGTTCAATTTTTTTAAATCACTTTCCATTTCATTATGTCAAGCCACTCTTATGCAACTTACCAGCCTATGGGTCCTTCTTTTGTTTTGCTTTCCCTTTTCCCTAAAATCTTCTTTTCTTTGTGCATGACAGTTGATTTTTCCCACCTTCAAATTTCCATTCCTTTGGCCATGTGCAGTTTTCATTTCTTTCTCCACCCTCCCTCACCTTGATATCAGATGTCTCTCTGTGCCTTCCTGAATCACACCCAAAGAGAAGACATCAAGAAGGAAAAATACAGGCACTGTGGTTACAATGGAAAGCTGAGAACGAGAAAATTCCCACTCAGACATAAAATTCATGAGGTAAAGCTGGGGGAGGCACACTGTCTTATCCTGATCTATCTCATTAAGACAAAGTGGAGAGGATGAATATTTCAATCCCACCCACCAACCACATTTTGAGCAGTTAGGTGTTTTAATATCATATCATATCATATCACATCACATCACATACATCACATCACATCAAATCATATCACATCATATCATATCATATCATATCATATCTGTTCTTTTGGCTGGCATATCTAGACAGGTGCTACGTCAGAACCTCCTGGAAAGGGATAGGACATGTGGAACTACAGGAGCAGTGATTTAGTTATAGAGCACACTTTCAAAAGGGAATTGGACAAATTATTGCAAAATTCCCCTGGCAGAAAGGCACACTCTTGGCAGGTGTTTTCTTACCTCCTACCTGTAGCCCATTTTGGCATTTTATCTTGAAAATGAGGAGGATTGTGATCCTGGAGGGGAAGCAGCAGGGTGGATTTGATAAATTGATTTGAATCATGACAGGGTGGATAAAAATCAATGGTGTTATTTTTTTAAAAAAAATCAATTTAAATAAAAAATCCGATTTGAATTTTAAAAATCTGATTTTTGGGAGTTTTTGAAGAAATGATTGATTTTTATCCACCCTGCAGTGATTTAAATTGGGAAGCACAAATGAATGTCAGTCCCATCCCCACTGTTCCCCCACAACTGAATGTTAATCAGAGATACTTGCATTTAGTTGATCAGCCTCTTGAAGCTCTCTGTGTGTATTCAATCAAACATGCTCACAAACATGCTCACAAGCATTCCATCATATCTCCACCACTATATTTTAACTTCACCTCCTGCACTCCTCAGCCATTAAGCTCGATTCGGTCCCAGAATTGTTATCTTAGGCCAATTTCCTCTTTCCCTCAACTCTGCCGTAATTGTTCTCAATGCCTTCCCCTTCCTTTCTCTCTCTCTCTCTGTCCAGTTTCAGCCACCAGCCTCTGTCTCAGGTCTGTTCTTCTACTGCTTCCCATAGCCATAAACTGTCACCAATTATCCTTCAACTGCAGCCATTTCCAGAAGGGCACCTGCATTAGCCTACTGTAGCAAAAGTAGCAAGTCTTATATTGCCTTAAAGACTAACAGGTTTTACGGATCTGTTTTCATGGACTAGCCCAAATGTTTTCATGGACTAGCCCACTGCTTGAGATGGGCAATTTTATCCCATATCTTCAGCTATTTCTTTAAATCCTCCGGGGGGGAAAAACTTCAGCCAATGTTTTTTATGGCACATCTGTCAACCACATTTGCTGCCCCCTTGTTCAGTCCAAACAAAGTAGCTTATCCCGTGTTATTTTCAAATTTAGCTTGATGTCTCACTTCCATAGCAGCCATTTCCAAAGCAGCTATTTTATATCCAATACACAGCAGCAAAGCTAGGTTTCTGCCCTACCCAGTTATGCTAGAAGTTCACTCAGAGGCCACTCATAGTATATAAACATAGCAAAACATAAAGCAACAAATAAAAACACAATGTTTTTCACAGAAGCCTAAAGCAGGCCTTTCAACATCCATCTGTTCTGGGTGGCCTTTTCCCAGTGCTGCCGATTTATTAGTTGTTGTTTTTTTAAAGCTATTTTAGGGTGGCCCTCTTGGTTAGTAGATGCTGAGAACTGTAACCCAGATAACAGGTTTCCCAAGCCACTTAAGGCATTTTATATAGTTCACCTTAGAATGATTTCTAAAAGGCAACAGGAAGAAATAAAACAAAGTAATTTATACGTATATCAGAGTTTAGTTCAAACAACAACAACAACAACAACTTGTGGGATCATCTTTTCCCACATCAATGTGGGAAAAGATGATCCCACAAGACAAAAGATGATCCCACAAGCCTTCCTCATACCATTGTAGGTGCAAGAGACAACAGCGTGAAAGAGATCTTTCCAGTAGTGGCTCCTCACCTTTAGCGTCCCCAGGAAGGCTGTCCCTGGCACCCTCACGGCTGTAATATAGAAGCCAAATGAACATAGGTCAATTTCACCAGGTTTTTAAGGACAGTTAATATGAGTCCTTTTTTTAAAAAAAAAACTTAAAGCAGTTTTTATTTATTTGAATTGATTGCTGTTGCTGCTTTAGTCTCATTATGCTAGTTTGCATATTTTATTTTATTGTATCTCTTTAATTGAATTATTTTTTTTTCTTTATCCTTTTTTTTTAGGCACCAAAGGCAGGGACTTTTCATTGAAGATATAGGATATGAATTCTGCAATCAAACAATATTAATATCAAATGCTCTAGGCAAGAAATCACAGGGCAACAGCTGGCTCACTTCACTGGACACATGTGTTTCTGATGCCATGTCAATGGTATTCTGATGGTTAGGCCCATTTCAACTAAGCCAGGTAGAGACTCTCATTGAAACAGTGGAATAAATACATAATATAATGTGAATTGGGTCCTTCATGGAAAGAGCCAAACACAAATAAATACAGTTAACATGATTCCCCTCCCCCCCCCCCCGCTGCCACTTTTCAAAGGAGAAGAACTATACATATTCAGGTTTGCAGCTTAGGTGTGCTCCTGGATTAATCTCTGAGTCTGGATGCCCAGATTTTGGCAGTAGCCAGAAGTGCTTTTGCGCAGTTAAAACTGGTGCGCCTGCTGCTCCTGTTCCTTGAGATGTCTGATTTGGCTACAGTGACACATGCCTTAGTTACATCCCACTTGGATTACTGTCACACACTCTATATGGGGCTGCATTTGAAGATGGTTCAGAAACTTCAACTGCTTTAAAATGCCAGACTACTGACTTGGGCCAGTTATAGGGAGCATATAACTTCCCAGTTACTACAATTGCACTAGCTACCAGTCCATTTCTGGGCCCAATTCAAAGTGCTGGTCATGACCAATAAAGCCCTATACAGCTTGGGTCCAGGCTACCTGAAGGACTGTATCTCCCCATAGGAGCCTTCTTGGCATTTAAGATTATCAGAGGACGCTCTCCTTTGGTCCCATTGCCAATGCAGGCACAGCTGATGGGGACAGCTGATGAGAGAGGGCCTTCTCTGTGGCAGCTCCCAAGGTTATGGAACGCTCTCCCTCAGGAGGTGAGGTTGGCCCCCCTCGCTTTTATCCTTCCACTGACGGTTGGAGGCCCATCTTTTCAGGAAGGCTTCTAACAGGCATTTTAACAATCATGATTAAGTCCCTGAATGCCTTTTTAAAGTCAAGTTAGTTTTAAATATTTACTTACTTTTAATTATTCAACTGTATTTTAATTAGCATAGAATTTAATTCTTTTTTAATGTTTAACTTATTATATTTTAATTCTGTTCTTTTAATATTGTGAGCCACTTTGGATCCCCTTATCAGGTGAAAGGTGGCCTATAAACAAACAAACAAACAAACAAACAAACAAACAAACAAACAAATAAATATTCCACAAGCCTCCAGGTGTATAGGCCTCCATATCATGTGCCGGCTTTGTTTATTACAGGGCACTTATTAATGGCATCTTGTACAAAAAAAATTCTGCCATTTATAAGCCTCAAAAACCAGAAGCTTGTGGAAATGATGCTGTGTGAGTTGCTAGTACAAATCACAGGATAGTTCTTCTAGCAGTACAGAGTGGCTCTGGGCCAGGACCGTGTGGGGTATTTTTGTAGGCCCTGGGCAATCCATCATTCCCATCTGGATTTGGGCCTGGAAAATTAAGGTGCATGGAGAGTCAGTTTTAAGCAAGCACAGTTTATAACACTGCACATTCCTGATTTCAGGATAGACCAACATTTCCCAATTTTGTGGAGCATGAGCGAACATGAGGTAGCCTTAACTAAAGTCTTAACATGACAGATTTTTTTAAAAAAAACTATTTGAGATATAAGCATGGAGGAAGACAGAGAGCCAAGAGCATCCCCCGCCCCCAGATCCCCCACCATCTGAGAAGGATCTCCAACCAGTAAGTTCAGGAACCAGAAATTAAGCGAACATCAGTGTGGTTGTTGTTGTTTTTTAAATGAGGAACTCAACAAAATAAGGATTTATTAATCATCACAGGGTCAAAGTGGAAAGAAGAAGCAAATGAGGCTGAGAAACAACACTTAGAAGTGCTGGCAACAGTCATGTGGGTAACAGAGTCAGATTATTGACTGGCTTTAGTCAGTGAAAAGTCTGAGAGGGATGAGTCATACGTGTGTAACTGAGGGGTCAGGTCTCAGTAGGAAGATTTTACCACTACTTTTTCATGTGAGGAGCCATTTGTCTGAAACTCTTGTGTAAAAATTACTAAAGTTACCACATCACAGAAAATCTTTGAAAACTAGAGTAGTCTATTAGATGCACACACACGCCATGGATTTCATGTGAGCTTTTAAAAAATGAGCAAGCTAATTTTCTACACTGGGTTTTCTGCATGAAACCAATGTATTAATATGTGACATGGTGATATTGGCAGCTCAATATGTGCGGCTTGTAATATTCCGGGAAGACCATTAGCGACAGCATTCCACCAAACCAACGAGTAAACAGATGAAGCACTCATGTGGAGTGAGGGAAAAGGGTGACTAATGACTATCTGTACTGACATTAGAACTACATTGTATGCACAGATTATTATACTGTTCCCTAAAAAACAGCGATCACGAGAAAATGTACTGTGCCAGGTTGGAAAAGAAATATGGATAGTACCAACCATAAATGGCTGGTGAGTCTGGAAGGGACGGCGTTCTCCTACCCCTCCCTCATATTCTGATGTCAAAACTTACTTTTTCTTGTCACTTTATTATTTATATTATTAAATAACCACAGGAATAAAGTTTCTTTAATAATCACTTATTTCCCCTCTTCCTCCTTTGCTGCTACCAGCCTTTAGTTGCCCCATATGTGGATATTTGCCTCTTCACCCAAACCCTTATAATACTTTCCACATAGCTAGTCCTTGGGTATTGAGTTCCACACCGTTCACCTCAAATTAATCTAATAAGATTTTATTAAAATAATAGCATCCAAATGATGTTATTTATTCCTAGGCTTTACATTCATTCAGCACAATTTTTCACTCTCTCTATCACTACTCTCTCTCTCAAACATTTAAACTAACAAAACAAGAGGGCCAGGTATCCTAAACAAACAGTTGAAAGTAAAAAAGCTAGAAGGGATTATGGAGAGTGGAGACAATTCAGTTGTGGTTACCTGCAAAGTTTGTGCTATGTTTGTCTTTGTTCCTCAGAGTAAAATGCTGTATACATGTAACAAGTGTAAACTTGTGGCACTGTTAGAAGAGAAAGTCAGAGACCTGGAGCAGCGAGTAGCCACACTCAAGGCTATAAGGGAAGATTAAGCCTACATTGATGGAACTCTTGAGCAGCAGCAGCTGTCAGAGGGGGCACTGCTGATGGAAGAAAACCAAAACATTGCAGTGGAGGAAAATGCTGTAGAGGCTACAAACATAGTGGAGGAACCACCATGGAAAAGAATCACAGTGAGGAGCAAAAGAAGAAGACACTCTTCCCCGGTGGAACTACAAAACCTTTTTCAGTTACTTGAAGAAGAGTCTGTTGGACAGCATGCAGAGGAGACCCCACAGGAGGACATGAGTAGGTCTGAAGTGCAGCAGAATAGAATCAATGAACCCACACTCTACAAAAAGAAGATGAGGAGAGTAGTTGTAGTAGGGGACTCCCTACTATGTGGAATTGAGACTGAAATATGCCGGGGAGGATCCATGGACTTCCCAGGTATGCTGTCTCCCTGGAGGACAGATAACGGATGTGATGGAAGGATTGCCATCAGTCATAAAACCTACAGATACATATCCCTTTCTTCTTGTCCACGTGGGAACAAACAACACAGCTAAGAGGAGCTACCGAGAAATCACGTCTGACTTTGAAGCTCTGGGAAGGAAACTCAAGGACTTTGGGGCCCAGATAGTTTTTTCATCCATCCTACTGTTGCTTGGAAGAGAAAGGAAGATCCTCTGGGTGAATGACTGGCTACGAAGGTGGTGTTGATGAGAGGGATTTGGTTTTTGGGACCACGGGCTAAGCTTCCTGGAAGAAGGACTGCTAGCAAGAGATGGCTTGCATCTAACAAGGACTGGGAAGAATGTGTTTGCCTACAGCACGAAGAACTTCATCAAGAGGGCTTTAAACTGAATTGGAAGGGGGAGGGAGACGCAAGCACAGAGTTAACGGTAGATGAAGCCTTACACACAATAAGAGGAATGGACCAAACTGATCAAAAGGGCAACAATAATAACATTAACAACCATAATCATAATAATAATCATAACAATAATCATAATAATAATCATAATAATATTCATAAAAATGTACAAAGACAAACAGGCCACAAATCACACAACCTCCGGTGTCTGTATACGAATGCCAGGAGTATGGTAAACAAACAAGAAGAATTGGAAATTTTGAATCAGGAGGGTAAGTATGACTTGATAGGAATAACTGAAACTTGGTGGGATGACTCCCATGACTGGAATACAGCAATTGAAGGATATAAACTGATCAAAAAGAACAGAGAGAATAAAAAGGGAGGTGGAGTGGCAGTATATGTCAAAAATATGCATTCCTGCACAGAAATACAGGAGGAGGAGATTGGCTGTCCCATCGAGAGCATCTGGATCAATCCAGTTGGGGCAAAAAACAAAAGGAACTTGGTAGTTGGAGTCTACTACCAACCGCCCAATCAAAGAGAGGAAGTGGACAAAACTTTTGAAAAACAAATTGCAGGGTTTTCAAAGAGATATGACGTAGTAGTGATGGGAGATTTCAATTATCCAGATATATGTTGGGAGGCAAATTCTGCCCAGTATGGCCCTTTGAAGAAATTCCTGGCTTGTGTGGCTGATAATTTTCTCCTACAAAAAGTGGAGAAAGAAACTAGAGGATTTGCTATCCTTGACTTGATTCTGACCAACAGAAATGACTTGGTGGGGGAAGTGGCAGTAAGGGGAACTCTAGGCAAGAGTGACCATGTCCTTCTAGAATTCTTGATTTCAAAGGAAATGAAAGCGGAGTGGAGCCACACACTTCTGCTGGATTTTTAAAAAGCCAATTTTAATAATCTCAGAACAAGGTTAAATAAGGTCCCATGGCAGGAGATTCTAACAAGAAAAGGAGTCCAAGAAGGGTGGGAGCTTTTAAAAAAAAGAAATTCTAAAGGCACAACTACAAACAATTCCGACAAGAAAAAGAGGGGGGAGGCAGCAAAAAAGGCCAGTGTGGCTTCACAAAAAGCTCAGGGAGGACCTAAAAACCAAAAAAGCCATGTACAGGAAGTGGAAAGAAGGTCAGGTCACCAAGGATGAGTACAGACAAGTAGCAAGGAAATACAGGGATGGCATTAGGAGGGCAAAAGCTGAGAATGAGCTGAGGTTAGCTAGAGACACTAAAAGCAATAAAAAAGCATTCTTCAGGTATGTGAGTAGCAAAAGAAAAACAAAATACATAGTGACACAGCTCCGCAATGGAAAAATGATAACAGAGGACAACAAAAAGGCAGAGGTGCTCAATTCCTATTTTAGTTCAGTCTTTTCCCACAAGACAGCCTATGAACTTCCAAACAAATTGGAAGTGCAAGTGGAGGGGACAGGATTGCAGCTAGAGATTGATAAACAAATAGTCAAGGAATACCTTACCACCTTGAACAAATTCAAATCTCCAGGGCTGGATGAACTGCATCCAAGAGTAGTGAAGGAACTGGCTGAAGAACTCTCAGAACTGCTATCCATTATTTTCTTGAAACAGGTGAGGTGCCAGAGGATTGGAAGAGGGCTAATGTTGTCCCTATCTTCAAAAAGGGTGAAAAAGAGGAACCTGGGAACTACACGCCAGTCAGCCTTACATCAATTCCAGGCAAAATTCTGGAACAGCTCGTAAAGCGGTCATTGTGCAAGCATCTCGAAAACAATGCAGTAATAACTAGAAGCCAACACGGATTTGTCAAGAACAAATCCTGCCAAACTAATTTCATCTCGTTTTTTTATCTGGTCACCTCCCTGATAGACAGAGGGAATGCTGTAGACGTAGTATATCTTGACTTCAGCAAAGTGCCCCATGATATCCTGCTTAGCAAGCTAACTAGGTGTGGGCTGGATAGATCAAGTGTCAGGTGGATACACAACTGGCTACAGAATCATACTCAGAGGGTGATGATTCATGGGTCTTTCTCTAACTGGGAGGAGGTAACAAGTGGGGTACCACAAGGCTCAGTCCTGGATCCGGTGCTCTTCAATATTTTTATTAATGACTTGGATGAGGGAGTGCAGGGAATGCTTGTCAAATTCGCAGATGATACAAAGTTGGGCGGAATAGCTAATACCCTAGAAGACAGAAACAAAATTCAAAATGATCTGGATAGGCTGGAGCACTGGGCCGAAAACAACAGAATGAAATTCAAGAGGGATAAGTGCAAAATACTGCACCTCGGAAAAAGAAACCAATTACATAGTTACAAGATGAGGGATACCTGGCTCAGCAAAACTACGAGTGAGAAGCATCTTGGAATTGTTGTAGATCACAAGCTAAATATGAGCCAACAGTGTGATGTGGCTACAAAAAAGGCAAATGCTCTTTTAGGCTGCATTAATCGAAGCATAGTTTCCAAATTCCACGAGGTGCTGGTCCCCCTCTATTCAGCACTGGTTAGGCCTCACCTTGAGTATTCAGTTCTGGACACCACACTTCAAGAAGGATGCCAACAAATTGGAACAAGTTCAGAGGAGGGCGACAAGGATGAACAAGGGGCTGGAAACCAAGCCTTATGAGGAAAGGCTGAAAGAATTGGGCATGTTTAACCTTGAGAAAAGAAGACTGAGGGGTGATATGATGCACTTTTCAAATATTTGAAAGGCTGTCATACAGAGGAGGGGCAGGATCTGTTCTCGATCATCCCAGACATGCAACAATGGGCTCAAGTTAAAGGAAGCCAGATTTCGGTTGAATATCAGGAAAAACTTCCTAACTGTTAGAGCAGTATGACAGTGGAACCAGTTACCTTGGGAGTTGGTAAGTGCTCCAACACTGGAGGCATTCAAGAAAAACTTAGATAATCACCTGGCAGATATGCTTTGATTGTGTTCCTGCATTGAGCAGGGGGTTGGATTTGATGGCCTTGTAGGCCCCTTCCAACTTCACATTTCTATGATTCTATGATTCGATGTAACTCTCATTTCTTTATTAAAAATTACCCTCTACCCATCACTCCTCCAAAAACCTGATCAACCCCTCAACTCCCCTAGTTTCTCCAAGCTAATCAGAAACCAACATTTCCATGTTTCCCACTCCCTCTCTGCCATCACATACTTACCAAACCAATGCATTTCAAAACAATACACTTACTATTACCATAAAAACAACACATTTAAACATAACAGGGCATTATAGCCCCCAGTGTTCTATGGTGAGTTGCCCCTAGAGATGGGGACAAACCACCAAGTTTGTCTTGGTTCATGGTTCGTCAAGCTCAATGAACCATGAACCACAAATTTCTCCACAGTGAAAGGATGAACCACAAATCTGTTCATCGGTTCATTGATTTTTTTTAGACAGCCTGTTGCTGAGCCCTGAGCTACTCCACCCCCACAGCCTGTCCCCTTGCCCCCCTTCCCACTTCTCCTTCTCCTTACCTTGGCTGCCACCACCTGCGCCACCATGGCTTCTGTCACCACTGCCTCTGCCACTGCCTCCACTGCCATCTTTGCAAAGATGGCAGTGGCGGCATCCCTTAGAGCCGGCTCTGCTGCCCTAAGGGAAGCCTCAGCCCCCTTTTGCAAAGATGGTGGTGGCAGCTTCCCTTAGGGCAGGAGAGCTGGCTCTAAGGGAAACCAGGGTGCCCTTTGCAAAGATGTTGCTGGTGGCTTCTGTTTGGCAGCAGAGCCACCTCTAAGGGAAACTGGGCTGCCCTTTGGGGCCCATCTTTGCAAAGGACAGCCTGGTTTCCCTTAGATCTGGCTCCACTGGCATAATGGAAGCTGTCACTGCCATCCTTGCAAAGGGTGACCCAGTTTTCCTTAGGACAGTGGAGCCAGCCCTAAGGAAAGCCGGCACTGCCATCTTTGCAAACATGGCAGCGGTGGCAGTGTCGGCACAGGCGGCAGCTGCAGCAGCCAAGGTAAGGAGGCAATGGGGCAGTGGGAAGGGGGTGGAGGCCAGGCTGTGGAGGTGGGGGCTCAGCTGTGTGGGTGGAGGTAGCCTAGCCCTTCCCTCTCTGCCTATGGGCCCGCTAATCAGCTGTTCAGAGGGCCCATAGGCAGAGAGGGAGAGCCATAGGCAGAGAGGAAAGACTAGGCTGCCCAGCAGCCTAGTCGTCCCTCTCCGGCTATGGGGGACAAATCCCTTCATATTCATTGGAGTCTCCGGAATTGATGAATACGAAGGGATGAATATCGCAATTCAATTTTTTATTCATCCCCATGTCTAGTTGCCCCCTGTTCCAGTTCACAAGCCACACCTGTTACCACCTGCTCCAAGGCAAATTAGTCCTAGGCTCCCACTGCCATTTTATTTTATTTTATTTTATCTCCTCTCCTCTCCTCTCCTCTCATTTATATTTCAGCTTTCTCCCAGAACTGGGACCTTATTCTCTCACAAAGTAAGTTTAAACAAAGTACAAATAAAACTGCAAAGAAGTTACAATGTTATGTAAAGCACGGTTAAACAAATTATGCTGAGTTGGAAGAAATTGAAATTGGCCTGGCTGTGTGTGTGTGCTTTAATATGCTTAAAGGTTACAGATTAATTAAAGTTATAGTGCTTTTTACTTTTTCTTTAAAATGAAGTGTTTCGGACGAGTATTCGCTATTTCAGTGTGCCACTTTCAGGCTATAAGCTCCTTTAATTTTGGATTCAAATATGATTTAAGTTCTTGTCTACGACTTCTATAGCTAAAAGCTTGCAGTTGAAATATATTTTTCTGATATACTGTACATGCTGCTTACAACTTAAATTTTATTTTTAATGTACTTTTATTTGCAACTTTTCATAGTTGTAAGACTTTTGGATGGCAATCACACCTGCAGCTTTTCACAAGTTGCAAGGATGGATTTCTGTTTAACCATTTGTGCCTACCATGTTTTTAATAGCTGTAAGACTTTTTGTTGTTTTTCAACAACTTTTAAGTAATTTTATGCCTATAGAACATAGAAACAATGTAAATAAATAAAGTGTGTAGAAACAGTCAAGATGATTTTGCCTGAAATTATTGCAACACCGAAAAGACAAATGATGAATATTGATGATTGTCAATGATTGTCTGGCTTCATTCTGGAGTTGAGATAAATGCCAGCTGTGATGAACCCAGGCTTCTAATTTTTCCCTAGAGATCTATAAAGTTCTATAGTGCTTTTAGGGAGAGGTTCAGGTGTCAGAATCCTTAACCTGACATCTGTACAGGATGGGAAATTTGCTGTCATGTCACCAGTCATGAGCACCGAAAGAAACTGCATGTCACATTCTGTATATCTAAACTTGCTGTTCTCAAATGTAGCTTATCTTATCCAGGTGTTAACACAGTGCTCAAATCAGAGAAAGAGTTTGTGCCACTCATCAGACAGTAGCTTCTTCCCTGCTTTTAATAGGGGGTTGTCTTCTCTTCCTCCCTGCTGATACCAGTCTAGAGAGGCCAAGTTATAAAGACCCTTTCATCAAGTTAAAACGTTATGACACTTGAACATTTGCCCTTGATACTTTGCTTGTCTGGTTCTGGCATTAGTCCCTGTCCTGTGGGAGGGAGAGTGCACCACGAGTGAGGCCTCAGGGATCACATCTTGGACTCCAGGTGGCTCTCCAAGGTGTGAAGGTATCTGTGCGCTTCCTTTTGCTATACTGTATCATGCTGCATTCCTATCAACCATCTATATAATAAGCCTTCGATTGCATCAGTGGCTTTCTGTCTTCATCAGGACTCAAAACCAACAAGTACCACAATCTCAAAGTAATATTTGTGCATGCACAAACTTTTGTTTAAATATGCAGGATATGGCATGCAATTTCTTTCTCCTTGCTGTACTCCATGATCGCTCCGGAATCATACAAACAACCCTGATTTCAGCCTGCTTTTGCACATTTGTGTGGAAACAATGCACATACCTAACCCAGGCTGATGAAAAGTCCTGCAGGACTCAGACATTCACTATATATAAATTTAGTATATTATTTTGCATATGGGCCAGGTGGCTTTGTTTATTTGTTGTTTAAACCAATTTCATATGGAGGGTGTGAAGGGGATGCTCTGGCTGTCCCTGGCCATCTGCACTGTCCCCATGCCTACTGGTGGACTTCATGGAGGCCATCTGCACTGTCCCCATGCCCACTGGTGGACTTCATGGAGACCCTGGAGATAGGTTGGCCTGGGGGTGCAGAGAATGAGAATGAGGCCCCAGGTAGGAGACAAAGGTGGATGAATCACATCTGGATGAGGGGGCAGAGGCTGGGTCAAGCTCATAGGACTTGGCCTTAAAGGGGAGGGAAAGGAAGAGGAGGGGCACTCATCACTCTTGACCGACTCAGAGGGAGAGGAGCAAGTGGAGGTGGTGATGGAGCAGGTCCCCATCTTCTGCACCCTTGGGGAGGACTGCCTGCTGATGATCCGGAATGCCTGGACTAGGAAATGGGTCTAGTTCCAGATTGCTAAAGAGCAAAGACACAGGAGAGGCCTGCCATTCTTCAGCTCACCACCAACCCCAACCCCCTGGAGACCCAGATGACCAGTTGGGCACCCCAGCCTGACCCCGATCCAGAGGAGGTACTGGCTAGGGAAGCAGCAAAAGGAGCACCTTTGGCAGAGCCACCAAAAGCACGACAGACTTGAGGGACATGAAAACCCGTAACAACCCAGCATTACCAGCCCTCTTTAGAGGGTGTCAACTGGCTGGAGTCGGTGTGGAAAATCAGTCACAGACTCGGGACTATACCAGCCTAGTGATGGGAACTCAGGCATAGTTGAGAATGGGAAGCAGCAGGGGGATGATGGACTTAACTCAGCCTCCTTGTGGACTGTCAAGATGGGGTACACCAGGTGCCCTACCAATACTTGTGCCCCATTCCCCCACCTTGATAAAGACCAGTTTGAGTGGTAAAACGAGTCTTGAATTCATGGAGCCCATAGTCGAGGAGACCTTCTTGGGTCACAGGTGGTTCCTTCTTTTAAAAGATGGCATTTTTTAAAAGATGGAATTTTAGAGGCAGCAACAAGACTATTACTGGATAACTAAGGAAGCAGAAAAGGAAACCCTGTATTTCTTTGTATGTCATAAACAAGCTTGTGGGACAATGAGTGCAAAACAGCGTAAGGAGAAACTCACTATTGATTGAGTTTGGACATGGGAGTTATGTGGTTTAATACTAGTCAGAAAAAGATATATACCAGTATTTCTATTGATCAGAAGTGCTATGACAAGAGATAATTGGAAATCATGGTGCCAAAACATTTTTTTAAAAACTGCACTTTTTAATTAGATTTGCTGAGTAGGTTTAGACACAGTCATGGTTTCCCAAATGTTTACAAATCCACTCTTGTTTTAAAAAGAACTACCCATGTACATGTTATACTCAACTTAACTGCCATATAAAATTCCTTAAGAAAATCATTACGCAGGAAACCTAGATCATCATGGTGACCCATATGGTGCATTTCAAGTGATTTAGTACTACACAGATTTTTTGGTTCAGTAATAAGGCATAATTTCTTCCGGAGGTTTTCCAACACAAAGAAAAAGTACAAGGTTCTAATCAGGACTGATAACTTAGAGGCACAGGAAATACTGACTAAGAATGCAGGGATGGTCTGTACCACTCAAGGCATACATGTCTAATTTTGCAAGCTAAGCAGAGTCAGGTCTGGTTAGTACTTGCTTGGGATTCTCTTGAGGAATACCAAAGATCTCTAGGTAAGATTAGGAAAGTAGCCTGACTGACACCCTGGAGAAACCCTGCCAGTCAGAGCTGGCAATGCTGGGTGAGCTGGATCAACAGTCTGATTCAGTATAAGGCAGCAGCCTGTATTGTTCAGTCGAGTAACAAACTGTTCAAAAGATCAGAGCGTGATGCTATATAAGACCTGGCAGAGCTCTGTTGGCCCCCTTGTGACACAAGAAATGCTGAGCAGTTGTAGTACTATTATAGTTTAATGGAAGTAGTATTATAGTTTAGCAAATTGATCTGCCTAAGAGAGTACTAAAGGTAAAAAAGGAGATTTTCTATGGTTACCAATCCATCATTTAAAGACACTTGGCACACTGTGTGTCTTAAGTATATTCACATTTATAGGTTTACTTCAAGGATTTGGTCTGAACGTACCCAAAAAGCAAGTAAGAAGTGGCACATTCTATCTGCTCTTGTATTTACCACACTTGTCTCCTTTCTTCACATGTGTATTACGTTTTCTAAAGTGGGAACACTGAGCTAATCAGGCTATCTATAAATATAACAGCATAGATCAGTATAAATGTGCTTTGATTTAAACATACTTAAGCTACCAGGGGGATTTCAGGATTAGTCTAATTGGGCCTGCAGAGCTGCCGTCTTGATGGATGTGATATGATGCATTTGTATAATTGGCTTGGTGCAGCTCTAAGGCTCCCGGGTGGGAAGTGAAAGCAAAGTGAAGAAGCAGCTAATACCAACTCTACCAGTAAGGAGACAAACCTTCTGGGCTGTTTTGAAGAAACCAAAATTTCAAGGCCATTCAAAATGAAAACTAGGAAATGAATATGTAGGCATTAACACCGAAACACAACACATAAGACCGTATCTGAAATCTGAAAAGCCTGATGCAGATGTTTCCTACCGCAAAGGGAAACTATAAACTGACTATTTGCTAAAATACTCAACATATGATGTGTATGTCCCTGCCAAACCATGACTAGGTCTTTCCAGCCTCATACAGTTTCTAGTATAATGTATTTGTATGTTGATGTCATGAGAACATTGATTTTCCTACTCCAAAGGCAAGCAGTGATATGGAGAAAAAGAAGGGACTAGAAACCTAGCTCCTTTTTTTCAGCAACAGTATGTTTCTCATACAGCTTTGGAAAGTGTCGTTTTTGGACGATGACCATCAAAACGCCCTAGTCAACATGCCCCAGGCTATACTGATCAAAGGCTCAGAGACCTGTCCTACAAAAAGGTAACTTTTACAATGGCTCATTGTAACACTTTGCTCCAGCTTTGTGCAGGAGTAGGAAAAGTAACCAAAGTCTTTTAGGACTAGTCTTTAAACATCTCAGATTAGACTTGTAGTTTGAAAATCTATCACTAAAGCAGAAACAAAGCATTGTTGTCACATTCATAGAATTTTGTGGGAGGATTTGTAAGACCAGTTTGTCATCCACAGCCAACATCCATTTCAAATCAATGCAAACCAGTTGAAGTCTCATTATCTGGGGAAATGGTGCTTGGTTTCAGAATGAGATTAGAAACTGAAGAGGGAGGGAGGGAGAGAAACCACAAAATGGAAAACGGCAGTGTCTGTTGTCTACTAATGATAGATTTGTTAGAAGATACTGCCCTGTAATAATAATGTTGAGGTAAATTTCTTCTAATTTATTTTTTCATTGCTAAGTTTTACTGCAGAACCTAGGAATGTAAATCATAGCTAGTTTCACCTTTGCAGAAGAAAAGGTGAAATTGCAACATTCTTCTTTCCACATCTAGGATGACAAAGATTGCCTGGCACTCTCGGTAGAGGTTTGCAAAACTGCACAAATGGTCAAGAACTAGGTTGGTTGATGGTTTGGTTACGAATTTGAATGACTGGATGGGTTCTTTGCTTCTGCTGTACTTGCTGTATCTACATCCTTTGCTTTTCAAAGGGAAAATACACCAGGGTATTTTGTGTGACTTAAATTGACCTAAGGTGGTGAGAAGACAGGATTCTCTGGAAAAGACAATAATGATGGGAAAGATGGAAGGCAGCAGGAAGGGAGGAAGACCAAATAAAAGAAATACAAAATGGACTGACTCACTAAAGGAAGCCACAGGCTTGAGTTTACAAGAGCTGAGCAGGGCAGTCAAAGACAGGGCATTCTGGAGATCACTCATTCATAGGGTCACCATACATCAGAAGAGACTTGATGGCACATAACAACAAGGTAATCGGGTGAGCTCTTTTGTCTCTTTCTTAGCTGGAGGCAAGGGATCCCACAGGCTTTTAAAATTCCTTGTTGAGGTTATCTCACCATATCAAGATTCCAAACTGACAAAAACAATGAATTTAGCATTCTTTCCATCCTTAGCAGAAACCACTGGAAATTCTGAATATAGTGGGTAATATAAATATTATGTTGGACATCACTGATGAAAACACAAGTTTTCAAGGTCTTGAACTCGTTGTTGAGTCTGCTTTTAAAATGGTTGAGCTGTTATAATTTTGTGAGAGGATCATACTTTTCAGCGTAATCTTTGTTAAGGCATGCTGCAAAAAACCAACATCTAATAATATGTATATTCCCATGAGTTCACAATCAGTTCAGTGGAACATACCACCAAGAACATGCAGCACAGCTGTATCATTATAAAATTAAAGCAATTGTTAATCCCAATTAGAGAAGACCCATTGAATCAATTGTTGAATGGTTAATCAGCATTTATGTAAATCCCATTGATTCAGTGGGTCTATTCTGGTCAGGACTTGTAGTTGGATTTTGGCCCTAGAGTCACTATAATAAGACACCAGCCAAAATGCCATTGAAATGAATGGAATGTGTGCAGACCTCCTCATTTCCTTGGGAAATTCAGGAGATAAATGTGCAGGACACCTCTCTCACTCTCTAGAAAGATGTATTTCTAGCAACCGCATGCAGTCCCCCCCCTTTTTCATATGAAAGTAAGGCACACAATAAGTGTTGCACACTCTCCATTCATGTCAATGGAAGGACTCAATTGGCACATACCTTCCTTTGCATATATAAGCCAACCCACCTCAAAATGAAATGGGCCATCCCATGCATGTAAGATACACATATGTGCATCTGCAGTTGTCTTTGGCCAAACTTTTAATAAATTTCCACCAAGTGTCTTGCCTTAACCTCTATTTCTTTTTGGGAATAAAGTCTGAAGGAGAATATAAAAGCCTTAAATCAGTATTAAAACGTCAGACAAACACAGAATACCCTCTTAACTTAAGACACGGTAAAACACATTTTACTGCTTATTCACTCAGTATACTTTGGGATGTTAAAATGTCATCCAGTGGATTTATTGTTCCCCTTGGATCTGCATGCTTTCTGTGGGAAATCTCCTTGTTCCAATAAACCAGGATGATAGGAAGCATTTTATTATGGTTTACTTTTAAAATCCCACAAGCACAGAGAAGCCAAGACTGTCCTTTAGTATTCAAATGGTTATACCGACAGAGCATAAAAGGGAGAGATTGGTTAATGCTGCAAATCTAACAGCCTCCTTCTCTGCCTCCCAAAGCTTAATGCAAGGTCTGTACAGTACCTCTGTCACTTGGAGGAAGGGTGACATGGCCACCATGTAATGGCTTCTCTATGCTGCTTCTACAAAGGGAAGCACTACCCCATATGTCTGCTTTCCCCTCAAGGGGTTCATAGCATTTCAGGAGATATCAGCTTCACCATCTTCTTGAAGTCTATCAGACACCGTGGTAATAAAACTCTATACATTTTTGTATAAACAGGGGTCACTCCACAGGATAAAAGGAGCCCTGAATATTAATCATAGCAGCCCCACATGGCTTCTGGTTTGGGTAAGAAGAGGACCCACACTTTTATTTATTTATTTTCACCTTTCCTTAAAGGGGTCCAGAAAGATGTACATTGGGTGGGGAGCTTGTGTCTTTCCAGTTGTTTCTCAATCCTTTTCCACACCAGTCCCAGCTAGCGTGACCCATGGTCTGGAACTCTGAGAGCTGTCTTTCAACAATATCTAATCATTATTTTTATTGTGTGCTGTCAATTCTGAGTTATGGCAACCCTTTCAGGGTTTTCTAGATAGAAAACACCCAGAAGTGGTTTACTATTCCCTTTTTCTGGGGGCGCACTGGGATTGTGCAGCTTGCCCAAGGCCACACAGGCTAGCTCTACTCGCAGGAGGCACGGTGGAGAACTGAATGCAGGAATCCTCTTTCCACGGTGTACATAAGGTAGGTAGAACACACCTAGAGACTGAAGACGGTAATACATGTAGGTAGCAGAATTTGACCAACATGCCACTTTTTATGCCAATTTATGCTTAATATTTGGGAATATTAAAAGTTAGAAATATACATAAAGCCTACTAACAAACATGAATGGATGGAGCAAATTCTATAAAACATCACTGAAAATATTAACAAGCAAAAAATGGTAGAAATTGTATCACTGTACCAATTTAAAGATCAGATAAAATCCTAATGGAACAATATCTTCCCATGTCAGTGAAATAGTCTCATGATGAGGAAGGATCCTTACTAAATTAAACCAACCCTATACCTTGCTGCAGCGTGTGGGCAGGCAGTATATCAGCAGGTGGCTGCTTAAGGGTTTTTAGATCTTTTTTTTTTTTTAGACTTTCATTCCTTAAAATAATCTTCATTATTCATTCATGGTGACATGGGCTTCTTTCTCCCATGTTTCTTTCTTTGTTCTTTTTTATTGGCTTCTTTATGTCAATGGTGATGGCAGCAGAAGATATATTCTTGTGTAAATTATTACACATTTATCACAATTATAAACTGATATACTTGTAATATCATTATTGACAATAAAACATACTACAGCTACCTTTTTAGAAAATGATCCTTTTGTTACCTGACTTTCTTCTGGAATGCTTGGGTGTTACATGACATTGTGGGGGAGGGGGGTAGAGATGGGACAAAAAAAGTTGACACTCCTTCCCCCACATCATTCCTCCCCAAAAGATCCAGAACAATGGGCAACTCCAGAATTATCCATGATATACTGGTAAAAGAAAATGGTGACTTCCAGGAGATAAGCCAAGAAGCTCTTTGCTACTGGAAACAAAGGTGAACAACTCCAAACCAATGGTAGATGAGGTAATGAATCATAGAATCATAGATTAGTGAAGTTGGAAGGGGCCTATAAGGCCAATTGAGTCCAACTCCCTGCTCAGTGCAGGAATACAAATCAAAGGATATCTGACAGATGTTTGTCCAATTTCTTCTTGAATGCCTCCAATGTTGGAGTGCTCATTATCTCCTGAGGTAATTGGTTCCATTGTTGTACTGCTCTAACAGTTAACAAGTTTCCCAGTTTCTTGGACTGAGAGTGAACTGAACTCTCAGATGCCCTCTTGGTGCTTAGTTAAGCCAGGCCATTGGCCCTTTAAGTTCCCTTGTTTTGTTAAATAAAGGTTCTGGTTCTGCAGCAACTTATTGTCATGGAGGGGGACCGGGGGGGTGGCGGCTTCTCACACCTTGAAAGACAGCAACAAAATTCAAAAAGATACTGATAAGCTTGAACACTGGGCTTGAAGCAACAGAATGAAATTTAACAGACATAAATGCAAAGTTCTGCACCTACAG
Organism: Intellagama lesueurii; assembly: GCA_037013535.1. Lineage (NCBI taxonomy): Eukaryota > Metazoa > Chordata > Lepidosauria > Squamata > Agamidae > Intellagama > Intellagama lesueurii. The sequence goes on from JBAJHW010000001.1 coordinate 255,925,702, forward strand.
AAACAAACAAACACACAAACACACACACAGTTACAAGATGGGGGATACTTGGCTCAGCATTACTACATGTGAGAAGGATCTTAGAATTGTTTTAGATCACAAGCTGAATATGAGCCAGCAGTGCAATGTGACTGCAAAAAAGGAAAATGTATTTTAGTCTTCATTAACAGAAGCATGGTCTCCAAATCCCATGAGGTATTAGTTTTCTGTTTGTCACTGGTTAGGCCTCATCATGAGAGTGGATTTGAGTCCTTTCTCCTCTACAAGGTCTAACATGCTATGCAGGTGGGCCAGGCAGGGGGTCCCACAGCAAGGGTGCTGGATGCACACTGAGAGCTGTCCCTGCAGTCAGACCATATGGACCCCCTCTCCAGCCAGTGAGTATGGTCCAGTGGTGGTTTCCCCAATCCATGGCCTGATAGTACTTGGCCGAGGCACAACCAAAGTCCAAAGGAACCTGGCTGGTACTTTCAAGAGCACAGACAATGGGCAGGAAGCAATGGAGCTTTGACACTCACCTCCCTTAGGTTGGGGGACGATTCAGCCCCAGGTGGACATTCTTGGTTCCTCTGATTGCAGCACTGAGCCAGCACTGCTTCTCTAGCCAGCGAGGCTCGTGTTGACAGGCTTGGTCATGGTGGATGTGGGAGGCTTCCTCTGGGAGCACCATCATTTCTACTCAGGGTTGCAGCCTTCTCTGGAGGGCGCTTCCCTCAGCTTCACCTCTTTGGCCTCACACACCTCCCAGTCCACCATGCCACCCCGAAGGTTCCCTCTATGTCATCTGGTCCCTCCTTAAGTAGGAGTCCCACCATGGCTGCACCTGCTGCTTCCATCATGTCTCCCTCTGTCTCATCATCCCCACCCCAATCCACTGGGGAGTTGCATGTGGGAAAGGCTGCTGCCCATCATGCCAAGGTGTGGAGCCCAACAGTCGAGTCAAGGGTACTCTCCCCAGCCCTACATAGAGTATTAGCTATTCTACCCAACTTTGTGTCATCCACAGATTTGATAAGTATTCCTTGTACTCCTTCATCCAAATCTTAATAAAAATGTTGAAGAGCACCAGGCCCGAAACTGAGTCTTTGAGTACCACTCTTGTTACCTCCTTCCAGTTTAAGAAGGAGCCATTGATAAACAGTCTCTGAGTACAATTCTGTAACCAACTGTGTATCCACCTGACAGTTGTTCTATCCAGTCCACACCTAGTTATCTTGCTAATCAGAATATCATAGGGCACGTTGTCAAAAGCTTTGCTGGAGTCAAGATATATTACAACTACATCATTCCCACCATCTACCAGGGAGGTTACGTGATAAAAAAACAGATAAGATTAGTCTGACAGAATTTGTTCATGACAAATCCTCATTGGCTTCTAGTTATTACTGCATTGTTTTCAAGGTTTCACCCATTTTCTATTTCTGCCAATCAGTTTAAAGATGAATGAGCCATACTGTGAGAGTTCAACTCTAGCCACCCCTTTTTTTACTTCCCTCAACAGATAGGCCAGATTAAAACAGTAATGTTTACTTCTAACTTAGTGGTTAACATATTTACAGGCAGTAAAGCTTCAACATTCTCTTCTTCCTCCAACAGGGGGTGAATAGGGTTCCAGGAACAGTTCACTGGGTCATTCAATCTTTTGGGGTTCAAATTGCTTTCAGTTACCCCTTTCAGTTCTTCCCATGAGTCTCCTGACTCCAGCATGTACAACCGGGGCAATGATTCATCTGTTCCTGGCTCCAACAGTCTGTCTTGTTGGGGTGATTCCCCACCACCTCGTGGGTAAGTTGTCTCGATAGGAGGCTGCTTCTTCCCCTCCTCTCTCTCTCTCTCTCTCTCTCTCCCTCTCTCTCTCCTTTCTCTCACGATACAGGCTCATTCTTCCCATATTTTCCAACTCCATTCCTGGCTCTCCTTGATCTGATCTCCTTTTCTCTCTGCTATAAGGGTTTTTGAGGGGGTTGACTATTGCAACACCTTTTTGCTTCTTCCCATGGCACCATAAATCCTTCCCATTTATGGGTCCCTGGATTCTCAAGCCAGAACCATTCCCAACCCTCTGGCAGCACTTTTCTCTCCTTCATTTCTACAGTTCCAGCTTCTACCTCTCCTTCTCTCTCACTTCTTCTCCCCGCTTGCTCCACATGTTCCCTTTTTATATCTTCCTTTTTCTGCCCTTCCTCCTCTCTAATCATCTGTCCTTCTCTTGCTCCCCCCCCCCTTCTCCTCCAACAGGAAGCTTTGTGTTTTCTTCTGCTCCTGTCTTTTTCTTCTGCTGGTCTTGCAAGGCACCTTCGCACTTTCTACAGCAAAGGGGACGGCAGTTGGGTGGGGGATCTTATCCTCTTGCCCTCCTTTTCACACATACGAACCCCATTCAACATTGTTTTTCATTTGTGGTTATGTGAAGGCACACCGCTAGATCACGACAGTCTAAGAATGGGAAGGTTGCATATGCTTCCCATGCACCCAATGAATGCCAGCTTCAGAGCTTTGCTAAGAAACAACCTGTATGTTACAGATAATCTGTTATGATAGCTGAAATTGCCTTAGTGTTCCAGTGTTGAGGCACACTTCCAAATTTCTGAAATCAGACTTGCAAGTAAAGCCTGTGTGTGACTTTTAGGCATTAATCACATTGCAGATTACATAAGGCAAGGAAGTACCTGAAGTGGAAATCAACACTTTCAGGAGTTAAGGAGCTCCCTTTTATTATGACAGGTTACCTGCAACAAACATTTCTTACCTAAACATAAAGGGAGACCTTGGTGGAATAGCAAAGATATAGATGGATCTGCCCTTTCCTTTTGTGGTCTGTTGTTCTGCCTGTGCATGTGTTCATCCTTATTCACCAAAGAGAGAAGGGAAGTAAGTCCCTGTTGAGATCCTTCTACCCTAGACACGAAATGCAAAGTGTAGCAGTAGGTCAGCACTTCCTTGTGTTTAGGCTTAACTTGTCATTCCTCCCACCCCTCTCTGTCTGTTCTCTCTGTTGTACGTCTGTCTGCCGTCTTATTTGGATCATACTCCTGGTATTGGATGAAATCAAATCCGTAGAAGTGTACGTCACACTCTGTCTCTTAGGTGCCATAAGTGTCTTTGTTGTTTGTGTACAACCAACTAATGTAGCTACCTCTCTTTGGAATCTGTCTGAGCTAAGTATGACCAGTTTTCCAGGTTAGGCATCTTGGCCTTCACTCAAAACCCCAAAGCCTCTGCCAGATCTCTGAAGCCAATTGGATTGGGAAAGTACACAGTACATGGCTGTTTCCGGTTTATGGGGCCTCAGCGTCACTGCATACTTTGAAAGTCTGCCTGGCTTCCTGGCTCTGAGAGTCTCTTAGTTAAAACATCAAGAAGAAAGACAAAGAGAAAACACTTATCTAAAGTCCTACAAGCTGAACGAATTTTCCTTTAATTAGCACATCCAAGGTCTAGTTAAATGGGCTTATTCTTATCTCAGTAGATCTCTTTCTGATCCTCCTGTGGCTGCCTGCCTTTACCTTCACTTCCCATATACTCCAAAGCCCTGACTCAAAAGAAGAGTTTGGGAAGAAAGACACCTCCCCTTACCTGAACAGCATCTCTCCCTAGAGCATGAGCGGGGCACATTTGGCTTTCCAGACATTTTGGACTTCAATTCTTACAAACCCTAGCCACTGGTGAGGAATTATGGACATGGTGCTTCAAAATATCTGACTCCCTAACCCCGTTGTAGCAGGAAAACTAACACTTCCCAGTTACTATGGCATTGAATGGGAAATGTCTTTTCGTTTGGGGGAAGGTACTAGATCATGGGACAGTTCTCAAGTAAACATTCAGACAAAGGATACACCACGTGCATGTTACACTGATGTTTCCATTCAGGATGTGTACTTGCATCATTAAATACAAATACACAACATAGAATTTTGTGCAGCCTTAAAGATGGGGTTACGGTAGGACCCCCCCCCCCCATACCTGCTGGGGATTGGTTCCAAGCCCCCGTAGATACTTAAAACCGTGGATAGCAGGAAACGCTCTATAGAGAGCATAGTAAAAGGGAAAAAACCAGAAAAATTATTTTCATATGCAAAGACCATGCTATGTATTATTCACTAACGAGTATTTGTATTACAGTCTCTGGCCCCCTCTAATGGCCGATGTTGGTAATACATGTGAAAATATTTTTTTCTGAATTTTTTCCTTTTAATATTTTTAATATTTTCAGACCGTGGGTAAGTGAATCAGTGGATACTAACCCCATGGATGAGGGGATTCTACTGTATATTTGTCACAAGCTTTCATGGACTGATTCACTGATACTAGGCATTGGATATGTTGAAGTGGTCTTGATGGTGCCTCCCCAAGAACCCTCTTCCTTCCATTTGTGTTCCTCCACCACCACAATGGATAATTAGTCTCTGGTCTGTATCACCTGGTGGGCCTTCCTGTTGTCCTCCTCTCTACATTCGTCTCCCACTTTTGCCTCCAGTCCCTCTTTTGTAACCCTTAGGTCTCAGAGGTCTCTTTCTCTCTCTAGGGGTCACTCCTCCAGTCCCAGGCTCTCTGCCTGACCCACCCATTCCTGGGTTTCTGTGTGGGTCCTCTCCTCCTGGGGCCCAGGTTTTTCTGTCACTCTGGGTTCCTTAGGGGAGCCGTTGGCCAGCAATGTCTCTCCAGGTGCACTGGGGAGCTCACTGTATGGAACTCCACGGGTTCCTGGAAAATGTAAGACAGCCTGTGGACAGGGGCACAGCTAGCTCGTGCTGCCCACAGCTGCCACTATGTGCTGCCTCCCACCATTCTGTGAGGAACTCTCTATGTGTACAGAGCAGGGTCCTGCCTTGTGTGCAGGAACTCTCTGTGCAATCTGGTCATATCTGGTACACACAATGGGAGGGAGGACACCACTTTGCTATCACCTGAGGTAACAATATTTATTAGGTGGTGTTGCATCTCAGATGTTCCTTTATGTGAGGCGGAAGAGAGAACTACTCCTCCATCAAGTGGAAGGATTGGTAGTTAATTAATGTCTTAATCTGGGATGTTTCTTGAGACGTAAAGTATGCTGTTGCACTGAATCATAGTTTTCATCCATGACAAGACACTCAAAAGACTGCTTCCTCTAAGGCTTGGGAAGGCCTTCCCTTGGTAATTCATGCCATTGTCAAACTGCTTTTATTGTTAATAAATTGCTCCTAAATGTTCAGCTGAAGCCTCCCTACCTGCAACTTAAGGCAACCAGATCTATCTTTCCCTCTTACTCTGTAGGGTTTCTGCCTTCTACTGTCTGACTGCCATTCAGTATTTCAGCAGTGCTGTCATACTTTGCCCCAGTCTTCCTCCAGCCTAAATATACCCACTGCCACCAACTTTTGTTTGCTATGTCAGTGACAATCTTCGTTGGCCTGTTCTAAACCTGTTCCAATTTGCTGATATTTCCTTTGCCTATTTGGATGGTTTTATGTTTATATTGGATGAATTCAACAACACTTTTATTACATCTGAAGCAGACAGGGGATATTTGACATTCTTCCTTTCCCTTAACTTTTTCAAAGGAAGTGCATTCATGCCATGGGCGCAGGATGCATTCCTAAAGGGGAAGTCATCTCTGCATCACCTCACCACAGCTCAGTTATTTTATCAACAATTGCAAATGTTTTTGTACTCACATTTTAAATCTCTTTGCCCCGCAAAACGTATACTACAGCTCAATGTGGGGAAACCCATTGTGGAATCATCTTTTCTGGGTGGGGAAACATCTTGTCTTGTGTTGTCTTGCCTTGCCTTGCCTTCTTTCTTTCTTTCTTTCTTTCTTTCTTTCTTTCTTTCTTTCTTTCTTTCTTTCTTTCTTTCTTTCTTTCTTTCTTTCTATTTGTTTGTTCAGTAAGCATGGATGATTTGCATTTGTTCAATTGGACATAACTTGTATCTGTTTTTTACCAGTGTGTTAACGTGATCCAATGCAAAGGGGCTCTTGTGAGAGTGTCAGTTCACCTCAACTGACTGCCCCCTTTCTCCAAACCACCACCACTTCTCCTCCTCCTCCTCCTCCTTCTTTTTGAAGGTTTAAACTCAGCACTGAAACAGAGTTTTGCTAGGGCACTTAAAAGAACAATTTAAAAACGGGAAAGATGTGGAATTTGCAAGTTAGCACTTGTTAGCACCTTAAAGCAGACTGAGCTCCCTGCCTTTGCTGCTGTTGACTCCTGCAAAGTCATCTTTAAATAATTTTTTTCATTTAAAAAATGCCCAGGACCCTCATCTACCTCTGTCAGCATCCAGCAGTTGGATATACAGTGGTACCTCGGTTTACGAACGCCTTGGTTAATGTAATTTTCAGTTTACAAATGAAAATCCATTGAAAATAATGCCTCAGTTTACGAATTTTTTCCGCAATACGAAGCAAGTTTGCATTGTGCCTGGGAGGTTTATAGCGCCGCCCCCGTGCATGCATTCCGATGGGAAACCACGTTTCGGCTTGCGAATTTTTCTCATTATGAAACGTCCTAAAAACGCATTAAATTCGTAAACCGAGGTACCACTGTGTATATATATGTGTGTGTGTATATATATATATATATATATGTCGTGAGGATCTTCACAACAACCCTCTGTACATGCTAACAGAGTAGAGCCAAAGGAAGCCCAGTAAACTTCGTGGCTCAGAGGAGAGGGGAAGCCCAGTCTTCTGAGCAGCACTCTACTTGAGCCACTCTTCTCTAAGTCTGTCTGTCTGAGGGAGACAAAACAGCAGCCAGGCACCCTTCCATCACACCTACAATCTCTGTTTTGCCAGCTTTCAACTGCCACTGCTCTGTGGGCCTGCTAATTGGAACTACCTACCTACTGAACTTGGTAACCAAAAACCTAGTGCCTGGGTTTCTTCTCTTCACTTCTTTATTTTTCCCCTACTTCTTTTATTTCCCTTTTCCTTTTCTGCCATGTCATACAATATATAACCCTATAGGCAAATATTTTTTTAATTTATATATTTATAAACTGCTCTTATGGGGATACGAGTGGAGTAAAAATGTGATAAATAAACTCATGATTGTGTATTCAGAGGTTTCCTGTATACATGTTAATAACAGCATGTAGGTCCGGCCAAGCCTGCTACTGCCCAAAACACATTAATCAAATGTTCCTGTGATGCTTGAAAGCACCTCTTTGTCTTTTTAAAATGCAGCTTAGTTGCTTCTGTGAAACAGGTAAAAACAAAATAAAGTTGAGCACCTGAGAAAGTTTTCCACCATCCTAGTTTAACAACAACAACAACAACAACAACAACAACAACAATGGAATCTCAATAGAATCAGTCCCTCTACACTTTCTGCTTCTAATCAGGTATATGCTAATGGATTTGACCAAGCCCAAGGGTAAAGCTGAGGTGACCAGTCGTGACAGCATATAGGCACTCAGACCTAATGAGGTTGAATCAACTGTAATGTATCACAGAGATAAAGAATGTGTGACTCTATGGATTTAATTGGACTGCAGCTCCCAGTATCCTTCATAATTGGCTGGGCTGACTAGGGCTGATGGCACTTGTAGTCTAGAAACATGTGATTAGCAATACCTGGCTGGTAACGTGAGTTGGCTAATTCATTGTCATGCTTGGATGACTTTTAAATTCTTTTGAGACAAAGGTCATGAGTGAGATTATCACAAGATGGCTTTTCATTGTATATTGTGCTACTAAATCATTCCCCGTGGCTTCAGCAGCCTTCATATATATATAATTACCCCCCCACACACACACACTTTATAGAAGACACAAGAGCTTGTTTCTGTTCAAAGAGCAATGACTGACCTCTTCCTCACTACTCAAATACAAAAATTAACTATTTCACCACCTCAAGATCATGCCCATCTGGCAAAAAATGATTGTCAAACTCATATTTCCAAGAAACTAAATTATGTGAAAGGTTGGTGGTTGCTCCAAATTCAGTATAAATGTTTTACTTCACAATGCAGTTCATGTCGTCACAAAATGCTACCAGAATGAAAATTCTTGGTATTCTACTTGATTTGGTAATCATACTATGCCATCCCATTAATAAAATGTATCAATAAAAAAACAGTGGTATATACTGTAGATCTAAAGGACATATTCCATTCTATCGCCTCCCTCAAAAAGTAGGAGTGGATGACAGGAAATTCAACAATTTACTAGTGTCTTGTGTTAGAATTTGATGCATCAGAATCTTGGCACTTCCAGGACTGAATGCTTTGCTACAGTATATCACAGACGTGAGTACACCCCCTCACATTTCATAAATATTTTAGTATATCTTTTCACGTGACAATACTGAATAAATGACACTTGGCTACAATGTAAAGCAGTGAGTATACAGCTTGTATAACAGCGTAAATGTGCTGTCCCCTCAAAATAACACAACACACAGCCATTAATGTCTAAACCGCTGGCAACAAAAGTGAGTACACCCCTAAGTGACGATGTCCAAATTGGGCACAAAGGGTCAATCTTTTGTGTAGCCACCATTATTTTCCAGCACTGCCTTAACCCTCTTGGGCATAGAGTTCACCAGAGCTTCACAGGTTGCCACTGGAGTCCTTTTCCACTCCTCCATGACAACATTACAGAGCTGCTGGATGTCAGAGACCTTGTGCACCTCCACCTTCCATTTCAGGATGCCCCACAGATGCTCAATAGGGTTTAGGTCTGGAGATATGCTTGGCCAGTTCATCACCTTTACCCTCAGCTTCTTTAGCAAGGCAGTGGTCATTTTGGAGGTGTGTTTGGGGTCGTTATCATGTTGGAATACTGCCCTGTGGCCCAGTCTCCGAAAGGAGGGGATCATGCTCTGCTTCAGTATGTTACAGGACATGTTGGCATTCATGGTTCCCTCAATGAACTGTAGCTCCCCAAGTGCCGGCAGCACTCATGCAGCCCCAGACCATGACACTCCCAGCACCATGCTTGACTGTAGGCACGACACACTTGTCTTTGTACTCCTCACCTGGTTGCCGCCACACATGCTTGACACCAAGTAAGTTTATCATCAGACCACAGGACATGGTTCCAGAAATCCATGTCCTTAGTCTGCTTGTCTGCAGCAAACAAACTGTATGTGGGATTTCTTGTGCATCATCTTTAGAAGAGGCTTGCTTCTGGGATGACAGCCCTGGAGACCAATTTGATGCAGTGTGCAGCGTATGGTCTGAGCACTGACAGGCTGACCCTCCACCCCTTCCACCTCTGCAGCAATGCTGGCAGCACTCATACGTTTATTTCCCAAAGCCAACCTCTGGATATGACGCTGAGCACAGGCACTCAATTTCTTTGGTCAACCATGGCGAGGCCTGTTCTGAGTGGAACCTGTCCTGTTAAACCACTGTATGGTCTTGGCCACCGTGCTGCAGCTCAGTTTCAGGGTTTTGGCAATCTTCTTATAAGGCCATCTTTATGTAGAGCAACAATTCATTTTTTCAGATCCTCAGATAGTTCATTACCATGAGGTGCCATGTGGAACTTCCAGTGACCAGTCTGAGAGAGTGAGAGTGATAACACCTGCTCCCCCTTCACACCTGAGACTTGTGACACAAACAGGTCTCATGACACCAGGGAGGGGAAACGGCTACTTGGCTCAATTTGGAGATTGTCACTTAGGGGTGTGTTCACTTTTGTTACCAGTGGTTTAGACATTAATAGCTGTGTGTTGCGTTATTTTGAGGGGACAGCACATTTACACTGTTATACAAGCTGTATACTCACTGCTTTACATTGTAGCCAAGTGTCATTTCTTCAGTGTTGTCACATGAAAAGATATACTAAAATATTTATGAAATGTGAGGGGGTGTACTCACTTCTGTGATATACTGTATGTCACTCACTGTTTTTTGTTCTGTTTTACTTTGTTCCAGCATGCTATTCAATGTTTCTAACACTTCATGGAATACACAGGGATATAAAATGAAATCCATGAAATCTCACTTGTGCTGCCTACCTTGCACATTGATAACAAGACTAGTGTGATAAATAGGAATATTTATATATTTGCTGTTCTTTGAAGTGTCACTGTGTGGAAAAGTGGGAGAAACTGATCTGGTCATTACATTTTCCACAGTTTAGAATCTACATTTTTCTAACAATTCACTCTTCATGGAAGGAAATATATGCACTGTGCAACATCGTATTGTTACAAGCACTCAGTTCTCTGGGCAGTGAAAAGTTTCAGGAATGTAGCACTTAGCCAGGTTTGGTTGCCTTTGAAAGGAGACTAAGGGCACCTCAGCATGTTTTTGTCATCTTTGTGTTTATTTACAAAAGCATGGGTTAAGCATAGGTGAAAGTGTAGCTCTAGCACGCACAAGTGCCCCCAAGTCCACTGATCATGAACAAAATCTCCTAGGAGTCAATTAACAATCAAAAACACTCTTAGCTTTCTCCAGAATCTTCTAAAATTAAGCTCTGTGACTCATACTTCAGTCAACCCCATAAGTTGTCCATTCTTTTCAGACACAGACTACCAACTTACCTGATTCCCAGCCTGAAAGCAGTGAGAAGAAGCCTTGGCTGCTCTGTTGAGCAAAGTAAATCCACAGTTAGATAACTACGAGAACACACACATACACATAGGCGTCCTTCAGTCTCGAGAGACTATGGTAACGTGCTCTGTATGGAGGACCTGGAACAGCGTCTAGTGTTTCGACGCTGTATGCAAAGCTGGAGTGTCCTCTCCAGAGCACGAAGCCTGGGTAAAATAATATGGAGGATAGGCTGTTACCCAAGCAGCAAATCCCCCCTCTCCACGTTGCTGAAATAGTCCAATGGAGAGGCAAGAGCCAATACAACTGCTTCCAGTGATGTCGCAGGAGTTGGCAGAACGACATGAACTGCCTCCGGGACTCCGGCTCCGGATTTTGCCTCGAGGTTGACTCCTGAAGCCTTTTCCATCAGTGGATATAGCCACAAGGCAGTGGGAGTTTGAAATCAGAGTTTTCCTTCTCCTAGATGGGCTGCCTCCCAAGGCTGACGAGCCCCACCTACCCGGCCTACTCCTCCACGGCATGGACGACGATGGCGGGGCCTCAGTGGGGGTTTGAAGTCGGAGTTTTCCTTCTCCTAGATGGGCTGCCTCCCAAGGCTGACGAGCCCCACCTACCCGGCCTGCTCCCTTACGGCATGGACGACGATGGCGGGGCCTCAGTGGGGGTTTGAAGTTGGAGTTTTCCTTCTCCTAGATGGGCTGCCTCCCAAGGCTGACGACCCCCACCTACCCGGCCTGCTCCCCCATGGCATGGACGACGATGGCGGCGCCTCAGTCGAGAACACACTTCTATCATACAGGCAAGGTCCACATCTTCTGTTACCATCAAGAAGCTTTACTGGTTGTGTCAGGAGATGAGGAAAGTCCTTCTTAAGCAGGTGGGATGAAAGTAAGGAGTTGAAAACAATTCTTCCAAATGGTCATCTTTGGCTATAATCTGCCTCCCCACAATTTTAAGCAGGTGTTTAAAGCCCTAAACAGTTTGGGACCTTGGTATCTGGCAGAATGCCTTCTTCTGGTGAGAACTGCCCATCATAATCACTTGTCCCAGGCTGGACGTCTGAGGATGCTGAGCCCGAGAGAGGCTTGGACGAAGAAAACTAGAAACCAGGCCTTCTGGGCAGACACTCCCTAACACTGGAATCACCTTCCTCCGGATACCTGCCTGGCCCCTGCGCTGACAATTTTAAAAAAGCTATTAAAAACTTGGCTGTTTTTCTGATTCACCAACGGAACCCCGTGAAACTATTAGCCAGTTAGATCATAATACCACCATTTTAAATGCTTAAATGTTTAAATGTTGTTGTATTTTATTATGTTTTATTATGTTGCATTTGTTTTTATATTAGCATTGATGTTTTGATTAGTGGGTATGGTTAGATGTTTTATGTTGTGAGCCAACTAGAGTGTCCTTTGGTCGGATGGGTGGTGTGTGTGTGTGTGTGTGTGTGTGTCCTCACCATTGGCTGTGCCTGCTGGGACTAATGAGATAGGATGTCCAAAACATCTGGAGGGCTCCATGGTGTGGAAGGCTATGTTGTATCATCACATTGGTCATTCTTGCAAGAAATCTTGATCCTTCCTTGTTTCAGGTCCAAGAATGTAGGTGGAGGAAACCTCATGCTCCCTCCACTCCAGTATTTTGTGCTACACCTCCCATAAGTGGAAGTCTATGGGGCCAATGGTTAAGGATAATGGAAGATGTAGACTAGAATACTTAATATATGGTTGTCCTTGCATAGCTTTTTCCCTGTTCTCTAATCCTACTAAAAGTACTTGCTTTTACCACTGTAAAGTGAATAGATATTTTAGCCTTCTTGATGACTTTGTTTTGTAAAATAATAATGATAATAAACCAGATAGAAGGCCTTGCAAAACATTTTTAGAATGCAAACTCAAGAAAACTGAATCAGAGTTCATGAATGATAATCAGCTTTAATTGAGGACCACAACCCTTGTTCCCAATTATAGCTGACTCACTTTGTTTATTTGTTCCTGTTGATCAAGGAAGTGTCTTTGTTCCTGAGGAAAGAAATTCTGTGGCTGCTCAGTCATAAGCCATGACTGAGAGTTCTTCTGAAACCTTTCTCTCATGGAAACATAAGATGGCGGGGGTGGAAATATGTACTCCCCCCCCCACTTTGATTAGCCAAGGGTTCGTCTGAGAACCGCAGCGTAAACAGTAGGAGAATATAGCTTAAACAAGAGGCAAACAGCCTCTATAATTTAGCACAATGATCCAGTTTAGCACAGTAAGTATTCTTCTGCTGCTGATAATATTTCAATTAATTATCACAACTGTTCCTCAAAGTACTGAGGACATTGCAAGGAGATAATAATGATTGACAGGTTATTATGATGACTGGGAATTCATATAATGTTTGATGATAATTCATTCTTCTGTTGTTGCCATCAATTCTCAACATAGTTAATCCCCCCAAATTCTGCTATGCAGGCTATGCATAGCAGGCTATGCATCTTTAGAAATGCCAATGCTTTGTGCAAATGTTGGAGCAAACTTCTTTTATTCCTGAACACACGCAGGAATTCCCTGCTAGTTCCTGAAAGAGTGGCAAGAAGCCCTGGGGAGCCCCATTCCACAGGAACTAATAGAGTCACCTAATGCTGTTCCAACAGGTAAGGTTTGTTTCAGGCTTCCAAATGGCAGGCTGGTTCCAGCTACAAAAACTCCATGAGTCTTGGCCAGCAACAGCTGTACAAAGCTTTTGGCAAGTAGAGAAGCCAATAGTTACTCAACCAAACAAATTGAAACCTGAGTTAAAGAAGAAGGGAGCTTAGAATTTGCCTCTCTTCCGAAACAAACCTTATGAGTCCCTGAAAGTCTTTTTCAAACCTCGTGAGGGATGTTTTGCATTCCTTGCACAGATGCACAGCATAATTGTGTGGTGGAATGATGAAGAAGTAGCTGAGTTTCTGGAGCCAAAACACATTCTGGAAAAACTGGGTGGAATTTACAGTGATTCCTGTCACTGTGTATGACGCAAGCCCTACTGCAGTTTTAAAATGGCATCCAGTCTGCGTTGTTAATAAACGCAGTAGGGTTTCCATAGCTCTCTGGCATGGCAAGGAGATGCTGAGGTAGCCAGGAAGTCTACCAGCATTGAAGACTCTTAGTTGCTGCTCTGACCTTGGTACTGGCAGTAGCTAGGAAGCTTTCCAGCACTGGCTGAGTGGCAATGTCCTGCTTTAATGTGAGGAATCAAATTGAAACAGGATATGTGTTGCAAGCAGGTTTGTGTCTGTTTGCAGCTAAACCACAGTATTTTTGCTGTGGATTGTTGCAAACATGTAGTTCGAGCCTTGGAAAACATTTTTGAATGACATGCTCTGTATTTAAAAAACAAGTCTTGCAAATAATAAATTACACCGATATGTGAGGGAACATAATTACAGTCTAGTCCATAGCTGTACCACTTTCAGTTGGGTGGAAGGTTAAACACAGAGACACACACTCACCACCCATGGAAAGCATTCTTAACATATCACATGCACTCTGTAAAATGAAGTGCTGCATAAATCCTGTAATTCAGGATAAGAGATTTAACCTCTTTTTTCTATACATTTACTTATTCTGTACCAGAGACCTATTATTTATTTCCCAGTCATGTGGGGAAAAATACATTTTTGGACCAAAACTCTGAGACTCCTGTAGTTCGTATAACCACTAGCTGGCTGTTGACTCTGGGAATTGTAGACCGAGGAGGTAGATTTTCCCATCTCTGCTACTTTTACCTCAACAGGCTCTACGTCCGCCTGCCTTTCCAGATAAGTTAGATAATAAACAGCTAACTCTCCAAGCCTGGAAATCTGTCTCCAGGCAAAGCTTGACTGGTGCATGCCCACTCTTTGGACTACCAACTGAAGAAGATTGATTTACCCAGCCCTTTTTGATTTGCTTCAGTCTTGTCTTACTGCATTATATCTTTTCAGGCTGCTCTTTTCTCCTGTTCTCCTGTATTTTTGTGATATTTGGAGTTATTTATTCAGATGTCCTAGGAGGGAGTCTAGCTGTAAACCTATCTGGGATTTGGATTAAATAATATGTAGACTCACCAGACTGAAAGCACTACTATCTCTTTCAAGGATCACTATTAATTGCCCTGGCAATATTTCACTTTCTGCCTTGCTACAGAATGTCCTGTCTAATTCTACCGGAGGCTGATGCAAAACACACACACACACGAGAATAAAAACCCATTTATGGCAAAGAAAAACAGTTGTGGCAGGTGTACCAGATTATTATGGTGCAACCCCATTTGTGCCTACCATCATCACCGCTTTAAGTAACCTACATGTTTTTGGTCCTCTGGTTTGGATAATATGAATGCACTGTGATTTAAATAGGGATCAAAAGAGCTTATTTTAACATGCAATGTCCTTATGGAAATGACATCTGTCAGTAAAATGCATTGAACCAAGATCTCACCGTTCCAATATTTGACTAGTCTGGAATATTACAATTAGGGTCTAGCTAGATAGATGAGACAGTTGTATCGGAAGCATGTGTTTAACATTCCACAGATAAACCAGGGAGAGAAGCCTACTTCCTATACGAGAGTGAACATGTTGGAGGATGGAGTGAAATCTATCCCCCACTCTCCTCATTTCATTGCACTGCATAGTTTTAAACAGTTTTCTCCCTGCCTGGCATGTTCTGCTATCAGACTGAAGCTTAGGAAAAGAATTTTTTAAAAGCAATGCAACACAGCAAGGTAATTATTTCACTCCTTTCTTCCACATGTTCCTTTTCTTTTTTTCTTCTTTTTTATAGCATTTACTTTATATGTGAGCAGAGGCTGTAAATAACTAGTTACAAGTAATGCCATTACCAATGACTTTTGAGTAGCAAAGATATAAGTAAGATGCTTTACAAAAGTAATATAACAAGAAGTGACAAAGATTTTTTTGGTATAATGAAAACATTTTCTAGTTACTTTCAAAAGTTACTTTCAAATGGCATTTTAATGTATTTTTGAAGCATTTTGACATGAGTTTTCAAGACATGTTAATGCCATTTCCTTATCAATCCTAAGTAGGAAGAGAAATATCCATTTGTTTTGTATTTTTCTAAGTATTATCAAAGTAATAATAAACAATTGTGTACCTTCTCAATGCTTTTCAGATTTTTCTTGTTATAAAGCACACAGCACTCTGGCACAGTGTAACTTGCCCGAGACTACAAAGGCTTCTTCTTCTCTTTGAGGCACAAAAAGGAATTGAACTCCCAACCCCTGTGTCCCACCTCACTGAGCTATTGACCCATTATCAAAGTTGTTATGTGACTAATATGGCTTTCAAGGTAAGTGAGATATTTAAGAGTAGTTTTATCAGTACCACACCAGCCAGTTGGTTTCCATGGCTGAGCAAGTATTCAAACCCAAGCCTCCTGAGCCCTAGGCCCTCACTCTATCCACTACACCTCATTGGGTACAACGTTATCAAGGTACAATATCAGAATTGGCCACTAGAGGATAGAACAAGATA
Organism: Intellagama lesueurii; assembly: GCA_037013535.1. Lineage (NCBI taxonomy): Eukaryota > Metazoa > Chordata > Lepidosauria > Squamata > Agamidae > Intellagama > Intellagama lesueurii. The sequence goes on from JBAJHW010000001.1 coordinate 255,941,706, forward strand.
CCTACTAAGGTAATTCCCCTATTACACCTACCAAAAGACACAAAAAGTCTACAAAAGCATAAATGACTGTGCAGTCTTTCAAGAAAACACTTTTTCCTGCAACGTGTCTCTTCAGATTATAAGTCTGCACAGTTAATTTAAAGCTGCATCCATCTTATCTAGATGCACACAAACTCATTGGTTAGTGCAGAAACAAAGAGTCACAAGGCAGTTTTTACATGGCCCATTCTGGAGTTAGTATTAAAAGACTGATTCTGAGAATGGTCTATTATACAATTTATTCTTTACAACTGCCTGATGAAAAGAGTTGTTCTCTCAAAACTCTACAGAATTCTTTGTGCTTTTGTACATTTTTTTTAGTTTAGAGCCTTATTAGTTGCCCTAATAAAGGTATCAACTAAACGTGTATTTTGGATTTGTCTTGGAGGCAACATGGCTACCTCCACCTTTGTTTAGAGGGATATTTCTGGCCTGTGTTTCTCTGGCCTGGTAAGGATAACACAATGTGTTAATGACACATAATACTGCAAAGTGCATTTAAGAATGGAGCAATAATCATCATCAGTAATGCAACGCGTTCCTTCTGAAAAAATAACAGTCCATGTTCTAGAACGGGATGATGACATATTCACTTGCCCCATACATATATAATGGCCTTTCGTAAGGTGAGATCCCACTGAAAAGCCTATTTCCCTCTGCGTGACTGAGGGCTAGCCCTTCTTCTGAGGATCTCTGTTGCAAGCATTTGCTGATTCTCCTTCAGCAAGCTGAAGGAACATCTGAGGCTGTGGGAAGGAAGGGGTCAAATGAAATGAATAGAGAAATTAAAACATTGGCTTTGATTCTCAAAAGGTTCTTGCCACATGCACAAGAACTGTTTTTGAGCTGTACTTCTGAAAGCGCTTACGCATTTGTCAACCCCACTGGTTTTAGCACATAACTAGTGGGTGCTAGGTATTATTCTTATTCTTATTAGAACTATAGCCTTGGCTTTCAACTGATAATACAATACTACAAGATGTCTTCTTTTTTTAATGTTTGCTTCTCTTTTTTTGTTAGAAAAACATGTGCACAGTGGTAAGGATAAATGGATCTGGTTTCCCACAATGCTTGTCATATAATTGGCCAGTGGTTTCTTTGCTTTGCTAGCTTGTCTTCATACAATGTTGTGATGCAAATGTTAGCGTGTTGTTCCATCTGCTTTGTTGGGTGGCCTGGCTGGATGGCTGCCCAAGGATTTCCCATCGGTCTTTCAGAGTTCAAATTTTCAACCTAAATCCAAGTGAAGAAAAACATTTGTTTGTTCATTTGGAGGCACTGACATTCAAGAGAAAGCTCTATGCTGTGGCATTTAGTATGATCAGGCACGCACATTCAGCACACCAAGAGTTTGTTGATGATGTGTGCTGTCAAGTTGCTTCTGAATTATGATGACCATCAAAGCACTGCATGTTTGGAGCATGCACTTTGTAACATACACAGACACCCACAGCAATAAACAAAAAGATTCTGCACAAAAAGTCCAGCGGCAGGTAAAGAGCATAGAAAACAGCAGTGTGGGAGGGGGAGGGAGAAAAATAATCCTAACACTACTTTGAGACTACCTAGTTGTAGCTCACACAATGAAGTCAGTTATTCATCCCACATTCACCTATAGATTCCCTACAAATATAAATTATTGTGTTGCTACTCTCTTCAGGGCAATGTCTGTCCTTCATCTGCTCTGTTAAGGTGTGTTGATGAAATATTATTGTTAGTTGTTATTTCTAATAAATGCCTTAGTCAAGTTGTATATTACATGGATTCTGAATGAGGTAATGAATAGTTCAGCTTCCAGCAATTTAGTCATTTCCAGCAGCACAGACCAACTGTAATCCTTATGTCATCTTGCTTACTCAGGACTACCATTGAAATTGATGATAAATTTGTCACTGACATCAACGATGCATTCAATAGCCATTTGTGATCTGGACTTGATCTCTAGTGTGGAGTGGAGCATGTGGTATTGCTAACACATGAAAAAAATATCTACACAATAGATATTTGATATTTCAAAACCATTTCATCATCACTTCCTGTCCGCAAGGAATATGGGGATTGTAGTTCAGATATGGCATGTGAGCAATAATAGCCACTATCACTATATTAATGACATTAGTGACTCACACAATTAGAAGCAGATGTGGCAGTTAAAAGTGGTATAAAGCTATTATCAGTTTGTATGGAAATTGTGAACATGGAGGCAGATTAAGAGTGTTTATCTTGTTTCCAGTAAAGTGAAACTTTGTGTTATAAGCTGCAGCGTATGCTGCTCAGCTCACTTGATTCAAGTCTAGAACAAGAGGAGTTGGTTTCTCCCTCAGCTTTAGTAAGTAATGCCACCATTTAGTCAGCTGCACTAAGTATCAGGCATGACTAATTGACCCAGTCTCTAGAAAAGCTAATGGTTTTGGTAGCCCTTAGCTCTGCTCCACCAGGAAAGCTGTGGAGACTCATGGAACTAGATTGAAGTCACACCTAATCCTGAGCACTAGCAATGCCAGTGTTATCTAGAGGCCAAAGATAATGGATGGTGGCAGGTTTCAATGTACAAAACTACAAAGTGTAATAGTAGCCCTTGCCATGTCATAGGGTAATTTATTCTACAGGCCTTTTTCAGATCAGCAAATGTACCACAAAGATAAGCAGTAGAAAGGCATTTTTAAAAACCAACTTAAGACCTGGTTATTCAGACAGGCCTTCCCTCCAGGCATTACTTTTTTTTTTTTCCATTCTCTCCATCTTGAATTATTATCTATGTATTGTTAATTGCTGTTTCATTTTTATAGTTTTACTCTGTGTTCTGTGAGCCGCCCAGAGTAGACTATGTCTAGATGGGTGGCATACAAGTTCAAGAAATTAAATAAATAAATAAATAAATAAAAGGGGGGGGGGACACAGAAAACCACAAATACAGAATACTCAGCTACCTTGTGATGTTGTAGTATGGTAAAAAAAATGACCAAAAGGAATTCCAAAGAACTCTGAGAATGAAATGGAAAAATGAAAGCCTTTTTCACAGGGGGGGGGACTTTGGGGAAACTGGAGGACAAACTGTGACATACCAGCGACGTCACCCTTTTCCTGGAACTGGGCACAACACTGTCCTCCATTACAATGACTGCAGGGCTTACAAGGAAGTAGTTGTTTTATAAGCCATCTGCAGGAGAAAGAGAATGTACCCACCATGATCTGTCATCAGTAAGACATTTCGAAGGCCTAGGAAAGGTATTCAGCTCTGAAGGATGCAAGCAAATATTGAACAAAGATTTCTGAGAATGTTTTTTCTGAGAAACATTCTGAGATTTTTGTACACTGATAGAAAGAGGCCAATTGGCATAATTATTTCCTCATTGTTTTCTTTTGAGGGGGGAGGCAAGTGGCTGCTTCCTCAACCACACCCCCCCCCCCATTAGATCTTGTGGAAATCAAAATTATGACCAGGCTGCCAACATGGTTGTTATTGTTCCCACTTGCAAGGGCAGTGCAATAAATAAATAAATAAATAAATAAATAAATCCTTTGGAGAACAAGAAACAAGTCTGTGCTGTAATTACTATTAATGGTGAGCCCCATTTCTAAGAAACTGTTGAAGAATTTCTCTTTCCCCTTGATAAATTGAGTAAAAACGTCTCCCCTAATTTCTCTTCCCAGCAATAAGGCAGACATGGAGGATTTCAAAGGGTACCTTTCTGCACTACTATAGTGGAGATGCAGGAAGAATATTCTTGAGAATAATGACAGGCACCATTATTGGTGCTGATTTCCGCAGAGTCAGAAAGGAGAGAAGCGCCTGAGAAACAGCTATCTATTTGCTTCAGACAACATACAGATAGTTTCAGGCCACAGCAGGAAATTGGGGGGATTTGTGATATATCATGAAGCTTAATGTTGATTCATATGGTCCCTACTCACAAGCAACTCTGCACCTAACAAAACTAGTAATGCATAATAAAGAGACTTACTTGATCTTTAAAGTTAATTATTCCTCTTTAATCACACGTTCCTTTTGATTTTACACAACAGTAAAATTGTTGCTCCTCTCTTAAAAGAAATGTGATCTTGTATTGGAATTTTAAAATGAAATACATATATGAATGAAGTCTAAACATTAACATGGTACTGGTTGGGCTCCACTATCTTTTCCCTTAGCTATGTAAGTTCTAGATTCGATCTTCTCTAGAAGTGGCCCCAGCCGCTTTTGGATTTAGCCTTCTCACCTCTTACTGTATGGTTTCAAAGTGTGAGCAAGAATTATTTACTGGACTGAATATGTTTATGGTTGTTGTTGTTGGGGTTTTAATCAAGAATTTCAAATGCTTGCCATGCAGGAGTGGATAAACCTTTTGGGGGGAGAACTTGGAGAAGTTACTTTTTGGAATGTAAAATGGTGGCCATCCTGGCTGGGGGATTGTGGAAGCTATTTTCCCACCAAGTGTTTTTTTTTCCCCCAAGTTCTACTTTTTAGCTCAAGGCTCATCTTGGCTCTGGGCAATATATCAAGCCTTGCACACTTCACTCCCCAAAAGAGCTTCCCTTCCAATAGGGCAACAAGGCTTTTAAAAGCTTACACTGACACCAGTGGTTTTTTTGTTTTTTTTTTTAGAAGCCTGGCTGGAGTGCAGGGATGATGGTGAATTTAACAAATAGGATCCAGATTTGATCTTATTCCATCCCTGCTGTCCTTTGTGATTCACTTCTGACATGCAAGGGCTGTAGGTTATTGGCAGGGAACTCACTTAGCAAACAGAAGTCCTAAAATCACCTTTTAGCAGGGTGTCTGCATGCAATGTGAAAAACTGCTGCCCATCTTGTTCAAACTAGATGGGCCATTAGTTTGACTCAAGCAAACATTCATGTACTGTATTTGTTTAAATGAACACATTCTTCTTTTCCAAAAGGACGAACAAGTAGTTCAATGATAGCATTCACTCCTGCAAAATGGAGTGATGACCAGTAAGTTGGCTTAAGGATAGAAATAGAGAAGGTGGGCTGTGCTGCAGTTTGAGACACAGAGCTGTTTCAGGGCATACGGTTATCCTCCAATGTTTTCTGATGCTTTGCAAGTTGCAAATTAGCTTTCTTTTCTTCAGAGATTTATCATTTGAAGGAAACACCAGAGTCCCTTTGTATGTTGATCGTGCAAACACTGTAACTCTGAAGAAGGTGGGGTTCCTGACACCACTGTTTCTTTTGATGTAATTCTTTTCCCATCATTCCACCTTTTAGTAAGTATTCCAGTCCTTGACTTCCAAACAGCTGATTATTCTTGTCTGGCTTTTGTTCTCTTTCTTTTTGCATAATATTGTATGGCCACCTATCCACTGGGCAGCACAAGGGCTGTTCCACCACATGTCACTTCTGCAGTTCATATGCTTTTCTCCACTTTCTCCCCTGCCCCTATACTCCTGCCTTGCTCTGTGCATTATCCAGTTCCACCACAGTTAAAAGAATATCTATGGGTCTTTGTTGCCAAACTTTGTAGCTTCCTTAGAGTTTGGATAACCTTGCTCTTGCATGCCCCGTGGATTTGGTTTCTGTTACATCTTACCACACTACTGAGGAAGACCTTGAGGTAAAATGCATATAGTCATTTCTCGTTCAGGTACTGTACTTTATTCATTATTGTTGTTTGCTCAGGCAAATTGCTGTTATCACTGACAATTGTAGATACACTTGTTCACATACATTTATGATTTGTTTCTACTAAAGTTGCTTTTATTTCTCATCACTGTAGTTTATGTTTTTGGAAAGGAGAGGAGAGGTTAGTGTTCTAAAGATTTCTTCTGTATTTTGTCTGTTTGTGTTTTGCTTTCTCTAGGTTCCTGCCCACTTCTATTTTTGTGCTGTTTTGCCTAGGTTTTGGTGACTCATTCCTGCCTTCTGTACCTTTCAGAGAAAGGCTGAACTCTACAGTCTTTTTTATGACAGCACTGGTGAGCCAAACGTAAACTCAAAAGCTTGCAGGTTTTTCTCCAAGAGAACACCGAAATCCCCTACAAGCAAACTGTGAGCAAAGTGTGCAGAAGGAAAACAAATGCAGAGGGAAACAACATTCCATGCTGTGTCAAAATGGGATGGTGGTGGTAGCAGTCCCCCCCCTTTAAATGTTAACACATGGCTTCACTGTTGCTCTGTGGTCCATATGCCAAAGGACCCACACACACAAATACTGTGTGATATGCTCTCCCTTTGTTTTCTGTAGGGAAGGAAGTGAGAAGAAGCCATGGCGGCACCTTTACTTCTTCCTCAGAATGTATAGTGAGTCGATGTGGCACGAAGAGATCTATTCTTTATTGTCACAAAGTCAAGAAAACAGCTAAGAAATTGTGCACAGGCTCATACAGTCCTGTTTTCTGGAAAATATTTATGCATCTTGTGATGGTCTATTCACACATCCAAGACCTAGTGCCATCCCTCAAATAAAATAAAGATGCTCTGAGTTGTGAGGAAAAAACTCACAGATGTTTCATTCCCCATTCCACAACCCCAGAGAAATATGAAGACTGAAATTGGACCTACAGATAAGGATGTCACCAGAGCTTTTTTGAAGTACCCAAAGCCACCCCATGCTTTCCCAAGTTTAAAAATGCAGTTTATAGTACATTTCAAATTATCTTCCCTCCCTACCCCCCAAAAAAAGTTTATTTCTGCTCCTGGAAGCCTTCAGGAGTTGTAGTTTTTACTTGGGAGCCCTGGGGTCCAGAACACCCCCACCCACCAAAAATTGAAAAATAAAAACAGAACCAGAAATACTCATTCTGGGCACTTCTGAGTTACATCTTTTTGAAAGCAAAAGACAATCATTTCCAGCCTGTTTGGGGGGTTGGAGGCAAAAATTTAGTCCTGAGCCCCCTGATATCATTCACTTCTAATTCAAAGAGCTATTATCTAGAAAATTACACTCTATTTCCCTCACAGGTGTACACATGGGTGTAAATCCACTTGCCAGTCCTACCTTGACCAAACCTATTGAATGTAAGTCAACACTTCTGTAAATCCCATTGGTTTGATGAGTCTGTTCTAGTTGGGGTTGGCACTTGGATGATCCAAGATCTTGATCCTATGCTCAAGACTGACCCTGTCATGAGGCAGAGTGAGGTGGTAGCCTCACGCAGCAAGATGCTGTGCAACAAAAAAATGGCAGCAGGATGCTGGACAAAAGAGCTTTTTGTGCACTTGGCCTTGGGTGTTTCTTCTCAGCTGCCTCCAAGTTCAGTGGAAGATGTTGTCCTGTTGTCACTGTTGATGCAAGAATCAACTGTCACTCTGGGCAGCTCTGCGTATGGAATGGGAGTGGGGTGCCATCTTGTCTCCAAGCACAGATGTCTTGTGCTGATTCTGCCTAAGACACCCGATATCATTCTCACAATGTCTTTCTGCCTACATTAATTTATTCACCAATTAATACGAATTTCTTTCTACTTCTTTTCCAGCCCAGCTTTCTGCTGCCCTGTTTTCATTTCACACAAAGAGAGAGATATTTCACACACAGAGATACACACATCTACCATTCTCCCCTTATAGTTATTTTGGCAACATACCTAACCTAACTGAGAATTTATGCCAGTGTTGACTGTAATTACATAAATTGTGGCAGCCAATTGCCACCACTTAGTTAGTTGCCACTCACATTCCTGATGGTGTGTCAGTCACATGACTTGTTGAGCAGTCAGAAACGCAATCAGCAACTCATTAATTAGCAGCAATTGACAGCAACTTGTTAATTAGCACAATTTATATGGTTACAGTCATGCATAAATTCCCAATAGGATTCTGGGGACAATTATCTATTTAGCTATTACCTGTCTCATCTTTGTCTCCTGTATAATATTTAAATATACTATCAGGCTGGGACCTGCCCATTCCTGGATGGAATGGTGGAGAAAAAGAGCTGAGAATTTTAATGGGATGGGTAAGAGAAGAGCTTGGACATAACACATTACAAGTAACATTTGATGTTGTTGTTTAGTCGTTAAGTTATGTCCGACTCTTCGTGACCCCATGGACCAGAGCACGCCAGGCCCTCCTGTCTTCCACTACCTCCCGGAGTTTGGTCAAATTCATGTTGGTAGCTTTGATGACACTGTCCAACCATCTCGTCCTCTGTCGTCCCCTTCTCCTCTTGCCTTCACACTTTCCCAACATCAGGGTAGTCCCAACAAGTAACATACTCACCTGCAATTAGAACTGTACTAAGGTAAAAGGTAAAGGTTCCCCTTGACAATTTGTCCAGTCGTGTCCGACTCTAGGCGGCGGTGCTCATCTCCGTTTCCAACCCATAGAGCTAGCGTTTGTCCGCAGACAATCCTCCGTGGTCACGTGGCCAGCATGACTAGACACTGGAAAAAGACAATGACTATAACTTTTTTTGCTTTTGCAAAAATGTGCATTCAGTTTGATGACATGATAGTCTCTACAGAGGAGAGTGAACCTGCCAAATTTCAGACTGCTAGCTCCAGACGTTTGTGTACTTGCAAGCTAAAGTGCACTTTTAAAAAAAAGCTTATGTGACCTGTGCCCATATGATTTAGTTTGTGTCCCACATTAAGACAGATTGATAAATTTGGTTTGCTTCACTCCAAAACAAAATTGAGCCATTTTGCTTTGATCCAAACCCAAATAGGTCAGAATCAAGCTAATTTGGCTGGTGATTTGAGTTTAATCCAACACCAGTGCTACTGGCAACTAGTTCATTCTGTACATAATAAGGTTGTGACAAGTTAAAATTTCAAAAGTAATATAATGAATGATGTTACTTTATTGGGTGCAATAAGTAGTGGTTTTTAGTTATTTCAAAAATGCATTTTAACTGGAATTGTTCAAGTTTATATAATTTTGTTACCGGTTTTAAGTCCCCAACCCAAAATGAAAGTAACAGGCAGGAACAAAACGGAAGCAAGCAGAGTAAGTACAGTAAAGCACAGGTAAAGAAATATGTTACTTGTTCAACGCTATAGTGAATAATGACAATGTGTTGCTTTTCAAACACTGAAACAAGTAAAAGGGATGGATTCTTTCTAATAAGTAACTTTCCAAACTCTTTGGAACCCTGCTTTCCACCAAGCCTATCTTGTCATGTTTTGTGGCTATTTTATTCATGTTTAATAAATTATAACTTTTGTAGAAAGCTGATAGAACAAAGAAAAGAAGCATGAATGAAACAATGAACAAATGAAAGTAGATCAAAATCTCATGCACTTCTTTCCTAATTATAAAAGCAACAGATGCAAATGAAGGAAACATATACCATAATGTCTTTATTAACGCATTTTAACAGATCATGAGCAAGACTGCTTGCTGGTGTACTTCAATGGAAATATGTCCCCCACCATCACCACATCCCCCCCCCTTTTTTTTTACCATTTAACAGTATGCTGCCTCGGCATCTTCTGGATATTCTTTGGCTTCACAGCATGTTGGTACTCAGCCAAAGATGAAGTTAACAGGCAAGGCAGATTTACACAAAGCATGGATTTGGCTCCACATTCTTTCTGGCTGATGCAAAAAAAAACCCCAGCCTTACAAATAAACAACATGTTTTTTTATTTGTTCTTTTATTGATATCTGGCTGCAACATATGGGGGAGTTTCATTCGAGTGATGTTGTTTTCCCCTTGCCAGGCTGCCCCTATGCCATGGAAAATGCACACACTGAAATGACAGAAGAGGCAAGATGTACAGCAGAAATGGTGTGGTCTGTTGCAATAAATTACAGGTTTCCTTTTCATGTACAGTACTAAAGGCGGCACTGATGCAATTAGCTACAGCTGGTTACAGAACAAAGCCATACATCTGTTGATGGAGCAGGCGGTCTTTATTTTCTGGAATGTATCACTGTAAAAAAAAAGGGTGAGGGGTGAAACTATAATTTTCATTCCTAAGCACAGGAAATTTTAATAACCTTTATTTCTCCTCATGGAATTCCAGAGCTGCGAAACCTACAGAACCAAACAAACACTTTTACTTTATTGCATAACAATTAGCAGATGCAGGCAGGTTGTGGCGGATGCTCAAAGGCAAAAGAAAGGGTGACAAATAAAAAATATGGAGGGAAGTGCTACATGACCTCTTAGGCTTGAGTGATTTGGCCTCCTAAAGGTATTCCCATAATACAGATTTTGATCTTGTTCCCTCATGGCAAACAAGCCTGCCTTTCTAGTAAACATATTTTGGACTTTTTTTGTAGTTTTAGGTCACTGTGTTAGTCTGCACTAGGATATCAAGCCAAAACAAAATAAAAATTAAAAAATTAAGAAGACAAAAATATTGGGCACCTTAAAAACTAACTTCTATATTGCAATGTGAAATTTCATGGGTTGGTCCACTTCCTCAGCTCTTATTAAGATATAGCAGTTAGTCTTTAAGGTGCCACAATGTTTCTGCCTTCTTTAATATTTTTATATTAATTTTGTTTTGATTTGATATACTTTGGGCATTTGTTTCTTGTCTGAAGAATGAATTCTAGGCTGGACGACAAACTGAGTAGATAGGTCCTCTTCCTCAGTTAATTTAGCTGTTGCCAAAAGGTTCACAGGTGATGAGGGAAGCGGGGGGGGGGGGGGAATAGAGTTTTAGCTACATGGGTGAAGATACTGTCCATTCCGGAGGTCTAACCACTGAGAAACAATAGCAAATCAATCCTAGAGTAAAGATTTTCTCATATGTGCAGTAGAGCGTGTAGCGTTAGTGACCAAGCTAAGAACACGAATCTCTCTCATTCTTAGAGAAAAACTGAGAGAGAAGTATCTCCTTGCAGCTAGATTTCTTTGTGTGCGACACTTCTCTCCCAAGAAATCACTTTGGAAATGTTATGGAATTTCTCCGAAGTTTCTTAGTCATTTTTTTAAAAAAAGAAATGTCAATCTGGGCAGGGTCATTACAATTGCTCTGCAGAATGTCACCTTTCCTCCTTAGGATTCACACGAAAGGCCATTAAGCAGTGCAGAAATGCAATGCAGAAATGGTTGGTTTCCTAAGAAGAGCAACAGATGGGGAAGAAAATAAGGGGAAAAACAAGAGGGAAAATGAGGCTGCAGGTGGGACTAGGGTCCCATTTTCTTGGGAAGATTCAGCAGGTAGTCTTGGTGTAGAAAGCCTCAGAAAATTGCAAAGTGAGAAATTGTGTAAACACTCATCATATCCCTAGCACAGCTTACCAAATCATCCAGAAATGATCAACCTGATCTGTGATATAAATGGGGATTTTTTCCAGACACAAAATGTGAGGTATTCCATAAGAATATTTGTATCGTTCAAAATTCCAATAAGGTACAAGTTGTTCCATGTTGGCTGATGTAAAAACTGGCTGATAACAATGTGAAAAGTGAAACAATTGCTCCAGGTTCCTCTAGAGCCCAAAACCTTGATCATAGCCATTTTTCCTCCTGTTGCTTAGATTGAAGGGTCTTCCAGAAATACCATGTATTGCACTTTGTTCTGCTTATTTTTATTCACCTTCCATCAGACTCATCAACACTTGTTTTCATGACCTGCTCAACTCCTGGTTTCTGAATCCCCACCTTTTGTCTCCCCCTCCTCCTCCTCCTCCTCCTCTTCCTCTTCCCAGCACCTCCCCCTTCACTTTCGGGTATGTTAATTTCATGACTCTTCATTTCTATACTGCACTGTTGTAACTCTCTATCCCCCCCCCCCATGGTCCTATAGCATTAATCTTGCAAAAGCTTCAGAATACCTTTGGGAGGGACAAAAGGTATGTTGATAAGAGCATTGAACAATCTGGACCCCAAAGTAGAACAAATGCTAATTCAGGAAGATAAAGGTAAAGGTTCCCCTTGACAATTTGTCCAGTCGTGTCCGACTCTAGGGGGTGTTACTCATCCCTGTTTCCAAGCTGTAGAGCCAGCGTTTGTCCATAGACAGTTTCCATGGTCATGTGGCCAGCGCGACTAGACACGGAACGCCGTTACCTTCCCACCATGGTGGTACCTATTTATCTACTCGCATTTTTACATGCTTTCGAACTGCTAGGTTGGCAGGAGCTGGGACAAGCGAAGGGAGCTCACTCCGTCGTGTGGATTCGAACTGCTGATATTTCGACCTCGCAGCCCAGAGGCTTTGCGGTTTGACACGCAGCACCCTGTGCTATTCCCTTAAAATTGAGCTGAGTTTCTGAAATCCCAGTGTGTGACTTGGCAGTTCAGTGCTATAAATGCAGACTTATGGAATCTTGAACGTCAGTCTGCATCAAAGAGTACAGTGGCAGAGATCCCTTCAAATCCATGATAACTGGATACGAGTGGTCAGGAAGGAAAGAAGGAACAAAGGGAGAGGAGTGAAGAAGCAGACATACTTAGTCGGAATGGGCCTTTTGTGCCCATACGCAATTTGTGCTTTTTTTGGTGATTACTGAAAGAACGCCTTTTACTGTTTGCTGAGCTCCTTGTGCTCTCCATCTTGGATTGCCGCCTGTCTACCTGCCTGCTGTGCCACCATCTTGATTCCTTTCAATGTTTGCCTTTTCTCTTGATTGCAACAGGGATCTTTTCCCCGTTTCTTTGGATCATTCTTGCTACTGCCTGGCCTGCCTTCTGTCTGCTAGTAGAGAAGACATCAAGTGGTAGATGGGGAACAAATCTCTAATAGTTTTGGTTTGGGGGGCTTTGGTTTAATTTATTGCTTTTATTTGTTTGCTTGCTTTTGTCAATTTTTCAGAGACAGAACTGTGTGGAGTTTCGCCCCGGCCCAAATTGCACTATTTTTTTCCCTCCTGTTTGTATGGGTGTGGGCGTTTTCCCTATTCAACTGAATTTTTAAAAATATAATTTGGTTAATTTGTTTTTTGTAGTTATTCTGTTGAAGTTGTATGTCTTTGTGGCTTGTGGCGGCTATTCTGTTTGCTACTGGCGGTGTGCAGGCTGGGGGTAGGTCTTTGTGACTTTGCCAAAGTGCCACAGGACTGTGTGGGTGCTTGCATAGATCTGATGACTATTTTTCTTTCTTATGTATTGTTGCCTGCTTTTGGAGTAGGCAGGCTGATTTTTATGTTGCTTTGTCTCTGTTTTGGAGTGCCACAAATGGCAAAGCCCAAATGAGAAACCCAAAACGGGTTGTTCCCTTTCATGCAAAAAAAAAAAGTTTTAATAGACAAAACACACACAAACAAAAGATGCACTCACCAAAAATAACTCAAAATGAAAGATATAGGAAAAATTTTCACCAGCCACATGCCTTGTCAGTTTGGTTTATAACCACCACCACTATCAACAACAGCAAGAACAACAACAACTGCTGACTGCTATGATTCCTTTTTTATTAATCCCACTGTTCCTTCAAAACCAACAAAATAATTGTGCATATGTTAGTCTCCTGTTTACTGTGGAAAGAGAATATAATAAATCAATATTACCTGTTTTGGAGATGAGACAGGAGCCACAGTGTATGCCCAGGCAACATATTCCTATAATCTCCAGATTGTAACTTTCTTTAGCAATGTAGGTTAAAAATCTTCCCAACCTACCAATCTATTGAATGACTCAGGTATAGATGAAAACATTTGAAGTTGAGATTGGTTTTTAATTGTAGTGAAGCTTAAGACTGAACCATGCACAATGCCTTTCAAACTTCTCCCACATAATTTTCTCCTGAAACTCTGGAAGAAGAGAGATGATGCCTTTGAGACCAAGGACATAAAATCCAAAGTACACCATTCAGTTCTTTGAGTCAAAGGCAACTTTACCATGTGGTCCTCTGCACTGAGAAGTCAATTGAGAAGGAAGCTCTAATGAAACCAATGGGATTGACCTCAGGGCAAATCTAAATAGGATTGGAGCTTTAGAGAGCAAACAGATGAATGTAGCAGAACTGCCACTTCTACAGAGGGCCAGAGAAATTTGCTGAGAGGATACCATAACCCCCCCCCCCCCAACCGCCCAGAAGTATTGCTCCTGGCAGGCAATGGCAAAAAGCAGTGTTGCCATTTATGGGGGCTGAAACAAGGTATCCTGAAGTTGTGTTGGGTGAGGCAATGGATGTATAGGAGGATCTTAAGATCTCTCATTGTCCCAACATATTGTGAAACTATGTGGTGCTGACACTGTGACTGCTGGGCCTAAGGGTAAGAAATCAAAGGGGAAAAGCAACTGCCCCCTCCTCCCACCTTGGCCACAGCAAGCCAGCACACCAGTGGACACAGTGATTGCTCCTGCATGGAATTTCCCTACCATTATGATACCACCATCATCATAATCATCATAAGAATATATTGCCCAACTATTTCAAGTATGGCAAAATGTAGATGTGAGCCACATTGCTCTTGTTTTTACAGAGCTATTTTGTAACAAGGAATGTTCAATTCTGATTTTTTGACACCTTTTCCGCTGACAGACCCTCCCACTCACATGGAGACAGATCTAGCGTAAAGGCTCCGTAGCCTATCTCCAGCCTAGCTTCCTTTTTTTTTTTTAAAGGAAGCTGCTCCCATAGTCTTAGATGTGCCTCTGTCAGGTGGAACTCACAGAATTGAGAATTCTGGGAGCTGGAATTCAAAAACTCCAAATGGCACATCCCAACTGGCTCAGTTTGGTCCCAGCCTTTAATTTAAGAATTTTTAAAACTTTAACTCTTTTTCCTGTGCATTATTTTCAAGGGCAATGGTCTTAGGTCACAATGTGCAAAGTGCAAAATATCTATATCTTGTTTTCTTTTCTAAACTAATTAACCCTAATGTAAACTAGGTTGGGGGTATGAAATGTATTAGGAGACATTACTTTGGATCAAGCGTTACTTTTAGCCCATCAAATAAATGATGTTAGCTATGACTTATTTGTCCCCTTGTTTTCAATTGATATGTTCTGAGCTGGGCTATATCCAGACCCATCTTGATAAATTAGAACAGCTCCATGCTTAGTGACATGTACATATACAGCATATACATCATGTTCAGCATATAGAGTTTGCATACAGAAACTTTTCAACTTAGTTTCCAGTTTTTTTTTCTCCCAGGTGAAATATAAAGCTAATTGTGTGATGGAAATGACCTGTTATTGACAATCTGAAGACTCACCGTTGGTCAGAGCAGACTACACTGGTTGCGGAGGCCAATAGACTGCCCCAATAGTATGCCTCACTTCAATCAGTTTCAACTTACATTATTTAAAATTGAGAATTTGTTTTAACACAAACCCCCCAAGTACATTTTGCCTCAATTGCTTTGCTCTACTACATGTTGCAGAAGGCAAGGTTACCTGCAAGCTGTGGCTGTACAGCTTTTGAGACTAGGTCTTTGAAGTTCACAAAGCAGCAAATGTGGTAAACATAGGTGGGAAGTAGCTGTGTCAACCCAAGATAAGGCACAACCAAGAATTTCTCTTTTGTTAAATCTCTCTTTCAATCTCTCTCTCTCTCTATCTCAACACCCCACAAAAGCATTTGGCATCAGGAGGCCAATCAATTACTAGCTTTCTTCCTCCCTTGGGATGCTTTCAATCTGAGCAACTGAATTCTATGTCAATGTTTCACCTTATTTTTGTGGTAGTGTTGCTTTTCAAGTGACAAACCTCTTTAAGTCCAAGTGCGTCAAGTGGTTAGTGTATCAGGTTATCTCTCTGTCTTCACTGTCAAACTTCACTGAACCAAATAAGAAGACTGCCCTGTAATAAACAAAAGGATAGAGATGATTACAAGGGGTGGAGATTCTGTTGACCGTACGGTAAAAAAGGTTTTCACAATGTTTTGTTTCTGTTGTGACAACAGCAGGTGAAGACGTTTCTCTTCAGGCAGGCTTTTCCTTAGTGACTGACTGTCTAAGAGACAATAAATGGGAAGGTTTATATTTTGTTGCTTCTAAATCTATTTTTCGCAACACTTTTACTTAACATTTTAAATATAATGTTATTAATTCTTCTTTAATATTTGAATAATTTACTGTTTTTAGCTTGTAATATTGTATTTTTAATTATGTAATCCACCTTGGGTCCTTTTCTGGGAGAAAGGTGGGGTACAATAAAAGAAGAAAAAAAAGAAACAAACAAACAGCTAGGGTGACTACCTCCTTAGTTTCAACCAGCTTAAAATTTAGGCCATCTAGGCCATATTTATATTTATTCATAATTATATAAATACATACAGGAAAATATCAACATATTTCTTTTACCTGTCCTGATAAAGCTGTCCGAAATTAAAGGTGTTTTTTTCCTTTTAGCAGGAGGAGTGGCACAAAAGACATCACAGTCTGCGTCATGTGCATTCTTTAAGGATGATTGGTTTCTGTTGAAATATATAGCCATACTTGTCAGGGTACCTCCCTTATCTGAACAAAGCAGTCCGTTCCAGGGATTTGGGCAAGTTTCTGGGCAAAACCCAAAAGCTAATTTGAAACTGAAACGTTGTGCAAATAGTTGTAAATAAATATGGCATTTTGACTAAAATCTTTGGCAGTCTGCTTCTGCCAATGAGATTATCAAATATGATACACACTTCTAATTATCCCACCTGATACATGTGTCTTGCAGGTTTTATCAAAACTTACTTGCTCAAGAAAGTCAGTCAAAAACAATGTGAGTACACCAAGCAGTGTCCCTTTCAGGTTTTGGGGGGTCCACAGTGGGAGCCTTCACCATTCCTCCTCACCGCTGCTGCTACTGCCCATTCACTCACCAACTGCCAGGTCTTAGGGCACCCGTTGAAGCGAATTGTTGTGCTTCTCTGGGTCTCAAGCTGGGAAGACACATATCAGGGCAAGCAACACTGGAGCAGGAGACAGTTTGATTTTTGTGTGTGGTTTTTGCTAGGAATGAGTAGCTATATCCACCCATTCCTAGCATGGCTCACTGGCTCAGTACGAAAGTGTTCATATGTGTGGCACAGTGGGCCCAAGTGTATGCACCTAGCAGATAGTTTCCCAGTCCCTTCTACTTACTCCCGGGTTTTTGGTCCACTTATGTTGAGTCCATTACACCATTTACTGGAAATCAAGGAGTGGAGCGTCACCAATGGAACTCATAAACCCTTCTTACAGCACATGCCCTGGCAGCAACAGAAAAGCTCCTTCAACCATTGCTTCTCCCCCCCCAACTTTTGTGCTTCCTCCAAACTTGGCAATATTACAAGGATCTTCCCTATGACATCACAAGGATCCACACCCTCCCTGCCTCAGTTTTGGCCCTGAAATGTCAATGAATGGGATGATAGTGACCTGGTCCCCAAGAAGAGAACACAGTAAATAGAGTCTGATCCTCTTTTTCATTGTCCACATGCATGGAGAAGGCAGACAGGAGACATAGCAAAGTGAATAGCAATCTTTGGCTCTTGACAGTGGATGATGCAAAATATGATTGGCATCTCCACACACGTCCAATGATACAGAGTTCTGATACCAGTCGTAACTCCATCATGATACCACTTTTCATTTTCTTGAAGATTATCGTCTTTCTCGGCTCTGGCCACCTGGTACAATGCTAAAGGAAAAACCTAATGCTGATTGGCAGTAAATCAGGAAGGTCTATTGATGGTCCACCCAATGGCTTCATCTTTTTGCTCAGCTCAGCTGAATAACCCAAACTGTGATGCCTTCATCATATAGCCAATGGTTTTTGCTTCAAGCTGCCACCTTCCACCTGAATAAAGCCTCATGTGATTAATGTTTTCCAAGGCATTTTGTTTTTGTTAGCCCAAGACAAGTTACTTGCTAATTTGGGTGGTTCATGTTGTTTTCTTCTTAGGAATTTAGAGCTAAATCCTTTAATCTGTGTCTGGGTTTTGCAAGCTTAGAGGGAGAAAAAAAGAGGGGAAAACATGCATGGTGAAATCATGGTCACAGGGCACACAGAATGTATTTCAACAAATAGCTTTGGTTGTATGGCTTTCCTCAAAGTATAGTGCTTGTGTACTTAATCATGCACTTTCTTGCAACTAGCAGATGTAAATAGCTGCCCAAGGAATGAAGAACTTAAGAGATGAATACTACAAGGACTCCAGGTCTTAAACAAGAAACTGAAAAATAAGTTGTGGTTTTTTTGTTCCACCTTACTTGCAAAAAGGTTATGAAACTTGGTTTGCATTGGGATTTCAGATGGAGAATGAACACCACAAACCCACACATTCCAAAGGGCTTAAAACCATTTAAACAACTGGGTGTGCACCCAGGAATACAATTAGCACCTCATTAATTAGCAGCAACTTGCTACCACAATTCATGCCATGTAAATCATCACCTGGATTCTGCCCCATATGTGTAAGGAAAAGAAAAGAAAAGAAAAGAAAAAAGAAAGTATTGTGGCAATTTTAAGACTGTCAAATGCATTTCATTGTGAGCTTCCCTAGACTACAATCCACTTGTTCTGATGCAGGTGCCACAATACTTTTGTTTTTGCTTGTTCTTGGATAAAAAAGATTAACATGTCCACCTCTTAGAAGTCCCATACTCTGATGTACTTTTGGCAGTTTTGCATGTAAGACTCCAGCACACAAGGAGGGATGCTGGGCTGATAATTATCAATAGACAAGTGCATTCACAAAAACTCAAAGCATGTAACTAGAAGGATACATGTCTATGCTGGTGCTATTGTTGGAATCTATGTCCCTTGGGATCCCTTCCAGTGCTACAATTCTATGATTCTATGTGCCAGCAGTAGTGGCAGGGGTAACCTACATGGTCTCAAAATGTCCTCACACACTGGGTAAACATATCCCTTACTGAATTTAAGAGATTATCAAAATCTTGGACAATCAGAAGCTGAGTATACGTGAATAAGTATTTAGCAGCTTACACCATAAAAAAAGCAACATGTATGACAATAAAAACTTAAAATAACAAAAACACAATCAGCAGAAAATTACCATGGTTTAGAGCAAACATCTGAAACAGTGCATAATTCCAACAGTCTGTAATGTATAAATTTGTTGGTATGCAGCTGTAGATATGTCACAGGAATAAACTTCACAGTTGAGAGGCCACCACAAACAATGTCCTGTTACGAATGGTGACTGATCCCACCTAAGCTATTGGTTGCACCCTAAAAAAGACCTTATTTCCTGATCCTCCATGGAGCTCTGCCAAACGAAGGCATTCCTTCAAGTGTGTAGTTTAGGCTATGCTGTGCAGAGCTACAATATCCTGGCTCGAGTCAGGCATCAGCAGCATCCCTGAGATATGAAGTGTAGCTGCTAGCTGTGACATTTATCAAATCTCTGGATCAGAACACATGTTTGTAACAAAGTGCTGCTGAATACAATTTACCTGGAATAAATTAGGAAGTTCAGCTATTTCTCTGCAAGTGGTTTGGAGTGCCTTTCACCAGCTCCATCTAGTGAGAAGGCCACTTTGAACTTGGATCTATTTTTTTCTCCATGGAAAGTGCTTTTGGAATTTTTCTCATGCCTGTGGAAAGTACAATGCCAGAACTAAAAATGACTCTTCTTTTTTCCTGGAAAAGTCTAATAAGAACTGGCAGGAATAAAGTATCCAGTCCACAAATCGTTGCTTCAGAAACCTGCTTGTCTCCCACCACCATAGGAATCAATCCAAAAGCACTTCTGGAGAGGAAGGTAGTGCATGGAAACGAGCCTGTTGTCGTTATAAATATGCCATACAGCCAAGCTTTAAACAATAAAGGGCCACTTATATTACATTATTTTCCTACCCAGAGATAACATTCTTATAGGAAAATGGCTGAACACATAATGGAAAGGGTCTGGCCATAGTAACACAGCTCCCATGATGGCTGTCCAGCTCTCTGCATGACAAATGGTAGAGGATTCCCCCCCCCCCTTGAATCCTGTTGCTTTCCCAGTATTTCCACATCTTGCTGCCTACTTCAATTTCTGCCATTAAGTGTGATGTACCTCTCAAGGTTTCCTTTGCTATGTGAACATCATCTGGGTAGCTGGATTGCATGAGATGATATAGATACTGTCTCCATGTAGGAAAGAGAAAAAGAAGTCATCCGCCTTCATGGAATACTTTTACAAAGAGTACGTTCACAAACCACCAAACAAACACACATTTCATTTTCTTTTCATCCCTTCCTTTTTGCATTTTGTTTTGTAGGTAGTTGGAGATCTGGTTTACTTTAAAATAGGGAAAGAGACAGCATCCCCTGAGGTAATCCATTGAGTACTGGGAGGTCTTGGTGACACAACTGAACTGGCACCAAATCAATAAAAACAGAACAGAAGAAAAGCGTGAGCAAGATGGAGAGAGAGAAAGAGATGTAATTAAAACACTCTGTTAAAAAATAATCCAAAGCCATAATTAAAAGATGAGAACTATTGTTTTGCTACACTAATGATGTTTTAATTCCTTAGTAGTCCGTTGAATAGCATAAAAGCTGAGTAGAATAAAATCGCTCTAATGACCACGTGAATATCTTCTTTCTGAAGTTAGCATGATAAGAGTGTTTATGTTCTAAGCCAGACCCCATTCTGTACTTTCATCTCTGTGTGGGTAAAAACAACTTCCTTATAAGATACCATGAGAATGGGGGAGGGAAAATTGCATTTTATTGGTTCCTCTTCTGGTGAGTACAATTGTAATCAGCTGTGTGTGTATGTAAAGATGCACACGTACACCCTACATGAAAATCTTGCATTGATTTTGACATATTTAAACACATTAGTTCTAGGTGTAATCTGTTATCCACCCAACAGTTTCCAGACAATTTTCTGGAACAGCACTGATGGAGCAGCACATTTGCAGAACCATAAGAGCAATCTCTGTACCACCCAGGACCAAAGGCAACGTGTACAACTTAAAGAAGATATTTATTAAAGGAAAATAACATTAGTACTTGTCAAAAGTGTACACACATCTTAGCAGGCCACGAGCTAAACATGAGCCAACAGTATGACATGGCAACAAAGAACAGAATAGAATGCTCACACTTGCAAATTAAGCCTGTGTTTACTTCCCAATGACCAAGCTAGTTTGCCAAATATGGAGGTAGAGAAACTTGCGATAGGGCAAACTGACCTAAGGGAACACTGCTTGTAAATACAGATATAGTTGTTTTTGCTTTTGTCTTGTCTATGTATTACCCATTGAAATGAAGACTGTGGGTAGTTTCTTGATCAGCAATACACAAACAGTCAGAGACAAAAAATTAATTTAAACAAAGTGATTCATTGCATCAGCAATCATCTAGCAGATGTTAAAAAAAATGATTTCACTTCCCCAGATTGTACTCAGACAATCAGGGGAAGCGCTTAATTGACAGCAGATTGGGCTACTCCTCTCATATGATTGTTTGCCATTCATATGAGAGGAGCACCCCAAATGGCACATCACTCCTCCCCTGCCCTCAACAGACACTGAATTTAAGTTTAAGGTAAAAAGCAGGCTTGAGATCCCATGTAACTTTGTTAACAAAAACATCACTGTTGAGGCTTTTGCAGCAGATTTGTTGTAAGAAGACATTTTGTCCTTGCTTTTACACAAAGGAACCCTGCAAACACATTGTCATAAGAACACAGACTTTTGCTAATGATGCCACAATATCGTGCAGAGAGAATCAATTAACTGTAAAGGTCACACAGGATATTAACGGCAGAATCATCCTCAGAATCCAGATCTCTTGTATTTACATTCAAACACAGTAGATTCCCACAGTCAACAAAGACTTCAATCATGACTCAAAACAACAAAGAAAAAGAGAAAAAAAAGATGCCTTCACTATTGTGGAAAGGGAGAATCCTCCTGCTGCAGAGCATGGCCCTTGGAGTTAATAACATTAATTAATAACATTAGTAATGTTTGAGCACTTTATCTTTTACATCTGTGACAGAGAAATATATTGTCCTAATGCCATATTGAACTATATGGAAAAGCAATAATATTATATTGGGTATTGACAAAGATTTGGCGGCATACTCTGAGATCCAAGACTGTATTATTGGTGCTTTAGGCCTTCCTCTGCTGCAGCCCCTCTTTCCCACCCCCACATCCTGCTGCAGATGATTTTTCTAGCTTTCTGAGAACATTTTTAGAAGTGAAGGAGTTCTCGGTTATGAAAGAAGCAGTGGGACCTGGTGGAAGTAGACTATTGGTTTCTAGTCATAGACTGTAGCTATTTTCTGAAGCTCATCAGGGTTAAAAGCAATGTGTGGGTAGTGCCATTGGAGTGGCATTTCCTGTTTCCCCAGCCTGCACATAGCCATTTGAATGCATGATCACTTGTATCTGCAGGGCTTCAATCTACTGGGGAATCTGCAAGTACATGATTCCTGATCATCTGGAAATGGAGACAGCTGTACACACTGGGCTCTCAACACACTTACTAATGAAGTATGTTCACCAGGAGCAGAGTCTCTTGAAAATCTTCCTCCTCTTTCTCCTTGTGTGTTCATCTTCAGCCCTTCTGAACTTTGACAGTAGGGTTGTCTCAAATATTTTTTAACCACATGATGCCATGCTTCAAACAACTAAAACAATGGGCTCAAGTTACAGGAAGCCATATTTTGGCTGAATATCAGGGGAAACTTCCTGTTACAGCAGCACAGCAATGGAACGAATTTCTTCAAGAGGTGGTGAGTGCTCCAACACTGGAGGCATTCAAAAGAAATTTGGACAACCACCCGGCAGACATCCTTTGATTGTATTCCTGCATTGAGCAAGGGGTTGAACTCGATGGCCTTATAGGCCCCTTCGAACTTGTGTGTTTCTCCATTAAATTATTTATTTCATAGTCTCATGACATTGCTACTAAAAATGTCAAGTCTGGGTATCCATGACTACCAGAATATTCTAAGAACAGATTGTCTGTTGTAAGTATTTCTAAAAGGTGAACTGAATGTTTGCATGATCAAAGACCAAGTTAATGTCTCATTCAGCTGCCTTCAAAGGATCTTTAAGACATTTCCTCAATAGCATGGGGTTATTTCAGCATCCTTCCTTCCTTCCTTCCTTCCTTCCTTCCTTCCTTCCTTCCTTCCTTCCTTCCTTCCTTCCTTCCTTCCTTCCTTCCTTCCTGTGTCATTCAATCATATCCAAAACTCTTCACCACGTGTGTGTGTGTGTTTTTGGGGTGTGTGTGTGTTCCATGATACAATTGCTTCTCACAAGCAAGAGCTGCAACAGATATAGATGTCAGGAGACTTCCCACCAGTAGCCCCTTGAATCTTCCTATTACACCAGCCTTCAGTCATGTTTGTTGCTACTGTGTGTGCTGGGTTGGGCACACTGCAACCTGCCTGATAAATAATGTTTCAATAGTTGTTTTCTCCTGTTCTTAAATTGTGTTATGTATAATGTTTTAAGTTTCTAAGATAGCAATGGTACACATACTTGCCAGTGGAAAACAATGGCGCTTTGAGTATGTATCTGGGCCAAAACACGGCAAACAAACTAATAAATATGTACCCTTTTAAAGGTTTTAAGTGTGGGTTTTTAGTAACAAGGGGAATAGCCCTTTTAAATTTTTTTCCTGTTTCATGGCTCTCAGTGGGTCAAACTAGGTGATATGTTTAGCACATTTTTGAATAAGTGCTCCTTCATGTGATAAAAAAACATGTTTGTCATAATACAAGCTTTTCCTCAACTGTTCTATTGCCTCGAAATGGGGTGGGAGAGAGCAAGCAGGCATTCACTACTGACTAAGGCAGGTTTCCCATAGCACAACCAGTTTAATGATCAATCTTGTGACCAGTGTGAGAATGGGCATGCAATGAGGAGCCCGCTGGAGCAAGTGGAGTCCTTGTGTGATTGCTTTTTCTACTTTGTGCTACTTTGTGCACTGGCCTATGTACAGTATCTTGCATTCAGTGTACTATGTTTTGTGATTGGTCATTGGAAGTCAAGCACAGCAAGTCTGACTGCTGAGGCATGTGCCACTGAGGAAATTCCTCTGTGGGGAGATAAAACAGGTTATATACAGGGGACACATACATTCTGTATAATGTCTAGAATGACCCAAAGAATTAAAAACTCTCTCTTTTGGAACATGGGTTACTCTACTAGATAGATGAAATGAACACTGATACAGAAACCAGTCTGCATACTGTATAGCGTGTCTCTGTGACTCCCAGTTACTGTTGAAAGTTGCAGTGTGCTAAACTCAAAGTGATTTCTCAAATGCAAGATAGTTAAAATTTGGAAATATACTTTAGTATTTCCTGGATATGGAGGATAAATACGTCAATAGTGTTGTAACATAACCTTAAGTGTAAAATTTAGGTGTCAGGAAGTGATGCTAAGTAATGGATTCAGCAGCAATGTTCATGACAAAATTTGCACATAAAAATACCAAGATATTTATGTGACACTCAAATGTCAAAATAACACATTTCACCATTTGATCTGAGTAATTCCATTAGTTACTACTTGCTGGCAGCCTGTCTGTAGAAGGAGGCCTGGCCAAGAGCAAAATACACACACAGTCCATGGTGCAGGAAAATCTTGTCAGAAATAAAATAAAATATTCGACATGTGCTCAAGCAAGCTATATAAAAAGTATATTTATTAAAATTATTCATATACTGCTGTTCATAAAATCTACCTCAGCTGTCTTCATATTGAAAACAGAACAGAACAATAACAGAAATTATAAAATTGTGCTTCATAAAAACCAGATAATAGAAAAATAATGCGAACAAAACATTTAGGTTCCATGAGCTCTGATAAAAAACATTTTGTTAAACTCCAAACTCTACCCTTTCAAGGAATTATGGCTTGGTCTTTACAGATCAGATGATAACTTAATTGGCTTTGCCATTTGCTAGAGTGGTGAGAATTAATTGGTTCAGTTCTGCTGCCAGCATGGATGTGAACATCTGCCCATGAGATGTCTTACCAGAGAACACTGCAAATAAAACACTAAAGCCATCATTTTCTAAATCTACTTGATGCGTTCTATCCATACATTTCCTGAGGCAAGGCAGACACTTAAGAAGCATTTTCCTTGTTTAAATTAGAGGAGAAGGAAAAGGCAACATGAGTCTTCGGAATCATAGAAGACAGTTTCATTGAAGGCTTAGCCAACCTTCTCCTACAGCAAAATAATGTACAAGACTAGAGGCGGGGGACTGGGCAAGCGTGATTCAAATTGCAAAGCCCAAGATGATCCTGTCGACTTCCTCTAGCTGAGAGCCACTTTCCTGCCCAAACTTAGAATGGCTATGACTTGTCTAAGTCAAACAAAACAAGAATAGTTGCACACAGAACTAGCATAACAAGAAGAGGGCTTGGCTTAGAACCCCTCATGCAATGGAGAAATATTTTGTTTTGTATGATAAAATGGGTACAAAACATTGGTCATAATATTGGTTTAGAACAGTGGGCACAAGTTTGGCAGAATAATACTAAACTTACAAAATCAGTAAATTTTAAAGAAAATATATATAAGATGTTTTATAGATGGCATATGACTCCAGCTAAACCGTCTAAAATGTATGAAAATATCTCCAACAAATGTTGGCAATGTAAAATACAGGAGGGTACTTTTTCTCATATCTGGTGGACATGTAGGGAAGCAAAAAAATTATTGAAGATCAGTACATGAAATGTTAAAAAAAATGTATCTTGTGTGATACAATTTAAACTGGAATTGTTTTTATTGAATATTATGCCTGAAATTGTAGATAAAGAAATGAGATATTTGATAATACATGTAATTACTGCAGCAAGGATACTATATGGGAAACATTGGAAGAAAGAAGAAGTACCATCTCTTGAGGAATTGATAGAAAAGATCCTGGAAGTGGCGGAGGTGGATGTACTAACAGAAGCATTAAATGAAAGGTCATCCCAAAAAGGACTCAAAAACTGGGAACGATTTTATAATTGGATTCGAAATTTGGATTGGAAAGTTTAGATAAAAGAAGAATGTGAAGGTCCAAGGGAAAGGAGATTAGTAACGATAGATACTCTGGTAAAAATGGCTAAATTGTTTCTTTTTGTGATCTTCCTTTGTAGCATAATTGTGTAAGCGGATGTAAGAATACTCTTTCGCTCTCTGGAATTTTACCCCTTCCCGATCCTTACCTATTCCCACCCCACCTCCTGTACCCCCATCCCAATTCCTATTCCCATTGAAAATGAACAACAACAACAAAAGAGAAGCATTTTGTTTTGTTTTATTCTTGGGTACATGTTTGTTTTTCCTGGAACTCAAAGTGGTACAGCTGATACATAGCTTTTCTATCTAGATAGATATCCCTGCATGTGTGAGGAACAAAGCCTGAGACAAGATTTTTTTCAAAACGTTTGGCATATATAATGTTATGTTTATGTAAATTGTGTAAAGAGACCATGGTGTATACTGGTTAGAGTGTGGACTAAGTCTTGGTAGACTTGGATTCAAACCTCTTCCTCCTTAGCTACGAAACTCACTGGGTGTTCAAAAGCCAGTCACAATTTCTCAGTCTGACCTACTTCTCAGGGTTGTTGTCAGGATAAAACAAGGAGAAGGAGCACCATCTCCACCAACCTGAGCTCACTGGAGAATAGGCAGAATAGGCAGATGGTAAGCAGCAAATAATGAATAGTTTAGTGTGGCTGTGCCATCAAAAGGGCTACACTTTTATGAGACAGGGGGAAAACTGGCATGCAGATTGCATATGCAACTGAAAGTATAAGCAAATCTTGAACCAACACATCTTCAGAGTTGTGCATATAAAATTTGGTGCAAATGAAGTGTCTACATCAGACCTGGGCAAAGTGTGGCCCGTGGGCCACATACAGCCCGCGAGCTGCTCCTGTCCGGCCCGCCGCCAGTTGCTTATCTTTGTTGTTGTTTAGTCATTTAGTCGTGTCCGACTCTTCGTGACCCCATGGACCAGAGCACACCAGGCCCTCCTGTCTTCCACTGCCTCCCGAATGCTTATCTTTAACATACCGCAAAAAACCTCTTTAGTATTTGTGAAGATTAACAAGTTTAAAATAAAAACAATCATAACATCACTGTTTCATTTTATTTTTAAGTAAAGTTGGTTTGGCCCCCGAACACAGTTCAGATTTTTCATGTGGCCCCTTATATAAATTAATTGCCCACCCCTGGTCTACATGTAAAACATAGTCCATGATCACATGAAGATTGCATGTTCAGTAAGGAAGATATAAACTTACGAAATTGCTTCATGTTGAGTCAGACCCATTGCTTGTAAATAACTAGTGACAAACAATGAGTTTCTTTTACGAGTCAGTTTCTTTTTTCAATGTCTAAGGCATAACTAACATTATCCTTCTGCAGTGTAACTGCAGCTGTTTTAGTTTCTTTCATAACTTGCAATTGTTAGTATATAAAAATTACTTTTTAAGTTGTGAGCTAATCTTTTCGCCCTTAGTGTTGTAACTGTGAAATTACTTTTTAAAAGCAATGGACACTGATCCATATCAGGGCTGGCTTTCCCACTGGACAACGTGTGGGAACCACCTTAATCAGATTCAAGTCACCACAGAAGGACATTTATTATTATATTTTTCCAGGTGGCGAAGGGGGAAAGGTTTTTTTTTTTAGGATTTCCTCTCTCATGTTCTGAAATAACCTGCTTGGTTCTGGTTATTTTATACCCTGACCTGAACTGGGGAGGGACAATTTTTGGTTCTCTGCTTCAAGCAATGAAGTTTCTTGGACCCATCTCATCCATGTAGTCCAGAGTCTAATCTCAAGCAGGAAGCATGTAACTCACCCATGAACTATATCCCTTCTCTCTGAGAGTCCAAGACCAAACATATGCCCTTCTATTTACACGTTGAGACTTTGAATCCAGTTCCTTCATGTCCAGTTTATATGAAGACCAATAAATGTATTAGAAGACCTTGACTTTTTTAAAAAAAACAGGCTAGTACATTTCAAAGGCAGCTCTTCATCCTTGCCACCTACGGTGACTTCGTTTTTGGTCTCTCTCTTTTTAAAAAAAGAAAGAAAAGATGCCCCTCCCCACCTTCTCCCTGCAGCTGTCAGATGGTAACAATTTTCATCTGCTGTTGCTGTGAGTTGGTTTTGAACTTTTAATGCAAACAATGTCTAAACTGGGGAGGCAAACACTTTGTTCACCAGAGAAACTTCAAAGGGTTTCAAGAAAACAACTCTATGCTTGATAAAGCAGCATAAAAGAAAAGCAAAATAAATAAATAAATACATAAATCGTGCTTTTAAAAGTGAAAGCCAAACAAACAGCAGCAAAACAACACACAAGATCAGTTGCTCTACGTAGAGAACAGGAGATGAGTCTTGCACGTTGACCATAGCAGAAACCAGTTGGGTTCTTATGCCTGTGAATGATTCTTTCAGATGAAACACTGGCACTTGAAGATATTAATACAGAAACGAAGGGATAATGAAAAGACTAGGAAAAATAATAATCAGTAGTCAAGACCGCAGGCTGGGCTGCCAGCAAGCGGAGAGAGGGAAAACTCTTTGAATATGTTTTAATTTATTAATCCTCTTTGTATCTCATTCTCTGTCCAAGGGACTCTGGTTGCTGCCCTTTTTGCCAAGGTAAGAGTGATTGTTTGGTTGTGGGCTTGATGGCAGGTAAGGCAGAGTTTGGAAATACTACATGTTGGGATGAAAACAGCCAGAAACCCCCCAACCAGTGTGGCCAGCGATCCTGATGGCTGGGAATTTTAGGAGCCACCGCCCAAAAAAGTACTTTTTCCAAGTTCAGTGTAAGAGGGAGGAAGGGAGGTCTCTCCATCCAAGACCAAGGGTCCATAGGGTTTTAAGTTCTCCTTCCGAGAATTCCTGTCACGTTGTTTCAGAAGTATAGGAAGCTAGGCTGGCCCCACCTTTGCTGTCCTTCCGCAGGCAGGCAAAGACCTTTTTCTTCAGGCAGGCTTTTCCTTAATGACTGGTGGTCTGAGAGGGTTTTTAAGTGGACTGTTGTGCTTTGTTGTTTTAAATGTATTTCAATATTGATCTTAGTTACCATTTTAATATAATACTTGTTTAATTCTTTTTTAATATTTGTATACTTACTGTTTTTAGCTTTTAAATACTGTTTTAATGATGTGAGCCACCTTGGATCCTTTTGGAGAGAAAGGCGGGATAGAAATATTTTAAATAAGTAAATAAAATAAATAAGTACCCAAAGGGCATTTATTAATCTAGGTTTCTGGGTTGTTTTTTGTATAAAACCTCTGCAAACCTTGTGGTAAACTGTTTTCTTCAATGAAGCATTTTTTTTGTGGAAGGGGAATGGTAATGACTGAAGTGGTCCTAGGTGTGAAGCAGCCACAGGAAGCACCCTTTCAAACTCAAAGTTAGCAACTTGTGGCCCTCCAGATGTTCAACTGCACTTCCAATGATTCTTCCTCACTGGCCAATTGGGCTAGGGCTGGTGAGAATTGCAACCCAACAACATCTGGAGTGCCATATTTTTTATTATTTCAGATGAAGAAGAGATGCAATATACAAATAACATAGCATGCCAGCAAGATAATAGAAAGTATGATGTTTGTGACATAAAGATAGAAAATTCTAAAACATGAATATTCAAAGAATGGGCACACAATTATCTGTAATACTTATTCAGCAATTCCTGATACAGGAAGCCATTGTCATTTTGTCTCAGATTTTCCCATAGCCCTTTATGTGTTGGGGGGTCACAGTAGAATGAGATATCAAAAGGTAGTCTTCTGTGGATGAACTTTCAATGTGATGAATGTACAATGTCATTTACTTAAAGCTTAATCGTTTTGGTCCAGAACCAATGGGACAGTGACTTTGTATGTCCTTACCAGGGAACATGAGTGGGAAACTGCAATTGTCCTTATGTACAAACTGCATGTGGGCTCATTGTTGACCAATGTGGACTAGATGGGTCTTTGGTCTGTGTCAACCTGTCTTCTTTTACATTTTTTGTCAATGGCTTTGTGCGGTCTGGCTGAGGAAAAGTACAAATTGTTATTCTGCCTTATACTGGTAACCCATCCATTTCCGTATCAGGTTCAAGGTGCTAGTTTTGATCTATAAATCCTTGAACAGTTTGGGACCTCACTACATGGCAGGATACCTCCCTCTAAGAGTAGCTGCCCATCCAACCCCCGCCTCTCAGGCTGGGCAGCTGAGGATGCTTGCTCCAAAGGAGGCCTGGAAGGAGGAAATGAGGAACTTTAGCTATTAAATGCTGTCTTTTTAATTATGTAAGCCACCTTGGGACCTTTTTAAGGAGAAAAGTGGGATAGAAATATTCTAAATAAATAATAAAAATGGGGCTTTCTCGGCCGTCTTTTCTTTGCTGTGAAACAAGCTGCCACCCAAGATTCTCCTGGCCCCCTCTCTGGAGACTTTTAAACAATCTTTAAAAACTTTCTTGTTTAAGCAGGTTTTTAAAATTAATCCATTGCTAGTGCTCTACTTTGTGCTCAAGTTAACACTGTCTGACTAATTTTAGCTTTATTGTGTTTTAATGCTGTTTTTATACTCTATATACTGTATATTGTTGTACACCGCCAAGAGTGGCCATTGGTCAGATGGGCAGTCTAGAAGTCCAATAAATAAATAAATAAACAATAAACAATTCCCAAACAAAGTTCTAAAAATAATCTATCATCATTGAAAACACAGAAGTGGTGCTTCCTTTAGTGGTGCAAGATAGCAGTTTGCTATGACACCTGCTTTACTTTATCTCCATATCCCACATAGCAGTGTTTTAAGGCTGGTCAAAGGAAAGTAAACATGAGCTTGCTTTCCAGGTGTGTGCTGTTGAGGCACTTATCTCTGAGGGGGGGAAAACAGGCTGATCACAGGAAGCATGGATTCTTTGTGAATATCTAATTTGACTCTCAGTTTGACAGTTTTGTTATGCCATTCACATGTTACATGGAAAAAGAACTGTTCTTTTATCAGTTGACTATTGAAAGATTTTCCAAAAAGCTGAAAAAAAAATATTTTAAAAGGTAATGTTTGAAAGGTTAATTCTAAAACAGTTGTAAGATTTAAACAATTTAATAAAATTTTAAAATTGACTATCCTTGAATTCTTGGAAAAATATGGGAGAGAGAGGTGAACTAAATGCTAAGAAATGCAGTTTCACTTGGTTTAATGCAGGGGTGGGTCATTATGTGGTCCTCAGGGTCCCAAGTGTGATCATTTGGGAGGCCATATACAACCACACACCTACCCATGGCCATGTCCCCAGAAGCTTCCAGGTGACACAACTAGCTATTTAAAGATTATTTGGAGGGTCCATGGCCTCTTTTAGCCCTCCACCAAAGACTCTTGTTTTCCTCTGAACCTGGAAGTGATCTTCCATTCTCTTGAGGGCCAGTAGAGTCCTAATTTGTTGCCTTTGGGATGTTAAGGGATCCCATGAATACATACATTGGTGGATTCATTATCTAAAAGTCAGTTATCTGTGCAATAATTCTAGGAACACAGCTTGTAAATTCTGAGGCTGAAATGAATGTTCACGAACACAAAACGGTTACAATGGAAAAGGTTTTAACCAGATAATAAAGAGAAAACCTTCAAAGGAATCAATGGCCTTGGGAAAGGGAAGCATGGCAATCAAGAGCTGATGAAACCACACCATCCGGGAATTCCCAGTACAGCTGAATCATTGGGATGACAGTGCATTGCTTGGCAGACTGCTTTACAAGAAACTTAAGACATTGGGTTTGTTTACTATAGTCATTAGGAATTTACAGAAATCGTTCTGATTGATGATAATCTCTGAAAAGTAATTCTATAATGCCTTGATGACTGCTCTGTTCTGGCCCACTCCCATCCACCCACAGATTTCTTTAGGAGCTTAGCCTGTCAGCTCCCAGTGACTGTAAGACTTGGCACTGACTGCAACTCAATACAATGTCAATTAAGATCAGATCTTGAAAAAGAGAAAGTGTGACACACTAGACTCTGTGTCCTACTCTTGCTTTGCTTGCTAGTCCAATGCCAGATTTTTCATCTCATTCAGTACAAAATGGTAGACAGTTTTATATAACTAAATTCAAGGTACGTACATGAAAAACAGGACAGCTAGGAAATGCTGCTTTTTGGAATTACAGCTCTCAGAAACTCTAACTCAGCACAGGAGCCACTGGACGAGCTGGCTGGAAAATTCTGACTGTAAGTTACTGTAAAAAGTAATGTTTCCAAGTGCTGGTAAAATCTATTTCCTCTTTTTAAAAAAAGTTTGGTTATGGACAACATATGGACAATAGTTTTACTTATTCTTTAAAACAGATCTCTTCAGGGTTTTTTCTTTAACTTTTTTGTTGTCTATTAACAAATCAGCTTTAGTTTGATTAGTTCAGTTCAAACATGGCCATTGTGAGGCTCATGGATGGGCAAAAGACAGCTTATGAACCAAATCCAGTCTCCTGGGGCATTCAGTCTGACTTATTCTCTCCTTCATAGGGGCTAAGAGTTGCCTCTGGTCATAAGGTTAGCTTCTGAACAGGCACAGTTTTGCCAGTTTCCAACCACTTACATCTGGTTATTTTTCATTGAAGTTTATATATACTAGGTTGGATCCAGGATCAGTTTTCTGCAGGCAGAAGGGCCCCACTTTAGGGATAAATGCACATGTGCCGTAGTAAACTTGGGACCCTGGGTGTAGCATTTTCAGGGAACTGGAAGGACTGAAGTAGGAAGATGCAATGGGGGTGACTGGAGCATCCAATAAGCTAGCTGATCTACATGGCTGGAGCTGGACCCATCCCACTGTATCCTTTGCTCATTAAAAATTTGTATTAATACTAAAAACATGCATTTGTTACTATTAACATTTATGAGTTTCAAGTTCAAACCAATAACTTAGTCTAGATTTCAGGCTGTTTGTCATGACCAACTTCAGTTTTCAACCTCTAAAAAGACACTAGCTCAAGATATTGTAGTGCTTCTAATTCTTTGTTGTTGTTCTCGTTCTAAAGACATACTTGTCACGTATCCCTTGGCAGCATCCTTTGGGTGTGGTTTTACCTCACAGTATCACCACCACACCCTAAATTTTTTACAGTACTATTCAAAATAAGCACAGTGGTCCAATCCTGCTACTCTTATTAATGATGAGTAAGATCTGGGTCCAAATGTGCAATAATGCTATAATGCAATATCTACAGCCTAATTACAGCAGTGAAAATCTCTGCAATCACCCATTTGGAAATAAGGAAACAACTGCTATGAGTTGAGTTGTATCTGTTCCAGAGATTTTGGTTTCCAGTTCAGCTACATATTAAAGCATATACCTGTATCTGTTAGATTTCAGAATGGAACAAAAACTCATGACTATCTGTGAATAAGAGCTGTTTACTCAGCACTGGATTTTGCTGAGACAAGTGTAAGGGATTTGCATGAATATAAATTTAGATTGTTGTGACCTGCAGTTGATCATGAAGATCTGGATCAGCTGCTCTCCTCCCATTCCAAACTATGGCCTATTTACATAATTGCTGTACTCCCTCATTTTCTAGTTAGAGTGGCCAACATCCTGTTGCCTAGCATAGTAAGTCACACTAAAGTAGGCCCATTGAATCAGTGGAGATTTGATGAGTCAACTCCTCCATGAGTTTCACTGATTCATATGAGACTACTCTAACTGCAACTTACTTTAGCAAAGTGGCACAGTTACTTTATTGTCAGCACCTACTGACAATAAGAAAGGCTGATGTGTCATGTTCTGCTTTTAAAAAAAATGATTTGAAATAAGGTGTCTCCATGACATAAACAGAAACATGGATTACTTTGCCAGGGAAGCATGCATTCTGGTTGGAAAGAGATGTAAAATACTGTTCCAGCAGAGGGCCATTTATTTTAGATTGCCTATGAAACCCTGGTTTATTTCAATTGTTTCTGGATATCCAAATATCTCTGTTGCTGCAAATTGTGTCTTTGGATAATCAGCAGGGGCAGTGGGAGAGGTGGCAGCAGTAACAAGAGCCCCAGTAGGGAGGAGGGATGAAGGAGGGAGGGGCAGGCACAAGGAGCTTGAGAGGAATGGGGAACGTGGTCAGTCCACTGCAGGGTCAGAGGTGTGAAGAGTTGTCTTTGGGCAAAATATGGGTCAGAGGAACAGATCCTCATAGATCCACATGATTTTTATGGAAGATCATTCCCAAAATAATCTCAGTCATAGACACCATCTCTGCCCACAGACTGAACAGTGGCTTGGGGATGATCCCATGTTAAAATCATGTGGATCCATGCTTGGATCAGTGTTTTTGCACCATTGGAAAGCCAGGCACCCTCTATTTATGTGGTGTATTCTGTGGGTACAAATGGGAACAGCTGGTGCATGCTTAAAGGGATAGCAGTACCCAAGCTTTCTAAAGGGACAAGCAGCTTTGCCCTCTATCTCCCTCCCTCCCTCACCTCAACACAGCATCTGGGGCAAGTGGCCAGTGTGAGGCCAGGGCAGGCAAGTCTCAAATGCAATGATTTTAAAAGCCAGTGTAGTCCCCTCAACTGAGATATAACACAGCTATAAATGGATTAAAAGTTTTTGCAAGAGGATCCACCCAAATACCATGTGACTACCATGTGATTTCTCAATCAATTCCATTTAGAATGGAGCTCATTGTGAGGGAATTCTAAATGCAAACAAGCCCTTAGATGCAATTAGAGCAGGCCCATTTGAATCAGCGGAGTCCATTGACTGCTTTAGTGCAACTTACTATGCTAAGCAACAGGATTTTGGCCAGCGTTTGTGACAGCATCTGGGTATCTAATTCGAGCAGCATAATTAGATTTAAGGTACAGAGCACACAACCACACCAAGAGCAGGTGTAAAGTGGTGGTTCCCAACCTTGGGTAACCCAGGTGTTCTTGGACTGCAGTTCCCAGAAACCTCAGCAAGCACAGCTGGTAGTGAAGTGTGGGACCAATTATGACCCTGTTCCCAAGGATGGTCCAACCTAAGTGGGCCACCAACCTCAGCACCCACACCAATGGACTTTCCCACCGGCAGCTCTCCCGTGGACTGGGAATTCTCAGAGTCTGCAACAGGGAGCACTCATCTCCCTGAGGGGGGATGGCAGGAGGGAGAGAGGATAAAAGGGATCAAGGGAGGGAGAAGAGGAAAGACTGTTGGGAGGATGCCTCAGGGAGGCCTACCAGGCAGAGGCACCAGAAGGAGCAGACGAGAGTGCTGGGAGGTGGTGTGATGATATGATCCCTGGATGGGGAGTGGATGGAGCTGACTGTGCCACTGGAGGAGGCTGAACAGGTACACTGGGCCCAACAGTGACGATGGCCCTCCTACTGGGGGAAGTGGGAGCATCAACACTGGAAGTGCAGGAGATGCGGAAAAGGAGGACCAGGAGGACACTTTGGGTCTTGCCCAAAGTGATTCCTAGAGGTGCATCCCAGAAACAAGTCGAAGCATTTCCTCAGACTATCTCAAACTCCCGAGTGAGGCGAGTCCCCAGCCAAGTCAACTTCCAGCTGGAAAAGTCAGCCACCTCATTCACCACCCAGTCCTCAACATTACCAGAGGCCCTCCAGTATGGTGAAGCAGAAGTTTTGGAACGCAAGGACCAAGGGCAACCGACAGCAGCCACACACCATCTGTGCTGTGTCATGCCTTGCCTGGCCCACCTCTGTGGTGTTATCCGTTTCCTGGAGGATATGGAATTCATTCCCCCTTTCACTGGCAGCAAACCAAGGACCATAGCTGTTCCCCCAACATAGAGAGGGAGACTAGTTTAGGAATTCCCTGGTTTAGTAGTGCTGTAGTGTAACTCTGTTTGTTTCACCCAGGTTTTAGATAAACACTTTGTCTGAGTGCAACCTGGACTGAGCGTCATGGAGGATACAACCGCAGCCACTTACATGAAGGCTTCTGGGAATTGCAGTCCAAGAACATCTGGGTTAGCCTAGGTTGGGAACCACTGGTGTAGGGAGAATGTGTTGAGCAGTGATGAACAGGTGGCTGCTAACTGGTGGGGTCCCCTATATTTGTTAATTTTGAGTCTATATTTCAAATTGATTTATTTTTATATTTTGGTAATAAGGCTATATTTTCAGCTTTTCTTTTATGTTGTTAGCTACGTTGAATGACATTTGTAGTCACTATAAAGATGAGCTACACATGTAGTGGAAAAATGGGATATTCAATAAATGAATGCAAATTAACTTCTCATTACTTATATTACATTTTGGAGAACTACACCCAAGCTGATGCTCTTATACATGAACTACAATGAATGGATTGCAATCCAGTTTTAAAATGGACATGCTTGAAATAACTACTTTTAGTGAACCAAAGCACACCTTAATTTCTTCTAGGTTTCTGTCCTCAGAGTGAAATTATTCAGAAATGCATATTAGAATTTGGAATATCATAAGAGATTTGGTTATTGTAGCACTTGTCTGAATGTGGTGTTTCAAAGCTTTGGCCACTTATCAAAATAATATTAAATATAATTTCTTAGATTATTACATACATTGTGTTGGCTTAATAAAGATATAATCCAGTATGGAGTTTATAAATCTCCTGATATCTGATAAAGGATTTCACAGCTCCTGAGTAAGAAATTTAAATATTGAGACACTGACGTGGAAACAAAATACAATACAAATTTCACATCATATGTTCATGAAATGTTGATGCTGAAGCATGCACATAGTCTGTTCCTCCTTTGATTTTATGGACTGAGGCATGTCTGTGTGTTCTTTGAATAACAGTGCAAAATGCATTGCCATTTTATTTAAGCCACAGTTAAAAACTAAACATTCAGTCACATTTATCCTATTTTTTAAAATCAAAGGGGAAAAACTACAGACGGGAGGGGAACCTTTGACATTCCAGCTGTTTTGCATGACACCTCCCACAATTTTTATCAATGGGCATATACAGTAGGGTGAAGCTACTGGAAATTGTGGGCCAAAATGTGTGGAGGGCCAAAGAGTGCCCATTCCTGATCTAAGGAGAATAATAAAATAAGCCCAAATTCTGTTGCACTGCTACACCTGCATAACTTGAAGTTGTGCAAGTGGTTGGGAAATTCACATCAAGGCAGAAATCATATCCAACAAGCAGTTCCACAGGCTCATTTACGCAACTGGTTGCATGATCAACAGCCCAGTCAGACTCACAATGCAGATCACCTTGACATACCTCCCTGTAAATATCCACATGCATATCTTTATGCTATGCCAGGTGCAATAGGATGACATTAGGATGCCAGCCACTTTTCTAACTAGACATGCATCTTCTAAATGCTGCTCTTTAACTATGGAAGACCATTGGTGGAATTCATCTGCTATATCTGACAGGAAACTGGCATACGTCTTGTGAATCTGTGCACTCAGAAGGCAATCAGCCAAGCAGATGTCCGTCCCAAAATCCGTGGGGCTGGAATGATTTCTGCTTTTTATCGGATTTACAAGGAAGGGTTTATGGACATTTCTTAGGCACATATTATGGGATTACACTACTCTCCATAATGAGCAGGTGCTCATGTCCATGCCTCATCATACATAGATCATCCAGCCCTGTGGCCAACACAAACTTTGTCCTCCAACAGAGGCAAATGGCTGTGGCAAGCTGAGGATGAATGGCTGAGGGACTGCTGCTACCTCCCCCTAGCATCTCTCACCTGAGGCAGTTGCCTCATACTACCCAAGAGTGTGAGAGGGCCATTCCTATAGTAACCAAGAATTACGTAAGAGCAGTGTCTTGAAACTCTTCTGAGAGATTGGAAGATTTTACTCCAAGCAGCCCAACTGCTTATGTATCGCCTTGTCTGCGGTACATGCTCTTCCAGGCTATGTCTGATCCTCTCTTGCTCAGACAGTTTAATGTTAAGTGAGTCCGTCTCTTGCAAGATTTTCAAAGCTTCCTGGGATTTATATATCTGTAAATTACAACAAAGGGATCCCCTCTCCACCTGTCTCCACAATCTGTCTGGGGTATAATTAGATCAGTAATAATCTGCAGAGCCCTTTCTTTAAAAAAGACCCCTAATATGCAGAACTCATAAATATTATGCTATTGGTGGTTGCATTAATAGAAATCAGTGAATCTCTTTAAGAAAAATGTTTATACCTCTTGTTCTGCTGTTGTAGCTGTTGCTACAAAAAATGATTACCTTCTTACACTGAAACAGGTAAAAGCTGTGTTATTGACATGACCAAGACTTTGGCCATAAACTTTGTCACAACTGATGTTTGTTCTGTCAACAACCATTGGGAGTCACCACGGATCCAGGCTGTTAGGCCAGATAATTTTTCCATATTACCAGTGATTTTGCCTTTGCCTTGGGGAGGTTGTAAGTATGAAGCAATTGAAGTTGGAGAGGAAGTTGAAGAGCACCGCAATTCATGACAGAATCGTGGTCCTCAAAGCACATATGAGGGCTCCATATAAGGAAGGTTTGCTCCATATTTGTCAGTCCTAGAAAATGTTCCGCATGAACCAGCTGGTATAGCAGCTAAGAGTTTTGGACTGAGACTTTGCCGATGTTGGGTTCTATTCCCCACTGAGCCACAAAACTCACCAGGTGACCTTGAGCCAGGAACTCTTCTCAGCCCGACCTACCCCATGGGGTTGTTGTGATCTGAGCATGGAAAGGAGGAGAGTTACATATGCTGCTTTGAGCCCACCAGAAAAAAGGCAGAGTACACATTACATAAGTAAACGATAAATAAAGTCTGAAATCTACATTCATAAAAGTATTTTCTCATAAAACTGAAGAAAGTTGAATGGCATTTTAAGAGTGTGTGATGAGAGCACATTGAGGTTCAGGAAATATATTTTCAGAAAAGTAGCTGTGTTTGTTTCCACCAGAACAAAAACAAAATTATTGTGGCACCTCTGAGACTAAAAAACGTATTTCAGTGTGAGCTTTCAGGGAATACAAACCACTTCTTCAGACATGTGGAGCACAATATCTGGGTCAGTGGTTTATAGCAGATGTTGTGGTGAGGAGAAAGGTTAGAAAAGAGAGGGCAGAGATGGGACCCAGTGGAATAATAACTGCATATGAACACCTTATAATGACTTTACGAGGTGACAATGGTACTATTAACACAGGTAGCAAACATGCAAGGCACTGATGACAACATAACATTTTGGCAATAGGAAGGTGGAACTGACATGAGTTCCCAGAACCTGAGTTTTAGGACTAAAGTCTTCTTAAAGAGTAGGTTGTATCAGGATCAGGGTCTTGCCAAAAACAACTGTCTGGTTATACATTGTCGTTCGGACAATGACCCCTGGCTTTTCTGACAACCTTCAGGAAATAGACGACGTGCGCAAGATAGCTGTCATCGACATGGAACTGAGTAGACTGCAGATGGACATTGTTGCCCTGCAAGAGACGAGATTGCCAGACTCGGGATCTGTCAAAGAAAAAAAATTCTCATTCTTCTGGCAGGGAAAGACCATTGAATGAGACCAGGGAATATGGTGTGGGCTTTGCAGTTAGAAATATTCTGCTGAGATCCATTGTTCCACCTACTGCGGGGAGTGAAAGAATCCTGTCTCTGCAGCTCCATTCATCAGCAGGACTGGTCACCCTTATTAGTGCATATGCACCAACACTGTCATCTACAGCAGAAGTCAAAGACAAATTCTATGACGATCTGGCAGTTATTATCAAAAAAATCCCCGAGAGAGAGACGCTGTTCATTCTCGGAGACTTTAACGCTGGAGTTGGTGCTGATCACAATTCTTGGCCCACTTGTCTAGGCTGTTTTGGCATTGGGAAGATGAACGAAAATGGCCAACGCTTGCTGGAGTTTTGCTGTTATTATGGTCTTTGTGTCAGCAACACGTTCTTTAATATGAAGCTTCGACACAGAGTCTCTTGGAGACATCCAAGATCGAGGCATTGACATCAGCTCGATTTGATCCTCACTAGATGCTCTAGCCTTTCTAGTATTATGATCACACGCAGATATCAGGGCGCTGATTGCGATACTGATCACTCCCTGGTGTGTAGCAGAGTAAAACTGTGAATAAAGAGATTGTATCACACGAAAAAGGAAGGAAGACCACATATTGACATCAGCAAGACTCGCGATCAGAGAAAAGTGGAGGAATTTGCTGAAGCGCTTGAGGAAACTCTTCCAGGCCTGGCTGGTGCAAATGCACCTGAACGATGGGAACATTTCAAGAATGCTGTTTATAACACCGCCTTGTCCACATTTGGCAAGAAGACCAAAAATACGGCAGACTGGTTCGAAGCCCATTTGAAGGAGTTGATGCCAGCCATCAAGGAAAAGAGGAGAGCTCTAGCAGCATACAAAGCCTGTCCTAGTGAGTACAACTTGCAGGTTCTTCGAGTTGCTCGTAGCAAAGTCCAACAGGCCACCAGGAGATGTTCCAACGATTATTGGCTTCAGCTCTGCTCTCAGATACAGATAGCAGCAGACACAGGTAACACCAAGGGAATGTATGATGGTATCAAGCAGGCTTTAGGTCCAATACAGAAGAAATCTGCTCCTTTGAAGACTGCTACAGGCGTGATCATCCAGGACCAAGCACAGCAGATGGAATGCTGGGTGCAGCACTACTCTGAGCTATATTCCAGAGAGAATGTAGTAACCGAAGAGGCATTAAATAACATCGAGTGCCTGCCTGTCTTGGAAGAGTTGGACAGTGAACCAACTTTAGCAGAAATAAAAGCGGACATGGATTCCCTCGCCTCCAGCAAGGCACCTGGGAAGGATAACATCCCTGTTGAAGTGCTGATGTGCTGTAAAGAGACCATCACCACTGAGCTGTATGAAATCTTTTGTCTTTGCTGGAGGGAAGGTGGAGTACCACAGGATATGAAGGATGCAAACGTCATCACATTGTACAAGAAGAAAGGAGACAGGGGCGACGGCAATAATTACTGTGGCATCTCTCTTCTCAGCGTTGTAGGGAAGCTGCTTGCCCCTGTTGTGCTGAAGAGGCTCCAGGTGCTTGCAGACAGAGTCTATCCAGAATCACAGTGTGGATTTCAAGCTAATAGATCCACCATTGACATGGTATTTTCCCTCAGACAGTTGCAGGAGAAATGTAGGGAACAACAACAGCCACTCTTTGTGTCCTTCATAGATCTCATAAAGGCCTTTGGTTTGGGTAGCAGGGACGGCCTTTTTAAAATACTTCCCAAGATTGGATGTCCACCTCGACTCCTTAACATTATCAGGTCCTTTCATGAGGAAATGAAGGGCACTGTAGTTTTTGATGGCTCAACATCAGATCCCTTTGACATCCGAAGCAGAGTGAAACAGGGCTGTGTCCTCGCACCGACTCTGTTTGGGATCTTTTTTGCTGTCATGCTGAAGTACGCTTTTGGAACTGCAACAGAAGGTGTCTATCTATGGACTAGATCAGATGGAAAGCTCTTTAATCTCTCTAGATTGAGAGCGAAGACCAAAGTCCAGCTGAAATGCATGCGGGAGTTCCTCTTCGCCGATGATGCAGCTGTTGTTGCCCATTCTGCTGAAGAGCTCCAACAACTTATGAATCATTTTAGTAAGGCCTGCCAAGATTTTGGACTTACAATCAGCCTGAAGAAAACACAAATCATGGGCCAGGGCATGGACTCACCTCCCTCTACAGTGATACCTCGCAAGTCGAATGCCTCGCCCGACGAAAAACTTGCAAGATGAAAGCGTTTTGCGATTGTTTTGGTGACTCGCAAGATGACTTTTTCTATGGCCATGCTTCGCAAGACGATTTTTTTTCGCAAGAGCGATGCCTCGCAAGACGAAAATAATTTGTTCGTCTTGCGAGGTTTCCCATAGGAATGCATTGCAATGCATTCCTATGGGAAACCGCGCTTTTGCAAGACAAAAATTTCGCAATACGACGCTACTTGCAGAACAAATTACTTTCGTCTTGCGAGGCATCACTGTATTACCATCTCTACACAAGAATTGGAGGTTGTTCATGATTTCGTGTACCTTGGCTCAACGATCTCTGACACCCTCTCTCTAGATGTCGAGCTGGATAAACGCATTGGCCACGCAGCTACCATGTTCTCTAGACTCACAAAGAGAGTATGGCTTAATAAGAAGCTGACGGCATATACCAAGATCCAGGTCTATAGAGCCTGTGTCCTGAGCACACTCCTGTACTGCAGTGAGTCCTGGACCCTTTGTGCACGGCAGGAGATGAAGTTGAACACATTCCATATGTGTTGTCTCCGACACATTTTTGGTATCACCTGGCAGGTCAAAGTTCCAAATAGAGTAGTCCTAGAACGAGCTGGAATTTTTAGCATGTATACATTACTGAAACAGCGACGTCTATGTTGGCTTGGGCATGTCATGAGAATGGCTGATGGTCAGATTCCAAAAGATCTCCTGTATGGAGAATTAGTGCAGGGAAAGCACCCCAGAGGGAGACCACAGCTGTGATACAAGGATATCTGCAAGCGGGATCTGAAGGCCTTAGGAATGGACCTCAACAGATGGGAAAACTTGTCATCTGAGCGTTCAGCCTGGAGGCAGGCGGTGCATCATGGCCTCTCCTAATTTGAAGAGACACTTGTCCAGCAGGCCGAGGCAAAGAGGCAGTCCCGAAACCAGCAAAATCAGGGAGCTGGACAGGGGACAGATTGTATTTGTCTTCAGTGTGGAAGGGAATGTCACTCTCGAATTGGCCTTCTTAGCCACACTAGACACTGTTCCAAGACCTCTATTCAGAGAACGTTACCA
Organism: Intellagama lesueurii; assembly: GCA_037013535.1. Lineage (NCBI taxonomy): Eukaryota > Metazoa > Chordata > Lepidosauria > Squamata > Agamidae > Intellagama > Intellagama lesueurii. Next base: position 255,984,238 of record JBAJHW010000001.1, read on the forward strand.
TAGTCTCTCGAGACTGAAAGATGCCTACAGGTTATACACAAATCAGCAAAGAAAACCAGCTTATTAATATATGTAGGCTGAAATCCTATTGATTAGTATTATAAGTCATAACTAGAATAATAAGCCATAACTAGAGTAAGTCATAACTAGAGTGAATCAATGGAACATACAGAGGAGATGATTCAACAAATCCCCACTGATTCGATGGGCCTGCTCTAGTTGGAATTTACTATGCTAAGCAACAGGATTTCAGCCACTGTGTGTTAAAAAGCCCCAATCTCTATTTAATCCTCTTGATACATCGTGGCATTGAGGAATGTATCACATTTCAGTTGTTACCTGCTCAGATATCCCTTTGTAGTTCTTTTTCTATGACAGCAACTTGGAGATCAGCAACAGTGTCCTGGGAGACTGAAATGTTCTGACTCTAGCTTCTCTGTACTACTATTACTGGTGGGAATTTTTGTCTGTTCACTTCTTTGTGCAGAGATTTCCCATGGGCCCGATGTAGAACATGCAGGAGCACTACTGTCAGAGGACACTGTGTATCACATTAGAATATGAACAAGTAAATGGCCTGCTGATGGTGTTGGTGACATTGTTGGGACCTGTCATGAGACAATCTGAGGACACAGCACCTAAGTTTGTAGCAGCATCTTGTCCTGGGCCCGCTAACTAACTGTGTTGCTTGTTAAGCATAAGAACAGTTTAAGAGCACGGGGTGGTGTGTAAGTAAGCACAGGCCTGCCACTGAAAGCCAGGGAGAGGAAAGTATTATTGCCCTGAATGAATTGTAGCTCTCTGATTATAGGTATGAGTTATCTCAGCTGAGAGTTGTAGGAGACAACTAGTGGTGTTCTGTCATTCTCTCTCTTTTGGTCTGCAGCTTCTTCTGGGCTATTTGTGTTGCTCTAGGAATTTGTTTTTTCACCTGAGTAGGTAGTGTAGTTTAAGAAAAACTGCTTTAAATCCATGAGTTTTGAGCATCTGTTTTGTAGATCTAAGCAGATGCCCTTGTATATGAGTGCTTGGCTGTAAAAGATAGACTTTATTCTGTGTTCTGGGTAGAAGTTGGAACCACATAACTATGTGTGACCATCAGTGAGTTTACAATATAGCTTGGTGCTTATATGAGAGCATTGTGCAGTTGCACAGTGGTGTCCAGAAAGTGCACTATTGTGTAGATTGATCCAAATTCACGTTGATGATCAGAGGAAAGTTATTAAAATTCTAGCATAACTTCTTATGTGATTCCTTTCCATGAGTACAAAGCCAGAGTCTTCAGAATAGGTGCTTGTGAAGAAACAGGAGTGGAACCTTCCATAGAAAATGCAGAATGGTGTATGTGTGACTGACAGACAACATTGATAGTCCATGATGAATTTATTTAAAAGTCCATGTGTGAAGTCCGGCAGCAGTTCTAAAGCACACAAAATAATGAAACAAACAAGGGTGTTTCCAAGCACGTCCAAAGGGTAGGTCCTGAGGTCATGAGAGTGAACACTGAAATAGAGAGCTGTCAAGTTGGCAACTTCTTACTCCTTGAGATTTTAGATCCAATGCCAGGGCCCTCGAGAACAGATTCCAAATTCTGAGTTGCAGGACCCGAAACCTGAGACTTGGCAACCCTCCCTCTCATCTGATAAGTGCAGTCTAGAAACGGCCCTTCCCCTTTATCCCCATGTTTAACAATAACAACAGCAACAACAAACTAGGATTGTTCATGGTGCTACTGTGTACTTTCCCTTCCCCACTAGAAGCCAAAGCAATGTTGTTGTTTTTGTTCTCTGTGCTGCTTTAAAGACATGCTACAAGAGTACCAAATCATATTACATCCATATTACATCCCAAAGTGCATCAACAGCTCAGTGTCTTCTCTCTATGCTTACTTCACCACAACTTTAAAGGGAAAAAAACTCCTGGTTTTCTTCCTTGACAATAAGCTACAGAACAGTGTCAACTTCATTTTAGCAAAACCATCCAAAGTAGCAAAATGACAGCAGCAGAAAATCCTCATCTGAAATCACCCAGTGCTTTTCATTTTTAAAAATATGCTAGCATTTTTATTTTTATTTTTATTTTTTACATCTTTGGAATACTGTTGTCCTCTGCTGTTGATTTTCCTTTGGTTTTATCCTGTGGCTATTTTAATTTGTTTTCAATTTTATGTTATGTTTTGCTTTATCGTTATATTTCTGGATTTCAGCCTCTGTTTTGTGAATCACTCTAAGAGCATCCACTGTAGGACAGGATAAAAATGTTCCCAAAATAAAAGGAAAATATAAAATATAGTATTGTCCATTAATTTCCATGACTTTTAAGAGCACATCACTTTCTCTTAACTGACAATGTTGACTTCAGCATTGCACACGGTTATTTAGCAGCCTCTGTTTACATGGATACATGTTTGTAGATCTGCTTCTCATCATTGGTGAGTATTTCTAGCTGTTCTAAGGTTAGAAGGCACTGTGGCCTTAAATTTGTACAAATAATACTCACCATGTTTCTTGTATTTATGAAACCATATGTCTTATAGTAATGAAGATAACTACATGCATCATGAAATGATTAGTTTTCTTTGAAAGGAGATTGACTTTTTTAAAAAAATCTGAGGGCTTGGCTTTTTGTTTTATATTTATTTTTTGCACATTCAATGCTCTGGCACAACTCCCCCCACTTTCTTTCTTTCCTCCTCCTCCTCCCCTTCCTTTTTTCATTTATACAAGCATATTGTTCTTTTATTGCCAGCCTTGTTAATGCTTCCACAATGTACCTCCATGGCTGTAACAATACAAATGATAGTTTGACGTATCTAACGGATATGTAATGCACCAGGCCTCCCAGAGTCTCATCTGTAGACCAGAACCTGTCTTCAGCATGATCTGGACAGAATGTGCACATTTAGCAAAGCATGAATATGTACATTGTATTATATATATATATTAAGCCTTGGAACTCACAATGAACATAAACTCTTCAAATAATAAAGATAAATTTCTTAAGTGCTTATATTTCACTTAAGCCTTGTCACGATCTTGTGGAACAGACCAGTGTACTTATGCTCACTTTGTAAGTATGGGCTGAGGCTAAGAGACTTTTCAAAGCTGATTTACAGAGTTCAGTGGCCAAGTTGGTATTTTCACCAGAAACACCCTGGATCTCAGCTTCTTCTTTTAAATATTATACAATGCTAGCCCTCCACATAAATGTTAGCTATGTTGTATATCTTAAGTTATTCCTCCTAACTTGTTATCAGCCATGTAATGAAAAAGAGGGAAACAGATACTAATTTGTACCTTGAAAACCTTTCAGCTATCCCATGTTATTGTGTATCAAACATTTTATAACAAACACTTGTTGATCCTACCAGAGAAGCAGAAAACATAGTTTGAGTTCACATTCAGTTATTGTCTTGCTGGTAGCTTTTGAGCTACCCAAAGGAACTGGAGATACAGCTATGTATTTATTAATTATATTTATAGAGCTATCCCATAGCACATTTTTTGATCATTTATGGTGAGATATAATTAAAAAATATATAAAAAAGAAAAGCTTTTAAAAAGTAGCTAAGGGCATGGTTAAACACCATAATACTCCTGGTTTTCCGTGAGGGTTAGCACATTTGAAATTGATTTAAACATTTCTGCCTACATGACATGCAGCTAAGTGCACAATATTTTGGTCAGACTGCTGTATATACATACATATATATGTATATTTTGTGTGTGTGTGTTTGTGTATGTAGAGAGAGAGAGATGTGAGAGGCAGCTGGCACAAGGGTTGAAGGGTATAGGACAAACACCTCAGAAGCAGTTCCAGGATGACGCACCAGCAACCAGAGTATCTCCCCATAACTAGGGCAGTGCAGGGTTTTATTTTAGTTTTTTGGTGCAGACACTTCACTCCAGAAATGCATAGCCTTGGAGGGCGAAACACAGGAAGCTGTAGCCCCAGAATGCCAATTTGCTTAGAAATGCAACAGTTTTGAAAGCCCATGAAGCCCCCTCAATTGATACACAACACAGCTTACAAATGGATTAAAACTTGTCCCAAGAGGATACACACACCAACCCAAAAAACACATGACTACCATGTGACTTTAAACTGACTTCAAAAACTCCAATCCAGTTGCCAATTCATATCTAATCTTAAATTTTAAAATTGAAGGCTCCCTCTTTTTCAAAAGCAATTTGCAATTATTCCCTTTTTCCTTCTATAGTCTCTCTTTTCTCTATGAGAAAAATAGCAGAAACCATAGTGGGGGCACTTGGTAAGATTATATAAGGGGTGCAACTTCTGACTCCAGAAAAATCTTGTGTTTGAGGTAGGATGATGACACAACACAAGTCATTTAAGTGGCACCGATTATGAGACTTGAATTATTTGAAGGGCCTGCAAAGAATGTAATGATGCTACCAGTCAGTCTTTTGTTTCTGTAACCTGAGATGCCAGTACCATCCCTGACTGGGAACACACAGACAGGTGTGATCAAAGTATGGTGGCTTCTCTGCTGTAAGTCAGGTTTCTGAAACCACCCATGGCATGGCAAGCAAACCTGCCCCCCTGATGTCATCCTATGATCATCATTCATGCAAGTGCATGAATACTTCAGTCACCTTATTGATACCAATCATGTGAGCCTGAGCTCCCAGCCTCCAGCCAGTCTATTGGAAAACCATTATGTAGATGGTCCCAGTCATGCGTTAGACCTGGAAATAGGCTCTATGGAACTGATTAACGCAGGATAATGGACAGTACACCAAATGATGGTTTGCATCATTTGGTGAAACAGCACATTTTAGTGGCAAAACCTTGTTATCATCTCAAGCCCAGACAATACAATTAGCATGTCTTTAAAAGCAGAGGCCTCTGAATTGCCAAAAGACCACAGTGTGAACTTGTTTCAATCCACATTTTGCAAATTAGCTTGTGTTTAGGTTGTGACTACTCATCAGAAGGTAAACATGAGCATCATTTTCAAGTCTGATTGTGCTTTGAAGGAACTGCATACTCAGAAGGAAACCATTGGGAGAGTGGAAGAGAAGTATTAGAAGCACCGTGTTTTCAGCAGAGGCATTTCACACATTCAGACAAGAATAATCAAGTGACAAAGAACTGAGCAATGATGTCTATGCATGTATGAATTAATCTTCGAATCATACCTGCTCTGAACTTGTGTAATAATTTTACACCACACTCCTTTCAAAACGAATGGCAAAGACTCAATGAAACCAATGCAGCAGATGCAGAAAATATAGCACTTCTAGCAAAGCAGCCTTTGGGGGGCAATTCAGTTTATTAATGGGATGTGTTATAGAGTAACAAGTTGCAGATGATCATGAAAAAAAATTGATCTGTAACAGACATCTTCTTGTTTCCATCGTAGGGGTGAGAGAACCTAATGCAGCTTGTAGTGTTTAAAACTTCACTCCTTATTCTTGTATTCCTGGAGTTCAAGCTCTCACACCTTCTTTATCCTGTAATTAAACCCCTTTGAACAAAGCACATCATCACATTTTAAAAGGAGGTTCTTTATTATATTTTTATTCAGAAAAAAAAGTCCTATGGCTTGTTTTAGGGGGAAAATACCCTCTGAACAAATGTTTTCCATCCATCCAACAATCTATGTCTCTTTTCCTTCGTTGCTTTCAGGTGGGCCGGTTGATGGGTGTTGGAGTTCAGAAACGTCTGAAGAGCTGCAGATTCCTCACTCCTGATACAGTCCTCGTCCCTCTCTGAAAATATAAGCAAGAGAGAGAGAGAGAGAGAGAGAGAAATAGGAGGGAAATAAAAAGGGGGAAAGGGGGAAGGCTGGGAAATTGCTTTCACAATCTATTATTTTACCAACTCTGATCATGAGTACTTCAAGAAATTCAATGGGTATAAACTTCAAAGTGGAATCTACCAGGAATAAGGCAAGTCCTTCTGACTTCCCCAAATTTCAAGGAAAGACTTAAACACAGTTATCAAGGAGGTGATGAGCATTATTATTGAGTTAGAAATCTTCAGTGTGTAACAGGATCATCTAGTCTGTTTCAAACAGCAGCTGTCTTGCTGTCCTTGGAAAAAAACAATGATGATTGTGGCTGGTATCTAGAACTCTCAGGTACACTGGCCCTGAGCATTATTTGGTTGTCATGGTTGATAGCTTTAAAAAGAGATGGACAAATTTCTAGAGCATAAGTCTAGCTGTTTAAACAAGCATACATCTCCTTGTCCTGTGGCTGTGAATTGCACAGAGACAGGCTACACAGCTAATCTACGTTCTGTGTTATGGTGACTGAGAAAAACATTCTCTGCTTTTCTACATATAACTTTCTTGTCCTGCTACAACCTCCTTAGGTCTCTTTTTCTGAACTAAATGTTCCAAACTCATATGTCTCCCCTGCTCCCCAAATAAGGAAGATCCTCCAGCCCTTTGATAATGTGTGTGTGTGTGTGTGTTGTGTGTGTGTATCCCAGTGCTACAATAGCATTTTGAAAGAGCTAACCAGAACTATTTGTACTGTTCCAAATGTGGCTACATGACGGAGTTACATAAGGGTGTTATGATACTGCAAATACTCCTTAAAAAACTGAGTCAAGGCTAAACAACTACTCATCAGCTTTTCCTCCTTTGTAGCCTCTTTTTTTTCAAGGAACCACCAGTGCCACTTTAAGGTCAACTTCAGGATCAGTTTTCTGCCAAGTGCCCAGTCTGGTACCTTTCAGATAATTTAGACTACAGCTACAGTCAGCCCATCCCAGCATAGACAAAGGTCAAGAAGTTTGTACTCCAAAACATCTGAAGGGCAGCAGATTGAGGAAGGCTAAACAGCTCACGATAAACAGGATCTGTGCTGACAGAGAATACCTGTTTGGGTGTGCCTGGTATTGTTTAATGACCATTCAGCCAACAATCTGTCTCAATTCAGAAATTTCCAATTCAAATTCTAACTCAAACTGGAAAGATTTGAATTAGGACTTTACACCTTACATCTGCCATATTGGCGGCTACCATGTAGACATGTTGTTCTGAGCAGAGGCTAGATCTGTTATCGTGAACAGCTGTGAAATATTCTCAGTTGTCCGCCCAGCCGTAAATCCAAGTCTGAGCTGAATCAAATATGAAAGATTGTATTTGCAAAATATGTTGCAGTTTTGTAATGGCAGACAGAATATGATTCAGCCTTTCAGGAACAAGAGCTCTGTTCACTAGGTTGTTTTCACCCTTAGTACCATTATAAAAATGCTACAGCAGCAGTAAGAAACCATCTTTGTCACTGCTAAGACCTATTCTTTTTACAATAGTTGTGATCCAATTGGTTGATTTCAGGGTAGATAATATATCAATTGTCGAGTCTCCAACTTTCTTGTGATCTATAGAAACCAAGAAAACACACATGTGACAAGTTCAACCTAGTAGTGGAAAAAGGAAGAAGTTGACCATCAGGCAGCCCACCTAGAATATTGAAAGGCAGCTTTCTCTATGTCTCTGGTTGTGGAATCTTTGAAGCCTAGGGATCCTGGGTTGGGTATAACCAAACCATTATAGATCCATTCCCCAATTTAAAAGGGGGTGGCAACTACTTCAGGATGTAACAGTCTCACCACAATTTTAAAAGTAATCTGGTTTAAGATTATTGTAAATAACTGAACCCATAATGGGTCTCCTACTTGTTCTGGGTCATTATTTAGGATTGATTCATGTTGGTCAATAAGTCATATACTGTACCACTGTATCATCCTGAAAGAGCAGGCCTCTTTACATGTAAGCCCACAGAACAGAACATTGGATGGCATCAGCAGGGGTGACCTGGGACCATGTTGCAGGTTATCTTCATGACATAGGAGTCATCATTAGAGGATGATTCCCCCCCCCCAGGAAGCCCATACTTGGCATCTCCCCAAGTTAGTGTTGCCTTGTTTTGCAGGAATAGCAACCCCTACAGAAATAGGGAAGATCCAGGATAAATCAAGAATAAATCTGGGCTTCCTCTTCTGACTTGCAAAGGCCACTGCAAACTAAGATTCTTGTTTTGGATGTTTATTTCTAAACTTCCAAATTCTTATTAATTTTATCACTTACATTAGCAGGAAGAGCGAAGCGGCAGAAGATGAGCTGTGTACTCCTGCACAGACCTTATTTGTCAAAGGCCAGGATACACCCAAATCCTGGCCTGCTCTGATGTAGAAAGGCAGCCACTGAATGTTGTATAATGTGCTTGCTCTTTGGCTGTTAGTCTTGTAACAGCTGCTACTCTGCCTGAGGGGTTACTTGAGGTGGAATTGCAGGTAGCAAGTTGTTTTGTAGGAAGAGATAATAAGTACAGACACAATAAGCTATTTCCAGCCCATGTTACTTCAGCTGTTTATCCATGAGTCTTTTGATTCCCATGTCTGCATTAATTTATATATTTTAAAAATGCATGAGACTATTTAAATACATATTACACATGCATTTTCTCTTGAAACATGTATGTCATCTCCTAAATATGCATTTAAAATTATTTTTATGTATTTTTGGAACTAGAACTATGCTGTAACAATCAAGAAGTATGGAAGTCAGTGAATAACTGTATTCCAGTCCCCTAATTATGTGGCTCAGTTTGCTTTGTCTTGAAACTGGAAAAACTCACCTTTCTTAAGTCTTCCTAAGAGATGCTGTGTATGTAAAAATGCTAAATTATGCATAAAGATATATACATTTTTTTAAATAATGTACAAAGGTTTATCATATTGGGAGAAAATGCTTGCAGACTGCATATTTCTGACAATATTGCATTAAAAAATACAGGTTAGGAGAAATGTGTTGGATGAATAGCTCAGTGAGTTAGGTATCCCCCTCTTCCTCCTACTTATTATCAATTCCTCTACTCGCATCTCAAGAGGACAAGGAGACCCTTCAGCACAGATGTAGAGGAGACATAGAGGTGGATCTATAGAAGTGTCCATACATCCTCCTGTGTGTACAGAGGTTCATTCAGACAATGTTGGATGCCTCCTTACTTGAAGGCCTTGGAAATTTTAGCTGTCCAGATGTTTTGGACTTTAGCACTCAAAGGCCCCAGGGATTATGGCCAATGGAAAGGGTATGTAGCCCAAAACATCTGGAGGGCCAAACATTCCCCACCTATGTCATGCATGTGACCTTTTGTATGACAACTGCACAATAGCTGCCTTTTGAGTTGTTTAATTATATGCACCTGTACAGTCTAAATAATATTTTTAGAAGCTCACAACTGAGGCAAAATGTTAGCATACCCATAACCACACTGTTGCATGCATGTGCACTGTGCAGTGTAAAAGCACAGGCAATTATAGAATACTTGTAAGTGTTAAATGTATTCCAGATAAAAGTTCACAGATGCTTTGACTGTGAGTGATCTCTGTGTTTCCCCACTGTGTGAATTATGTATAGCTTGTCGAGGTCCCACAATGTGAGCCCACACAGGCTGCTCTAGACAGAGCAAATTAATAAATCCCACCATGTTTCTTCATGGCAGAAGAAGGAAGAAAGGAGCCTTCTGCTACTCCAAGTATGTTGATCTGTTACCAGATTTACAAAATCACTCTGATCTATTTGGGCTCTTCTGCTTTCCATTTCCCCACATGCCTCTGAGCCAACAGATATAAAACAGGATAGCAGACTTACTGAGAATTCTTGACAATACATTGCAAAGCACAGGCAGGGGCTTGGCTTTTCAAAGGCTTCCATGGGGGGGGGGGGAGAGAGAGAATTCCTGCCAATTATAAACTAGCACATTAGACAAAAAGATCTACCTTAGCATTTTCTTTAATGTGCCAGGTCACAATGTAGGGTGCAACCACACTGGCCCTTTTGGTGCAGGTTAAATATAGTTGCTTGAAGTCAGGGAGGAATGATATGCCATTTGGTGCAATCTTCACATTCAAATTGCCTGCTGACCTCAAACAACCCTATTTGTGGTATTGTGAAGTGGCTTAATAAACCATTTCAGGATATCTGTGAATTGAACACTTTCACTGTCCCTCTACAGAGCAGCAGGGGAAGTGAAATTATTATTTTTTACTTCTGCTAGACCATCACTGATGCACTGAATCACTTAGATTAAATTTTTAAAAGAGAACTTTCTTTGCCTTTGTGTGAAGTGCCAATCAAGAAACTGCCAAAGTTGCAGTTTTGATCAGCACTTTGCAGAAAGGCAAAGAAAAATATATTTTAAAAAAATTAATCTAAGTTATTCAGTGCATCAGCAATTGTCTAGCAGAGTAAAAAATAATAATTTCACTTCAACCGCACTCTTATTTATTAAGCCACTTCACAAAGCCAGAGATTTAAACTGGAAGGAGCCTTGGCAGCTTTGACAATTGCAAGGCTCAATTTTGGTCCATTCTCAGCGATTGCACATACTGAGAAACTAGAGTGTACATACTGGTCAAACTAGAGTGTACCTGTCCACATGAAAAAGTAGAAACCTCTGATGGGCTCAAAAAGGTGGAGGTAGGGGTAGGGTGGGGAATTGGTCTGTTCTAGTGATTACATTATCTGGTCACCAGAAAAAAGAGTGAACCAACCTGCCCCCCAGCACTCCAAACAGTGGGACAAATGCCAGTCTGAACAAAACCGTACATAAAGCTCTGAGTGGGGGAGGAGTATTCACAAAGAAAACATCTTGACCTATGGTCTGAAGTGATATAGCCTATAGTCCTGTCCCCTCCACCTACTCTCCTACTCTGCATAAGGTAGAGACTGGCAATCAGCTATGCATTGCTACTCTGTTCACAATGATGTGAAATGAACAAGGCAGTTTTCATTTTTCCTGCTCTGCTTCCAGATCTTATGCATGTAACAGCATCACATTTCATTGGCTTGCACTTTATATGGACCTGGCCCTTCAGGATCAGATTAAAGTTTCATACAGTCCTACAGATGGCAGTTACATCCCTCTGGGAAGCTTATCATGAGGGATAAAGGCCATATTATGATACCGTCACAGGACCCCAGCAATTGACAACCAATGTCCCATTAAATAGGTGTAAATCAAACAGATTTCTCTCCTGAACACTTGCACAAGTTTATTCAGGTATAAACCCAATTAAGTTCAACAGAAGTTCCTCCAGCCAAAAATAGATAGGATTGCCACTATTCTAGGGATGCCTGCTACTGCTGATAATGATGATGATGACAATGATCATGATAGTGATGGTGATGCAATGCTGACTGCTTTCTATTCAATCAGTCTGATAGGTTAAGATTATTGGGGGGGGGGGGTGGAGAAGGGGCTGCAAAGTTTCATGAAACCCAACTGTGGTTGTAGAATGGGCTATAAGGAGCTTATTAACACCACGGTTAAGCTTGTATTGGATTACTTCCAGCCAATGCAGATTCTATGCTATGCCAATAGTAAAAGAAGGTATTTCTGACTCAGTATGTATATAGGCAATTACCTTATAGCAATTCAGACTATTTGTGTGTCAAGCCCAGTACTGCTTATGCTGAATCACAGCAGCTCTCTATGGCCTCTGGTATACAAAAAGAGATTTCACATAACCTTCCACCTGATTCTTTAATAAGAAATGCTAAAGACTGTGCTTGCAAATTTCTGAATACAAATCACATGCACTTTACAACTCAGTGATCTAAGCAATAGACTTTGCTCCATCCACAAGTACAGCAAGCTGACCCTGCCCAGGATAGTGGATCATATTTGTCTTTCCTGTGGACTATGATAATTATTTCTAGTCTGTAATAAGAAAAGAGTGTCTCCTATCAGGTAAATTTGTTTGTAAAACACACTCATTCATTTTAATCTGTCTTTAAGTTGCAATGGCATCTTGTGGCAGGCTAATCAATTTAAAAGCGTCCAAAAGTTACAAAACCTTTTTCAGTCAATAGGTGGCAGTATTTCCTAACCACCACATAGGACAATGGATTCTATGAAAAAGAGACATTCTATTTTATAAAAAGGCAACTTGGCAAAAAAAGGAAGCAGGTACAGCTATCGAAACAACTGATATCACAGAGCAGCAAGGAAAAGGCAGAACAACAAAGGTTGCATTCACAGTGGTTCAGGTTCTAGAGAAGCACTTTGCAAACAGGGGAGGAATTATTGTACTCAGAGCAGCTGAGACCTCAGAGCAGAAATTTGCTGGCAAAGCAAACAGAGTAGCAAAGGCTGAACCAAGTAGTCCTTAAGAGAATGAGTTCTCCTATGTTCCAGTGTTGCATTATGGTTCTGATCCATTAATTACACCTCAGTCAATGTCAGCTGAAGTGAACCAACTGCTATGGAACAAGATGAAAAGAGAACCATCAGTGATATGTTGCAATAGTGCAACCATTCTAAACTGCTGATCCCTTGAGTCTCTTCATACAGTGCATTTCTTGAGCAGTTAAGGGAAAAGGACTTAGAGTAAGAGCAGTGAGGTAAGTGACTGGTTAAAGGAAGAGAAAGCCTGCCTGCATGGGAGAGTAAGGGGAGACAGATGGGTAGGAGGGAAAGAGCATCATGCTGGGAACAAAACCCATGCAAAACTATCTTGTACTCAATAATTCTAAATAATCTTGTACCTAATAATTCTGAGCATCCAAGCATTCCTTATTCATTGAGTTATATATAAGATGGTATACCTCCTACCACTGTGTCTGCATTGTATTCTGGGTTCTTTCCCATTGGGCCTGCTAGTTTTCTGATCTTTGGAAAAAATATGGCCTGCACTCCGTTTTTAATATGCCGTTTTACAGCCAAATGTCACCATGCTGATCCTGATCATTCCAAGAAAAAAGACGTCCCCAGCCAGGCCATGCTGGGGTGCATTCGGACTTGCCAGAAGTCGGTGCCTGCTTCAAAGAATGTGTCTTTCTCCCAAACATGAATATTTCTAGGTCAGTGAGGACTCTCCAACTGTGAAGCTGACCGCTTCCAGCCAGTCAGACAAGGGACTGGTACTGATGCAATGGGCTCCTACATCCTGGTCCGAGTTGAAATTGGGATGTTCTGTCTCTCTCGTGAATGGTAACTATCAGCATCTCCATTGCAACACAGAGGGCATGTTGAAATTGCTTGTTTATTTTTCCTCCTGGTTTCTGCTATATTACTCACAGGGCGACATAAGTCGGCACGGCTAAGGCAGGGGCAGGTGTGCTCCTCACTCCATGTACATTGCTGAGACAGAAACGCCATGGCTGTGGCATGTTGTGCCGTTTTTGTGGAAGATTAGAAGCAGATGCCTTGTGTTCCTTTTCCACAATATCCCAGGCACCCTGTCCTTTTATGGTGTGTGGCATATGTTTGCAGTATGTTGTGACTCTGTGTCACAGGCAAATAAAAGGCAACTTTCACCCTTTGTGTGGTATTCCTTGATAATGAAGACCTTACCAGCCTGTTCGATGGTGTTGCCTTCTACAGATAGTGGTGATAGGTTTGCAGTAACCATCTGCAGCCATGTTCTAAATTCCTAGTAGTGTTGTACATGTGTGAGTCTCTGGCACAGGGCACAGGCTGAGTCATCAAGAATGAAAAGGCAAGGGCTTACAGCCTGTCAGCTGCGTTAACAAATGTAAAGTTACAGGGTGCAATCTAGATAAAAGTTAGTTGCAGTGAAATCTCTTTTTGCAGCAGAACGGAGTTTAGTATTATAATCTGTGCTGTACTAAGTTCCTAGTATGCAGATGAACTTCTCACCTACTGGAAGGTGAGCATAAAGAGGCCTCATCCAGCACCATCTTATGCAGGTAGGAGGGGCTTCAACATTCCTGCCCCCTGGCCATTTTTTCCCTTCAAAATTTCCCCCTTCAGTGGAAGTTGGCTTTTCTTTTTAAAGCTGGGGCAAATTTATGAGAAGGTTAAAGCCTTCTTGCCTAACTGTGGCAGCCCCAATCCAGGTCCAGTCTCAGGGTGCTAACTTTAGCATGGGAAAGAAGATGAGGCTCAGCTGCATGCTGCTTATTTAACATACCATTAGTTCAGCTCCAGTTATGGCTAATTTAATCATGGATTTCATTGTGGCTTTGACCAGTTTATAAGAGTCTGATAGCTCAGTGAGTTAGGCATCTGGCTGCAGAGCCAGTGGCTGGGAGTTTGATTCCCCACTGTGCTTCCTAGGAGAAAGCCAACCTGTGTAGCCTTGGGCAAGCTACATAGCCCACGGGCAACCACAGAAAAAGGGAATGATACACCACGTCTGTGTATTGTATACCTAGAAAAAATTAGAAAGGGTCACAATCAACTTGACATCATGCAGTTATTATTATTGCATACAATTAATACACTGATGGCTTACATGGATTACATACTGGAATGCTAGCACATGCACTGTAGAAGTGAATCCCAATGTGCAGACTATGAAAATGGAGCCAGTGGACAATTCATTCATCATATGCATCTTCAAGTTTTATCAGTGATACAGAGTAGAAGTCACACCTAATCCTAGTTGGAGTGGCTCTCTTTGTGATCTGTTGAGAATAAGAGGGGCTGTTTAGTTTCTTTTATCCTGAGAGAATAGGGGAAGGTTTTCAGCAAAAACAAAGGTTTTCCCGCAAAAAAAACCTTCTCTTTTAAATACTTCAGATTATAAAATGTTGTTGCTATCCTATGTATTAATAGGGAACTTCTTCTCTTGAGTGTTAAATACATGTGGCCAAAGGGACACCATCTGTATTAGCAAGCTTGGGGAACTCTGAGGTTTGCAGAACTTTAAAAACAAAGCCTAGGGAGGGCAGGGGGATAAAACAAATGATATGAGAACTGTTAAAACAGCCCAAACATGAATGAATGTCCTCAGTGAGCGAAGAATTATGAAAGCTGGGGAGTGGGGAAAGGAAGAGAATGGAATGGAATGGAGTAACTTGGGTAGGGGTATGCCTGGTTAGAACTCTGCACAAGAGCCTAGCTCAGTGGTTTAGGTCTCTGGCTGCAAAGCCGGAGGTTGGGAGTTCGATTCCCCACTGTGCCTCCTTGATGGAGGCTGGACTTGATGATGCATAGGGTCCCTTCCAGCTCTGCAGGTCCAAGATGAGATGATTATGCTGCAACATTTTGTTTCAAGTCCTAATTCTCAAAATGTTCACTTTGTAGGGAAAAAAACCTGCACTGACTTTCCTGTCTAGTGCAACCTTCCATTGATCAGCAATGTAACTTGAACATGTTTTATTTATTTTATGAATCTCACCCCTCTCATGTTTATAAACTTATTGAAATCTGCATGTCATATTCTGGAATTGTTAAAAGAGGTCACACACATTTTAAGTTAGGTATTTTTGTAATTTGCTGAACAGAAACTAAAATGTGCAGATGATGGGTTAACATGCCTTTACTACTGAAATAAGAGAGACGCTGACACTCAGGGCTGACTGTAATACTGTATGTTTATCATTTGATCACCCTATTGATGGTGATTCTCATATGAATAACTGATCAGAGATTAAACAGCACAGCCTAAAGGTTTTCTACCACTTCATGTACAACAGTGGCTTGTGTCAATTGAATCAGTTCATCTAGCTGACTGGGTGTTGTCAAGTATTACATAATCAAGGGAAGGGTCAAAGCTCAGGGCAAGAATGTATAATTTGCATACAGAAGGACTGAGGCTTTGTTTCCTTTCAAAAAGACTCTCAAGGCATGTCCATACAGGTAAGTTGGAGCAGCCTGGTTCAAGGTTCTTATCATTAGTGTGATCTATTGTATCTCTCACTTGAGTGATCCTTCCATTCACACTGATTGATGTTTCTTCTCTCATTAGAAGATTCCAGATTGGTCTTTGAATTGGTCTAATATGACTCCCTTTAGATTAATGACACTCCCCTTCCTGTCCCTTCCCCATCTTTTCCTGCACCCATCATTCAGTGGGCCACTGTGACTTTCCTTTTTAAAAAAAATATAGCCACAGCAATGCATCTATCTACCTAGCATGGTATTCATAATACTACCAATGTATCTTGTTTGTCTTGAATAGTGCTGAATCAATAGGAAAATATATTTCAAACATTTTAAATGGTAGAGTAGATGAAAATAGAGGAGAGGAGTTTCGGCCATCCCTTTCAATGGCCACAACCCACATCACAGAGTTGTCACCTCAGATAACACCACCCACAACTATCCACATGTGCAGAAAGATGTTTGCATACGTATTGTTCTTATCTTCCTGAAACCCTTGTCTGCCCACCTCGTGGTATCACAATAACTCAGCTTCTGGTGTCAGATTTGACCATGAAACATCAGGGAATAGACTGATATTGACCTGTAGATAGAAGAAATTGCCAACACAGAAAATATATGAAGTTACCAGGGGTAGATAATATGTGACCCTCTAAATAAGTTGCAAGGGAAGATCATACAAAAAATCAGACTGAAGAAGCTACTTGGATGAGTAGGGAAACGTTTCCACCTAATAAGAAAGAAGTCCAGTTGCCATGACTCAACTTCCAGATCATCCAAGTAGCTTCTTCAGTCTGAGGAGAGTGGGTAGGAGACCCCTGGTATATCCTCCATGTCGGTTTCACTTCCCCCTGGGCTGAATAGGCCCATTAGATGGATTAAAAGATGGGGGGGGGGGGGTGAGTGAAAATCCCATCTCTGCAGTTCTTCTCCACCCATTGTCATGGGTTATTAACAGTTGTTGATATTGGTCTTTCTGGTGGGTGTGGTCCTGATCTTTCTGGGGATGGATGAAAGGGCAACATGATAAATAGGAGACAGATTGTATCTAAGGTCTCCACCCCTGTTGAGTGAGGGATTTTCTATATGCACATGTATGGCCTCCCTGACCCCTCTCTCAAACCACCTATCTTCTCCATCCAAAATGAGTACATCTTGGTCATCAAATGAGTGTCCTTTGTCCTTCAAATGAAGGAACACTGCTGATTGTGGTCCTAAGCTATTGCCCCTCCTGTTCTGGGCCATTCTCCTGATTAGTGGCTATTTGGTTTCTCCAATGTAGAGCTCTGAACACTCATCTTTGCATTTAATGCAGGCTATATGCCATAAAACCAAGGGTGAATGGGAGGGAGATACAAGATTAGGAAATTCCAAAGACAGGGCATCCCAAATGAGTGCCAGACTAACATTTTGTAACTTGCTTCATCTCTTGCTGAAACCATTCATAATTGAGCATTAGTAGGGTGATATTCTGGAGCAAGAGCATCATCCTGCCTGCTCAGTTATCAATGGCCTTGGCCTGTTACTAGATCCCCCCCCTTAAAAGTTACTTTCTAAGCCTGTACAACTGTCTATTGTTCATGTGACTGGGCTTTCTCCAGGCTTCGGTGAAGGAGTATCTGGTACTTCATGTGTAACTGTGCATGTAAGCACAAGCCTCGCTGGTCACAATAGCCAATCTTCACCTTCTGAAAAGAGCAGGCTGGAGATCACATAGAGCAGCATGGGCAAAACATAAAGCCATGTTTTATTAAACACACACACACACATTAAGTCAACTACAACAAAAATAGAAAGACTGACCCTATTGTTACAGGAGGGGAAATGTTTATGTGTTGTGAATTAGGCAGTGTGTATACAGCTCACTAAACATTGGTCTCCTGTGAATTGTAAAGGGGAATATGATAAGATGATTGTTAAGAAAAAGAGATGTGCCAGCCTGGACCCAACACTAGCCATGCACGGAGTTCAAAATGTTGGAGTGATACATCTTTTAAGAGCTACTAGCCATAGATCCAGGGTTAGAGACATTATACCTCTAAATATCAGATGAGGGTGACAAAAAACAGAAAGTCTCTTGCCCTCCGGCCTTGCTTATAAGCTTTTTGGGGTTCTGTGATCAATACACTTAACAGGCAGGGAACTTGTTGTCCTCCAGGTATTATTGGATGACAGCTATCATCATCCTTGATGTCCATCGGCTCATCTAGCTGGGGATGATGGAATCTGGGTTCCAATGAATTCTCAAGGGCTACCGGCAGAACTTGTTTGGAGGGGTTATTTTTTATTTCCTTCCATTTCCTCCATATAACCAGTTACCACAGCCCAATGGATTTACAGTTTCCCCATTCAGATCTGTTAATCACCCGGCAGCCTTCCTAAAGGGAAACTAGTCTCTTAAAACTGAAAGAAGCCGCCTGTTAGTGAATTGAGAGATGTGTTTGTTGCCAAGCCAGCTCTGGTGTGACATAGAAGCGCATGGCCCTCTGGGCACTGTAACGTGTCCTGCTGTGCCCCTGAAACAAGGTGTTCCTAAGGCTTTTCAAAGGACAACACTAAAACAAAAACACTTTCATTCATTCCAGTGATTCAGGTTGTGGTCAGCAGCCCAGCCCATTCTGAGGGTAGATAATGAGGATGAGGCAGATTATTTTCATGCTTAATAATACATTTGTATGCAGGTAGGCAAGGGCGGGGATATTTGCAGCAGCCACTGTCGTGCTAAGGTAATCACTTCAGAAGTTTCACTATAAATGCAGGTAATTTCCAGAATGTCTATTATTGGGTCCAATAAGGCCTTGTCATCTGCATGATTGCAAAATATCAGCAGGAAAGCAGATAGGCAATGATGAAGCTCTGGGGCATGTCACGAACAAAACAAAACAAGGCTCTCCCAGCAAGGGGCAAGCCAGCCAAAATCTTCTGGAATGTCTCGTCTTCTTGCCTTAAACGTGTCCTTGTGTTCTTTCAGATTGTTATGGGATTATTATTATTTTTTAACGAAACAAAATGAGATGAAATAACAAAAACGGCCATTGTGAGAGTTTCCAATCTGGAACAGGGCCTGAACAAGGAGAAGAGGCTTAAGAGTGCCTGCTGTCGCTCATGGTTGTGAGACTGAAATGTGAAACTTAGGCAGCTTCCCAAAGCACTAAGTCACTTCAGGAGGAGCGGTTTGCTTTAGAACCACAGAGGTGGGCAATCAAACCGCTTTAAGGTAAACTGCCCCGGTTTGTGGCATTGTGGTAAGCACAGCTAGCTGCAAATCACCCAACAGCTTCTCTTCTTTCAGGCACCACCTATATTGGTGGGGCCTTATTCTTCTGGAGGCCACATGCCAGCATCAGGAGAGGCCAAAGTCAAATGTTGGTGGGCTGAAAGTCACACATTCTTCCTCCTCATGCATACACATTCATTTACACACAGACACACAGACACACACCCCCCTCTACAATATAGACATTAGAACACTGTGAAAATACATTCGATGTTCTACTGAAACCAGGTTTTTGTGTGTGTATGTGTATCAGGATTCAGAACAGAAAAGAAGAGGAATTTGTTCACACATTGCTGAACTGTGGAACTCACTGCCACATGATAGTGGATTTGATCACTGCCAATTTGGACAGCTTTAAAGGGGGATTAGGTAAAAGGAGGTTAGCATACTCATAAACCAACACATATCTCTTTTCTTGACTTACATCATTTCCACTTTAGCCATACTACTTATTCTTCTCTGGATACCTCATTGTCCAGGAGAGCAAAACCATGGTTTGGAAAACCTTTGGCTTCAGCACATTCCTTGGGCAAGTAGTTCTTTCCTTCCTGGTGGCACTCTTGGTTGACCTACAACCTAGTTCCCATTAGCAATGCTTTTTGGCATTGAGAATCTTGTTTGCTACTCACAACTTAGAAGTCAATATCATTTCCTAAAGAAGATCAGATGTAGGTAGCCAATTTGGCATCCAAGAGAGCTGAGTCTTCCAGGATATTGTGTAACAAACGTTTCAATCATCGGAACATGTTTGACTTACTGTATGCAAATGAATGACTTACACTCTCGAATGAGTAAGACTTGGTGCAGCCTCCAGCTTCATTCCATGTGTTGTTGTTGCTCTTCCTGCTTGTGCCGCCACCGCCATCTCCACATGACTGAGCGCTGGCTGTAAATAATGAAAAACACTGCCCACCCCCACCCTGCAATCAAGGCATGCCCAGATGTGCATCACTATAAATTGCATCAGGACATCAAGAAAATGGGCTTCTGCAGTCTTGACGTATGGATGTGCGAACTTGATTGTGCAAAGTGAGTATGGAATGGCAAAAATCCTGAAAAACATCAGCATATCTGGACTTCTTTAATTCCTCTCTGACTGATTCACTGAGCTCTGGGGGAAGGACATTTATCTATGGCATTACATTTTGAAACAAACTTAGTAAAACCGGTTCAGCCAGACTCAGAGAGGAATTCATCCTTACCTCACATGCAGTGCATAAATGTATTATCATTATCATTATCATTATCATTATCATTATTATTATTATTATTATTATTATTATTATTATTATTATTATTATTATTATTATTATTATTATTATTATAGCTTGCAAAAGTTATTTTTGAACTACAACTCCAAAAATCCTGCAGCCACCATGACTGGTGGGATCTGTAGTCCAAAGAAGCAACTTTTCCAAAGTTCTGTTTCTATCCCTCACAAGAGCCCAGACCAGCTAATACCTTCAATAAAAACAGATACCAACACTCACAAACAGCAATTATCTAAAATCACAAACTAGAAATACCTGATAAAATATGAACAAGTAAATAATGTAAGAAAAGTTTGAAAAAAAAAACATTAAAAAATTGCTCATGCAAGTAAATATGTTAACTGGTACCTGAATGACAGAAGCACAAAAACAACTGAGTTTGATGGGAAAAAATTCCATAGCTGTGATGCCATCACTGAGAAAGCTCTGCCACAAATTTAGCCTTCACAGGCCACATTCCTCTATGTCACTGCTTCCCAACCTTGGGTCCCCAGATGTTGTTGGGCTACAAATTCCCCAATCTGGCCAGCACAGCTAGAGGTGAAGGCTTCTGGGAATTTACTCCAAGAACATCTGGGGAACCAAGGTTGGGAACCATTGCTCTATGCCAGGGGTTTCCAAACTATGGCCCATGGGCCAAATCCAGCCCGCCTCGCCTTTTTATCCGGCCCACCTTGCCTTTTTATCCAGCTCGGACATAGGAAGAGGAGGGAAGGAGGACCCAAGCGATCCCCCACCCCTGCTTTCTTTGCAAAGACAGCGGGGGTGGGGGAATCACTTGGGTCCCCCTTCTCTTCTTCGGCCCTCGAAAATGTGTAAAATATATGATGTGGCCCTCATACTGAAAAGTTTGGAGACCCCTGCTCTATGACATCACAAACAGAGCCTTCCTCACTGGCCAGCCTTAACTCTTAGGTGGTGAAAACAGTCATCTGAGTACTTGGGTCCTGAGCTATTTCATTCTGGCTTCATGCCTGAACACGACACACAAACAGCCTGTGGTCAATCCGGTTGATGACCTTTACATGGAGATGAGAGAAATGCTGCCCGGTTGATTTCCTTTGATTTCTAAGAGGCTTGTGATACCAGTGGCCATAGTACCTTTCTGGAGTGGCTCATTGGATTGGGTGTAGGAGAGCTGCTGCCAGTCACAGTTGACCATACTGCGCTTGATGACTCAATGCCAGACGGGCTTTTTGTGCTCCTGTCTTCCTGATGCACTGACAGATTTTCTTGCTAATGTTTCAGGAAGGCATTTCCGAAATGCAAATGGCCCTTTCACATCACAGCATCACGAAAATAGAGTTTGAAGCAAGAGTGGCTATATGGTAGCCTTTCCTCTAGGTTGCTGAAGGAAGTTGGGCTGTCTTGTAATGTGGCAAACCCTTTCAACCAAAATGAAAAGGATTTGCAAAAGTGAAACCCACAGATCATCATCTTGTCTACACATGCTGGATCTTTCCCCCTGACTAATTTCTCTTGTAGTGGGAGTAATTGGGTTTATTAGTAACAGTGACTGCATTATTACCTTCAGGCAAAAACTGGAGGAGCAGCTTCCTAACTGAGTCTCACTTGACTTATCTTGCATGGTTAACTTCAACCTTTGCTCGGCAATTAAATGCCTGCCAAATGATATATGTGCTTTCTGGTCTCATGTTGAAGCAGCACTTGAACCAGTCTGGTAGCTATGACTGTAACTGTGCAACATCTTTTGTAGTGTCTGTGTGCTTATGGCCAATCCACCTCTAGATTAACCTGGCGTTTCTTTGTATACACATCAGGTGCAAGGGTGCACGGAGGGAGGAATGTTATATGTAGGCAGTGAGGTGAAAATTAGAAAGCATCCACATATGTCCAGAGGTTAGAAAAGATGCTTTTATGGTCTACAACTCCCAGAATCCCCCAGCTAGCATGGGCTAGGCCATGCTGGGTGGGGAATTTTGAATGTTGTAGTTCAAAAATGTAACTTTCATGAGGGCTTTGACTATCACTTTCTGCCAATCACTTCTCACAGGGGTGGGGTGGGGGTGGGGGTAGGGGGAGGAGTTTGTAGAAACTGGTGTATCAAATACCACATATTGATGGATCTTCCATTTGAGCACAAGAGGGGAATTATTGCTGTCCACAGAACATCATCAAGCTCAGCGAGAGATGAACTTAGATCTTCACCTACTTGACACAACCAAGGAAGGAATAGGGCCAAGAGAATTAAAAAGAAACACTTTGGGGAGAAAATAAGACTAAAGGAAACACTGCAGTGGGCACAGGAACCCCCAAATGGGATAAGCCTACAGAGACTGCCCATCCAGCATGTCAGGTTCTTCTCTATCCTCCATCTTTTCTCCAGAAATGGAAGTCTTATCTACAAGCAGAAAACAAGCATAGATAAGACCTTACCATACGCAGTGCTAAGAGAAAGCCACATTTTTTCAAGTTTCCTATTTCTTCTGTACCACCTCTTTTCTCTAGAATTGCTACTCTTTGTTCACTAACTTTCTTGGAATATCCAAGCTAATATTGCTGGGTTTCTTGTGTCATCCTCTTGTGTAAGTGAGTGCGTATGTTTAGCTCTGATTTGTTATTCCTCCCCACCCCCTTCCTTCTCTCTTTCTTTGAGAGAGGGAGATAGAAGGGTGGAGGAAAGAGATTAAATGCAATTATGGGACCAGCCTATTCAGGGTGACAAAAGGCTCCTATGGCTTTCAGAGTTTCATCATGCTTCCAACTAAGGATTTAATGATGAACTGCTTCTGATTGGCTCTGGTGTCAGTTTCTTTTCCTTCACAGAGTTGATATCAGAGCTTTAAGTAGCAGTTTGAGCACTTGGGGCAAGCAGTGTAGAATGCTGCCCAAAATCAATTTTGCAATTTGTGATGTGAAAATAAGACAAGAATAATTACAGTGCTATTTTAAATGATTTTTTTAAATAATATGAAAGGCAGCAAATAATTAAAGCACCCTCCCTTTCTTAGGAAGAAAATGACATTGAGGCATTTCAAGAGGTTTTCAGGGGTTGAATAAGAGAATGTTCATTACTGAACCAGGGAGGGACAAAACTGGATGAACCCACAAACGGGAGGCTTTAAGGTTGCAGTAAAAAAGGAACTTTGCTGAGTGAAACTCACTTCTGAGTAAGCACAGTCCTTGGGAATGCTGCTTTCTGACTAGAAATCCCTAGGCTAGAGGATTTGGGGACTAGCAGTAAAGAAATGAAGGAATTAGAAATGATCATCAAATGTAAGAATGTGTCACTGGAGACCATGACCATCCACACTCTTGTATTTCTGATCACCATGTATGAATGTGAATGCTGGATAGTGAAGAAAGCTGACAGGAACATGTGGTGCTGGAGAAGAGCTTGTGGATATGTTGGAATGCAGGAAAGAAGAAGTGGATTATAGATCAAATCAAACCTGAACTATCTCTGGAGGCAAAAATGTTGAAAGTGAGGTTGTCCTACTTTGGGCACATCATGAGACGGCAGGATTCTCTGGGAAAGACAATAATGCTGGGAAAGGTTGAAGGAAGCAGGAAAAGAGGAATGCCAAATGTGAAATGGATTGATTTCTTAAAGGAAGCCACAGGCTTGAGTTTACAAGAGCCAAGAAGGGCAGTTGAGGACAGGACATTTTGGAGATCACTCATTCATAGGGTCACCGTAAGTTGGAGGTGACTTAATGGCACATAACAACAAGTAAAGAACTGTCAGTTTTCCAGACTGTGAGTAAGCATGATAGAGGCTGTGTGGTGTCATATCAAGCAATGTAAGGAAGTTTGCTTAGTAGTGTTTATTCTGTTTCCAGGTAAGAGAAGAAAAGCAGCATTTCAGCAGTGTTACATTGTTCTAGTGTGAAAGAAACTCGAGTGCGAGAGAGTTGTACATGTTTGTGTCAGTCATGGGACTCTTGCATCAGAGTCTGTGAATCACTGTGTTGGAACACCAATTTACATGCCAAAGTCCTCCCCCCCCCCCCCCATGTCCTGTGAAACTGCATAGGCAGTGACTGTGCATGTTATCATGGTCCCTCTGAGAAGCATCTGTTACAATGTGTGTGATACCTATCATTCACATAAATGGTGATGATTAGGATGGCAACCAAAAATTGGTTTGTACTTGCACATTTTCATTATATACACTCTCTGTTTCTTAATATATTTTGTTGGGGTGGTTCTTGCTATAGTGCCCCTACCTGATAAGGACTCACATAGATCGCAACCACAATAATATCACCATTTAATGACATCACAAAGCCCAATCGAACTTAGGGTATTAGTGAGGGGGTTGCTACCAGTGCCCTGGGTGGGCGATCTTCCTTAGCCCCCAGCCCTCTGAGAGTTTGGGCAGAGCCACTGCTCTGTTTTCCAAAGAGGCAAGGAGGAAGGAAGTAGAGATGTCTTCAGGGAAGGGAGAGATGAGTGGCACCTATGAGCTCAAGAGGTGGGCTTGGAAGGTGGATTAAAGGAGGGTGAGGAGGGTGAGGAGGAAGGTCCAGGGTGGTCTTTGGGATCAGGGATGCCTAGCAAGAAGTCTGTGGAGGAGGAAGAAACCTGGGGCTCTGTGTCAGAAAATCTGGAGCCCATCCTTTGTGTCATGGCTGAAGTGACCTGTGGACCAGACGATGAGCCCTAGCAAGAGCCCTCTGGTTGTTTCCTGGCATCGAGAGGCACAGGCCATGCATCCACTCCAGCCCAGAGCCTGGGATCCCTGTGTCAAGGGGCAGAGGCTGAGGGAATGGGACAGCACCCATTCCTGCACCCAAGCCAGCTCCTGTACCCACAGTTTCGTGGCACCCAAAAATACCTGACGGATCCTGTGGCACCCACCCTTATGCAACTGAGACACTGGTGGTGCAAACGCCAGCAGGAGAGAAAGAGGAGGCTACATGAGGAGTGAGAGGACAACTGTCACCTGTGCCAGCTGCTTCTACCAGTCCTTGTTAGAAGGCGCCATGCCCCGTATTGGACCAGGTTTATTTACTACTAGGACTTCACTGGCCTTAGTGACAGGAAATGAGGCCAGTATTGAACTGACTATTGCCAGGAGATAAGTGACGGGAACTCATTCCCCTGGGGTGTGGGAGGATGGTGATAGGGAACTGCTGTTAACAGTACCTGAGTCAACAAAAAGCCCTAAATTAATAGGTTAAAGAATCTACGGAACTAGACAAGATAATATGGGGAAAAGAAAATCACGAAATCGCAAAGTTGTATAAATTATTACTGGAAAGAAATATGGAACAGGATTTAGTTAAAGAGAATATGATAAAATGGATGCAGGAATTGGGTAGAACAATTCAAATAGAAGATTGGTTTAGAGCATGGAATGATAATCAAAAACTGTTAATAAGTACAGATCTGAATGAAAATTATATGAAAATATTATATAGATGGTATATGATACCAGAGAAATTGGCAAAGGTGAAGAAACATGAGAAAGATAAATGTTGGAGATGTAAAACAACAAAAGGAACACTATATCATATGTGGTGGGGATGTAAATCTATTATGAAATTTTGGAAAGAAATAGAAAAAAATAATTACCATAGATTTAAAAATAACGATGGGAATGAAACCCGAAACATATTTGTTAAATATGGTGAAGTTAAACTCGAAACAAGAGACAAAAATTTGTTTATACATATTAGGAGCAGCCAGAATTCAAGTGGCAAAATAATGGAAAGACAAGGAGGAACCTTCGGTGGAGGATTGTTTAATAAAACTACAGGAATTAATATTAATGGATAAATTAAGAGACTCATTGAAAAGAAAGAGTAGAATGGAGCATGAATCTCAGTGGGGGAAAGTAAAGAGTTATCTTAGAGAGAAATGGAAGAAAGACTCCAAACCTGTACCAAATGATTCAGGCCTAAATTAGACGCAGAACTGCTTTCAACATTGGTAGAGGTAAAAAACAAAGTAATGCAGACTGTTCACATAGATATAAAATAAGAATTAAGAAAGGTATTATTAAGATTGCGAAGAAAATAAATGTCTGGTGGAAAATAAGGAAGTAAAACTGTTAAAGACTTACTATTTTGTGTAAGAGATAATAGAAGGTTATCTTGGTTATGTGCTTACATTGTGATAATTATTTACTTACTTTGATTGTTCTCTTTTTTTTTAATGGCAATAAAGTTTAAAAATAAAAAAATAATAATTACTTTTTTAAAAAGCCCTGTAACCAGCACCTTGGAACCAATGGAATTATTGGCAGGAGACCCTCAGGCCACTGGACCATTCCACCAGAGGTGGCAGGGGCAGCACTCACAGTGTTGTGGCCTGCCATCGCTCTGAATGGGTGGACATTTTTCTGTGTTCACATCACTTCCCTTCAAAACCAAAGAAACAAGTAGTTTTAGAGAGGGTGGCTAGAAATAGTTCTCAAGACACACCCCTACTAACAAGGAAGGCACTCTAAGGAAACAAGGGGACAATATTGATGCATTCATTGAACAAGGACATTATGATCTGACTCCTGGGGCTTCCTAGTTGTTCATGGAGCAAACAAGCCTATAAATCCATGACTGTGTAAACAAGTTAATATCTTCTGAAGAAGAGCAGAGACACAGCTTGAGCAATTCCTCTTTTTTTTTTTTTTTGTATTCATTAGGTTCTTTTCATCTTCTTCCCTCTAGACTGAAGACAGTAAAGCAGACTCTGTTAAGTCAAGAGACATTTCTTCTGTACTCATTCCAAGTTGTTATCAATGTCAGAAGTACTTTCTCTCATTAACATGGAACACAATAGGGAACTGGTTTTCTTGGAGATTATGAAATATGCATAGAGGAAACAAGGTCATGTACCTACTCATTAT
Source organism: Intellagama lesueurii (assembly GCA_037013535.1). Classification (NCBI taxonomy): domain Eukaryota; kingdom Metazoa; phylum Chordata; class Lepidosauria; order Squamata; family Agamidae; genus Intellagama; species Intellagama lesueurii. The sequence goes on from JBAJHW010000001.1 coordinate 256,011,217, forward strand.
TTGGAATTACAGTATACGCAGTTCAGCAATAATGCCCTTAGATCCAATCAGAGGAAAATATTTGGTGGTGATGTCATTCTTCGTGTGTTTACTTACTCCGTAGGAGGAAGGGCTTGGCTACAACAAGAAAAGCAAGGCAGTTAAAGGAGACACGGAAAAGGGGACATGGCTTTCCTTCCTATGCCTCATTAGGTATAACCATGGTGCAAGTTCCAATGTACCCTCCATTCTTTTCAATGGGGCTCTTGCAAGACTCATGTAGGCAGGGCCTTGCATATTGCTCAGTACGTTGCATGTTACATTGTTGTACATTTGGTTCTGCTTCTGCTTTGGATGAAGTAAGAGGGATGTTTCTGGCTGTGTTTAAACCAGGAGCTCAATAGCCAATTTGCAGTAAGGTTATCTGTAAGTCAAACCAACCACATACTTCCTGTTCATAGATGTGGGGCAGACACATTTTCCAATACAGATCTCACCAATTTCCTGTCCAACAGATCTCTGCAAACACACTGGGCAAATTGTTGTAGATTGGCAAATGGTCTGTGTGAAGAGGCCTCTTTTACAGAGATACAGGAAACAATCCATATCCAATCCAAGCCAGCTCCCCATGGATTCAGCCATGTATCCATTAAGTCAAGTGTCTGCATTCTCCATATTTTAACAGCACAAAACACCTCATTGATCTCTGTAGATAACCTTCCCAAAAATATGCAATTTTGTACTCAGCCTTTTCTAAAATACGCCTTTGTGTAAAGATCTTTTTCCATATACAGTGGTGCCTTGACTTATGAACGCCCCGACGTACGAACATTTTGACTTACGAACAGCTCCGTTCGCAAAATTTTGCTTTGACTTGCGAACGGAGCTTTGACTTACGAACAAAAAAAACGTGGGGAAAGCGGGAAATGGACTTTGGACTGCCTGGTACTGCCTGGTACTGCCTGGTATTGTAATTTTAAAATGTAAAAATTGGTTTAAAAGGTGCTTGGTTTGGTTTAAAGCTGCTTGGTTTTAAAGGTGTTCTGTTTAAAAGGTGTTCGTTCCCTCCCTCCCTCTTTTCCTGCCCTTTTTTTTAACCCAAGTAATCTTAGGTTTAAAAAAAAATTCTCCCCCTAGTGGCAGAGGATGGATTAACCGGCTTTGACTTACAAACGGCGCCTCGACATAAGAACAAAAAACAGCCGGAATGGATTAATCGGTTTCCAATGCATTCCTATGGGAAATGCTGATTTGACTTACGAACATTTTGACTTACGAACATCTTCTGGGATGGATTAAGTTCGTAAGTCAAGGCACCACTTATGCAAAGTATGTGTGCAAATGTATATCCAGTTTTTGAGTATCCCCTACAACATGGTTCTGAAAACTATATCACATTTTTCTCAGATGTCTCATTCTGCAGGCTTGCCTCTGCGCAGCTTCAGTTCAATTGGGAATCAGTATAGCAGAGGTACATATGAACTGAGCTTGAATGCATTTTACATGTACAGTTTCCATGTAATTATCCCACTCAAGTCTTTTCAACACATACTAGCAAGAACTGGAGTTAGGCGTTATTTTCACAGTGTGAAAATATCAGGCAGATTTAATTCATCAATCAATCACATTTCATTCATATTGATTTTTCTGTATAATCTTCCACAACTAGGAAAATTCAAGGGAATTCTGTTGATACTTCTGTTTATTGGCACTGATTGCAAATATCCCACTGAAAGTGTTAATGACTTACAACTCCCCACTTTCTTTAGACATTCAATAAAGTGGAGTCTATCTAATTGTCATTGCAGTGTTTTCTTGTTGTTTGTCAGCACAGGAACATTTGACATATCTATTTTCGAAAAGGGTTGATCTTGAAGCTTTAAGCAAATTTGCTGTAGGACTGTTCAGCGTAAATCCCTCCTAGTTCAATAATGGAGGGTCTCTGATTTGTCTGTGAAATGCCTTTGCACAGAGATCCTCAATTGAAACAGAAAGTTATGCTCGCTCAAGCAGATCCTCAATACTTCCTTGCACGAGCTCTGTAAAAAGCAAAGTATACTCTGAAGTGGATCCTGGCCCAGGAGATTTACCTGTTGATTTTGGATACACTATAGAAGTAGGAATATGTTATATATAGTCCATGGGTCAGTCTTCCTCCTCTACTAATGTGCAACATGCACGGAGGCCTGTCCACTGCAGCAGTTGGTGGAGACGGAATAGACAAAAGGGACAAGGCACTAACAAACAGAAGACAATGTGCCTGCCTTGTCTTTCAGACAGTGGATTTAGTAATAACTTGTGGATTCTGCAGTTGTAACTGAACAACCACCCTTGTTTCTCTCTGCTTCACTTCCTGCCACTTCTCATCTTTTCTGCTATTGTTTCCTAAATTAAAATTTGAACGTCTTTGGAGCAGGGATTTTTCTTCCTACACTCTGTAAAGTGTTATGCTTTTTGCAGAAAGTTGCAGAATGCAGAATGATGATTGTGCCTATACACAAGCTAAGCCAAAGTTGCTATCCACTTTAATGGGATGGGAAATGTCATTAATGAGTCCAACACACACTATTGGGATTTTTATTGACATTCCTAAACTTCACTTAAAGCACAAGCTATATTGCATCACAAATCAAGCACAATCAAAGCTCAGATATATGGGGGCAACAGACTAGACAACACTACACTCAGATGAAACCTTGCAAATACAGCACATGCCTCATAAACAACCATTTTTTCACCCAGCACGATCCATGTTACAAAACTGCAAGTTATATAATTAACTTTCTACATTATCTGGCTTTCCTGTTCTGGACTCTGCTTTTAGTTGACACTTTTATAAGACATAACCTCAAATTAGTTCTTGGGTAAGCAGGATAGACAGCAACTTAAGTATTTCATCATTTCACTAGTATCACACAAATGTGCTTACCTGAGCCAGGTTTTATAACACAATACTGAAAGATAAAATTCATTGTTAGTTTGTGGTTTTATAAACATTTGTTTTATTATGTTAGGCTTTTGTTCTGTTTGACATAGTCAGGTATAATAATGGTATGGGCTAACATCCATTTCTGGGAATGGTTGTCTATTTGGATGCAAGTCCCACTGTTTCACTCTCAGGTAAGTATGCATAAGATTGCACACGAGTTGTAACTCTTGCTAAGCATGTTCTGATTTGTCATAAACAATTCAGTCTCAGTCAAGACTATATCACAGTTCAAACTCTGTATATGAAGATTCAGAAAGACTTTGCCCTGATTCCAGTGGGACTTACGTAGGAGCAAATATGTGTATGACTGGAGCCTTGGAAGATTTTTGATGAAAAAACTATGCTTGTATGACCTCAAGAACTTCAGGCAGTTCTTCTACAGATACACACAAACACCTGCAGAAAGAACATGCAAGAAGACTATGGACCACAAAGACGACTTCTACCACCAGAGTGGATCACCTGCATATACTGTACGCTGCCTTGTAAAAGGATTCTATACATCTAGTGATGTATGCACATGGAGATTCTGTGTATTAGTGGATCCTGGTGAGAAGGGTGTTTGGCTGCTAGGCACATTGGTGGGAGGACTAATCCAGGTTGGCTGGCAACCCTTTGCATACATTCTTCCTATATACAGTATGTGTAAGAAGGTTGTACAAATTTCCCTTTGCCAAGGAAATTACTATAGGTGCTTGTCTGCAGTCTGGAAGAGTCACCATATAGATGTGATTGCAAGCATGATCCAGGTGACATTTATTTTGTGTGAAATGAGCCTAAGGTACTTTAGGTGAACTTTAGGAGCCTAAGGTGAAACGAGCCTAAGGTATTTTAAAAATACAATTTTTTCATGAACTTATCTTCATTGCCCAGTTATGGGTGTAAAACAGAAAATCACACACAGTAAAACCTGTACCATTGTGTACCAGAGGGAAACTATTTACATATAAATATTTCCCAACAAACTTGTTGATTTTCTCTTGTATTTAGTGCTTCTTCTTCTTCTTCTTCTTCTTCTTCTTCTTCTGTGGTAGTAGTGGTGGCAGTACAGCACTATTTACCCGAATAAGTCACATGACACTTATAAGCTCTCAGGATGCTCAAAGTCAATGGGAAGTGAGAAAATATAAATAATTAGTAAACTGCCCTCTCCAAAACAAAACAAACAAACAAACAAAAACCCAGGCTATTTCTGTTTTGCTCTGTTTTGTTTGGGGAGGTTACAATAATATAACAAACCTGGGAAGTTCAATTAAAAAATGCTACTACTATAAGACTTATTGACAGCTTACATCGTGATTTACAAATCCTGCAGATTTTGAATGAATAGCTGTTATTGAGAAAAGTTGGCCACCACTGCTTCTACTAATGATATCAATGAGCCTAAGGAAGAAAAGTGAAACAATTAAGGCGGGAGGCATGGTGCCAGATCTGATGCATGAACGCCAGGTATAATCAGCCAGGGAAATATTACAGAAACTGCCCCTTTGGAATTAGTTACACACCCACAAGGCTGGCATAAATTTATCTAATGGCATCTGAGGCAATGCCTTTCCATTCTGGGTCAAGCTCATCATTTGCTTCATAATAATTAAGAGACTAACTTGCTTGATGGACTTGTTTACCTTTCCAAACCATCATTCAAATCATTTTATCATGCTGGATAGGCCACCACAACCATTTACGACTATTTGCCATGAACTCAAGAAACATATTTTTGTAGTCCTTGCCTACTTGGCATGCTGCATTCAGGAACTGAGAGGCTACTTATCCTTTTAACCCAGTAGCCAAGGAGCAATCCTGCAGCAAATGAGTACTCCTACTTTGCAGAGACTATATTTATAAATCTATGGAAAAGATACTTGGAAGGGCAAAGTAGGAATTGATATGACACAATAAACATCTGCTGACCTGGCTTCAGCCTGTCCCCAGGCTTTTGCTTTCCTCCGTTACTGAGGCAGCACTGTAAGACATCCCCTAAGCTTCAGTGGTTGGGCTGAATGAGGCTCCTGAACATCACACACATCACATAGTTCCTCCACCCTAGTGGGATCTTCTGTAGAGACAGAGATTAACTCTTTCCCTAAAGCACAGAAATTCTTCAGTCCAGCAAGGCTAACTTTCCCTTGAAAACAGACACACAAACACAATCCATTGCACGAAACAAGCCAATTAGTTACACTAACAATGCAGCCCTATACATATGTACTTAGATATAAGCCTGGATGGACTTACTGCCAAGAAGAGAGGAATGACTATTTCACTTTCATATGCATTTTTTAAACTTGAAAATTCCCTTGCAAATCTTGGGGAAAGGGGAATTTTACAGGTTAATGGAGTTTGGTTCATGTATTGGTTTGAAAGGTGCAAAAATAGATAAATTTATATTAAAATATAAGCAAAATCCACCATCTCCATTACAAACAAGTTGATAAATGATAGCTGAATGAGGCTTCTCCAAAGAATCATTTGGACCATGAGTTATCCTGGTTCATAGCCATTTACATGGGATTCCCAGGTAGCTTCTTATCTAGGAGTTCTACAGGGTGAGCTCTGCTTAGAATTAATGACGGAACTTGATCATACACCCTTCAACTACATTTTGGATTCATTATACTATTTACACTTGATCTGGGGTCCTGGTATCAGTTGTAAGTAGATTTCCCCTCCTCCTCCTCCTGTCGGTGTCCTGAAAATGCATTTGCATTATTAACACACATTCTTAATGTAGACAGGCAGGCAGGCAAGCAGGCAGGCAGGCAGGCAGGCAGGCAGACCAGTGAATGTGCGATTGCACATTATGTGGCCAAACAGGGGCCAACTGTGATACTCAGTCACTAATGCTGTGCATATTGTTCCATATGGGCAGTAAAAACTGCCCATATGCATTCCTCATAGACATTGTAATAGCAATTGTTATTTGTGTTAGGGGCAAATAGTACATTTCTTCAGTAACAGAAAACTATGGTTAGTGCCTGTGATATGTTCCAGTCCCAAAGAAAAGAAAAGAAAAGCCAAGGATTGCATTAACTATATTACTATCACATTAATTTCTCAGGCAAACAAAATGATGCTCAAGATCTTATAATACAGACTTTTACCACACACGGAGTGAGAAATGCCAGATGTTCAAGCTGCATGCAGAAAAACAAGAGGCATTAAAAATCCTGTTTCAAATATATGCCGATTAATTGAGCATGCCAAAGAATATCAGAAGAAAATTACTTTATATTTTATAGATTACAGTGAAGCCTTTGATTATGTGAATCATGAAAAGCTATTGATCATTTTTTAAAAACAAAAATGGGTGCTCCATGGTATTTGACTCTCCTGGTGGAGTCTGGACAAGAGGCTACTGTTGTGACACAATACAGAGAAGCAGAATGGTTTCCCACTAACAAATGTATCAAACAGGGGCATAATTTATCTTCCTGTTTCTTAAATCTATATGCAGAACACATCATATAAAAAGGTGGATTAGATTCAGGTGGAGGAGGAAACAATATTTGTGTAAGAAACAGCAATAATTTAAAATATGTGGAAGATACCTTGTTACTTGCAAAAAAACCAAGAATGACTGGATATGACTATTAAGCAAGGTTCAAGAAGAAATGCAAATGTAGGGTCACAGCTGAACATTTTTGAAGGCAAAAATAATGACTATAATAATGCCTTAAGGAAACATGTTTGTTTTCTCCATAATGTGAGGAAAATGATCAGACCTATCATCTCATTCTCCTTTACTGCTTGATGATGCTCCAGAGCCATAAGAAAACTGGTGACTAGGAATTTCAGTTTGTTATATTGAACAATCTTTTACATTTCTCTGGCCTCAAATACCCAAATAGATAGCAGAATCAATATGGAACTTGGGAATAGCAAACCAAAGCTTCCAGCTGCTCAGTTAAATGTAGCTTTGTACTCTTTTGTTTCTTTAACAGAGTTGTGTCCATTTGATGGGATCATGGTTCCGTCAAAGCCACATTCCAAGAAGAGTCCACCACTGCCATCACCCACCCAAAAGAAGAGCCCCAGACTTCAGGTACCTGTGTAGATAACTAGATTAGGAGGAATCAGAGTTCACAACCCTGAGAATCCCTCTAGCTTACTATACAAGCTAAGAATATATAATGAGTTGTATTTGTCAAAAATGTGAGTGACCTGAACGGCCCATGCTGATGTTGTAAATCTGCAACTGCATAATCTGTTTGAATCTATTTGTCTCCTGGGATCATCATGAGCTTGGGGGCCCTGGGTTGGAGGCCCAGTCTAGCCTGCGTCATGATATCATTGCCAAGTAGGCTCAGACAGTAACACAATATAACAGCTTTAACTTTTTAAATATTTCAACATAGCAGAGTGTTCTCCTGAAGTTAGATTACATTAACTATACTCATCATCCTCTGCATTTGTGTCTAATTACTAGTACTGCAAAAGCAACCGCTCCATTTTGATTGATGATATAACAGTGCTGCCATTGATCTGTTAAAATGTGATTTTCATTAAATAGAAAAACCTGAAAACCTCATGTCCTGATTGCTTCAGGACACTTCTTAGGATGAGAACTGATATTGTTAACTGTGTAAGAATGCCTATAGAGATTGTGGGGGAGAATTTAAAAGCCACAGAACCAATCAAGGGTCTTCTTAAAGATCTTCAAAACACTATCTAGTCTTGATTATCTCTTTCTGCCAGCCAGTTTCATACTCCTCAATCCCTTCAATGTCCAGAAAGAGAAAATGAGAAATTAGATGACTCCTAACTGCTAGCAAACAAAAATCTAAATTATAGAAAAGTTGGGACTACCAAATGGTACAATAGCAATTAGCAGAGGAATTATGCCACAGAAGGAGGAATTGAACCAAGCAAGCCACAACAACTTAATTAAAACAACAACAACAACAACATTCCTCTGGTATAGTCAGGGCTATCAAATGTATTATGGCACACATTTTGTGGATGATAGTCCCACTTCAGCAGGTGCATGATGTCCTGTTCTGAGTTACAGGTATGTGTGTACGATTTCTGAGAAGGAAGGAACTGTGAACAGTGAGGTCAGAGGGAAATGAAATGCATACAGTAATGTACTGATACTGTTAATGACTTTCTTAATTATGTGATCCTGTGAGTAACTTCTCTAAGCTCTGGTAGTACACACAGAATGAATGGTGGGATCACAGTTGCTAGTCCCCTCCCGTTCCTACCAATGCCTGCTTACTGTTACCTGGCAAAGCCTACACATCTATTTATATAGGCTTTGTCAGTGTCCATGGAGGATATATTTTTGGAAGGTTTCATTTACTGGGAACCATTGGAAGAAGCAAGAAGGAACAACCAAAAATGCCCACTGCCATCCCCCAAGCATCTACTGCCTAAAGCAGTTGGCTCCCTCAGCACAACAGTGGAGCTGGCATTCATACATTATGCCAAACACATACGGGATTAAGGCTGTAATTCTGCTCCCTGCTCCATATGCGTCTGTTCTTCATATATGTAACCTGTGCAGAATCCCAATGCAAAGCATGCCCTTCCTTCCCTAAAACGAAAGTGTAAAATTCACAATTATTTGTTTAGCTGCAGAATGTTTCTCAACTCTAGGGATTTAACTCTTTTATGGCCTCAGACTTATTAGGAATTGTGCATGTCGTAAGGTAGTGAGAAGTTGGGAAATCAGAATATGCTAAAAAGGTTTCTGTTCCTTCTTCATCACAGTTTAAATGAAACAGGCAGTTTCCTTTGCAAAACAAAAGCACCCATCTTCCAGAGCAGCTAATTAAGCAATGTCCTCATTATGATTTCTTTCCTGTCAAGATTTTGGCAGTGAGTCTGTACATGAAAAGGCACTGTGGAATTTGGGAGTTGTCATATATTACCCTGTTGGATACCATTCTTAAGGTTATCAGGGACAGACTCCACTTTAGCTGCACATCCAGGTTTAACTGCCTGGCTTTCCTTCTTAAGGCATTTCAGGACTCCACCACAAACTATATTTGGCAGCCACCTTCTGTGGACTTCACTTCCTCTTCGCTGACTTTCATTTTCTCCCTTCTGTTTCTCCAGAATTCATATCCTGGTTTGGTAATACAGTCAATGTTTTCTTCATCTTCTCTCTTCCCTGCCTTCCAAGAGCCTCATCAGGTTTTACTCACACTACGTCCCATTCGTTGCACAAATATATGCCATTATTATGTTGCCACATATATCAGAAATTGCTGGCGATGGGGGAGCATTGCTGCTAAAAACAGTTTCCCTCTGCCAAGTTATTCCTAGTACAGGCACGACATGTATGGGTAGCCTGGGACCAGTGAAGAAGGCAGTTAGGCTAGAGAACTAAGGTCATCCCAGTCCCAAACAAAGCAAAACTACCTTCAGGGCGAATGTATCTCATGATCTCTCACATCTTTGCAAATTCCCTTGTTCTTTGTCTATTGCACACTCCACCCCTCAGTTTATTTCCTCAGTTTGTGTTTTATTTTAGAATAATAAAGTCCTCCAGGCAGGGGCCTGACTTGCTCATTGTTCTGAGATAGACAGGTACCAAATATAAATGATAATAATGACAAAGTAACAAGCTAATATTTTACATCAGGAAACCTATTAAAATGTCTGGGACGATTTCACAGCCATGTAAAAACCTTCTACACCCCAGCAAGAGGTATTTTGTGTGTCTGTGTGTTTAATTACTGTTATTATTTTTTTACTTCTAAAGGATGTATTAACGCACTCAGCCAGAAAGTGAATAGTTGGCGGGGGGGAGGGGTTCACACCTTGCCATTATCTTTTTGAAACATGAAGTCACTCTATAGCCTCATATTATAGTCACAGAGGGTGGAATGAGATCATTCTTAAACCTTTATTTGCTGGTAGAGTACAATGTAATATAGACTCTGCATGTGTAAGTGGGCGCACACCCACAATCATACATGGTGGTGAGGGCAAATACTTTCCAGAGGGGGCACAGATACTCATCAGACATCTCAACTTCACATCTGCAACTGAGATAACAGGGAAAGTGGCACATAAGAAAACCCAAAGAGGAATCAGAAAGCAGTCCCCATTCTTCAAAGTATGGCACCTGCATTTACTCTCCCCCACATCATAATAAAAAAACAAAACAAAGAGATGGGTCAAGGAATTCCTTGGCCAAGGAATACATACATCTTCACATTTATGCCAGAAATGTGTACTGCCTTATTAACCATCTGCCCCTTACTCATTAAGTGATTGAAGGGCTTCCCACATAGCTAACCAGCCCTTCCTAGATACACAATAAGAGCTTAAGTTTAGCTTTAAAGGCCTTCCTCTCTGAAGTATTTCACATAATCAAGCAAGTTCAGATTGACAAAAGCCAATGCCAGGGCCTTTTCAATGGTGGCTCTTTTTCAAAAAATTAAAAAAAACCTCAAAGACTCACTCCCCCCCCCCCCCCCCCGTCTCTCATCCTCAGTACAAAATGCCAATTATCTTCACAAAAGCAACAGTGTTAGGAATTTCTATGTGAGGAAGTATTGTTCCCATTGTCTTCATAGAGACAACAAGAATTTATCAGTATGGAAATATTGTTCTTTTGATAGTGTCACTCAAATCTCTTTCCTAAGCTATCTCAAGGTTACTAAGTAGGACCCCTACTTACTCTGCTATGGTGATTTATGAAAGAAAAGATGGTAATGTGGTCCAAATCCGCCTGGTTGTTTATGTACATACTGGGTTGGGCTTCTTGATGATTGCTGCAGGATTACTGGTGCTTCCTGTGCTCATGTAATTAGGCGGCACCATCAGCAAGAGGCATCCTGATTGGTGAGTGGTAGCTCAGGATCATTTGGGGTGTGTCTGCCAGTAGTTCTAGGTTAGCAATTATTTCTGCAATTATTGGAGGAGTTATTGTAACACTATCACTACATTACTGGCTAAGAATAAAATGGCAGGTATATTTGGATTAGCACCTATGACGTAGAGTATCATCCTTCCCATTGGTCAGCTACTCCCTGTTGTCCACCGTCTACTCATTCCGGTCCCTTTCAGAGCTGTTGTGCAGCTACTGTTGATAATTATTAATGTGTTTATCCAGTGCTTAGCATATCATCTTCATTCAAAGATTAGCATTCTTACATATGTATGTGAACTAGTGTTATAATAATTACTGGGTGTTTTGAGTTTCACTTTAATTAATGTTTGTCAGTAACCTGGTAGCACTTAAATCCAAAACAATGCTATTTAAAGTGACCAGGCTTTCCAAAGTGCAAAAGAAACGGCCCTTAAGAAGAGGGAATCGGGGCCACTCCTATCATTAGGTAGAGTGAGGCAGATTATACAGATGGGGAAAGCAGCAACAATTTGGAGGAGAGAGCTGTAGGGGCTGGGCAGCTTGTCCCGCATCCTTAAAGCTAGGCTGCTGCCCTCAGATGCACAACGTCAAAAAAGCTGCTTTTAGGAAGAATGAATATGACATAGTAAAGTCATTCATTCCCAAGCAGTGATAGGATCAGAGTGTAGAAACATGATGGGGGGTGGGGTGGGGGCTATCATTCCCAGAGTCCTTCAGCCACTGTCCAGGCTAGCTGGAGGATTATTGAAGCTGTACTCTAAAAAGTTCAACTTGATTTTTCTGAAAACCCAGTAATATCCACATGTCAGCGCCTGGAAAATCTCATTTTCAGGGTCACAGCTCCTGTGCTCCTTGAGCTAGAATTCATCGATTCTTGCAGGCAGGGTCCAAAAGAAAGTTACTCCAAAGGTAGAAAAGTCAATTTTGCCTTCTCTGTCCCTTGGAGCCTCTGTTCCATGAATAAAATAGAAAATGCAGCATCTCTATAATCATCTTCCTGAATGCTGTTGCAGTCTTTAAAATGACCTTTAAAAGACGTACACAACCGCGGTATGTAGGACTTCCATCTTCCTCTCATTCCTAATAGGTAACACTCTTCATTTCACCCCAATTGGCTAGGGCTTCTATATGTAGCGTGCTTACAAAATTTATTCTGCAACTTTTCTGATACAAGGATTTCTGTATTTCTGCATGCTGCCTCTTTCAGCCAAACATGAACTGGTACTGCAACAAAAAGCAAAGAAGACACTGAGTGCCCAGCCTATCCTTTTGTCTATAAAGATGGAGAAAGACAGTTGATTCTGCATCCCCTGAGCTAAAACCTGATACTTCAAGCTGGTTCCACACATTTGCAGCCTCCTGTCTTGGGATTTCACTTTCACCAACAGATCTTTGCAAGCTCAACATCTGGCCAGGGTGATTTTTGGACTTTTTCTGTTTCTTTCCCGTCCCTCTCCCTCTCTGCAATGCCGAGCTTGAAATACAGCCCAGCCCTGCAGGGCTTTAAAGCTCACTCGTTTTTGATAGACTAGTGCTTTAGTAAAGAGCATGTCGTCCTTGTTTTTGGACAGCATCTTTTGTTACTTAAGACAAACATTCAGTGGTTAATCCATTACATCTCAAACATCAATGCCATAAATAGCAATCTGGTCAAACCATACTCTGGGCACCAGCATTTAAATTTGGATTCACCTGTTGTTGTTGGTTTTTGCTGATTCAAATGCAAAGTAATTTTCAGCTGCCCTATTTATGACCCTGAGAGAAAGGAGGGCTTTTAAAAATAGGTAAGACTTTCAGCCAATTTATCTAATCTGAATTATGTCAAAACAACAATAAACAAAACATTCACAAAAACAGTTTCATTAAGAATTCTAAAACAAAGCTTTGGCTTATTCTAGTGTTCTAGGATATTAAAAACTCGGCAGTTCTAGGCACTAAAGCAGAAAAAAGGACTTTTAAGGTTTCACTTTTGCTTTTCATTCCCCATGCTTTTTCATGGAAGCCTTTTCATGTATTTGCACAATAGTTTGTGCCCTGACATTCTTTCAGATGACATTTCATGGCCACAAAAGAATAAAATACTTTTTAAAACGTAAGTTTCACAATCTTATTCAGTATTTCAGTGCTATTATTCACTTAATTGCAGATCCAAGTCAAAGAAAACTAACACCGAGGACAGCCCTATGCAAGGAGATAATCACAAAAATATCTCTTTTTTCACTTTATTTCCTGACACTGCCAAAATATAAAAATATTTTCAACCTTCTAAGATGATGCTAACTGTCAGTTAATGCTTCTCTGCTGACAGATGAGACAAGCCAATAAAAATGAGGAAATACATAGAGCCATAACAAGGAAGAAGCCTATGGCATTTTTAAAACTGGAAAATGTATTACGTCATGAGAGCCAGTGTGGCATAATGGGTAGAGTGCTGGACCTGGATGCAAATCTCTGTTTGGCCCTGTAAACTCATGGGGGTGGTGGGCAAAGGTAAACCATTCCTTGATCATCTCATATACTCTGCAAAGTCTTTCAGGGTCAACTTAAGTTGGAACATGGTGGCATTTGTATTTAAGTGGCCGAAATCCCGTTGCTTAACAAAAGCCAAGTCATAACTTTCTATCTGTTCCTACCTGGTAAACAAAGCGTCCCCAGTGCAGTTCTCAGGAAACACACACATGTGCACCAAGCCAGTGGGCGTGTGCACATACCCCCCAAGAATCACGACAGGGATGGGTTGCTTACCATAGATGAACAGGCCTAAAGTTATGATCAGGCTTATGTTAAGCAACAGAATTTCAGCCATTACATTACATTTTGTGGATCCGAGTGCAATTCATTAGCTGTGGACTCTAGTTTAAAACTTTGTGCCATAATACATTTTGTAATATTTACAACACTGTACAATTCTTCACTGCTTTTGCTGTGACCTACGTATGTACATGGTTAGTCCTCTGGACTTAATGGAAACATATCTCTGTGTACCAGCCAATTATGTCATTAGACAGAGTGCTCTTGGAAGGCTGAGAACAATGATCGGGTGCTGGGAAGCAGTGCTATGTGTGTTATAAAGCTTGTGCCACATCCCCTAAAGTTAGCCTGTTGCCTTCAAGGGCCATGGAGGAAGTTGCTCCATCAGCTGCAATGAAGGAAAGTCAGGAAACATACCTTCTAGGTTAATCAGAGTCCAGCCTTACTGGGCAGCACTACAGGAAGCTACTGTGGCAAATATTGACCCAGAAAACTGCCTTCCTCCCCCTATTCTGCCCCGGAGTTGTTAACTGTGGCCTCAGATCACAGTGGCTTGTACTCTGGAAGGCAAATAGGAGGCAAACAAAGTAGTTCTCTATGCACCTACTCAAAAGTTAGTTTTATTAAGTTCAGTGAGACTCATTCCCTTGTAAAACCATATGAGAGGGTTACCTTAAGAAACAGAGGAAAGGGAAAGAGAAATGTGTGGTGGTGTTTGTGATTTTCCCATTGAAGACTTAATATTTTTCATTTGTCCTTTAGACAAACTTACTGTATCTGTGAAGAGTCTTTGACAATTCCTATTTGGCAGCTGGGGTATTGATCAGTACTAAAGCTGGGCTATTGATCAGTACTAAAACTACAGCAGATCAGTCAATTACATTCCATTACTTATGTAGCGAGGAAAAATCAATTTACCCAAGGTGTGTGTTAGCGAGGGGATCAAATGAAACACGAGCACAGACTGGTTTCCTCCTCCATTGGTTCTTTCATTCTTATGGCAAATAAACCTTGTATGTCTTTACAATAAGTCTCCATTATTTTTGCTACCACTGACAGGGCTACCCTCCTGGAAAACAACAATGAGAAACTGATGGCAGAGAGTTCTTCTCAATACATAAGGCCACCAAGTAATCTAATTATCAAGTGCTAACCTCCCACTATACCAGGGATAAAGAAGTTGAGACCCTCCAGATGTTGTTGAACTACAACACCCAACATGCCTTAAGGATTACCATTCCCCCGCCTTTTTAAAAAAATTCCAACTCCCAAAATTCTCCAAGAATCCCTGGGTAGCATTCTGGGAGTTCCAGTCCACAGACAAGCAGTTATAGACACCTACATTTTGCTTACCAGAATCAAGACTTATCTTATGCCTTGCCTTCTGCTTTCATTTGTTTGTTTGTTTTGTTTTGTTTTTAATGCTTCAGTGCTTCCTGGAAGGGCTAGGTCTTTGTGGGATGTGTAGTCTCACTGTTTGGCCCCTCCCAAACAACAGCATATCCCACAAAGACCTAGACCTCCCACGAAACACCAGGGCCATTTCCTTTTTGGGCAGGAAGCAAAGCCTGAGATAGGGCTCCATTTGGGGGAGTGAAATGTAGGAGTCTGTTTGTGGGCTGGAACTCTCAGAATTCTAATCAGGGGGTTCTTGGAGTTATAGTCCAAAACAAAAATAAAAGGCACACCCCGACTCACAGATATCTATACTTGCTATAGTTGATGAGGATTGCTTGTTATTGAACAACAACTGGAGGTTCACATATTCCTCAGCCTTGCTCCATATTCTCCCAGGAACATCAGGATTCTTAAAAGGTGCATTATCTGTAGCAATGAGTATTGAGCATTGGCATCACCCACTTTTCTATAGAAGATGAGTGTTTAATAGTTATACAGAACAGGAAATTGCACCTTACAGAACACCTTTTGAAATACTTCTTCTTAAGAAAGAAATCTTTTTTTTTTCCACCCAGATACTGTTTTTTTTATTATGGACTTGTTCCAAAAAACTAAGATTGTTACTTTTATTTAAAATCACATAGAAAGTTTCCTTCCTCTGTGCTCTTCAAGTGTTGGCCCAGAAAGCATCATTAGTCACTCAGCCACTTATTAGTGATTTGTTCTGAAAGAGAAATGGTTGCCTACAAAACAGGAGAAAGAAGCAAAGGCTGAGTTATAGTAAAACAAAAGAAAATTAAACCTTAAAGTGACTTCCAAATCAGGAACAAATCAACCTTAATTCTTCCTACTACAAACGGAAAGCCTAGATCATTTACCTGTCTGTCACATTAATACTTTTTATATGCTCCTTATAAATCAGATCTAAAATGTTTCCATAAATCCCAATTAGCAGTTAGGGCAGAGTATAAATTAATCTAGCTTGAAGACAACACTGAAGAAGTCAGAGCATGTTTAAGGTGGTTCCCCCCCCCCCCACTTCCAGTCCGGGTTGCCAAGATCTGACTTGAACACCAAACATGCCTCTAACATTTCTGCCTGTGGAGTAGCACAGCAGTCGCAGTACTGCATTTAACCCTTTACCTGTTTTCATGGAAACAGAGTTGACTTGCAAACAAGCAAGTGAAGTTAAAGAGCTCCATTAGATGTGATGAGAATGAACAGATCTCCTGTGCTTCTTTTTAGAGTAATTACTGCTTGATAGTGTCACAATGGGGAGGACTTGAACCGGTTTTCTCCATATTGCTATTCTGATTATATATGTGATGTATCCAAACTGGTATTTATCCTGTGGAGGTGTTGGGGGTGTGTGTGGAGAGGTAGCACCTGTAGTTTTGCCCCAATTGTGGCAAACTGTACCTGGGAGAGGAGGTTAATGGAGGATCTGGCACACCGTGAAACACTAGAGTCCTTTTCTGATTCAGAGGCTATGAAGTTGCTCTTCACATTTAAGAACCTACACTCCAGGGGAGATCCATCTGGAACTTGGTAGTTGCAAATGATAACTAGTTACAGTTCTTGTAGTCAACTCTTTTTCCAGTAACAAACTTTATTACCATGACTTCATTATATCCATCCCTTTGCAGGCTGATAGTTACTTTACAGTTGGTTTCCTGGTGAAAAGGGGTTGGCCATAGTAAACAGTGGAGGGAGAAAATGTCATGGTTCAGTTCTGGCTTGTGCTGCTGTCTCTGTTGTAAGTGCTGAAGTCATGATGACTTCATGATGAGAGGAGCAGAATTGGCTTGTACATGCTGCAGGCCACAGGCTTGCCACATTCTGACACATACATAACAGATGAAGAAAATATATAACTTTGAAGAAAGAAGAAAACAGTTTTAAAAAATGTAACAATAACAGCAACTTAACCAAGGGGGTCATGGAATTATGAGTAATTTTTTTAAAAGTAAAGTCAATTCTCAAACTTTGCTTAAATTGTACCTAAAGCTTTATTGATAGCAACATGTGCATCCTGGGGGGGGGGGGGGGATGACCACGTTAAGATCCTACTGCAGCCAACTGTTGTTTAATAAAGTGATTCTACTATTTTGCCCACAAAGACTGAAAGATGCATACCTTTTGCATCCACTTTGCCAGATCTGGCAAGAGTTTATTTGTGCATGAAAACAAGTTTCCATGGGTAAATACATGCAAGGCTACTGCTGGCAGACATGCCCTATGTGTCCAGCAGCCCCTTGCAGCAAGGTTCTGTCCCTGATGCAGAAACCTGAAAACGCAGATATAGGTGACATATTCCTTTGCTGTGAAGTCTTATTCACTTCTTTTGTGAAGCCTCTGCATAGCTGGGGGGCAGCCTTGCTGCTGGTGACCAGCTGAAGTCCTTGGTCTTTGCAACAGGGGAGCAGAGTATGGAGAATATTAGGAAATCCAAAGCCAATCAAATCTAAAGCAGCTTTGGCAAAAGAAAGAAAGAAAGAAAGAAAGAAAGAAAGAAAGAAAGAAAGAAAGAAAGAAAGAAAGAAAGAAAGAAAGAAAGAAAGAAAGAAAGAAAGAAAGAAAGAATGTGCGTTGCAACCCACCCTTGAAATGTGGGCAAACAAGCACTGCTGGAGACAATTGAGCTTTTAAATCTGAGTATATTTCTGTTTTGAAAAACTAAACAGCTTCAAGGTTATATTAACATGTTTATTATGCTACTTAAATGACACAATACATGGAAAAAGAAAAATAAGTTTTTCATTTCCATGAATGCATTGTCTCCTATCTCTTGGCTTCCCTTCTTTCCATCGCCAAAGTTTCTTTCCTTATCAAAGTAGTAGAGAGGGTGGTGGCTCACCAGCTCCAGGCCCTTTTGGATGAAACCAATGCCCTGGATCCATTTCAGTCGGGCTTCAGGCCGCGCCACGGTACAGAAACGGCATTGGTCACCCTGTTTGATGACCTGCTGAGCGAGGCCGACAGGGGCAAAACGTCTCTGTTGGTCCTTCTCGATATCTCAGCCGCCTTCGATACCATCGACAATGGTATCCTCCTGGGGAGGCTCTCCGAGCTGGGAATTGGTGGTCTGGCACTTGCCTGGCTTCGATCCTTCATGGAGGACCTTTCTCAGAGAGTACAGCTTGGGGAGAGTGTATCAGCTCTGTGGAGTCTCAATTGTGGGGTTCCGCAGGGCTCGATTATCTCCCCAATGCTGTTTAATATCTACATGAGGCCACTGGGTCAGATCATCAGGGGGGTGTGGGGCTTTGTGCCATCAGTACGCTGATAACATCTAACTTTACATCTCCTTTTTCCCAACAACAGTGGATGCCGTTTCATCCCTTCAGTGCTGCATGGAGGCTGTATTGAAATGGATGCAGGTGAACGGACTGAGGCTGAATCCGGACAAGACGGAGGTCCTGAGGGTGGGTGGCTCCGCCATCGGTGGTTTGGGAAACTCCCTCTCTTTTGGGGGGGGGGTGACTCTCACCACAAAGAGTGAGGTTCACAGCTTAGGGGTCCATCTGGATCCGGCCCTCACCATGGAAACCCAGGTAGCGTCAGTGGTCCGCACCGCCTACTTCCATCTTTGGTGGATTGCCCAGCTGCGTTCCTATCTTGATGTTGGGGCGCTCACCACTCTGGTCCATGCGCTTGTAGTCTCGAGATTAGACCACTGTAATGCACTCTATGTGGGGCTACCTTTGAGATTGATGTGGAAGCTTCAAATGGTGCAGAACGCGGCAGCCAGACTCCTTAGTGGGACGAGAAAACATCAGCATATCTCTCCCACTCTGGCCGTGTTGCATTGGCTGCCCGTTCATTTCCGCATTGATTTCAAAGTATTAATGATGACATATAAAGCCCTAAATGGTTTAGGACCTCAATATCTAGTGGAACGCCTTCTCCCACCTAGATCTACCTGAATCACTCGCTTTAGCCAGGATGGGCAGCTGAGGGGCCTAGCACCGAGGGAGGCCCGGAGAGAAAGAACAAGAAATTGGGCCTTCTCGGCAGTGGCCCCTTGCCTCTGGAACAGTCTACCCTCAGAAATTTGTCTGGCTCCCTCGCTGGGTGTTTTTAAGAGCAAACTCAAGACCTGGCTCTTTAGGCAGGCCTTCCCTCCTGTTATTACCTAATTTTATTTTTTGCCGTCATGAATTGTATTAATGCTGCTGTCTTATTTTATACTGTTATTATTTGGATTGCTGTTAGCCGCCCAGAGTAGACTTCGGTCTAGATGGGCGGGATATAAATTAAATAAATAAATTTCTCCACCATCATTTTCCCTATAGGCTCTAAAGATTTAAGCATTGAGTCATTTGTGACACACAAACACACACACACACACACACACACACACACTGTCTGAATCCCATGGAGGGCAGAAAGATCCTCCAGGAGTAGGTGACTGAAAAAAGAATAAAGGAGAAGGGGAGAACTCTTCTTCCTCATATCCCTGCACTGTAGGTTCACAAGACAGGGGAGGGGGCTGCACAGGTATATAAGCAAATGAAATCCTCTAGTCTAAAGAATGGAGATGTTTTTCTCAGGACCTGGTAAAAACCTAGGTTGGGAAAGGATTGAGTGGGATTTTATTTAACATATCTCTCTCCGTCATCTCTGCCGGAAAGGGCCTTTGTACATAACATCATGCAGAGTTAGCCCCTGAAATCTTGCTAGCCTGAATTTTGTGCCACTTGCCTCCAGTGAAGAATACAGAGCATACGTATAATTATAGGGCATTGGGGGGGGGGGGAGCCTCTGAACAACCGGCCACTTTTCTTTAGCATTATAGCCTCAGAGGCTATTTGGGCATTGTGCTGTGCTTAATTAGTTTGAGAGAGATTGTTTAAATGTAATTTGGAGTGAGTAACATCAGTCCTCAGGGTTTCAACAATATGTTTTGCATACTGACACACAAAGGTGGGTTTTTAGGGTAGCTGCCCCCTCTTGCCCTAGTCACAAGTCATCATTTCTAACACAGAAACTTTAGATTCAGAATGGCTTGTACTTCTGTGTCAAGTTGTTATTTCTCCAGAAGTAATCTTCTTTCCAATCCTAAAACGTCTGAGGAAAACAACAAAAACCTCAAAGATCTGCTTTCCAGTGAAACATTTCATTTCAGTAGTGGGCAATTGTACTTAATGGTGACACATTTCTCTCTTTGGCTAATCTGTGCCCATGGGTAATGCACTACCCCAGCTAGCTGTGCATGATGGTGCAATCTGCAGTCAAGACTGCTCACTCGCTGAGTTCAATTTCGACGGGCTCAGGTAGCTGGTTCAAGGTTGACTCAGCCTTCCAAGGTCAGTAAAATGAGTACCCAGCTTGCTGAGGGTGGGGAGGTCATGTGTAGCCTGCCTAATTAATTTGCAGGACACATTTAACATCTCCTATCCATAAACGTTTAAACAGGGAAATTTCCCCACACAGACACATTGGTTAATAGACAGGAGATACCGTATTTTTCCGTGTATAAAATGACACTTTTTCCTAAAATCATTAGAGGAAAAATTGAGGGTCATTTCATACATGGAAGGAGGTGGAGGCAAAGGAGCAGCCACGCTCAGCCACCTCTCGCAGCTGCCCATTGACTGCTGCCGCTGCCGTCCAATCGCCTCCTCCAGTGCGACTTGCCGGGGCTCACCTCCAGCTCATGTCGCCGCCTTGTCCCCTGCCCAAAGAGAGCCCGCAAGTGGCACTGGAGGAGGTGATCCAGCGGTGGTGGCAGCAGTCAATGGGCAGCTCCTTTGCCTCCGCCTCCGCCTCCTGCTGCTGCTGCTGAGCCCGCGAGTGGCACTGGAGGAGGCGATCCAGTGGTGGAGGCAGCAGCAGCAGCCGGAGGCGGAGGCAAAGGAGCAGCCGCGCTCGGCTGCCTCTCGCTGCTGCCCAGTGACTGCTACCGCCGCCGGATCATCTCCTCCAGTGCCACTCGTGGGCTCCCTTCGGACAGGGGACAAGGTGGCAACGTGAGGTGGAAGTGAGCAAGTCACACTGAAGGAGGCGATTGGACGGCAGAGGCAGCAGCAGCAGGAGATGGAGGCGGAGGAGCAGCCACGCTGGGCCGCCCCTCACGGCTGCCCACTGACTGCTCCTCCGCCTCTGGCAAGAGACAAAATTAGGAGGTTGTCTTATACATTGGGGGGGGGCATATACACGGAAAAATATGGTACATGCCAGTTATGCATAGAGACACCGCCAAATCCATGTTCATTTATTCTTCTTGCTTCTATCTCAAAAAATCCCCTCCACAGCAGCAGAGCATTTGAAAAAAACAAACAAAAAATACTTCTTAGTGGTAGCTGTGGTAGTAGGCCTGCCAGGCACACAGCTTCCCATTCCTTGAGATTTTACAGTCAAAGCCTGAGATCTAGGGGATGGCCCCTTTGGTTGTTACCTCAACAATTACAAAATGGTGTGTGTGAGAGAGAGACTGTAAATTCAGCGGTGAATTTAAAAACCAAAATATGGACTCCAGCACAAGCAGCACTGCAGAATCCAAGTTAATTTTAAAAATAAATAAGGGTGTTTCTGACCATGGTTAAATGCTATATCCTAAAGCCATTAGGCTGTGCCCCAAAATCTAGGACTGTCAAGTTTACAGGATCCTGTTCTCTGAGATTTCAGGTCCAAACACTGAGACCCAGATAAAGGATTTCCAAACCAGTATCTCAGGGCCAAAGCCAGAGACCTGACAGCATGATCTATGAATAGAGATGGGCATAAGCCACCAGTCTGGCCAATTTGCTTACTGGCCCCACAGGTGTTCAGCACCCTGCCTCCTCCAATGGGCTCATGCTCAGAGGCAGCACCCAGAGGAGGCAGGGCAAGGAAACCAGGGTGCTGCCTCTGAGTGGGTGCCTGCCGGAGGGGGCAGGTGACCAAACCACAGAACACCTGTGGGGCTGGTCAATGAACTGGCACTAATGGGAAGTTCATGCCCATCTCTATCTATGAGGGTTTTTACAGGACTAATTTTGTAGGGGAAAAAGTTTGCAGGAAGTGGGGATTGGAAGTTATCTCTTTCCTCTGTAGCTGTAGCCTCTCCCTAAGACTCTCCAGGCTATGCTACGTAGGTATGAAGAAGGAGAAAAAGGCTTCTATAGGAGGCATTTTTTCAAGTCAAACTGCCATAACAGAGCAGATGTAGGTCAAGGAGGCTTCACAGCCACATCCAGCCCATGGGCTGCTAGTTCCCCACCCAAGTTTTAAATGAAAACAGAACAAGAGTTTTCACAGCATTCCCAGTCATTATTTTCACCTTGATGGTGCCATTGAGTCTGCACACCCATCTCTTCCCCAGGGTTTTTGCAACACTTAATGAAAGTTCTGAACTCACAAATGATATGTACCTGTTAAGGAAATGGATGCTGATTGGCACAGCATCAAATTATCTCCAATTAGGTTCCTGAGAGAAAACATGTAAACACTGACTGCATCAACTCAAAACATGTAAACAGATCAATATACTTGTCACTTGATCTTTTAGGATAGGTGCAGTAAAATCATCCAACATGATACATATTTATTTAAAATTAATCCAGAAACAAAACTTCTTGTGCACTCTTCAAATACTCCTTAATCCTATGGTCTCTGTCTAGGAGTATATCTCCACCATACAGTTACAGCAGTTCAATAACACTTTAAATAGCATGGCTCCATCCTATAAAAACCTAAGAGTTGTATTGTGCTGTGGTCTTTAGAGTGGTCTTCTAGATTGAAGACCATTCTAAAGTTCCCAACCTTGGGTAACCCAGGTGTTCTTGGACTGCAATTCCCAGAAACCCCAGCCAGCACAGCTAGTAGTGAAAAGCTTCTGGGAGTTGCTGAACCAATGTTCTAGAAGACTTTATGGACTCTGCTGAGTTACAGCACAAGTGAGATTGTCTACTTCTTCTCTAGGTGGGAATGTTTGATCCTCCAGGGGTTGCATAGAAGGATGGGCAGAGAGGAGGCTGTGGTAGTGGATTGGTAGTGGGGGAGGAAGGAAGGCTGGAGGGAGCCCTTGCAAGGTGAACCAGGCTCTCCCCCCCTCCCCCCCCTCACTGTTCCTTGCTCTCGGAGAGCAGCATGGCTGGGTCGGGGCTTCTTCCACTCTGCCTCAAGTCTAGCAGGCGCAGCAGCAGCAGCAATGAAGGGCCAGGCAGGGGGCAGTGCAGGAGCCAGCAGCAGAAACAGATGAGGCAGCAGCGGTGATGGCATGGGTGGCAAGTGAAAATAGAGTACTAGAGCCATAAAGCCATCTTGCTGCCACTGCTTTCCCAGCAGTCCCAGGAAGGGTTTGGGAGGAAGAAAAAGGGAGAGGATGGGAACTGGGAGGGATGAGAGAGGAGGGCAAGGCAAAGCCAAGGGGAGAGGTGATGGGTGACAACAAGGTCTTCCCCCTCTCCCCAACCAATTCTACATCTCCACAGTGCACCTGTGGAGGTTTGATGGCGCCCCAGGGTGCCGCAGCACATGGTTTGGGAACCATTGATATAGAGAATTGGGCAGGATCTGTTCTTGATCAGCCCAGAGTGCAGGACACGTAATAATGGGCTAAAGTTACAGGAGGCCAGATTTAGGCTGAATGTCAGGAAAAAACTCAGTGTTAGAGCAGTACGGCAATGGAACCATTTACGTTGGGAGGTGGTGAGTGCTCCAACACTGGAGGCCTTCAAGAAAAAATGGACAACCATCTGTCAAATCTGCTTTGATTTGGATTGCTGCATTGAGCAGGAGATTGGACTTGATGGCCTTATAAATCAATAAATCAAATAAAATAAGCCCCTTCCAGCTCAATTATCCTGTGATTCTATGATTCTACTATTGTGTAAAAGGGGTGAGGCTTCTGGGAATATATGGAGGGCACAAGATTTCCCATCTTTGCTCTAGGCCAGTGGTTCCCAACCTTGGATCGCCAGATGTTATTGGACTAAAACAAGCTGTGTTGGCCCAAAATCTGATGGCTTGAATTCACAACTTCCTGCTTCCCCTCCCCACCTCCACTTTTTCCCCCCTGCTTTTGTTCTGTTGATAGTATGTCAGCTGAAAGGGAGGCTGAAACTTCCCTCTCTTTTAACAACTGGATATGTGGAAACAGCCAAGGGCTAAGGTGTTTTAGCAATGTGATCCTTTCAGAGCATTTGTGCTTTGCAAACTTAACTACATTGTGAAAGCAAAGAAACAAAGCAAACAAAATGGGGAGGGGAAAGTGTGAGCAAGAATAGGAGATTTCACTAGGAAAACAAAAAGAGACAATGAGTGGGTGTGTTCAGCAGGCTGCAGAAATCCTTCTAAGGGTGTTAACGCTTAAGATAATAATAGACATGTGTCTCCCTTTTTAGATAGCAATCCTCTTTGTTCACCAAATTAACAGGGAGCTAAATCATCTTCAACTTGCTTGGTCCAAAAAAGATAATGAAAACAACTCTTCAAAGCCTTTGTGGGGGGGTTGTCATATTTGATGAATCTCAGTAGCCACCTGGATGATGAAGTTGAGTATGACACTTTTCCTCAGGAAGTCTAGGCTCAGGGTGACTTAGAACTACAGTTTTCAGAGAGGTGGTAGTCATATTCATCTGTTTCAGCAACATCCAAATGAAATGCATTTTGTCACCTTTAAGATTAACACACTTATTTCAGGATGAGCTTCTGTGGATTATAATCCACTTGTTCAGACACATAGCAATATCATCATCATCATCATCTTAGAACTGCAAAACTGCAAATGTCCAGTCCCTGTCAGGGAGGCACAATGGGGGATCAAATTCTCAACCTCTGGTTCCACAGCCAGGTGCCTAAACCACTGAGCTATCCAGCAGGTCATTATATGCTGAGTGTCCCAGAAGTAATAGGGCAATCTTTTTACATTTGAGCATAATTGCCCAATTACTTCTGGGATACTCAGTATATTAAAATGTTCATATGTTCATGCAAACTTCTTGTGAAGAGCTATTGTTAGGGCAGACCATTTTGAATTGAGAAAGGACAGAAATAGGGTGTCTAACAGGAGAAATCCTAGAACCAGCCAGGCCTCTGACTTCCAGTTTGTCTTGGGATCTCTGCATCATGATAACCATACATGTGTTAGTGCTTGATAGATACCTTCTTCCACATTTAACAGTGGAAAAAAAATACATGGGCACGGGGAGGCCATGGACCTCACATTTCATGTACCTTGCCTCTTTTGGTCCATTGCTCCAGCAACTTTTCTGTGTTCCCTTCTCACTTCCCGAATCAAATATCTATCATCTCTCCCAAACTTGATATCTATATTCTTTATTTCACAGGTGGGCCATATATGAGTTTACTACATCTTTATTAAAGTCAGCTGAGTTTTTGTTGTTTTTGTTAAAACTCTGACTTGTTTTATTTTATTTTATATTGTTTGTTCTTTCTTGTTTATTACTGGATTTTCATCAGACATGTAAGATATATTTCTTTAAAAAAACAGGTACGTTACTAAAGAACAGAGAAATTTGCTGTGCAATTTTGTCTTTTCCATTATATGGTCACTCTGGTTTGATCAAGAATGCAATGTTATCTCTTTCAAACCTCTGAGCAAGTATCATGGGTGGAAGGAGTACAAAACTAATGCAAGAGTGGGCAGATCAGAGATTAGGATCTACCAATAGATCTCTGGGAGATTTGCAGTAGATCAGAAGGGATTTCTGACACCCACTTATTCAACAATAGCAACAACAGAAAATCAACATTCACACACTCCTAGATTAGACTCCTAAAAATGAAGAACGTTTGGCCCAGCCAAGAAGAAAATTTTAGATGGAAGGACAGTAAACTTCATTCTATTCTGTTTCTTGGAATAAATCTGTGAGATCAAAATCCTAAGTATCTTGTCTTTGTCCAACAGGTCTTGATTGCTGGATTTTGGGATTTTAATTTTTTAAAAAGGAAGATCCAGTTCTGCCACACTAGATGAACAAATGAGTTCAGCCATTTAAATCAGGTATTCACCATAAATTCGAGGGGCGATTTTAAGTGATCCCTGCCCATCGGTCTCCATCGCCATTTGCAATATGTAAATAATAGCCTGTCTACTTGGCAGAGGTTTTGTTAATCTCTCTTTTTTGCATAGCATTTCTTAGAGACACCTTTTGAAAACAGTGTTTTTTGCAAGCATGGCTAGGTACACCCTTAGCACTAAGGAAAGTGCTATATAAATACTAAGGAATTTTACAATGAACTATACAGAAGAATGCTTGGTGATGGGTGTTCCATGCATTCTTCCTGTGAGTTTGAATGGAGTTAGAACTTTTGCTGTAGCCATATTTTCCCAGACTTTCACTGATTACACGTGGACTATTCTTTGGTCACATTTTCAGGATGCTATGGCTGAGTCATGTTTGGGAAGGAAAGCAGATCGATTGGAGGAAGGAATGGGGGAAGGTAACAGGTTGAACTAATACAGGAGCGATAGAGCCCTTAAGCTAAGAAAGCTTGGCCATCTTGTCCACTCCTGACTTTTCTAAGTAGTTACTTCCTGATAGCAGGTTCCTGCATTTCCTCCTTCTTGGAAGTCTTTTTCTCCTTTGTTAGATGGAGGTGAAACAAGAGGTAGAAGGAGTATGGATAGAAGGGGTATGACTTCAGGGGTTTCTATCACCAAGTGTAGGTCTTGTTTGAGTGGATTTTCAGAACACAATAAAAAGTGTTACCCAATTATGAGGTTCTGGAATAGTTTATTCCTGTTTAGTAGCCATAAACACAGCACTAGCCTGCTGCACTCTGCTACCATAAAAATGCCAAAGGCCCTTACAATCATGGCCTCTGTTGCTTGTATGTCTTTTCACAATGGTAACAAATCGTAAGGCCTTGATGATAAGGTAGACCTCTGGATGAAACAGGTTCTGAACTAGATATGATCAGCATTAGTGGAGGGACTCCTTGCATGGAGACTTTAGGCCTTCAAGGTGTCAACTTGATGCATAGATTTATTTCAGCTTAGTATGATATTTCTTCAAAATCAACTTACCCTGCTAAGACAGATGTTGTTGGATGAGTAAGCCTACATGTACAAGATCCCAGATCTGGTCCTGTGTTTTCCACTACTACTACGTTTTCAAGTGTCTCCAATTTCCTTGTGGTTTTTTTTTTTAACAGAGGATGTGTTCCATACAGCTCTCAACTGTCTAAATATACAGTCATCAGCCTGTTTTGCTTTTAATCAGTCCTGCTGTGAGTCCTATTGTACAGAAATGGTCCACAAAGTAGCTTGAATTTGTACTAACAGTTGAGTCTGTTCTTGGCAAATGGAATAAACCTTCCCTGTTGTA
Organism: Intellagama lesueurii; assembly: GCA_037013535.1. Taxonomy (NCBI): domain Eukaryota; kingdom Metazoa; phylum Chordata; class Lepidosauria; order Squamata; family Agamidae; genus Intellagama; species Intellagama lesueurii. The sequence continues at coordinate 256,038,437 of JBAJHW010000001.1, forward strand.
GTGCCAGTTGACTGTGATTGTATAATATTAGTCATGAAGTCTTATATTAACATAGCGTGAAGGCTCAAATTGCCTTCTGAGGTACCAGATGGATTAATGATCTTGAGTCTCAGCAACATTCCACCTACGAGGGTGGGTGAAACTTTAATTCGGTTTATCTGTTTTTCAATGGAAACTTACTAAAATGTTTTTTGGGGGGAAAGGACGGAAGGAAGACAGAACTTCAAATTAAATGTAACTTAAAAGTATGAAAGAAAGCAATATTGGCAGACTATCCTGCACAGGCAGAATATTTTGAGTCCTTAGCTTTTAAATCTCTGGGTTTTGGTTCCAGCTTATAGTTCTGAAGTCAGATTGGTACACTTTTTTATCTGACAGGCTCTTTCCTGTCTATGTGGGAAGCAAATACACCATGGTCCTTTTCATGTACGTGACTGTACTTAGAGAGTTTTTTGGGAAAGGAAGAGAATTGAGTTCAATTTGTCTTTTGGTGAAAACTTAACCAAATTCTTCAGAAAAAGGGCATAAGGAACTTTTTTTTACAAATCCAAGTACAGACAAAAGTGAAACTGATACCCCTACCACTATATTGCTGCAGTTGCTCTGGTTCTCTGACAAAGCAACCTGGGCAGGGGATGAACACAAGAGCAAGCAACTCTATCTAAAGAGAGACATGGGTGTGTTAGAGTCAGGAAATGCTGGTAAAGAATGAGCCTTATTGTACTTCTGTGACCTCAACAGATCTCCTGGAAGGGTCGCTTAAGGTCTCTTCGTGATGTGTCATTGCCTGAGGGATTCATATTTCTTTAAGGTCATAGCCTTTTCTTTCTCTCATTGACTGCAAAAAATCCAAGGAAGGCAAATTTGTAACAAGTCTCCAAACCTTCCGATAACTAATATTGCTCTTTATCATTCCTTGGAGGATTTGGAAGCAGTTGATTAGCATGGGGAAATATCCCATATTACCTGAGAGAAGGAGTATTCAGTACAGGTATATTTTTATAGAGGCATGTTCATAAAAGTAAAGTTAGGCATCCCAGATTTTTTCATTTTTATCTGGCCAGGTCCAGCCTATCCAGAAAATGTCAGCAACCAATAAAATATGTGTGGAATGCCTCCAGATTCTGTCACATTAAAAGTAAGCTCACTCAGTTTTCAATAATAAGAAGAGATTTCCGAAAATGGGAAGAGAATTTCACAGTGTTTTTAAACTTTCATAGGCTGTGACTACATTGTCAAAAAATGCAGGAAATACTATAGGATAGGGAAGTTCTGATTTGCATTTTTTTAGTGACCACATGATGTAAAAGCAAATGAGAATCAGTCTAGAGTGCCCCCCCAATCCATAGTTTTTCTTTCCATCACTGAGACTTCTACTTTTTTCCATAGAAGATCCATTTCTATTGGTTCAAACAGTGACAGTGTGATCACTTCAACTGATACAGAAAAGTATTTGCTGTAGTTGATGCAATGTTGTGCCAATGGGGGTTGGGGGTTGCAAAGATCCAACCGGTAGCTATCCTGCTGGATCTTTGCAAATAATACCGCTATTTTCTAAAAAGAAACCAGCTTGGTGCCAATGCAGTTGTGCGAGGGTACCTAGACACAAAGAAAAGAAAAGAAATGAAGTTCTATTTCACTCATGCTTTAGACTCAATGTTACATTGGCTTTAGGCATAGTTGTGTATGGTCATTCTGTCATTCTGGCACTCAAACTTCTGGTGATGAGCCTCTCTGTACTCAGCTAGACTGGTCCCCATAAGGCAGACAAGGCAGCTTGATAGAACTTGCTAAAGCTTATGCTTCCCTTTCAAGAAACCAAGAATACCTCCATACGACAATGAAGTGGTGGTGAAAGACTTTGTGGAAGGGGTCATACACATTAGTGGAATATTCTGAAGTCCAGAAAGAAAAGGGTTTTTTTGTTGTTTTTTTTAAAACCGTAGGAAGAAAAGCAAAAGGTATAGGTTCTGAAGCAATAGTGTTTCTTTAAAAAGAGACTGAAAGTGTTGAATTTCTTTCTTCACATACTTAGCAGCCTTGAAGGGCAGGCACTGGCTACAGCCCCTGTAAATTTGGGGGCAGAAGGTGCATTCAACGCACATCAGCTCATGCAAATAACTCATGGAACAGCCGTAAGATTTTGACAACCCGTTTGAGCATACCGTTTTTTTAAGCAAAATGTTTTTCCAGCAAGATTAGTTGGTCTTGGTTAATTCTGAACAGAAAGAATAGCTTCTCATACAATCTTAGAAAAAAAATCTGAACACACATTGGTTAGGATAACAAGCTAAGTTATCGTGTGTGTGTGTGTTTATGTGTGTGTGTTTCTGACCTGGCAATAATATTTTGAATGAGTCCAAACTAATTATATTTCTGACTGGAAATAAATTACTATTTTATTAACAAGCTTTAATATCTGTCTGTCTGTCTGTCTGTCTTTTGGGACGCTTCTCTGTTCTTTTTTTATTAGCAACTTGTTTTTAATAAATTTCTCAGCAGTTCTGCATTAAAAGCCTGTAATAAACTCACACATATGTCCTCATAACTCCAATCATGGTTTTCAAGGAGGAAAAAAAAAATCACTTCACAGCCATTTGCCTGTCAGTACCTGCCATACAATTTCCCATAAACTGCATTCTCAAAGCATGTTTATGCCATTCTTGCTCCAGTCATGCAGTCTATTTGCTCATTTTTGGTTACTTACAGTTATTGTTTCTTTTTTCCAAAATGGACTGATGTCTCACTTACCAGGAACTAAATGCTTCATTTCCCTGTTTTTCATTTAACAGGCATGTGTGACTACTGGACAGTTTTTGAAACACATAACAGAACAAAAGCTCACAGTGAAAAGAAAGAATATGGCCAATCTCTTTGTTCTGATTTTGATTAATGGGTTTTTCCCACTATTCCCCCCCCCCCCTTAATCATTTCACAGGGACAGGACCAAATCAGAGTTACCTTCCATGTGCCCCCTGTCTCTTAATCATTACACAGGACCAAATCAGAGTCACCTACAGTTCACAGATGAACACACACATCTGTGTTCATCTTCTATGGCCCAGCTACACACTAACTTCTTGCACTATCCATGGGTAGAGTCCACTGTGTGAGCCAACATGGGATAAAGCCAGAGCAGACAACTTGATTCCTTCCAGACTCCTTGGGGTACAAGTTCCATCATCAGCCGCAGTCAGCACAGCCAAGATTCAGTGATTATTAGGAAAACGCCATGTAGTCCTTAAAATTACACAAATGCAAATGTAGGTGATGCTCTTATTAGACCACTAAAAAATTGAACAAATAGCTTGAGGTGACCCGGCACAGACATCTGCCATGAATTGTTGAGACTCTTATTTATAATTTTTCTGCACTATTCATAAAATATTGGTGCATAAACCTGAAGAAGTAGATTTTATCCACAAAAGCACACTGCTTTTTCAGTTTTATAGTGGTCTAATAAGGTTATTGCCTATTCTTGCATTTGTCTAGTCAGTGATTATGACATCCAAAACACTTAGCAGGCCAACCTCCCTACCACTGGTGTAATGCTTAGAGTATCAGATTGAGAAAGTCCACATCCAAATCTCCACACAGTCATAAAGTGAGCATGATGGCTGAGTGTTTCAGTGACTCTTTCTCACATATTTTCCACAAAGGAGTTACAGGAAGAGGTGGGTTGGATGACCTGTACAGCAGGTTAGAGCATCATAATGAAAGGCCCTTGGACTCCCTGCATGCTAGAGTGTTCCTCCTGTTTCAGAGGGCTTGCCTGTGCAAGCCTATCAGCTGGCTGGCCCAGAGGCAGCTGGCCTTTGGATCCTGGAAGGGAAGCCAGGTCTGCTTGCTTTGATGATGGCGGCAGCATCTCATAGGCCGATGATGGCGGTGAGGGTGGGTGGCAGGGGTGGGCTCATAGGGACTCGACAATGCGACTTGGACAAATAGGTACGAGTCACGAGTTCCCCCAGAAAGTCCTGAGTCAAGTCCGAGTGAAGACATCAGTGCAACTTGAGTCAGACTCAAAAGCAAGTCACAGCTTGACGGTCCCCATCCCTGGCTATCTCATCACCTTGCAAGATGGATGATAGTAATTGTGCTATTATATTCTGATGGTGCCATACTTTTGTTTACATCAAATGTGAAATTTAAAAGAAAACAGATCAGTTCTCATATTGTAGCACTGAAAAGCTAGTTATTATTTATTGTGACATTTCTGCCTTCCTCTGCGTCAATAGATTTCAGGGCACAGTACAGTTAATAAAATAAAATCCCTTTAAATAACCCAAGAGCATTCAAATACTTTTAAAAACTATTTAGCAGAGTATAAAATAGTATAAAAACCAAAGCAAGACTTTTAGTAGTATATAAACAATAGAAAGGGAAAATATAAGTTTCTTAGGAAGTTTGATTTCACCTATGTATATGTACATTTTTGTTGCTAGGAAAGTCATTTTCCACAGTTGTTTATTTATTTATTATTTTATTTATTTATTTATTCATTTATTTGATTTTTATACCACCCATCTGGCTGCCAAGGCCACTCTGGGAGGTGTACAAGTAGGATAAAACAATAACATAACAACGAGGATAGTCAACAATAGCCAAACAAAATATAAAAGTACTGAACAAATTACATTTTTAAAAACCACATAATAAAACATAATAAAATAAAATGAAAAACATGGCAGTAGGTGGATGTTAATTGTTAAAGGCACTATTGTATCAGGATGTATTCAAATCCAGGAAGGCCTGTCTAAAAAGCCACGTTTTTAATAGTTTTTTAAAGGTTCCCAGTGAAGGGGCCAGGCGAATTTCATGCAGGAAACTGTTCCACAGTTGCGGGGCGACTGCTGAGAAGGCCTGGTTTCTGGTTGTCATTTTTTGGGCCTCTCTCAGGGTCAAAACTCTCAACTGCCAAGCCTGTGAAGATCTTATAGGGCGGGCAGATCTGATCGGAAGGACGCATTCTGTCAGATAAACCATTTAGGGCCTTGTAGATTAACACCATCAACTTGAAGTTGACACGGAAGTGAACAGGTAGCCATTCCAAGGAGGCCAAAGTGGGGGGGAATGTGTTGGTGTCTTCTAACCCCACTCAACAATCTGGCCGCCAAGTTCTGGACCCGTTGGAGTCTCCATAACAGCCCCAAGGGTCGCTCCACATAAAGAGCATTGCGAGGTAGTCTAATCTCAAGACTACTAGTGCATGAACCAGCATGGTGAGGGACCGGGTGTCAAGGTAGGGATGCAACTGGGCAATTTGCCTTAGATGGAAATAGGCGGAACGGACCACAGACACCTACCTATCTGGGGTTCCACTGACAGCACCAGGTCCAGGAGTATGCCCAAGCAGCACACCTCATCCTGCCCCTAAAAGAGAGAGAAGCACCCAGACTGCAAACACTAGGGGCACCTACCCGCAGGATTTCTGTCTTTCCCAGGTGGGAATATTGTAGCTAAAATCAGAGGAAACAGGAAAAATATGAAAGGTGGCAGCAAGTGATGTTATTGATTAGGATTGCTGGACCAGTCAGCATCTCATTCCTTGAGATTTTGAGGCCAAAGTCTGAGATGTAGAGCCAGGATCTTGTGATGTCACAGGAGGTGGACACTCCAACAATAACTTAGCAGAATGGTAATATTTACAATTGCAGCATTTTCTGGTATCTTGATATGGTCACGCAGCACTAATTGCCCAGACTCTCCCTCATTCTTAGGAATGTTAATTGAATTGAAATGAAAACCACAATATTTCTTTTTTTAAAAAAGATTATCATTTATTAAACATGTTATGCAAGGTGTCAGCAAAGGAATGGGACAAAGAACTTACTGTTTTATTTCATCACACAGGAGGAGGAGATCACATGGAGAGAAATGGTTTTCCTCTCCCTGCCAACACGTTTGTTTGTTTGTTTGTTTTGTTTGTTTGTTTGTTTGTTTGTTTGTTTGTTTGTTTGGTTGGTTGGTTGGTTGGTTGGTTGGTTGGTTGGTTGGTTGGTTGGTTGGTTGGTTGGTTGGGCAGGGAGGAATGCATATCTTAGATTTCCACCTTACTGGATGTAAGGATTCCAGTAAGGTGGAAATATGCATTCCTCCCTGTCTAAACAAACAAACAAACAAATGTGTTGGCAGCTCAAAGAGGCAGATGGTGGAAAAAGAGACTTCCATGCAAAAAAAAACCAAACCAAAGTGTGCTGCTTTATATACTGCCCCATAGCATTATATACTGTTTTATATACTGCCCCATAGCAAACTCTGGGTAGTTTTCAGTTCAATTATGCAGGCTACATATCGTGCCCTCAGGAAGCTGGGTCTACTGAACTCGGAAGAATGGAAAGCTAAGTGAACCTCAAGATGGCTACCTTGGATTGAACCCAGGTCATGAGCAGAGTTTTGGCTGCAGTATTGCAGTTTAACCACTGTGCCATGAGGCATGTACTCTCCTCCATTTGTCTCCTGAAGTTCTGTCCCAAATTGGTGCCTCCTTCAGTTGTTCAGGTTGGGAGAGCCGGGGAAAACAATCAGGTGTCTGAGTATTGCACATCTTTGACCATAAGCAGCAGCAACAAACTCAATTATTTTCTTGGTTTCTAAGAGGCGTTTTGAAATATAAGACCTTCATGCCTTTCTGATTCCACAAGTGCCTACACAGAGAGAATGTTATAATTTGTGAGACTGTCATTATATAAAATTGCAACCTGACAAACCCGTTGTAACCGAAAGGTGGCTTGTACAACTTGCTCCTCTTTTTGCAAGGGACAATTTTTCCTGTGTGGCCTCCTGTAATCTCAGTAGGAAAGACTATGTGTGTTATGATTATGCTAAACAAAGCTATCAGAACCATGACATTGGCCGGGGGGGGGGGGGGGAATCAGTTTCAAGAAAAACTGAGTCCTGTCAGTTCCAGTTGCCTGTTCTTGCCTATTTTATCCAGGTTTTTCTGCCCGCAACAATGAAAGTGCACTTATCCCTATTTTACCCATTGCATCTGGTTTCTGTGGTTTCAGCTAGTATGATCCACAAAAGTTCATCCCCATTTTGCTTCCCAGCCAGTTACTTGAATTTAAATTTCTAATTTTAAAAAAATTATTTATTGTTTCTCAACCTTAATGGGACAGATATTTTTAAAAAACACAATCACCATAGACATGTAAAGCTGTTCAATCTGGCACCTTATTGTCAAATTTTATGCTCTGTCCACACAATCAGAGCACAAACACAGCTCTGACAATCAGGTTCATAAAACCATGTGGACATTGTTCTCCTCAGTTCATTATATGAGATGGTGCTTAGACACAAGTGTACAAAGCTGCCCCTTGACTTGTCTTTCCTGCTTTCCTGCTGCTTTTCCTCTGGGGGAGGGAGGGAACAGGCAAATGAGACCCCAGCTAATTTCCAGTCCAGCTTCTGAGAGTAATATGGGCATGCACTGTTGGAGGTTCTTAGGAGTGACAAAGGAGACTCGCCACAGTGACACTACCATGCTCATGCCCTTTGAAAAACCCAAGAAAATCAAAAGGGAATTGTCTGTTCACATGGAAACTCTAAAATGCACAGGACCTGCAGTTAGGAAACAATAAAACAACACTTAGAAATAACCTTTTCTGAATGGGGCTTACTTATGACTAAAATATGATAGAGGGATCTTGACCTCAGGGAGGAGCATTGTCTGGTAATACAGCACTAGATGAATAGCTCTTGAATTATTCTATATTAAAAGGCCTAGTGTGGAAGCAAACAATCTATCTCCTTATGTCCTGTTCCCATATGGTTGTGTTTTTTTTTGAAAAAACTGACTTAATGACATAGGACGTTATAATCTAGCATCTAATCAGAGTGTGTAAAAGTAACAAATTACAAGTAGCACAGCTAGTTGTAACCCATTCCCTTTTTTGTTAATGATACCACAACAAAGTTATATATTTAATATAAGATAATGAATAGGGATTTGTGCTGCCCCCACCCCTAGTCCAGTCTGTTCCTGAATAAAAGCACACAGATCAGGTCCAGCCCACCATGTGCCCTTTGGAAGATTGTCTGTGTCCATGTCAGTATCGGTAGGTTTGAAAAACTATATTCGCCTGTTTGACTTTGGGGGGGGGGGGGGGCATCAAAATTATTACTGGCGGAATTATTTGCCAGGACAGAAGAAAAAGAGAAGCCAGAGACAGCTATTAGGAGCATTGGCAGTGATGCCATTAGACGCACATGAAAAGAGAAACCAAAGGAGAATTGAGAAGGATGGACTTTACTGTCCTAAGATGAACCACTCAAAATCCATACATGAATGCAGGCATTCACCTTCACACGCATACAGAGAGAGAGAGACAGACAGACAGACAGACAACTAGTAATATAACTAATGAAATTCTATGAAAGAAGGAAAAAAGGCAAAGCCAAAGCAATATGCTATAATGACAGAAGTCCCTCACTTCACACTGCAGCTTTAAAAAAAATGTGTGGACTTCTATGGTTAGAGCCTGACAACCTTACTAAGAGATCCGTCTTAGCCACTGGAGAGTGCAGAATTCTTGGGATCCACTGAGGGAGAGAAACTGTCAGTTTCCTCCTTTGGCACTAGCTCAGTCTTCCCTACTACTTTCCATTTCCTTGCTTTTAATCACATTTTGTCTATTTTTGAAATTATTTTAACATTTTAAACCCCACAAATGCCATATTTAACATGACAACTGTTTGCTGTGTCCCATGTTTAACACAGAAATGTACATTTGATTGAATACAGTGCCTGTCCTGAATAATGATTGGGAGCACTATTAATTTTTTATTTTTTAAAATAATGAGTGATATTTTCTAAATACTATTAAATGCATTTCTTTAGAATTGGAATTTTTAAAGTTTCATGCCATTTTCTTATCAATTCTTCTGAGGACTGTGACGAGGACTTCTTTAAGTAATCAAAAAATAACAAATAGTGCTATGAGTTAGGTTTTTTTATCACTTACTGTTTAATGGAAACAAGTTACTTTTTTAGTTTTTCAAGTTACACACTGCACTGTTTGAAAGTTACTTTTCAAGCACTGCTTCTAACTGGGATGTTTTCTATTGAGACCTCCTTATTGTGGAACTTTGTTGTTGTTGTTTAGTCATTAAGTTGTGTCCGACTCTTCGTGACCCCATGGACCAGAGTATGCCAGGCCCTCCTGTCTTCCACTGCCTCCCGGAGTTTGGTCAAATTCATGTTGGTCGCTTCGATGACACTGTCCATCCATCTCGTCCTTGGTCGTCCCCTTCTCCTCTTGCCTTCACACTTTCCCAGCATCAGGGACTTTTCCAGGGAGATTTCTCTTCTCATGAGATGGCCAAAGTATTGGAGCCTCAGCTTCAGGATCTGTCCTTCCAGTGAGCACTCAGACGGGATTCTTGTCCACAGTAGTAGATATGATAATCGTCTGAATTGAATTCACCCAATCCTGTCCATTTTAGTTCACTGACGCCCAGGATGTCAATGTTTATTCTTGCCATCTCCTGTTTGACCACATCCAGCTTACCAAGGTTCATAGATCTTATATTCCAGGTCCCTATGCAGTATTTTTCTTTGCAGCATCAGACTTTCCTTTCACTTCCAGGCGCGTCCGCAGCTGAGCGTCCTTTCGGCTTTGGCCCAACCACTTCATTAGCTCTGGAGCTACTTGTCCTTGTCCTCCGCTCTTCCTCAGTAGCATGTTGGATGCCTTCCGACCTGAGGGGCTCATCTTCCAGCGTCATATCTTTTAGCGTTTCGTTTCTGTCCATGGAGTTTTCTTGGCAAAGTTACTGGAGTGGCTTGCCAGTTCCTGCTCCAGGTGGATCGCGTTTAGTCAGAACTCTCCACTATGACCTGTCCATCTTGGGTGTCCCTGCACGGCATAGCCCATAGCTTCTCTGAATTACTCAAGCCCCTTCGCCACAACAAGGCAGCAATCCATGAAGGGGATTGTGGAACTTTAGCTCCCTCTTAACAGATGAGTTCTTAGATCTTTTTATTTCACAGGGTTTAAGCATGAAATAATTTATATCTAGTTGGTGTAGCATAACTCATTTACATTTCTGACTACAGAGCCAGAGGTTGGGAGTTCAATTCTCCACTGTGCCTTCAGGGAGAAGAGTCAGCCTGTGTGGCCTTGGGTGAGCTGCACAATCCCAGGATGCCCCCAGAAGAAGGGAATGGTTAACCACTTTTAAGTACTCTCCAACTAGAAAACACTGAAAGCTGTTGCCATAAGTCAGAATTTACTTGACAGCACACAATTAGTGTATCATGTTCTTGTTTTTGTTGTATGAAATTAATTTTAACAGACAAATGCTCTTTACTATGATTTAGTACTCTGTAAATTCTTTTTGCAAGCTACTTTCAAGTTTATTTCATACAGAAAACTGGAGTATAACTGTTTACATGAATGAACAATACAGGGTTAGACACAGAGACTTCTCTTTCTGCTCACAGAAGGGCTTCTTCCATCCCCAGACGGCTTTTGATCAAGCAGAAGAATCTTGCTTGTGAAAGAAGGGAGAGGAGATTTTACCCAATTCTGCAGTTAGCAGAATGTCTTCCCAAACAATTTCCAATCATGCTGAGCAGATTTTTGGAGGGTGCAAGAGTCCCCAGGTGAAAACAATCAGCAAAACTCAATCATTTTCCACTGGTGGGGGCATTTCCTGGGTGGAACATCTTAGCAGCAAAGCTCAGTTTATGTCCATTTTGTTGCTGTTGGAGACAGTTATAATTTTCCTCTTGCAAATGTATATGTAAAGTTCCCTCAGAGATTCTAGCATAACATGCCTGGCATATTCTCAACGCTAACTGTGCAAATTAACAATTTAGCCTTTGGTGTTCCTGATTTTTGCCACTTGCTGTTCATGAATTCGGGGTGATTAACTTGTTTGTGTAACTTGTGGTTGTCTGTCTGCACATCCTATGAGCCACTGCCAAGGAAAGAAAGCATCTGCTTCTATTTTAGGCAAAATTGCTAAAGCAAATGAGGCAAAATATAAATTCTGGCTCACGTATCCATCATGGGATGGGAGGTGAGGGATACTCATGCTTAGTGGAGGGGCAGAGCAGGGAAACATCCCCTGCTGCCGTATACCAGAAGATGGGAATACACAAGAACAATACTTGACAACATTTCCAAGAAACAAAGCGGATGACGTTGTGTGGATGATGTGTGCTATTTCTTTGACAAGACAGCACTTGCTCAAGTTCTGCCAAGACAGTAAAGGAGAAACAGGGGCAGTGCTGGTTTCCTGGATGTTCTTATGCTAAGACAGTTCCTTGAATAGGAATGCTATTATTCTATAGTGCCTTTAAAATCCAGACACTGGGTTGGCTCCTGGTGCTCTTTTCTGGGGGCTGAAGGGCTCCTTTCATGGAAGGCACTTCTGCTTAGTTTTTCGGGGCCCTTCCTTCTCCATTTCTCATACCATAGCTGCTCCCATTCTAGCAGAGTCCTCCAGACTTTTGTGTAGCATTCTCAGAGGTCTAGAGGTATTGGTGTTGGAAGGGCAGCAAGGGAATGGAAATACAATTCTGACACCACAGTAACAGATGCCTGACTCTGGATCCAAACTGATCTATTGTAACATAAACAGCCCACACGTTTTCTGGTGAGTGGAAATGCATGAATCTCCCCCCTCCCCCTTGTGGATCATAAACCACAAACTGAGCGGTTTGGTTTGCTTTGCTTGCATCTTGCTTTGCATTTACATTTCCTTGCCTGTATACACATATACTGTGTGGTGTTTAGCTATCTGGTGGAGCTCAGGCTGTGCATGCTGATAGAATTCAGCCCCAGCTCTCTCCAGTGGAAAAGGGGCCTTGTCTTGGGAAAGATTTGTGCACCAGGCAGCCTTCAAAAGCAAGGGGTTGCCAGGTTGGTCCACAATACTGAGTCAAATAAACCCATCATCTGACTTGAGGTCCTTCCAGTAAGGCAAGATGTATACAGTGCTGTTCCTACAGTCCTTGATCAGACATATCATTTCACAGGGGATCTAGACAATGTGGTGTTCCCTTTGTAATCTCCTCTGTTTTCCCACCACTTCTTTTGTCTATTTTCTTACCTTGTTAGGTTGCGAAAAATGGAATAGTAGCACAAGGACACCCACCCAACCGTCAGAGCCTTCATCTGGCAGCACCCTTGGCATAAATATGGCAGTTCCTTATTCCCCTGCACACTTGTTTTCAGTGCCCTCATAAAGAATGTTAAACCTGTCTCTTAGAATGTATTAACAATGGGATAGCCTGCCTGTTTTTGATAGTCCTTGTAACAATCAGCCGAGGTTGCTTGTGTGTCTGACCAATCTGATTAGCTTATTCATTTCCCAGCGAGGGGGTGCAACACAAGGTTCTTGGGTACAGGTTCTATATTCCCTCTTCTCCCCCACTGCCACCATAGCCTCATCACCCACTTCTGCTGATTGGCATAGCTGTTTCTGATCCCCTAAGTGCAGGATGAAAGCAGCAATGCCACTCAGGGTCAATGGGAAACGGTGATAGCTAAAGCTTCTCTTCCCTTTCCCTCCAGCCACATGAGGAGACCCAGCGATCTATTTAGGTACCTGGTTTCTTCATCCATAGGCAGTCATGTAACCACACCAGGAGAGGCTACAGGGAGGCCCAGCCATCCCCAAACTTCTTTGGCCTATTGTTCCAGAACAGAGATGTTCTGGGTATACATAGATCTCACCAGGATCTTTCTGCTGGACGTTGGTTTAATTGCTGATGAAAGATGTGGAGCTTTCTTAATAATGCATTTACAAATATGATCCCTCACCTACTTTTCACTGAACTATGCCAGCCCAATTTGAAACTTTGGATTGTGAACCTGCTTACAGGTGCCCACCTCCATTAGGCAGTGTGAGGTGTTCCCTTCAGATGGTGGGTAATAAGAGTTAAAGGGCAATGGAAACAACCACGAAGAGAGGTGAGCAAATGGCAGTGAGAGGTAGGAAGACAAAACACTGTGCCACACAACCCACCATGCACCCCTGTCAGTTAGCCTGTTGCAGTCAGGTGCAGTGGAAAAGGCTGTCCCCTCGTCCGTCTTGAGATACACTGAATAAAGAAGGTAAAATATTATCTGTTGCCTTAAGTATTAAAAATGTCTCAAGCCAACTCTTTTCCTCTCCCCCAACTGTGGAGTACAATTGCAGTCCTAATAGCCACAATCGGTAGGAAAGGAAGAGAACAGGCAGCTTCAGTTCTGGAAAAGATCTAAATGATGTTTTTACTCAAGGGAATGTGATAGGCCTGAAGCAATGTTTCAAAACCTTAAGTAATGTTTTATCTCTAGTAACATTTTTCAATTGACTCTGATTTGTTATTGTTAATCTTCACTCTATCACTTTATAATTGTTATCATCTCAGACATGTTCAAATTTTTGACTGGAATCCTGTTCACTTAAGTTATCACAGAATTTTTTTACTATCAACTGACCTGATCTGATCCACACCTTGCAAATAATGTATAGATTAGACTATCATTATCCTTCAGGTTACCTACTTCTCTGAATATTGGAGTAGACCCCAGAAGGGGGTTGGGATTGTTTTAACATGCAGAGGTATAGGTTCAAAGAGGGCATTTTCAGAGAATTGAGTTCAGATGTATGCCATTTGTGGGGGATCATGAATACCTATTTAAATACATATTTAAATATTAATTGTAATACATATTGGAATACATATTTGTATATAGATTAGTGCAAATACCAGGATGGAATAGATACAGGAATGAAAAAGTCACATGGATTGGAAACTGAGTGATCTGCCCATCTCCAGACCACACCATTATAGAAAGTGGCCCAGAATGTCCAAGCCTTCTCACACTTAATGTCAAAATTAGGAAGTTCTTTTTTTTAAAAAAGAAAAGAAAAGAAAGAGGGGATTAACTAAAAGGAAGTTAAAAGGGAGAGTCAAGACAGTCTTTTTATTATTATTATTCTGTTTCATTCTGTCTTCTGCTGAACTGTGGTGTGCTGGAAATTGTAACTGCTACTGTGTTTAGATCATAGGTGGAACTGTTTTAATATATTTAATGCTATTTTACTTTGGTGAGCTGCTCTGAGAAAGTAATGCTCTAAAACATGGGCTAAAAATTCACCAAAACAACAACAACACATGCATTTGTTTGGGATAATTGGAGATTATCCGAAACCATTATAACAGAACATAGAAGTTACCTCACTAATTAGCATGAGTGCCAGATTGTCAAAGAGGATGCCCGTGAGGTTAATGATTAGGGTGAAAGAAGACATAAAAAGCAAGAACAAAATTCTTTTAAAAATTGAAATGTTGCAACCAACAGGATATGCCTAAGAATGTCAGGCCTTATTGTGCCAAACTAGAAAAAGGAAGAGGTGTAACTCAGTGACAAAGCACTCAATTTTCATGCCAGGTTGATCCCTGAAATCTCCATTCAGAGTAGGAAAAATTGTAGCCACAACTGTAGAAAGCAGCTATCAGCAACATCAATAACTCAACTCAATGTGTGACAACTTTCTGGCTACCATCTGCTTACCCTTTACTCAGAAGAGAATGCTAGAGTAGACAGACTTCCATATAAATTAACAAGGCAGTGGATGCCTTTGGATCTGATTGCTCAGAACAAAGTTATAAAAATGCACCAGCTGAATTGATTGAAACTTTTGTGTTGAACTGCAGTTTTGCTTGTGTTTGCTAAAGTGAAGGAAAACAATGTCACTTCAAGGGCGAAAATTAAGGATGAACTTTGGCAGCAGGATAAAAGTGTTCACGGCCTCATTCCTAAAATAGTCGAAACGTTTCCATCATTAAAAGTCACCAGACCTTTTTGTCAGTGGAAAGAATGTGTTCCTCCACAGATGAGAGGGAAATAGAGGAAGCTGAATAGATGAAGGCACAAGGATTTATGCAGAAAAACATTTGTTCCTGTTGCCTCAGGATGCAAGAACTACGAAGTGGTTCTGCTTGTTATTGCCTTAAGTGTTAAGAGATGGAAAGACATGCAGGATGAGCCACAACTCAGTGTAACCACTGAACAGATATAGAGTCACTGACTGTAGCATGGCACAGAATACACCTAAGGGAAGCCACCTCTCCATCTCATGTTTCCATCAAAAGTAAAGTCATTTTTAGAAGTGTAAACATTTCCCCCCTTACATTAACAATAATGTTTACACTGCTAGATGGGCTGCTTGGCCCTTATATGTACCCTGTGCATTAAGACCCCTCAAAAACATTGCCCAGATGGGCCCAAAAGCTACAATCATAAGGTACGTTATGCCCACATCAATTCCACTGGTATCAATTATCGGTTATATGATAGTGAACCTTTACTTTGCAAAGGATGAGGAGGGGGATTTTTAAGTAGCCATTACTTGCTGTCTCATGTTGGGTTTAAAACTGTGAGAAACATTCTGTAAGGTCTTCACAGACATAATTAACAAGGAACTTAATGAGTCACTGTCTCAGGCTGCTTGCTCGCATGCAAGCTTTTGTTCTTTTCAACTTCCTTCTTTCCGAAAGAAAAATTTCTTAGACAGACACGTACTTCAAAGTATGCTACTTTCTTTATTTGCTTATTTTAAAAAAAACCTAGGCATGAACAGGACATATATACACTGAAAGAGACATATTTAACAGAGAAAGACAGACAAATGAATCTGTCCTCTTTTTGTATAGAGTTGTAGTGTAAATGAAGTTCAAAATCCATGTGTGCCAAAACATTGCGTATCCAGCCCTGTGCTGCATTTAAAGAAGTGAAAAGGCCTGTTGTGAGATGTTCCTGGAAGGTCCCAGGATCAGGCCATCCCCTATGCCTTCCACAGCAATTATCACTATATCCCTGGAAGATGAGCATGCTGCTGACAGGAAAGCCATCAACCCCACAAAAGTTTCTGATGTAGATGGAGGAAGAGAAAGCAATGGGGGGGGAGGAACTTTCTAGAACGAGCAAAAATTAAAAGCAATGAGTGAGGGTCAGAAGAATCTGGAAAGAAGGAAGAAAACCCTGAAGGTATAAAAGGGGATGGGAGAAGGCAGTATGGGGAAGGATTGATGGCAGCAGGCAGTACAGGAGGAGGAGAAAGCAGAAGAGGACAATAAAAGGGAGGCCTGGGTGGAGAGGCTCGAGTGGCCCCAGTCTGAACTACCTCACAAAGTGCTGCAAGCCTTGAGGTTTAGTTACAATAACTCAGAGGAGGCAACAGCACCCACCAGAAGATCTGTGTCTCTCCCCCCCCCCCCGCCCCCGACTTCTGCTCTGACACAGCTATGGCAGTGGAGGAGGCAGAGATGGTTCAGTCACCTCTGGCAACTAGAAGGTGAGGTGTGGGTCATCCAGCAGATGACATCCTTTTCCTGTAGCAGAGAACAGAGATGAGGACAGTTTTAAATCTCTAGAGATTTGTATGAGGAAGATAAAGTAACTTTGGACTGATAGACTGCCCAAAACTGAACTGATGAAGTGGCCTAAAGGAGGACTTCAACGGTCCTCTTTCTCTACAGGCAGGCTTTTCCCTAGTGACTGTCTAGGAGAGGTTTTAAAACAAGATAGCTTGCGTTTTGTTGTTTCTAAATCTGTTTTAGTAATGCTTTACCCAACATTTTTAATATGTTATTAATTTGTTTAATATTCAAATAATTCACTGTTTTTTGGCTTCAATATGTTTTAATGATGTAAGCCGCCTTGGGCCCTTCCTTAGGAGAAAGGCAGGATAAGAGTATTTTAAATAAAAGGTTAAAGCAGTTTGGATTTATTTCTTTAGCCTGGTTAATAAAGTTGAGTTGCAAAAAAAGCTCCCTTCAGTGCCCCCTCCTCATGGAAGACCTGTGGGTACGTACTTTTACAAAGATCATTGTCATCAACATCCTGGATTTCTCTACTCACATGTGGTCAGAATAACGTTATGGGAGCTGCTATAGTACACTTAAAGTCAAGTCAACAATAAGCTATCACAGCAACACTAACCAGCACTCCTATAGCAACCTTGGAAAAGTTTTCTTACCCACAAATCCTATGGTTCTTGCCAGCAACGCCCCTGTATTAACTGTTCAAGGGGATAAGAATTTGATGACCAAACAAATCCATTATGTCATCCCACCCACTGTTCATACACAGTGCACGGCATAAGACCAGGCAGCAAGAACAAGACCACATCACCATCCCCAGAATGAGTTACCGTCATGCGGAGGATCGAAGCCCTGTTTGGAAAACCCAAAAGCTTTCCAGGGGAAGAGTTCAGGTGGAAACCATGCTGTGGAAACAATATATCCATGACAAAGTATTCCCATAACACTAAACAAAACACACTTGCTTTGCTATCTTGGTAAGGCGAACGGGGTTTGTTTCTTTTTTGCAGGCAAGAAAGACAGGAGCTACATCAATAAGGGAAAGAGAGAACATAGCAGTGTGCTTGGTGACTTTGTTCAGAATCCATACAGCATAGAGGCTGATCTAGATGATCCGTATGTTGCAGCCAAAGTAAAACTGTGTGTAGTTATATCACCAGCTCACATGTGGACAGTGAGGCTTCGAGGGACCAGAGGCAGTTTTGGAATCTAGTGGATCTGCCAACATTTAAAGGAAGGCGCAGAACACTTTTCATAGTTTTTCTATCAAACTGGACTTCTAAAGCTTTTACCGTGATACCCTCCCTCCCCTTAAACGTATTATGGCAGTATTCCAACACAAGGGACTAACTCACTACATGCATCAACTGAACACTGAAGGTGTGAGATACGTACCCTCCCCAATAAGGCTCTGCTGGGTTGTGCATGTGGGTCAGTGGGGACGCTCTGTTTAATAAGGTGAGAATGAGATCAAGAGGAGGCAGTACTTGGGCAAACAGCTTTATAAACACAGCAGCCGGACAATTAGGCAAAGAATGTAAAGGCTGCTTTTAAATCCACACTTGCTGATGGACATACATTTCATCCTCTTTAAATTTCATGAAATGCCAGAAGTTCCTTCTCTCTTTCCCCTTACTGTTGAGGAGGGGGAATAATTAAGAACTAGTAAGCTGATATGAAAGCATTAACAGCTTAAGTAATAATGATAATTCTGTTCATCTGATAGAAATCTAGATTTGGTGATCACAGTATTCTATAGAATTATATAAATTGCAGTTCTGAATCTGATACTGTCTTGGACTGTCTGTCTCTAATACGGCTTCGGACAATGAACAAAAATTGTTCAGTGCAATTTCATTACTGGCTGAAGTTGTAATGTACACTGCCTCACTCCCAGTAAAAGTGCACCTTTTGTAAAAACGTGACCCATCATGCTCATATATCAATACATAAAAAAACTTTTACTCCAAGGGCAAGTAGTCATAAGAATCCACCTTTTATTCTAGGCACACAGGCACTCACAGACATACACATGGACACTGGACAAAGAGAAATGGATTGCAGTAGTGGCTGAATCTTATTTACCTCGTGTCTCCACACTGGTGGTGGGACTGTGTCCGTCACTACATCAGAGATCAACAGGCTAATGCCCCAAAGGAGACACCTCACGGCCCCATCTGACAGGCCCAGTGCTAACAGGGATTTCCCAGTTCTCTCAATTTAAATCCCATTCCCAATCAAAACATTTGGGGCAGAAAAAAAATCCAGTTTGAAAAAGCATTACAGACTTTGTGTGTATATCTTTCTCCAAGCCAAACCAAACCAAAACTGATCACTATTCTTTCCTCAGTTTTCCTGTATTCTGGCTAATGCAAAGGTTAAAAGCTTCCCTTGAGATAATCTGTGTTTTCTGATTTTTATCATAGTTCATTTCTAACTGCTTGGCAGATTGCACCTCCAGTACTCAAGATGTTTACAAGACACAGAAAGCTTCTCTTCAGTGCAGATTGAGAAGCAGGCATCTCTGAAGACAGGAAAATATCTTGCTAGACCAACAGAACCCCATAAAAGTTTTCCATCTTCTTGATATCGTTTCCTGATACTTTTCATTGTGGTTTGCTTAGAAAAAAAATGTGTCCAATCATAATCACCCACATAAAAACAATAAGTGCCCTGAGGTTAGATTACCCCTTCATCCACATGTGAAATTGATGAGGCTCTTTGGCAAGAAAACAGAAAGTTCAGTTTCCTGTCTTCTCAAAGCAGTGTCCTCCGGTATTTAAGGAACTAATAATGCTTGACTTTGGCTGGCCGGGAGCAGAAGGGGATGAGACAGTTTTCTCGTGTGAACTCTGGCTGTTCTTTGGAAGTTTGCACCACACAGACTAATCTTGTAGCCACAAAAGGGTATTGCAGCTCTCCTCTCATCTGGCTGGCATGTTTCTCTGACTGAGCTGAGGTCAATTCTAAAAAATCCATTTTGTGGCAATATATTTCGTAGGCCAACTAAAGAGGCACAAAAATCTGTGCAATCTTTCAAGAGCACAGATCTCTTCTTCAGGGCTGATGTCACAAAAAAAAATATTAGGCAGAGAGGCAAGAGATTTGATGTTAAAATCATGCAGAACTGTGTGCCATTTTTAAGATGTTAACCTCGGAGAAGTGTCTGTAGACTCTCAAATCAGGCTCCTCAGCTTTCACCCAGAACAGCTCCCAGGGATGCTAGAAACTTGCTAGGGTGAGGCTGGCTGAGTTAAATGGGCTTTCAGCCATTGTATCCATTCAGGGGCAGCCTGAAGGCCAAAATAGTTAAGAGGTGTGCTCATTGCGAATACGATCAGCCACATTTTGTATAATAATAATAGCATGCCATCACATGTGTGTGTCTGTGTGTGTTGGGAAGGAGATACTTATTCAGCTCAGGGGCCATGTTAGAGAAAGATGTTTAAGTTCTTTATTTAAATTAGCTTTAAATATTGTCTTTTAATGATGTAAGCTGGCTTGAGTCCTTTTTAAGGAGAAAGGTGGGGAGAGGGGGGAATGATTTAAATAAATAATAAATAAATAAAGTTTAACCTTTCCCTCTGCAAATCCTTTTCAAGCTGTTCATTGACCCAAAGAGAAAAGCATGTAAATTAAGATACACCAAAAGGCCTCTAAGTGGCTATGCAGTTGACTAGTCCTTGGACTTTCACCAGCTGAATTGTTTCCTGTTTTAAAACCCACTTGTTCTGTATTCACTATTTTATGTTGCCATTGTTTATGCCACTTGCTACCGCTTTGGTAACATTTGTAAAAGTGAAGTAAAAACTGGATCTTCCTGTGAATAGCTGGACTTGATGGTCTTATAAAAGTTGGACTCCGTGGCCTTAGTGACCCCTTCCAACTCCATTATTCTGTGATCCCAGTCAACTGCAAATCTGCTCATTTACTGAAATCACTCTTCTGACTGTGGGATTTATGAGAAAGCCCTATGGTTCCTAAAACTAGCAGAATTCCTGGTAAAAGACATCATTAACTAGAATGCATATTCAGAAATGACATGTTGGAAATTTGCCAGGTATTATGCCTATTGTAGCATTCTGATCATTGCATACCATTCTGATATCAATACATTACAGTTGCACATCCTATCAATATGGACCCAGGAATGAACACAGAAGCTGGAGACATGGTGTGCAGCAGAATACAGTTACCTTAGTGTGGAACTGCCCTATTGTTTTGGAATCCCCAGAACTTGAAAAACTTACTTGGGGGGGGGTGGGGTTAAAGTTCAAGAACATCAGATCTTGCATTGCCCAAGTTTCTGCTGCTAACATCTGCTAACTCTATGCAGCTTGCTTATCTTTCTCCAATATTTGCAGATGCCTGGCCAGTGCACTTTGGCCTTGTTTAGATATTTCCACTCTGACTTAAGTGGTACCATTGAGCTGATGCTTTTCCAAAGAAGTGGAGCCTAGCTTTACTCTAATGTTTGAAATGTAAAAGACAACTCGGCTCGATACTGCAGACCTGATCTATGTTGATTTAAGAAGGAACAACTTCATTATTGTGATTTGATTTCAAGTTCCATATGGTTTCACATGCAAAATGCGATGTGCTACATGCACGCATAGGACATTCCTATTCCGATTTATGCCACTGTGGTTGTTTCCTGTGTAAAATTCTTAAGTGCCTCACGGTTTGAATGGGTGAGGCACTCTGTCTGCTTTCACCGCAAGCTGCCCAGGACGAAAAACTTGGAAAGTTTGCTGCACCCATTTAGTGATGCCTCATTTAGGCACATGAATGGAGCTTCTGCAGCTTTTAAGAACTGTTCCTTTCATTTTAATGGGCAGGAATGTCATAATATTGTGTTTATTAAAAATGTAATGTTGGGCTCATTATGTACTAAGACCAGAATAAGTTTGAACACACTGTAGCTTGAGGGCAATATTTCTTGCCTCTTGAGTTGGAAAAAGAGCTGGCTTTTCCAAAGGAATGGATTCCCCCCCCCCCCTTTTCAAATGCAGTGTCATAGAAGATTTTTCAACAGGATTAAAATGTCTCTGTTGTTTGTCTCTAAAACAAGGAGCATTTACAAATAGTTAAATGCTGAGGGGACAAATATTTGTCACCACAGTACAAAGTAAGCAAAAGGAAGCCAAGTAAGTTTGCAAGCTCTTCTTATCACAAACAGATCTGAAATGCAGTATACAAATGCTCTGTGCTGGGGACAGGCAACCAGTGGCTTTCTAAATGTTGCTTAGCTGCAGCTCTGGTCTGTCACCATTCTTTGATCTGCCCAGGGCTGATGGGAGTTGAAGTCCAACAACATATGAATGGCCACTAGTTGCCCACCCCTGTTTTATGTGAACATTAAAAGTCATTAAGTTTTCTGCTGATCAAAAACTTTCAAGACCTTTACATTTTTGTAAAACGAGCCTGTCTAACTACTTATCTAAAGGGTCAGTCCTCCCATTAGCTGTGCATAGGTGTTGGACACAAGTGGCATAGTACTGAGGGTGGCAAATGCACTGCACCTTCTCATCACCATCACTCCAGGAGCATTCTCTCTGTTTGTTAGAGTTGCCCCACTACATTGCCCAACACCAAAGAAGGAAGCACCCAACCCTTCTCCTCTACTGATGGCAGCAAGATCTCCACACACATCCTGCAACCTGCTGTTGAGGTGGGTGGTACAAGAACATCTGGGGACCCAAGAACATCTGGGGACCCGAGATTTTAGAGCTTAGAGATCCTCAGGACCAGACAGCAATGGTAATGGGAGGGACAATACCTTGCTTCCCATTTGAAGAGGCAGAAGAGCTTGGGCTGCCCTGACCTGTCTATTTTGCCCTTCCATCAGTGCCTAAGTCAATCCACTTTGAATGCAATGTTTAATACTGCAGGCATGTTCCTCTTGAATGAATTGAGGTCGGTTGCCTGGTCTCAGGGTGCTGGCTGAAGTCTCCAAGAAATGTCAGAATTGTCCTGGGAAACAAATCTTAGAGTGAGTACTGCAGGATGACAAACTCGCCTGTACTGTGTACGGTGGCTTCCGTGCCTGGGTACTTATTGCCCCTACTCCCAACAAACAACAAGGCTCATTGACTCTGGGCAAAGATAGTTGAATGTATGTTGTGCAGCACACATAACATTTGTTTAGGAGGAAGTGCAGGAAATCTGTATAGTCTTGTCTCATCACCCACATGCATGTGGGTGCACACATGTTTCACATTACAGAAGGATCCACCATCTGCAATGTGACAATGTCAACCCCCTGATCTCCAGATTTGCCAACTTCTTCAGACAATGAAGAAGCTGCTGCCCTGTCAATCCAAGATGGAACCTGTGTATACACATATATGCATTACACTTTGATACTTTGACTTTCTACCAAGGAGATGCTCAAGACCTATTAGCATCCAGCTTCTCAAATCCTGCACATCTTTCTGCACATCAGTGGGCTGAATGGTTATCATTGACCAGCCTTCAATTATTGCAGCCAAACCACTGGCATGAAAAGCAGCTTCTATGCTATCAATATGCATTCCTTTTTCTGTGCCCTGTGAATATTGCCTTAGGCAAATTTCTTACTCTTGTAGTAAAAGCTTTGAGGAATACTCTACAAAGGTAAAGACAGAATCCACCTTCTATATTTCCCTATGTATACGTACCAGTATCCCTGTATACAGTAGGTACTACTTTTCCTGCCCAAAAAGTTCTGTGGGACACGGCTTTGGCCTCCTGTCTTCTCAGCCATGTTAGGAGGACAATGAGAAAAGAGAAGACCTAGTAGCTCCCTTTTACTGTTCTTAACTTTGGACCTGCTAAAACATTTGGGGATAAGTCAAGGTTGAAGGATCTAGGGTGTTCGTGTCTAGCTGTCCAGATGTCCTGAAACTTCCATTAGTCCACATGATTGGTTATGCTTCCTAGAGCCTGTGGGAGTTGTAATCAAACAATATCTGGAGAGCTAGACATTCCTTACCTTTGATCTAGGGCACCTCCTCCAACCTGATGCCTTCTAGGATGTGTTTGACTAAAAGCATCATCCCTTAAGAAATATGGAACTCACCATTCTAAAGGTCTGGAGAGGCAGCAGGCTGTGGGGAAGCTGATCTACAGACTGTAAAAACAGCATGAGAAAAGAGGACTGAGCCAACCTGAGAACTCAAATTACTGGAGGATGCAAGGGACATAAAATTGGAACTCTGAGATCTTCAGACATGGCTGGATGCAACAGAGCAGTGGGTGTGATTTGTGGAATTACTAATCTAGGTGCTAATGGGAATCCTCACAGAGACAGACCATGGGGGGGGGGGCGGTTATGGCTGAGCCTGCATGTTCTAGCAACTGCATGTCAAATCCAATTGTTAGCCCCAGCTAGAGTAGACCTACAGTATTGAATGAATAATACTAGTTAAGTCAACACTTAATGTCAGTCCAGCTGATTCAGGAGGCCTACTCTACTTAAGATTAAGAATAAAATTTAGCCCCAAACATTTTGAGAAACAAGGGGGTACCTGTGCTGCTGTAATGGTTAAGTAAACATAAAACTTCATGATGGTGATTTTGATGGTATTCTGCGACTAGAAACAGACCCTTTGTTTTGGATTTCTTTTTCCAAAAAAAAAAAAAAAAAGCACAGAATGGGGGTGGGGGAGTGTAGAGTTTAAGAGCAATTCAACATTACATGAATGACATAATATTAAATTTTTAAAAAATCCAGTGGTTACACCTGTCCTGCAGAACCAATTATGACACTAGACAAAAATGTCATGGGAATGGAAGTTCAGTTGGATGCATATTACAAAACCCTTTAGGCTTCCCGAAAACATTCTCCTTTACATAATTCATAACAGATTTTTGAGATTTACAGGAAACATACTTCCAAAAAGCATTGGATTGCAGAATTTCCCATGTCAGCTATTTAGATTATATCCCCCAAAGGAGCACTGTCTTTGCCCACCACTTCTTTCTTCCAACTTCCTTCTCCCAGTTGCCCTTGGCATTCTGTTCTAATTGGAGCTGGCCTGCCTTTGGCTTGCAACCACTTTCCCCTCTAGCAGGAAGGAAACTTCGTAAGAAAGGGTTCTGTGAAGTTGACAGAAAGGGAATTTGATTGGCCACACCGTGCCTGCATTTTTCGAATGCATTCTGGTAAATAAACTGATTGCATCATTTCAAACCTGCAGTCAATTCAAATGCATTTTCTCAGCTTTGCTTTACACGTTGAGATTTCCTGAAAAAGCACAGGGCAGGTTCATGTACAGCACGGGCCAATACTTCCCTTAAAAGTCCTCTTGTTCATTTCACAATTCCAAAGTGGAATTGAAAACATTTGGCCAAGCTAGGCTAACACACAGCTGCTTACAGTTAGACAAAGCATTATACCCAGTCTTTTAACCAACTTGCCAATCTGAAAAACAAAACAAAACCCCTACAACAAGAGCAATAAAGTGTTGTGGTTGCTCATTGAACTTTTTGATTTCTTCCAACTCCAGGAGATCTTTCCTTACTATCACTATATATTGGCAACTCACTGGCCAATTACAATGGGATAGCCCAAGTAAAGTCATTAAATTATAGATCAGCTCTCAAAAATTGGATAATTCCTATTATAGGAACATGCAGATGCAAAATCTCCATTTAAGATTCAGTTCAATTTGCTTATATTAAATTTTATAAACCTAAGTTAGATTCCTGGATAGTTGTAGTCCATTTAGGAGATGATGAGCAATCTTAGATCTCACTGAAAATCTCAAAAAGAATCACTTCATGAATCATCCTGTAGAGACAAAAAATGTTCGTCAAGGTGGCCCTGTGTCAGTGTAAGAGGTCTGTGGTTGCTTGACATGGTGGATAACAGACTTCATATTGGACATACTTATATTGAGTGGGCTGGCAGGATAGCTCAGTAAGATGGTATAGAAGATCTACCACATTAAAGGCTATCATTTTTGTACATATATCTGTTATCCTCTGTGGCTAGAGCCACTGCAATTCTACCAGTGCCCTTGCTGTTTCCATGCTATCCTGTCTTCACATATACACCTCACTCCGATGAGTTTTGCTGTTGGAAACAGGCATTTACAAAATGTGCTTGTATATTGACTGGGTGCTTCACACATGCTAAAGAAGCAAATGTTTATATTGTAAGGACCAAGCTAGATAAGGCACTAAATATAGAATGTCTGAGTTTTATCATATTTAGTAGGAGCCAGGGAATCTGCTCTTCATTTTAATGTGAACTTCACAGGAGCTATCTCAGGGGCTGAAAGTATTTTGGGGATAGGCCCAGCAGCACCTTGCATAGCCCCTGTAAAGTTTGGACTAAAACCTGGAGTGTAGCATTGCCCCCCAAATATCAGAGTCACTAGTTTCAACTGTCTTGCATTAAAGAAAAACATAACCAAGCAAAATGACCATAAAGATATGCCTCAACATGGTCAGCCACATCATTTGAATCTAGCAAGGAAGCTTATTCAATTCTATGATTTCATTCAAATGTGAAGTCTTTGTGGAAGAAGCATTTCTGTGCCAGACGTCAGGGCTTATCACAAAATGTGGTCTCAGTTCTCAAGAAAGCCATCACATCATCAGATATAACAAAAACTTTGTTCCCACAGAGACAAAGCTTTCCTTTGGCTGAGATCAACACCACTTTCACCTTCCACTTTTTTAGAAACTGCTGACTGGCAAATTTCATTTCATACAAAAAAGAAACACCACTTTCTTTTGAGGGTGGAGTAGTCTAGGTAGCAAAATTAAAGAGGATTTGAGATTTAACCATCAGTAGCCAGCTGGGCTTGTTGCAGCCTTGGGACATTTAGACTGCCCACTTCCCTAATTCAAACAAAACCACAAAATGGTATCAGCAAAAGCAATGACACAAGCAACATTTAGTTCAAAACTCATGTTTCATGTAAAAAAATTGCTCCAGCCTGGAAAAACTACTTTTAAGGCAGAATCTCTTGGTCCTAGAGGAGTTACTTCTTCAAATTCTGAAAAATGACAAGGGTAGTGCTATTTCCTAAAGTCTTTGTACTAAGTCCTCAAGGCCTACAGCAAACGCATTGTCTTGGGGCATTATTAATGGATTCATGGTAGTATAAGTCTTTCATGGATTACCATCCATTTTATCTGTTATTAAATGTTTTTTTTTCATGGCTAAGAGATTTGTGAGAGCCATGAAAAGATCATGAAATGCCACAGGTACAGTCAGTGACATTTCTAATCAGTGCTCAGACAAATACAGCATAAGAGAGAAGAAAGAAAGAAAGAAAGAAAGAAAGAAAGAAAGAAAGAAAGAAAGAAAGAAAGAAAGAAAGAAAGAAAGAAAGAAAGAAAGAAATTCAAGACTCCATGGGGCTGCATCTTTGGTGGAGCCCTTTGATACTGCAGTCACTGACAAATCTTCGAGAAGTCTTGGGATTCCAGGACAGTTATCTAGATCTGTGGTTCCCAACCTTGAGGCCCCAGATGTTCTTGGACTAAAACTCCAAGAAGCCTTGGCCACTAGCTGTGCTAGCCTGTTCCTGCAAGCACATTTGGGGACCTAAGGTTGGCAACCACTGATCTAGAGCAAATCCCAAAAGATGTCTGACTCCCCTCTGGCCCTTTCCTCCTTTCTTAAGATTGTATTATCCTGTAGCACAAAGATTTAACATTTCAACTTCCATTTTATGTGATAATCCAGCCTTGCAAGGCAAGGCGCACACATTTTGGCTCCTCTACATCACTCACTTTAAGGAGTTAAAAACATAGCAATGACAAACACAATGGCTAAAATCCTATTCACGCCACTATGTTGCAGAAGGCTAATTATGACATCAGCCATGGCTCTTTAAACACACACACAATTCTGACCCTCCCCAAAAGGTCCTGAGGCTCCAGTGGATTCTTGCCTGTCACAGGGAAGCTGGTGGGGGTTGTGGAAGCTTCAAGAGGGAGTCTTTAATTTCAGAGAACTGTAGCCATTAGCAAAGTCATCTTAAAGGTTGTGATTTTCTGAAATTATATACTCTCTCCCCTCTCCTATGGTCAGCAACGACTTTGCTATGATGAAAGGGATCCCATGGGAGTATCACAACCTTTGAGGTTAGGGGGAAATTGGTAATCTTTCATTAACAACAACATTGCTGTGGACGATGACATAGGTGTGTGAACTGGATTTTAGCTATTGTTTCCTGCAGAGACTCTATAAATATAGACTGATAGTGAATATTTACAAAATTAACAATGAATAAAATTGTACCAAGTCATTTAATCAAAGGAACACAATTACCCATTGATTGACAGAGTGTTGTTGTTTAGTCGTTAAGTCGTGTCCGACTCTTCATGACCCCATGGACCAGAGCACGCCAGGCCCTCCTGTCTTCCACTGCCTCCCAGAGTTTGGTCAAATTCATGTTGGTGATTGACAGAGTAGTCTCTGTTAAGACACATTGAAATGGTCTGCAATGCATACCAAACATCTTAAACAGAGCTTCCATGAGGGAAGGACTAGTACTACTTAATTATACTAATTTTTAATTTGCTATTCAAATGTCATATTCCACAAACTCTAAACACTACCTTGCTTTGTAGCACACCTTTTAGATTTGGCCTTGAATGGGCAATTAAGAGCCATTACCTTTACGAAAGACCTGCTCCTGGTAAAAACAAAAACTGCCAGAACTCATTTGTTGGTATGAATCCACCCAATTGCCTGTGTTTGCAGGCTTTTCCAAGGAGGAGACTGCCTATAAGGATAGTTATGATGAGCACCTGCACTTTCAAATTTACCCCTAAATCACTGTTTAAAGCATAGATTCAAAATTCCCCACATCCTACTCCAAATGTTTATACTCAAAAGATAGAATTTTTAAAAGGTTTATCAAGTTCCAAATAAAGTTTTAAACAAAGTTGTCATGTCAGAATGAACAACATCAAGTGTTTGGGCTTTTTTCAAAAATTGCACATGTTTGTACATGGAATTCCTGCTTCAAATATGAGAGCAGGGTGGATTTGCAGCTTTTTCAAAGAAGAAAAAACATGGATAGCTTATTCAAAAAGCTTAGCCCCCAAAGCCAGTCTAGCTAACTAGGGCCTTAGAACCTAATCCTTGAAAACTCCATCTGGAAAATGTCCTAATTCCATTACTTGCTCTTCACAAGCATCCGTCTTTTCATTTCCCCCATGACCATTAACTGTCCTCCTCTGCTTTCCAATGGTTTGAGACCCTCCCCCCTGCCACATGTTTACTAAGAACTAAGCCCCACCAATTTCAGTGGGACTTGCTTCTAAGTGAGTCTGTCTTGTATTTCATCAATGGAGTTGTTTATTAAGAAACAAAGTAGATATTGGCTGAGATCCAGTGGTAAGTTAAAACTAGAGTAGCCCCATTAAATCAATGAAAATTTGGTGAGTCAATAGCTATGTAAGTTCCATTGATTCAATAGGCCGATTCATATTATTTATTTATTTATATTATTTATATGCTGCCTTTCTCCCCATAGGGGACCCAAGCCAGCTTACAACAGCTAAAACTATACAACAATCAACAATTTAAAAATACCATATATATACCATATTTAAAAAATTAAACATATATCAAAATTACAAACAAGCTTTCAAACAATTTTAAAACATTTTATTAAGTTTAAAACTCTCTAAGTTTAATAGGCATAGCATTCCTGAGACATTTACTGCTTAAAAGCCTGCCTGAAAAAGGAAGGTCTTTGCCTGATAACAGAAGGACAAGAGCAAGAGAGCCAAACTGCCTTCTCAGACCTGCACATTTCAAACCTTGGGAGCAACCACCGAGGAGGCCCTCTCTCGTGTCCTCACCAAACGAGCTTGGGAAGGGGGTGGAACTGAGAGAAGGGCCTCCCAGGAGATCTTAAATGCTGAGAAGGCTCATATGTGGTGATACAATCCTTTGAACAACCTGGACCCAAGCCATATAGGGCTTTCTAGGTAGCAATCAGTATTTTGAATTGAGCCCAGAAACAGACTGGTAGACTGTGAAACTCTTGTAATAAGTGAGTTACATGATCCCTGTAACCAGCACTAGTCAGCTGTCTGGCTACAGCATTCTGAACCAGCTGAAGTTTCTAAACATTCTTCAAAGGCAGTCCCATGTAGAGTACATTGCAGTAATCCAAATGAGATGTAACTAAGGCCAGATTGGCCTACTCCAGTTGCAACTTACTACAGGACTTTAGACAATATGTAGAAGAGCTGTGACTTGATCCCCCCACAAGGCACTAGCTCTCCCTTCTTATAGTGCCTTATCTTTAGACAGGACTGTGAACAGACAGAAACAACCCTTCAGATAGAAAACACCTGCAAAGAGGATTGCCCTCTAAGAGCCCTTCAAATAGCCCTTCATTGTAACATAAGACACATAGACACCTTCCTACTTCCATCAATGAATGTCATGATGTTGGAATTACCATAAGTCCCTTCTCTGTTAATGGAGCAGTTTTGTTAGTGATTGCAACCCTAATGCATAGCTCCACCTACTCAACAGGAGTGATGCCACCAGCAGGGTGTGCATGACTGCTGAACAATGATATGAAGTCACATGAATCCTGAAAGCGGAAATACATTTTTTTAATTAGCAGCAATTTGCCACTGGTGTCACTCCCATTGCACAGGTGGAACTGTACAATAGGATACTGGCTGCTATCTAATAAACATGTTGAATTCTGAAACTTGTTCTCTCTATCATAACTTTTCTTTCTTTT
Source organism: Intellagama lesueurii (assembly GCA_037013535.1). NCBI lineage: Eukaryota > Metazoa > Chordata > Lepidosauria > Squamata > Agamidae > Intellagama > Intellagama lesueurii. Next base: position 256,068,485 of record JBAJHW010000001.1, read on the forward strand.
TTTAACTTTACATTCACAACTGCTGGATGCCAATGCCTCTGAGTGTGCTCAAAATGCTGCTGTTTTTTTCACCACTTAGGCAGATTTTTGTAAGAATCAGGCACACAATTTTCTCACGCCTGATCCCCCACAAGATATGGACTTGCATTAGTCTTCTACCTCTCAGAAGGAACCACAGCAGGGGTATCCTATTCATTATAGCTGGCCCTCTCTCCTTAAGCAATGGTCTAGTCAGCTTGAGCTCTAGACTTTTTCTTAAGATAGAATGCTTGAGCAAAAACACCCTTAATACAGTAAATGCAGAAAAACAAAGAAAGAGAAATCTATGAACGAACAAACAGTGATCCCTCTGTTCACAGTCCCAGGGTATTTTTCAAACTTAGTGAAAGTTATTCAGGAATGCACATAAATCAAATTTGTAGTCCCTGCCAATTGTCTTGAATCTTCACTTTTCCCAGCAAATTATGACTCAGTGTTTGGTTTTCATTCGATAACAGAAGCTGAATATATGACTGAATTTCTGGTCAGAAACCTGTGCCAACAGAAATTCTGGATGTCTGCGTCTGTGTTCATGTAGGGAAAAATGTACCACCAGTTTTACCATTTGTAGAACTAATTTGTAGATTTGCAAATAAAAAGCAAACTAGACCAGATGTCTTTTAGCTACTAGCTCTCAGAGACTGAAGTACATTGTTTTTTCTATTAAATATAATTAACTTACCACTAAAATTATCCTCCTTGTCAGAGAACTCAAAGGAGGAAGGTCACATTTTAAAAAAAAATCTGGCAGGTATTGAAGAAATTTCAGAATTATCAACTTATCTACTACTGTTTATGACTGGGAAGGTTTATGAAGGCTACAGCTGCTTCACATATTCATGAGTAAGGCTTACTGAGCAATATCCAGTCTGACAAAATCTTGACTCATCAAGACTTTAGAACTCTCTGAGACTATCAACGAACATGTAGCCAATGGCAATTAATATTATACCAGGAATTTCAAAAAACTTTTGGCCCTCATTGAAAGCATATAAGAATAGTTCTCACACATGCCAGGGATGGCCCCTCTGCTAGGCAGCTGTATCAAGTGGTGTATGCTGGGGGGGCAGCAATGTCACCTCCCAGTACTCCATCCTAGCTACTCCTTTGTCCTGTTAGAGAGAGTGGTGTATGACAAAAGGGCTTATGCAGCATCCTCTTAACTAGCCTGCAACCTTCAGATATGTGCCTGGGCCTTATCTCTTTTCCAGTGTTGAAGCAAGATTCAATTGCCATTCCAGTCAGCTTCCGTTCGTGTTTGCCTCAGGCAAAATATTTCAATCCAGGGTGAGGTAGGGGAGAAGAACACAGATTCTCTTAGGAAACAGGAAATGATTATCATGCATTTAATATTGGCCTTCTGCAAGTGGCGAGAAACCACAGGTGGAAGAGATATCCCCTGTCTATTGTAGCTTCCCATGCAACAGCAGCCTGCAACACTTTGGAGAAGGTTGGGGGTGTCAGTGGAAGAGAGCAGATGTCCTCTCATCTAGCATTGCAAGCCGAATGTAGTACTGGTTGGTTGGTTGGTTGGTTGGTTGGTTGGTTGGTTGGTTGGTTGGTTGGTTGGTTGGTTGGTTGGTTGGTTGGTTTTGTTTTAGCACAGGGGAGGAAAACCAAGTGTGAGGGTCTTCAAGCAGTTTTATTGGAACTAAGTCTACGAGAAGAAGACTTACAACACCTTCTAGAACTGAAACCAAAGAAAGATGTTCTTCTCATTATAGGGGACTGGAATGCTAAAGTAGGGAGTCAAGAGATAAAAGGAACAACAGGTAAGTTTGGCCTTGGAGTTCAAAACGAAGCAGGGCAAAGGCTAATAGAGTTTTGTCAAGAGAACAAGCTGGTCATCACAAACATTCTTTTCCAACAACACAAGAGGCGACTCTACACATGGACATCACCAGATGGGCAATACCGAAATCAGATTGATTATGTTCTCTGCAGCCAAAGATGGAGAAGCTCTATACAGTCAGCAAAAACAAGACCTAGAGTTGATTGTGGGTCTGATCATCAGCTTCTTATAGCAAAACTCAAGCTTCAACTGAAGAAAGTAGGAAAAACCACTGGGCTAGTCAGGTATAATCTAAACCAAATCCCTTATGAGTACACAGTGGAAGTGAAGAACAGATTTAAGGAACTAGATTTGGTGGACAGAGTGCCTGAAGAACTATGGATGGAGGCTCGTAACATTGTACAGGAGGCAGCAACAAAAACCATCCCAAAGAAAAGGAAATGCAAGAAAGCAACGTGGCTATCCAAGGAGGCCTTACAAATAGCAGAGAAGAGAAGGGAAACAAAATGCAAGGGAGATAGGGAAAGTTACAGAAAATTGAATGCAGACTTCCAAAGAAGAGCAAGGAGAGACAAGAGGGCCTTCTTAAATGAACAATGCAAAGATATAGAGGAAAATAATAGAAAGGGAAAAACCAGAGATCTGTTCAAGAAAATTGGAGATATTAAAGGAACATTTTGTGCAAAGATGGATATGATAAAGGACAAAAATGGTAGGGACCAAACAGAAGCAGAAGACATCAAGAAGAGGTGGCAAGAATACACAGAGGAATTATACCAGAAAGATCTGGATGTCCCGGACAACCCAGATAGTGTGGTTGCTGACCTTGAGCCAGACATCCTGGAGAGTGAAGTCAAGTGGGCCTTAGAAAGCATGGCTAACAACAAGGCCAGTGGAGGTGATGGCATTCCAGTTGAACTATTTAAAATCTTAAAATATGACGCTGTTAAGGTGCTACATTCAATATGCCAGCAAGTTTGGAAAACTCAGCAGTGGCCAGAGGATTGGAAAAGATCAGTCTACATCCCAATCCCAACGAAGGGCAGTGCCAAAGAATGCTCCAACTACTGTACAATTGCACTCATTTCACACGCTAGCAAGGTTATGCTTAAAATCCTCCAAGGTAGGCTTCAGCAGTATGTGGACCGAGTACTCCCAGAAGTACAAGCTGGATTTCGAAGGGGCAGAGGAACTAGAGACCAAATTGCTAACATGCGCTGGATTATGGAGAAAGCCAGAGAGTTCCAGAAAAACATCTACTTCTGCTTCATTGACTACGCAAAAACCTTTGACTGTGTGGACCACAACAAACTATGGCAAGTCCTTAAAGAAATGGGAGTGCCTGACCACCTTATCTATCTCCTGAGAAATCTATATGTGGGACAGGAAGCAACAGTTAGAACTGGATATGGAACAACTGATTGGTTCAAAATTGGGAAAGGAGTACGACAAGGCTGCATATGGTCTCCCTGCTTATTTAACTTATATGCAGAATACATCATGCGAAAGGCAGGACTGGAGGAATCCCAAGCCGGAATTAAGATTGCCGGAAGAAATATCAACAACCTCAGATATGCAGATGATACCACTCTGATGGCAGAAAGTGAGGAGGAATTAAAGAACCTCTTAATGAGAGTGAAAGAGGAGAGCGCAAAAAATGGTCTGAAGCTCAACCTCAAAAAAACTAAGATCATGGCCATGGGCCCCATCACCTCCTGGCAAATAGAAGGGGAAGATATGGAGGCAGTGACAGATTTTACTTTCTTGGGCTCCATGATCACTGCAGATGGTGACAGCAGCCACAAAATTCAAAGACGCCTGCTTCTTGGGAGGAAAGCGATGACAAACCTAGACAGCATCTTAAAAAGCAGAGACATCACCTTGCCGACAAAAGTCCGCATAGTCAAAGCTATGGTTTTTCCAGTAGCGATGTATGGAAGTGAGAGCTGAACCGTAAAGAAGGCTGACCGCCGAAGAATTGATGCTTTTGAACTGTGGTGCTGGAGGAGACTCTTGAGAGTCCCCTGGACTGCAAGGAGATCAAACCTATCTGTTCTGAAGAAAATCAACCCTGAGTGCTCACTGGAAGGACAGATCCTGAAGCTGAGGCTCCAATACTTTGGCCATCTCATGAGAAGAGAAGACTCCCTGGAAAAGTCCCTGATGTTGGGAAAGTGTGAAGGCAAGAGGAGAAGGGGACGACAGAGGACGAGATGGTTGGACAGTGTCATCGAAGCGACCAACATGAATTTGACCAAACTCCGGGAGGCAGTGGAAGACAGGAGGGCCTGGCATGCTCTGGTCCATGAGGTCACGAAGAGTCGGACACGACTTAATGACTAAACAACAACAACAACAAACAATGCTATTTTGTCATCATTGTTGTCTACATCCTGCCTTTCCCACAGTGAATTCAAGGCAATGGAGATGGCTTTCTTCCTCCAGCTTTGTCCTCACAACAACCCTATGAGGCAGGTCAAACTGACAGACTGTGACTCGCCCAAGACCACAAAGGCCTAAAGTGAGCAGTGGCTAAATTTTGTTTAAACTGATGATTGAAGACAACAGCAACAGTGAAATATAAAAATCACAAATGATATGGTGACAGTAAATAAAGAGAAAGGATGTTATATCTTATAAAATACATCCAGTGGAGCCTGCAGAAAATTCAGAACAGAGAGGATAAGTGATGACAGGCCTTAATTTACAGATTTTGGTAATATCATGGTCTCTTGCATACTTAGCTTTTTGTGAGAAACCTGACAAATGTAGATGACATTGACATCACACAGCCATGGCAACTCCAGAAACTTTTAGGTACCTAAATTATAGGGGTTAGTGCTACATAGTCCAATAATTTTACACCAATATTTTTAGGATAGTTAAAACAAAAAAAGGAACACTAAGATGTCTCTAATGATCTCTCCAAATAACAGAATTAGCAATAAAATTGCAAAATATGATTTCATATATACACACACAAAGTAATGTATATTATAATGTCCAAAATCCTAAATTCAAGTGTATAATGATGGGGGCTGAAGTATAAAACCTATATATATAAAAAACCAAAAACAAACAAACAGGGTTTTTTTAAAAAAAAAAACAATTGCTAGTTCCTAGACTGTTTTGTCCAGGTCCAAGCAACCAGGATGCAAAGGCAAAATCTGTGCATGCAGGGACACTGGTAACATTAGGCAGAGATCTAACAAACAGAATTCTACTAGTGAGTCAGGCTGGCAAAGTGGAGGGTGGGCCAAAGCCAAAGTCCATGAGCAGTCCAGATGTCAAGTCAGGCCAATCAGAAAACAAACAGGAAAAGTCCAAGGGATAGTCAAGTCATAGTCAAGGAGTAATCAGGCAAGGTCTGGAGCAAGAAGAGACATTGTCTCTAATGAAGTCTCAGGCCCAACTCAAACTTTTTATAGCTGAGCTGCTGGAATTATAGAATTATAGAATAATAAAGTTAGAAGGGGCCTATAAGACCATCAAGTCCAACCCCCAGAGCTCAGCTCCAAGCACCAGGCAAACTAGGGAAGGAAGACAGCAGTAGGATTTAACCCATGGATCTCTCTGTCTAGGAGGAGAAACTTTTCCTCAAGAAAAAATCTACCATTGAATAAGACTTCTCTCCCAAAGAGTTTTTACTTATAGGTGAAAACTTAAGCTGGGAACTTCTAGCTGAGCTCATGCCTTTTTCTTATGGTGTCCTCATCAAATGGGAGTGATTCAGCCTACTCCTCAGGCTCAGGCACACAGCTGCTACCTTCCAGAAGTTCAGTCTCCTGGACCCCTAAAATTCCAGGATCTACAGGACCTGGTAGCTCCTCTCTCTTATCAGGTTCGTGAGGTTCTGGTTTATCCTTGCTAGAGGCCTTGTCCAGAGGGGCAAAGCCACCTACCCAAGTCCTTGGTTTATTTTGTGCCTGTTTTCCTTCCCATGTCAAAGCTTGTGTCCTCCCCTTCCTTCTCTTCTAAATAACCTCAGTGCTTACATCCCAAAGCATGGTGGTGGGTTTGTCCTATGGTGATTAAGGGTATGTGTGAGAGAGAGAGTGCACATGTGTATGCATGTGTGCATTTTTGTTTGTTTGTTTTTAATGAATAGTACTGCTTTACTAGAAGGCTGACCACCAAAGAATTGATGCTTTTGAATTGTGGTGCTGGAGGAGACTCTTGAGAGTCCCCTGGACTGCAAGGAGATCAAACCTATCCGTTTTGAAGGAAATCAACCCTGAGTGCTCATTGGAAGGACAGATCCTGAAGCTGAAGCTCCAATACTTTGGCCATCTCATGAGAAGAGAAGACTCCCTGGAAAAGGCCCTGATGTTGGGAAAGTGTGAAGGCAAGAGGAGAAGGGGACGACAGAGGACGAGATGGCTGGACAGTGTCATCGAAGCAACCAACATGAATTTGACCAAACTCTGGGAGGCAGTAGAAGACAGGAGGGCCTGGCGTGCTCTGGTCCATGGGGTCACGAAGAGTCGGACACGACTTAACGACTAAACAACAAGAACAAACTGCTTTACTGTGTTTTGGGCTCCACATCTGTAAATACAGGAAAGGGTCATCAGCTTGTTTTATTTGAACAACTATGGGGGAAGGTGTTTTACTTCTGTTTTTGCGTCTTCCTGTCGAGTCCTTACACCACTGCCTTTCCTTTTGTCCACCTTCTCTTCCCTTCTCTTCTGTGTCACTTTGTACACACACCCTTTCAGCCCCTGCACTTTTGGACATGCTGCCTGGCACACAGGCTTAAACTTTCCTGTGTCATCGACCTCCTTCTCACCATTATCAGGGATCCCTGGAGCTGATTTGCAGCACTTTTCTCCCACCTTTTAACTTGCTCTCTGCTGATGGCTTTCAACAGTCAGGAAAGAGGAAGGAACAAGTTGGGACTCCCCGTTCGGAGCCTCAGGAGCTGCATGGCTCCCTATTGTGTTTTCAAGTCAGAACTGACTGATAGCAACCCTAATAGTAGGGTTTTCAAGGTAAGTGAGATATTTAAGGAGTGGTTTTATCAGTTCCACTCCCTCAGTGAATTTCCATGGCTGAGAAGAGACTAGAAATCAGGCCTCCAGAATCCTAGTCTGCTATGCTATCCACTACACCAGTGCTGGCGAACCTTTTGGGCTCACGTGCCCAAACTGGGGGGGGGGGGGAACAGTGGGCGGTGTGCCACCGCCGCCGCCGCTGTGGCGGCAGCGGAAATGGAAGTGGCTGCAGCGGAACCAGAAGTGGCGGCAGAAGGGGGAATCCCGGGCATGGAGGCGCCTCGAGACCCCACTCCGGATTCGCCACCAGCGCCAGCTGCTCCGAATCCTGACCCGCCGCCTGTCCGGGCACCAGCACTGCGGTTGCAGCTGCCTGCTCAGGTTTGGCTGCGGAGGGGGAGGGGGGAGTAGTGATCCGGTGACTTATGGCTCGCGTGCTGGCAGAAAGGGCTCCGCGTGCCAGCTGTGGCACGCGTGCCATAGGCTCGCCATCACTGCACTACACCATACTGGGCATCATATACCTCTCGTCCCGCCTACTCCTCCTTATTTGTTTGAATACAAGTTCTGGTACATCCCAATAAATCCAGTTAAATCACAGCAAAAAGGAGGGCAAACCAAGGTAGTACAAATGTCCCATCTAGAAAAGCTCCATAACCATTCTTATGTTTGTAAAATATTGGAGTCATGCAAATAGGAGATACTCTACAAGCTCAAGAGATTGAGCTGTCGAGAGATGGAGACCCCATGTAGTATCCCCATCCCTTTCTTGTCAGTAGTGTGTGATTTTGACTCCAAGAAGATCAAATCTTCTGAGTCATAAATCAACAAACAGAAAGTTTCAAATACCTTAAATATTTTAAATGAGCAAATCAGAATAGCTCAAAACTGTAGTGACTGGTTACAAATAACATGACAAGATAAATGATGACAGCTAAAGAACATTTTGAGTAGAGCTTAGAGTGGCAATTGAAAGAAAAGGAAAATGAGAAGTACCACTTTAACCACACAAGATTTGTGTAAGCTTAATTACAAAACTGTGTTTTGTAATTGTGTTTTGTAGGTAGATCAAAGGTCAATATAAATTCATATAGATATTGGAAGTGCCAAAGCAACCAGGACATACGCGTAGTTCAGTTACCAACACACACAGCTATTTCTGAATGGTTCAAAATAATTGATCATTCCCTACAATGTTCCTTTAATAGATAAAACCACAAATTACAGATTCAGTATTTTGGATAAGATTTCACCTGTTATTAAATTTCTCCAATTGGCTCAAACCAGTATTGGGGTTTCTAATTACCCTGCTAGCTAGATATGTAATTATTAGCAAATGTTACTGAAAAAATAGAGGTTTTAGAGCCAGCTTTTATTCTCAATTGGCTATTGGTCGTCCTTGTGCTGGCCGCTGTTGCCTGTAACATGACTCATCTTTTCTGACTCATATGTGGCGTTTTGTAGGTCTAGATTTGGTATTGGTTAAGCCTGTATTTCCAGAGGCATCTAAAATTGCTCTTCATATACATATGAATTGTTCATCCTTTGAAAATCACTAGGGTTCTCCCTCTCTCCCTCCTTCTGATGTTCCACATGCCATATTGGCCTTATTACTTTACCCATTCCAAGCTTTATTTATTTCCCCTTATTGAAAATATCTATATAAAAGGTAGCATGCACTTCTAAAATAGCTGAGCTAGGTTGTGGTTATCTCACTCACTAAGGCCTTAAAGATTTCTGTTAATATTTGCAATCCTTTCAAGAAACATTGATTTGTAATGAATACAAAAGCCCATGTAGGTTACCACATTACACCTTAACATTTCCATTATGACGAAAATACAGACGCCTAGTTAAATAAAATCAACTTAATTTTGTTTACAACTTTTAAAGTTCTTGATTCAGAGAGAACTATGCTGCCATTCTGAATTCTGCCAGATTCTTTATATCATATAATCAGAAAAACTTAAGGTGTCCTATACTGAGTATTGGCCCATCTCATCTAATGGCTTCGGGTAGGATTCTTGCCTTCCCTTCCCTGAAGATCCCTAGTCAACAAGGATCTGACCAAAAGGCAGACTCAAAATAAGTCAGCTTCCTATGTTCCTATACCTTTATTCATATTTTATGCTAATAATATGCTATTAGCTCCCGTGTACCCAAGTACACTCCATCCATCCTTTCAATAAGGCCAGGCATGTACAACTTCAGTAGTATCAGAGATTTTCCAAAATGGTTGTGTCTTAAAAGTAAAATGCTGTTTACTCAACTTGACAGAAATGTTTATACCCTGAAATGAGAAGAAACTTAGCAATGTCAGAGTTTAAAATGTCAATTTGCAGGTGACCTAGCAATCTCCTTTTTAATTTGTCACCTTGGGGGGGGAAATAGCTGAGCAGTTTCGGGGATGGAGAGAAGAACTGATCAATGTAAACAAAGAGTTGTTTTGGCTTAAGTGAAACCCTCCTCTGCCACAAGATCAGCTTCAGGACATTTTCAGAAAAGCATTCTTTATCTCTTGACAGTGTGAAACACTTTACCTGCAAATTGACTTGTGTGTAAAAGGAAGCCATCATTCATGCTAATGGACCCCCATCAACTTGCTTTCACTGTACCATGATATCCTAGAGCAGAAATGTGAAGCCTTTTAAGCCTGGGGCTTAGTCAAAGGTTTTAACAACTCTAAAATGCTTGCTTTGCATACACATTTCCAGCGGTATACAATATAGACTGCTCTTACGGCTTGCCTGTGTAAACTAGCTTTTTAAAAACGATTTCATTATATTTTTAATGGCTAGTGGAATGTCCCTATTTAAGCAAGAACATTAAAAAGGCATAGTGAGAAAAGACATTTTGGTTTCTGAAATCTTTGCATTTGTATCTTTTGAGGAACTGAAGACATTACAATGCCATTAAAAAGCTCTGTTCTGAGAGATAAACCTCAGACATCAGGGAAATAAATCCTCCTAAAGGTTGTCAAAATAGAATGAGTGGACACCTGTATTTTTCAATTATTATTAGTCAAAATGTATATCTATATTCAAAATGGCCTCTAACAGAACCTAGCTTATATGCATAAATAAAAATGTATACATAAAATGAAAAAGTGGGCCAAGAACCCATTTTTAATTTTTGCATAGTATAGAAATAAAGGTTGATAAACTGACCAGGCATTTTTTTAAAGAGGTGCACATTTCAGTCAGTTTCAGCATCTATAACAAAATTAAAATAAAAACAAAAAGTATATTTAAGAAAAGATGAAAGACAAACACATTTATGTCAGTGTGAGCTTGCAAGGGCGAGTAACTCTTCTTAGACCAAGGGCCAAACTGGCTCTGAGCAAACAGTTTGCAGATGGCATGCCAGTGCTGGGCACTGCAACATCCCAATATGGGAAGCCCAACCTTTGAGTAAACAGTGAGCTGAGGCATGTTGTCCAATCATCCTGTTTGATTACAGGGACCAGCTAAACAAAGCATAGTTTCTTTATTCAGATGTGCAAGCCCAGCAAGAAGCTGACTCTTTGATTTGTTTCCCTTGACACACCATAGAGCTAACTCTAAAACAAACCCTGGATTATTTCTCTGGCATGTTTGAAGAGAGACAAGCCAGACATACAGCTCCTGGCTGGTTTTTGTACCTCTAGAAACAAACCATGAACTTAAGATCCAGGGTTTGTTCAGACATTTCCAAAGAATGATTAGCGAACTTCCATACTAGAACAGTGGGAGTTGGGTGGGAAAGGATCGTGCCCTACCTCACAATGGCTGCCGGGGGTTTAGTTTGGAAATGGTAAAGAATAAGTTTGAAATCCAGACATTTTAATGGTGATTCAGTAAAGAAAGAGCCAGCCACAAACCATGTTTAGGAGTGTGCTAATAGATTTTATTAGCTATTTTAAAAAGAGTTCAGAGCAATGAGGGGACATAGTTTTAAGAGGACAACAAGGGGCTGATCATTCATATTTACATACTCCAAAGGCATATTCTGTCCAAAAGGTTATGAAAAGAGGAGCTTGTCAGAAAGGCACATATTGAACACATTTGGACAATAACCTAAGAACTGAGACAGTGCACTCTGACAAACCTCTGTGCAGCCAGTATTACTTATAGAGTCAAAATCAACAAATGAGATGGTTTAGGGAATGTGGAAGGCCTAAATAGTTCAGCTTTTCCATGCTTTCAGTCCTTGCAATATTCTTTCTTTTGCCCTACAGATTTCAGACCTCACTGCTGTGCTGTCTTTGTTGTTTACAGTAACACTTCACTCAAACACATGTTGGAAAGATGGTGAATCAGGAAGAATTATAGACGACAAAGTGCAACATTGATTGAATTCCAAACAGCTATCTAACTGTGAAGAGACATGCCACTGATATGATTTTAAATGTTTATGCATCCTCTGCACAGTTAGGACATGGAAGAACTCAGGAACAGTACAGATGGAATAGAAGAACACTGTAGAGATGGGATTCTGAAGTGCAACACTTCTTATGGAAAAGAAAGAAGCAATGGAAATCAGGGGAAGAGAATTAGGGGTAAACTCCCAGCAGGAATGGAGAAAGAAACGGATTGATTCTGTTTCACTTTTAAAGGGGGGGGGGGCAGAAGAAAACACATCCCTTGTTATAAAGCTGAATTATGCATCCAGAAAGCTTTGGGGAGCATAATTTAGCTTCAAAATAAGACTCACATTCTCCATGCATGTTATTTTAAAACTGGAATTTCTTTTTATTATTGCTTTTGCCACCAGTGCTGCCCTACTGCCAAATTCAGTACTGAGGATGAGGGCACATGAATTAATGGACCATGAGTTGTTCGGTGTTGGGCTACAACTATGTAAACTATGCATTGTGGAATTAATTTCATGGGGGGATGGGGGTTAGAAATGCTAGAGTTTTTGGTTTTCTTTGGTTTTAGCAGCTCCCTGTACAAAGCGTTTCTATACTTGCTTTGGAAGTTAAGAATACATGCACTGGGGAAAAAAGAACAGGAGGGACAGAGACTCAGATGGAACAAAACATCAGGAATGAAGAGAAACATTGCACAGATTTGGAAATCAATTGAACAAAAGTTTATGTAACAATGCAAATTAAATTTTAGATAGACTATCTTTACATAATTTATTTATTTGCATTTATTTGGTATAGATCTTTTTTTTAAAAAGTTTGTATTTAAATTTTATAAAAATATTATGTTGAAATTTAAAAGTAATATAGGATTTCATTAATGTAAATATTTTATTTATTTATTTATTTATTTATTTATTTATTTATTTATTTATTTATTTATTTATTACATTTATAGCCCGCCCATCTAGTCATATAGACTACTCTGGGCGGGTAACAACATATGATGAAACAATTTAACAATTTAAAATCATAACAATATATTACTAAATAAACAATGATCCAAGATGGGAGAAAACACAAAATAACAAAAATTCAGATGGTGGGTGGAGGGAAGGCTTGCTTAAACAGCCAGGTTTTCAGTTGGCATTTAAAGATGCCCAGCGACGGGGCCATGCGAATCTCAGGAGGGAGGCTGTTCCAAAGACGAGGAGCCACTGCCGAGAAGGCCCGGTTTCTTGTTTTTTCCTTCCGGGCCTCCCTCGGCGTTAGGCTCCTCAGCCTCACCTCCTGGCTAGATCGGGTGATACGGGTAGATCTAGGTAGGAGAAGGCGTTCCGTCAGGTAGTGAGGCCCTAAACCGTTTAGGGCTTTATACGTAAGCATTAAAACTTTGAAATCTACGCGGAACCGAACGGGCAGCCAATGCAAGGCGGCCAGAGTGGGAGTAATATGTTGATGTTTCCTTACCCCACTGAGAAGTCTGGCTGCCGCATTCTGCACCATCTGGAGTTTCCGCATAGATCTCAAAGGCAGCCCCACGTAGAGAGCATTACAGTAGTCTAATCTCGAGATTACGAGCGCATGGACCAAAGTGGTGAGCGACCCAACATCTAGATAGGGACGCAGCTGGGCTATCCGCCAGAGATGGAAATAAGTGGTGCGGACCACTGACGCTACCTGGGATTCCATGGCAAGCGCCTGGTCCAGATAGACCCCCAAGCTGCGCACCTCACTCTTCGCGGTGAGAGTCACCCCCCCAAAAGAGAGGGAGTTTCCCAAACCGCTGATGGTAGGCCCCCCGACTCTCAGGACCTCCGTCTTGTCCGGGTTCAGCCTCAGCCCATTTTCCTGCATCCATTGCAATACAGACCCCAGGCAGGGACAGAACGGCATCCACTGTAGTTGGCAAAAAGGAGATGTAGAGCTGCGTGTCATTGGCATATTGATGGCACGATGCTCCACACCCCCTGATAACCTCGCCCAGCGGCCTCATATAGATGTTAAACAGCATTGGAGAGATGGTCGAACCCTGCGGAACCCCACAATTGAGGCTCCACGGGGCCGATTCATGCTCCCCAAGCTGAACTCTCTGAGGACGGTCCCCCCAGGAAGGACCGGAGCCAGGCCAACGCCTGACCACCAATTCCCAACTCGGAGACCCTCCTCAGGAGGATACCGTGGTCGATGGTATCAAAGGCGGCTGAGATATCGAGGAGGACCAACAGAGAAGTTTTTCCCCTGTTGGCCTCCCTCAAGAGGTCATCTAACAGGGCAACCAATGCCGTTTCTGTACCATGGCGCGGCCTGAAGCCCGACTGGAATGGATCCAGGGCATTTGTTTCATCCAAGTGCGCCTGAAGCTGATCGGCCACCACCCTCTCGACCACTTTACTCATGAAAGAAACATTGGCGACGGGCCTATAATTGCCAATATCGTCCGTCGCCAAATTAAGTTTCTTTCGAATGGGCCTAATGAGTGTCTCCTTGAGGGCAGGGGGAAACCTGCCCTCCTGGAGAGACCCATTAATTATCGCTGTAGCCCATAAAGGAATACAGATCTCTGGGGGGTCCCAAATGTCAAAATGTCAGTAATCAATACATCCCTACTAGCTAGACACAAAAGAATAGTCAACCTGATATAATGCAAAAGGTATTACAACTGCATGGGCTTGAATATATACAACAGACAAATGCACAGAGGAAAATAAAACTTATAGAGCTAAAACCTAGAACTATATTTCCAGTGAGTAATTATGACCCTCCAAATATTCTTGGCCAACAATTTCCATATGATCTAGCCAGAATAGGCCATGGTTAGAAATTATGAGATTTGCCCTTCAAAAAATCAAAGTAGCCAAGTTGCTCATCCCATGTTTACACTATAGCTTTTTCCACCATTACAATCCAATAATCAATTAAAAAGTAGAGTATCACTTTAGATATGAAAAAGGAAATGCCTAGTAGCTCTGGCTGCATGCAACAGTTTTCCCGTGTGTGTGAATATCCTGTTATAGCATCACAGTCATATTTACAAATGAATTACTGGATGTACACCTACCCAAAATACACATTTATTCCACTCTTCATTTTAACTGCTGCAATACAACGAGAAGTGACATTTTACTTCACTTCTCACTTTTTATTAAAAAAATATTAAATGCTGCCATTGTCCTGCTTAAACTCTTTAGTTTACAAAAGTTACAATGGACTTGGATGCAATGGTAAAGTCAGGGATATATTTCTTCATTCTTGCAGTCACTGGAAAAGACAAATGTCATATTCCTTGCAGGACAAAAATTTATTTGTAAGTGGGTCCTAGATTAAATCTGAATTATCTCATGAGGCAAAAATGTTGAATACACAATATTCAAAAAAAATATATGTAAATACACAAAAGAAACAATTCATTAAATATATGATACTAGAATTAAGACCTGTCAAATTCTACAACATATCACTGTCTATCTCAACTCTAAGCAGCAGAAGATAGACTTCAGTCAAGCAAGTGTTTCCACTGTATCTTGGAGGAGTGATGGTTGGCCGATTTTGGCTCATCTATGTAACAAAAGCTTGCCAAGTAATATAAAAGTAAACCTAACATTGATTAAATCTTCCTTTTCTTACTTGCCTTTGGGAGCTTTTTGAACAATGTTAATCCCAGCAGTCTATTCTACCATAATATTTCAATATTTTGGCATTTTCCCCTCTCCCATGATGCTGCAATCTCTAAGCTAGATGACATCGTGCACATTAACAAGGGATCTTTTGAAAATGTTATATTATCTCCCCAATAATGGCACATGCTTTCCAGACAAAGTTGCTTCTGCCTTCTACTTTAGGAGTAGCCATGCTGGCTGGGCAATTGTGGGCATGTTGTCTAACAAAGTAACTCTTTGAAGTCATAGTCCTCATTATACTATTGGCCAACCCAGTCCACCTATGGAGACCAATAATACTGA
The DNA here is from genome assembly GCA_037013535.1 of Intellagama lesueurii. NCBI lineage: Eukaryota > Metazoa > Chordata > Lepidosauria > Squamata > Agamidae > Intellagama > Intellagama lesueurii. Next base: position 256,083,620 of record JBAJHW010000001.1, read on the forward strand.
TGCATTTTCCCTTGCTAAGAGGTGTCTCATTGCTGTTCCTACATTTGCTGAGGCCACAAGTACACCTTGATGGTGGTGACAGTTTGGGCTGCATAACTAGATCTTGTCTTCCCAATCCATGGTCAGAAGGGCTGGACAACTACTGCTAGGTATGACAGAATGATGGTGCTGCAGGTGCTGCTAGCTGGGTTGCCTTGCCATCCCTACCCCATTTCATTTGCAACCCAGCGCTCTGTAGAGGTAAAGAGGTTACTGATCACTTCCATCTTCTCCTGCAGTGCACAGAGGCTGAGATGGGAAAGGGAACCTTCATGCTCTAACATAGCAGGGAGGGAGGGACCATCCAGAGAGCCTTCCATAATCACTTTGTTTGCACGGACAGCTTTTTGCAGCAATGGTAGTCAGGGCAGAAGCCTGGCCAGGCAGTAACTCTGTTGGCTGTACTACGAAATGTGGCATACCTCATCCATCTACTGCAATGGAACCTGTGGGCAGGTGAGAGGGCAGCAAGCAGAGTAGATGTCCTGTCCCATGACCCTCCCATTCTGCAACCTTCACCCACTGCCTAACTCAGCTTAAAGAATGAAGTGGCACGGGACAAGTTTTGACTTCAATAGACCAAGAGAATAAAAGGAGCTTGCTAAGTCAACATTTATGTAAGTCCCAAAGATTCAGTGGGTCTACTCATGATTCAGCTGGGAGTAATACATGGATTTAGCTCTATAGATGCTGGTGATGAGTTCCTTGGAAAAAGAGCAAAATGCAAATGTGGCGAATAAAACACAGCCAGACAATTATATAATAAATTTAAATAATTTCTCCCATTAACATCTTTTTCCTGGAACTACTCACCAAACTGTTAGGATATTTCATATTAATTACGATTTATCTGTATATATTTCCTAATGAAAATGCAACATAAATTGATTCTCATTTTTTAAAAAAACAGGGACATATGGCTGGATGGTAATGCTGGGATGAACCCTGTTTAATATCAGCATTAACTCTTTAGAAGCAGTTGCTATTGTAGTGACATCTGGGGGGCAGGGAGGGGGAGTCCTTCAAATAGATTATTTTCTAACCTGGATGAAGGATCAGCAAGTATTTGTGTCCAAGAGAGAGGCTTCAAACCAGAACAACAGTAAAAAGTGTCACCACTTTTCATATATAAATCTATAAAGTCTATATATTTAAGTGGCTGCTTTTGGCAAACAGTTCCACTACCTGCATTATGTATCTCACTCACATAAACAAACATGCACAACATAATCCTTCATTTTACAGATTAAGGGAGCAACTCTATAGCCAAGCCTCATTCAGCTCAGTGATGTTTATTGTATTGCGAAGCCTAGAAACAATCTGCTTCTACTTCCCTCACCATCACTACAACCTCGAACCTTAAATCCCTAACCTCAATATTTGAATACACGATATTTGAGAAGTCACTGTTTTGCGACTATAATTCCCAGAACCACCCACACCTGAACAGCATAGGTCTGTGTTAGGGACTCTGGGAATTTTAGTCTAAAAAACTAACATTTCTAAGTTCTGTTCATGTTATAGGTTGCTCTGGCACCATTCAAATCGAGTATCAAAGCTTTCACCACCTCCACGTTTTTTTGTATTTAGAAGTTTAATTTGCTATTTTTGAACCAAAGACATTCAAAAATATTTTAAATCATCTAGAGTTGTTGCCAGTTTTCATTTGTTTTGTTTCAGCTCCAAACCAAAATGATTTGACGTGAATGCAAATGACATTATTAAAAAGGGGTAATAGAATCTGTTTTCTTCCTTGTGCCTTTCACTTTTATTTTTCATGTCACTAAGACACAGAATCATAGAATAATGAAGTTGGAAGGGGCCTATAAGGCCATCAAGTCCAACCCCCTGCTTGATGCAGGAATACAAATCGAAAGATATCTGCCAGGTGGTTGTCTACGTTTCTCTTGAATGCCTGCAGTGTTGGAGCACTCACCAACTCCTGAAGTAACTGGTTCCACTGTCTTACTGCTCTAACAGGACATTTTCCCTGATATTCAATTGAATGCTGGCTTCCTTTAACTTGAACCCATTGTTGCATGTCCTGCACTCTGGGATGATCAAGAACAGATCCTGCCCCTTCTTTGAACGACAGCCTTTCAAGTATTTGAAAAGTGTTATTATATCACACCTCTGTCTTTTTTTTCTCAAGGCTAAACATGCCCAATTCTTTCAGTCTTTCCTCATAGGACTTGGTTTCCAGCCTCCTGATCATCCTTCTTGCCCTCCTCTGAACTTGTTCCAATTTGTCAGCATCCTTCTTGAAGTATGGTGTCCAGAACTGGACACAATACTCAAGGTGAGGCCTAACCAGTGCTGAATAGAGGGGAACGAGTACCTCACAGGATCTGGAAACTGAACTTCTGTTAATGCAGACTAAAATAGCATTTGCTTTTTTTTGTAGGGATGTGGTGGCGCTGCGGGTTAAACCGCAGAAGTCTCTGTGCTGCAAGGTCAGAAGACCAGCAGTCGTAAGATCAAATCCACGCGACGGAGTGAGCTCCCGTCGCTTGTCCCAGCTCCTGCCAACCTAGCAGTTCGAAAGCATGCAAATGCAAGTAGATAAATAGGTACCACATTGGTGGGAAGGTAGCGCCATTCCGTGTCTAGTCGCGCTGGTCATGTGACCACGGAAACTGTCTTCGGACAAACGCTGGCTCTATGGCTTGGAAACGGGGATGAGCACGGCGCCCTAGAGTCGGACACGACTGGACTAAATGTCAAGGGGAACCTTTACCTTTACCTTTTTGTAGGCACATCACACTGTTGGCTCATATTCAGCTTTTGATCTACGACAATTCCAAGATCCTTCTCGCTCATAGTATTGCTGAGCCTAGAATCTCTGATCATGCATTACTCCCTTTTTCCAGATATCTGCGATCAGCATACAGAGTTTGTTGGCAGCATAAAAACTATTAAAAAATTGGAACTGTGTGTAAGTGAAATGTCTATAACTGAGCCAATGGACAGAAGTGCCGTGAACAAACAAAAAGCACAATCAAGATCAGCCATTGTCCTCTACAGAACAGTTTGTGGCCTCAGTTCTTTGTCTTCCAGAACTGTCCGTGGCCACAATCCAACACAATGGCATAGTTAAATCCATTGATTTCATTTGTCTGAACTCTACAATGGAGGGTGGCCAAAAGAGCCTAGCAACTGACACTTTTCTATGAATTTAAGACTATATACCCAGAGTTTCAAGAGAGCAAAAAAATCAAACTCAGACTGGATGCATGTGGAAAATTTATATGCTGTTAGCTTAAACAAAGATTAGCTGTATCATAAGTGGGAAGAGTTGCTTTTCAGAGTGCAATTCCCATGATATCCCTGCCAGCAAAGCCAGTGATTCTTCCCATCTCTGCACTATATAGAGACAGATTATGCTGTGTTGTATATCACAAACATTTTTTGTTGTGATAGAGAGAATGATGTGCAAGGACCTCTCCTACAGACTTGACATGTATAATTTAGGACAACCTCATATACTGTTTGTATAAGGGACATATAATTATCAGACCAAATGAAAACTCACAAAAATGTGCAAACTTTTTTGATCTTCAGATAACTTTGTCAGGCAACATATTATAAACTGCCATCTGCAGGAAGAAAGAGTTTTAAAAGGGATGCCTTAAGATGAAGTCATGATTATCCAAAGGAAGAATCAGTGAAGGTGTATTTGTTCAGTCCTTCTCTCAAAAAGTCCTAGGAACAGCCTGGGTACATATGAAACCAGGTTGAAACTAAGTGTAATGTTTGCAACCTCTTCTGTTTTATTACTCTGGCATACAAGAGTAGCAACTTCAATATCAATTCAGCATCTCACTACCACTTTTAAGATATTCCTTCATAAAGAAATAAGAGCTCAAAATCTTTCAAATATTTATGACATTTACATTGCCCTAATAAAGTTAATACCATACTATCTTTTTGGATTTTGGAACTTCTATGGTCAACACAGTTAAATTTGCTTTTTCTCACACATATCATGAAATTACATAATGGCCAGAATCCTACTGGTGGTTGCTTAAGGTTTGCATTACTCATCATGACTAACTTCAACTGACTGATGAGGTGACAGAGAGTGTCTTGATCATGTGTCTGGGTATGCACCGGATTTCACACTGAGATGCTCCCCAGCATCTCATCAATTTCCACTAGTTGCCATGGCAAATTTTGTAAACCTTATGCAAGCACCAATAGGATTCTGGCCTATATGTGCTGTCATATATCCTTCAGGATACAGAAGGAATATATGTTCTACCCCTCTCCCCCAACTTTGGTGAACAATTGTTCTTTGAGATGTCAGATAATGAAAAGAAGTTACAAAGAGGAAAGTGGCCATTCTGATGCAGAAATCTCCAAAACTCAGAAGCAAACAATACCTTTATTAGGCTGAACTGCAGTTTTGCAAAACTATGCAAGCTTTTGAGTTCTCCAGAAATTTTCAACAGGTTTGTTGTTGAAAAAAAAAATTATGGCAGGGAGGGGGAAGGGAAAGGATGGAAGTCCAAAGATTTGACTAGATGTTGTAAATCATGCAGTCTCAGTTAAACTGAGTCCCATATACATATTTGTCTTACTGCATTGTTTCACTCAGCTTTCATGTAAGGTACTCAGAAAACTGCAAGATAAGATGAGGCTGTTAGTTTTGCCTGCAAGTACCAAAGACATCGCTTGATAGGGTCAGTATCCAAAGAACCATGACCTAGTTTCACATGCCTAAGAGATCTGAGACTTCTTTTTCTTTAAGAGTATCCCACACTATCCCTTGTCAAAAACTATATGTGAAACTGGACAGGTTTCAAAAGATGTCTGTATTAAGGAGAGGAGTTCAGCTGTCAAAGAAAAAAAAATGGTGAATATTATCCTGCAAATGTCTTTGATGAGCAGCTCTTAGGATCCAAGCTGATGTACTTTTCATTTAATAACTGTATGCACTGGAAATGCCTTGCTATCATCAGCCATCTTCAAAGCCTAGGATTCTTTCACACCATTTCATAGGTTTCCTCTTTCCAGCAATAAAAAAGGATGCTATAAAAGTCATGATTTAAATGATATATCACAATTTTATAGACTTGAAAGTTAATTTTGCCTAGAAGCATTTTATAGATGTTGGAAACAAAGAGCAGGGGGAAAGAAGGTTTGGTGAGATCAAAAACTTTCTTTCCCCAGAGAGATTTAAGTCGCCCTTCTCCCCTTCCCCCCACCTCCTTGTTCTTTGCTATGGCATGTTGAACACAGTTGCCCCATGATGTAGTCTCCAATATTGAAAGATTAACGGAGCCAAAAATGCTTGTAAAGGGATGAGTTTAGCTGTTCCGTGAATAAAAGAGATTATGTTCAATTTCTACTACAAGAGAAGCATGGGTGGAGCTAGTCAAGCTGTTTTGCTTAATTAGTTTCATTACAAGATGTACTAAGACTATTAGGTGAATATTAGGCTGTTTCCAGGTTTGAAATGGACAGATGTTAGCAAGATTAAATCAAAATGCTCTTCACTCCCATAAAGGCTTTTATATGCTCAAAGCAGCTCAACACTTCATTTTCTCTAGACATTCCCCGGTTTCTAAACATCACTATAAATCTCTCTTACTTGGGAGTTAAATTGTGGGGCTCATCTCATTGACTTAAAAGGCCTCATTGGTCTCATTAGTGCATCAAGCAGGATTTGCTCCCCCTTGTCTCACTCTTAAAGTCTGATCATTTCTCCTTCTGAAATGTTTATTTACCTAGTTCCCTGCTAAATGCCTATCTGATTTTAATCCTAGCTGAACTGTGGCTATTGCATAAACATTACAGTAACATATTCGCTACACTCCAGAGAAAGCGGAAGATGGCTGCTAAAATAAACATAAACCATATGAAGTTGTGGAGGTTACTCTTTGTATTTTTTTTCTTTTTCCTGAGCAAGATGAAGTTACAAAAATAGGGAAACTCCTCTGTTCGAAAGGTCAAAAGAAAGGGTTGGTCGTCTATGATAGAAGTGGAAAAACAAAACAAAGATGTTCTTTAGGATGCAGTGTTACAGTGATGGTATGCTACTCGAGTAGCATCCAATGCAATTTCAACAGCTCCTAACTCATCATCAGCATTCACAATGCAAGTACTTAGCGAGTGTCAGTTAGACATATTAATTTTTTAAAAAAATATTGAAAATATTGAAAATATTAAGTATATATAGCAACTTAAATATGATTAAATCACAAAAATATGAAATTTCAGGCATTTGCCATGGATGCAGAATTGTTATAATCCTTTACTGGGCCAACCTTCCTCCTCCTCCTATGATGACAATGAAGTAGTTTTTGCAAAGCTCATTCATTCAGCTGGAAAAAAGATGGCCCTGAACCTGAAATAAAGTTTGTAATAACCCCACGTTACATATTACTTTGAACAGGAAACTCTCTTCTTCAAGATAAAAATAAATACTTCCCCAAAAACATTATCACTTTTGGGAAGTACACCTGAACATGTAATGGCAACAGATTACAATAATATATAAAGTATTGGCACACTGCATACCACAATAAGCACTTGGTATCTCCAAATTATATAGGCAGCACACAGGAGTGGACTATCTGTGAGGTTTCATAGAGTCTGCCCTGAACCAATACCATGTTCTTATGTAGGATTCTGTCAGGTATGCCCACCATACCCAATAAAATCTTCTAAGAGAATAAGGAATGAAACTCTTTGGGCTAAAATTGACTGTAGGTCACCTAGATCACATCAGCAGCAAACAATGCTATTTTTTCACATGCCCAGCACTTAGAAACGGCATTAGGGCAGAGAAACTCTATGTCTATGGCATCTCACAGGGGACCCTCTCCCGTGAGTCTGGTATATAACTTATTTATTACTGCCATTCATTGCCCTTGCAAATTTATGCGTGCTTTCCAAAAAATGTCTATGGCCAGTATCTTGTTGCCCTGTCCTATTGTGGAATGGCAGTCACATAAGCATTCCCTATAATCCAGCAGACGTTACATTGCATATCTACTCTCACAACAACATTGGTTGTGCAAATGGTTAGACAGTTGGTCACATAACAAGGGGACTGCCAGGATGGAGGAAAGCTTATGTGATTACCCTTGCATTCTACACAGGATATTAGCCTATCTTCATTGGGAAGGTTGTTGTTATTGTTGTTGTTGTTGTTTTAATTTATTTATTTATCTTGAAAAGGAGAGTTTTCTGATCATGGTTATAAAAAATAGGGGGTAGTAATTGCAAACTTAATTTCTGGTACAGAGCCATCCTTTTTCATCCTTTTCAAATTAAATGAGTGAGGCTCATAGTTTTGTCCAAATAAGGAACTAGGAATAAGGAAACAGTTTTGACTCACTCCTCCTTCTCATCCTCCTCCTTCTCATTTTTCTCTTACTAGTGGGTGAACATCATCATGGCTGTTCTGACTGACTTTGGATGTAACACTCCTGAACAATGGTCACAAAATATTATGCAAGCTTTCCAGTTCTTCATAACTCTTCATTAAGCAAGAGGAAAAACTCAGCAAACAAACCAAGATTGGGAGAGCGAATGATGTTAAAGCTACAGAGTCTGCATTTTAGTTTCAGTCTTAAAATGAATTGGGCTGCAGACATTCAAATTAGGCTGTAGTAAGAACTGAAATAGTTTCATCTTACATCTGGGACACTCCTATGAGCTGCTTGGTAGGAGACAAACAATAGGAGATTGCCCATATTTGAAAAAAATAATATCTAGCTATTTGTCAATACTGCTTCAACCTTAAATGAAACAAAGACAGATGGAAATAGAAGAGGCAAATGAATGTAGTGTTTTTAAAAAATTAATGCATGGGCCAGAACTCTATTGATTACTTATGGTGGCCAAAGTGCAATGGCATAAATCACAGCAGCAAATTGTTGCCAGTTAATGAATCGCTGCTTGTATTCCTTGTTATGCACCAGTTTATGTAACTGATGTGCCACTACAATTTATACTATAGCTAACTAATATGGTGCTGGCCATTATTAAATCAACAATATTTTAAAAGTATTTTGCAGTAGAACACAGTCCCATTGTCCCCTGAAAGGTATCATGTGGATTGGATTTCAATCTCTTCTGGATTCATAAGAAATATGTGTGATCCTAACACACTGGGATGGATCAAGACAAAATTAGAAATGCTTTAGCCACAATTAAATAGTAAACATTAGGAATTCCTATTTTAATTCCCATTGATTGTAATGCAAATAAAGCATGAATAACTTAGTATAAATCTCATCCCCTTCAAAGCACATACATCCCATGGAAAACAGTAGTGCTCTGCAGTTTCTGTGAGGGAAAGCTATCACAACCATGCCCTCTAATGTTTTATACAGTTTGCTTTCTAGTCTGTAAAGAACAAAAAATAATTACTTATCATTAATGCACATCCTACCTCCTAGAAAATACTGCTGCCAAATACTTTTGCATATATATATAAATTTTCCTTAACTATGTCTACAAGTTGGGCAATAGCTGAAACTGAAGTACTGTAGCTTTTGTTCCATTATTTTTTTCCAATAATTTATGTCTATGTTCATATCAAATAAAATGCAGCACCTTTGATAGGGCTAAATAAGTTGTTGTCTAGTAGGGAGTACAGTGCACAGACCATCAGGTTTTGTTAAATGATTAATGCTATTAAATGATTAACCCTTTTGAAGTACCAGTTCCTGCTGAGTATAAACAGAAGGTGAAACACTTTTAAATCAATTACCTCATGATAGTAGAATAATCTTCTTACTTTAATAAAAGCAATTACTGTATGTCAAGGCTATTCATTTAAAAGGTTTCCAGGATCAGGCCATGTCTCTTCCCTTGTGCTCAGACTCACACTTTCGGTTATTAGATTAAACATTATTTGTATATTTTGAATTATCTCTTAAAAGAATATGTGGAAAAAATAGAAATCGTAAAATATTAAACGTATGCATGGGTTTACATGACTCCTTTAGCAGAAAATATTTGGGCCAGAATCCAAAGAACAGATGAATTAGTGACACACTCCCAAGGGGGATTTTGATACAAAGCAGTATTAACAACATCCACCCACATGCCCCAAAAGAGATTGATTTTGAAACTGAATGAAATTTCAAAAACACTTTTGAATGTGGCATAAATGGAATAACTTGGTGTATCAGAAGCACTAAAATATAGAATGTCTCTGCAGAACAATAGACAGAGCAAGTCAGAAAATCAAAAGGAAAACACATTGTGTGGGCTTTATATATGTATTTCACCATCTCCCTCCCTCCCTCCCTGCTTTTGTATATTCTCCACTCTGTCGGTGGGCAGAGAAACTGGGGGGACGATTTCTTTGAAAGTCTCCTGGATGAAAGTCTTCAAGATGAAGCCCAATATTAACAGTACTTAGGATTTCTTTTGGTTGTCTTTTTGAGTTTACCACAAAACATTGCAACGTGGCCTTGAGTGCTATATTTCCTTTGGGTTCTTTTCTGTTACACACATTCCTTCATCATTCTGCAGTTTTCCTGGCTGTCCATACATTCTGATTTGAAAAAGCTCTGTGGGTGGGGGTACCTTAAGACTCCCTCAGGCTTTAAGTGAAGTGTGGGCAGTTGGGGAGTTTGCTGGCCGCTACAGAGTTGAAGACAAGCTGTGCATACATACAGAAGTCCTGAATTTCTCCTTTGAGAATGTGTCCCCTTCTGAATTTTTTCTGAAGACAGTTTATTTCCTATTAAATTGGCCAAAAATGGCCAAAATTGTCATGAGATTAATTTTCTGCACAGCATTAATATGTGCAGAGGAAGAGAAAACTGCACAATCAAGCGGTAGCGTTGATGCTGCTTACTCTTAAGAGTGGGAACAGAAAGAAAGAATTACCAGTAATAACCAACTGATTAGGCTATGTGTAGGTGGGAGCCACAGACCAAATGATCATGCTGCTACTACTGTTTTCCAGAATTCTGCATTATGACTTATAGTGCAACCGAAAATTAGCATTAGTATACTGTGCAGGCTTATTTTTCACAGTAAATTAACTCTCAAGAGTCCTAATAAAATACTCAGACTAAATAATTCTGACATTCTGCTGTTGATCTGTTTTTCCTTCCTTGGAATATTTGGCAGATATTGCAAACTGCTGCAAGATATGGCCTCCTTCAAATTAAAGAAGTGTTAAAGAGTTGTGGAAGTAATCTGTTCATGTTACATAAGAGCATGGCATTGTACAACATCAATACACCTGTTAAGCACATTGTTCAATTTATTTTGGAAACAATTTCTTAACACGCATGCCATCTTGAAGACAGAAATGATTACATACTTCATGGCTGTTCATTTTCTTCCCCCATCCTACCCCACGATCACTGTAAATAACATGGCAGTACTACCATAGTCAAGTAGACATAGAGTTATCTAGGCAGATGAGGTGTAGAATCGGACTGTTTCCTCCCTTGGGAGGCCAAATATCTAGTGAGTTCATGAAAGCAAAAAGCAATAGAGATAAATACACTTTCTTGTAACTCAAACAACTGGAAAGACTGAGCTAAGCCATTTAGAATAAGAGTGAAATCCATCACTCAAATCCTATTGCTAGTCTCAACTAGAGAAGACCCGTTGAATTAGTTGTTGAACAGTGAATCAACACATGTGCTAATCCATTTTTTAATGGGTCTACTCTAATTGAGTAGATTTTGATCCTTATGTTATTAGACTGCAACAGTTAGCAGGTCCAGAGGGCCGTTTTCTGCCACTGAGGTCCTATCAAAATAAATAAACAGAACAGAACCAGAAGTGCTTTGAAATCTACTTCCAGATTTTAAATAGGGTTTTCATTTGTTGTTGTGTGTGTGTTTGTTTGCTTGTTTCTTTGTTTGTTTTAGCATTTTTTGGTCTATACAGTCTCTCAAAGAAAAAACTGCACTTGAAAAATAAAGAATTAAATATAACTTCTCAAGCCACCTGTGGACTCTGTCTCCACAACATGCGTGGGTGATGTCCTTTACATCTGGTTCACAGTGAAAATAAACCGCATGAGAATGACTGCAGATCCTTCTTTGGGATGGAAGGCTGGCTATATATATGGTCAGCTTCTGTGAATCCTCCTGCAGCTGAGGTTTCATTTTGACACCTACTTACCCACTGTCAGTACAGTGTTTGGTAGTCTAGTTACCATCCTAGGCTGAGGCCACAACCAGTCAGGTCAACACTGTTGAGCTTATGCAGGTAATTTTCCCTCCAATTATTGAATTGGTCTGGAGCGAAAAGCACTTTCCCCCACCAAAACCAGACTGGCCACAGTAGGAGGTTTTATGCTACTAGATGACCATGGTGGTTCATGAAGGGAGGGCTCATCATAAAATCTCCCCTCCTTTGTCCCTGAACTACCACAAGAGACCACGAATTAATCTTTAAAGGTACACTGTAAGTCAAGGTTAAAAGAAGGGACAAGCAACCATTTTTTTCAAAACCCTGAGTGCTTCCTTAGAATCTTCCAAAGACCTACTTACCAACACCATGATATTCAACAATGGGGTATTAGAGTTCTAGGTAAGGCCTGTTCCAATTAACCTTGTTAAAGTCAAAAGACTGGCATGTGCATGCTGTGGATATAAATCCCTTGGCAGAATTAAGTATTGAAGCTGAGGGCTAGAAGTAGGGAGACTAATCCAAGGCCTTGAGCCAAGTTTACCTAACAATTTGAGACATTAAAAAAAAAAACCCTCAAATGTCTCAAATTGATAGAGGTTCTTGCTGATGGAAAGGAATTAGCAAGCATTTGTTGGCCTCTGAAATCTTGTGAAGGCAATCAATATAATTTGTTGCTTATTTGAATTCCAAATTTCTCATCTCTTCAATGTTGGGGTTTCTATGCAGTCAGCTCATCTGTTTTCTTTGGGCACTATGGCTTCTTTCTCCACAATATGTTTATTTGCTTATTTCGGCATCTTGATTCTTGTTCTATACTTGCATTAGAATCCACATTTGCAAGACAGAGGCATTACAAGATAGGGCTAAATTAAAATGAATTGGACTTATTAGTAACACCAAACTTAGTCAGTGAGTCTCCTCTAAGTAAGATTAACATTGGATATGACCCAATCTTTTTCATATATACCACTCTAATCCAGTGGTTCCCAACCTTGGGTAACCCAGGTATTCTTGGACTGCAACTCCCAGAAATTCGAGCCAGCACAGCTAGTGGTGAAGGCTCCTGGGAGTTGCAGTCCAAGAACACCTGGATTACCCAAGGTTGGGAACCACTGCTCTAGCCCCACAGGACAATTTTTTTAAATTCTGTCTTTCATGTATAATCCTGAATGCAGTAAGTCCCACTAATGTAATAAACTTTATTTCTGAGTAGATATTGTAGGATTTCACTGAAAATAACAATATTCTTTGGTGTAATCCGAAAACTTTACTCCATATTGAAATGATAGCTTGACATGCTAGCAAAAAATATGTACAAAAGGTATGCAGAGGCACACAAAAATGTTTTTATAGCAGCATGTATTTCTGTGTGCCTTTGTACTTTTTGCACATTTCTGCTTCACTTACAAAAATAGCAACTCAAAAATGAATGTATTTTGGGCCATCATGACTATTATTGCATTTGTATGTGACTTCCAAGGTCTTTAAGAAATGTCTGTTTTTCCAGCTTCACTGAAATGAAGATTCAGAAGTGCTGAAACCTGCTGATCTGCTGCTTCTCTCATCATCATCACCTATTATAGCCTTAAGCATTTGTAACATTCACTGGGATATTTTCCACTTCCAATTACTTACAGCCCAAGCCAGTTTAATGAGTACCTGAAAAGAGAGATGGTGTGCCAGAGGGCTAGTAACCTTTCACCTGCAAAGACCTTGTTCCCTTGAACCATTAGTTCTCCTTAGCAGGACAATACACAGGGGCATATTATATTCCCTTGAGCAGATTCTCCTCTGAATATTAGAGCAGGCTATGTTTATTTTCTATCTTTATTGTAACCATAGGAACTTTTGAATAAGGCAGCAGGTTTTATAGCCATAAAATAACAGAAGGGAGATGTGTGTTGAGGTTCTGTTTCTCCATTTTCATAAGTGACTTTCCCCTTCTGAGTCTTTCATACAGTCTAAACAATTAAAGATTTATATCTGGGTTCCTAATTGCTTTTCAGTAGCCAACAACTAAAAGCTGTTGCAGAGTTTTGAATTTCTGGTTAAAATTCCTTGTGCTATGCAGCAGAAGTACAGAGACTCACAGAGGAGAATAGCATCAAGCTCACCAGATAGTCCATCCCTTTTTTATTAACTAGCCCCTAAGGTCTCAGTAATTCACTCTGAGACATTTGTAGGAGGAAAATAAATATGTTTCATTACTTACCATTGTGAACAGACCAACAGCAAACTAACAAACACTGCTTTGAACAGACTAAAGAGAGAAAAAGGAGCACTCAGCAGAGAGGCAGTGCTCTCTTTGAATTCAGAGGCAGGAGGGAATGATTAGTTACTGCTGGATGGGTTGACAGCTAGCCTAGTCTAGAAAGACCCCTCCCAGTCGAACAAACTTCAGGCAGCATCTGAGGCTGCAAAAACTTCAACAAAATAAACCTATTAATTCTTCCTTTTTCTCTTATTTGCAAGCATTTTTCTCCTATGCCCTTATTCTCTAATTGTTTTGGTTGATGGAAACTGGTAAGCAGACATTTCTGTCAAACATCATAAAACAGTGGCAGGCCTGGCGAGTCATCTTTTTGCCCACTGCCCACCCAACTTACAAAAATGTAAAATACTTTATAAATGCTCTAATCCTTCCATTTAATTAGCCAGTTTCTACCAATCTCAGTATATTCATCAACATGGAGAGCAATGTTAAGAGTGCAAAAATCACCAGTAGAAACTCAGCACTGTTTTAGGAACTATAGCTTAGTTTAATTTGTACATAATGAATTTTTGACCATTGAAATCTGTGGACATTTAAAATATGACAGAACTGTACAAATCTATGAGGACTCTCAGGCATGACAGTGTGTTTTGAGGGATTATCTGGACATTCTCTGGCAGAACACAATAGCAGACCACACAGGCCCCTCTGACACAATATTTTTTGAAGAGGAAATGTGTCCACAATTTGTCTTTACCTCATAATTTTCAGACCCAGAAATGGTGGTCAGGAATCTACCCCTTATATGTTCAGACTGCTATATATTTACTACATCTTGGACAATGAGACAGTGGAGATCCATTGCACTGTGTGAAAACTGTGTAGAAAGTGTGCCATTGAAAAGATGTGGCAATGAGAAGTGTTAGTTAGTCATGTCAATCCCTGGACCCAAAGACTATACGCCAGACTCCATTTCAGCAGTTGATGTGAAATAACTATAATAAGTAATAATATACATAACGATGCTAGGCCAGTTATCTGCTACATTGTGAAGATCTTACCAAATTTCTGCACCTGGTCTGACATTCAGGGAAACAAGGGGGAAGAGAAGAGTCCTCCCCACTTAGCAAGACAATATTGTTGATTAATTAAGCAATGGCTTCTCACTCTCTCACACTCTCACACTCTCACTCTCACTCTCTCACTCTCTCACTCTCTCTCTCTCTCACACACACACACACACACACACACACATGTTATATTGATAGTTTAGTTCATTTATGTCTGTGCATTACACAAGGTGGCATACAATATCTGAAACTTCTACTTGATAATAAAATACAAAATAAGCAAAACAGGGTGTCATAGGCTAATAAACCTAATTCAGTTTGTTAATGGTTGTCTTTAGAGGACCAATTCACACAATTAAATTAGTAAAAGATGTATGTCAACTTCAATAGTTTGTGTTAAACTTCTGACATGTTCAGTCCACAATAAGCTAGCAGTTACATACTATAGGTAGCAAGAAGGTTAAATAACACTGCCAATTGTTTTTGTGTATCAATAGTAGCAGCATCAGTAACTGGTTAATAATAAACATATTTGTTTGACATTTGTTTGGTTTGTGTTCTACACGTGTTTTATGAGGTAAACTCTGTATTCAAAATCTTTGTAATTTGGTGTTTAACTATTTTGGAAGAAGATGTTGGAAAGGTTACTGTTGTGATCTATAATGCCCAGAATGTCTCAGTTGCTGTGAGGAGCAGATTCTGAACACTGTAATCCAAAATAGTAATTTTTCCAAGCTGTGTTCGGAGGTGTTCAGAGAGTCCTGTCCTTCTGTTGCAGCCAAAAAAAAAAAAAAAAAAGTCTGGTAGCGCCTTAAAGACTTCTTCCTGTCGTCTTTGGAGATCGCAATAAGCATCCTGACATCAGATGTCTTGAATCCAGACCAGTCTTACCAAATTGTAAGAACAACACATGTTTTAGGACACAAACATTGCTGGGCCACGGACTCCCTGCTCCGTGGCGTAAGCTCAGAGAAAAGAGACTACCTGAAGCCCGAGCAGGGTGACAGCTCCTTTCCCCTCATGAATCATGAGGAGGTGACAGTGAGGGATGGAGTCTGGCTTCAGACTTTCAGACTTTGCTTGGCTATAGGCGTTTAACCCTTCCTCTTTTCTGACCCGGAGATAACAGGAGATGACTAGAGAGGTTCGTGGCTGAGGTTGATTTCCCCCCAAAATAAACCTCAGCGTCTTGATTTGTGCCAAAAAAAAAAAAAAAAGTTGTAGGACTGGCGCGGAGCTCAGTCGCCTTCGTCTGTCCTGCTCGTGTCGCTTGCACACGAAGGGACCTACACTCAAGTCTCCTGGAGGCAGTTTTAAAAAAAAAAAAAAAACCCAGCTCCTATAAATAAGGCTATCGCCCCTTCAGTGCACGCCCGCGCAGCTCAGTTGCCCGAGACTTTTCTTTCGATTTTGTAAACATAAACACGATGTATGGGTCTTCCCCTCCCCCGCTCAGTCCTCTCTCTCCCGCCTTACAACTTTGACATACTTGGTGTGGCTGGAAAAAAACTCTCTCGCCAGTGATTTTGGTTTTTTCTCTGTTTTGGCCCCCCTCTACCAAGCGCTTATGAAACAATAAGGTTGGAAATGTTTCCCACTTGGAAGGCTCTTAATTTAAACGCTGGACGATTTTTTAAAAGAGAACCACCCAGAATTCTGTGACTGAAAAATGCATTACTGTATTGCCTGAGCTTTCGTGGATTATAACCTACTTCATCAAGTGCACAAAGTATTTATCTAAAATTGCGAGCAGGCATATACCCAGTACAGGTGGCTGGGGATGGGATGTGGACTTTCTGGAAAATGCTTCAGCTGTAAAGTGGAATTGATTCTTTTGAAATGTGGTGTTGCAGGAGAAGTTTAGGAACACCACGGCCTGCTAGAAAGATAAACAAGTGGTCCCTAGATCACATAGAGCCTAAACTCTCTCTAGAAACAAAAATGACTCAACTGAGGCTATATCTTACTTACGGGACATCAAGGGAAGGCAAGACTCAATGGAAAAGACAATAATGCAAGCAAAAGTTGAAGGCAACAGGAAAAGAGGAAGACAGAATATGAAATGGATTGACTCAATAGAGAAAGCCACAGCATTGAATTTGCAAGACCTGAGCAGGACCTTAGACAGACAGGGAGGCCACTAAATCATAGGATGGCCATGAGAGGGAAACAACTTGAGGCACATAACAATAAAATAGACCACAAAACTTCCTGAAACAATAAAGGTGTTAGTCTTTAAGTAAGAACCATTCTTTGGTACTTTTGTGCAACAGATGAACTTCCTTAAACTCTCAGATTTGTTTGTTTGTTTGTTTACGCAGGAGAGGAAAGATAAGTAGGGACACCAGGAATCTCATATTTAATCAGCTTCAAGACTCCCAACAGGGAACTGTCTGAACAATTTAGAAAACAGTACGACGTACTAAAAGAAAAGGAAAAAAATTAGCCATCGAAAGCAGTTACAAAAGAACGACGGCAGTTAACGACAGCAACAGAGCAGAAATAAAAATGTTAAAACCCTCAAAGTCGTGGGACGCTACAGGGCTTCCGAGGTGCCATGCTGGGCAGGCCAGTAGGCACCGTGGCTACTGGCCTGCCCGGAGGCACCTCCGGCCGGGCGGTGGCGTTTCCTCCGTCAGATGAACGCCAAGGGTGTCAACCGCCTGTCCCGGGACAAACTTGGGAAGATCTGGATACAATTGAGACTTTTTAGAAAGTGGTGTGAGAGAAGAAACATCGTTGGCGGGGTGACATGCCACACGCTTACAGACACAGTATAGGGTCCCGGGATGACCGTGGGGAAAAACGTACGTGAGTGTGCACGCCATGGCTTTATGCAGCCAGATGCTTTTCGGCGCGTTTAAAATTTGCACGCATAGCTGACGTCCTCTCTCTGCCCTCCTCACCACCACCACTCCGCGTAGGTTTCTGGCAAATTTCCACGTGGGAATCACCCTTCGGAGTGGATCCACGTGCCCCAGGAGGGTCAGTCCCACTGATGCCCATGGAAAAAGAGGATGGCTGGTCTTCTCCTCTCCCTTTTATGCTTATGTTTTCAAGATCGATTGGAGACAGAAAAAGGGACGGAACGGGGGCGGGCTGTTTGAGACCAGCCGATAGGAAGTTCGCTTAGATACGTGTTTATTTGTTTCTCGGGATCCTCTTTACATGGCGACCTTTCGATCACACTATCCTACAAGTTCCTAGTCTTCAAGACCTCCTCCTGACGGAGCTCTGCCGCGTTCTGTTGACTTTTAATTAGCCGCCAGTAGCGCCAGCCGCCGCGCCAGCAAAGCCAGTGTGGGTGCGTGGACTAGATCATCTAGATTGGCGGCGGGGAGGGGGGAACGCATTAAATACTCCGAGTATCAGGCATCCTCCCAACAACTTAAAACCTTTTCATTTCCCACAGATTTCAGTGTGAGAGATTTAGGCAGGCGCCTGTTGTTTTGCGAACGATCTCTGCTGTAATGTTGTTGAGATGTACACAGGATGGACTCAGGTACTGCCTTTTCCGAATTTCCTGACTACTCTGGTTGCTCCTTTGCTGATCTCCTGTCCACCCCGCCCTTCTTGGTTCATGTATGTGGGGGAGGGGAGCAGGAGATAATACCTAATACGACGAGGTCTAATCTCCGAAACCAAAGCCAAAATAAAATAAAATAAAATAAAATAGTGTGAGTCTTTAAGATGCTGAAAGCCTCTTTATTGTCTTAATCCTCCATCGTTTTAATGCTTCCACTGAAATGGAAAGAACTTGAAAAAGCTTCACTTTGACTGAATGTGTGCCGGACGTAATAGTGGTTGTTGTAATTTAATATATTTGTTAAATCACGTGCATCATTAAGTCCTCCTGGGACGTATCCGGTAAGGGGGAGGGGGTCGAAGTAATCGGGAAATAAATAAATAGTCGTGCTTTCTGCCCATTTTTCACGCTACAGCAGACTTCCCGACTCCCCTAGTGAATATTTGAACTTATTTCCTCCGTATTCTTGAGAGAGATTGGCTGTCCTTCAGTTCTTGGTAAGCAGAGCAAATGCACAACGCAGGTGAAGCGCACAGAGTCATTGAAATGCTAATTCGGAAACAAAAAAAATTACTCTGGGTCTCAATAGCGTTTCCAAGTTAAGTTTTTGCTACCTTAAAGTCTCCTACCTCCCTCTTACTTCCCCATTGCTGAGGTTTTTACGCCTGGAGAACATCTTCCTTGGAAGAAAATAATAATAATATTGTCTTCTGTGGGACTCCTACGCCACCTTCCAGGATCGAGGAGTCTTTCAGCCCCCAGCCTCACCCTGTAAGGCTGGCATAGCGCTTCCGTCAGGCGACGCGGGTCTTCCTCATATATCCTTTGTTTCCTTTCCCATAATCAGGGACTTTAAAAGAAGTACGTTTCTTCCCTTTCAAGAAAAAGAGTGCACCTCTTCTCTTTCAAAGCACAGGTACCGCAGAGGTGATTTTAAAATCTTATTTAGCAATTAGGGATAGGACACAAGAGTCAGGATTTCTTCCTTATTAAGTAATCCAGCGTGTAAGGATGTGAGGATATGCGATGCGGAGATGTAGAGAGACAGTTCCTTGCACTATCAGTTAAGAGACAGTTGTGTAGTTATTCCGTTTTACCTCTAAGGGACCGTTCGATACTAAAAAGGACTCACCTTGCTTGGATATTTATTTTTTTTAGCAAAGGTTGGATGGCCATCCATCAGGGACGCTCTAGCTGTGGGTTTCCTGCATCAACAGAGAATGGACCAGATAACCCATAGAACATCCATTTAACTAAGCAATTCTGGTTGTATGAAATGAAAGATGCAGATCGTCTGGGACACCACACACCCTTAAAATTCAGTGAAATAAGCAGCTATTTTACGCAACAAAAGCCTTCTTTGAAGACAGTATATGGGAAGGATTGGGGGGGTGGAATGAAGAAGAGTGATAAAACGACTTCTCAGTATTAATGGAAGTGATGTGGGTAGTATATACATTGGTAATTATTTGCAGAAGGCCATAAATCGGATGCATTTAAAAAGAGAAAGAACAGTGTTATTATTATCATTTTCATTCTAAACTGCACCAGCCAAGAAATCTACCAATTAATTTCTTAATTTTTAATGCACCTGTTTTTAAAAAAGGGGGGGGGGAAGAGACCTTGCCATTTTAGTGGAAGACAAAATTGAAATAGTGGGTTGTCTTCAACATGTATGAGTGATTAGTATTAATAGTAGAGGCAGCTATTTGATAGCAAATTTAAATTATGTGCACTTACTCCATTGTAAAACAGCTAGCTGGAGTCGGAGGAGAGGGGTATGTAACAAAATATGTGTTGGGTGAAAGGACAAAGCTGCATGTATGTTAAATCTAGTCCTTAAAGAACTATCAAGGCTGCCGTATGCACGCACACACACACCCCTACACGGTCGCTTCTGGGCAAAAATGGATCGGATGGAGATATTTACAAGAGGGAGGGCACCTTCACTGACGGTGTATCGCTATTTCAGTAGTGTCACTTTCTCGCTTTCCTTGGACAGCGCCTTTTTAAGCCCTTCGGGGTCTGCTTAGAACTAAGCTGTTCTTTTTGCGAAGGATCTGCAGAGGGAAAAAGCAGGGAAGGGGACCGAGAGGGTGAGAAAAAGGAAGCCCGTCGAATCGTAAGGTTGGGTGATATATATATATATATATAGAGAGAGAGAGAGAGAGAGAGAGAGGGTGTCTTCCCGCGAGACACCCATAGTTACTGCCAGGGCTGGGAACTAACTGAAAGCACATTGACGTTTTTCGATATTTCCTTGTGCCACTCGTCCCGCCGGTAGTGAAAAGGCTCACTCCCTTTTCCGAATAGTTTGCATAGCATCGCTCTCTGGTGAAATTCTGAAAGCGGCCCAAACTTTCTTGAAAAGTCGAGTGGCGTCGACAAAGGACGGATCAGGGGACAGAAATCAGGTGTTCGCGAATATTAAGACCGTGAAAGAGTGTTTGCGCATGCGTAGCAACAAACCCTGGGCTTGGAGACGGAGGGGGGGATTAATTTTGGATAGGAAATCACGGGAGCACGCAATGCGCAGGTAACCTTTTCCGCAGGTAACCTTGTACGATCGTGTAAACAGGCTGCACTTGAAGGCAATAGGATACAAGCAGGGTAAATGCGAAAAGAATAAATGTGCAAACACGAAGATAAAAGGAGCGCGCATCCAAGAGTATGTGTGTATAAGGGGGGGGGAATCCCGTTTCAGCTACGGATTTGTTGGGCAACGAAATGGTTTGGGGGGTTGTTGGCCTCATTTTCTCTTCTATAAAAAAAGGAACAAGGACGTCAGTGTTAATCGTGCTGGGAAATTAAAATACTCTCCATTTAAAATAATATAACGGGAGGAGGAAAGAGAGTCAGTAGGTCAGACTTGTGAAGGAAGAAACCGAAAAGATTGCGTCCGCTGAGAAAGAAAATTCTTAGCCGAAATATTCTGGAAAGACCCCCCCCCCCCCAAAAAAAGCCACATGTGCGTGCATACAAACCCGCTGAAACGAAGGAAAATGGGAAGTGTGAAGCAACTCTCAAATAAAACAGTAAAACAAAAATAAAACGCGTACGCAGACGCGTGCATCCCCAAAACTCTCTGACGTAACCTCGGCGAAACATCCATTCGTGGAAAAGTGTAAGCGGCGAGCCTTCCGAAGTACTTTTTCTCGGAAATATGTCCGACTGAAATCACCCGCCCCCGTTTTTTGTCCGCCCTAGTGAGTTCCTGTACTCTTGAGATGGCAGCCTCATTTGACCGCCTGTTTTGATCGGTGACATTAACACGCGTGCCGGGTTATTCGTTTCCGTGTATGGCGAGCCTCTGTAAACGGAGTTTTTCTTAGTTACGCGCCAGACCATCCACAAGGTGACCCCGGCTGGCTCCAACGCACGTGTGGCCCGAAGGCGGTCTACTCCGTTTTTAAGGGAGGGAGTCAGTGCGTGGGATCGGAGCGCCAGTATCTCATTGCAGTTGCAAGGAAATCGTTTTAAATTTAAGACGGCTTTGGATTGGGGATAGTCAGATTCGAGGACATGCTCGAATTTAGCCGTCGTTGTTGGGTTTTGCTAGCAAAGCACTCTGTCCAGCGCACTTCTGAAAGCCGTACTGTGTAACTGGCGCCGGTTTCCTACCCAAAAAGCTGTTTCAGGTTAGGGCTGTGCGCTTTCTAAACCCCCACCCCGACGCTCCACGGATTTACTGGCAGAGGAGCGAAGCTGTCCGGCAAAGTTTTTTATGCTTTTATTGTGCTGGAAGGGCCGACCGCAAAGGAACTTCTTTCAGACCCTGGATGGTGAATCAACCGGTTTCTGCCACTGGAAGAAACAAACCTGGGCTAATGTCGGGAAGAAGGTATACTGTAGAAGAATATTAGTTTTCTTTCCCACCCCCAAGGTTTCGCTTTCATTTTTTTTAAAAAAATGTCTTTAAAGTTATCCAGAAAGAGAACGGCTTAAAAAAAAAAGGAAATAATTCAAGCAAACTATCTTTAGAGGGTAAGCATGGTCAATTACACAGAGCTGCTCAATGAGCAGAGAATTTAACGACCCCTCCCAAATGGAGCTAGAGTGTAGAAGGAAAAGATCCTGGCTCTGGAGTTCCTTCATTGCATCCACTTACCTTTAGTGGCTTGCAAGGGACATGTGGCAACTTGTTTCTAAAAGATATGTAGTGTATTGACTGATTGCTCCAGTTTGGGACGATCCAGGTAGTCTTCTCAAAACTTTCTTTCTTTCTTTCTTTCGGTTTGTGGCATTCCAGATGTTTTGTACTGGTCTTATTACACTAGTGATGAATTGGGGCCTACTCATTACATTTTTTTATAAAAACACCGACTTGTGTGAATGTCTCCAACTTCAGTCACTAATTGGGTGGATCATGCTTAGAGCAGACCCAGTGAGAAAATCCATTGATCCCAGTGGGCCTATTGTAAGCACAATTAAGTCAAAAACCAATTCCAGTGCATTTTACTTCCAACTGGGTGCCAAGTCGATTTAAGCAGAAGTATTCTGGTATGATTTAACTTTCTAAGACACTTGTGAATCACAGCCATAGTTGCTTAGCAGTTCAGAAAACAGAGGTGGTGTTTATACTGTTCCAGTCTTTTTTTCAGACTTTCCCTTAAATTATACAGAACAGGCAGAGCTTCATTTATCACTCCTGAAAATACCATCATCCTTCCCATAAACCCTAAGGGAAGTGTTAAAACAGCAAGTGTGTTTCCTCAGAGTTAAGATACATGACCTTCTGAGCTGCAAAGCTTAAATGGGCCCCTTTGACACTGCAAGATGAAACTTGTTCTCTCTGTGTGTGTTTTTAAACCTGCTGGTTCATTGTTGTTGGGAGCCACAATTTCTCAGAGCTATATTATCTTGCTGTAGCCACAATGCTTTGCAAGACATATAACATTTTAACTGCTGCAATAAGTGCACATGCAGAGTTCAGATCACTCTCTTAAGAGGTGCTTGCTGGGAGATCCAGCTTTTCCAAAGACAGCTGACATGTCTGTCTTGTTTTATTTCTCCATATGGAAAAAATACTTTAGAATATTTGTGAGAAGCATGTCCTGTCTTCCTTTACAAAAATTGTTTTTAAAACCACTAAACTGAACATTCCAGTTGTCTCTGGACACTCTGTGTGTGTGAATACAGCATCTTATAACTAGGAAACAGATAGCTCAGATAGCTCTGATCACCTTTGGTGGTGGTGTGGGGTGGGGAATTCCATTTGTATCTCCTTGATCTGTTCTTGCTCTTCAGCAAAATTTGCTGTTGCTCCCAACTTTTAACCATCTGTCAGGTATTACACTAACAGGTCAGCTCATATTTCTTTGAAATCACTAAGTATTTATGGCTCATTGATTTCTTTTATTAGTCTTTAAACAGTGTTTCTCACTTTCTCATTAATCTAGAAGGAAAAGTTTCTTATAACCGTATCAGGAAATATAAACACAGGGGAAGAGGTTGTTTTGTCTGGTTTAGATCCAGGGTGTTATTATCTTTAAATTAATTTCAGATCATTGAATATGGATTGATTTCTTAGTGGAACCACTGAAATCAGTGAAAATAAGTCATGACGAATTCAAGTCACTTTGATTTCAGTAGGTCTTCTCTAAATCTGGATGCAACCCAAAATAAATAAATAAATGGATAGCTTGCTTCTATTAAACCACACCTAATGTCTGGGCAAGATAAGCAGCAGCTTTGATCTTTGGTTCCATGACAAAAGACTTTCAGGTCCTCTGTGTTTTGGTACCTGACTTGCAGAAGGTGCAACCTCTACACACTTCCCTTATAGCAGGCACCATTGGACTCAGTGGGACTGACTTCTGAATAGATAAGGCAGAGAAAATTGCATGATAAATCCCTATTTTTACATACAGATTACTTGCCTATATAGGGCAAGCTTCACACATTTTGAAATGTTATGGAAGTTTTCGCACCATAGTTTTGTTTTACTTCTACCTGTAAAAAGAGCAATATGCCAATATACTAAATTGTATTTACATATACAATGATACAGAGTCACTATCACTGAAATGGCAGTGGCTTGTTAATGGAGAGACTTGCCCAACCATTGGAAATGTAAATTTCTGGACTGCTGCTCCAACAATCCTCAAGAAAATTTCATGGCAACTTTCCCAGGCTCTAGGATTGTCATCATGTAATGTGTGAAGCCCTCCCCTTAGAATCAGGAAAACCTGGAATGGTTTACATGAAGCTCAAGCTGTAATAATAAGTTTAGAGATATTTCACACATTACACAGAAGCAAACTCAGGCCTTCCCTCATGGCTTTACAACCTTTTCTAGGCCACTGATGAATATACCTATATGATACATGCAGTTACATATTTGTTTGTAGTTTTCACAGTTTATGTTTTGAGGCATATGCATAAAACTTGTATACATATAAAATGCATGTCTGAACTGGCCCTTAGAGACATGCCTCTGACTGACAGACAAAAAGTGCATCTATGGAGTAACATTATGCCTGAGTTGGTTATTTATGTGTTGTATATAGATCCTTTTGGGGAGAAAGGCAGGATATAAATATTTAAAACGAAAAAACACCTCTACTGTAATCTAGCAAGAAAACTCGAAGAATTGTTGTAGGAAATAAACACAGATTAG
The DNA here is from genome assembly GCA_037013535.1 of Intellagama lesueurii. NCBI lineage: Eukaryota > Metazoa > Chordata > Lepidosauria > Squamata > Agamidae > Intellagama > Intellagama lesueurii. The sequence goes on from JBAJHW010000001.1 coordinate 256,108,210, forward strand.
TATGCAATCTCAATATAATTTTGATGTGTTCATGAAAGTGACTCTACCAGAGCCATAAAATTGATTGGAGAATCACTGTGGTTCTGTTCCTTTTTAAATACGGTGGTTTTCTTGCATTGATAAGAGTACAACTAAAGGAAGACAGAGATTCCAGGCATATGACAGGCTAAGAGCTATCGTTGTTCCAGCAATGGAAATGACTCAATATTTTACTTTTCCTGTTACACATCATTCTAAAACTCCCACATAATCCAATATAATACATTCTTGGAATGTTTTCTCATATACTGATAGCTGCAAAGATAGTTTAACGGGAGAGAAAACTCTTTACTACTTGTCATTACCAGTATTTGGGATATAAATAACATGAAATAATCTAAGCCTTTTGCATTGTAGGGATTTCTTTCCCTGTAAATATCTGGGGGTAACCTTTGTTGCTGCCATGACAGCTTTGGGGAAGGAGTGAGCTTATCTATTTTTACCTGGAGATGGCAAGGATTGAACCCAGGTTCTTCTCCTTGCAAAGCTACATCCAATCCCACATTTTTAACAGTTTGTTTGGGGACCAGCCAAAGTACCTGCTTCATCTATTTTCATGTTAAAGCCAGCACTAGCTAGCATAGCTTTTCATACAAAGGATATGGCAACTTTAGTTAAGTGCAGTCAAGTTGCAACCAACTTATAGTGAGCCTAATAGGGCCTTCAAGGCAAGAGATATATTTAAGGAGTGGCTTTTGCTAGTTCCAATCCCCCAGTGAGTTTTTATGACCAAGCTGGGATTCAAACCCTGGTCTCCAGAGTCATAGTCCATCACTCTATCCACTACACCACACTGGATACCCATACGGCAACTCAGGAATGAGATATAACTTATGATTTGGCAACTGCAACGATCTCAGAACTGTGTCACCAGAAACTGCACTGAACCAATGGTTGCTTATAGATCTAAAACAGATGTTATATGTACAGATGTTGTACTGGAACCAATGGTTGCTTATAGGTCTCAAACAGATGTTATATGTACAGATGTTGTGCTGGAATGAATTCAGATTACAGTGTTAGTGTAAAATCACTCTACAGCCTTATTACTCTTTTGATACCAAATCCTGTGGTACCATGAAGAATAATATATTTGTCACTGTACTGTATCAGCTCTGATAGAGTGTAGGCATCCTTCAGTCTCGAGAGACTATGGTAACGTGCTCTGAATAGAGGTCTTGGAACAGCGTCTAGTGTGGCTGAGAAGGCCAATTCGAGAGTGACAGTCCCTTCCACACTGAAGACAAATACAATCTGTCCCCTGTCCAGCTCCCTGATTTTGCTGGTTTCGGGACTGCCTCTTTGCCTCGGCCTGCTGAACAAGTGTCTCTTCAAATTGGGAGAGGCCATGCTGCACCGCCTGCCTCCAGGCTAAATGCTCAGATGTCAAAATTTTGCATCTGTTGAGGTCCATTCCTAAGGCCTTCAGATCCCGTTTGCAGATATCCTTGTATCACAGCTGTGGTCTATACAGTTAATAACAGTTTGATTCCACTTTAATTGCCATGCTTCCCTGTTACGGGATGCTGAGATTTGTCATTTGATGAAGGACTTTGTATTCTCTGCCAGAGAGCTCTCATGGACCTCCCCAAATGACACTCTCTCTTAGTACAGCATTCTATATACCTTAAACTACAGTTCCCAGCATTCCATAGGATGGCACCCCAGCAGTCAAAGTAGGCTCAATCTGCTGTAACTATGCAGTGTGAATATTATCACAGACTATAACCCATAACATCAGATGCACGGAATGTTAGCAAGAATTTCAGAGGTTTATATTGTACATTCAACTGATGGTGGGACTGTAAACAGTGAGGCCAGAGGGAAATCAAATACAGAAAGTACTGAGAGTGACACATTACTAATGCTGGCCATTTGTGAGTGTATCTTAACATGAACAACTACTGGGTTCATTGAGAGTGGCATGAGTGGACCTTTTTCTTGTCAGAGATGGTACAAGGTTTTTTGGGGTTTTTTGTTTGTTTGTTTTTTGCAGCGGGTAGGGGTGGGGAGAGTTACCTCAGTTCCCGGAATGCATGGCCACTGGTTGTAAGATTCTGGAAGTTGTAGTGAAAACATTCCTTTCTCACCCCAGTATCACCAGTGTATTATGAGAGATTCATTTGGTCTCCTTTGTTTTTTGCTTCCATCATTTTGCTTCCTAATTAAATTTTCATATTTTAAACTGCTTACTCTTAACTGTTTTCCTTTGTGAGGGGTGGACCGCTTAATTGTTTATTATTGTTTTATTGTTCTTTCAGTGTTGTTAGCATCCTTCTGCACTATCCTGGTAAATGAGAAGGTGTGATACAAATGATTATAAAATGAAAATATATCTATACATCTGCATGTACATTCCTGAGGCACACTGAAAATCTTTTTATTAAAGTTAAAATAGACATTTAGGGAAGAAAGGATATGTGTAACTTTCTCCTACTGATTTCCTACTGAAATCCATGAAATCTAAAAGTGTTTAACTTTGTTTATATTTTCCCTTTAGAAATGGGAAATATAGATTCTATAATGGCACAATGAACACTATAAAGCAAGCTTACTGGGTACTGGTATTAAATATATAGTTCCATATGGCAAAATAAAATGTTCAAATTAATGGGCAATTTAACAGTTTAAAGAAAATTGTTGTTCATGCAAGACATAATTACTGTGTGGCACTCCCTACCACAGCACAGTGTTGAAGCATTACACAATCAAAAAGAAATTAAACATTTATAGGCAGGACTTTTAACTTGAGTTTCAATAAATGCAGAATATAATTGAAGATTAACAAGCCTCAGCATACCAGACTTGGCTAGGAAGGAAAAAACCTTCTGTATAAAGGATTATAAAACATATATTGTTTAATTTTTTCAAAAAATTACACATATAACATGTTACCAGAAAAGCTGTTCCTGGCAACTATCATAGAAAGCAGTTACTTAAAAATCCTGTCCTTTTTTATTGTCTTTTATTGTCTTTCTGTGTTCAAAGACACTCTTTCATGTTATGTTTGTGGAACCTCAGAGATGTCTAATTCACTGGCATGGCCTCCTGTTACTTTAAAAAGAAGGGGAGGAGAAACAAGCCAGCCACACTTTCTGATGCATCATCTCCGTGTTGTTTTGCAACACTCATGTGCCATAGTCAGCAAGAGCTGACGCAGGCTGTGCTGACTATAACTGTTGTTTTTATTATGAGATCCCCAGGGAATGTATGTTACTAAATGGGATTGTGTTAAGGAACATGAGAGATGCTACTCCTGGCTGTTCTATGTTGATAGAGTGTCAAAAGGCTTTACAGAGAGAACTTGGGCTTTCTTACTGTAATTGTGTTGTTCTGGTTGGAAGAAGGATCTGTGAGCTACCAAGTCTTCATTTCAATCACATCATAGCCATGGTTTGAAAAAAGTGGCCTTCTATAAGCCTCAGACCATCAATCCATCAGATTAGGATAATCAAAACTGTCACTCTTTTAAGTGAAAACTGTACAATAAAATGCTTTGAGCACTAAGAAGGCCATCCTGATGTATTCTCTCTTTTTGGGTAGGGTGAGAGAAAATTAACGAAATTAATTGCCATCATCAAACCTTGAGGCCAACTTCTAGTTTCACTTTATTTACAGCATGCTTTGTGTTTCTTTGCCACCCTTCAGCATATATACGACACAACAGAATTATCTACCTAGTTATTGGACAGCATCACCTTATTATAGCACATTATTTTTTAAAAAAATCTATAGAAAGTGCTGCAAAAAGAATAAATACATTTCCAAGAGAAATGGATGAGTCAGATCTTCAAAGAAGCCACAATAGAGTTGTGGGAAGAGGATTCTATTCAGCATGCCTCCTTTACTCTTTCTGTCCAGGAGCCTATGCCTTCTTCTGTGGAGCTGTAAGGTTCATAAACACAGTAAAACATTGCCTCAAAATGTGGACATATTTTCTTTTTTGGGAAAGCTCTTTTAAGAATATATCCTGAGTCCACTGTTAGTTATGGCACACAATGTAGTTAGCTAATAACAACTTCCAAATTGTACTTTAATACTAAGTTCTAAATTACAGTTTAAAGAGGAATATGTTGGGAGGTATATTCCCAAGTGAGAGGAAGCAAGTAAAATACTCTCCGAGTCTCCATTCCATCCAAAAATGTACTACTCCTGTTGCTAGTGGACACAACTAGTGGTAGAGGTTATTTATGCCTCATTTACCCCTCTGAAGGGGTTATTTGTAACTTTCACTGGGAGAAAACTCTCCAGCTGCAGATACTGAGAGGGTATTGAGTTAGAATCACTAAGAGGCACATATGAGTTTAATTCTGGTTGGAGACTGAGAGGTCTTTCAATCTAGTAAGCCTTTTCTTTTCCCTCCTCACTCCTTATGATATTCACAGCACTCTTTTTGTCCTCAAGATTACAAGAAAAGTAATCCTGGTTGCTGAGGGAGTCACAAGTGTATGAGGGGTGCTCTCTCTGGAAGTTCAGGACTATTATCAAAAAAACTCAATGGGGGAAAGATAACTTCTCAGATGACACATAAAATGTGTTCCTGGGACCGAAAGGCTGCAAATTTGGAATCTAAAATATTCGTCCTAATCTAAAATGCTAGTGCTTTAGATAGAAAGTAGGAATGCCTGAAGACAGGAGAGGATGCAAAAGGTAGGGAAATAGAGCATAATGCAATCAGTCAATCCAATCACTTAGATGTCACTGAATAAGATTACCTTTGAATTTTGGGAATGCAAATAATCCAGGTTTTGCTTCAGAGCACTCTCACCCACAATTCCTTTTCCCATTGCAATACAAGCATTGTTTTCATGGCCACAGAATCTAGGCTACACAGGCAGATATTAGATATGCTTCCTTTTAAACACATGCTGGAAATGTTTATATTCAATAGCTGATAATAGTGCCAGGCCAAATCTATCCCTACTCTAAATATCAGTTGCACAATTTACTTAACAAGTATTTTGCGATAAAGTTTCACTGATAGCTCCTTTTTAAGGGAGAAAGATGCCAGGTATTTAATCATGAAGAGTCACCTGGGTGCTTTTCCATAGTAACATGTGTGAAGGTAATCTCATCAGTGTGCCAAAGTGCATCAGCTCTTGAATGAGTTTGATCACAAAAGCCCAGGGCTATATTGAATGATAAGAACCTTGCTTAAGAGAAAAGGTTTTCCAGTATACTGCTTTAAATTTGGCCTAGAAAGAGTTAATTAAAATTCCTTCCAGTAACCCAAAACCCATCAAATGTGCATTTGCAAGTGTACATTGATTATTATCATCGAAATTTTAGATTTAAAGGGTCTTCCCTTAGTCAGGAGGTGTCCCACCACTACCACGTTTTTCTACTATCTGTATTTAGAATACAGAATCTTCATTTAGTGAAGGGAAATCTCAGTGAATTTTTAAAAAAGTAAAACAAAAAGCTAGGTAATTGCTATTTTAGATGCATACTTCTTTTAATCATAACAGCTGGCTAAAGATAGACATGTGAAAATGTAAGGGCATGCCACACCTCAGTGAAGAACCTATTAACTGATCAGACAAAGCCATTCTAGACCATTCTTACATAGACCCCCACATTTTATATTTTCTGGAGCCCACACCAGAAACATTGGTACCACATACAGTCACCCCATTCCATCCATTAATTATTAAAAAGGCAGTGCCAGGATTCAAGCCAGCCTTTCAGCCTTCAAGCCTTAATCAAAGTTAAACAGGATATAACTGCTTTCTTCTGCACAAGCTCAGAGACACAGCTGTCTTTATTATAGTCTGTAGATCTGACACTGAAAACAGGTTCCTGGAGTTAGGCATTGGCTGAAAGCAAAGGAAAAGGAAGGAAAGACAAGTGCCCACACAAAGCCAAGGCTTTCTTTTCTCTTTTTTTTTAGTGGCTTTGGAATTTCCAACCATAGACCTATCCAGTTCTTGTACTTCCAATGACAAATAAAAAGGGCATTTGACCAATTGCTGAGGAGAGAGCTTGTAAGATGTTGGGTGTTGTACTTCTTTTTAGTGATGTGTTTTTGGATTTTCTTTAATTGTTTGAAATTGTGTATTACCTGTTGATCTTATTTTGTATTTCAGTGTGTATGCTTTTTAAAATTTGAGAACATCTAGTCTTATGCCAAAGTATAGGCTAACAATTTTTATTTGACATAAGCTTCCACAGAAGGCAGCCCATGTCAACAGATGTAAGTCTATAAAAATTATGCAAAATGTTTTAGTTTTGAATACTTCACCAGAAATGGGATGTGTGGCACCACATCCCCAAATTTCAGGAGTGTCCGCCCTCCCATCAGTCACAAATCACCAGAAGACTCATTGATTTTGCTGTAATAGATCCACACGTCTATTCTCCTGGAAACTGTTGAAGTTAATATTACTGTGAGTTGCCTTGACTCTGATTTTGAGGAGAAAAGTTAGATATAATCCACCAGACAGATAGACAGATCTCTGCCACACCCTTCAACCAGATGTGGCAGAGTTGCCAGATCTTGGCATATTCATTAGAGCCTCGGCAGTGTCACTGGTCACAAAACAAGGCTATTAACTTTGGGGATTTGTAGACATCAGTCCTCAGCGCCACAGAACTTCATTATCAAAATGTAGTATTATTATACGTTACATGCCTTATTCAACATACCATGATTCCTGATATGTCTCATTGAAGCCCACACCTCCTCCATTTCCAAAGAACTGGAAGTGTCCATCCTTTAGACAAGGGAACTCTCTCTTATTACCACCTCCCTTTTGGCTACCGCGCTTTCTTCTTTCTAAATTCCCTCAGGATGAAGCCTGAGGAATCGAAGTGAAAGTGAATGAATCAGGCGGCTCTTCATTTAAAAAAAGAAAAGAAAGAAAAGTAAAGAAAGAAAAAGAAAAAGGGGAAAACAGGAAAGGGGGGGGGAGGTTGAAAGGGACACGTGACAGACGGGAAACTGCCCAATCAGTGGGGGCCTTGGAGTGGAATGTGGGGGAGACTTTTAGAAGTTTTTAAGAAAAACCCTTGTCGAGGTAAAGTTGCGGACGAGGGGGGGGGGCAGAGGCTACACCGCCACCCTCGGCGCGTGCCTTCTGCGCACCCGCCAGCGAAGGCTCTCTCTGGCAAGAACTCATGAGCGCCCTTCTTCCCTCCGCACGCGTTAAAAGGCGAGAGGAGAGCGGCGTTGGCGTTGGCGTTGTTGACCTCTCCCGGTCGCGTGCGTCTGAGTGGGTCGCTCTCCTTTTCCCTCACCGACGCACGAGCGGACTCTCAGCAGAGTCCCTTCCCGGCTTAAAACACGCGAAGCCTGAAAAGCGAGAGGGGGGGGGGGAAGAGAAGAGCGAAGACGGAGTGTGGGAGGGAAAGAGAGCGAGAGCGAGCCAGCGAGCGAGCGAGCGCAAACTCCCTCAGAAAGGGAAAGAGAACAGAGGGAACGGCTCACAGGGGAAGTGCCCCCTTTCCCCTGAGGAAGAGGAGGAGGAGGAGGACGCCTCTTGTTTCCATACTGCTTCGCCTCCGTGGCTGCGGCGCCCTCGCCCTCGCCTTTGGCGCTGGAGACTTCAGTCTCGCCGTTCCCGGAGCTGGGGGTCGCGAGCGCATTCTTTGCGCTTCGCAGCCCAACCCGCGCACTTTTCGGTTCGCCTCGACCGCTCCGTGCGCACTTTGGGGTGCCTTCTCCGAGCGCGGCGGCGGCGGCTGGACCGTAGGGGTCGTGCTGGCGGCCGCGCACTGCGTGCCATGCTGGAGTCGCTTGGCCGGGCGAGGCTGGGGGCTTCCTGCTCCTGGGACACGGCTTAGGAGGAAGAGACAGGTAAGGGGGTCCAGGCGCTGGCCCAAGGCAAGTCGGGGCGGAGGGAATGCCTCTTGCCTCTTATGCTGAAGTTCATTAGGAAGGGGACGGGGTGGATCTGTGTGAAAGATGCGTCTTTTAAGGCTAGAAGGGCTGTGCATGCTTCAGCTGTAATCCTACACAGGCATAGCTAAGAGTAACTCACCTCACTAGGGCTTCTGAAATGTAATATAGGATTGCGCTGCGTGTCCCATGAAATGCCTCGGGGCTAGATTTCGAGTGAATAGCTCCGACTGAATATTTGTGAACATAAATTCTTTTTCTCATACATACCTGTTACCTAATTTAATCAAAAGTAAGTTCACTGAAATTTATAGTTGAGCATATTTAGGATCACAACTTTCCCGTTTTATTTTCAACTTCGTTGATTGCCAGTTTCCCCCCCCCCCTTTTGTGGTTTTTAAAAATCAAAAAAATACATCCAGCATCTTCCCCCACCCCCTTCTAATATCCCTTCATCTCAAATCAGCACTAAACCTAACCAGAGTTACAGGAATTTCTCTTTCCTTCATCTCTGTCTATTTTTTTGTGTGTTTTTGTTTCTACGGTACTTTTCTTGGACCTGACTGAAGGTATGTTTGTGTAACCAGACACTGAGACTTGCTGTCTGATGGAGAATTATCTCAGACACAGCTTACTTTGAATTCAATAGAAGTGTTTGTTTTTTAGGTTTAAAGCTCCAGACCGAAGGAGGAGGAGGAGGTGAAAGAAATCACCTGAAAAGGAACCAGAGGGAAGCATTTGAATTCCTTCCTTGAAGTCCTGCTGGATTTTGGAGCAGGTGGGACGTGCAAAATTGGAGGTAGGAATAAGGATGAGAGGAGAATTATTGATAAGTTAAGGATTTTTTTACTTATTTGCAGAAAAAAACAGCACTACATTTCTTTTTTAAAAAGAAAAAAATGCATTAAATACATATCTTAGAAGTTGTAAAATGTGTTAGCTTTAGAGAAGTGTATTCTCTCAAAGAAGGAATAACTTTTTTAAAAGTGTCAATGAGATCTGAGTAACTACTGTTGCTCTTTTGTGAATAAAAGTAGGCATGGTGGTAATTTTACCTGGCCTCTGGAAAAAGAAAAATATATATATTTCCTTCGAAGAACCACTCATTCTTTGGTGGAGATCTGGACGTGTGAAAGAGACAAAGAGTTTAATTATTTATTTTTATTGTTAGTGCATAGAGGTTGAAACTTCTCTGGTTTTTCCCGTTTTCTTTTCTTTAATTTCTGCTCTCTCCAAGTTACTTTTGTCTTTCATATGCTTTGTGTGGTTTAGGCAATGGAAGACTTTATTGTTGGCCTGTAAGACTGTCTAATCAAGATCCTTCCTGTTTTTTTTCTTAAATTCAAACGGTGGGGAACAAACTGGTTTGAAGTGGGGGGACTGGAAGAGAAAGTAGAGGGAAATAAATTCTGTTCTGTTAGGAGTCTGTTTGCTTTCCTCTTTAGATCATTCATTCAAAAGTGCTAAAAGAAGATTCAGAAACGGTAAGATGTACTGACGAAAGATTAAAAATCAAGAGCATGTCATGTGACTAGTTAGATGGCATCTCTGTAAACTTTCTCTGTCTGTTCAGCTGGTGTCCCAAACTTTTTATACAGACATTATAATGTGTTTAACAAAGGCACTTTGTATTGGTTTAAAATTTATAAATCATTAACTCACACTTTAAAAAAAAACCAGGAAAAAACCTATCATTGGTTACTAGAGCAAAAAGTAAAACTTATTTTTAAATTTGTAAGAAACGATTCCATCTTGATTCCTCAAGAGAAACAAAAATGTTTTAGTTGTGGTGTCAGTGTCTGCAGTCCGTCTCCTTGCTATCAGACCTATTAAAACTGCTTAAATTGTATTTCATGGAACAGTCAAGATTTTCAGGTAATATTTAATACTTTTGAAAATAAGAGTACTTAAAAGATGTGTTTAACAGCTATTTAGAAGCTGAAGCACTGTGCACAAAACTAACTACAGAGGTTCAAAGGAAAATGGAATGGCATCTATATAATTACTTACAGCCTCCATGTGCTGGGAGGTGGCAATTTATAATACCTCTTGAAGCTTCTTCTTAGTATATACTGTAGTGATCACTGGTAACATTTTGTACAGCTACAGTTAAGTCTCATTCATATTTTACTACTTCATGTGCTTGTCTGCCAGTGACAAGTGAACTCATTAAGATGAAGAATTTGGGCATCATGCCAGTGCAAGCAGTGTAAAATAATATTATCTGTCTAGCCTTTATCGCACAGTAGTTGTCTTTAATAAGCTGAGGATGCAGTTCCACCACACATACCTTGGAAGTCAGCTGTACTGAGCACAGTGGGGGTTGCTTCTGAATACATAAGCATAGTATCAGTGTTGGAGACTTTCTAAATGATAAATCTGATTGACAGCTCTGTACTAAGCTGCCTCCTTCAGTTAATTTTGCTGTAGGTGAGAAAGTTGAAATTTTATGCTTTAACCGAAGGTTGCCAACTTGATTAAATATTTTTTGTAAATTCGATCTTCCAAAATGTGTAAGTAAAATTTGTAAAATATGATGAATCGCTCCCATCTTATGGAAGGAGGCTTGTGACACCTTGAAGGCTAACAATAAATGGCCTTCAGTGTTCAAATAATTTTGTGTCTAAATTTATACGTACTTGCTTTCAAAAAATATATCATATTCCTCAAAATAGTATTATTAACAGGAAAAACATAAACCTGACAATGGAATATGGATAATAGTTAATTTAGCAACTTGGTGAATGCTACGTTTTTATGCAGTAGTGAAATATCAGGTTTCAGATAACAAGCCTTGTTTATAAAGATGAAATTGTGATGTTAAAACAGGAGAGCTTGTTTTCATGAACATTACCTAAAATATAGGAGTTTCAACATGTTGGGCTGGGTGACATCATATAGTAATGTTCATGGTGCCATTTTAGGCATTTTTATTCTGCAAAGCTCTGTATCTTGTGTACTTCTAAAAAGAAAAGTTTTCTGGGTAAGTAGCTGTCAGTCTCAGCAGCAGCAAGTGTTTTAATATTGCTTGATATCCCTGCTCTCAAGAATATTAATGTATATTAACTTCAATAGATTACGTAGTAGCTTATTGCAATTATAATGTACCAGATGCACCCGTTATTATAAGAACTAACTTATCACAGCAAAGCTCATATCTTGTAGTCTCTCTCTGGTCCCATCCTTTTAATAACAAAGAAGGATGAAAATGATCAAACTTTCCTCTTTTTTGTTGTTTTTTGCTTTAGTAATTATATATGTGAGTTTTGATAGGCAATTACTTCAAGCATTTTTGAAATGTTTCTTAAAGGTTAAAGCATTTTAACTCATGCATAAATATCTATAAAACTGCTGTGCTCGTCTTTATCTGTACTCATAATCATTTTTATAGCAACAGTATGCATGGAAATCCAAGTGTTATAATATTATGTGTGTTTATACAGTTATATACTGTATTTTTGTATACTATATATGCACTGAAACACATCATATAACTACTGACACAAACAACAACAAATGTACAGAGAAATGTAATTTGTCTTGTATATCTGAGGTATTAATTTCAGCCTCTACTGCTATAGATTAAGAGGTGCAATCTCTCTAATTTCAGTGGGACTTCTGCATAAACCTCTTTGAGATGAATGGTGTTTATGGTTGGTATATATTTCTCTAAGTGATTCCATCTGATATGAGTATAAATATCTGATAACTGTTAGCATAAGCACTTTAAATCAACAACATTTATTTTCTTGGTAATGGAGAATTCAAATAGTATGTCAGTGATTTTCCGTCCTTTTCACTGCTTAAATAAACTGTGTGGTGAATATCTATCATTGGTCTTTGGTTTTAAACTTTGAGCAATAATTGCTCTTCCATATTTCCCTCCCACGTTGCTGGCAGCCATCTCAGTTTCTTTACGATTAATGCCTTTTCTCTCCTGATTTTAATGTTAGACAAATGTTTGCTTCTCCAGTGGTTCTGTGCTTCATTCCCCCCCCCCACCCAGTCCACAGCATATGTGTGTAAGTGTGAAACCTGGTAGTGCAAGAATAAATTAAGAATTTTTCCTATTATCTAATCCCGTCCCACAAACCTAATCACGTTTGACATGGGGAAGAAGGCAATAGTGCTGGCCATAAAGAAAAACAGTCCAAAATGCATATTAATATAATGTCTTTATTAGGCCAACTAAAGGGGCAAAAGAATATGTGCAAGCTTTCAGCATCTCCAGATGTTTTCATCAGAATTTATTTTATAAAAGGCAGGGGATATGGAGAAAAGGAAGGGGAAAAACTGACCTGATGTTGAAATCATAGTGTCTGTATGATGTCTTGAGATGTATACAGAAGGAGGATTCTGAAAACATTCAAATGAGTCAGGTGATTTTAATGGGATGTGCTTCATTCAACGTGTGACCATGATTGCTGTACTAACCACTCAATAGTATCTTTCTTAGGAGATTATTCTATAATAACCCATAATGATGTAGTTAAATTATATTATGGGGAAATTCTATAATGGAATTTAACAGAAATTTGAATCATACTATACTTGTTATTTCAGTTGGAAAGTGAATGAATTAGGCATTTCCAACATATTTTTTTCCTAGTTTGAGCAGACGTCTGCTGTGTGCCCTCTAAGAGTTTCAAATGCCTCATTAAGCATGTGGCTAGGATGAATTTTTATAAGATGCACAGGAAAAATCCTTACCTCTTTAGGATTCTTTGTGGCCCATTTGAAGCATACTCAATTCATATACTGACCTCTTTGCCTGTAGCATTCACCTGCCAGTGATGTGTGGCATGGAGGGAAAACCTGCTGGTATGCAAACCCTGTGTGAGGAAAAGCCATCAAAATGTACAACATATTTTTTTTTTAAAAAAAAATATTCTGCAATGTTATTTCTATAGTGTTTCTATAGTATATATTTTTCTTTAAAGAAAATGTTGCTATAGCTTGACCAATTAGTTAGAATCACCACTTAATGCTTGAGTCTTACTGGAAGTAGGAAGAGATTAAATTTACTGGAATGAAAAATATAGTTGATGTTTCAGTAACTACTGCGAAAAGATTACCATTCATTTACATTTTGATTCACAGATGCATTATCATTGAATTGAGTTGCCTGGATGTAGAACATTTAGGACTGATTTTTGGTTATTATCAACTTGTCTAGTTTAATTTGAAGCGATGGAGGGGAGAATACTGATGTTAGAACAAGCTATTCTTGTCTTTGTTTTTAGAGTCAACTATTTCTCTATATTCTATTTGCCAACACATTGGAGTTCTGCCATGACACTTACAACCTACATTCCAAAAGAATAAAAGGATAAAGGAAAGCTCCTGTGCTTCACCCAAGTTATACAGCCTTTGGACAATATTGGACCAAAGTGTATAATTCATTAATCACATTTCTATAATCCCCTAGGAAGAAATTCAAAATCTGTGTTCTCCTTAAGGTCAGACATTTTTAAGCATACCTGAAGGGTAGCTTCTGTATATTTAGGAACACTCCATCCTTGTCTATCCTACAGATGTAGGTGTGTTATAAGTAGCTTCCTGATAATACCGTGTTTGTGATTAAAGGTTCCTAAATACTTATGTTGGCAACCCTCTTATTATCAGATTGTTTGATGTGAAGGAGTTTATGAACGATCCCATGCATAAGCTTGTCTCTGCAAAATTTCTCTGTATTTGATGTAAGACCTTTTAACAGTGAATAGGTTTTGTATTGTTTCTTTTCTCTTCTCTTTTTAAAAAAGGATTGTAAATGGTGTTAGTTTTGTGTGGTTTAAATTCAATAACATATTTAATAATATTTAATGCTTTAATTATTGTGATCTTTAACTATGCACATTCCTATTTTGAGCCATCTTGGTTCAGTTAAGGAAAAAGGTAGGGTAATAAATAAATAAATCCAGAAAGCATTCTTAACTTACTCACTCCTCCATGGGCTCCAATTACTATAGATTAAAATAATTAATTACTTTCAATTTGGAAATCTTCTCTATTATGAGGGAAGTAGGCCATTACGAAAGGAAATGGGATAATGAACTGACTTTAATTAATTTCTGAGCAGTTGTGTGGAGTACTGGCAGTTTTGAGATAGGTTGTGCTTTCTATTTCAGACTGCATTATTTGAGGGGTAAGTAGTTTTGCCATGTAAGCCAATACATATCCACTCAGAGACGGGCCTAACTGCGTTCAGTGGGTTTACTCCAACGTATTCATATATGGGATTTCAGCCTTAAGTTGGAAAAAATATTGTTGTAATAAACTGGCTTTGAAGAACACGTTTCTCAGAGGAAGGATATATTTATATAATTTGGGAACAAGTATCCACAGCAAGTTTCTTTTCATTTATCCATTTTCCTAACAGAAAGGAAAGACCACTTGCCATAGATGCTTCTTTCAAAGAAAGCTATAAAAAATAAAATATACCATCTATAGCATTATAGCAATTGCTGAACTTACAGCTGAAAAAATACAAGTTGGGCAATTTCATTTCAAAATTATTTTGCTTTTTTTTAATAGCACAAACTTTCTTTTTATACTTCCCAAAGTTGTTAATCTTAACTTTTCTATAATATCAGCAGAAATGTCCTGTGCAATTTTAACTGCTCTGTTGTAAAGCTCTTCATTTTAGTTTCAGATCTTGAATTTTGGTGAAGATGCACTATATGATTTATCCAATATGTATTGAACTGTCACAGTTATAAAGAGAGAAGAGACAGACACGACAGGACAATCTCTTGCTTGAGTTCTTTTGGGGTCAAATGAAATAAAGAAAGAGCTACACATCCACTTGCTCAGCATGTACATATAGCACTAGCAAACAAGTCAAACAAATATTTTCTAGTGAACAGTTAATGTTTATGTTAGTTACTGTGAAATCTAGTAGATCAGACCTCAAAGTCTACTCATGTTGATTAATTACCTGCTTCGTGACAGATTAGAGTTATGGAGTATGTGTTCCACAACATGTGTTTAGTGTGGTGCTGTTTGCTTGCTTGCATGTTGCTTGCACTCGCGCATGTTGTTTGACATATATGTGAAAAACAGTATGTATTCTTTCATTAAAGAGCTCTTCATTATTTTGTGCTTATTGAGCCTTGTTAGGTTTCTCAATATCTTCTTCATCATTATCACCATAACCATCAGTAGCAGAAGGCCTGGTCTCTATGGAATATATAATGAAGTGTTAGCTTTTAATATCTTCATAACTCAAATTCATATTTCTGGAACCTAGCAATAATACATGGTGCTTTATAGTAACTTTTCTCTCATTTCTTGCTTGCTTAATTTGAGCAGTTGTTGATTGGTGAAACTGGGGGAGATGCAGTGCAAAATTTTCCAAATGTTTGAAAACCCAAACTCTGCATTGCATGACTGTTTGCTAAATATCGTGCTCACTTCCTAAATGCATGATCTGCCCCATAGCTAGTACTCATCATGGACTTTTGTTTAAACTAACTTCATTGAGGAATAATGTTTTGCTGGAATCAAGTAGGAATAGTTTTACAATGTTTGTTACGTTTATGAAGTGTTGGCTTTCTTTCTTTCTCACTCTCTCTCTCTCTTGCAAAAAACAACAAAAAAGAGAGGAAAAAGATACCTAGTGTGGTGTAGTGGATAGTATGATGGACTAGGACTATGGAGACCAGGGTTTGGATCCCCCACTCAGCCATGAAAACTCACTGGGGAATTGGTAAAACCACTCCTTAAATAACTCACTTTCCTTGAAATTGGGGTCGCTATAAGTCAGTTCTAACTTGATGGCACATAACAGGGTGGGGGGGAAAGCAACAATTCAGTGACATTTGAAATATTTTTGATCCTTTGTTAATTCCAGTATATTGAGTTTGCCAGAACAGTTAGGGTTATTAAGAGGTGATTAGCGAGGCTTGTGTCTTCTGAACCTAGAGAATTTGGGTGCTGTCAAAATCTCTCAACAGAGCAGAGTTAGTATAACTAGAATATGCCATTTTTGCTTGTTGGCATTGTGGTTTGCCAAGAAACATATTTTCTCTTTCTCTATGGTCCTTGTACAATACAATGGTTGGGACAGAAAAGTAGCCAAATGGCATAATGCTGTAGATCCATTAGTACGTTTTTGCACATTTACTTTTTCCACCAGAAAAGAAACTTTACAAGTCAGGTGGCTAAAACTTCCAGGTACTACCGTATTCATAAATCTTCAAATAATAATGTATTTAAAAGCTTATGTTGTAGGTTTAGCTTTGTGTGAATTCTGAAAGAAAATGTGCCTCTGGGCAACTGAAATGCCCCAGGATTAAACAAGATAAATATTTACAAATATATATCCTTTTATAAAGTGAAAGTTTCATTCTATAGAGATAAAAAATTTAGTTGAAGTGAAAGGAAAAACCTATTTATACATATCTATGTTTTACTTTGAATAAAACTTACTTAATATAGAAATATATTAATATAGGGTTTTCTTTTATACCTTTAAGTTTCTGAACAAGAAAGATACATTGAAAAGGAATAACACCTTTAAGACTGAACTCCTGCTGGCATTACTGGGTCTCTTGAAGAGTGTTGTCATCATGGGCAGAGGGTGATTTCTGGTAATTAAGCACTTTCTACTTCTATCATTGTATTCTGTCATTGTGTGGAAGACACGGGAGCTGCGGGGTGGAAGGAGGAAGAATTTAATTACCAAAAATCACTGCCTTTGGGTGACATTGCTGGCAGGAAGAGATTTTTTTTAGTAATAAAGGACTTCCTCCTGCCATTTCAAGGCTCCCACATCTTCATGAAGGAGACTGAAGCCAGATAAATCAGCAGGGCAGAAGTAGGGTTTTCCTTAATCATTCAAAATAGTATCCTGGCTGTGCTGTCATCACCCTTCCACTGATGTAAATTACGGAATGGGGTTTCAGTCTGTAAATGACTTCCTTGATTGTGTATTTATAACAGTGATAATGATTAGACTTTTAAAATGTAATATTGCCCATTGGAATAAAATATAAAAAAATTAAAAGAAGTTCTGTCTAAAGTAGAACACTAGAAATCCAATTATTAACAACTTTTATTTATTTACAATCTATAGCACAATCCTACCTATCAGGCTATTTGTATTTTTGATTTAATTACTGTCCATATAGCACCATATTCTTTATGAAGGAATTTGTTTGTTATTGTGGAGTTTTTAGGGTTTTCAGTTTTAACCTTGTAAACTGCCCAGAATAGTGCCTGCACTAATGGGGCAGTATATAAAAACAGTGAAATAAATAAATAGGTATGTATAGTTGTAACCATATTTTCTTGGAAGTAAGTCTTACTAAGTTTAATTGGACTTAGTTTCAAGCATGTGATTGTGATCAACTGAGGGCAGTCCAAAAGAGGCAGGAAAACTAGGTCTCTTAGTAGATTTTCTCCTGGGTTTGCAGCTGATTGTTTAAAGTGGCTCTGTTCTCATAGTAGAATTAAGTACATTACTTGGCCCAGCATGTGTAAGGTAAAGGTTCCCCTTGACATTTAGTCCAGTCGTGTCCGACTCTAGGGCGCGGTGCTCATCCCCGTTTCCAAGCCATAGAGCCAGCGTTTTGTCCGAAGACAGTTTCCGTGGTCACGTGGCCAGCGCGACTAGACACGGAACGCCGTTACCTTCCCACCGAGGTGGTACCTATTTATCTACTTGCATTTGCATGCTTTCGAACTGCTAGGTTGGCAGGAGCTGGGACAAGCGACAGGAGCTCACTCCGTTGCGTGGATTCGATCTTACGACTGCTGGTCTTCTGACCCTGCAGCACAGAGGCTTCAGCGGTTTAACCCACAGCGCCACCACGTCCCACCCAGCATGTGTAGTTTGTCCTATTAAAGGGTGTGAGCAAATCTCTCCAGATTGTCCATGCTGGGTTTGATAATATGGATCACTTGCGCAGGGTGCAAAGGGGTTCTTAAATTACAATTAGCACTACAGAAGTTGCAGTTTCATTTGTTGGGTGAGCTCGTGGAGGCAGAATTTCTCCCTAGAGTAATATATCAACAGCATACCACTATTTGTGGGGATCTCTGAATGTTGACTAGGCCCGAGGACAAGATGGTGTTATATGTAATGGGTGTGTTACATTTTAATATATAGATAATTGCTTTAGCTGTTGTTATTAAGTTGGCAGATATAATTACCAACTTTTTTGACAAACTTCCTTAAATCACATTAATTTCAGTTAATCTTCAGTGATAAAATCCAGCCTAGAAATGACAGTGTGCACAAGATGTTTTCCAGCATATCTAAAGGTGGTGCTGGGGGATTCCTGTTCGACACCCAGGCTGCCGACCTGTAGGACTCCTCAGGGTTCTGTTTTGTCTCATATGTTATTTAACATCTACATGAAATGGCTGGGTAAGATTGTCCAGAATTTTGGAGTTCGGTGTCACCAATATGCTGCTGAAACCCAGCTATACCTCTCCTTTCCACTTAAGTCTGAGGAAGCTGTTCTGGTTCTAGATCAGTGTTTGGTATCAGTAATGGACTGGATTAGAATGAATAAACTGAGACTTAATCCAGACAAGACAGAGGTGCTCCTGGTCAGTCAAAAGGCAGGTCAAGGAATAGCTACATCCATTTCTGGAGAGATCTGCTCTGGGCACTGTGACACGCATCCTTGTTACTTCCCAGGTGGACTACTGTAAGATGCTCTATGTGGGGCTGCTGATGGAAAGTGTCAGGAAACTTCAGCAGGTCCAAAATGCAGCAGCTAGATTGTTGACTGGGGCTGGTTTAAAGGGATCACATCACCCCCCTGTTATAGCAGCTCCACTGGCTGCTGGTCAGTTTCTGGATACAATTCAAAGTGCTCGTTTTAACCCCAAAAGCCCTAAATCGCCTAGGTCCAAGCTATCTAAAAGCATCTCCTTGTTTGAGACTGGCCAGGAATTAAGATCTTCAGGGGAGGCCTTTCTCTCGGTTCCTCCATCTTCACAGGCTCTGATGGGGACACAGGAGAGGGCCTTCTCTGCTGCTGCTCCCAGACTTTGAAACTCCCTCCCACAGGATGCCCAAAGACCCATCTTTGCTGTCCTTCCTTAAGCAGGTTTTTTTTTCTCTTCAGGCAAGCTTTCCCTCAGTGACTGGCTAGCTAAGTGTGATTTTTCAATGGATTGTTATGCATTACTACTCTGACTGGGTCTTTAATACTACTTGTGTTTCCCATCTTTCAGAGTGGTACTTGTTTGTTCTTTTTTAATATTTGTATACTTAATTGTTTTAGCTTTAAATGTTATCTTTTAAAGACATAAACCACTGTTGTATACTCATTGTTTTCAGGTTTAAATATTGTCTTTCGATGATGTAAGCTGCCTTGAGTCCTTTTTAGGGAGAAAGGCGGGGTAGAAACATTTTAAATAAATAAAATAAAAATAAATAATATATGTCTGTGTAGCCTAGATTCTGTGGCCATGAAAACAATGCCTGTATTGCAATGATAGAAGGAATTATGGGTGGGAGGGGAGTGCTCTGAAGCAAAACCTGGATTATTTGCATTCCCACACATTTTTGCAAATGAGGTGATCTTCAAAGATAGCTTGTGATATATATGGGTGTCTACATTTGCCAATTGGCCAAAGAAAGTAAAACATTCCACCTGGCAATGTAATTCAGCACTGAATTTTAATTTTCTTCTGTGTTTGGGACATTATATAAAATCCTCCTTAACTTAAATGGAAACACAGTGCTCAACTCACTCTTGCTTTATATGTAGGTATATATACAGATGTATCTCAAGATAATAAATTGATTAAACATTTTAACTGATCTAACATCAGTAAATGAGCTTTCCCAAGGAAAAGCCAGGTAATAGCTTTACACCCTGCTTTGTCATTCAGAGTGGAAGGAAACAATAGATGCTGTTTGGAATTAGGAGCTGCCCTTCCGACCTCTGTGTTTCTTCAAAGGCCTTCAGGTTATACTTAGAGTTCTCTCTCTCTCTCTCTCTCTCTCTCTCTCTCTCTCTCTCTCTCTCTCTCTCTCTCTCTCTCTCTCTCTCTCTGTGTGTGTGTGTGTGTGTGTGTGTTTTAAGTAAGAATTGTCAAAAAATACAAGAGGCTTAAAATGTAGGTATGGTGTGTTTTGTATCCTAATCTTAAAGTTGAAAGTCAATCTGGCTATTAAATTTCCATGTAATTTATTAAGAAATGGTGACAGCTTTGTCCTTCCTTTTATTATTGCTTTTCTATTTTCTGCTTCTGAAGTTTATTTCTAGTGTGTTTTTTATAGAAGGCTGAGAGCACCATTCCGTTCCTAAGCCATCAAGTAAAAAGGTTGACCTTTGTGGGTAGGAAAAGCCATACACTTTTTCCTCCATTGAGTCTTGGAAAATAAGAGCGGTGGGGTGGGGGACCTAGCAGCATACAGTTTAATAACTCGTTTTTTGTTGTGATCTATAGAAATGGAATTTTCCTGAACATTTCCCCCCCCTCAGGAAGTGGCTTCCAGAAATACTTCCAGTTAAAGAAAGGGAGATTATAGTTATGTCTACTCCATGGGAGCTCATACTGAAATGTTCTTTCAAAAATCCTGTTTATATTTGTTGTATAAAATTCTATGCTGAAAAAAGTTGGAAGATGAGTACAGGTTACAATAAGCTCTCTCTGTGTTCTTTAATTTACTATTGTCTACTCCCAAGTGTTGCACAATAAATAATTCATAATTAAGAAAATAACAAACAGGCAAGATATTGTCCTATTGTGGATGGGGTAGTGCTGGACTACAGGTCCCAGAATCAGTCTGTCTGGGGTTTCTGGAAGTCCAATAACATCTGGAGATATAGGGATGGGAAACAGGACATGAAATCATGAACAGAAGTGGTGGGCAACTTGTGACACTGTAGGTGGTGTTGGACTCAAATTTGCTGGAGTCTTAGCTGTCAGTGGAGAGGGATCATTGGAATTGTAGTGCAAAAATATCTGGAGGGCCAGAATTTGCCCACATGTGGTCTGCAATTTCTGCAGCTTTGTTTAAAAAAATGTATTATCTGCCTTCCAAGAAAATGTTTCTCAGATTAGTTCAGAAACAGACTGTAGTATCACACCCTACCATCCACACATCACAAAAACCTTCTGAAGAATGAGGTGAAAGCATATATGTGTGTGTCATGTGCTGTCAAGTCAGAACTGACTTATAGCAATGCTAATAGGACTTCCAAGGTAAGTGAGATATTTAAGGAGTGGTTTTACCAGTTCCACCTCCCCATTGAGTTTCCACAGCCAAGCAGGGATTCAGACCCGTGTCTCCTGAACTCTAGTCTGTCACTCTATCCAGTACATCACATTAGGTAAGTGAAAGTATGCTTCCCTTCATTTTTACAGTCCCGGCAGCTGAAGTCAAGCATTCCTTTTAGTGGGAGGAAGCAGGCTTCAGAGCTGCTCCTTCTGCAGTTGATGAATGATGCCATGCTGGTCTTCTGCTACCTTTATTTTCTTAGCAGGAGGTGGTGGCCCTTTTTCCCCTGCCAGTGGCAGAGTGTGCTTCCCTGCTGCGTTCTAACCAAGGGCAACTAGAGCTGGAATAGATTATTCTTTCTTGGGGCAGCAGGGGAGGGGACAAATTCCCCAGCAGCTCTTGCTTCTCACTCTTGGTGGAAAATGTTGTTCTGTTTGTCGTGATCTTCTTCCTGGGATGAAGTATGTGCACCTGTCTGCATTACTCAGGAGAACACCTTACAGTATTCATCTTCTCAAATGGACTGTTGCTTACTCTGTAAGAAATATTTTGGGCTTTAAATTGCTGCTAAACTGTTAGCCTTGCTGTATCTTATGGAGGATGCATGAATTCATTTAGTGCAATATAATTCTTGACATTTGTATTGCATTTGCAAAGTGTTCAACATATTGTTGTGGATTATCTAGATGTAAACTTTACAAAAATCTTGTTAACTCTCATGGGGGTTGAGGTTCAGAGAGAGAGAGAGAGAGAGAGAGAGAGAGAGAGAGATTTGCCTTGGAGTACCTAATGAGTTCATCACAGGGCTCAGCTTGTAGCTCAGTCTCTTAACCGTTGTGCTATTTTTACATTAGCTAAGTAAAATAGTTACTATACGTCTTTAAGTAATATTATGTACTACAAATCTTTATAGCCATGATAGATATGAAGAGAGGAAAGAACACCTTTTTAATGTACATGTTTCCACTGTAGGAATTTGTGGATTGTAACCATTTTAGGAATATAAAAGGATCTGTTATCCAAAGGTAGTTTGTTGTTGTTGTTGTTGTTTACTTCCAGCAGTCAGTAATAGCCAAGGCCTGGAAATGTAGCTTATATATCTGACCTTTAAACTTTGCTCATTGTTAGCAAGTTTTCACTAAAAGGTGGTCATCACAACCAAGAAACCAGTTGCACAGTACTTCCTACCCCCACCCCCTTATTGTCGAGAGTCTATTATCTCGTGTGTGTTTAATCAGTTCAGGATGTAGTAGACTGAAGCGTGATGGGGGAGGTAAGGAGAGAAACTGGGAAAGGGCACTTCACATTCTGAGACTAGCTAATTTTTCAGCAATACATGTGCAATCACAACTAGCAACTGATGAATTTAATTTGCATTGTTCAGAGAGTTGCAGACTGAAACAAAACCAGTGGCATCACCACCCTTCAAAAAATAAATAAATAAACCTAAGAAAGATAGATTATTGCTTTCTTCTTTTCTTACATCTGGAGAAAGAGCCTTATGGTGAATTAGGGTTTTGATAGTGCAATGATTTTATTTGATTGATCACAATATTCAGATTGTTCTATATGACTCTATTTTCTATATGACTCTACCGCCCAGAGTGGTAGAATATACCAGATGGGCGGGATATAAATCAAATAAATAATAATAATAATAATTTAATTTGGAGATCAATAAGGAGAATGCCACTGAACACAAAAAAACCCTAATACTAATATTGTAAAATGGCCACTTTTATTTTAATTGTATTTTTAAAATTAGGTTATAGTACATGTTTGTCTTTCTTGATACAATGTATGCCTTTTCACAGCATTACCAGAATTTCTTCCCTCCACAAATATTTTGCAAATGGCTTTAAAAGCAATTTAAAACTAAGTTTCTACACGGTGTTAGGTAATTTTGCTCCACAGAAGCCATTTAGAGTGTGCCACAGGGTACATTGCTTTCTGAAAGCAGCACTAACTTTCTGCTAATTTCAAAGGTGTTTTCTCTCTCTCTTATTATGACTCATTTTTTCTAAGTAATTTCCTATAGACATTGCATTAGACCTAGTTGGAGATGTGAGCCAGTAGTAATTTCTTGGTATATTTTATTATTCTTGGTTGTACTCCATATAAGAAAAAATATGGTGATGAAAGGTTGAGAAGAAAATCCTTCCACATTAAGCTGAATTACTCTGTAATGCAGGCATATTTTAGGGAAATTGTTAAAGGTTAAGAGAAACTACAGTGGTGAAAGGTAACGACCAGCAATTGTAACCAGACAGCATCTTGCCATTATTCAAAGTAGCATAGCTATTGGGCTATCAAAACTTTCTTGCTTGCTTGCCATGTACAAGGTAATGTTACAGCAGTCTGAGAAGGCCAAAGACTCTTGTTAATGATGTTCTTTTTTCCTATATGGAGGAGTTTCAATGCAATGTGGGTGGTATTTATTCATTTAGAAATATTTCATAACCTATTTTATTTTGATAGATTTCAAAGAGGTGTACAACAATAACATTATAAAAACAATGTGCACTATTTATTTGAAAAAGTCTATAGACTGGAGTTACTTTTGTTCTCCTGCTTTTCATTTAAAGTAATTTACTTATTTGTGTTGCTCTGTTTCCATTGTGTAATTTTTCACACCACTAGCACCAAGTGTAGTTGGTGACCATGGGGTTTCTGTTTTAATATGAACACCCATTACTCACAGCTAGTACAGAAAAACAGCAAAGTTATACACAGGATCTCAATGAGTATTGTTTCATAGACAGTAGTTTGTGCTCTTTTCATTTCTTGTGTACAAAGTTGCTTGATTTTAAACTAGGGCGAACAGCTGTAGCCTTCCACATTTTTTTTGAATAACAATTCCCATCACCCTAGTCAGCCTACTATGAGGGTTTGTGGGGACTACAGCCTGAAAACATCCAGACTGTCATTGCCCATTCCTGATTTGAACAGACACTACAATCATTCATACTTTTAAGAAGCTTCAACTTTTTGTGAGTGTTTCAAAGCAAAAGCAAAGTGTGCTGCTTATGTACTGCTCCATTGTGCTTAAAACACTCTCTGGGTGGTTTACAATTTAATTATTCAGGCTACACATTGCACGCCCCCCCCCCCCCCCCCAAGCTGGGTACTCAATTAACTGATCTCAGAAGAATGAAAGACTGAGTCAACCTCCAGCTAGCTACCTGAGCCCTGGATAAAACTCAGGTAATAAGCTGCAGTACTGTGGTTTAACCACTACACCACTAGGCTCCTTCACCAGCTCAAGTTTCAGAAGTTCTCTGACTCTTTGACCTCCACAGTCTCTTGTGTTCAGTTTATTATTTCCTTTCAAGAGGTCTCACCTGTCCCTAGTCTCATGCATTTCTGGTCATATGAAATTCAGAACAGGACCCCATACCTTTAATAGGAAATTGTATTACAAGTTACATCTGCTGAAGGGCCCTCTTCTAGAACAGTACAAAGGATGCAAGAGTTCTGCCACTCTATGCATTTCCCTCCCAGAGGCTCAACATCAAGAGCCCCCTCTCCTTACATTTTGATTCTTCATTTTGCTTGAATTTAAGCCTTCATCTTCACTATGGGATGCTTGTGTTCTCTCTTTCATGTAAAGGGGTGGGGAGAAATATAGGGAAATGCAACCCATTTCCACTTCTGTACCTGGCATTCCTGAATTAATATATAAAGGCATTTCTGACCAAGCTGATTTCTGGACTTTTATCTAGAAAGTACTTAGAAACAAATGAATTTAGGACTAAACCCATTTGCTAGTCCTACCTAGAATTTGCCAGACTTAAAACATTGCTGAATGGTAGATCAACACTTGCATAAATCACATTGATTCATTGAGTCTACTCTAGTTGGGGCTAGCAACTGGATTTAGGCCTTAAAGATTTTCAGATATGGGCTTTGTTTATGTGAATGTTTCTACCTTAAGATGGAAGAGGGATCACTGCCTGTGCCATGGGCCTTGTTACTCCTTCCACATCTGTATTATTAGTATTCTCATCCATATTTAGTCATATTTCTTTTTATTGTTTATTGCAATAAAGCGAGTGTTCTACCAGCTATATTTAATCATTTCTTTGTATATTGCTGGCATAAAGATGAAGAGTTTGCCGGCCTTTTCTCAATCCCCAGGCCTTCATTTCTTATCCAATTATGTGTGATTCCCCCCCCCTTTTTTTTTTTTTTTACACTGTGAATGTAGTGAATCTTTTGGAAAAGCTTTAGGAATAATCTGCACTTTACTCTTGAATCAAAATGCTATTTAACAAAGAGTTATTAAAGACTGGGAGTTATCAGTTCCTTTTCTCTTTTCAAGATTTTATTGGAACAAATGTTGTTTAAAAAGTGAGCACTGTGTCTGTCTATTCACATATTCTTTCAAGACCGTTTTTATTGAAAATGATGGTGACTCTGAGGGGTGGGGAGAAGTGAAGGGGTATAATTCTTTGCTGTTACCTGGTTATGTCTCTAAGTATCATAGGTTTACATTACCTTTATTGCTTGTTCAGTGATTGGAGGACTGTTGAAGTTTCAGCCTCTCTTGTGTAATAACGGGTCTCTATTTGTGCAGAACATCAAGCCATCTTGCAGAGGGTGCAGCTGAGAATGTAGGAACCCAAACGGGGATTTCTAAAGTTAAGTAGGTGGGAAAGCCCCTAGTGTGTCTGGTTTTAGAAATAATTTACCACCTACAGTCTACCACTGTCTAATTGAAACCATTCCCATTTATTGTTTATATTTAATCCTTTTTTTCTGAATTGATTAAACAAGTACTTGATAAATTCCAAACTCCTCAGTGTGTGTTTGGGTGAATGTACACAGGCACTCCTCTATACATTAGCATACATATTGGTCTCATATCTTTTTAAATAATCAAGAATGACATAATTCAAGGAGTCTTTTTGCCACTTTTCTTCACACCATCTTATCAAAACTCAGTTTCAATGAATGATGGATCTTTGCTCTTGATGAAGGAATGAAGTGTTCCCTTACCTTGTGTTCATGTGCTAATGAAGCAGAAAGTTACTTAAGGGGGTTTCTTTTCACTACAGATGCCAGTTTAGTTATGCACATGCTGTTTTCTTATGTTTCCTACTATGTCTCTGTCTACACTCAAATTGTGGCTTTAATGGATAACAGAGGCAAATCTATCTGCCTGATGACAAGACTATCTGCCTTTCTCAGCTCAGCAGGAACAGCAGTGGCCTGTAATTAGTTAAACAATCTAACTAAATATTTGGTTTCAACTTTTTTCTTTCCTCCCCCCACCCCACCCCCACAATGGTTTCTTAGAGCACTTCACCAGCATTTTCACCATTGTGAGTGCCTGCATTTAAATAAACTAAAGGGAGAGTAAGTGTGTGTATAAGGTAGAATTGAAAGTCTACCCCATCATAGCTAAAATCCTGTTGCTTAGTGTAAGAACATTAATAACTTTCAGTCTGTTCCCAACAGGTAAATAAAGATTCCCTACTGCAGTTTTTGGGAGGAGGCATGTACACACACACTGACTTCTTGTGTGTGCGTGCACACTCCTGCCCCAAGAATTGTGGTGGGGTCTTTTTATTCATGGGTTAGGAAGGACTGAAAGTTATGGATTTTCTTATAATAAATAACAGAATTTCAGCCAATATCGCAAGGAATAAAGAAACTGGAGTGGGGTAGCATTCCTTCTTATGAAAAATTGTCAGAATATGAAATATTCTTTTGAATGAAGAATAGCGGTGGCTTTAAAAACGTGCTGATATTTCTGTTTCTGTAGTGTGGTAAGTCATAACTACAGTAAGCCCATTTGAATCAATGGAATTTATGGAGGTATTGACTGACATTACTGAATTTATTCAATAAACTGTGCTGCCATATTAATAAACTATATACTTTATATAGCATTCATGGAATAAATGTTCATAGCCCACATATACTTAGTAGCAGATATATCAGCACAGTTGTGATATAAAGTGGAATAGACTAGCTGCAGAGACAGACTCCACTGCTTTTAGGGAACTGGATTTAATACTTTGCATTATAACAAAAAGAATGGATTTGCATGTCTGAAATTATTCTTGCTTTGTTTATGCTACAATTCTAAACATATTTATTAGGAAATATGGCTGTTGAACATAGTGGCAGAAATCATGTTATTTAGTGTGGTAAGTCACAACCAAACTAGGCCTATTTAAATTAGTGTTATTTAGTGTGGTAAGTCACAACTAGAGTAGGCCTATTTGAATCAATGGAATTTATGGAGGAATTGATTCACTAATTCATTAAGCAACAGGATTCCAGCCCACAAGTCTTTATTTTTGAGTAAATATACATTGCACAAAAACATCCTTGACTTTGATGAATTTAGTATCAAAGACAGAAGATTCTGCTCTAACCTGGGTCTTTTGTACCATGCGAAATTTGGATATCTAATTACTGAAAAAATTAAAATTTGCATCCAGTCGGCAAGTTGATCAATGGAACCCTGGTGCTTCTGTACGCACATATGTGCTTGATTTGGCCTGGGATGACATCTGTGAGGGTAGTATTGAACATTACAACAACCTAAGAGCTATATGGGGATTTGTTTGACCAAAGACCTAAATAAGCATCAGCTTTGCAAAATTAATAGTGGGCTACATCACAATTATTTTATCACAAGCCTCTAAACTGCAAAAGGGTGTAACACTAAATGATGCTGAAGCACTAAGTTAATCAAATTTGACCACATTATTTAGGCTAATAAAAACAAAAGAATGGTGAAAAGCTCTAAAATAATCTCTCCACCCTAGGGCTATTGGCACTGAAATGGCAAAGCTACTGAAGTGTAGGCAAATGTAAAAAGATGCACACGGGTGGGATATGGGGGACTCCTACCTTCACTTAAATGCTAATAGAGTCTGAGGTAGTGGGGAGTAATTAAGAAAGAGGCATTGGTGTTCTGATGGAAAACTCCATGAAAGCGTTGACCTAGTGCACAGTTGCTGTGAAAAATATAAATTCCATGTTGGGAATCATTAAGAAAGGATTCAACAGTGAAATTGCCAGTTTCATAGAGATGTTAAAACACTTTAAGCATTGTGTGCAGTTCTGGTCACTTCACCTGGAAAAAAGGATGTTATAGAGCTATAAGCATTAAGAAAATGAATAGTCCGAATCAGGACAAATAAAAGGAAGTGCTTCATCACACACTCTATAGTTAAACTGGAATTTACTACTGCAAGGTATAGTGGAGGCTATATCTTTTAAAGGGGTTAGATTTTTATGGATAAAACTGTCATGGCAACTAGCTCTGTCATGTGCTTGGTTAATGGTGGGTGACATAGTGCAGCATATTTGAAAAGTACATAACTAGAAAACATAGCATCTTGAGGAAGCTGATCTATAGTATAGAAGTAGCCTGCCAAGATCTAAGGAAGGCAAAAATTGCTCACTCTTGCTCTAGATCCTGGGTTAGATCCAAGTTCTTTCCCACCAGCAAGAGTGCTCTCTAAGATGGGTTCTACTCAGGAAATTCTAGCTGACAGGAAGGGGAGATGCATGATCTTTATTGACTTCCCCCTGCAGCCCACAGTGCCACCTGCCATATTGTTATGAAATGTCTCTGAAGCATCCACTGCAGCAGATTTTAAGGGAATTGATGTGATGGAGATTTTTCTAAACATCCCCCCCCCAATTTTTTTCTGCAAAAATATTCAGTGGATCAGAGTCCTTTCTTTTATGGGACACTTATAATATATATAACCTTGTAAGATTTATTTTCTGTTTTTTAAAAAATAACTTTCTGTCTTTTCTTCCAGTATCCCTTTTCAGCTGCTCCATTCCATTCCCCTTCACCACTTCCTGAGCTTCTTTTTCCTCCCAACGACCAACCAGTTTTTAATAGTTACTGAATATGTTCTGTGCTGATTGGAATTTCTGGAGGAGTTCTGCTAAAAGAAGGTTTTCCCCAGAAATAATATTCTGACTTCTGCAAACCAAATTTCTCTTTTGTTCATAGGTCTTGCTGATGTGACTGCATAACTGAATCACAGTTAGAATATGTCCAAAAAAATGGTGGATTCATAATTTGTCCATGGGTTTTCATGCTGGCATGGTTACAAATAAAGATCATTTTGGAGATAAACTCACTCTAAGCAGGAAATCCCCTGGGGCAGGTTGGAGGTGAGCTACTTCATCAAAAATGTAATTTTAGATTCACTTTGCACAAGGTAAACTGTCAAATCCTTCTTTCTGTGTGGAAATCCTTTCATCTATACAGCGGATGGCTGGGGAATAATTGCATCTTTCTTCATTTGAAAACACAGGTAACAGACCCAACATTAAGTAGTTTCTAGACATCTCAAAATATGACAATTCCACTATAAATCATCTTTCAGGTTGGAAACCAAGTTTACACTTTAATAAGCTGAAATGGGATGAAAGACAGTATAGTAGGTAACTCAAAGGTAACAGGACTGAAACGAACATTAAGACTTGTTGCAGCTGCCTTTTGTAGAAAGATCTCTGACAATATAATGGCTCTTGTGCTAGTAGGCTAATTTGAAGGGTAGGTACTTTCTGTGAAATGTTTTCTTTGGGCAGGTATTTAAGGTGAAAGGATATATTAAATGCTTGGTCATACGCAGAGCTTTTATCTGTAGCTTTGGCTGTGACTATCTGCAGAATCCAAGCAATAGGACTGAGGGGGCAAGGAGCGGCTTGCCAGGTTGTAACTAGATGTGGAAATACAAGATCTGGTGAAAACTGAAGGCAGCAACTTGACTATGTCAGGAATAAAGAAACTGATATTGCCATTGGCAAGTGAAAGTAGTCATTAACTGATGTAGGTGTAAGTGATGTGAAGAAAAATGATATAGTCACAGACAAGGAATAAACTTGTGCTGCCACAAGGACATGGAAGCAGCATTTGCAGAGTAAGCTACATCTCTTCTTGCTTAGCCAAAGAACTGCACTTGGCTTTGGGAATATTGCTATTTGTAGAATTAGCAGAATCATTGACAGTCTTACAGACCATGAATGGGGCCTAGATGTCATGTGGCCTAGTTGAACTTGTTGTGCTCAGGCAGAGCTACAGAAACCCTATGATACCCAATAATGGTGTTTCATTTTCTCTGCTCTTTCATTGCAATGTGCATTATTTAGCATGTTGTTGCTGTTGTGTTCGGATATGGATCTCCACGGTCTACTTCAGGACTGTGTGAGGGACATTTTCCACACTAGTATTTTATGTTGCTCTGTTTGTGCATGTTGACCCAATTCAAACAGGGCTGCGTGGTTGGCCAGCCACCTTAAGCTGCAGATAGTGAGGAACAGATACTGGTGTCAAGATACTGAAGGACAAGGATGGGTGTGAGATGCAGCTGTAATAAACCCCCTAAACTAGCCTACTTGCCTCATGTGAAAGACACAGTCTTGGGTTGGGTTTGGTTTGGTGTTTTTGTTTTTGTTTTTTGAAGGACGATTAAATGACCAGGTGGTTGGAATCTGTACATGGAAGAAGGAGGGGCAGCATTTTGCCTCAAAAAGCAAAATGTTTCAGGCTAACCCTGAACTCAAAATAGTTTTCATTGATTTTATCTTGATGGTTTTTATCTTTAAAAAACTGGAACCTTGCTTTTATATACAGCTGTTCTCCATATGAGATATCTACTTCATCTAATAACAGCAATTGGACTTTTAGTTTGTCTGCTTCTTTCATTGTCTTCAGTTAAAATTGACAAAAGGACAAGTAGTGATGGCTGGCGCTGCCCTCATGTCCTTTAAAGGAATATGAGAATTACTTCAACCCCCTCAGCTTTTGAGGCAGCTCTGGCCTTGTTTGTTTAGAACTAGTTTTCAGATGAAGAGGTTGTCTTTCTTTTTGCCTTTTCCCCTTTCTCAGTAAATGGAAGAAGTTCTTGTTACTTGGCTGCTTCCTAAACAAGTGAAAGATAAGATTTACTGTAACTGGAGCTAATAAAAACCATTCATGTTTGTGTTTGTGTGTGTATATGTTTGTGTTAATTACTTAGTTCTGTCTGAATTGACTGTTACTACTGTGACTTTACTGACCTCACCTTCTATCGGTTTCTCTATGCATCAACCACCCCTAAGCGAAATGAATCATTTTAAGAATCAGCCTATGTTTAGCTCAAAGGGTACTGGACCTTGTACAACTGTCCTTTCAGGCCACAGTGATGAATAGTGCAGCAGCTCAACACAAACCACTTTTGAACTCTGAAGGTCATTTGGAAGCACACATCCTCTCTTTACGAAGAGCCCCTGAAGGGATGTTGATTTAGTGACATCTTGCAAGGTTTGACCCTGATGATCAGCTCTTAGAATATTATAGCAAGAGTGAAATTAGCATAGGGTCACTGGGTTTAAATGTGAGAGAACAATTGTTGAAGTTTGTAAATTATCCTTAAGCTTAACAATGCTGATGGGTCTTGGCAGGTGTTAAGGGTTATTTTGGATTACCCATGTCATGTCTACAGCAGTGTCTTCATGTCTTGACTCTTCCACAGTACAGAGAATTTGTCTAATGGGACAGCAATGAACCTATTGAATTTTCTTACAACATGAGTTCTGAAAGTGTCTAGTAGAAAAGGGTTGGGGTAGTGTATTCTGCTTGCAAAGCTGTAAATCTGAACAAATTGGTCTTTTTATTATAGAATTATACCATATTGTGAGACCAACTCCTTCCTTAACATCCTCCAAATCTTTCCTGAAAATTTATTTTCCTGTGAAGCCTCTAAACACCCTTCTTGTATCAATTTTTTTAAACAAAGCTGGAGTATGCATAACTGAAATAATTGCATATTTCCTGTTGCATCTGTCATTGCATCCAAGAACTTCTGTTGTGGTTTCTGTTCCACTTGTGTCTTCGTGGTCCTAAATTCCTCTGTGGTAGAGATCTATTGGATTTGTTCTTTGTCAAGTACCATATAGTATATAATGTGTTAGTAATGAATGGGTGGTATCTAACATAGAGGCTTGAATGTTTCAATCTATGGAGAGGCGTCACTGTATTTAATCTTTTTGTATAAGAAGGAGGAAGAGTCTGACTATACTCTTCATACATACATATCTCTGTAAACATATTGTCTTTTGAAGAGATACTAAATTATTGATTGTTCTTAAGGATAATTTCATTTAACATATTATTACTTTACAGATAAACATGTTTTAATGCAGTATATTATACTGTCAGAATTATGCATGTTATGGAACTCTTATCAGTCAGAACTGCCTTCACTAGCCATCTTCCTCATGTATAATCTTTCAATCTGCAGCAAGATCTTGGCAATGAATTACTTTCAAACAAGCAGTACATTCTGTGTGTGTTCTAAAGTGTTAAAATCCCCAGTACTGTGTGCAGACGTGTATGGCTGAATCAATATTCCTAGCTCTGTTAAAATAAGATCTCAAGTGTGCACAAGTAGTCAGCAATGTGCTACCAGAAGTATGAACAATCATTTACAGAAGTTACTGCCATTTCATTGCCTGATTCCACCACCACCCCTGTCGCATATGCTTTTGACTTGTTCACTGTGATACTCAAAATATTCACTCAGCTTATGTGACTTCCACTACCCCTACCCAAGGCCAGGCAGGTTTTCTCGACCATAGGCTTCATGGACTTCAGATTGCTAGAACTTGTCTTTATTAGAATCAGGGAGTGAGGTGCACCATTAAGTTGGGTGTCCTGAACCCCCCATACCAGCAGTCCACAGAGAGGCTTAGTTTCCTTCACTAGCCCCCCCCCCCCATTGCCCACTGTCCTTTTACTAAGCCCCAAGTCCCTTCACTAGGACAGCCAAGTCTCCAGTCTGAGTCTGAGGTCAGGTTTGCAGCACTAACACCAGCCATCCAGTGCCCTTCAGGGAGAGCCTGTTACACTGGGCCAATGGAAGTCCCCAAGTCCTAGCAACTTGTCCTGCTCCCTGAGCAGCTGTTGCGTTCACTAGTCATGTGTCTTCCTGTCAGTGCTTCTTCTGTGTGGCCATAGGTCTGCAAGGTCAGGGCTAGGCCGGGCACCTCTACCTCCATTGTGGGGACCTGAGTGGTGTCACAACTGGTGCTTCTCCTCCACATCTGTTCATGGGTCATGAATCAGCAGCAGTTAGTTTTGACCAAGGTTGAAACAGTTCCCAACCTATCCAAGGTTGGGAACAGTGGTTCCCAACCTTGGATAGCCCAGGTGTTTTTGGACTGCAACTCCCAGAAACCCCTGCCAGAACAGCTGTTGGGAATTCCATCCAAGAACACCTGGATGACCCAAGGTTGGGAACCACTGGCCTAGAAGATAGGAGGGGACTCCTCTGAGGCCTCTGTTCAGTCCTCTGACTCCATGTCTGAGGCCAAGGAGACTCCCTGCTTATCCTCATCCTTCCCCTTTAAATTTGGCTGCTGCCATCCTGCCCGACCTCCAGCTAAGTTTTAGAAGATTTGATTTACAAACTGAGAGTTTATGTTGGCTGTTAAAATTCCAATACCTGAAATAACTAGCAGTGCAATCTTACATTTGTCTACATGGAAGTAAGGGTGTTTGTCTGATTACACCGGAAAGGTCCACTTTGCAGGGAGCAATCTCTCTTAAAGTGACCCTTCTGCCTGTCAGGGAATTACAGCTGTGGGACTGAGTCTGAAAAATACTAGTCCTATAGCTGGACCAGAAAGGTCCAGTCTGGGCACAGATCAGGCTCAGGCTGGAGCACATGTCCCTGGAAATAGATCACACTGGACTGCTTCCCAAACAATCCAAACTACAATCCGTTTCCCCACGTGATCACTCCATTAATTTCATAGAATTAAATGAGACCCAGACCCAAAGCAGCAGTTACAACATTGCAGCCTAACAGTTCCAAACTGTACATGTCTACAAGGGACGGCATCCCATTGAGTTCAGTGGAGCTTACTCTCAGAAAGAGGACTGTGCTTTTGAAAGATCTCACTGTTTTCCAACTGCTGGAGATTTCTGAGGACTTGTCACAGTCAGGCATTTCTTTATGGCGTACCAAGGGAAATCACTTGTGTCCTGTCACAGGCAATTTCACTGCAGGTAACATAGGTAATTTCACTAGACAGAAATGCCTAGCTTAAAGAGCTTCTCAGACCCCAGTAGTTAGGAAATAGTGAAGAGCTGGACAACAGAGCAGGCAGTTCTTCTGAATCATGAGGGGAGGGGAGGTGTGAATTGCCAGGCTTCACACCTCGCATCATGAGGTGTGATTGTATCACTTTACCTAATGGCAGGGCTGGTCCTAGTGGGCTTCTGAAACTGTCCTACATGTCCTACATGTGTATGTTGTAAAACTTTAGGTGGGTTCTTATTGCAGGTATTTCCTAGCTAAAGGGTTAAATTGTCAATATAAAACTGACAGCAATTGCCCACTACGGGGTACTTTGATTCCAAAGCATGAGGCAGATATCTAGAAGTTGAGTCATGGCAACTGGACTTCTTTCTTGTTAGATTGGACTGTTGCTACTCATCCAGGCAGCTTCTTCAGTCTGAGGAGAGTTGGTAGTAGATCCCAGATATATCCTCCATGTTGGTTTCACTTCTCCCTGGTCTGAATAGGCTTATTAGAAGGACAAAGGACTGGGGGTGAGTCATTCTCCAAAGAATGAGACAAAAAGCTTCATTTGAAATGAATGTGACTTGCTGCTGAATAAATAAATATGTTTAGGGTCATAATGCACATCTCATATTTGTTTAGGGTATATTTAATAGGCCACTAAAATGTTAGACATTATCCTGTTGAAAAAATAAAACTAAATAAAAACCTGAAAAAGTAGAGTACTCAGATTTCTAAGAGATAAGTGTCTTCCAGTCATATGACAGATTTGGAGTATTTGCAAAAAAAAAAAAAAAAATCATGACTTTATCCTGAGTTGCTCTGAGAGTGGAGATAGTAAATCTCCTACGTATTCTGTATTTGGCGTATTTCACATGGTTTGCCATAGAGATTGACAATGAATGCTCAAAGTAGATTTGAGCATACAGTGTCTAGCACCTTAACTTAGAGGATGAACTCTATCTAGCCCAGTGGTAGGGAATCTGCTTTGTAAGCAAAAGGTCTCAGTTTCAGTCCTCAGCCTTTCCAGACATAGCTAGGAAAGAATCCTGCCCGAAACCTTGGCAAGCCACGGCTGATTGCTGCTGTAATTGTTGGGCTAGACTGAGTGGCCATCTGACTCAGAATGGTCTATAAGGCAGCTGCTTGTGCTCCTGTGTTACCTTTTTTAAAATACAACTTTCTTAGACCAATGACCACTTGTTAATCTTAACCATTTGTGTATGAAACAGAAATGTATATATTTACTGTGATTCATCTTCACTAAATTCATCTTCAGAAATACCTATAGGGGGAAAAGGAAATTAAGTAGGAGGCAGGTAATAAGCAGATAAGCAAACAGTTCATCACATCTGTAGATAAAGAGGTGGACATGAAATTCTAATAGGATCAGACTGACGAAGCTAAGCAAGAGACATCCTTGAACAGCAGTAAAAGTAATTTCAAAGAATGCAGTGTTCACATCTAAACTGATTCATCAATATTACTCTTGTAGTTTTCCAAAGGCTCGAATCTTATTCCATAGATGAGCCTCCCATGCCCACCTCATGTGGACTTCTTAAAACTGTTTCAGTTCTCATTAAACTGATTTACTGGACTCACGGGCTCTGTTCAGCTTCAGTTTCTTCCTACTTTGTTTAAAATTCGGGAAGTGCTGGGGAGGAGGGGACAGGACACTAATGGCTGCACTTGTGCAAATGGAGTGACAGCTGATTTATTGCAAAGGTTATAAAGGAGAAGTATTAAGTGTGTTTCATTCAGCTTGGCAAATCCTGCACAATGTCCAACAAACCCCCAAGAGCACCATTTGGTTAAAAAAAAGAGGGAAGAAAGAAAAGAAAAGAAAAGAAAAGAAAGAACTAGAAGATGACAAAGGGGAAGAAAAGCTCCACCAAAGATGTGCTCTTCGTCTTTTGAGCAATAATTAAGACTGTAAATCACAGGCAACATAAAACAACTCTATCCGACAGAACATGGACAGTTCTGCAGTTTTGCTGTGCTTGTGTGATCAGTTTGAATACCTACACTGAAGCACTAATGGGAGGGCAAACTTCAAAGAGAATTTTTGGCATGAAGGAGAGGCCTTGAGACCATTACACGGATAAAGCAGTAAAATAGACTCCTCCATGCAAATTGGGCGGGGGGGGGGGGAATAAAAGTTTGAAAGGTTTATGTTAACTAAGAGATTTTCTGTCTCTAAAGCACATAGTAAGTTCTGTATTAATTCTTTATGGTAATCTAATCTTAAAATAGCTTTATTAGGATAAAAAAAATTGAGAAGCAAAGCTGTGTTAGTCACCTTCAGAATTAAGTAGGTTGATAAATAGATTTATGTTTTATAAAGCAGTTCATTATTTTATTTATTTATTTATTTTTATTTATTTTAACCATGTTACCTCAGCAAAGTTTTTCCATTAGAGGGGGAAATTCCTGGCCCATTTAAAAGCACTTGGTCTACTGTATCAAAAATTACACACTATTGTTTAAAAATCAGTTATGTACTGTGCTGCAAACAAAGAACAAGCAAACCACGTTTGGAGTAATTAATTCAGAAGTTATGTGTTTTTCCAGAATGACATATTTTCAGCATTAGAAGTAATCTCTCTCTTGTCAGGTTGTCCATTGTTTCTAATTTCTTCAAACACTTGGAATCTGCACCAAACATGGCTTTTGACATAATGGATAATACGGCTGTTGAGGTTAGTTTTGTTTCAAATGGAACGTTCCATTGTAACAAAGACATCCTCTGCTTTATTTCATTGTACAGTATGTTAAGTGTTGGTGGGGATGGGGTGGGGAGCCAATTATATAGAAGCAAGTAATTTAAAAATCTGGAATGATTTATGGTTACAGCATGAAATCCGTGTGTTGTTCACCACATGCATGCACATACGTATAAACACCCTGCTTGGAATATTGCAGTGACTCCCACTAAGAGCTTCGTAGCTCTAACAGCTACAAAACAATACTCAACAATAGTATTGGAATAATATAGTGGGATACCTAGTAAAATATATTATATGCATAATAGAAATGGGTCTGCCTGTTTTTAAAGGAAATATTGTATTATTACTTCGTATGATGTAGCATACTATGATCTTTTTTTTTAAGGACCAGGAATGTGCCAGAGACCCATAGTCTTTCTTCCCTTCACTGCTTCCATAACATATGCTAATTTCTCTTATTCTTACTTTGTAGCCTTGTTCTTGTAGCAGTGACTTCTTGTAGCCTTGTTCTTTAAAACTGGTTTGTGTATTTTGAGGATGTGACTTGGTATTTAACACTAAAAGCCATTTGCTCCATTCTGATTTTTCAGCAAACTGTGGCTAGAAGAAACAAGGACACAAAGAAAAGAATTGTGTACAACAGGGAGGGAGAAAGGAACATAGTTTGAGTACATGGTGTGTGTCCATTTTTTCTGCAGGGCAAAACTCTTCCTGTTTCTCTGTCAGTTTTGGGAGCCCCACCCCTCTTCCTCAGTGGAGCCACCCTTGTTTCACCCCACAAGTGTGTCAAGAGGTGACAAGCTGGGCCACAGTCAGAAATGCATAGTCCATTGTGACATGGTGAGCAAGGAAGTTGCAGTCACATTACCCAGCATTTTGGAACACCAGGCCATTAAATTAGAGGCCCTGGCATTTGCAATGTATCAGAACTGGGCCTCTTTCCTATACCTGGTCTGGACAGTTGGAGCATGATCATCTGGATTATGCCAATGTGTCCTCTGTTCCCTACTGTGATGATGCAGGGAGTATTCCATTTTAATTCTTTACTTGAGAAAGCTAAAAAAAGGAAAATAAAAGGAAGTCACATGTTTTTTGTTTAAACTACCTACATCTCTATTTGTGGAGGAAATAGAATCTTGGGAGTTATTGGCAGGGAAAGCACAAATTAGTTTCCTGTGGTTCCAACACTTTGCCAAAATACAGTGATCACAATGACGATGACACAGTCATAACAAATGGATCACTGTTTATAACAAGAACATAGGATACTACCTTGTACTTGAGTCAGACCATTAGCCCATCTCATCCAGTATTTTCAACACTCACTGGCAGCAGCTCTCCTGAACTTCAGGCAGGATCCAAGTGCAAATCAGGTTTGTCCTAGCTTTGTTTATGAAACTGAATAGCTCACTAATGTGGAGCATCTGACTAGGAAGCTGGAGTCTGGAATTTGATTCCCCACTAGACATGGGCTATTCGTA
Organism: Intellagama lesueurii; assembly: GCA_037013535.1. Classification (NCBI taxonomy): domain Eukaryota; kingdom Metazoa; phylum Chordata; class Lepidosauria; order Squamata; family Agamidae; genus Intellagama; species Intellagama lesueurii. The sequence goes on from JBAJHW010000001.1 coordinate 256,146,534, forward strand.
TTCATATCCAAGCACAACGCTGGGTCCCTTATTGTCGTCAACATGCCAGTCCAGAAAGGAGCCCAACTGGCGCTTCCTCACCTCCCTGCACAGCTGACCACTCATCAGCTGAGCGGGGAGACTCCCCATCCCGCCTCCTCACTGGAGTGGTCGGCTGCTCAGGGAGGAGAAGGGGTGCTGGCCGGACTGTTTCCTGGATTGGCGCAATGACAACGCAGAACCCCAGCGCTGCGTGATGACCAGTGAGTGGACTGACCAGTTCTGGGGGAAGGGAATGGGCCTCTGTGGCACCTGTGGTGCCATGATTTGTACTTGTATCCTCAGGAATACGAATGCAGATAGCCCATGTCTATTCCCCACCATGCCTCCATGGAGAAGAGCCAACCTGTGTGGCCTTGGACAAGCTGCACAGTCCCAGAGCACCCCCAGAAGAAGGGGATGGTAAACCATTTCTGAGTCAGCCCCGAGAAGGTTGCCCCTAAGTCACAATCCATTATTTATTATTGCTAGCCTCTTAATTTATTATTAACTTCTGAAATTAAATGAGATCAGTGTGTTCTGGTATTGTAGCTATTAGTCACAATTTTTTCTTTTTTAGGTTATAATCTTTATAGAATTTAACTGAAAACTTTGATTTCAACTGGATAAACTGCAAATTAAATACATTTAAAGATCTTACACAACTGTGGACAAAATCTGATCTCATTTCACATTACCTTTGAACGAGTCTTAGCTTTTCACATTCACACACAGTTGTTTTCATACCGTCATTTTGCAAAAATAATGATTTTATAATAGGGACTAATATAATAACTACTTGTTTCCAGCTTTTGGTGATCCTTTCCAGGGTTTTCTAGGTACAGCATACTCAGAAGTGGTTTACTGTTACCTTCATTTGGAGACGCTCTGCAACTGTAGAACATGCCCAAGACCACACAAGCTGGCTCTTCTCGTACAAAGCATAGTGGAGAACTAGTCTCCTAGATGCTCCAGCTCACTGAGCTATACAGCCAACTAGGGACTAATATAGTAACATACTATTTCTGGTTTTGTGCATTTTAAGAAGAGAGTTATTTTAAATGTGCTATTTTGGTAGTGAATATAAATTTCCATTAAGAAGCAGAAGAGGCCTAGAAACAAGAATTCTAGAATATATACCTGCAGCAGTAGTTCTAAGGTTGTTAAGAAGCCATTATATGCTTTCTGATTTCACAGTTGCTAATCTTGGTGGTATTTAATGTAAGTGCAATTTTAGTACCTCTATTATGAGTCTTCTAGGTTCCACTTAACCAGTACAGCTTGAAGTCTCCAGATCCCTTCATGCAAAATCAAAAAAAGCCAAATGGACTCAGTGGGTGTGGATGTGTTTTATCACCTGAACAATTATCAGTTTAACAAGCAAGATCATTCTTTCTATCTTTAGTGATATACAGTGAAGACTGAGCAGAGCCTATTTGTTGAAAGCTGGAAGAAGTTCCATGTTCTTTCTACAGTGGAAATAAGCACACTCCCACTGCACTTTCTTATAATCTGTTTGACAGAAGCTTATCAAGCCAGTATTTAACCCATGTCCTTAATGGAAATTAAGAAATGTTTTCAGTTCTCCAACCAAATCCCCTTTCCAATGAAATCTCCATACTGTTTGCTCTCTTCCTGTATTTGTACTTACCATCCTCAAGCAAGCTCTTTCTCCTTTCCTGTTCTCCTCTCATTGCCTAAAGGCATCTAAATGCAGCGATTATTATCTGCTTAAGGCTTTCTTATCTTGCTGTGTGTTCTGCTTAATGGCAGGCCCATTGTCTTCAGCTCAGATACATTAATGAAGGAACCAGGGCAGCAGTCTGATGTCATAGGTAGCTGAAAGGTGACCTCGTGGAGTGATTTCCCTCTCTCCGCCCCTTTCTAAGACTTTTCCAACTAGTCCAGTAGAAGGTTATTGGTTTAAGTAGTCTTAAAAAAAGTTTTCTGGGTTGCATTTGTGTGTCTGGTAAAAGGATTGAGGAAGCTCATAAATATCCTGCTTAAAAGATGTACTCTGCTTCTGTTCTACTTTCTCGCAAGATAAAGACTCTCATCCGCTTGGGAGCAGCTCAGTGTGAAAGTGGTCTGCCCTTATTCACACCTGTGGCAGCTGCCGGTCCCTTATATACCACAGCCAATGTCTTGACCTGTGTAGAAAGCACTGGGGGTTTCACTGCTGTAGAGAGTAAGGCTGCAGTCCTATCCGCACTTAACCTGAGAGTAAATTCCACTGAATTCAGAGGTGCTTGCTACTAAGTAGCCATGCTTTGGGTTGCACTGTAAATGTGGAAGTTGAGATCACATCAGACCTTTAAGTAACGAGACACTTTCCGTTTCATGTTGCACCTTTCCCCTGCCTTTGGTAAAAACCTTCTCAGAAAGAAAGATTGGAAAAATCTGAGTAATGAAAACCTGTATGATTTCCTTATTCATTTATTCATCCCGAAATGGAGGTTTGAAATGACCAGTTTACTGTTCACCTGAGGCTATCAGAGTATAAAATCTGGCATTATATAACAGTGCCTTCTTCCAAAACATATGTTGTCTTATTTCTTATACTTCAGTAGTACTTAAATAAAATTTTATTCTATTTGTAAATGTACATTGAGGGATATCCGATCAACACCATCCTATTCTCTGATATTTTTAGGATCAAAGTCTGAAACCTAGGAGCAGGCCTTCCTGATAACAAAAGGTGGACCTTTTGGTAACAGCTGCAGAAATATTAGGTATCTGATGTAGAGATACTGATGGCTTTAAAGCACAACATTATTTAAAGTCTTCAAGCAGCAGCTCTAAAACATGCATGGTAATGGAAAAGAAAACTGTGCTTCTGGGTACATCTGATTGGTATGTCCCAAAGCCATAATAATGAATCACAAAATTTGGGTTGCTAAGTTGGCAGCATCCCATTCCCTGAGATTTGTGGTTTGAAGTCAGAGACCCAGAGAATAGATCCAAAAACCTGAGATGTTTCAAACTATGTACATTTCTGAAAATATTATTAACCCAATTATTTTTAATCCTTATTGTAGCCTAAATGGAATATTACTTTAGCTCATATGAAACAAAATGATTTTCATAATATAAACTTTACAGAACTTACAGTGTTGTACACTGCTTTCCTTATTTAAATGACCGTTTGTATTCATACCATCAAATATTGTTTCACTTCCATGGTTGGAAATCTTCTCAATGCATTACATGAAACAAAAAATGGTCAAGTCCATGTGAGTTGGAACAAACAAACAAACAAACAAAAGAAGTGATACTACTTGAAACTGAATGACAGTGGGTATCAAGAGTAGAATTATGAACACCTGTTTGTGTTTTGTAGACATTTTCTATCACAAACTTACTTTTTGTCTTTGAAGCAAGACTTTGAATTAATGCATTACTCTGTGAGTGTTCTATCAAAATGAATGAGTACTTTATTTTATAATCTCTATGTACTTTATTTAAAAATGCATATTTATATTTATGATTTGATTATGTAACTTAATCATACAATTTACTGAAAAAGAACTGTTAAAATACTATGCTAGTTTCTGTAATTGTTCATATCATAACATGATATATTGATATAGCAAACATTACTCTGCCATTCCACCAAAAAAAATAGCAGTCATGGGGCCCAAGAAGAAGAAGAACCTGTGTAGTCCAGGAGTAGAAGCAAAATTCTGAGTTAATAATTTTATTGAATCACTGGAAACTTAAAAGTAAGGTAAACTTTTTGAGTTCTCCATAACTCTTCTTCAAGTCATGGAAAGAGTTTGATACTAGTTTTACTGCGTGGTTTCAGTCATCTCCTACCAAACCATCCCTCATAATCATGCAGAATTTGCAGCTGCATTTTCAGTTTCTTTGTCTCTGATTAGATAAAGCTATATTAGCTGCAAAGTAGGTTTGGTTTAGAATTGTTTTTCATCTACATGAATACTCCTGACTAAAGAGTAAATAGGTCTAGAATTGTATGTAACTGATGTGAACAGAACTTACTTCTGAGTAGAAATATGTCACATCACATTGTTAGACAAAATTGTGCAAATGTTATGTTGGCTTGGGGCAATGGAAACTCAAGTTCAGATTCTTCCTTCACCATGATGCCCTGGGTAATTTCATATTTTGAGTAGATACACTGCTAGATTGTAGAATTTGTTGCAAAGTTCACCGCTGGTTGCTTTTATGTAATACTTACTCCACATGATTGTGCTGAAAAGCAATTATGAAGAGATTAAAGTTAGATTTCGGTGCTAGAGAACAATCAGAATCTTGCTATGCTTGAAAAGAAAAGAAAAGAAAAATATAATAATAATCATGCACCCTCAAGTCAATTCTGACTTATGGCAACTCTTTTTAGGGTTTTCCAGGTAGAGTGTACTCAGAAATAGTTTACAATTTGCTTCTTCTGGGGGCATCCTGGGACTGTGCAGCACGCCCAAGGCCACACAGTCTGGCTTTTCTCCCAGGAGGCACACTAGGGAATCTCTCAATCTCTCGCACCACAATCAGATTTGTAAATCAATGAGCTATCCAGCAAGCTGAAAAGAAAAAGCTAAACAGAACAAGAGCCCCAGCTCTCTGGATATAAACTGCAAAGGCTGCTCTGGCGAGTTTCTTTCCTTTATATGGAGTAAGTTTCTCTGCTGACTTAACTTTTCTTACTTTAACATTTATTTGCTTGCCTTTCAAAATGAAAGGGAGATAGCACTGATCAAGTCATGCAATGATTTGAAGGGAAAGGTGCTAAGCTGTCTCTACCATCCCCCGCTTCCTCATTTGTCCTGATGTTGATTGTGAGTTAAATAAAGAGTGTTGACACTGAAATTACTTCCAAGTCTGGAAAATTTAATCAGCAAAGACCTTGGTAGCTATAAATTTGTAGTAGCAGTCCGTAATTCATCTTGTAATTCTATGACAAGCTCTGAATTGCCTGTATTTGGTCACATCACCTCTGCAGATGGTTAATGAAAGACGAGAAGGAACATGAAGGTCAAATACACCAAAATCCCTCTCCCTTTCTGGCTTACTGTAGCACATTTTGATATAGATATATATATATATTGGCTTAGATTGAGTGATACCTCTGTCTGGAGTGAAAGGCATTTCCTCTCACACAGGATTGTAGGGGGAGCAGTTCACTGACTTCCCTTTACCACCATCATCAGGCTGCAGGCCACCATGTTGCATCACATGGTATTTTGAAAGATTCCTGTCATGGTTATAGACGGCAGTGAATCTACAACACAACTGACAAATGCATATGTGAATCAAAGGGCCTTCTGCCATTAAGGGGGATTAATTTAACCATATTTCCTTTTGTTGTTTAGTCGTTAAGTCATGTCAGACTCTTCGTGACCCTATGGACCAGAGCATGTCAGGCCCTCCTGTCTTCCATATTCCATACAATCCTTTGACTGTGTGGACCGCAGCAAACTATGGCAAGTTCTTAAAGAAATGGGAGTGCCTGACCACCTTATCTATCTCCTGAGAAATCTATATGTGGGACAGGAAGCAACAGTTAGAACTGGATATGGAACAACTGATTGGTTCAAAATTGGGAAAGGAGTATGACAAGGCTGTATATGGTCTCCCTGCTTATTTAACTTATATGCAGAATACATCATGCGAAAGGCTGGACTGGAGGAATCCCAAGCCGGGATTGCAAGTTTGACATACTGGTTCTAAATCAGTAAGGCCAACCTGAGATAAATGGTCTAAGTGACTACCTGATAGAGTTCCTCCAGAAATAAATAAGTATTTATTTAAATGCAGTGGAAAGAATTAATACATTTTTATGACAGTCTAGCATATGGTATGAATGGTAAACGAACATTTTTGAAAGAGACTCATCAGGATTGTCTCTCCGTTAGACAAGATGAAGCTACTATGTCAGGCAACATTCTGTCATGTGCCACACTAAAGTAAACGGGGAGAGGCTTCTGCCTGTTCTGACTTAGGCAGTAGACTGTCTTGATCCAGTCCCAAGGGTCAATATTTTCAGTGCTCAGTGACACTATCGTACGGTAGACTGCTCAATATGAAGCAATGGATATATCTTATTTGTGGCCAGTGTTCATGATTTTATGTTTCTTTTCTGCTATTGTGTGACTATACTAGGACAGATACTCTGTTTTATTTCTTTTAAAAAAATAAAGGATAATTACAACCGAATTATTGGAAAAGGATATTTGTTCTGAAAAAAACTTGAAAGAATAAACAGAGGTTGATTGGAAACACATCTAATTAATGTGTTGTTATTAAAGCAAGAAGTCTTATAACTGACATTTTCTTCATTCATTATGAGCAGATAGATATTTCTCTGTGACAGTATTTCATTCAGAAATAAATTCTTGGCTGTCATCTAACAAAGCCTTTTCAGAAGAAGTTCTATTATAATTAGGACTTGCAGAGCTCATTGTAAGATTATATGGTAAAAGGTAAGGTGGGGCTTGTGATAGTTCAAGGGTTTCAAAGTACCACTTACAGTAGGTGCTAAACAGAATTTGGAGTTATAGCCCTTCAGATTCGGAATTTGGAATTTAAAAAATACAGAATTTCTGGAAATCAGGAATTCCGTTACATTCAATATGGATACCATATAGTTATTATTTTCCCCTTTCAAAAACCACAAACAGAAAAAAAAATACATTTAAAGGATTTCCTTGTGTCCTCTGACACCTATCAATGATTGGGTCAAATAAAGAGTGCACACCAACAGTGCCCAGTTTATTAGTACATGATATTGCAGTCATGTTATTGTGCAGCAGAGCAAATCAACATTCTACAAGGCAATTCTAAAGATGGGGGCAGCCCAAATGAAAAAATTATAACTTTGAAACTGGACTTTGGATCAGTACAAAATTTGGCACAGATGTACCAGACAAGACTGCTCTTGCTCTGTTGTTGGTGTGCTTTAAATAAATAAAGAGATAGTAACTCGGGATAGATGCACCCAAAAGATGACCCTCTCCCACCCCATATATAATGAATATGAAAAAAGAAAAACAGATGAGTGAAAGCAACAGGAAAGGCATTTTCTGAAAAACACTGATAAAAGTGAAATTATCTATTTAAAATATTATTGCATTGTTGCTGTAGGTTAATAAGGCAAAAAAACACATTAGTATGACTGGAAAGTGCTACAGCACAACACAGCTTGTGGAGACAAAAGGCAGACAGGTGCTGGAGTTTATATTGTTTTCAAATGCTTTGGATTTTTATTCTGATCTGAAGGTATGTCAGAAACATTCTTATATTTGTTACAATTTCATTTAGAAAAGGAGGAATTATTTTGTGTCACAGGATTGTTGTTTAAGCAAAACTTGTGTAAGTAGGAAACAATGCAGGACATTGGGAAACCAAAGTAGGTACTGCTGGATAACTCAGTAGTTTAGGTATGCTGTGGAGTCAGAGGTTGGGAGTTCAGTTCTGCATTGTTCCTCTTTGATGGGGGGGGGGGGGGGCTGAATGATGATCCATAGAGTCCCTTCCAGCTCTGCAGTTCTAAGATTATTTATTTATTTATTTATTTATTATTTTTTTAGCCTACAGCTCCAAGGTATTCTGGGAGTTGCAGTCCAAAAATATTTCCTATCAACACATGTTCACAGAAGTTCAGAATATAGCCTTGGAATAATGCAATGGATGATGGTTAACTAGATTCATTACCCATTTTAAAAGACTAATCATGAACAAAGTTCGAAATAGAACTCCAACAATGGAGCTTTCAGTCATATGCTTAAGCTATTATATTTTTTACTCTGTCTTACAAATACTTCTGCTTAATCATCTAAAAGTGAAACAATTACAAAGCAATCCTTTTCGAGTGGCAAGAGGGGTGAGAAAGATCCCATGGCAAGGCCAGGGCAGAAGGGAAAGTGCTTTTCCTTTTCCTGCAGAAGTGTTCCTTTAAAATTCTCTTTCCTGTTGTTGATATCAGACAGGAAAACAGTCAGTCCAGTTTCAGGGCTACTTCCCATTGTAGGGCATGTGGGGAGAAAGGGGTCGTTGGTTGTATGTATCCAAAGCCTCTGTCAGTCTATCCCAAATGTATCCATGGTGGTGGAACTTTGGGGTTCTCTGAAAGTGAAATTCTTCCACTGTGAGAGAGCTTGCATCCAGTGAGCCAATAAGCCAATAAGCATGTACTGACAAGATCATACTTGAAAGCAGCTCCAGCTATATGGATAGTTTTCTTGTATTCTCTTCCCAATTTATGCACCTTTTGTTGGAATCCCATCCAGTGTGTGGTGCTGGCAAAGCAGGAATATTTCTACACTTCACATTTAGAGTTCTATCTTTTTTCCTAAGTTCCCCAGTTTTATGGTAGTTTCAGCTGAGCTGATATGGAAAATCCTTGAAGCAGACAAGGTGTATTTGGTTTGCACAATGAACCTAGCTGTAAGGAAATATGTTTGGTCAGTATAGAGTTTTATCACTAGGGAACCAGGTTTTATTGAATGCACAAGGGTCAGAGGGTAAGGCAAGGGAAAATATAAGAAAATAAGGTTATTAACAAACTTATCTTTTGGAGGGATGAGGTAGTAAGGTGTACAAAGTTTTCCCATTCCAGTTATATATAACTTTTCTTTCTTTCTTTCTTTCTTTTGGCCTTGGGAGAGATTTTCAATATTTTCTCCCCTTTTCAGATTAACTGTCAGTACTATTTCTTGTTTGTACACACATATTCATGCACATTAACAATCCAAGTGTGAGCTTTTGAAACACTGTTACTGTTTCTGTTTTCATTTGTCCAGCACCTGCCTTCACATCTTAGGAACGGACTTGTAGCTATCCTTTATCGAGTCATGTCTTCAGTTCATTGTCTTCTTGTTTGCTTCTATGCCAGATTCAAAGTGCTAATGCTAACGTACGAAGCCCTTAATGGTTTGGACCTCACCACTTGTCAGAGCAGCTTTCCCTAAGATCGTCTACCTGGGCTACCCAATCTTCCCAGGCTTTGCAGTTATGGGTGGTAACCCCAAGGGAGGGCTGAAAATCTACCTCAAGAACCGGGCCTTTTTGGTGGTGGCTACAGTGTTGTGCAATACACTGCCTGCGGATATACATCAGCTTCCCTCCCTCTTGACCTTCAGGAAAAGTGTGAAATCTGAGCTTTATAAGGAGGCCTTCAGAAACATCCTCCCCCTGTGTCCCGCGTGGTTGTATTTGAATTTAGTTTACCGTTGCCATTTAGGGGATTTTTTTTCCCCATCATCTTTACGATTTGAGTGTTTTCTGTTGTTGGGTGGATATGTGGGTGGTTTATGTGTCTATTTGTGGCTAGCCAGAGTAGTGGCTTTATATATATATATTATATATATATATATAATTATATATATTAATTATATATATATAATTAATTATATATATAATTGTTATGTACCCATTTCAATTTTGACTTATGATGGCCCTTGCCAGGGTTTCATAGGTATAAAGTACTCGTAGGTATAAAATATTAGTCCTTTCTTCTGGTGCTATTTTAGGACTCTGCAGCTTGCCAAGGCTAGGCAGGCTAACTCTTCCACCAGGAGGCATAACCTACCAATCTGTCAACCTTTGGCTCAGCAGCCAAGTATTCCAACGAGAGATGGGCATGAATTTAAAAATGAATCACCAAATGTGTTCAGAGCTCTATTTGTATTTGTATGAATCAATGCATCCAATAAATATGAATCAATGATTTTTTGTCATTTTTTAATTCGTTGATTTATTTGGCTATAAAATGGCTCCCCAGACACCTAGAGACACGAAAATTGCAGGGAAGCTCCCACTGATTTCTCTCTACAGTCCCTCCCAGTTTGGTGAAGATTGGGGATCAGATGTCCATGTTGTAAACCCACAAAGAGCCCCCCCAGGAAAGTCCCCCCATGCCCATGCACCTAGAGACACCAAAATCACAGAGAAGCTTCTACTGACTCCTCTACAATCCCTCCAAGTTTGGTGAAGATTGAGTTTCCCCAAGCTAGCTGCTAAAGTGCACTTTCCTGGGGGACCCACTTTTTGGGTGTATAATTTGGATGTCTGAAAACCAGTCTTTTCATCAGAAAAAATGTAAATTCATAATTCATTATTTGTTGAACTTGATGAATCACAACAAATCACAGTTTTTCTGATTTGTGACTATCTCTAATTCCAACCCACTGAGCTATTTACCTGTATACCAAATACCACAACATTCCTAGGGATTTGATCATGATTCCTTTCTTGTCCTACTTGGAAATGCTGGGAGTTAAACCTGGGACCTTTGGAGTGCAAAGCATAAACTTTTCCTTAGAACTGTAGCCTCTTCCTCTTTGATTTGCTGCTCATTGTGGATAGACCTTGGAAGATTTCTTTCTGACCCAAACCCTCACAGGAATGTCTATACCAGTGGTTCCCAACTTTGAATCCCCAGATATTCTTGGACTACAACTCCCAGAAATCCTGGCTAGCACAGCTAATGGGAGTTTTAGTCCAAGCCCAAGGTTAGTCTAAGCCATCCAAACCTGCAGAATAGAAGGAAATAATATAAAACAGAATGTATATATTTTAACCTAGGTTTTTTGTTTCCCTCCTCCATCATGAAAGAAGTGGGCCAGAAGAAGCCTAGCATCTGGAGAGTATGTCTGTGGGCAATGTTTTCAACCCCACTAGCACTTCAGTTATGACTCAGATCATAACTGAGTGTTTTTTGGACAAGTACCTGAGTCAAACATATGCTAAAGTTCTGCTGAAGCATTTTAGAAAAAATTACACCATGTTAATAAATGTAATATAGGGATGGTTACGTGTCCTTGAATAAAATCTTTTGTTCCTTGTAAATATATAAAACATGCTTGCTGCATTCCAAAGGAAGACATAAATCCATTTGAAATCAACAGGATTTGTACATGTTCCATGTACTTAAGCCCTGTTAATCTAACTTTCAAAGCATTATGCCTATCAAATACAGTCCTATTCCTTTAAAATCAGGGGGAATCCTGTTAAACAGTTTTATGTTCAGTGATCCTGATCTTTTGGCATACATTGAATCAAGATTGTCTGTACAGCCGTAGGAACACGTTAGATTTTGGAACAGTCAAAGCCAAACTAGAATGGCTTTGGGTACAGAATTTTTGTTTAGCCAAGCCTCCTACTATTCAGTCTTCATTCTTTTCTTTTAAATAGCAGAAACACAGAAGATTGCTTTCCAAACCAGCAGCCTTGCATCAAATTCTGCTCATAACATATAGGAATGTGTGAGATTATGTCTGCCTCTACCCTTTGGGACTAGTGTTCTGGTACAGCTGAAAAAATCTGTTCATTTTCCAAAAGCAAATGAATAGCACATTACTAACATTGTAACCACTATCAGTTGAATTTCTGAGGACCTTCTACAAAACGGATTAGAAAACTGTGGCCTTCAGAATATTGTAGGCCCAGAAATCCCACCATCCCCAATCAGGATGTATTCTGATTACATCTCTCTATCACCAGGATGGTAGGAACTATAGTATAGTATTATCAGAAGTTTGCTATCCCTGTCTGAAACGTGTATCCTCAGCTCAAGGGAAAGTCACTTAATGACTTAATATGTAGTACTCTGTAAAGAATCAGCCCCATTAATATGATGTCCTGTTTCACCAAGACCATTATGCTCTACGATAGTACTGGAGGTAAAAGAACAACAGCAGAACCTCCTGCTCATATCTCACTTTCTCCAGATCAAACAGTTTGGCTGAAATCCTGTTACTTAGCATAGTAATCTACAACTAATGTAGGCCCATTGAATTAATGGGACTTGATGAGTCAATTCCTACATAAGTTCCATTGCTTCAGTGGGCCTACTCTAGTTCCAGCTTTGTACACTAAGTTCTAAGATTTCAACCTTTTTATCACATTCCTAACACTACTTTTCTGTTTCACTATTGCCTTTATAATTTCCTTTATAAATTGTATTTTTAAATAAATCCCCTAATTTTCACTCAAATATATGGAATATTTATATTGAATCTAAGTTGACATGAATAGAAGTTGAATCCCATTCTTACCCTAGATGTGGGGTAAAGTGATCAACCAGCCACCCCCTCATTAACTTAGCCGATTCATTAGTATGTAGTTAGATCAACTATTTACTTTCCTTGAAATCTACTGAATTACAAATTAAAAGATATCCCAATGTTTGCACCAAAATTACAGACTTAATCAAATGACTTAATCAAATGATAGGTTGTTGAATGTTTTTACCAGTTGTGAGTTGTATTTATAGAAAACAGTAAATAAGTACTATGTTTATTTTTACAATGGTAAATTGCATTTTTGTGGTTTAAATATTATCAGAATATCTTCGTGATGGTATTTTATTATTCACTTGCAGTATCTGAGAACTTGTAACCAAGGAAATAATCCCAAAGGTCTCAGATCTGTTAACTAGACTGTACTTGGCTTTGCAAATATTTAAGAACATCAAAATTATCTTGCTGGATCTGGTCCCGTGTTTTGTTTTATCTGTTTTAGTGTTCATGTGAGTAAGTGGAAGGTGTCTAGAAGAATGATAAAATGTGACAACCCTCCTCTGTTATTTGCTTTTGCTATAGCTCTAAAGAATCACTGCTACTGCAACTATACTAGATATGTTGTATACATAAGGTGTTTGCAAAATGGACAAAATCATAGTTTTAGCTGCTTGTCTATTACAGTATGGATCTTCATCTGTCCTTGTTGAGAGTAATCACTGCAAACTGTGGATTTCATGCTTAATTTAGACTAGAGGTAGTTTAATTTTCATTCCTCAGCTGTGCCATGTAATCTTACTTATTATGCTCTGTCCACCACGCTAAAGAGAAAATGAGTAATAGTAATAGTTTGCCGTAGTGAAACTACACAGGAGTTTAAAAACAGGTGACTATGTAGCTATTGCAAGATAATTTCAGCCACAGTGAAACTTAGTTAACAATTAATGTTTTCTGTTGAATCTGTGCTCCTAAAGTAAACACTGCTAGTGTGGGATGGGATAAGTGTTGTTGTCCGTTGTAGACAATGCAGGCTGAAAGCACATAATCTTTTTAAACGAGAAAGAGAAAAGAGCAGCAGTGGTAGTGCAGCAAGAAGTATTTCACTGTCTCTTTGAACACATTATAGGAGGCATCATATTACTAAGACTTGCTATTTTCAAATAAAGAAGGAATGGTGAGGTCTCCAGTGTAAATGTCTTGAAGTTCATAGGGTGACTGGCCTTACTTACCCAGCTGTTGTTTTGCTTATTTAAATGACTGTAGCCTGAGCAGGTGCCAATACAGCATGAAGCTGCTTAGGATGGCTTACATACCTTTGCTTGCCCCACTTCAAGGGGCAAAAAGGCAGAAAAATCTAGCTGACCACATAGTTTGTGTAGGGAGTCACTGTAAATGTCAGTGAATGAAGGGACAGTATGGTGTTGGAATGCTACACTTTCTTTATGGAAGATTAAAAATCTTAGGGGTCAGGTGAATTGAAGGTCTGTAGTCCATGCTTAAAAGCAATTAAATTGTCAACTTGGAAAAAAAAAACCTAGCCAGTTGATGTATTTGCTGCTCCTCAAGTTTATAAGAGTAAATCCTACAAACACCCATGCATATATAAAATTAATGAATTTAGTAAATTTAGAATATTTATTTATTTGCATATCACACATGCAAATTTATGTTCCTAGGGTGGGAACAATCAATTCAAACTAGTTGCTTCTATGAGCAGAGTTTTTCTGTGTTCAATGGAAATGGTTTATTCATTGAGCAACTGTATAGAATCCAAGCCTTCATCTTTAGATTTCTAGTCTATTCCTGCTATGGATAGTATTACTCAAGGACTTTTTATCCAGTGCTGGACTTCAGTAAGTTCAGCCTAAGAGGGCCAGTCTCTCCCTCCCGCTGCAGCTTCTCCTCATTACTCGAGGGTGGCTGGAACGTCTCTAGAGTGTGTTTTCAGTGGCAAGGAGGTCTAAATACAGGATATTGGAGGGACTGAAAATTCCAACATTTCCATAAGCATTATACTAGGATTTAGGCCTAGCATTTCAACATTGTGGCCCTAAGGCTGATGAAAGAAACAACAAATGACAGTTTTATAAATCATAATTTAGATTGATGTTTGTGGATTTGTTTTTTCCTAACCTGTACTAGTTTTTGTTTTCTTGTTTTTGCCCAATGTACTGTTTTGAGCTTTTATTTAGGAGCTTGTCCAAGGTCTATGCAGTTGTGAACCCAATAGAAGGCAGTGAATCCACAGCTATCTAAGCAACAACATTCAAAAAGAGGCTAGGCTAGAGCTAAAGATAAAGCTTCATAGACTTGTTCCTACTTCGTCTCTACTGCAATTACTGGTGATTTGAGATGGGCATAAAGTGAGAGGCTGTTAAGCATTTTCTGTTTCAATTGTTTGAGGTTGTTTGCAATGTAAACTATGTTGTATATTAAAAGATTATAGAAATATTGAGTATGAAAGAAATAATTAAAAATACTCTCAAATTTGAGAAATAAAAATAGATTTGATCCAGAGAAAGATGACAGAACTCTGTTTCCACAGTGGGGCTTTTCTGGCTGTGCCCCCTTGTGCTTCGCCACAGTTGATCCTGAGGTCATGGGATCCTTTGTAAAAGCATGATATGAAGCACTTGAGTGCAGGAGGGCTAAAGGAATTTGGGGGAAATTGGCTGTTTTGTGCACTTGAGTCCTTGTTCTTATAATAGGATTTCGTGGGACTCAAGTCAAGCAGTCCCCACCCCCACCCCAATTATTTTAGATAGGATGTAGTCATTGCTAGGGAATTTCTGACTTTTTGCCCCAACACCATTTGCTTGCAAAGAACAACGGGGTGAAAATAAGTTTCTTAACTAACACTTTTATGACACTTTTTATCAGTTTCAGCTTACTTCCAAATATTTACAATGCTTTGCCTGGGTGGAAAGTACACCTGAAATCTCAAACTCTCATTGCTAAAGAGAATTGATGCTATAGACTGTCTGGAGTACAAAGGTTATGCACTTCATGTTAAAAATTCTGCAGAAAAAAAGGCCAGAGGGTATATTGCAGAGTTGCCAGATTGTTTATGATAGAGGGGCTCCTCTCAACTAGATAATAATAAATAGCTGCATAAAAGGAAGAGTGTCAGGAGGGACGTTAGGAATTTAAGAAGTTGCCTTACATTGTCTCAAACCATTATTCGATGGAGTACTGTCAACTTGATTTAGCAGTCTTTTCTGGTCCTCCATAGAGATCCCTGGTGTTCCCCTGGTGGTCTTCCATGGGGTACTAACCAGGACCAACCCCGCTTAGCTTCCAAAATCAAATGAGATTGGGTGTGTTTAGGTTACAATTATTATTATTATTATTATTATTATTATTATTATTATTATTATTATTATTATTATTATTATTATTATTATTATTATTATTATTATTATTTATTTATTTATTTATTTATTTATTTATTTATTTATTTATTTATTATTATTTAACTTATATGCCACCCACACTACCCAATGGTCTCTGGGCGGCTTACAACATTTAAAATACAATGGATATTAGTCTATGCTAATGGAGCCCTCATGTAAGAAGTACTCACGGAGCCCAGACTTGCTGATATAATGTGGGACTCCTTGAAAGGCTTTTCAGGCAGAAAATATGGCATGTCAATTTTCAAAAGGAAGTAATGATAAGAATGATATTTGCCCATCTATCTTTATATTCTGTCTTCTCATGCTAGGTAATATCAAGTATAATAGTAGGTAATACATAATACAATAGTAGGTAATATAAAATACAGATAGATGGATGGCTTAGTGACCTGGAACACCTAACTGCTAAGCCATGAGTTGGATTCCCAACTGTGCCTTGTAGGAGAAGAGCTGGTCTATGTAGTCTTAGGCAAACTAGGCAGTCCCAGACCACCGCAAAAGATAGGAATGGTAAACTACTTCTGAGTGCTCTGTACCTAGAAAACTCCAGAAGGGGTTCCCTTTAAGTTCAAATTAATTTGACAGCATTTAAATATTAATATAGAATGCATTGTCTGTCTGTTGGTTGGTCACTTCACCTGGAGGTAATTTGTGCATTTAGGTGACCACAGTATGATCCCCCTTAGTGGGATAAAAATTTGGCAAGCACTTGGCCTGACAGAAGTGTATATGTGAGGTTCCCAAAATGTTGTTTCATAATAGAAAAGGCATGTGACTTTTCCAGAAAAGAAGTGTGCTACTGTAACAAGGAAATCATACATTGTATTTATTTTCAGTGAAATCTTTTTCAGTTTTAAATCCCAAGGAAGCTAAGTAGGCTGCTTAACCAAGGACTAATTCTTCAGGGCCTGCTTCTTGTCTCTCAGAGATGGCCAATTGTTTGTTGAGTGATGCAACAGTTTGCTGATCAAACAATTCACTCTGGGGTTTGGAGCAAAAACTGTGGACATTTAACCAATTGAACAATTTATTGCTGTAATTGAAGGGTTTACTTGGTGTTTATTAACTAACCTTTCTGCTGTGTTTACTAACCTATCATGAGAATAACCCTTGGGCCCTGACTTTTATTTTTTAGATTTTCCCTGGGTAGTATTGATATTTCAGGTGTCAGTAGTCAAGGTCAGGACTTTACTTAATCCTGTTTTTATCAAATTCAGCATAATTACTAGGTACCATTTTTCATTTAAAGGGAGGTAGATAGATAATGCCAACAGAGACTTTTCCATTACTTTTTGACAGAGGAGAACTGTCATTTGAAAGGTAGTTTCAAATGCACTGCCTAACTGTTGGGGTTCGTTTTTCTTTATATAAGACGTGTCCGTGTTCCTGTTCCAGTCATTATGGAAGCATAATCATTCACTGGGAGAATGGTGGTGTTGCTGCGTTGTACAGCAGGGGTTCCAGGGAAGTATCTATGGCACATGGTCACTTCTTACACAAATCTATTCAATATAACAATACTGAATCGTATTGGTAACAATAGCAAGTCCCCCCCCCCCCCAAAAAAAGCAGTTTAACTAGGACTAATTGGCCCATTCCCAAAGAGCAGTTAGCAGGCTTATTACTCTAGCCTTGACAGGTGTGAAAATTGGTTTCTTGTAGTCTGTTCAGTAGATACCAAATCCAAACAACCATGAAGTAGTCTCAATCATTTGTCTTCTTGGCTTTCAAGAGAAGTCTCAGAAGTGAATAGCTTATGCTTGTCAGATCTGTTCACCAACAACATATTAGGCAAATCAAAGAAATGCATTCAGAGTTATCATAATACTGAAGGTAGGAATCTTCCTTTTGTTATTTGTTATTTTTGTTTACTAAAGTTATGAATGGGTAGTAACATGGGTCCATGCAGGGAGAATAGCAGCAAAGAATGGGATTCATTTTTATTTTTGGTTTCTAAGGAAAATCTGTTCTAAACAAATAAATCATGTAACAGGTTGGAGAAAGATGTTTCAGCTAAAAGAGCCATTATTTGTATAACTCTATTACTGGGCGGACAAGATGAGGGACAGTAGTATGTGACAGTAAAGGTTATATGAACTGTGTTCTTAAACATAGCAAGTATTAAGTAGGTAGAATCAGAGATGGGAAGATCAGACACTTTCATTGTGTTTGTGTTTCTTAGATTTCCATCAACATTCTGGTTTCATGCATATCCCATATATATATGGGATTGTGTTGGCTAAAGATACATTTTCAAATACATTTTGTGCATGAGCATGTATAAGTAACTAAAATACAATTGAAAACAGTTCACGGTTCACGTTTATTTCATTCTGTTACTCTGGGCTTCCACTTTGAGTTTTAGAGACCCAGAAAATAGAAGATTTTCAGTAATTCAGACAACCTGCCAGCTCTTTTGTTCCTTGATTGTGTATATTCATAACTGTATTCTTTGCATATCTTAAATAAAGTGGAATCTGGGTGGTGAAAAGCAGGAAGGGTGAAAGGCCTTACTACAGTGGTTCCCAAACATTTTCAACTCGATGCTCCCTTTCCTCTCTGATCCTGGGCATGGGCGCCCTTTCCTCATGGGCAGCTCATCCTCCTCCCTCCATTCAGCTCCTGGCCCATTCCCCTAAGCCTTCAGTCTCAGGCAGGTGGGCGAGATCCCTCCTCCTCCTCCACTGCCTTGATGTGGCCTCTAGACTGTGGCACCTTGCAAGGAGGCAAAGCCAGAAAGGGCGGTTTGACCCCTTCGCCCACTGCAGGAGGTAGGTGGAGGGGTGTGGAGCTGGTCTGAGCCACCTCTTGTGAGGGTGGCAACAACTGTGGTGTGTGTGGAGTGCTTTCCTCCCACCACCCCACTTTCCATGGCCTGCTGATTGATAGTCTGCAGAGTTGCGACTAGGTGGAGCTGCTGGGTGGGGTCAGAGACCGTCAGCTCCGTGGGCAGCTGGGAAACAGCCCAGTCCGCAAACAAGCGACCACTCAGAGCGGTGCCAGCACCAGCTACTCCAGCCAGGATGGCCAGGCAAGGCGAGAGCAACACAGCCCAAGGAAGTGGCCAAGATCAGAAGCACTAGGCACTGTGGGGGGAGCTCTGTGTTCCCTTTCCTTTCCCATGGCACCCCTTGGGATCACACCCAAGCATCGCGGCACACACTTTGGGACAGACGTACCTTACTAGCACACTGCAGAAGCCACTGTGTTTCAAGTTTGGTAGTACCACCAGCTGCAATAGAAGCACTTTCATTGAATGCTGAATTGAATAGAATTCTAAAAGTGTATATAGGTAACCAATATGATTTTTAAATGCTGCCTTTTAAAAGTATTCTGCTTTTCATTTTGAAAGAAAAATGTTTCATAAGGACCCTCCTTCCATTTTTATTCAATATTTCCAGTCTCTCCTTTTGAAGAAAAAAAGATTGTCCACTTTTAGTCCCTCCCCAAGTCTTTGAACTAGGGTTTATCCTTGCAACTAGACAAGGAAACGTGCACTTCCTGTTTTAGTTACGAAGAACTTTCGCAATGCATGAATAAAACACAAAGCCTATCCCAAAGACATACATCTGTTTTATATAAGATTAGTCCATTTTAGAGTGTGAGAAATTGCTTAAAGATTATCTTGTAACTAAGAATATACAGTTTATTTACTTTAAAATTATATAGAGTTTGCTTTCAAGAGTCTCTCTGTAATTTTTTACTACTCAGTCAAGTAAGTATGCTAAAACATCAATTGCTGTAAGCAGCAGCGCCAGAAAAGAGAAGAGAACTAAATTAGCCTACAACATAATTAACATCTGCAGCTGTGGTATTAATACAGACCCTCTATAATCCTTCCTGTGTTAGTGCAGATCAAGCTTAATAGATGTAGGATGCCATGCTGTATCCCTTCCAGAGGCTTTTCTCTCAGTCCTATCACCTTCACAGGTATGTCTCATGGGGACACAGGGGAGGGCCTTCTCTGTTGCTGCTCTCAGACTTTGGAACTCCCTCCCACAGGAGGCCAGGCTGGCCCCATCTTTGCTGTCCTTCCGCAAGCAGGCAAACCTTTCTCTTTAGGCAAGCCTTCCCTCAGTGGCTACGTGAGTGTGATTTTTAGATGGATTGTTATGCATTACTGCTTTGACTAGATTTTTGGTACTACTTGTGTTTTCCATTTCTCAGAGTGGTATTTGTTTGTTCGTTTTTAATATTTGTATACTTATTGTTTTTAGCTTTAATATTGTCTTCAAATGATGTAAGCTGCTTCTTTATACTCATTGTTTTTAGCTTTAAATATTGTCTTTTAATGATGTAAACCACCATGTATACTTATTGTTTTCAGCTTTAAATATTGTCTGTTAGTGATGTAAACCACCGTTGTACATTCATTGTTTTCTGCTTTAAATATTGTCTTTCAATTATGTAAGCCATCTTGAGTCCTTTTTAAGGAGAGAGGTGAGGTAAAAATACTTTAGGTAGGTAGGTAGGTAGGTTGGTCAGTCGAGCTGTTTCATAAAAAAAATGCAGCCAAAGCTAGCAGCCCCTTTTCATCTCCTTGAAGGCAAAGCACCTGTGAATTACCATTCCTGAGAGTTTACTATGTCCAAAGATTCCCCTGATTAATCTCAGATGTTTTAGAAGACCCATGAGGTTTCCAAAGTAATCTCTCCTCACCCCATGCCATCAATACCCTGCTCTGTTCATATATTCTCTATGCTTCCTTGCCTTTGTAGGCCATCTGGGTACAGTGGTGCCTCGCAAGACGAATGTAATTCGTTCCGCGAGTAGCGCTGTCTTGCGAAAAAATCGTCTTGCGAAAAGCAGTTTCCCATAGGAATTCATTGCAATGCATTCCTATGGGAACCTCGCAAGACGAAAAAATTTCATTCGTCTTGCGAGGCATCAATCTTGAAAAAAAAATTGTCTTGCGAAGCATGGCCATAGAAGAAGCCGTCTTGCGAGGCACCATAGCGATTGCAAAAACCATTCGTCTTGCGGGTTTTTCGTCCCGCGAAGCGTTCGTCTTGCGAGGCACCACTGTATTACTAAATTCAAAAAAAGATTAACATTATTTATTATGACTCCTAATGTTATAATGCATGTTGTATAGTTACTTTGTTAATAATCTCCTAAACAACTATCTTATCTACCTAGAACTCAGATGACTTCAAAGAGTTACATAGTTTCCTGTAACTCCTGGCAAGTGGGTACCATTAAGCAGATCAATGTTCTTTGAAACACCATTCCTGACGACATGGTGTCACAGAATCCTAAGGATCAAAGGCAACCCAAGCCCAATCTGAACTAAATCTTCTGTTTGTTGTTGTTGTTGTTGTCATTGTTGTTGTCTTGTCTTGGCTACTGCGAATTGCTCAGTGTGGTGTTTCCCTTAAAGAATGCCCAAGAGCTTCAAATGCAACAGTTGTTAATCAACGTGGTGTCAAAATCTTGAGTGCCACCCTGTTTTCAGGGTGGACAGTCAGAATAAAAAATCAACAAATAAATCATAAATCAGTTCTTATTCTTACCACAATGAAATACTTGGATATGAGGTCTTTGAGCAGTTGCTGGATCCTAACCGTCTGGTATCAGCCACCACTCACTTATGCCGCCCCCATGCCCTTTTTAAAACAATTTTAGCCTGGTGCTCTAAAACAGGATAGGCTAGCTACCTCTTGCATTTTTCCACAGTGCCTCCAACATAGCATTACTGGAGTACAGTGGGAAAACTGAAATGGAGATCCCCAGCCACCTACTTTTGCTTGTTTTGAGCCCTGCTGCTGCCTTTTCAGCCACTGCCAGGCAAGCTTATAAAAACTACGAAGGGGGCCTAGCAGAAGGAACTGTGACCAGACCCTCTTAGATTTAAAGCCAGCCTGACTGGGTTGTTTCGCTGCCAGTCTTTATATCCCACCAGTAGGTCAACCAGCCCTTCCGCAATTTTTTATTCTAATTTATTCTAAAACTATAGGTACCATTTTGAGAAGTGATTTTACTACTGAGAACAAAGTTCTAAATTAGCTTGCTTTGAACTCCTCTAACTCCTGTCTTTCCTTCCAACTCTTAACTGTGTCACGTTGCAGTAACTGTTCCCTTAATCTGGGCCTTACTCCTGGATCACTAAGTCTTTCTTCTTGTCAGCTATTTTAACCTCTTACTTAGCTTCATATACATACATTGAAATAAATCCCATCTATTTTACTATAAACGTTTCGGGCTGTATAGCAGTTATATTCTATTACAAGAGAAACTGCTTGGTGTGAGCATGCCACCTAGACACATACACACCGCCACTGAAATCAGAATTTCCAGTCCTCCTGTAGACCCAGAAGTTAAAATGGTGTCCAGAGAAGCCAGGAGGTGGGAGGTCTTTAACAGCTATCATTCCAACAGCATATGGTTTTCAGTAGTACCCTTTTGCACAGCACTAAAAAGAACCCAAGATATTACTTTCCTTGATTTTGAGAAAATGGGTTGAGAAAAATGGAAACTTGCTATTTTTTTCTTCCTTTACTGCTTAGATCTTCTCATTGTTTTGCTGTATCTGGGTGGGCATATCTTTCTAATTTACTTGATTCACTTGACTCTCTTAGCTTAATTTAAGTACTTTAAAATATGATGTTGGTGAGTCTTTAGTAAAAGGCAGAATATTTGTACAATCTGAAGAGAAATCAGAGGCTAAGCTGAAGACCACACTATATAAGATATAAAACTGGATTTAAACATGTCTTTGCATTTCAAAGACAGTTTTAAAAATACAAATAGTAGCTTTTGGGTGTACTGAAAATTAAAAGGTTCTCAGGAAGGTCATCCATACCATTAGGAGCAGTGAAGTAACCACTTCAATCTGCAGGTTTGGGATCTGATAAAAATACAGCAAATTGTTGTGATTATTGTATGGTTATTATTTGTTTACTGTCAGGAAGAGGAATGTGTCTGTATTTTAGGAAAAGGGGAGGGCAGGTACCACTTGCTGCTTGATCACAGACAGCAAAATATGTTGAAGTGGTCATGTAACATATCAGTTGGCAAGTGGCCGTTTAAGCCTTCATTCTCATGCTGCAGTCCTCATGAAAAATGGTCCTTCAAAACTGCTGCTGTTTGTGATGGGAGAATATCGACCACTGCTTAGGAAAGCTTTGGTTGTCACTTGCTTGAATCAAGTGGAGTCTGGCCTAGGTGGTCTATGTGGATTGATTATTTGAAACTTCTGTCTGTCAGCACAAAAGTTCTTTTAGAATATTGGTCCGTAATAACCTATGCTTTCTGTGTTCAGCTAGAGGGAAGCAGTATCGGTTCTCAAAGCTGGAAGAAGGATGATGGCATTTCTGTGTCTTGCATTTAGAAGGCCAGAGGAAATCACAGGGGAAAGGGGAAAATTAAGATGAATGATACCTTAAAAGATTAAAAGGGTTCTTTGCAAGAATGGAGTATTGACTCTTAGGGTCATGCCAGCTGTCACTCTTCTTTGGGGGTGGAGGGGTTCCCCAAAGGACATTTCCAGCAGATCAGCTTCCTGATGGTAACAGACACACAGTCCAAGACTTAAAAAGAAAATGAAAGAAAAGAAAAACCCTTTGCCTGTAGGTCTCGCAGAGATATCCTTTTGATGGGAGGAGGGAAGGAGAAAGCTGCAGGGAATAAATATGTATATAATGAGTTACATTGTTTCTGTGATGTTAGTTGTTTAGGGTATAATTAAAAAGCCCTTACTCGCCAAAGGAGATATTATTATGTGTCAAATTTATGTGTCTAATTTTATTATGTGTCAAATTTTCAAGTGCTAAAGGAAGTACTTAAGGAAACACAGCACAAGTTTTCTTTTCTGTAGTTGTGATGGAAGAAAATGCAGTTATGACGTGCACAACTGGTGAAAAAGAAGCTGTGGTATCACTGGGGGAAAATTGTCAGGAATAGTGGGAAGAGAATCTGTAGTCAAACTCTCTTATATAAAACTGTCTCAGAAAAAAAATCTGTTTCATATCAGCAATCATAAGTCTATTTGTTGACAAGCGAATTACATATTTATGTATGCTATGCATTCATTGGACTAAATCTGATACGACTGTGGCACTTCATGGATTTTCTTCCTTCTCTGCAGCTCTCTGTAGAGCTGAAAACCAGCTCTAGAGGTTTTCTTAGCTGTTTGAAATGGATTTTTAGGGTCTATAAGAGGTTATAAGAAAGAAGGAAGCTGCTTGCTCCCGCGTCTGCCCATGGAAGCAGCTTTCACCAACAGATTTGTCCTGTCAAGTCCTATCCATTAAGTATAAGCACAGCATTGCTTAAAATTCTGGTCTAGATGTTCAAAGCAGTTACGGCTTTCCCAGTTTGTTTCACAAGGTGATTTTCACCTGTTGCTCACCCCACATGATAAATTTGGTTCTGTGGCTGTTCTGCCTGGTTGTCCAGCTGAAAGTTGAGTAGTTCTGATACAACAGTGTAAAATGTTGTTTTGATTTGAATATAAATACCCAGAAACAGGTGGAGAAATTGTGACTCCTTACAACTGCCAATAAATATGCACAATTTTAGTATTTCTGAATGTTAGATAAATAGGCAATTTTTTAGCACACAAAAAATACATGCATGAAAACCAGAAAGGGGTGAAAATAAGTCTGAGGCTTTACTTAAACAGGTAATAAATGAGTGTCTAAAAAGGGAAGCTTGAAATTTTAGATGATAATTTTATAGAATTGATATGAAGGAATAAAAAGCACCATGTCAAAAGTGTGCTCTGTTCTGTTGAAACTGAGCTTAAAGACAAACATAATTTTCTTTTGAGGAAGAGTTGCCTTATAAATTTAGCAGCTCTTTAGGTCGTTTGTGTTCAAAGTAATTTATGTTCAAAGCATTTTACAAAGGTCATAATTACAACGCCCCCATTTCCAGTTTTGCCTAATACAAAGTACAGACTGGTTTGTAGTACTGAGAAAATGTAATTAAAGTGTAGAGAATCACTGCCATGACCGAAAACAGGTTTTAAAAATTATTTAGCATCAGCTGTAAGCTTTTTGTTTTAAAAAGAGAGAAACTGCCCAAAAAAGAGACAATATGTGTGATTGTTTTCCTTCCGGAAGCCATGCCCAGGTGGTGAAAGTTAAGTATTGTTGTTCAGATAAGGCCTAAAAGCAGTTATCCTGAATGTCTTCCCTGCCTTTCTGTCAGATTGTTCCCTATGAATGCAGAGCTGTGGACAGACATAGTCCAGGCCTATTGACAGCCTTCGGAGATGGAGCGGTGAGAATTCTGTGGCTGTATTTTGAATTCAGGCTGCTTCACGTCTCTGACTAGAAATGTAAACTAGTGACACAGAGGTCACAAGTGAGAAGTGGCTTGAATTAGGAAGTCATGCATCCTGCTGTAACAGTGGGAGCATAAATGTGCACCAATGCATGAGCCGTGTCTTATTAACACCTGGGGAGAAAAATACAAATTTCATAGCAAATCTGTCCAAAATGAAACAAATGATATACATGCCTGGATCCATTTCAGTTGGACTTTCCAATGCAATAATGGCAATATTGGTTACATTGGTGGACTGCTGACACTCAGGATTGGATTTGGGGGGTGGCAGGAGCGGGTTCTCCACAACTACTCCAGCCATAGTGCCTCGCCCTATGGAGGCTTCAGATGAAGGTGTTTAGGACTTGGTTGACTCTGGAGGGCAGCATGCTATCTGTTTCTTGGGAAACTGCTAATGCAGCTTTCTAGAAGTTATCTTCTGGTTCTTGCCTACAGATGTGAAGGCTTAGGGTAAAAAATTCTGAAACATGGTGGAGGAGGCACACAGAAATTTTATCTATTTTTTACCCCCAATGATAGAATTCAATTTTTTTTCCCCAGTGTGAAAAACTGAAAATTTGGAGGGAACTTAATGTTTTTATTAACTCTGAATGTCAGAAACTGCATAATATTAAGATTTATATGTAAAGCAGTCTACAGAATTGGAAAATAATAATTTTTACAAATGTTGCAGACACGTACAACATTCAAATCCAATGTGCATTTCTGTACCTGGTGGATGCTGCCATCTTACTGAGAAGAGCATATGGGGACCTTCAATTCATGTGTATTGTAATGAACAGTGATGTATTCACAATTTTGCTTGTCCGAAAGTATGCTTTTATGTAACAAGTTTAGGTTTGATATGAAAATAAGAATTACATATATATATTTTTTCTCAAAATATAAGTGTTTTTCCTGGAGGGGGATGAGAGGGAAAGGTGTGTGTCTCTCCCCCCCCCCCCCCCATGACTTCAGAATTTCCAGAAATGTATACTGACAAAGAGGCTCTTTAAAGCTGTGGCAGGCGCACTTCTAGTGGGATGACTGGGTCATCTTCATTCCTTCACAGGGCTTAGCCTGTGCCCATATCGCCTGGCATCCACTACTTAAGTGGTGGTCTCATTCTTCTCAAAGGTAGTGTTGGCTGTGAGAAGGAGTTGATGTACAGAATCTTGTTGGTGATTGACACATATGAAAGTTAAATTGGTTAACTCACCAAGGTAAACTGCCACTACCTAACAAGGTGTGGGTTATGTTACGAGGCATGCACCCAATTGTGCAACAGGCACAGTCCTGTAATGTGACTATTGCCTCATTAGTTAGCGGCAATGTGCCATAGTGAGTTATGCAGTTTAACTTATGCATGCATGAATAATTAACAGGATTCTGGCCACAGTTGCTGAGAACTTCTTGTATAACAATTCTCATCACTTCTTCAATTACATGTTCTAAGTTTTTAATATTCTGCAACCTAGTAGCTCAGTCTGTTCTGCTTCCACCCATTTAGGTGTGTTGAATGTTTTATTTATGAAATCTCTTTCTTTCCAAGTAATAGCTAAGAAAATATGAGTGGTTAGGTATATGATGAGCTTGGAAGATAATCAGAAAGATGAACAATATGCCCATTAGTCATCTGGATTTTATGTTATCAAGTACTGGTAGATATTAAAAGCAGGGTTTTAAAAAAATCACATTAATACAAGCCTCAGGATAGCAGATATTTCTGCTGGTCTTCTTGCCCAGTAATCTCTGGCAAATATTATTGCAAATGATTATGATTTCGTCCATATGCATCTGTTTATTAGAGTAAAAATGAGTCAATAAGCCTTTAGATAAGAGAGTGAAATAAAGGGAGATTGCAGGAGTTCATTGCTTCTGTATTTTTGAGCCTGTGACTTCCAAAATCAAAGGCCTGCCCCAATAATCCTAATGGATTGACTTCCAAAATTCCTTGGATTTGTAATACTGGACTTGTTTCCCTCTGGGGCTTAGCTGGATTCCCTGCAGATAGATTTTCAGGTTTATAAACTGTAATACCATTTAGTCCAGCTGTAAACTTGTGGTGGATGACTTAATAGAACATTATAGGAAGGGATCACAGTTTACCTAGGGAAGTCCAGTGTATCAAATGGCAAGAGGAGCAGGGATGAGGGAATGGACTTTTCAATTAGTTGGCTGTGTAGCCTAGTTGAACAACTGCCCTGTGGCTAACAAAGCTTTGTCTGTAGTATCAGCTTGCTCCTCATCCAGCAGGGCAAATAGAGTGATTCTGTGGTTGGTCATTAATGGCCTAGTCATCGGGTGGGGGTTTTGTTCTTAAATGGGGGCTTTGTCTTATCCCTGCTGTTTAAGCCCCCTCCAAGCACTCCTCACCTGTCATATCTGTCATACATTTAATTCATCACGCTCTCTGGTCAAAAGCTACACTGATAGTATCAAAAAGGAAGGAGGGGGCTTCTTATAACTTTAGCGATCAAAGGAGATTACCAAGCAAATAAGATTTTAATGAAGAAGGCAGGTTTGTGGAAGGACAATTTACTGCATTGTGACTCAATAACTTCCATTTTAAAAAAAAGCCTTATTTTATATTTCTGCTGCAGCATAATAAGTAAAATGTGTTGTTTTCAGATATAAAGTTTATTGCTTCAAACTTGATTTTTTTGTTAGACGGTTTATTATGAATTTTGTTTATGAAACAACATAAATCAGTATAACTGTTACAAATACTTGTTTGAAATATAGCAAGTTTGCTTGATAGAGCTTGTATTCAATGGAGTACTTATTGTGACTCTAGAGTTCTTTTAAATTACTTGAATATCAGTACTGCCATAAGCACTGTGACCTTTAGCCATTTAAGGTATAAAGCAGGCAAAAATTTTCTAGTTGGGTAGAAGTGTGATATAAAAATGTAATAGTAAAAAGAGTACAAGTTCACAGGTTATATTTGTAAGGCTACTTATCCTATAAATATGGGCTTGGATATCGCCCAGTTTGCTTATACAATTCTCTAGTAGTAGTGACTTATTTTAAAATGTGCTGTATCTTTGACTGCAATTTTTTTTAAAAAAAGTTCCAAGATGTGTATCAGAATAGCAATAGTTTGCATTTGTGTTGTGTTCTGTTTTGTTTTGTCTTTTTGCTGTTTTATTTGACAATTTAAAAAACATTGGTGGATTATCTGCAACAGATGCTACTGCTGCTGAAGGTTGAGTGCAGTCTTAAATGTCCAGAGTCATTCAGGGGAAAAAAATCAATTAACTGCAAAGATATTGAACTGAAAACATAAATAGGAGATTCAGCTATTATTTAATCACATTGTAGTATCCTGCCTAATGTGTAAGTCAGCAGTAGTATCACTTTTTGGCTTAAGGGCTTGCTTTTGGGGGTGGGAGTGGGGAATTAATTCAGCTGACCACCAGTATTCAAGAGAGCAAAATAGTTGAAACCCAAACCAATGAATTAAATATAAGAAAAGAAATTCCAACTAAACATAGTGAAGAACTTTCTGATGGTAAGCAGAGGATTGCATAGAAACACCTGCACTGGATAGCTGTGTTGTACTATCTTCTTCCACTACTCTTCTCTGCCCCCAGTATTTTTCAGAATGCAAGGCAGATGAGCACTAAATATATTTTGATATATGTCTTGAAACACATATGAGTTGGGGACTTCATGCAAAGCTCCATCAGATCCACTGAGATGTGTCCTGTATGTTCAATTATCACCTTGTTAATTTAACTGAAGCACATCTATTTTGTTCTATAAAATGATGGGTGGCAAGGAGTATAAATGGAGAAAAGACATATGCATTGCATTGAATTAAATTTAGCTGGTCAGGGGCTCTCTTTTTTAATGCTTGTGAAACCTTCCTTTATAGCTTGTGAAGCCTCCCTTTATTGCAAAGCTTTCCTTTAACCATCTGTTAAACTGTTACCGCACCATCCTAGCTTCTCAAATTAAGAGCTCATTGGCTATAAAGTGAGCTGCATGAACTATTAGTCTCCAAAGCCGGGGAAGAAGAAAAAAACCTCCTTCTCCGTTACTTGCCAATATAAATAAAACCAGTCCAATCAAAACTTTGGGAAATTTTATAAAATCAACAAAGGAAAGCCCATGTAAACATGTTGTAGACACAGGACAGAGCAATCCACCTTGTTTACATGTACAGTGCTAAGTTTAGTACGTTAATGTCTGGTGGAAATCCATATTTAAATGACAAGCTCTTCTATGATAAGAGTGAAGTGAACAGCCTTTCCCCTTTAAACAAATCTAATTCAAGAAAATCAAAGCACTACAGTCATTTCTGGGTATAAAGGTTTTATCTTGAAAGTAAGGGACTATGTTTGCCTTGTACAGAATAGTGTTACTGAGCCAAAACTCAAGTGTCAGCTCCTTTTACGGGTTGTACCTTTTTCCCCCCCAGTGTAGAAGATATTTGATAAGGTGGGGGGTGCAGAAAAAAGAAAAACCTCTCCAGTGACGCGTGCCAAACACGTGGAAGGTAAATCCTCTAATTCATTCTATTATTCTAGCATTCCTTGGCGGGTAGCCAAGCTAAATATTTCTGCTGGATAAAAATGTACTGCTGTACACAGCCCTCTCTTGACAGAACCACTGACTGTAGCTGAGGGGGCTTTTGGAAGCAAGTGAAGAGCTGACATGTGTGTGTGTGACAGAGAGAGAGAGACCTTATCTATTTATTTATTTATTTTATTAAATGGGAGCTTTATGTGCTGTGATTGGATTAACAGTGAACCTTGGAGAAAGAGGAAAAACAAATTGGGAAACGGGTTTAGCACCCCCACCTTTTTTGTCATCTTCTTTTGGGATTTCCTGGCTGGCTGCCACCTTGAGTCTGTTGAATGTTCTTTAGATAAATCAATTAAAAAGGCTTTAATATTTGGGTGATTGGAGCACAACATATGGGCTGCGGTGCTGGTGTCATGTGGCGCTTGCTGTTAATTGAAATGATTAAGAGAGGTGTTATTTTCTTTAAGACTAATTGACAAATATAATGTAATTGAAAGCATGGTGGGCTTTTACAAAAATACAGTTGAGTCCTCCTTGACAGTGCTGTTCATCAGGCTTTTTGGAAAACAGCAAATAAAAAGGTTGAAAATCATAGCAATTGTTGTTTAATTAACAGATTTGTGAGTGGATTTTATAAATGACTAGAATCCAATTGCCAGTTTATGTTTGAGTAAGTGATATCGCATACATTACAGTGGTGAACTGCAGCTAATTAATGAAGTGGTTGTATTTCTGGACATGCAACCAATCACATGATTGGTCAGCACCTTGTTAATTAGCAGCAATTTGCCTCTGCAACTTAGGTCATTTCACTTACACAACCATAGTTATGTTTTAGTCAATGGCTGAGAACCCGTTGTGCAGTTACACTAAATATAGTGTCTATTTCTTAACTTGTAGCAGTTCAAGTCTAAAAGTTATGCCTTTTGCATAACTGCACACCAGGATTTCAGCTAATTAGTATTTAAATGCCATACAGTGTTCTGTAATAAAAGTTTTTAATTATCTTGGTAATCACCATTTTCTATAACAGTGAGAAGCTAAACTGTAAAATGCTAGTCATGTAAGACCCAGAACATATGAAATTATCACTGTTGGGTCATCTTCTGATTGAGTAATAGATAGGTCACTATTTTTGGTTGCAGGATTAAGTGTGGCCTTAATGGATCATGAGGCCTAATGTTTGAACACATACATAACAAAGAGGTTGCCCACATTTACATCAATTGAGCAGTGCAGGATATTGTCCCATTGCTGTTTTCATTGGGCAAATATAACTGTCTGACGGTGGGAAGCTGTTCAATCCGAGCAGAAGGCTTTCACTATGTAGGTTTTTGCTGTGAGCTGGAATACAAAAAAAAAAAAGCTTTGTAGTGACGGGCACAGAAATATGTCCCTATTAGTCTCCAAATCCATGCTTAAGGTGGTCTGTGATTTCGGATCTGTTGCACACTGCTGAGAATAGTATCAGATACTGGCAGCTATGAGTATTAATCTTCGGCTGCATCTGAACAACTAGAAAGCTTCTTGTTGTTTGTCTTGTCATCCTTGTTGTGTTGAAAGAATAAGGTTATAGAGGCAGAGCAATGAAGCATCTTTATGAGCTTATGCTAATAATCAAATATTGTAACTTTCCTTTGAAATGCTGCCTAGGGAGGTTGGGAGTTGTATCTCAACCAGGTGACGGAAGCCATTGCAGATCTTTTACTAGTGATGGCTTCTGTACATATGGATGAACAGAAGAGACTTGTGCATGATTTTTATACATCACATTGTTCCTCTTTTCTCTTTATACCTATGCATGTGCATGCAGGATAAAAAGTCTTACATCACCTCCTGATCTATTAGGATAGAAACCCAAATTGGGTCAGGAAGGGAAAGAAGAAAAGTACAGAGCTTCCTCTTGAAATGGGCTCCACTTCCACTTATGTGTTTGCCCTTTCATTCTGTAAATTCTGGCTGTCACTGCATCATATTTCTGAGGAGGATGTATATTACCATGTGCAGAGGGTTATGGAATGCAAATGACTTAAGTCCAGGAATAAGAAACTGCTTGTTTAATATGCTTGCTGAAATAGATGTCTTAGGAAGTTGGGAAGCTCCTTGGGTTGGTTTACAATCATAGGCATTCAGACATCACCAAAAAAATCAGTCAAGAGCAATCTTGTGTTATAAAACCGCGGGCATTTATGTGGTTTGCTAATGTGCTTTGTAGAGGATGATGTCAATTTTACAGACTTCCTACACATAGTCAGCCTTTTTAGAAATGAAGCTTTTATACCAGGAAAGAGTTTAACCTGACAAAAACTGTGGCCTGCTTCAATGATTGAAGTGGGCTGTGGAGGGGGAAGTGGCTACCTTCAGGATAGTGGGTGTTCTGAGCAATTATAGCACTATACTTCCTCACTCCCACTTACTTAGCTTAAAGGAAGATTCTAATGCGAATATTATTTTGTTGTGAACTGCCCAGAGTGGCCTGGATAGCTAGATAGGCGGTATATAAACTGAATAAATTAAGATAGATAGATAGATAGATAGATAGATAGATAGATAGATAGATAGATAGATAGATAGATAGATAGATAGATAGATAGATAGATAGATAGATAGATCTGTCTTCTTAATCCATGAGATTTTTAATTCATGGCAAAATGAGTTGGGAATATTGAATTAGGTGCCTCTTTTGCACAACTTCCCTCTGTAACTAGCTAGACCCACAAAAGTTCCTGGTGTGGAGGCTGGGGCTTAGTATCCTGTAGTCCAGTGGCCAGCTTCGAAATGTGAGATAACGAGTTTCTTAGTAGACATGTAGGTGTGTGGTTATTGCCTTCTGCCAAGGAGGTTAGCAGGGGGACAGGGGACAGAACTAAGAGGAAAGCATCCCTTTGTTTCAGACAGAGATGAATACCTGAAATTTTTCTAGGAGCCAAAAGAACGAAATTGAAACGGGAATACTTGGGGCACATGAGAAGAAAAGACTCACCAGAACAGGCAATAATGTGAGGAAAAGTGGAAGGCATCAGAAAACGACAAGGACCTAAAGGAAGCTGCAGCACTGGGTTTACAAGACCTGAGCAGGGCTGTAAATGATAGGACCTTTTGGAGGTTCCTTTAAAACAAAATGGTGTTCATGCTGATTCTTCTTGCTGGGAAATCCTTGTGAGGTCCAGCAGCTGAAATGTGTAGACTATTTAGCCCTGACAAGTCACGTTGCCCGGGGTGCACCACGAGGAGGCTAGTCTGCATGGCACCCTGGAGGTTACTTCTGCATAGGGTTACTCTATAAGTGAAAAGCAACTTGATATTGTATAATGAAAACAACAAATGAATATAGCTTATCCCTGAAAGGGAGGATACATTATTGAGTGACTGGTTCAAGTTAAAATTAGTGGGATTCATACATACAATACTTTTCATTTAACTGTTTTGTTTTCTTTTTCCGTCTTTCTATTTTAAGATTGTATACCATCATTCCACCTTATGAGATGCTCTACAGTACAGGCTTACCATGTAGGTGTAAGAGTATTCATGCATTATATTAAGCCCATTGTTGTGAATCTTCTTGCAGGCCCAAAAGGCAGAGTTATTTAGAAGGAGGTGGGAAAAGCAATAATATAATTCTGTCTACTTGCATGGAATTGTATTTGGCGTTCTTACGTTCAGTTTTCCTTTCCTCCAGCAGGCAGCCAAACTCGGCAGAAAACGGTGCAGATGAACAAACTAATATTTATTTCTCTTGTGTAAATATGACTTAAAAAGAAGACCACAGAGTGTAGATATACTAAAACAGTATCAAGCATATGTTAAGTGCAATGTATTAGCCACAATCAAGTTAATGCAATCTGTATCTAAATGTGGTAATGTGCACAGAATATCTTGCTATTCTGTTAATTCTCTGAATTGGGGGTGTTACCTCCTAAGTGCGATCATCATCATCATTGTCATGTGCCATCAAGTCAATTCTGGCTTATGATAACCCTTTTCAGGGTTTTCTAAGTAAAGGGTACTCAGAATTGGTTTACCATTGCCGCCTTCTGGGGATGCTCTGGGACTGTGCAGTTTGCCTAAGGCCACACAGGCTGGCTTTTCTCCCTGGAGGCACAATGGGGAATTGAATTCCTACTGATACCTGACTCACTGAGCTATCCAAAGCTCTTAAGTGTGATGCCTTACAAAAATACACTGTGAGCGTTTACAAATGATAGTTTTCCTATATTTATATCAGTAAACTAATTTAACAATGATAGTTTAAAAAACTCTGGATATTGGGATAGCTTGATGGTGCTTTGAAACAACTGTCATTAATTTTAAACTCCAGTCCATTATCAAGTAGAAAAATAAGGTTCCATTTGTATGTCACCCGTGTACATTTCAAGGAAATCAACAGTTTAATGATGTGGAAGAGATGCAGCCTGTGATAGAAATCCTATTTGTTATATTTATTAAAAACATTAAGGTACGAGTTCTGCATTTGTCTTTTTACATCCATGAATAGATAAAAGCAGCAAATATATTGCACAATTATAGCTGTGTTTTAATGTTCTATTGTTCATGTACTGGGAGGTTAAATCAAATGCAAACCTGGTTCTGATTAGTCTGTTGTTTGTTAAATATTTTTGCTTATTCTCAAACATTTGGGCAATCAGAATTATCAGGCCTCTGGCCTAAGCACAGTTTATTTTGTTAATTGCTCTTGTTAAGCCTAATTACTGAATGGGGTGGAGTGGAAGGAGAGGGGAGGGGGAAGTTCTCAGAGGAGGAAATTCTAAAATCCAAAGCTCAGTGCCAGGCGGCATTAGATGAGTGTCAGAGTGAGAGGTAGAAAGCATGTATGGTGTGTGTGCATGGATGTGTGGTGTGTGCATGGGTGTGTGGAATGAGTAAATGAATGACAACAGTCAAGACTTATGGACTAAAACCTTGGGATGTGTGAATGAAGATTGGAAATCTGTCCTATATGGCTAACCAAAGGTACTGCTAAACATTATAAGGCACTCTATTCATTAGCTAATTGTGGGTTTGCATGATGTATTTGAAACCTTTTAAATGTCTAGATACTTTTTGTGATTACATATTGTAAGGGTTTTTAAAAATATCTATATGTATAATCATTCCATCATTTGAGCAACTATTATTTGTCTTATTTTTTAAAAAAATATTGCTTTTATAACAGACACAGTGAGTATCTATTAAAACTGATATGCTAAGCAAAGAGCCCACACTGGGTACTCTGTACTGATATTCCCAGTTCATTCCCATATATAGTACTGCATGGATTTCCTCATTTTGGGGGGTCCTTCCAGAAAATATTTTATTTCTCCTTTCTGGTATGGTTACCAATAACAGAATGGTACAAATATATCTGGAGCTTTAGTATGTGTTACCTTTTGTGTTTATGACCAAAAGTTTTATTTCTTGGACTTTGCATGTGGGGATATTGAGTCATACTTTGCTAAAAACCTTTCAGTGTTATGCATCAAATGACATTACAATTGTATACAATGGAGAAAATGCTACTGTTCTGTGACAAATGAGTATTTGGGTGGCACGGGCAAGTGAGTTACATGAGTGATTTTTCCTGACTAGTTGGAGATAACTGCCACGTAAATGTGTTTACTTTCCCTCCCCCATGGTATTTATACTCCTTAATGTGTTGCACCAGATAATTCCGCTTCCTGAGTCCATCTTTCAGCTCACTCCTTTCCTCCCTAGTTGACAAATGGTTTGAGTTTTGTCACAGTTTTATCAGCTGGGCCCCTGCTGGGCGCTGCTTGCCTTTGCTTTTATCATGGAAAGTAAATTATTTGCAATATTCTAACTAGCAGTTGGCAGGTCCAATTTAATATGAACTGCCTGTTGTCTTTTCTTTGCAAAGCCCAGTTGTTATCCCAAATGGAAACAAAAGATTGAGGGCATTCTTTATAACAAGCTGTTCCCTCCTTTTTATTCCACAGCACTTCTTTCCTTATTTAGTTAGCTACAGTTCCATATGCTGCAATATAATCTGAATTGTCAATTGCTGTATCTTTCCCAGTCTCAAGAATGTCCTGTCTTGGAAAAAAGAAATTTTATTTATATTGTTATTAAAAGAGAATATAAAGGACAATTAGTCTGGCATGAAATTGGAGGGAAGATGAGAAATATAATTAGAAATTGATGTATTCTTTTTTTTCCCCTTGAAAACTCTGGATTGAAGGGAGACCAAACTGATTTATTTCTAAAACGTTATTTAAAATAAGTGGAGATTAGTAAAGTATTAGTGGGAAGAGTGATGTCTTTCTGCCAGCCAGCCAGCCAACCTGACTGAGACAATTGAAAGAAACCATCAAATGGCATCAGCGCGGCTTTGCTGGGGGGTTGTGGTACAATAATAAATAGTTCTGCAAGTGTGCCTGAACAAAATGTGTAAAATTTTATGATAGAATTTTAGAGAAGTCCATGATAATTGGGTTCCAAACAAAAACGTAATAATAAGCTGCCATCAGAGGTTCAGTATATAATGTATACATTTCTGAAAAGAAAGGACACTTATGTTAGTTCTGGCATAAAAAGATGACAGTCTAATAACAGTTAGGAAAGATTTTATTATTAGGCATCCTTCAGTCTCGAAAGACTATGGTAAGTTAGGAAAGAACACTGCTGAATATATGGCGGTAGCATAGATGTTGCCCCAAAAATGTTTGGAAATAAATAATTTGATAGATTTTTAGAGCCAAAGCCATTATTATCTTCTTTTCTGATCTCCTGTGTTGCCAACCCAAGCATCCTGAAATTATTAATCAGTCTCTACAAGAGGATTAAATATTCTGTTTTGAATCTACTAAACCCAGATATTCAAAGTTTCCTCTCCTATTATTCATATCAAGATACATAAGTAAATGACCTTTCTCATGACAGCTAGATACGAAAGGTTGACTTGCACATAGCACAATGATGTGATATTTTCTTTTCTTTAAAAATGTGGGAACATTATTAATATGAGTACTCCCACATAAATGTTTTGTCTGAAAAATAATTTGCTTAGGAAAAAAATGTGTAGCCTACTTTGAAAAAACTGTGAGAAACAATGAATGTAAGTAAGGTCTCAAAATGATGCACACTGTATACATTTCAGTACGCAGGCGTGCTCATGTGTTTGCATGCACACATAAGAGCCTAATATGCCATTTGGATAGCCAATATTAATATAGCAGTTTGACTTATCATTGTGTGTCTGCTCTCCTTGTGTGTGTAAATGATGAAAAAAGTACAGTTGAATCACTGATGTTCCAGATTGTGCACAACTGGTTCTTGTTTGCAGATTAATGTATTGTTTGGAGTTCAAGAAATATTGATCAAGGCACTGGGGTATGTTTTCTCTTTCCATTTTTACTAACTCTCTTCAGTGCTGCAGAGGAGGAGGGGAGAAAAGAGGTCCAGATGGGAAGAAGACAGGTCCTGAAAAGACCACATAGGAACTAGGTCAGGTACTCTGCAGATTAAAGAAGCATGCTTCATCCCTATGTGCAGGAGGCAGGGACAAGCAGCACACAATTACAAGGAATTAGAACAGCAACAAGTAGTTCAGATTTATCAGCTTTAATTGTCTATTGTCAAGACAGAGCTGGTCTGTAGATCAGGCTGCTGCCAATGCCTTAATACCTCTAATGGACTCTCCATTGTGGGATTATCTCTTCTAGGGGACAGGGACAGTGTCTTTTTTAAAAAGCTATTGTTTCAGGATATGCCCTCCCACCAAAAAAAGAAAAAGAAAAGAAATACTAATATAAATTAGTGTTTCTTTAGTTTTTATGTATTTTCCAGCACACATGTACAGATGCACAACTCCCTTTCTGCATTTCTTCCTCCAACCATTTCTTTGACATGTTGTCTTTCTAAGGAAGTAGCTGAAGACTCTGATGTGTTTCTTTCAGTGACCTGTATTTTTTAGTGGAACTTAGAAATACCCATTTGAACATTAACCTCTTCATCAGTGAGCTCCCCTGGCAAAACAATAGCCTGTTGATAAAGGAGGTGATAAGCAAGAATGGAGAGTTGCAAGGGAGATCTCAGTTCTCTTTGTTTCCAAAGCTTTCCTGGATTTTGCAAGGCAAACATTTACCACATTTGGAAAGGAGGATAAGGTGTCACCCATTTAATGAGCACAGATATATTTGTCATATATATACATCCAGTTTCACTGGCTGGAAAAAAGATACTGTCATCACCGTCAGAAGAGTATGATCCATCTACAGAGGAGGATTGATGACTTTTCTGTAAATGGAAATATCAAGAGAAATATTGATAAGACAAATATTTTCTCAGTGTGACTTTAGTATATTCAGTTATTCTTAGTCATGAATAGGATTTTGAAATGTGTAATGTTTATACCTAGATTTCAGCTTGCATGTTTCTTCAAGGGCCTGCTGAACTTAGTTAAAAACAATTAGCAGTTGCAAAATCTTGCCTGTTAAGATCACCTTTTATTATTCATTTCTATATGTGATGCAGTCACACCTCTTAAATCATCAACCATCAGTTCTAATTCTAAGAGCATACAGTCTCTATGTCCCTCCTCCCCTCTTTTGAGAACCTTGTATTAAAATAAAGCATGGTAAATATGGCCCAGAAAGCAGAAACTTGGCTTTTAGGCAAGCGGCTTTCAAAAAACTGTTGTGGCTCAATCTTCATCCCTGTTTGTAAAATGGGAAGGAATAGCTGACAATATGTGTCTTAAACATCCAAATAATTCTAAAAATGAAGTTTATTAACCATTATATGGCCATGACATTAGGATTCCTAATACCATATTGAGTTCTTGTTCAGCTACTCAGAAAAGAAACACCATCAATGAGAGCTTGTAAAGGAATTTATTTCATTACTCATTACTTCTACAGCCAAGTTGCAATTATTGTTGCTCTGATTACAGAAGCATTGTTGCATTGTGCATTCCTGGTGAGCTGCTATGTCGTTGCTCACAGAAAAATGCAAAGAAATACTCTCGCTTCCCTCTTATGGTGAGTTCTGATATTACGCCTTCTTAATATTTATTACAATATAAAAGACAAAACCAAACAAATAATATTTCCTTTATCACTTAAAGGGGGATTTCAGAATGGCATAACATTCAAACTGTGGTGTGACTGCCTCTAAAACGCCTTTGAAAGTAACTTAGGTTACACGCTACATCTGAAAAGTAACATTGTAATTACTTCTTGTTAAAGGACAAGTCATGTGACCGGTTTGGAACAAGAGGCTAATATCCATATTTTCCCATGCAGAGCTAGCTAGTCAACCTAAGGATTTTTTTTGTTATTCTTAGCCACCTTTACAGAACTACGTTTTCCAGGATTCTCTGGGGATAGAGAAAGAGTGTTAAAACTAGTTTATGCATATGGTATAGACTCCAGTCTCTCCAGGTACACTAGAACTAGTGTTAGTATAGGTCGTTTGACAGAAGTTAAAGAATTGAACATTCATTTATCCATGAATCCTCATAAACTAGGCAGAAGAACCAATTCCAGTTCTTAGCACTAAATAGTTAAACAGTTTATATATAAAGTAGATTTTTCTTTGTGGGATATTGAAAAAAATGTGGCAAATATGGATGATAAAGTTACATCCCACCGTGGATTGCTACATTTATCTATCTGTCTGACTGTCCGTCCATTACATTGATACTCCATCTTTCTTGCCATGAGCTCAAGACTGTGTCTCATCTCCCCAGGTTTACCTAAGGTCATCCAGTGAGTTTCATAGCTGAGTGGAGATTTGAATCCATCTTTCCTGAGTCCCAAGTCAACACTGTAACTACTACACCACACTGGCTTTCTTGAGACATTTAGTTATGGAGTGTTGTATCTTGCAACCCATGAATGGAAGAATATCCAGTAGCTTTGTTTAACAAAGTGCTCATGCACTGCATGATTTAGGCTGCAATCCCATACTCCCTTATACCTGTGACAAAGCCATATTGAATTCAAGGGGACCTGCTTCTGATTAGGCCTCTGTAAGATTGCAGTGTTGGTTACGTTTTATTTACGAAACACAAGCAGTTAAAAAAACAGCTTTTCAGATATCAGAAGATAGTTTCCATGTGCATGGCAAAAGAGACATGGCAGTCTGGTTCAGAGATTGATGTAATGAATGCGGCACTATTAAAAATGGGGTTGTCAATGTTCAAAAATATTACTGATCAGCCTGTACCTATTGTTCTTGCTTGGCCAAGTCAGAAATAAACTTCAAGAGATTCAGGAAAGGCTGTGATCTAATAATCCAAAATATTTTATAACTAAAGCTCAGCACAGAAAATTGAATGTATTAATTCAGAGCATTTTTTGCTATGAAGCTTAACACTCCCAAACATTTGTGGTGTTGAAACGACTAATACATGTCAGGTACACTTTCAACACATCCTTATTTTGAATCCAGGAAGTGTCTTTCACATGAGGACATCTTGTAGTACTAACATTTTCAAATGGACATTTGAGGTGTGTAATTTGTTTTCTTCCAAGATTGTGTGTTGCTTGCACATTTCTCTTTATGTTGTGCATCTCCCACCCCTGTGTTGCATGACGTAGTTCCTACTGCGTAGCTTTCTATCAAGAATAGATTTGCAATAATGAAGATGAAACACTTTGAATTTGGGATTCATTTGTCACACGTACAGAGCAATGTCTTCTCATTGTTGGGATCATTGTCAGGGTTGCTTCCCAAATATTTGGGACCCTAAAGATGACTCTATGGAGGAAGTGGGGAAATGAAGAGAGTTGTTGCTGCTTTTGATGTGGTTTGACTGTCCCTGACCTTGTTTTGGTAAGGAGGAGAAGGATGTGAAAATGGCTGTGCTTGAATCTCTTTGGCGCTTTAACACCTCTGCAGCATCTTTACAAAAGTTTCATGGCTGAACCCAGTTTCTTAGATTCCATTCTGCTCTCTCCCACTTTTTAAAATGACATTTATGCACAGACAGAAAGAAAATGGGGAGGGGGAAGTCAGCAGCTGCTGCAATTGCTGTTGTTGCTGCTGCTGCTGCTGCTAAAGCTTGAGTAGCACCAAGTCGCTGTTTGAGCTGATAACATCAGAGGAAATGGGGTGGGGGTAGGGAGAGGAATTCTGACATCAGCGCTGTTGAGAGCGACTGCAAAGAGAGAAATGCTGACTAATAAGGTAGTTGAGTTTTTCTGTGAGCAGAGAGGGAAAAATGAAAACATGATTAAAAAGTCCTTTTTCTGAAATGAGCAACAGTGAGATTGCAGATTCCAGATTATAACACCTATATAGCGGTGGCAGGATCCTATGCAAAAGCTACAAGCTCTCAAGTCAGTTACATTTCTAGATACATATATATTTAGAAAGGGACTTGTGGCATCTTTAGGTCAAACATGTTTTATTTGGCATGAGCCTAATTTGTGAACAAGTGAGTTATATCCACAAAAACTCATGCTAAATCATCTTAAGGCAGTGACAGATTTTACCTTCTTGGGCTCCATGATCACTGCAGATGGTGACAGCAGCCACGAAATTAAAAGACACCTGCTTCTTGGGAGGAAAGCGATGACAAACCTAGACAGCATCTTAAAAAGCAGAGACATCACCTTGCCGACAAAGCTATGGTTTTTCCAGTAGCGATGTATGGAAGTGAGAGCTGGACCATAAAGAAGGCTGACCGCCGAAGAATTGATGCTTTTGAATTGTGGTGCTGGAGGAGACTCTTGAGAGTCCCCTGGACTGCAAGGAGAACAAACCTATCCATTCTGAAGGAAATCAACCCTGAGTGCTCACTGGAAGGACAGATCCTGAAGCTGAGGCTCCAATACTTTGGCCATCTCATGAGAAGAGAAGACTCCCTGGAAAAGACCCTGATGTTGGGAAAGTGTGAGGGCAAGAGGAGAAGGGGACGTCAGAGGACGAGATGGCTGGACAGTGTCATTGAAGCTACCAACATGAATTTGATGAATTTGACCCAACTCCAGGAGGCAGTGGAAGACAGGAGGGCCTGGCGTGCTCTGGTCCATGGGGTCACAAAGAGTCGGACACGACTTAACGACTAAACAACAACATGTATGTATGTATGTATGTATGTATGTATGTATGTATGTATGTATGTATATTTATTTCTTCTGTTTTACTGCAACAGACTGTTTTACTGCAACAGTATATCTGAGAAAGTAAATGTCCACAAAAGCTCAAAATATAGCAGTTAGTCTTTAAGGTGCCCCAACATTTTTGTCTTCTTTATTTTTTCTTTTTCTTTTGTTTTTACCTCAGAAACATGTATCTGTAAAATACGTATCTGCAGATGTGTCTGCAAAAAAATATTGAAATGCTCAGAAGTCAGTGTGGATGTGTAAAAAGCAAACATCCCATGGTATTTGCTCCAGTTGACCAATGTATCTTCTCGGTGTTTGCACTCACCCTTGCTTTGTTTAATTGACACTCCAAGGACCATTGAGTAAAACATACAGACCAAAGAAGAAGAAATGCCATTAGAACATTTTGTTGTCTTCTGAACAGCCAGTGTTCTCATATAATTTGTGCAGCTTTCATGACAGACAGAAACTATGATGAAGATGAAAGAAAGACGTCTAAACCAACTCCTATTCACACCTAGAGTAGCTCAATTGAACCAATTGCTGTTTATCAGCCTATTTTGACTGTGGCCAGATTTAGGTCTAAGCTGTGTGTCATACTTGCATTATCACTGCAGCATCACACATAAGCTCTGTCTTTTATTTTTGTTTTTATAGCAGCCTCAGCTTATCTCACAGTCTGCCTTCCTTTGGGGGAAAATTATTTTGCAGTGACTTTCTCCTTTCCAACTCTTATTCTTGCAACAACAGTGTCATAGAGTAAGCTGTCAAGGTCACGTACAGGCATCATAGACTTTTTCTGTCATAGGTAAGGTGTGTGAGACCAAAATTGTTGCACTGATAACTGTGCTAATGAACACTGCTCTCAGCTAGTTCTGTACTTGGCTCAATAAACCCAGTGTTCACAGCCATGAATACTCCACGTTATCACTGGTTAGCCAACAGTGTTTATGTGTGTAATTCCCATAAGCATCATTTCCACCAAATGGAAGCAAAATAACTACTTACATAGTTGATGAGAAAAAATGCTGCAAGTACTATTTCCTGTCATTGAGATACTTTGTTGTATATACCATCTCTGCAATGAGAAGCAATAGAAAATTTGTTAATGGTTTGTACTATCTTGTCTACTTAGCAACGTATATTTAAATAAATTCAGGGACCAAGAAAACTAGAGGACATGTTCATGTCAAAAATGAGACTTTTGCTTCGTATATGTGCAGGGAGAAAGAGACAGCTTCAGTATGACTAGCTATGCTACTATTCCACCCCATACAGTATGACTCAGGGACATTTCGTAGTGCCTGAATAACAAGCATATTTACTGCCTCAGTAGGGCAGCTTTCCATGCTGAGCTTAGATGTCATATACGTTGGGTGACAGACATGGTTTATTCCCATACTAAGGCCAGCCTGGATATCCAGTGTCGTTAATGTTGTTCCGCTGGATTCATATAAAAAGCTGCTGTAGAAGTCTGACAAACAGTGGTCACAGAGTTTTCATTTTAATTTATGCTGATTACAAAGAGAAGAGGTCATTAGCAACCTTCACCTGTGTGATAAAGCCAAACATACCGAGCTCTCCGTATCCA
The DNA here is from genome assembly GCA_037013535.1 of Intellagama lesueurii. Taxonomy (NCBI): domain Eukaryota; kingdom Metazoa; phylum Chordata; class Lepidosauria; order Squamata; family Agamidae; genus Intellagama; species Intellagama lesueurii. Next base: position 256,189,414 of record JBAJHW010000001.1, read on the forward strand.
CAGATTCCTTAGTTGTAAGAATATGATACTGTGCCAGTGCAGAGTTACACATTGAAGCAACCCCCGAGTGGTTAGTAGTCATCCACTTCTCCTCAAGCATCATTTAATTAACCAAGGCAAGGTGGCTGGATTTCTTTGCTTTGAACAAATGTTTCTTCCTACTGCATATCCAATTACTTTTATACCCATCAGCATGTTGCCCTCACCACCTTTCTTGTGGAATTAGGTGCAAGTAACAGTTAAGCCAGGACACTTGTTTGGCACTGTTGTCCTACTTACGTCCAACAGTATGAGTCCTTTTCTATTAGAGGATGCCAAAGGTCTTTACACAGATATGTGCTATTCTCAGTGTGGTGTCACCTAGAATGACAAATAATCCCTTTCACCTTCTTCTATAAGAACTTCAGAGCAGGGATGGTGTGGCGTATGTCTCTAGGAGAATGGTCTTTCATTTCAAACAGTGAAAGAAGTAATCATTCTTGTGAGTAATATAAATCCCTGCATTAAAAGGTACTTTTTTTATATATATATATTTTTATAACAAGGCAAAACAAGTTTCTGCCCACGTAAGAGGAAAGGCAAGATAAAAACATGTCTGCAGTTGTGATGCAAAAAGGAAAAGTAGGAGACTTGTCCTCTGGTGAACCGACTGGTGTTTGTAACATGGCGAGTGACTATAAATGGAGCTGTGCGTCCTCATTAACTGTTGTGAGCTGAAGGATTCCTCAGCCAAGGACCAGGAGCACTGAAGGAAGTTAGACATCTGCTTTGTTTGGTAATGAGAAGTAGGAATGCAATGTCTATGCACTTCATAATAAACAAACAGGACATTGTATGCCATCATCACAGGATGTCCTTCCTTCAAGGCAGCACACTAACATGGACAGGAGGAAAAAGAAATGGCAAGAGCACATGTTCCTCTAATTACTCCACACCAGTGCTTCTCTGAAAAGCAGTATGGGTTTTAAGTGATCCCAACTAAATAAATGGTAGTCCTTTTCTTTCTGTACCATGCCAGTATAGGAGTATGAGTAAAGGAAAGTTAATTTTATGGTCTCCTTTTCCAGCCAATGCTATTTGTAACAACACAAACAAGATTACTACTACTTTGCTATACTTACTGTCCTGGGAATAAGTACCACTGAACTTGAATGAGTTGTACTTCTCATATATAGGATTACTCTATAAAATAGGAAACTGTGTTGTAGTTTTCAAATACAAGAAAGATATAACCTATGAGTCAAATTGGATAACAGCGTTGCATAATTATTATTGTTATTTTTGAAACCTTATGCAGGGCTCTATTGTGTTTTTTGCTTAATTTATAGATAGAAGTAAGGGACAGCAAATCATTGTGTTGGTTTCTTCTAAATCATGCTGTTGGTTTTTTTTTTGTAATGACTAATACATTTCTAGAAGGCAAGAGACAACACAGTAGTTTACACCACCAAATGTTTCTCCTTTCGGATGGAAGCTCAGTTTAGCTGCCAGCAAAATGTTAAGAGGCAAATCTATATTGGTGTGATCTGCAGAAAGGAAAAATTCCTTCTGACTGGATCAGAGTTTCATTGGCTAATTTCTGTGTAAATTGCAGGTATAGCCCCACCCCACCCCTGCTGTTGGCTGCCCTGTGAGTAAATCAGAGATGAGTAGGAAACCTGAGACAGGGAGGAGAAAGGAAGAGTCTGTTTGCCTAACACAGACTGAAAGTATTGTAACATTCAGCCTCCAGTGTTAAAGCAGCAGAAGTTAAAGCAGCGAGTGCAGCAGCACCTGACACTAGAGAGGGAGGGAGGGAGGGAGCCACAAGCAAAAAGAGTTAACTCTCTAGGTGTGAGTCAGTATTACTTGAAACAGGCAAGTGGAAGGCAGGAGAATGTTTACTCTGTAGACATGTTTGCAACTTACCTGAAACATCGTGCTGCCAGCTGGAAATATATGTGGACCGTACCTTGGTAAGAGACTTTCTTCCTCCTTCTGAATCCAGGAGACAGATCGTTTTAGCACAATTTTGAATGAAGATGGCACTGAACAGAGTGAACATGGGAAACATTTTCTTCGGAGCCTCCCTCGTGAAGTTCAAGGGACCTTTGTTTTTCTGATGATTAATTCTTTCACTGGTAGTAGCAACTGCCAGTTCACTGAGTTTCAGAATTACTTCTTTCTCCAAGTCTACAAAGTGTTAAAGCCTTGTGTTCAAATTGTTCCAGAGTATTGGCAGGGGGCAGGCAGTTTTTCAGGGTAATCAAGCCTGTAAATGCTGTGTGAAGAACTATTGAGTTTGCAGATGTGAAATGCTCTGGAAAGGTGTGGAATTAAACTTTTTTTCCCTTCAGACACTCTTGCCTTGTACAAAATACTTCCTTGAGTTGGAAATATGACTTGACTTTGTGCCTGTACAAGTTAAACTCTTTGATAGGATTTGTAGTACATGGATTTTTTGTTTTGGAAGGGCTGTGGTTTAGCCCCATGACTTTGTACCAAAGAAAGCAAAACATTTTCAGATGTTAACAGTATGTTTCTAATAGGCAGTTTAGTTTTATGATATGAGCTGAGGGGCTGAATGTTGTGTGTCATTTTAGACTTTTACTTTTTCACTAATCGTACTGCACTGCTCTTTAAAATGCAGTGTTCTTTTCTGACTAGGAGAAGATCATGGATATTAAATAGTAAAAATGTATATAGGAACTTTGCAAGGTAGGCTATTGTTATTATTCCCATGTTATATGTGGTTATAGACTGAGGCTTGTTTTTGAACATTTCAAGACTATCCATGGTTGTTGTTTCACATTAGGGGCTTTTTTGGCCATACTCGGAGCTTGCTACCACACTACATCTTCAGTGACATCCAGCTGCAGCTTCATGACTTCTAGAATTTATTTAACTACTTCGTTCTGTTCGATGACTATGCAAAACAAAGGGTTTTGTGTGTGTGTGTGATGGTGATGGTGGAGTGTTCCAACTGAATTTTGCTAGTTGTTTCTGGAGGGATGCTGGCAGGATACAGCCTCCTTTAGCTTTCCACCCCAGAGGATAAGAGGATATCAGGGGAGGGAGGGGGATGTTGCTTTTGAAAGTTGTTTGTGTGTTGGAAGCTGGTGGGAAAGTTCAGCCTTCCCCGTTTGGAAAAGGCTAGGCTGAGTTCCGCAAACTTTCCATTTTTAGCTCATTCAGACGCAGACAGCAGTTCCTTCCTTTTCCTTTCCTTGTTTGTGACACTTTTCTAAGGCTGCTTTTCCACAGGACACAAAAGTCTTTGAGTTTTCAAATACCTCCTCCCACTATTCAGATATTCAGGACAGGTTCTAAAAGAAGTGTGCACAGGTGCTGCCTTCAGACACTTAATACATTCTTAGCAACCCAGATTGGTTCAATGCAGGCAACTCAATGTATAGTGCATTTCATGCTGTCTTCTCAGCTACATATTAATGTACTCAGTGTGCTAGTTAAATCACACTGCTAGGGACGTTAAGAATGGGAAGTAAATGTGGCTTTCTTTTCCAGGCTGCCACACTGTGTAGCTCATATATTGTGAATCACAGACAACTGAGAAAAGGGACAAAGTTGATAATGAAAATGGACATGAAGGATGCTGACATGACTGTATGGACAGAGGCTGAATTTGAAGACAAGTGTACGTACATTGTGAACGATCACCTCATAGAGCCCGGCACAGAAGGATGCAATGTAACCCAAGCTGAATCTTCCTTGCCAAGGAACTTAATTTTCAAATATGCTGGAAATGGCAAAGAGGTAAGAATATGTTTGTGAAGAATAAGTACAGCGTGGTAGCCAGATCACATTGTTCTTAAAAATGGGAATGTCCTTTTAGTTTCTATTCTTCATTATTGTTGTTGTTGACATGTAGACACTGCCAGTTTTTAGACCTTACTTGAACAATATAAAGGATTGGGAGAAGGAATGGGTGTTGAAAGTTCAATTTCTAGTATCCTGAACAAGAAAAATCAAACCCTGTGTGACTGGTCCATAGCTATTGGGTTCTCTTTCTATATGTGTGTGTTTTTCTAGATTACTCAAGATAATGGTGGTTCCCAAAATTGCATCCCATACCAGTTTAGAGCTAACTATTTGTAAAATTCTAAGCACATATATCTGGAGGACAGGATTATCTTAAAGATGGATTTCTTACACGTTTCTTGGTTAGAGGATGAAATACTGTAGTTGTATGATGGCATTGCAATGAAACGTGCAACCTTTTTATTATTATTATTAAACTGAGTTTTGGGGTGGCTTTTTGTATGTTTTCAGGGTGAAATTATGGCCAGATCACTGAACCAGTAACCCATGTTTATATGACTTGTTTATCTAGGGCAGTACCTCTTTATTTGTAGCTGGACACACTTATATTTCAGTCTCTGTCTCTTGAATAGGTACATTCCTTGTTGTTGTTTCAGAAGGGCTGGGGAAAAATTAGCCTGGATGAGCAATTGGCTGTCTGTTTATTCCTTCCTTCATATAAAGTAGCTATTATAGTTAGGCGTGATGTTCAGCTGGCTAATAATGGTAGGGACAGCCCATCCTTTTTGTCCCTGTCCTGCAACTTGTTGTGGAACAGCTATAACCTGTGCTGCTACTGTGGCTAAACAAACTGACCACGGTGCTAACAAAGGGTATAGTTATGAAAAGTATTCTAAAGCAGGTAGCATGGAAGGATTTGCATCAGGAACCAAGGTTAAAGTTTCAGCTGATATAAACTGGCATCCTGTTATTATTGTTGTTGGAGAGTGCAAGGGGTGTGCAGTAGGCAAGTTATCTCTATGGATTATACTTTCAAAGTACTGTACTTTGTACTATCTCCCATTCTGTATCCCACCTAAATTGTAAGCTAAGGGAAACAGAAGCTTTAAAAAATATTTGAGGTACACTGTGCCTCCAGTTTGGTGAAGAAACTGTGATGCCAGGACAAATAGGCTGAACTCCTGACTGATTAGTCTGAGTACAAACCAAAGATGAAGATACTTGCTAATGGCAATTTTTGTACTGGAATATATCCACTTGGTTTAAACTTTTCTGCCGCATCAAAAGTAGGGGGGGGGGACTTGTGGAGGGGAGCTTCCTTGCTCTGTGTTGGCAACTTAATTATGTCTGCATAATGTGCCTGCACATCTTGAAGCGCTGTTCGTAGAGTATTGCCAGGACAGTTTTGAACAGAGTTTTTCAGTTTAGGAAAATAGTTTAAAGTATCTACACAGAGTTTCTTGTTGTCTCACATAAAATGTTGGGTACTTGAATCTTATCACAGAATCTCTAGATAAAACAATTAGATACTTTTCATTGGAGTTTCATTTGATAAGTAAAAAGAAAACAGAAGGTTCTTTATATCTTACCTCCCTTTCATGACCAAGATATCTAATTTTGTTTATTATATGGTGCCTGAGACTTAACTGTCTGGATTTCACTTGATTATCACTGGTTCTTCCCACCAGAGGGGAAGCAGAAAAACAAAATCTGTTTTGTTTCCATGGATAGCATGATGCTTTTAAAACTCAATCATTTTAATCCTGATCTACAAATAGGTTGACAACTGAACCTTTTAAGTGTACATGGGCGTAAAACTTCTGATAAGTTCTGAAAGCCATATTATTTTTCTGTTTCCTTCTCAAGATTTTTTTAAAAGATTACTCAAACAGCCATCATATATAATGATGCAAGTGATGAGTTATATTTTTATTGACAAAAGCATACTTACAAAATATGAGTCTTTTCAGTCAGATTTGTATTTAGGGTAATGTGCCTGTCTGTAGACTTCTAAACTATTACATCACAGTGCCTAGAATATATTTTGAGTGGATAGCTGTTTGTACCTAAGTTTTGGTTTTGGTGGTCTGCCATTGCTTTGCTAAGGCTTGGATCCCATGGTTTACTGAAGAAGAAAGAAATGCCATAACATGTCATGTGGATGATTTTTGTTGAGGATTATTTTAATACATATCTTAATATGTACGTACGTATGTACGTACATACATAACCTTTTTTAAAAAATCACACCTTTATTGTCTTTATTAAGTAAACTAAAAAGTTGTTAAGTATGTGTATGCTTTTTTGTGCCTTTTGGGTTGGCTTAAAAAGCATATCACCTCCGTATGGATTTTAGAATTTGTTTTGTGCCAATACCCCTGCTTTTGTTTTTTGTTTTTGTAATGTTACAAAATTTGTTGGCACCCTTTTAAAGGAAATTGCTTTAGTTCTTGTTATTTGAGGTTTTATTTATTGTGGGCATGAATTTCATAGTATGTTTAGCTCTTTGATTTAGTGTTGAAAGCTAAACTATTTCTTTCAACTGAAATTAGTACCATATAGGGTACAAATTGACGTCAGATCTGCACTGTCAATACTCCACAATGTTAATTTTTTTGTTCATTTCTTTATTTGAACATATTTCTGTCAACTTTCCAAACTGGTTTCCATTAACATAACAATAGGGATACAATAAAAATTGTGAAGTCAGAACAATACCTAGATAAATCATTCAAAGACCAAAAAAAGCAGTAAAATAATACACTCCCAAAACACAAGTAAACAGAAAAGTCAAAACCAAGTAAATCTCCTGGACAGAGTTTTCCAGTTGTAGGCTGCCAGAGGAAAGGAAAGCCTAGCTGAGGATCATTATGAAGCATCCACAAAATAGCCCCAACACACTTAATGCCTAGATAAGTTCACACAGGAACTTCAAGGTACCTTGGCCCAAACGATCAGCACTTTGAATTGAACCCAGAAACCAGTCTACTAACTGAGCTTTAAGCATGGTACTTAAAGGTAGCTTATGAACAGTGCATTGTTCATTGTTACAGCTGTCTTTAAGAACTTCTATATTGTTTATTTGTTCTTTTTCTGAATCATCTTCGTAACCAACAAGTAGATGAAGGTGGCTCACACAAAAAATTAGAAGCATTTATGTAAAGTAATGTGTTGGTCTATTAGTTACACATCTATCACACATCTTCCCTAGGTGTAAAAACATAGAACAACTAATTCTGTTGTTGTGTATGTGTTATGAATGAAACAATAGGAAAACATTTCCTCTCACTCCACCCTTTAAAAAAGAATAAATTATAGGATGTAAGCCCTCTCTGTGGCCGCATCATTCATTCAATCAGGGTTGCTGAAAAACAACAGAATGACTGTTCACAGTTTTAAAAAAACACTAAAAGAACAAGTTATACTAATATCAGGGATGTGGAGGCTAAATTAATAGGGAGTTAGAATTAAATCATTCTTGTTCAACACATGGCCATCAAAATCCAGTTCCTATTTGTTTTAACTTTTATTTTGTTCAACATGACATCAGTCCTACTAGAAGAAGTTAAAAGAATATGAACTACATCCCTCCTGTTATCTGATGGAGGTTAGTTCTAAAAGAGAGTAAGGAACCTTGAATAAGAAACTGTGAAGTTCTGCTCCTTATCTTAAGATGTGTTTCATGGTACAATCTAGAGACAGAGACAAATGTGGTAAAGTAGCTGAAAGGTTGGTGATGCCCATAAAGTATAGAGGGAAGTAGCTTCTGTAGAGACAGCTGAAGCTTAAGGGTACTGAAATCTTTCAACTGCTCACTGAAGTGTTTATAAAAAGCATACAGTAGCTTTGCTCCAGCACTAATTCATTAGGACTCTGGTCAGCTCCAACAATTGTCTTCTTTCCTGAGTTGGCAAACATGCCTTCTCTTAAAATTGTCTTTATTTATTCTAATTACTTATAGTCACCATACCAACAGGTGCCCAGGGTGATATACAAATTAGATAAAACAACAGTGACAACAAACTTTTTTAAATTTGTAAACCGCCCAGAGTAGACCTTTGGTCTAGATGGGCAGGATAGAAATCCAATAAATAAATAAATAAATGTTAAAATCCATTAAAAGCTTGACGGAACAATGCATTTTTTTTCTTCTTGACCCTGTTTTGTGGACTTATCAATGTAACCTCTCTAGGTTGTGGGATTGATATAATTAGTTATGGGAATATTTGTATGGAAGGAGGCAGTCTTTATATCCTGGCCTCAAACCATTTAGGGTTTTATAGGTAACAACCAGCACTTTGGATTAGGCTCAGAAAAAAACTAGAGGCCAGTGAATCTCAACAAAACTGATATTACATTGTTTGTAAAATTCATGCCAGATGAGCCTAGCTGCTGCATTTTGTGGTTGCTGTAACTTTTGAATATTTTTCAAGCATACCCCTGTTTACAGAACACTCTGGTAGTCTAGTTTGGATAAAAGTATAGACCAAGGCATGACCAGGTATGCACTCCCCAAGGAATATGAAGCTGGCACTCACACAAATCTGGATGAAAGTATCCTTGACATTGCAGAAGCAGCACCGGTGCTCAAGGAGCACTTCCATGCAGTGAACCTGATCTCTCAGAGAAAGTGAGAAGATATTGGTAGTCCCCCACTTGGATTTGTTTATCTATTAAACATCAAGATCTCCTCTTTGCCTGAATAGATCCTCAGTTTGTTTGCCTACGTGCTGCAAAACAACAGTTCAGGACTTCTACAGCTTTCTCAGCATTCCATGAAAAAGACAATTTGTTTGCAAAATATGGGTTGACCACTTCCATTGCCTCCATATGCTACAGAAGACAGAGATAGAGCTCCAAATAATTCCCTAAGACAAGAGACTGACTAATAGTCTCTTGGCACCACTGTCTGGGAGTTTTGAGCCAGACTAGTCTGGAACCACTACTGAACAATTCCCTGATTTCCATGTCAGTTCAAGTGCTCATTGACATTGGCTACCACTCAGATATCAACAGAACTAATGGAGTACATGCATTTACCATGTAGATCATCCTCTAGTTCTCCGTTCCCAAATCAGGTCTGAAAACTAGATTGGAAAAGATCTATATGATCAGCTTCTTCAAAGGAAGGCTGGAGAATAAGTGCAAATTGAATACAATGTAATAGGGGTACCTCTACACATCAAAGTGTTGAGAAAAACATTCTAATCATTTCTGTAATACTAAACTAAGATACTTGATATTCTATTTGCTGAGAGAGAAGAAACAGTAAGGTCCCTTTATTTCATGATGGTGGTAGCTGGACTTCAAAGATCCTTGCAGGATGAAGTTAGTGTCACTACATACCACACAGATATTGTTTTTTGGCGTTATGGAACTGTGTCTTTTTTCTACATGTTAAGTATGTATGTTCTTTTAGAATTGCTAGTTATAAATGTAAGAAGCAGAGTATTTAGCTGAAAGGGAAGGAATAGGACAGTGTGTGTGTTGATATCATGGAATACAAATATGGAATTGAAGGAAAATAGAACCTAAAGAAGCATTCTAAACATTCATAAGAACTCTGATTAGTTTTTGGAGAGTTTTTAACATATGAACCTGATATGCTAACTTCCAGAGTAGGTGTGCTTAATGACACCTTGTGGATGAATGTGAAATATCAATTATGCCTGTGTTTCAGTGGCCACTAAAGCTTAATTAAATTCTGCTTTGAAATTTGTGATGATTGTCTGATGTTTGTGTGGAATCCAAAGGCTTTATGAGTGCAAAAAAAAAAAAAAAAAAAACAAGCATGGCAATAAAATAGTATCAATTTGCCACAATAGGAATAATTCTGATTTTTTTTTTCTTTAATCCTAACCAAAAGTCTTTTCCTGGTTTAGGTGAAAACGCAAAGTTCTACAGAACTTCAGTAATGCTCAGAATTCCTGTCTTAATACCTTTTTTCCTGAAACTTCATAGATTTATACCCAAAGTACAATTTAGGTACAACCATTCTATAATACATTTGTTCAAGCATCTGCTTAACTACCAATTATGAATTATGGTGGTATTGTCCATGTTGTGAAAGAGTTCTGTGCTATTTTCAGTGTCAGAGTAATGTGGCATCACAGAAGCCAGCAAAGTGAAGGCCTTTCCATCATATGAGAAGCTTTTATCATAATAGATATTGCCTATTTGTTGCACATAGTCTAAACATCTTCTCTCTAAATCCCACTTCCAGCATCCACTATCTCAGCCCTGGATGCATGCTCATTTTACTCCTAAGCCAGAGAAATTCTTTTTCATAACAGCAGATCTAGTACCCTAACAACTGTAACTCCCGATATGATTGCCTCTGATGGACTCAACTATGGCCCACCAAAAAAATAAATTTTAAAAAATTAGGCCATAACATGTTCTTCAGGTGCCACGGGACTCTGCATTGTTTTTGCTGCAAACATACTAACATGGCTGCCTGTCTAGAAATCCAGTGCCATTATATTTGCTTCGTAGAATGTTGTGCAGCTGCCTGGATATTACCTGTGAAGCGATTGATTGATAAACAAGTGACAGAGGCTTCTCCCCCCAGCCCCCTCCCCAATCAGCCATGTCATTCTTTCTCTCTTTCCCTCTCCCCTCCAGCAGTTCTCAAATTGTGTTGGGATTTTTTAAAAAAATCTGGCAAAACAGTGCATTCCCCCCCTACTCGGTTTTCAGAATACTTGAGAGAGAAAAACAGGCAAGTCAAGTAGTATGATCTGGAATGGTATTGTAGCTTTGCTTTGCTTTGACCTGTAATTGTATTGTAGTTAGTGCGTTGGACAGGGGCTTGGTAGGTCCAGATTCTAGTCTTCAGTGAGCCATGAAACTCACCGGGTGACTTTGGACCAGTCAGTCTTTTTTGCTTGCATTGCCTGGGTGTTGTGCGATAAAGAGTGAGCAGAGGATGTCACTTAGAAGTCAATGAAGGAAAGCTGGCATAGAAGTGTAATAAATAAATAACTGGCAGGATAGGGAGCAGCATTCCCAGCTCTTATTTTGGCCACTAATATTCATAGGCCACCAATATGCAATATTCCTAGCAGATCAAGGAATATTTGCAACCTGTGCCAGATGGGGTTACACTCCCTCTGGAAACACATGTACGCAGCTTGGGGGTGCTCCTGGATTTGTCTCTGAGCTCCAAGCCAGCTGCGCGTTTCTTTAGAGGTCTGATCTGGCCACAGTGTCACATGCCATAGTTACATCTTGGATGGATTACTGTAACACGCTCAACATGGGGCTGCCTTTTTAAAGTGTTTGGAAACTTCAGCTGGTGCAAAATGCCAGCAGCCAGATTGTTAACTGGGACTGGTTATAGAAAACATATAACCCTCCTGTTACAAGAGGTCCACTGGCTGCCAGTCTATTTCCAGGCACAATTCAAAGTGCTGGCTTTAACCTATAAAACCCTAAACACAAAGCCCTAAACAGCTTGGGCCCAAACTGTCTAAAAGACCGCATCCCTGTATGAGCCTGGCCAGAATTAAGATCTTCAGGGGAGGCCTTTCTCTTGGTTCCACGACACTCACAGGTGTGCTTGGTGGGGGCACAAGGGAGGGCCTTCCCTGTCACTGCTCCCAGACTCTGGAACTCCCTCCCATGGGAAGCCAGGCTGGCCCCATCTTTGTGGCCCTTCCACAAGCAGGCTAAGACCTTTCTCATCAGGGAGGCTTTTCCTCAGTGACTGGCGGCCTGAGAGGGGTGGGTTGTTTTTTTTCATGGATTGTTGAGGTCTGGTTTTTTTTAATGTATTTTAGTATTGATTTTATTGACCATTTAAAATACAATACTTGTTTAATTCTTTTGTAGTATTTGTATACTCACTGTTTTTAGCTTTTAAATATTGTCCTTTTAATTGTTGTAAGCTGCCTAGGGTCCTTTTATGGAGAAAGGCAAGGTAAAAATATTTTAAATAAATATAAATAAATAGGCCACCCATTTGCTATCTCTTCTCCTCTCCCCTATACACACAAACACTATGTTTCATGTGGATAGGATAGCTGCTACCCTGTGATTTTTCTGAAGCACTTTGAGCAAAGAATAAAATACTGTTGGGGCATGCTTTGAATGATTGTACAAAAATCCCCTGTTTCTATTTGACAAGTTCCAAGTATATCGATTCCTAGACATTCTGAAAACTTCAACTTAATTCAAACAACATACATTTGAATTAAAACTAAAATATATCTGTGTGTGCTTTGTAACTTCCTAATTGTAAAGTATATTATGGACAAATTGCAAGCATACTCTAAAGACTAACTGTGAAGTTTTCTTAAAAAGTTTAGCAGAATGTAAATGAAGGCAGTTGGGGAAAGCTAGAAGAACATCTGCCTTTTTCACCCTTTCTATGAAAAATGCACAGGAGTGTCAAAAATAAACACAGTCATTGGGCATGTTCCTTTGTGTACTTGTTTTTGAAAGTCCCTCTTCATCATAGATGCACAGTTTGTTTATTCTTTTTTTAAAGGCTTTACATGAAACTCTTGCCATAAGCTCAGCAGTCATACTCAGGAGAGGAAAAAAAAATTATAGTGCTGCTCTATGTCTCATTAAGAATTCTGCTCCACCACCTTAAAATTTGTTTAACAGCCATTCCCCAAGAACCCTGGGAGCTGTAGTTTTATAGAGGGATAGGGATTCTAACAGAGAAGCCTCAGGATGTCATACAACTACAATAACTAGGAATCTTTTTTTGTGGGGGCGGAGGCTGCCACAACAATTACCAGATGATGTGTATGTACTAGAGACAGGACTTGCTAGATTATTCACTCCTGTGTGAGTTAGCACAAAGGAATCATGCAACACACTGGTTGGCTACAGTTTGGTCAGCCCAGTAATGCTAATTGTGGACTCTTGCAACTATCTGTCAGTGTTAAATAAGGCACACCAAACTTGAATACCTGGAATTTTGAGATTTCAAGTTGTATTCTTTCCAGTCCAGGTGTGAGATAGTTACGAACAAGCCAAGGTCGAGAGGTGATCTCAGTGGTTCCCATTTTTGTGACCTGTGAAGGAATAAGCCATTCCACAAAATAAAATCCACCTTTATATTCATAAAACAAGAAAGTTACCTTGTCCTTCCAAATTAAAAATGTAACAGTAATTATAATGAAACAATCTATTTGATTTTTGAAATACTTTGTATATTCTATTAACTTACAAAATCTACTAATTTATTAACCTCTGCAGCATTATAAGTAGACTTGAACAAAGAGAGGAGGTACTGTGGTATTTTGTTTTAGTTAATGTGCTTATTTTCAAATTTAGGTAGAATGGCTCAGTAATGCATTTGTATTTTCTCATTATTTTGGCAGGCGTAATGAAACTAGTCAGTGTGAGAAGAACATGACTCATTATCTCTAACATGAGTGTTTACTAAGTCTGTGGAACAAATGTCTTCTGTTCATCCCCCCACTTTCCATTTAAGCTGCAGACATAAGTTTTTTTAAAACCCTTATTCATGTTTCCTGGTTTACTAAGTTACTTTGTTTACACATTATTTAGAGCAAATTAAAATTTAGCTGGCTTACTGGAGGCGTAGACAAGAGGTGGGGTAGGAAAGCCCCACATTTTCAGCATTGTCTAAGGAGATGCTGGCAAACATGCCTTTCTGATAAATAGCAAACTGATTCCGGATTTGTGGTCCATGGGGGTAATTACTGGCAAGGAGGAAGCCAAAGGGCCACTGTATTTTAGAGCTGGACACACCAGAGCTTTCACTTGCAAGTCCTACATTTTGTTGATTAAATCCACATTATGCAAATGAGAGTTCATGTCTGAAGGCAGCAAATGCCCCTGTTTTACAAATGATGTTTCCATTACAATGGATGATGTCCTTTCTCCACTGGGTTAAGTATCCAGCCACAAGGATACTTGACCCCAGTGTAATAGAGTCATGTAGATAAATAGATAATGCAAGATCAATATGTATGCCATGAACTGCTTCCATTGGTTTTTAATTCCACACAGGAAGTCTGTGCAACATCTTTTAATGTGAGCTCTGCATTGTGGTTATTGTCCCACAATTCCTATCACATTCTATCTCCCCCCCCCACCCCCAGTTCATTCTTCCATGGATATTCCTTCTTTATGGAATGGAGAAAAAACTTAGCACTGAGACTTTTAGTCATCCGTGCTTCTCAGTTTTCTTTTTCTTCCATTTTCCAAATCCACTTCAATGGGATACCATTATGTATAATATTTGTTGTATAATTCATAGCCAAATGGAATCCCAAAGTTATTGCTTCCAATATTTTCAGAGGAACAGAGGATGTTAAAATGAACAAACATTATTTAAACTAAACAATAGTTTTGGCATGTTATTTTTGTTCTGTAGCATTAGTATCAATATTGAAATACATTTTACTCTAGAGAGAAAGGATTGGGGGAATTCCTTTTTAAATCCTGCTGATTCCCTATAAAATAGTAGATAAACAAACTATTAGTGTATTTGCTTTTCTCTTCTCTACCTTTTTATTGTGCATATTCTTCATGACATAAAATTATTTAAGTAGTCTGTTATTCTGCTTTTCTCCTTTCAGGTTGTTGGAGTTATTAGCAAAGACATAATCCCCAAAGGAACACGCTTTGGACCCTTGGTTGGTGAAATCTATACCAGTGACACAGTTCCTAAGGATGCAAACAGAAAATACTTTTGGCGGGTGAGCAAAGAAAACAAATCAGTCTTAACACAAATTGGAATGGGCAGTTTTTTGCCCTAAGTGTAGTTTGGAGGTCACATACACTGGGACAGAGGCATAAAGAGAATGAGGGAGAAAGAGCAAAGATTGTTTAACATCTTTCTGCAGCAGGGAAATAGTATAGGCGAAGATCACTCGAGTAAGCAGGTTGAAGCTTCTCGAGTGGCTCCTCTTGGGGTCCCTTCTTCCCAGGCACCAATAGTGATGGCAGAGACCAGTGCCAGAATAGCAGTCTTTTCAAAGCTGCAAAAATGCATGGGGCTCCCTCAGAGAATTATACAATCATAGAATAAATTGGAAGGGGCCTGTAAGGCCATCAAGTCCAACCTCCTGCTCAGTGCAGGAATCCAAATCAAAGCAGATCTGGCAGATGATTGTCCATTTTCTTTTGAATGCCTCCAGCATTGGAGCACTCACTACCTCCTAAGGTAATTGGTTCCATTGTCGTACTGCTCTAACATTTAAGAGGTTTTTCCTGATATTCAGCCTAAATCTGGCTTCCTGTAACTTGAACTCATTATTATGTGTCCTGCACTCTGGGATGATCAAGAATAGATCCTGTCCCTTCTCTGCATGGCTACCTTTCAAGTATTTGAAATGGCCATTCCCCTAATGGAAATGCATCACTAAATCAGCAACTTTTTTTTTTTTAAAAAAAGCTCTGTTTTGAAATGTATTTTGGTGCTGAAAATTGGTGGAGAGAGATTGATCTAGGAGCCTAACCCTGTTTTGGAGTTCTTCATCATGCAGTTATCATGGGAGAGAGAAATCTCTCCTGCTGCATCACCAATTTCACACACTTCCACATCTTATGGGTGGGAGGTCTAAAGCAAGGAACCTATGCATAGTTCCCTAGTTATTTTATTGTATTTTATTTCATTAATATCCTACTTCACCCCCAGAAATAGGACCCAAGTCATCTGAATAAGTAGACTTAAAAAGACAAATCATCATAAATGTTAAAGTATTATTACACCAATTATAATATTACAAACAGATTGCATTAAAAGTCATTAAAATATTTTTTAATAATAGTAATACTAATTTCAAAAGATAATAGAAAAGTACAACAAATTATTTAAACCACATGGGAAATGTCAGGGATGAGCAACTAGGGGTGTCATTGCCCTGCCCATTCTCATCTGTGCGGTACAGATGAGTGCTGTAATAGGCTCTGTGTTCACTGAAATACAAGTGAATGCATGGAGAACAGGGAAGTGTGTCATTTTTAATTTTGCCCTCCACATTATTGTAAGATCGTTTTTTAAAAGGTCTGTTGATTTGTGCACTGCCAGGTATTTACCGCTGTTGTGTACCATGTCATTTACTACTACAGTGATCCCAGAAAAGTGATCCCAGAAAAGTTCTAAACGGTTTTTAGTAATATTGCTCAGCAGTTGATTAAATCTCAAACAGTTGATTAAATGACTAATTACTTTTTGAAATGCTTAACGTTTGCAATAGACCAGTTCCCTTGTATCCAGTTTCAGTTATAGAAATTAACAGGGCCACTTCCTAAAATGCCCGCCAAGCCTGCTATCTCAGGATGTCCCTGTATAATAATGGGGGCACAGGGAAATAGCACTTAATGCTAGGTTTGGACACACACTCACTGGAGAGCTTTGAGACAACCCATTGACTCTCAGTTTACCTTAGAGAGTTGTTGTGAGGTCAAAAATGTATTGGGGGGAATAGAACTTACAAACATGCCATATAAATAAAATATTCAGTCATCACATGCTGTATATAATATTTGCACTTCGATGACTCATGGCATTATTGACAGGTTTCTTTGTGCAAAAACAAATAACTAGTTGTACAAATAAAACCCAAGCACATTCTGAGATATCACATCATAAATGCTTTCCTGGACTATACTGTTTCAGACCAGAAAGGGAGGAATTCTCTGCCCATCGAATGCTACCACATCAAATAGAACAGCTAACCACCTAGTTAGTCTTCTCCACTTTTCTGTGATAGAACATTCAAATACTGTATGAGCACATACAAATATTTCAGAACTTGTGAAAGTTTGTACACAGAGTACAAAGAGGATTTGTTAGCTCTGGGGTTTGTGCCTCTGTGGCCAAAAATCCAATTTATGTCTCTGTAAGTAAAATCTTTTAGTCATAGCAGCGAATTACCACTAAAATTAATGAGATGCCAGCTGCATTCCAGGTTACGTGCCCATTGGGCACACAACCAGGAACGCGATGAGCACTTTGGCAATGAGTTTGCTTCAGCATAGGCATGTATGTCAGTCACCAACAGGATTCTGGCCAGGGTGTATGACACACACATACTATAGCTGAATGTGAACCAGTGTTCTTAACTAGAATAATTGGGATTCAGATGCTGCTCAGTTAGAACTAGTCTTGGAAGAGGATTCTGACTACCTAGAAAGATGTTATTGCAGACTTTCAGTAAGAAAACTGTCATCATGCTTGAGTTATTTGTCTTCTGAAAAACACTCAGTAAATGGTGGGTATAGATTCTTTTGATTCATATTGACTTAAGGAGAAAATATTCTTTCCTAAGAGCCCGAAAACAGTCTTGCACATGCAAAGGAAACTGTAGAAAATAATTTCCCACATGTCATATAAAAGATATCCCAGTCTAACTGGCAGGAAGAGGAACATCTGTTGTTTGTAAGCGTACACGTTCTCTTCAAAAATATACCTTCTAAAAAGAAGAGGCACGAATATGCTGTGCAAACTCCACAGTGATGTTATTTCTTGTAATTGCTCAGTATGACTCAGCACATTTTTAATCTTCCTTATGATGCATGGAAATCTGGTGAGGTGACAAAATAAAGTTTTATGATAGGCCATGGGAAGCTCACTGCAGGGAAGCTTTTTTTTTAAAGACAGGATACAGTAAATTGCATTAGCACCGAAAGGTGACTGGAAGGCACTTTATCTGGCCTCAAAAAGTAGCTTCCATTTGTTAGAGAAGTACACAGCAATGGAACTCTTTAGTTCCTGGAAGTTTGCAAACTGGAAGTAACAGACTCCTCCTGAAAGCACAATTCTTCAGGCTTTGTTCCATCTTTCTCATAACAAGAACACCGCAAAATCTCTCAGGCTTCTTTGATGAACCCACATGTATTTCCTCGGCCTCAAATGACAGGAAGTAAGAAAGTGATTATGGTGTTTATTGCCTGTGTTAAAAGGCTAGCTTTGTTGCTGTACTATTTTTTTAATGCCTTCTCAGTTGATTCTTACATCAAACAGCATTCAAATGAAGCTGAAGCTTAAATTGCATATTAAAAAGCACAGTGGGACATGGTGCAGGGTTGCATTTTGGACAACAGAAAACCAAATCAAATCCTTTCCTAGCTGTGACACTTAACTGGGTGGCCTTCTGGAAATCGCTCAACTGACTGCTGAAAATAAATTGAAATAATGAAGTATATTGCCATTTACCCATAGTTTTGGAAACAATACAGGAAAGAAACAAATATTTTTTTGTTTGATTGTGGTGATTTGGGGAAACATAACAAGACCTACAGGTTCTAGAAAATATGCCATTTCCCTCCACATGATAAACTGAAAGCTTTTATCCCTGAGAATAACAAAATGTTTGTTCTACCCAGCATTCCATAGGTGCAGGGTTGTAAAGAGCTTTCTTTACTCGTTTTCCTAATTTCAGGGTCATTTTGGGAAACAGAGATATGTGAAATCACTGCATTGCTTATTCTTCTGTCATCTGCAACAGCCATATTTTCTTGAACATGCCTATTGAGAAAGGAAGGCATTTATCTTACTGTCATAATCTGGCCTCCTTCCAAATTTCTACTTAGTTATGACATGTACAGTTCTTCTTACTCCACCCAGTCGTTCAACAAAAGGGCTCCATTCCAGGTAGGAGCAAGTGTTACTTCAGGACTTAGGGTGGTGGATGTTTGCATATTTAAAACTTGGGTGGTGGTAGCAGGAAGCTACAAGTGCAAAGACTGTTGAGATGGGGGAAAACAAGTAAGTCTTGGTTGTGACATAACAAAGCTAATCAGTCTTTACAAAAGTGACTCACCATATTATTAGTAGCACACAGTGAGTTGATAATGCCACTCGCTTCTTGATGAGCAGTTCTAAAGTATACATTCTTAAAGTAGAGACACTGAATGCTGAAGTAAAGTAGTATTTTTTTTTCATTTGAATGCTGTTGCAAATTAAAGTATTAGTTACACAAATAACAAAAAACACCTGATTTGTAACTTTCTAGTGGTCTAATTAAGGTATTGCCTAACCCAGAACTTTGCTTCTCTGAATGGATCCTATGACTGTCTTTCAAGCAAGGTTGTTTCTATTATTGCCTTACACAGTTCTCCTCTTTCCTGCAGATTTATTCTGGTGGTGAACTCCTGCACTTCATTGATGGATTTAATGAGGAAAAGAGCAATTGGATGCGATATGTAAACCCAGCTCATTCTGTTCAGGAGCAGAACCTGGCTGCTTGTCAGAATGGAATGGACATCTACTTCTATACCATTAAACCCATCCCACCAGGCCAGGAATTGCTTGTGTGGTATTGTCGGGACTTTGCAGATAGGTTGCACTATCCTTCTACTGGAGATCTGGGGATGATGAATATCGGTAAGTAGATTATAAGCATGCTCACCTGCAAACAAAACATCCTAATTACACATCCTTCAGCAATGGGGTCTGACTGATATGGCGCATAATTATGTGAATGAGTCATTTCTACTGCCAACACAGATTGCAGTAGAAGGCATTTTAAAGAGAAAAGATACCGTTCTGATTAAAAGCACTACAGCTTGGCATGAGAAACAATCATATCTATATACAGTGTTGGGGAACTTTGGCTGCATGGCCACCTGAACATTCAGTTTTGTGACTTTGTGAGGCTGTCAATCTTTTGTTCCCACGCTGCCGATACAGTTTTTGTCATATCAGACTGTAGGAACTCACAAGTGATTATCAACATGCCAGGTAGAAAACTTAGGCTAAAAATGATAAACAACATTTTTAGTATGGTCAAGAGTGGTATAGTTCTCATACCTCCATGACAAGCAATTGGAGCTGCTGGGGAAATCTATAGACATTATTACACCGGTGATTAAAAAAAAAAGTGGTGATTTAAATACTGTAATATATTTGCTTTGAGAATTTGAGTTGGGAAGCTGGGTTTTCTTAAAATTCTTTTATGTCAGAAGGATTATATGTCGTTTTCATTCTATGTTTCCTACATTTGTATCTGCAGAGTCAGTTGTCTCTTGTTTCATATCATAAAAACGTTGTAACATTTGCTTTTCCTCTTTTAATATGGCCAGTATCCTGTTCATATTACAGTGTGGGCAAGGGGAATTACCAAAGTGGCTTTGACTATGTGCTGCGGTCCGGTTACATGCGTTCTCATGTGAACAGAAACCTAAGCCATGCACGTGACCAGCTCTCACCATATAGCCACAGCCACTGTGACAATTGATCAGTTTGTTGCACAGTGCATTTATCAAATTCATGGTCACAGAGTATGCTGATAGTCATTAACTTAAATGGCTTTTTAAAAAGATCAGATAACTTTATGCATGGAGGATAAGTCTATTGTTAATGGTTTTTAGCCATGATATCCAAATGAAATCTCCATAGTTAGAGGCAATGTGCCACCAAACATGACTGTGTTTTGGGAGACAGCAACAGGAGAGAATATGGCTTATGTAATCTGCTTTTGAGGTTTCCTGAAGTGTCTGTGTTGAAACAGGATACCAGATTAGACAGATGTCCTGTTCTGATCGTGTAGGACTCTTCTTCAGTTCAGATCAGTGTTTAGCTTATGAAGTTCATTAGGTGTTGCTAGGAAAATCGTTCTATTAGTAGCTTATTTTGTCAGGTTGTCGAGTGGCTGAAATGTCACTCTTGAATTCCTTAGAGGAAGGACAGATATACCTCAGATCAGTTGAAGCTGAAGAATAGCAGTGCTGGACTTATTGGTCATTGCTACTGTGCATCAGAAGCCAATTAAAATATCAGCATGTAAATGTATTTAGCCCAACTGACTGCTGTGCAACTAACTAACTAACATGCAGTGTCCATGGAACAGTAAACGTGAACCACATATTCAGTCAAATGTTCCCTATGGAATATGAAAATTCTCAGTGCAGCAGAAGCTCCTTGGTTTCCCATAACCAACAGCAGACCACCCAGCACACGCAAGGGCCTTGGTCATCATGGTCAAGCTCTTAAGCAGACTTGGCTCAGAACATGCATGATGATCCATTTAGAAATAAATTATGATGTCATGTAATGGTAAATATTAGTCTCTATTCCTAACTTCTGTGGAAATTGTTTTTACTTCAGAACTTCTAGGTTCTCTTTCTTCTAGCAAAACAGGTGTCTTATTTAGAACAAAAATGTGAATCAGCATTATTAAAATTCATCACTCAAAATGTTCAGCAGCATTTACTCTAGAAATGACTTTGTACACCCACAGCTATTTTTGAGGTCTCAAGGGAAAGAATTAAAGTAAAATCTCTCAGGCAGCTAGCAGGGGATACACAAAGAAAATGGTTTTTCAAGCTAAATTCAAGGAGATCATTACATTGCCCCACTAGCTGCTGTATAGCTATGCTGGTATAAATGCTCGTCAGAGTGGGTGTAATGTGTCATGAAAACATAGTAATCTTGGAGTTTATATATAGCTATCATCCTTACAGTTACATAGAAAAACTAAGAGAAAGTGCCCAATTTCAAAGTACTAGCTTTAACCTTTCAGTCCCTAAGTGGGTTGAGGCCAGGTTACCTGAAGAAACACCTCCTTCCATATTATCTACCTATGCAGACTCTAAGGTCTTCATCTAACACTCTTCTCCACATGACACTGATAAATGAGAGATGGGTGATGGCAACAAGGGAGAAGGCATTTTGAGTGGTGCTACCCTGCCTGCAGGATGCCCTTCCTAAAGAGGCTCACCTGGAGCCTGTGCCATGACCTTTTTTGGCAGCAGATGGAGAATCTTTGCTAGTGATTTTGTATCAAAGACCTCCATCTTTTTATAAAATTCACTGCTGTTTTTTAATATTTTTATTACGGCATTACTGTTTGGTCCCTCCAGTTATCATTATTGGATTGTATATTAACAATGCCCAGATAATTTTCTTTCTTGGATGGTTTCAAAGTACATTAAACAACAACAAAAAATTGTATGTGCAAAATAGGACAAGGCCTCAATGGAAACTAGTTAAATTTCGTTCTGAAGTCAGCAGTGGTGAACCTTTCTGCCAAGATATTAAGATTCCTCTTAAATATCATGCCTCTGTGGAAAAGAAGGCCATTATCTCTCTTAGAATAGTTCCATCAACCCCAGATTCATTCCCCAGCCTGTAGCCTTTTGTAAAGTTAGATGCTTGAGTGAATCGTAGTTTCATCTCCCTCACTACATATATACAACATGCTGGGAAATCAATCTTATATGCTTGCATATCACAAAATCACTTTCTGTTAAAAATCTGTATCCATATTCATACAGTGATGTATAATTATTGACTCCTACTTTCCCACCACAAAAAAAGGAGGGGGGAGATAGCTTGTGCAGATGAGGGCTTATGCTCCTAGGATATATGTGTATACAAGACTGAACACAGAATATATTCTAGGCAAGGAATATGTGCAGACTCAAAAGACTTCCATGCTTCACTGAATGCGAAGTGTGTACTCTGGACCACTGCGTGGACCAGTGAGAAGGAGTTCTGGTTTCTATAACATAGCCAATAGTGCTGACTTTTCCTGTGTGTTCATATTTTTAAAAAAAACAACAACATGAGTGATCATTTGAACTTTCCATCTGCCTGATAAGACTCCATAAGATGACTTGTTAAGCATATGAGATGGTAGTATTTGTTTGTTGAGCAGGCATCCCAGTTTCCAACACTGTGTCCACTACCCACCTTCCTGTGGAGTTGGAAAGTGGCATGCAAGGTGTCAGTTTCTAGTGCGAACAAAACAAGGAGGAGGACCTGCTTATTGTGTGTAGGCAGCTGCTGCATCCCTTCAAGAAAATAAGGAAGGGCAAAAGAGAAAATTCTTATTGTATGTGCAGTCGGAGTAAGGATGTTGATTTGTGACTAACAGACAAAGCATCCCTTTGTGTGTCTCCTTGATAGTTGTGTTGTTCACTCATGAGTGCAAGATACTCAGGCACCTGTCAAGAGTGATAAATATTTATTTGCAAGAGGCGGGCGGGAGGGAACAATTCCTCTCTCCTTAGAAAGACCAGTGTCAAGTACCATGGATTTTTAATTGAATATTTCAAGGATGCTGATATACAGTATGCTAACATAGTAGAAAAGCAGACTGGTATTTTGTGGGTCTTCAGTCCCTCATACTAGTATACCACATTTAAGACACAGTTTAGATATGCAACACGCAAGTCCTTTGGAGGAGAGTTGTGTTGTTTTTTTCTTTTACATCATAGTACTGCACTCCCAGTATGTGTGTAATGTAAAGATTTAAACAGGTAGAATAATTGTCTTTCTTTAAAGCTTGAGACTACAAACCATACAGGTTGTAGTAGAAGCATATACGTATTAAAAAGGGTGTATATAAAGAGGCTGTGTGTCTTGTTTTCTTACCACGTATATACCACAGAAACACACTTAGAAGGGGAGACCAGTCATACTAACCCAAACTGTTTCAGCAATGTATGTGTAGTAGGAAAAAGTTATGCAGACCTGAAATATTATGGGATAGAATTAAGCACATGCTAAATGTTTCTGCGTATCTGTTTCTACTGTAAAATGTGAAGGCATACTTAAAACAGGCACATAGAATTAAGCTTACTATGTAGACAGAGGGAAAACAAAGGAAATTCCATTTTCCTTTGATGAATCATTTAGTTCCACAAAAGCAGCGAAGGGAGTGTTCCTTTTCTATCATTTTAAGAAAAAAATCTCTTACGCTAACTGGAATGGTTGAGGAAGCTTTAGGGCTAACAAAAATAGCACTTCCCACCAAAGAACTTTAGCTATGAAAAAAACAAAACAAAACTACAAATAAACATGTAACTTAATATACTGAAATGTTTATTTTGTGCTAAAGACACCAATCTCTATATGTACACAAGATGATACTGTATATCCACCAAATATTGCAAAATGATCATGTTTGCAAATAATTTAACAGAGTTGGTTTAGATATTCTGCAGTGGTATAATTTTTACACCATTCAGTAGTGAACAAATATGAACGTCGTTGAAACTCGAATTCAGTGGATGAAATCCAGTTGTAACTTGCAACTAGACTCATCAAATTCCCACTGATGCAATGAGCCTATTCTAATTGTGACTTACTACTGGATGTCAGCCAGTTACAGCTACTGAACAGTAATGAACTGCTGATCACATTGAAGAAAGGGTTTTATCCAGGTTTCTGAAAGTTATCCTTCCTCCGAAAATGGTGTCCTGAAAATATATGAAGCCAGGTAACTGGGATTCCATATTTTGTATGACTGGATATTATTCATTCCCATGTTACATTTCAAACAGAGGAGTGTGTTGAAGGCTTCTCCTTGTGTCACTGTTGCTTCTTCCCATGTTATGACATGCAATGCAGCTATCTGGGAAGAGATTAAGACCTTGGAATGCATTGGTTTGAAAGCCAGGAAGAGGACTGTATGAGGAGTAATTCTGAGAACTAGCTTTCTCCAAAAGAATTCCCTTGTGACCAAGAGCTATTTTGATAATTTTAAAATAGATCCAAGTGTTCTGTAAACAATTTAATCCCATATTTAAGAAAGCAATTATGAAGGTGGAGACAGGAATAAATGGAAAAGCAGGACACTGACCAGGCTCATTATCCAGGTTTTAATTAGTAGTTACTGACACGTATTCTCCTTGTGTTTGACCTGGTCCTTGTCATCCCACTAATGTGTGAATGCTTAAGATTTACCTTATTTTTAAGGAAAGGGGACAATAATTAAGGTGGTTTCAAAAGGTTTCTCTTTAACAGGAGCTTACTATTTACATAGGTAAGTTTGTGTGTTGTTCTTAAACATATTTCTGTTGTCTTGAAACATTCACTGCCTTTTTTGTGTTTTTCCAGCACAAAGCCATATTAACCCAAAGCAGCAAACTAGTGACAAAGATGATCTTAATCAGAAAAATGTTCCCAGAAGAGAACATAGTGTGAAGGAAATCCTGAAAACTGATTCTACTAATCCTAGAGGAAGGGACTTATTCTATAGTCACATTTCTCCTCAAGAAAATGACTCAGAAAGCATGAGAAAAAATTGTAGCCCTGAGAGGCCCTTCTATCCTCGAATTGTCTACCCAATCCGACCTCATGTTCCAGAAGATTACCTGAAAGCCTCCCTAGCCTACGGAATTGAGAGGCCTAGCTACATTGCCCACTCCCCAATCCAGTCTTCAACCACACCAAGCCCTTCAGCAAGAAGTAGCCCAGACCAAAGTTTGAAAAGCTCAAGTCCTCACAGCAGCCCAGGAGTTACAGTTTCACCCCTAACATCTCTTACTCAAGAGCACAGAGAACCTTATCCTTACTTGAATGGACTCTATAACTCAGAAGGATTAGGGTCATATCCTGCATATGCACCCTCGAGCCATCTCCCACCAACTCTTCCCTACCCCAAATTCTTCTTGCCACCCTATGGTATGAGCATCAACAATTTCACCCTCTTTCCAAGTGTGTATCCTTTCTATGGCAGCTTACTCAGTGGAGGAAGCATTTCTAATCATATGCTGAACTCGTCCTCTCTTCCAAGTTCGCTGCCATCTGATGGGAGCCGCCAGCTTTTGCAACCCGACCATCCAAGGGACTTCCTCATTCCAGCACATAACAGTGCCTTCTCCATCACAGGGGCTGCTGCTAGCATGAAAGATAAGCCATGCAGTCCAACCAGTGGATCACCCACAGCAGGCACAGCAGCCACATCAGAACACATAATGCAACCTAAACCTACCTCGGCAGTGTTGGCTGCCACCAGCAGTGAAGAAGCCATGAATCTCATCAAGAGTAAGCGAAACATGACTGGTTACAAAACTCTTCCATATCCACTGAAGAAACAGAATGGGAAAATAAAGTATGAATGCAACGTCTGCTCCAAAACATTTGGCCAGCTCTCTAACCTGAAGGTAAATCTTTAAAAGAAAGATAATTTCTAGACAGTTCTTATGATTAACAACAAAATCCTATTGCTGCCTTAGGAAGGCCTGTATTTCTTTGACTTGATAAAGAATCTGCTTTCTTCTGGGGATTATAGTCACCCACCTGCCTTTTAGGCACTGTATTTTGACAGTGAAGTAATATCACTTTTCCTACATGCAATGTCTAAGATTTTGCATCTTTAAAGATTTGAAGATAATCACACAAGAAAAAAGGCATTCCATGAGGGCTTGGTTTGTAATTCTCTGCAGCAGTTGAGCAAGTCAGGTGTGATGCAACTAGAGTAGGCCTATTGAATCAGTAGAACTTACATAGATGTTGGCTTATCAAATCCCCACTGATTCAGTGGGTCTGTTCTAGTTGCAACTTAGTACTGGATTTCAGCCAATGTCTTAGAACATTTCTGTTTTATCACTCTTTTACAATGCCTGGTATTTTAGGTACTCAATAAGTACATAATATTTTATATGCTATTTTAGCTGCTTTTGTAAGACTGCATTTTTTTAAATAGGTTCACCTTCGAGTACACAGTGGAGAAAGACCATTCAAGTGTTCTACTTGCAATAAAGGGTTCACACAACTGGCACACCTCCAAAAGCACTATCTGGTACACACAGGAGAAAAGCCCCATGAATGCCAGGTACGTAGCAATTCATATAGAATGACATCTTGACTTTGGTGCAAAGATGTGTTGTGTGTACATAAAGGAGAGCTGATGACACAACTTCATCACTGCTTGCTATCAGTTCCCACTACTCAAAAGACAAAGTGTTACTCAGTTTTTTAACAACTGGGTTTCCTTTTAGAAATGGCAAATGCCACATGATAAATTGATCCTTGCAGCAGAAAGGTTTCTTCGGGTGCAAGTCCTGTGCTTAATTCCTGGCTGCTAAATGTCTGAAAGATGGGATGTTGAGTCATCCTTTAGTCATCCACTATTCATCATGGATTAAAAATATTCAATTTTAAATGGGAGGTGTATGTGATAATTTATGTTTTCAGAGGGTGGCACTTTTTTCATTTTTCTGTTTAACAGAAATTTTAAAATCAAACTTCTCCTTTAATATTCTCATTTCGTTTTCCCTGATTAGGTCTGCCATAAACGATTCAGCAGCACAAGCAACCTGAAGACCCATTTGCGACTCCATTCTGGAGAAAAGCCTTATCAGTGCAAGCTTTGCACTGCTAAATTCACCCAGTTTGTGCACCTGAAACTGCACAAGCGACTGCACACCCGAGAGCGCCCACACAAGTGCATCCACTGCCATAAGAGCTATATCCACCTCTGTAGCCTCAAGGTCCACTTAAAGGGCAACTGCCCCATCATCCCTGCATCTAACCTTTCAACTGAGGACCTGAATCGGATCAATGAAGAGATTGAGAAATTTGACATTAGTGACAGTGCAGACCGGTTGGAGGATGTCGAGGACAATGTAGACATGGCCTCTGTGGTGGAAAAAGAAATCCTTGCTGTGCTTAGAAGAGAGATTGAAGGAGCCACACTTAAAACCTCATTGCAGAGGAGCCTGGGAAATGGGCATGTCTCTTCTGGATGTAATCTTTTTGAATCGCCAGATACGTCCTTTGTGAAGTTGCCTCATGGTCATCCACTACCTCGGGGACCTATAAAGGTCAAGCAAGAAACAGTTGAACCAAGAGACCCTTAAATGCTGTGGGATGTGTGTGTGAATGTAGATGGATGAGAGTGTACGTGTGCACCTTTGCATACTTATGCATTTGTATGTGCGACAGAGAAATGATTCTTTTTTTCTTTTTTTTTTAATTTATGACTTGGCAAGTCAGGGTGCCTGTAGCAATTGCTTGTACATAGTGTCAATGCTGCAAAGCAACCTTGGCTTATTGTAGTTTCTCTAAATCCAGTTAAAAGAAGGAACTCCAAAGTTGTTGAATTCTCAGGGCATAAAACAAGGCAAGGACTGTGTATTCTGCCTCCCTTAACTTCCAAAAAAGACAATCTTTTAATCATTTTCCAGTAATAGTACTCCATAATTTATTATGCAACTAACCATTCAAAAAGCAATAGATAGAAAATATTTGCAATGAGAGAAGCAATCATTGTACATTTGAATATAAGTGTTCTCCCCTCCCACCTCCCTGCCTCATCATCACCTTGCAGCCATCCTACACATCTGTTGAACAAGACAAGGAGAGAAAAACCCTGACATGGCTGCAAGTGGGGAAATGTTACATACCTGCTTCAGAAATGAGGTTTTTGTTTTGCCAAAGGTAGATCCTATAAATCCTTTTAGATGGAACTGTGGTGAACCAAGTGGCTTTAAGTAGGAAATTACACCAAAATATATGCTGCAGTCAGAGGTCATGCTGGAACATAGACAGATGAGAGATTTCTGCCTATAGTTCTTCACATCTGACTAGGAAAATTAAATGCTCTGCCAGAAATGATGAATAAAAATTCAGGGGTGGGGGTGGGAGATTATTCTTCCTTATTTTTGAAAGACTGTTTTTCAAATAGTTATGCATCACAACATTTTGAGCAGTAGTATTACTTCTCAGAATGACTCCTACCACCACCAAACTGTTTAATACTCCAAACACGCTGCCTGCAAAGTAGGGTATTGCTGGGGGCGGGGGTTGCCAGTAGAGCCATATGGAAGAATCTGATTTCCACATTCCCTGGGAAACATATGACAGATTTATTTTCTGCCTGTTCCCCTTCTGTCTGCTGTGTTTTCCTGGCTTTAAAAAATCCCTAACAAAGTCCTTTCTTAGTATACTCACATGAT
This sequence comes from Intellagama lesueurii, assembly GCA_037013535.1. NCBI lineage: Eukaryota > Metazoa > Chordata > Lepidosauria > Squamata > Agamidae > Intellagama > Intellagama lesueurii. Next base: position 256,217,797 of record JBAJHW010000001.1, read on the forward strand.
GCTCTTTCCTTCATCTCTCCTCCCCCCCCCCACCGCCATTTTCTGTATGACTCAAGATTTCTCTCAGTATTTGTACATTTTGTGGTTAATTTAATTAAAGATGAAGAGGGCATTGCAAAATAGCTGAACAACAGTTACCTCATTGAGTGTGTCCAGTGATATAGAAAATGCTGTTTTATCTGCTTTGCTACTTTAGAGAACAAACCAAAATGCGCAGAGGAGAAGATGGCATGCACATTCTTTTCTTTTTGTAAATCTTTTTCTGTTTTGTTTTGTTTTGCTAAGCCCAAAGATACCATGTTGGCATATAAATTGTAGCAAAGAATACATGTATATTTATAGATATTTATACCAATCTGCCGTTTGCGTGCATGCATGTGCGCATATATTTTTATACCACTTAAGTTTGTGAGCCAAACTTTATAAGATAATGTTTTACCTAGTTTGCATCACCCTCCCAAAGACAGAAATTATCAGCCTCAAACCCAATCAGTTGTTGATAAACATACACACAAATAGGAGAATTGATCCTGCACACTCTTACTGACATAAACAAGTTTATTTACTTATTATTTCTATTTAAAAGAAGAAGCCCAAAGAATTATGTGAAGATTCTGTGGCAGAGTCTTTTATTCTTGTTCAAGATGAGGAGAAAAGAAAACCACACAATCCAGATTTTTTTTTTAACAGAACCAACAAGCCCGGATCTCAACTGTTTATGGTATGAATATAATACAGAATGGTAAAACTAAGGTGAGCTACTTGAGGTGGTTCAGGAAGTCTGCTGTAATATCTTGTTCCTCTTAAAAGGTGTATTATATACATGCAACAGAGAAGAAGAACCAGTATTACACACACTTCTCCATGATGTGTATATGTATTTGTATCTCATAATAGTCTTAAGAAGTTAGACAGTTTCCAAAATGATATAACTATTCTAATACCTTCTTATTTGGATCATCAAATACATGTATGGTTCAAAACTAGCCCAAGAAATATTTTAAATAAAGCTTTTGAAGGAAGGATTTACAGTTCATTACATTTCTGCTCCCGTAAATTGTGAGGCAAATATATTTAAATGTAGCAATGTTTCATAAATGTAGGACTTCATTGTAGGATAAACCAAAGTACCACTACCCTTATCACTGGACACACACTTGCTCTTATTAATTGCCTGTAGTGCTTTCATGTATTTAATACAGATTTTACAAAGATTTATATGCATCAGCTTTAAAATTTACTCCTTTCCTGTCAAATTGTCTCCTCTCTGTTTAGGAATTTTACATGTGAATGTAGCAACAACCAGTGTTTTTTTTAAAGAACAGGCTCTGACCAAAGTTAACAGGCTTTTTATTTTGCTAGAACAAACTATCTTATGTTTACGTACAGGTTTACATTGTTATTTATGTGCAAAAATGTCAAAATGTAAATTAAATATAAAATGTTCATTGCTTTACCAATGACTCCCATCAGTTTCTTAGATAAGCACTGATACTTCATTTCTACTTTTCAATCATTCTCCAATTCAAAAGTGTACAATCTATGACAAAATTCTGAATAATACATACAGTATCATCCCAGAGAGGGGCCATGTTGCTCTTATTCTGTAAAAAAAAAATCACTGATAGAATGCCATTTCTACATGTCCTATAATTTCTCAGAAAACCCAGTTCTGCATTCCTTTAGCTGTAGCTGCACACTCAGGTACACATGGCTACTATAAACCCGCTAATTTCACAGGGTTCATGTACTATGACAAGGCTATATGTAGGAATTAAATCTTTAACGTATCACCACCAAAACATTCCTTTGTTTTAGATGTGTGCATGACTATCAATTTGGAATACTATCATGCAGAGAAGCTAGGCACTGTTGTTTTAGATAATTTACAAATGGGATAGGTGCCCAAAAGTTTCAGTGTGGCCTGCTCATATTCAGAGTTCAAGTTCATCAGCCATTTCCCTTTTCCAGGATCCTTCATTCCATGCTCCCCTTTCCATCCACTTTTCCACTTTAAATATTTTTGTACTTTTGGAAATTTTGGGACACTCTATCCCCCGCCACAAAGCCTGCTGATAATTTCCCTGTTACGCAGGGTTGGTGCAATATATAAAATGGTCAAAATTCCCATTGCTCCAACCTTCTTGCTTTGTAAAGCTTATGGCATTCACAATAAAATTGGACAACCATCTGTCAGATCTACTTTGATTTGGATTCCTGCATTGACAAGGGGTTGGACTCCATGGCCTTATAGGTGCCTTCCGACTCTTATGACTATGACGTCTTGTGCTGCAGGGCTGTCTACTAGCAGCGCACTGCCATCACTGTCTTCATTGGAGCTGCAGGATACAGTCTTCATAAAGAAAGATGTATTTCTTCCCAACAAAGTTTGAATACCTCATGTGTTTATTATGCCGTATTGATTTCCCTAGGTTTTCAATATACTATCCTCCCTATGAATTCTATGCTTTTATTTTAGGAGCACATTTGGAAGATGTTACATACCTAAAAATTTCTCTCTTTGAACTGCAGCTTAGGTTCTGCCTGAACTGTAATGACCACATTTTCTGCATGCCAGACAGCTCCTGGTACATTTTAAGAAACTAGATGTGACTATACACTGAGTCTACAGGAGTAGCAAAACATTCCTACCTCCCTTTCTCTCTGTGCACCAGCCACAACTGAGTAATAAACGGGACTTTTCCCACAAAGCTAATTCCACATTTGTTGTTTCTATCATCTTAACAGCAGATCTAAAACAGGACAGGCCATGTGGCATCCTCTTCAATGTTGAATTGCTAGAAAAATAATGTTCCTTTTCATATTGAGACTCACAACTCTGTATATGATGCTTTTAAAGTGTTTCTCTGTCCTTTTACATTCATTTAAACATCTGTCTCAAGAACTTGAAAAACTGCCAGCACCGAACTGTGGAGTTAAGAAAACCAGAGCACTTTTGTCATAAATGTGCCAAATGGTGCAGGTTATAGTCTTATATTCTACAGAGTGCTGATTTTAAAACACATACGCACACATACATGCACACATAGACACCTTAGATTAACCATTACTGTCATAAATCATCGTTCTTCACTTGGCAGGGAAAGACTTTTCTGCTGAAGAATTATGTTCTAATGTCACCTGTAAGCTTTAAAAGATTTTTCGTAAAACACATTATAGTCAGAAGGCCATGCATGTTGTAAGCAGCAATCTCATCAGGCTGCAATAGACCAGCAAGCTGTTATTTTTGTTATTTAGGCAAAACTGAACAAAGTCCTCCTGAAAGCAGTGACAAACCGACTGGGGTTCAATACTGATCAGGTGATTAGATAAAGAAAGAAACATGTTAGGAACACAAGTAACAACTGCCACCCAAGAAATAGAAGCATAGACATTATTTATTGTCTCTTGACACACCTAAGAGGTTCCATACTTCTCTCAGAAGAAAGGTTCCCTACCAAGCTATCAATGCACAGGCATGTCGGTTTTATACATGCACACTCTTGCTTTGCCTGTTTTAGAAGGAGGAATCTATACAGAAGGTGCTAATGAGGGGAAAGCCCACTAAGAATCTGTGGTTTCCACCAGCATGAACCCCAGCTGCTAGAAAGAAGCTTCAAGTACTGGGTGGCCACAAGTCCTCTTTTAGGGAGGACATTCCTCCATTTGAAAGTGTCATCTATTTTTGAAGGCAAGTCTAACTTATTGATGAAACACCGCAAGGTAAGGAGCCTTGAAGTGGCCCATCAACATTTAGCATCATGACAAAAAGATTGCAGACAGCAACACACAGGCCACAAATGAGAGGCATTGTAGTTCTATTTAAATTAGAAAAAAAATCATGCCCAATTTTGCATTGGTATTTATAAACTAGTATATGCAGTTTTATGTAAAGCTGTGTTCTCTTTTGCTGGAGGAAGGTGGCCACACCAAAATGTAGGTGGAAGAAGGCACACCTAGACTAGTGCAGGCTCCCTCTCATTCCTGCTTGTGAAGGAAAGCACTACTGAGCTGGACAAAACAAAAGATATGTGCTTTTTCTCTGCTAAAATAATTTCAGACATGGCTATGGTAGAGGATGTTTGTGTGAAGAGGTGTGCCTCAGGCAATGAGTTATATGTATAATAGGCAGCATTTGAGAGCAGAGTGGGAACACAGGAACAAGTGGCAAAATCTATTCTCCTCTTCATAGAATGAGATCCAAGCCTACCTGACCAGCTGTATCTGAATGTCAGAAGGAGGGAACCAACTTCAGTATATTTGGGCACCCACGTCTGTCTTGGGGGGGGGGATATAATTAAAGGCAGCTTCTTGGAAAATTAAAACACGAACTGTCACATCTCCTTCCATCAGGTTATGCCTTTGTTAACTTACTGCTGTTCCACTGGTGACATTGATGATTATAACACACATTGCCTCTTGAGTGCCACAGCAATAATTTGCTTGCTGTTTTTCTTCTTTATGCACCTTATGAGATAATTTGTCATTAGAGTGACTGGGAGGGGGGAAGGATCAGCCTCCAACTAATGGATGTGGAACAGTGGGTTGTTTATTGGCCATTTTACTCACTGATCATCATCCATTCATTAATTCACTCACTCATTTGTTCATTGCTGCTTCCTGAGGTGGAGACAGGCATTGGTGGAAGTTTCTCCCTCAGGGGCTAAAAATAACTTGAGAGGCTGCGGGTACTCTATGCTTTAAACGCAGGGGGAAGGGGGTGATGCTGCCATATACTGACCTGTCTCAGGCAATAAAATATATCAGGCCAGTTCTGAGAGCTAGAACCAACAGGCAGCCTTCGGTACCTATTGAGATCAACAAGCAGCGGGCGCTGAGCATTCTAAAAGGGGGTCATTTGTTCAGTCCCACTTAAAAGACATTTGTTCTTCCAACTGTCAGCAAATCTGAAAGGTGCAGAGGAACATTTAAAAAAGTGAAAACTGACCTTATTAATAAGCAGTTAAAACACTGTGTGGTCTTATGTTTTAAAAACACCCTTCGGGTATAGTCATAAGGAAAACTGCTTTTGCAGGACCTTCAAGACAGAGAGAGCGTGAGGCTCCTGTGCTAACCTTCTTACAAGAATGAGTGCAATGCTGGGTCTGTGGGTGTGAAGTATCTTTGCTGGCTCTACTGACAGGTTTCATTTTGATTTGCCTTTAGCAACACGAGGGACAATCTGCACTCAACTTACCACAACAGAATATTGCTGGTGTGACCTCATCATGGACCAGCCCAGCAAAACTTAAGGTGCTTTTTAAAAATACAGTGAAGTGAATACATAAAACAAGTGGGTTTGTCAGAGGCTGTCTTAGGAAGTAGATTTTAAGAACCAAAATGGATTGGTTATTATTATTTATTTAGTTTTATTTATTTAGTTTATCTCTTGCTTTTTTTCCCTTGCGGAATCCAAGCCAACTTACAACATAGAGTTGTTGGGGTTTTTTAATGCAGTTGAAAACACAGTAAATTGACAGAAATAAAACAGTATAAAACTGTATTATTATAAAATAGTATTATATTCAGCACCCTTTCAAACAGCCAGTGACGTTCTAGCTTTCCTCTCTAAATCAGCTAGAGAGGGTAGGTATTTCCTGGTAGGTATTTTTCCTTGTGCTCCAAATCCTTACAATGGGATTGTGTGGGAGTGGTATTTGGTGAATCAGCCACAAGATTTTAATTACTGTTGAAAGAACAATGGTGTTTGGGAATTGGCCCTTAGACACCCATCATCAGTGTATCTTTTAAACCAGGGCTGGACAACTTGGGTGGGTTTTTGTCTCTCTTTGACCCACCATGGGCAACCCCTGTATTGAAACATTTTTAAAACTTAGAGAAAAATGACTGCAAGTTCACTTTTGGTTCTAAATACACAAATTAAAATGCAGCATCTCCACAAGTGCAAGGTTTTGTGCTTTGTTTTAGGGGAGCACCACCACTCATGGATGCGAGAGCTGTTGTTCCACAATTGAGAGCTGGTTTGTTAGCAACAGGAAGTTGATTCTGTACAGGTGAAAAGGTGAAAAAAAATGACTCACTCAGACCCAAGGCTAGCTCACGTGTCTGTGCCTTAAGCTGGGGTTTCAAACCAGGCATGCCATCCTCCTTATGTACACTAACTGGCTCCACATGAGATTCTTAAAGCAACAGTGTCAGACCTAATCCGTCTGTGAATGACAAACCAATCTATTGGTTTCAAAGTACTGGGTGCAACTGTTGGAAAAGTTACTACTACTCTGATGGAAAAGTTACTACTACTCTGGACTTCTCTGGACTACAAATTCCTTGATCCCTTACTCCCCCAGCCATAATGGCCACCATGACCATTGGTCACAGACTTGGAAACGGGAATTGGATTTGTAGTCCACAATGGCACATTTTCTAATCACTATAATCTTAGAACTGCAGAGCTGGAAGGGACTCTATAAATCATCTGGTTCAACCCCTGTCAAGGAGGCACAGCAGGGAATCAAACTCCCAGCCTCTGGCTCCACTGTCAAGACCTAAACCACTGTACTATTCTAGTACATACACAATAGTGGCTGTATGTACTGTATCAATGTTGATTAAGAGACAGAACTTTTGCAAGGTCAATAGTTGCAAAGAGGAAAACATTACTCCTTAGCTTGTTTTTTGGCTCCAGATTCTGAGATCCTGACTCATCTTACTGCTTACAACTCAGTCCCGACACTCAGCTAAAACACATGCCTACCACAAGGCCAAAAGCAACTCTGTTCATCTGTACTTGCACAACAGAAGAGTGCCTCACAGAACCTGGGACAGTGTTTCTTAGCCAGTGTTTTATACTTTAATTCCCAAAAGTCTTGATCAGCATGTCCAATAGCCAAGGAGTTTGGAAGCTGAAATCGAGAAAAGGGAGATGCTCCTATTAAAGCAGCCCTTTCTGGTGTGATCAGGCAAAGGGTTTTCCAACCATCTTACCATGCCCTTAGTATCTCAACACCAACCATGGTTTTACAGATAAATTAGATTGTATTTTGTTGGTCTGTGGCAGATAGTTGGTTGAAGCGAGTTGGACTGGATGCATCAGCAAAAGTAATCACAAAGTGACACACACAACTCATTCTTTAACCTTGTAAAGGTGCAAAATTCAGGGACCATAAAATATTGAATAGGACTGCTGACAAACGCCTGTTTGCAAACTTTTCAGAATAATTTGATTCATGCCTCCCCACCTCTACTTTAACATCATCCAGCCCCCCTTTTAAATAAATAAATAAATTTAGAATTAACCACAAACATGTAATACAATATTTTAAATTAAAAATAAGCACAAATGGGGGTTGTTGGACTGAGAAACCCCCAAATCTAGCAATAATTTCTATCACTGAAATTTGTTTGAGCTGATAAAGTACACTTTCTTTATGAAAATCTCACAGGCTCACTCCCCTCCTAAATTTCTCCATGCACTCCTGGGGGGCATATGCCCCCCGTTTGGAAAGCAAGGTTCAGAATCCTCTGATGTTTGCATAAGGTTTGTGTAATTGGTCACAATCAATTGCATCTAATTAGGAGGTCCCAAGGCACATCTCAGTTGTGTAATCAGGTGTATAACCAAGACACACCCTTGGCACCTCCTCTATTAGCTACAATAGCCCCAGCAAATCATGCAAATCTTCCACCAGCCTGATTCTGGCCAATGTTTCATAAACTGTTGTTCATAAAACTATCCCAGTGCTACCACAGCAAAAGCTTTGCCTTGCCTCTGAAAGTGGTGGTTCATTCAGTACATGGCAGCATGTATTGGTGTTCAGAGTGGATTTACTGCCACTGCCAAAAGTGGAGCACCTAGACTTCACCCATCAAATACACTTCACTAGATGAAGTGATTCCTGGAGTGCCATCCCAGGAATGTCTCATCCTTAACATACAGGTAACCAACCACCATCCCATCCTGAACATCTTGAATCCCAGCCAACTGCAGAAGTTAAGCAAAACTGGATCGGATAAGTACGTAGATGGAAGGCCACCAGGGAATACCAGGTGAGACTAGGAGTGAATCCTGCTTGACTCCCCTGCCTGCCCCCCTGAGAGCCAGTGCCAGCTAGAGTTGACACACTGGGCAAGATGAACTAAGGATCCAACTCTACATAAGGCAAACCAATATTTTCTGTCTGTATTGAAAAACGTACAGCAAACATTTCCAATGTCCTTTTTTGGATACTTTGCATTTAGCATTTGCACTGTATACAAATAGCAACCTGGTTTGCCCATCTACTCAACTAGAGAACAAGACATCTTCAGTAATGAAGAGCTGCTATTAGAAATCTTTGGATGCTCTAAAGCAGTGGTCCCCAACCTTGGGCCTCCAGATGTTCTTGGACTACAACTCCCAGAAGCCTTCACCACCACCTCTGCTGGCCAGGATTTCTGGGAGCTGAAGTCCAAGAACATCTGGAGGCCCAAGGTTGGGGACCACTGCTCTAAAGCAGTGTTTCCCAACCTGGGGGTCGTGACCAGCAAGGGGGTCGCAAAGTGTTTTCTGTGGGGTTGCGAGTCACCTTATATGTGTTGCAGCCCTTGTTAAATAATGTCTTCCTTGACCTTGCAAAGCCACATGTCAACGTTAGTGTGCAAGTGTATGTATGAGAAACTGGCCCTTTGGGGGAGAAACAAGCCTCTACTTTCTGAGAAGGGATGATTTTACCCCATTAAAAATGCCTTTTTATGCAAACATGGAGGGGGTGTCATAGGTAACGTGGCTATTATAAAAGAGGGTTGCAACTTGAATAAGATTGGGAACCACTGCTCTAAAACAGCCTTTTATACAGTGGTCCAAGTGAATATTGGAGAAGAGTTTGATTCTCATAGGAATGAACTAGTAATTTTCATCCTTTTTAGCTCTACATGTGGAGTCCAGGTTTAAACAGACACTGTCCCCTTATACGCCACACACACACACCAAAAAGCATTATCTTCACATCAAAACTACAGCTGGTTCTACAATTCATCCCAGATAAACTATTATCTCTCATCTGTTGCCAAAAATAGTCTACACCATTAGAGGGCTGGAATCTTCCAAGAAAATGCTGAAGCCAAGTGGCCAATCACTTCCCACACACCTAAGAACAAATAGAGATTGGACTGGATGTGCATCTCAGTTCCTGCTTCGAATCTTGAACCACTGAAAGAAGTAGGTTACATTTTCTTCCAGGACCAGAGATCATAGCACAATTTTTAGAAGACATATTGAAAAGAAAGCTTCCCATTCCATTACTTGAAATTGCCTGACATGGCATAACCAAACTGAGGAGACGTTTATAAAAATGCCACCCCTAATCCTTTCCAAACACACACATGCACACACAGGGTGCTAATTTATTCACATGTATGTTCCATATTTTGTATGGGCAGTTGGATTAGTTTTAATTCTATGTATTCTACAGTTGCAATGCTTCCAGGTTCCTAGAAAACCTTGAGAAGGCTTGTCACACATTGCAATTGACTTGACGGCATGCAATTATATAAACTAACTGTTTTGTTTTATTTACCTAGCACTAATGTGGTGTAGTACTAAGACTATCAGACTGGGATCTGACAAAACTGGATTCTTGTCCTCACTGAATTGTGAAGCTCTTTGGGTGACTTTGGGCCAAACACAATCCCTCGGCATGACCTAAGTCACAGGGTTGTTGTGAGGATGAAATGGGAAGGAGGAAAGCCATGGGAGCAACCACTAGGGAAGCCCTCTATCATATCCACACCAAATAAGTCTCTGAGGATGGCATGACTGAGAGGAGGGCCTTTCCTCAAGATCTCAAAATATGTCTGTGGTGGGAGAGGGTGTGTTGTATGCCAAATGACTGCCTTTAAAATAATGTTGATGAGTAACTTCTGCTGCAATCTTACTTTTTGACTGGCAAGGGTACATAATCTCAGTAGACACTTGCCACCTTTGGAAATACCATCCTTCCTGATTTAAAGAAGCCAGAACAAGGCAACACAATATACTTTTGTTTAGATTTTGGGACAATATTTCAGAGGCTGCTTGGTGCATTTATAAATGTTGCCTATTCCGAGCCTTTAAGAAAAATAATCTAAATAAACTAGGACTGTAACAGCAACAAAATAATCATTACATACCAAACGATTCCAGAATCAATTATGTATTCCAGCTCAAAAGGATGAGTTGTGGATGTTAATGGCTTTATGAAATCTTCTTCTTACCAATGTATTATTCAGAACAAGGAGCTGTTATTCTCAAATCAGGCATGTAGTTGGTGAAGTGAATATAAGATGATACATTCTTCTGCAAGAATTACACCCTAGTTTAAGGGTTTCTGTGGCCACTTGTCTTCACTTACAAGGCAATATTGAAAGAAGGGAAATAGGCTTCTTGACCACTTCAATAACTTCATTTGAGAATCCAGTCAATTTGTTAAAGTGGGTTAAAGGACTAACTAATCCCTGTAAAGTGATCTCAAGTGTGTGGGCTTGAGGGTTACCTGTCTACACCCACTTAAAGAAACCCCAAACCTCCCTTTCCCAGCCTCTTACAAGTTGCTTCATGAATACAAATGGTGCAGGAAAACTCATCATTTATCTTCCCATAGTTTATCCTATAACACGACTCTGACATGGGACTCAGAGTAGGCTAATATTACATATATTACACTTGCCTCCATTTAGCTGCATTCTGCCTAATAGTAGGTCTGGCATGAACATACATAAGGACCTCATTGCCCCCTCTGTCATGGACTACTAATACATAGGGTCCAAGTGGGAAAATATGGGGAGACCTTATACTCTGAGAAGATGCATTAAAATGTGTGGTGAGGGAAGAACCCACATGTTCACATTAGTACAGATGAGAGAAAAAACCACATGATGGAAAGCTTTACCACATGATGCTTTACCACAGGTCATTTGTAGCTATCCTTTATGACATGGCACTGAAGTCACCTCATCATCAGTGAACATTGTTTTTCTCATCTCAAAACAGCAGTTAATTAGCCTATGGCAAAAGCAAAGGAAAACCAGTTTTATGGCAGTGGACAATTTCCTCGCATGAATTAAGTGTGGAGCCCTAATGTGCTCAGGAAGGAAAGATGAGTACTCTCACCTAATTAGCCTGTTGAACTTGTCCTTCTCTTAAAATAAAGGTGTCTATCCAGTTCTGCCTGTTCAGTAACACACCCTTCTGACAAGGTAAGCAATTTTGGAATAATTGGACATTCTAAAGGAAGGCTATTAGGTATTATTATCTTTACAGGTAAGGAGTGTTTTTGCCTCGTGCCATCAGCCACACTTTGGCATTGCACAACAAGTGTTCTATTATTCTAGCCCCATATGACCTTCCCAGCTTCTCTTGAGCTTTGTGTACATTCATGATGTGCATAAAAACCTACACCTGTAATGAGGCTTACGTGTCCGCAAATGGAATTTGTTTTTCTAGGGCTGTCAGTCATGTAAAATATGTAAGCAACCTTTCTTTTATCTGATTAATCAATCAATAATTTTGGTAAATTCCATAAATTAACAAAGCCTTCCCCTTTTTGAGCTGTCAAAATATTGTTAGATAATGATAATTGGATAGAAATTGTACTTATAACTTTTTTAGCAAGGAAAACTCTGCCTTCAGTGTTCTTTTTTGTTGAAGATGATGTTCTTTCCTGCAGTAACACACCCAAACAGGCACTAACACAGACGGTGTCCTTAACTTTTGCCTCACTAATTACCTTTGCCCTTGACAATTAACTGATGGAAATTTCAACAGAGCAATTGGAAATGGGTGGCAGGAGCAAAGAGATGGATTGTCCACCACTTTCAATGCCTTTGCAGCTCATGCCAGCTTTTCCTTACCTTGTTTTCCTGGAGAAATATTTTTTTTCTTATTCACCCTGTTGAAATCAGTGGATGAGAGTTAACTACACCAGCTCAGCATAGCTGAGGGTTCCAGTGCACAAGTCTTCTGGAGGAACAAAGGAGCTTTGAATCCCTGAGCACTACCTTGACCTCCATGTCCTCACTTAGCAACTACCATAAGAGGTAAATTTACATCTACAGCGGTGGTTTCCAACTTTGGATCCCCAGATGTTCTTGGACTACAAGTGCCAGAAATCCTGGCCAGCACAGCTGGTGGAAAGGCTTCTGGGAGTTTTAGTCCAAGAACATATGGGGACCCAAGGTTAGGAACCACTGGTATACAGGGGAATAAAATCCATGGTGTACCTGGAGCCTCCAAAGTGTGTGCCCTTTCCCAAGAACAGTGGACCACCTCTTCTGTCAGTGGAGGAGTACCTCTGCTCCATCCTAAACCCAGACAGCCAGTGGATTTGAGGATTAGAACCGCTCTACCCAGTCAACCAACCAAATGACCCCTCACATCCTGATCTGTAACACAATGTCCTTATCTAAAAAAAAAATAAAACATATTGTGGGTTTTGGTCCAAAATTATGAACCCTGTCTTGCTGATTCAGAAGTTGCATAAGTTGCATTAGAAGCCTAAGCTGTCTTTTCAGAATATTTATGGCATTCTCCCTATGAAAGAAGTCTTCAGTAGAATAGACCCTATAGACTGGGGAGAAGAACACTCCAATTTTTTTTCACTACATGTCTCATTGTTCCTCTTGCTGCTCCAGCTGCAGCTGGCTACCCTCTAGACCACCTATTCTCAACGAGAGCCATATGGCCCCTGGGAGGCTCTGGCATATATGAAGGAGGCCATAGACTGGAAACAATTCTCCACATGCCACCTTATAAGGTTCATTATGCAACTTATGCAATCCTGATTTGGCCGATGTTTCTTTCATATTATGTTTATAGCCATGGCCAAAAAAGTGAGAATGGCTGCTCTAGACAGTGGAAGTCCATACCTATGCTGGAAATTCATAGAGTGTTTGGACGGACACATGCTCCAATCAGCAGGGTCTGATCAGCTCCTTCAATGTGAGCACTGAGAATCTCATGGAAGGGTGAAATATGACAATAATAAATACATTTTCCAAAATATGTATGCAGTACTGTAGGTAAATCATTCAACTCATAGTTGTTACCTGCTTGAAACAGAGTGCACACTCAATAAAGGGAGAAAAGCTGTGTTTGTTTTCTATAGCATTTAGGCGACTTAGTAACCTTGGAATACAAGGAAAGTAACCCTTGTGATACATCTTACAATATTTTTCAGGAGTACTGCTTTGTGGTACTTTTACTATCCTTTGGGAACATTTGTGTTCACATACATAGATGCTGAGTAGAGAACAAAAGAGTATTAACAAGAGAAGCAATCCTGGAATGATTGGTCACCTATTTCATAGAGTTCCAAAAAAAGCAAACAGGGCCGTATGGTCCTTACACAATACAAATGCAGGAGAGGTGATACCTTTTATTAGACCTCTTTAGAAAATCAAACAATTTGCAACACACACACACAGAGCCAAACAGGAACATTGTATTTCACATGGAAGGCAATGGAGGCATGTATGAGGGGAGAATGTAGCCTAATAGCTCTGGAAGTTCTTTGTTGGAAGGGCTGAGTGGAATATTCCAGCCTCATGTTATCAGGGGTGACGTTTCAAACCACTGCCACCATCACCTCCACAGTTTGCAGCCAGAGTTTGAACTTAAAAAGTATACCTGGCAGACTTTTGTCATAAATTTTGGGACTCTCATTTATAAAATTTTTCTGCAATATGAGTGCATGACCTGAAGAAGTGAATTTTCAACCATAAAAGCTTGCAAATTGTTTGATTTTTTTTAAAAAAGTGGTCTAATAAAGGTATTACCTCTCCTGCATTTCTGTTTCATGGAGTTCGGTCAATGTATTGCCCCAGCATAAAGACAATGCCCTGGATTCTTCTACAGAGTTTTGTAATGCTTTTCTTGTGTTGGTGTAAGAGTGCCACAGTCTGTCCTGCTATCCTTATAATGCAATGTTTTTGAAACCTCATCGCCAATGCCATATTCTGGTCACTAGATTCCACTGGCACTTCTCCAAATAGTTCAATCACCTATTAACCGAGAACCAAAATAAAGAGCTTGGAGTGAATGTGTCAGATTTAACAGTGATTGTTTTAAACCTTTTAACCCACACAAGTGGCTTAGCTATATTCAGGGCCAAAAGAACCTGATTTTTCTAATGACTTTATATTAGGGTGCAAGGTTTCAGCACTGCAGAGCAAGCATGCAGCCCAAAATCATAGTGATGACATGCAAAAGTGTACTTTTCAGCTCTTCACAACAAGCAAGTATCAACACCAATCACATTAATCTTTAATTTGGCCCTTCCAGGTTTAAAAAACCAAACAAACAAAAAAACACCACCCAATTACTGTCCTTCAGCTCCTCTGTCATTACGGATCTTACTGTTTTCTGTGTAAGATTGACTCTCAACTCAGATGCAGCACAATACAACTATGACAGGCTGCTAACCTAACGCTACAACACCCTGCCCTAAGCATTCTGGGGACTGAGGTGTTAAATTCCATTAAGCAGGAAGCTAGTTAAATTCTAATTCCTTTTCTCTCCAGAAGAGCTCTCCCTTTTCTTTCCTGCCACAAAGATGTCATCACCTTTGTATATCAGCACAATCAAGCTTCTAATCCTATCCATTTCAATCCTAATGACAGAGTTCACAATATTCACAAAGTATGTTAGCATGTTTTAAAAGGGAATATAAAATGGGAGGTGAAAATGATAGGGAAGGTTAAGGCGGGGGGAACTGTATGCAGAGAATGTAAATGCGAAGAAGCTACACAGTAAAATAGATGAGTTTTACCATATTTTTCGGTGTATAAGATGATACTTTTGTCTAAAATCTTTAGATTAAACATTGAGGGTAATCTTATACACGGAAGTAAGGAGGGGGGAAGGGATCAAAGCGCTTTGATGATTCCTGTTTTTCCCCTCCACTTTCTTGTGAAGAAAGTGCTTTCCCCCTTCACTTTCCTCGCAAGAAAGTGGAGAGGGAAAGCAGGAATCAAAGCACTTTGATCCCTGCTTTCCCCCTCCACTTGCTAAGCAGGCTTAGCAAGAAAGGGGAAAGCAGGGATCAAAGCGATCCTGCAGTGCTTTGATCCTTGCTTTTCCCTTCCACTTGCTTAGATTTCTTAATTTTAGGTTAGAAAAGTGGGGGTGGGTCTATAAGACACATGGGGGGTCTTATACACGGAAAATACGCTACTTGGCAGCTGAGATTTCAATCCAATATATACTTACTGGGGAGTAAGCTGCAGTGGAAAAGTAAGTCTGACACAAGTGTGAATATGCATATATCAAGAACAAAACCTGCCAGACTAATCTTATCTCATTTTTTGATAGGGTAACTTCCCTGATAGACAGTGGGAATGCTGTAGACATAATAAATCTTCACTTCAGCAAAGCTTTTAACAAATTGCCAATTGATACTCTGATTATCAAGCTAACTGTGGATTGAATAGAACAACTATCTGGTGGATTGGCAGCTGGTTACAAAATCATCCTCAGAGAGTGCTTATCAATGGCTTCTTCTCAAACTGGGGGAAAGTAAACAGGGCACCATAAGGTTCAGTCCTAGGCCTCATGCTCTTCAAAATTTTTATTAATGATTTGGATGAGAATGTGCAGGGAATGCTTATCAAATTTGCAGATGATACAAAATTGGGTGGAATACCCAATTCTGGAAGACAGAAACAAAATTCAGAAAGATCTTGATAGGCTCAAGCACTGGGCGGAAAACAATAGAATGAACTTTCAGGAATAAGTGCAAAGTTCTATATCTAGGAAAAAGAAACCAAATGCACCGTTACAAGATGGGGGGTACTTGGCTCAGCAATACTACATGCAAGAATGACCCTGGAAATGTTCTAGACCACAAGTTGAATATCAGCCAACAGTGCAATGTGGCTGCAAAAAAGGCCAATGCTCTTTTAGGATGAATTAACAAAAGTATCCAAATCCCATGAAGTACTAGTTCCCTTCTATATGGCACTGGTTAAGCCTCATCTTGAGTACTATGTCCACTTATGGACACCACACTTTAAGAAGGATGCCAACAAAGTGGTACAAGTTCAGAGGAAGGCAACAAAGATGATCAGGAGACTGTAAACCATGCTCTATGAAGAAAGACTGAAAGAACTGGGCATGAACTTGAGAAAAGAAGACTGAGGGACGATAGATAGCACTTTTCAAATACTTGAAGAGGGGCAGAATCTGTTCTCAATCATTGCTGGCTCGGGTGTTTAGATCAGCAGGAGAAGACTTACCACCTTCACAGGAATGTCTGATGGAAACACAGGAGAGGGCCTTCTCTGTTGCTGCTCCCAGATTTTGGAAGATTTTGGAACTCCCTCTCACAGGAGGTCAGACTGCCCCCATCTTTGCTGTCCTTCTGCAAACAGGCAAAGTTCGGGCAAGCTTTCCCTCAGTGACTGGCTAGCTAAGTGTGATTTTTCGATGGATTGTTATGCATTACTGCTCTGACTGGGTCTTTAGTACGACTTGTGTTTACCATCTCTCAGAGCAGTATTTGTTTGTTACTTTTTAATATTTGTATATATATTGTTTTAGCTTTAATATTGTTTTTTAATGATGTAAGCAGCCCCTTTATACTTATTGTTCTTAGTTTTAAATATTGTCCTTTAATTATGTAAACCATTGTTGTATACTCATTGTTCTCAGCTTTAAATATTGTCTTTCAGTGATGTAAGCCGCCTTGGGTCCATTTAAAGGAGAAAAGCAGGGTAAAAATATTTTATATAAACCAACAAACTGCAGGGCACATAATTATAGGCTCAAGTTACAGGAAACTAGATTTCAATTGAGTATCAGGAAAACCTTTCTCACTGTTAGAGCAATACAACAATAAAAAAAGTAAATATACTTATTTACTTATTTATTTAATTCTATACTTGTGGTGCTATGGTTAAGGATCTCTCCTGAGTCTCTACATGCTGTAAAGCTCCCAGTGGTAGAACACAGAAGGTCTCCCATTCACACACACCAGCAGATCTTAATGATCAGGCAAGTAAGTACAGTGATACCTCGGTTTACGAACGCCTCGGTTAACATAATTTTCGGTTTACGAACGAAAATCCATTGAAAATAAT
This sequence comes from Intellagama lesueurii, assembly GCA_037013535.1. Taxonomy (NCBI): domain Eukaryota; kingdom Metazoa; phylum Chordata; class Lepidosauria; order Squamata; family Agamidae; genus Intellagama; species Intellagama lesueurii. The sequence goes on from JBAJHW010000001.1 coordinate 256,234,846, forward strand.
GCCTCGGTTTACGAATTTTTTCGGCAATACGAAGCAAGTTTGCATTGCACCTGGGAGGTTTATAACTCCACCCCCGTGCATGCGTTCCTATGGGAAACCGCGTTTCGGTTTGCGAATTTTTCGTATTACGAAATGTCCCAGAGAATGCATTAATTTTGTAAACCAAGGTACGCCTGTATAGGGAAAGGTGCTCCTGCAACTATCAGACCCTTAAGCTATCTGGTGCTTAAATACTCGTTGCAAATATCTTGATCTTGGACTGGAAGTGTATTGACAGCCAGTGTTATTCCCAAGGTTTCCATGACAGTCCTGATAGCACTCTCATTACCATATTTTGTGCAAGCAGTGCTTCTGTGTCATTCTCATGGGGAGCCCCATTTGGAATTCATTGTAGCAATCTAGAGGGGAAGCTGCTTCTATATGTGGCTTTATGACATACTGCCATGATCTCCTCTGTTCATTAAGCCCTTTCCTTTCCTTCCTGTAATGTTTCTCATCCTCTCTGCTAATTTCTCAGGATTCAGTTTCTCCCTCTCTCTTACCCATCATAATCTCGTTGGGCAGGAAGTGTGCCGCCTCCAGTTTATTCTACAGCTCCCAGTACACCAGTGAGACAGGCCCATAAATATGAAATACTAGTAGTAGGACCTGATTAACTACTATATCGGATTTTGGAGAGCAATTATATACCTGCCATAAGGTGTCACTTCCTGCAAGTTAAAAGTGAAGTTCTTTCAGCATCCTCAGATAAAAGATCCTTTGAAGGTTATTATTAAGCAATCCAGTTTCTTTTAGTCATGATTATGATTCATTTTTCTGCGCATTCCATCCTTTTTTGACATACATAAACGCAATTCCAGAGATAATTCCTATTGTTCTGCCTGCACAAACCTACAAGTGAAGAAACAAGCAGTGCAGTGCAGGTGCTGCGTGGAGGGGAGGATAGGTCCCTCATATCATCCCTTATGAAGTGAGGCATGGGAATGTGTGCGCCAAGGCTGTTGCTGTTGCGTGCCTCCTGCAGAACTTGAGCCTGCTGGACCCCCAGTGTCTCTGCGGATTGAGGCTCAGTTGCTGGATCATGACACAGCTGGTTTGCAGTCGAGCTCCCATCTTCCCTCCTCCTGACTTGTACTACCTGTGTTTTGGGGAGGAGTGTACAAAACCAAAGCTCAGGTGGGTATGGGTTTGCCACTGGCAGGCTTACTGCCAAAGGAGATTTCCCCAGTGGGAAAGCCACTCAGTGGACGTTACAAAGGCCAGACCCCCTGCTTAAAAGAGGGGAGGTCACAGAGCTAATTTAACATCTTCTACGTCTGCCTGACTTTGCTGTGCTGAGTCTTTGCCTGCCAGGGAAGGGATGGATTTCCAAGGGATAGAAAGTGCTGGCATGAGAGGATAGGAAACAGCCATTCCAGCAAGAGGGGGCAGAAGAAAACACAGCGTTGGGAGGCATCAATGTAATCATGGGAAAGGAGTAGATAATAGAGTGCTGCTTGCCCCCAAACTGTCTCTCGGTTCAAATACTACCTTGGTGGCAGGCACACGGGGCTGAAGGTAGTAAGAATTGTGGGTGATCAAGTTGATTCTGGCTTATGATAAGCATTCACAGGCTTTTCTAGGTGGAGAGTACTCAGAAGTGGTTTACCATCCCCTTCTTCTGGGGGCATCTTGGGACTGTGCAGCTTGCCCAAGGCTGGGTCTACTCACAGGAGGCACAGTGGGGAATTGCTAGGTGGCATCAAGTCATTTCTGATGTGCGGTGGCTATATGAGTTATTGACTTCTGTGATGTCCTATCAGTAACAGCTCTGCTCAGATCTTGCAAGCCAACAGCACCTCATGTTAAATTCTTCTCTCTTCCTACTGCTACCATTCCTAGCAATATTGTCTTTTCCAATATGTTCTGCTCAGATCTTGCAAACTTAGAACTGCGGCCACCTCATATTAGGTCTTTCTCTTTTCCTACTGCTTCACTTTCCCCAGAAATATAGTCTATTCTGATCACTTCTGTATTTCCATTATATGTGCATGGAAGGATAGGCTCAGGTTACTCACTTTTGCTCTAGTGAGAGTTCAGGCTTCACTTGAATACCCACTTTTCTGCCTTTCTGGCTGTCTTTCGTATCTGTAGGGCTCTTCTCCAACACCATATTTCAAATGAGTTGATTTTTATCCCTGTCTTTCTTCACCATCTTTATACCACATAGTATGGATTATTTCGACCTTGGTTTTGAATGACACTATTTGGTTTTGAATGACACTCCAGCCTCTCCCCCTTTTTGTCAAATTTCAAAAGGCAAAGGGACATAATTTGGAAAACATGCACACATGTCTGCATGTTGGTCCAATATAGCATTTCTTCCTAAGCTTGTTTAACTCAAAGAAAGGGTTTGGAAATTGGAACACAGCTTTTTAGACTGCAGTCTGTGAAGTGGACATGGCAACATTAGTTTACCCAAGAGGTTAAATGGTGTATATGTTTCTCCATGGTACGTGTTGTACTTACACCTTTGCTTGACCATTTCATCAAGTCCAAAACAGCCCTTCAAAATATTTTTGGCACAGAGGAAAATGGATGCCAAGCTTTACATAACAAAGGGCAGCCTGAATGTTGACAACACCAATGGCAGCAGTCAAGATTGTCTACAGGATACACTCTTCTGCTCACTACCATTCACGTCTGTTGAAAAACAGCCCTGACAATTGCTTTGTGTTTGGGTGAGAAGTGGTTAACTGGTGAAAAAAGGAGTCAGCTTCTGGGATTTTCCCTTGCATGGTGTCACTTCGTAAAAAAGTAAATTAAGTTTTTTTAAAATTACAGAGCAAGAACAAAGAAGTGTTGAGTAAGTCACAGAAGACTAAATGTTTTACTTTCAATCCACGTGTAATTTTGAAGCCTTCCACTTTGTGGAACCCATATACTGTGATAAAAAGTGATACCCAGTAATATAAGAAAAGGAAAGTGGGAAGAAGCAAGAAAGACTTGTTCTTTACATTTATGTCCCACTTTTTCTCATGGCAGTGTACATGGCTGTCTTCTTTCCAAGTTGTCATTGCAACAACCCTGTTCAGTAGGCCAGGCTAAGTGAGTGTGATTGTCCAAAGGTTGCCTAGTGAGTTCCATGGATTTGAACCCACATCTCTAGAGTCCTAGTGGAGCACTGTAACCACTACAAAATAAAAGTGGGAAGCGCTGTTTGAACAAAACTCTATTATTGGCTTTCTGGTTACTACACTTTGAAACTCTAGATGAAAGTACAATGCTGAATCATACACTCAACCATAATTAATATGAGGGTATATGATTTGGAGGGTCCACTAGTAGTTATGGGCACACAATCCTAGGTTCTTGTTATTTTGTGCCCATTTTGTCATTTGATAGTGCTTTGCGCATACCTAAAACTTTAGGTTGGACATGACTCAATACCCTGTGATGGCCACCAGTATCTTGGAAGTGTGGGTGTATGGTTTTAAGGTGCACCAAGCACCAGTTCTTCATTCTCTCTCACTTGTTGTAGCTTTAGTAGATGTGGGATGTCATCATTGACAGTTGACTGTGTATACAGAAAGGTACATGTTGGCAGGGCCTTGATACCATCTCCCTGAGGACATTGTGTGGTGTTATTATTAGGGGTGGCCCAAAACTGATGGTGGGGTGTTCAGCACCAGATCCTTACTTATAATATTCATCTGGCTTCCTCACATGTCAATGTGCTTTGGGTAAAAATTATGCTGTGAACTAGAGAGGATTATTATTCATCTTGAAGGAAGAAGTTTCCCCATCACAAGAATATATGGTGTTGGGTAACCCTCTGCTGAGGTTCAGAAGCATGTATATTTTATGATTTTATTCAGTTACTGACTAAGCTATTTCAATGTTTTACACAAATAAGGAACCGGAACAAGTAACCAATTCAACAGCATGGTAAAAAATAATAATGAATTTCCATGCCTCTTGACATCTGAGTAATTTCCTCTGACACAAAAGGCATGTGCCATATGAGTCTCCATTCTTTAAGTGCAGAAATTACAAATCACAAACTCTCTCAACCCTATGAGCAATAACACCAAATCCTTCTGTGTTGTCCTCATTAAATTAACACAAGCAACTTTCTATTGTACTAAACAGCTGGATCACGTCATCTGTTATGTCCTATTTCCGCTGTAGCAATATATTTTCTCCTTCTCTACCTCTTATCAATTTCTCCTGAAGTATGATTAAACACTGTGATTAACGGTGAAGCCCTCCCTTCTGCTCTTTCGTTTTCCTGTACAAGGTAGACACTGAATTATGAGACGTAAAAGGCAAAACATGCACTAGCATGCAGTTCCTATGAATTCACAGATTTGCCAGACATGTTAATACAGAGTGAGCAAATGTGTTGGATCCTATTTTGGTTTTTATTAGAACCCACAGATCCACAACTGCACATGCTTAGACTTAAAGGATTCTGACTCCAGGAATCCATTGAGTACTAGAACCAAATAGATCTCAGAATCCTTCCATACAAAATTCTGTTCCTTGCTACCCTAAGCTTTCTTGATTTCAGCAATATAATTTGGAATGTATGGGTGGAAGGGAGAAGGTAGTTTAAGCATATATATCTTCCTAAATATTAAGATCATTAATAATCATGCTGGGGAAGATCTCTTCTATGTCTGGGCAGTGAAAGCAGTATTCTACATGAAAAAGCTGGAGAGAACTTTCCTAGCTGTAGAACATTGACTTCTTGGAGGCCTGACTGGCACCAAAGTTGTCCTTATTTCAGAATCAAATCAAAACTTGGTCCCTGAGGAGATCATAGCTAGGCTTCGTCTTCCAGGTTACTAGTTTCTTCTTCTTCTTTAATTGCTAGACTCTTCTAAACTCTTTTGGATAGTGTTTGGACTATTCTATATTGTTTTTATGGCAACTGTATTGATTGCACCCCTCCCTAAGATGTATTAATACATGACAGATTAAACATTCTTAAACAAATACTTCCCCAATCCCTAATTACTCCCCCTAATTATTTATTGATAAAATGCTTGCTGTTCCACTGTAGATCATCCTGAGATCTAATAGGAAATCCAGATTTACCTTCTGACCACCTTTAATACACAATATTCTGCAGTCTTTGAGGAGAATGCTCCCACAGTATGACATGACAAACCGCACAGTAAGAGGCCATCTCTATGATGAGCTGCCCTGGAATCATCATACTTGTGAAATTGTTTCTAACGCCTTGATGTTCAGATCCAACTGTGCATTATTCACCCTCCCCTTTATTTAAGGAAAACCACACATCAACCACAACCATTTGCCAGCTCGTCACAGGGTTCCTTAGAATCAAAACCAATTCCTCCACTCTCAACCTAAGCCTTACCAGAAATTAGTCCAATATACTAGAAATGTGAAGTTATAGGGGGTTGAATTAAAAGATCTTCTTTGAACGGTTTGTAAAATTTGCTGTATTTACGAGTTGTGAGATGTTGCCCCATACCGTCTAGTCATAACATTAAATGCTTGAGACAAAATGCAGAGAAGACACACACACAGAGAGAGCATGCTTTTGACAGATCAGCTACAAGCAGCTTTTTAGTTTAGAACTAATCTATTTTATTTTGTTTCAGCAGGAAGCATAAAATTAAAGGGCACCCAAAATGAACAAGATGATACTTCCAAATGTTAATATAGAAATCTGTATATGTTTAAATGATGCTCTAGTGCTACCATTGTTTTGCACTGCTATGCACATTGTAAATGCTCTATAAATCCAGATGCAAGCTGTAAAAAACAAAACAAAACCCTGGAGAGCGTGGGAAGTTAAAAGTCAGTTTCCTCTTTATTTGTAATTATTTTCAGCTGTGCTGGCAAATGATGAAAATAAATTGCCAACCTTTAATGTAACATCCCCCCCAACTCCCGCTTTCAGTGATCTAATGGGAGTTAGTTCTCTAGCAGAAAGGTAACATACATGATGCCAAGGAGGATCAAAGATTAGAGCCTCTGAGTGATTTGCCTTATCTGCTTTTGCAATTAATAGCTGATGCAGGGATGTTAGTATATTATGTTCTGTGTGTTTTTTTTCAATCACTACTTTATTTTGGTTTTGATTTTATAGCTACCGAATTATCTGAACAAGACAACTGTGTGAAATGAACAAAAAGTGCCTGGTGTCAGGCTAGTTAGGGAAACAGGTAAGGAGCCTTCCCAAGGGTTCCAGAACTGCAGGTACAACTCAGATGGCCATTGGCTTGAAGTCTTCAAAAATGTTGCTCTGAAAGTATAGCTCATACAAAATTGTAGATAACCTGCATCCAACATTTTCAGGGTTGAATGACTACTTCTTCCTACAAAACAGGGGTGGAAGACTTCAAGCAAAATAGGGCTGATACTTTTGTTTCCACTCTTTGTCCTGACCCACTAGGGAAATGTGGCCCCTGAGAATGTCACTTAAATGGCCTTTGGACCCCAAGAAAGATATGACCTTTTCGGTTTTGTATTGCTATCACTGCTTATAATTCACCTATTCTGACTTCCGATACAGCAGCTTTCTCATTATGTGACCAAAGAATTCTAGATATCTGCATTGCTTTATTTCAGTAGGAAGCATGAAATTAAAGAGCATTTGTATTTTTTCATGATTTCTTGGGCCAGAATCCTTTTAGGAGAATGCATGTAGAAAGGTAAGTCAGGGGAGCAGTTTCTCCTCTTTGATGGTGTTTCTGTCTTGTGTGACCAGCTGCAGACTCATGAAACTGATGGCATCAGTCATGTAATGGACAGCCTCCCCCCACCCCACCAAAAGGGGAGAAAGCTGCTTTTACAAGTACCCTTCTATATGTAGTTTCTCGCGACAGGATTCTGGCTTTGATGTTTATTAATTCTCACTAGTATTTCTTAATTGGTCACCCTTTCAAGCCAATAAATTCTTGACACCATAAATCCACAGTTCAAATGCTTGTCTTTTTTTTTTATCATTGCCTATATTAGAGCCTATGATTCCATATCATACACTGCAAACAAGAATGTATAGCACCATACAACACACATGCTCAGACAGTTTTAACTTTTTGTTGCATGATACATTTTCTGTCTGAAAAAAGCTGCCATGGGCCACCTATATTCTGACTTTCTTTCTACAGCTATGGTCCAACAGTTTCTTGAACCAAATTTCATGTTACTTAACTGCCAGCATCACTCCACACTTTTATTTTGGCTCTTTAAATGCATTTCTTGGGTTGCTTGCTTTTTACTTACAATCATGAACTTGGTTTTATTAATATTCATTTTTAGGCCCTGTTAATTGTTGATTTCATAGACTTTACTGAGCATGCTCTGCAGACCATCTAAAAGTATCACCTGTAATACTGCATTGTTTGCTGAATTAATTACGAATTAAGAACAGTGGTAGACTTAAATGACATGACAATGACTCAAAAATATGCCTTAGCTAATTGAGCACACAGAAAAATGGCACAAAAACTGGGTACTATTCAGCTAGGGCTGAGAATAAGGAGGGAGAATTTACACTTCACACATGGGGCCAGACAGTGTATTCAGTAAAATCTTGTTTATGTGAAGAAGAAAAATTGTATCATAAGATCCTACCACTCTTTTGTCTGAAGAAACCAAACACTGCCAGGATTTTTTTTTTCCATGGCCTTTTCACTGTGAAGGAAATAGCAAGCACTTAACAGCACCTTGAAGACAGTCGCAACTACTTTCTTGGCTCAAGCAGCCTATCTGGTCAAAAAACACTTGGAAAACTTACTTTTATAGCAGTATAAACTTTACTTTTGGCTTCACTTGCAGACTTGTCTTAAGCTAGTCCTTAACATACTGTGAATGGAATGCTGGCAGCAGCTTTCAGTGCTTTCTGGGTTGCAGAGGAAGCAGACTGGCCTTCAGAAGCGTAAGCTACCCTTCCTACCTGACAAGAGTCTCTTGGCATGTCTGTTGCCTTCCTAAAGGGACCACAGGTAGCAAATTGTGAGAAACACTCATTTAAAGTGTGAGTAAAGGTTTTGCTGCCAACTTGTATTTCACACAGCTAGAGGTTTTTGCAGGATCAGTCTTGATCCCTCCAACATCTCAACACCTTTACTACAACCAGTCTACAGCAACGCTAAGAAAACTTACCATAAGCAAGAACATTCTTCCCACCCCTCCAGAAAACAAGTACTAGTTGTCCATAAGAAGTCTTCATCAATACTAGGAAATGTTCCCACTGATGCTCTTGTACTTTTTTCTAATATTTCCAGAAACCACTACAGATGTGTTGTTCTATAAGACAAAAACAAAATCCAAAAGTGGACAATATTTTTTTTAAGAAAAACTACAATTTCACAGTAGTGTGCAAGCTCCTGAATTTTCAAGAGTTCTTCATCAGGTTAGATGGGGGGGGGGGGGGGAATGAGAGGGGAAAGTAAAGAATGACACTCCAAACATTGTATAGGTTTTTAAGCCATGAAATCTGTGGTTAAACTTGGTTCCAAGATGTGGAATGCAGGCTTGATAGATGGTACATGTAACAGTTGACATCTTACAATGCCTTTTAAGATGAAGACAAAGTGGTGGGTCCCCATCTCTGGAAATACATGGCTGGCAGCAATTTAGGTATCTACCTCTTGCCTTTGGTGCCATATACATCTTTTTTTCTCAGAATGAATTAATCTCAAATGTTTTACAACTAAGGAGTCTATAAAGACAAACCTATGTTGCTTAAATATACTGTAGAAACACATCCAGCGTTTGTCTAGTGAATAGACTTGTCTGACATTTTTATCAATTCTTTGCAGAAGTGAACATAAGAAAAATAATTATAAATGCACAACTTCCATTGCAAAGACTGAAAAAAGGCATTCCAATTATGTCCTAGTGTTAGTAAGTTTTATTTTAAAATGGTAGTTAAATGTATTTATATTTTAATGTTTAAATAATGTAACTAATTTGTTTTGTTGTTCTCAACAGAATCTTAAATGCAATTATAGGCTAGATGAAAGCAAATAGACCAAAATATCTGCGAAGATTCTCAGTCATCCAGGTGAGATTATCTGGAAATTGAGTCATGGCAACTGGACTTCTTTCCTATTAGGCTGAACCTAATAGGGAAGAAGTCCAGTTGCCATGACTCAACATCCAGCTAAAAGACCAAAGTGAATGATGATACACAGGGATTCAGTGAGTGAGAACTGGATTATGTATTTGCTATGGAAGTGGCTGAATTTCTCATGTCATTTTAACTCTCAGCATTTTCTTCATAAACACAGGGCTGTAGCCTGTGGAGCAGAAAGGGAAATCATGTTATCTCTTGCTCCACCAAGCCCCCTGTTGTATGACTGATTTCTCAACCAGGCAAAAGCAAGGATGCAAAATAGTTTGCAGGAGCAGGGGGGCTGCTTACACCACCATCATCTTTCCATGGTCATATAATGCAATAGGGTACTAGCCCCAGTAATCAATACACTCTCTCCGTTCAGAATAAATTTTATTTATAGGGAATTATGTCCAATTCCATGTGAGTTAGTTTGCACAAAATAACCCAAAAAACCAAGGCTTTGACAAAGGGCTCACAATGCAAAAGATATTTGTCAAACTTTTAAAAAATGCTTATAGCTAAAAGTCTAGCAGCATGTTTGACAAAAAAATCCCAATGTGATTACTTTTGTAGCTAGGATCCAAAGAGTTAATTTATCAAGTTAATTTGACAACATGGTCTTGGTGAGATTTCTGCCCTAGCTTTAAAAAAAAACACCAAAAAACAGAAGACACACACACACACCCATTCTACCCCACAGCTGCATGGCATATCACAAACTGTTTCAGAAACTTTCCTCAATTCTGCAAGGTTGTAAATATGAAGAAAAAATAAGGCTGCTATTCAGGAAAGGCAAGCTAAAGGCACTGCTGGCTATATTGTGCTATTTGTAGTGTTCTTCTGAGGTTGTAGCCAGCATCCGGCAGTCCAGAGTGGTGTCAGCTGCTAACTCACACAGCAGAAACCATGTTCTCTCAATGAATGTGTTAGTTGGGAGTTTTCTACTCCAGAATGCTTTTATACATCACATCAGCCCGACAGATTTTGCCTTGTGTGTAGAAGAGTGTTTTCATTTCAGTGGAGTGTAAACCTAAAAGGAAGTCACGTCCATCAGCCAAAGGATTAGTGTTCCAGATTGCAAGTTTGAGAGCCAGTGTATTGTAATATTGTTTATATTCCTATTGAGATATTGAGAATCACTTGATTGAAAGGCTGGACTGTGTATCTTCTGAAGAAACAAAAACAACAAAGTATCAGCAAATTCAATGCAATCAGATCTTTTTTTTTTTACTCTGGATGCAGTAGTTTGTGCAGCACATAATTCACAGAGGCTCTGTAGTCACTAAGTTGAATCAGATGCTACAGGCCAACTGTTGGCCAACTGATTTCATCAACAGATTTGCCAGATGTTTCCTAGTAGGTAGGTGTATGAATTTGGAAATCCAGGATGAAGAAATAATTTTTAACCAAAAAAAATATATGTATGAATAGTTCCTCACTTGTGGAAACAACTGTGTCTGGTAGGGCTAACTCTACTATTAGGCAGACTGAGGTGTGTGTTTCAGGTGGCAAACACTGAAAGGCTTCACTTGCAGGGCACAGCTGTTTCTCCCGAGCCCTTTCCCTCAAGTCTGTTTCCCCTATCTTAAGAGGACAGAGTTTTGTGTCTCCCAAGGACAAGGGGACTGAGTTGTGTAGTTCATTTTTTAACAGTAAGAAGAAATTAAAAACAGCACTTCCCATGCTTTCTGTTTCACCCAGCAATTAATGACAACTGGGTATCTACCCCAAGAAGTAGAGTATCAAGCACTTGCACCCATTTGAACTCATTGCACAAATGCAGTTTTATTTTTAATTTTGTTGTGTGAAACCAGCCTCTAGAAAAATGGACACTGTAACACAGGGCTGCCTCGTTCAGTTATGCCTACCTGCAACACATGCTTTAAATATCCAGAAGGATTTAGGCTCAGTGTATTGCTGTCATAAATAGTCAACTGCACTTTTGACCACACTTGGTACGCCAGTATTTGGAAATACCTTAATTTTACTATATAGCCTGTATATGACTATATCTTAAGCCAAGTATTGTTCCACCATCCAGACTGTTAATGTACACAGATTGTTCAAGCAGATTGTGCTTGCAGTAATGTTAATACAGACCACCTTCACAGGCTATACTGTGTAGAATAGTTTGCCCCATCTAGACATTATATGTGATCCCTATATACTTGTAGTGACTGCCAGAAAGCTAAATATGAGCCACTCCAGGCTTATGGAGAGTCTCAGCTGGGCAAGGACTGAAGTCTGAACTGCATGCAATAGACCCTTCTTCAAATGAAGAAGTAATCTTCTAAGGAAGGCAACCAATCTCACTACAAAGACCACAGGCTCCTGCAGAGGGGTCAACTGAAAAAAATGCCTTGTTAGAGCAGCTCTGCTCTCCTAATTTCATATTATCCAATCTGTTATAAACTTGGTCTGGTGGGAAGAACAGACTGGTGTTCTTCTCTTGACCACAGAGGGAATCTACTCAATCAGACATGAGGCCACAGTATCTGTTCCTTCACTATGGGGTAGAAAATCTAGATTTAAACCTGATCCTTACTGAGATACTTCCTTTTGTTTACAAGACTATTTTTTAGAAGAATGCAAGTCTGTTTTTTTCCTGAAGTGTATTTGTAAGCCATTTCTTTCCACTGTAAATCCATGAAGAAGAATTGTTAGTCACAGAATAAATCCACTGAATCACGGAAACCAAGTTAACATTAATTCTGTCTGCCTTAGTCAGGATTAACAATTGGATTTATGCACATACATTCTAATTGGATAATGTCCGGTATGTATTTTGTGGCATGTGTGTGACGGGGATGAAAAAAACTATGTCACTATTGCCCTTGCACAGCTCCATCATGTCTCTCCCTCCAGATTCTATCTGCCATAGTTCTGGTCACAGAGGGAGAACAAAAGCAACAAGTCACCTCACCATCAGGCCCCTCCCTCCAACAGGTAAGGACTGAACTTATTTCCCCATCCCACTCCCCTCTCCTTCTTTTACTGAATGTATTCCTTTTGTCCCTCATGTAACATTTCTGGATTTGATACCAACAACCAATAAAAAAGCTATAGCTAACTATTTCCTTCAATTACCTGTAGCATGTAAGCTCTTATGACTGGATTGTCCAATATCACTTCTGCATTTAATCATGACTTAGAAACCATTCTTGCAGCCCTGCTGAACTGATACTTTGACAAAAAGAAAGCAATATTGGTACAGAAAAGGAAAATACTTGTTGCCTTTTATTTCAAGCAGAGCTTTAAACATTTAGTAACTGCTGAAGGCCAGGAATGTGGTCATCATTAGAAGGCAGACATACAGCTGAGAAGGGTGTAGAAAACAGGCAAAAATCTGGTGTAAAATTTATATTACTAAACACTATTGTTTCCTGTTTCTCATTTACTAACAGGAAAGGACAAGAAGAATACCACAGATCAAAAGCCACATTTATACCAAGCATTTATTCCTACTGAATACGAAACTTTCGTATATTTTCTAGGGAAAATATTAGCCAAAACATGACGTCTCCAATCCTTCCAACCATAGTTCTGTATGAAAACAGATAAAATAGTAATACTTTCAAATTTATGATTTATATATTATAAAACCATCCCATGTTTGCTGTTTTGGAACAGCACCAAGTAGAATGCTCCTTTGTAGTCTTTGTTATTCTTTTTGCAAAATACTCCCCCATTTGTTACCAATATGCCAAGTCAAGCTATTTACATGTTTCTTTTTTCCCCCTTTGATTTTAAAGAAATTCAATTTTCCTTTCAAGATTTTGCTATTATTTCTCCAGTGTTTGCTCCAGTCAAATGTATTTATTCACTATCTAGAGAACTCCAGTTACTGTAATGGGTGGGTTTAGAAATGAAACAAATAAGTAAATAATCTGGAACCCTTGATTAAGGTACTTAGCCCTCTACAGCTGGCAGGAGACCAGCCCCTTCTGCTGCCTCTAACAGCAAAGTCAAAACAGCAGCTATAGTCTTGTCATCTTCCAGAGCCAGCTCTGCCTATCTTGTGTGGAGAAAAACATGATGACAGTATCATTCCCTCTTTTATTTATTCCATGACAGCTCTGTGTAACTATTTTTGGGAAGCTGTCCCCATGCAGACTGTTGGGAGGCAAGAAGAATCCAGTGTTCTGCAGGGCCAAGCCAATCAGTGCTGCCTGGATCCCCTCACTTCCTTGGGAATCAAAGAGTCCCAGTCTATAAACACCTCAAATCTGCTATTACCGTGTTTCCCCCAAAAAATAAGACAGGGTCTTATATTAATTTTTGCTCCAAAAGATGCATTAGGGCTTATTTTCAGGGAATGTTTTATTTTTTCATGTACAACAATCTACATTTATTCAAATATAGTCATGTCATCTTTTTCTGGTTGCTGCACAATGGTGGAGGGTGGGGTTTCACTTAACTGGGACTTATTTTTGGGGTAGGGCTTATATTACGAGCATCCTGAAAAATCATACTAGGGCTTATTTTCAGGTTAGGTCTTATTTTCGGGAAAATGGGGTAGTGCTGATCATTTGTTTGGTAGGAGTGAAGTCTCAGTGTAAAGCACGCTGCTGTATAAAAAAAAACCTTGAACTGAGGCCATCATAACTCTAGGGTTTTAAAGAGAAAAAAAGTGCACCATATTTCAAGAAAAGGTACCCCACTCTATAGACTTCATCCATAATGTGAACAGACCTCTGTGAGGACAGCAGAATGTCACCATTTCCTCCCCTCCCCATATGTTTCCAAAAACTAGAGAACACACTTGGGAAACATTTAGGGAACACACACACAGTGACCATCTGCATAGAAAGTATGAAAAGCTCCTAAATATACTATGCAGCATTAATCTGTACTTAAATCAATAAGACTTACTTTCATATAATACAGTGAGAATCAGGAAATAGCTGATGAAATTCAAAACATGTGGAAGTTACTTAAAACTTTAACTGCCCAGTATAAAACGTAAGAGATAACTTGCGTATGAAATGATGAAATAGTTTAGTTTAATTTAATCTTTTTATAAAGAATTCCTGAAAGTCAGAACTGCTTGTCTGATTAAATCAAAATTTCTATTCTAACAAGAAGTCACTGCAACTTTAGAAAATATCCCTGTTTATTGATTAATAAGAAACACAGAGTGGCATATATTCCCACTTATCCCCATGCTCTCATTTCATATTTTATACTAGAAAACAGAAGATTTACAGCAGTCTTGTAAAGTCTTGAGGTTAATGGCAGCAGTGGAGAAAATATGGCTGAAGCAAAATACAGCCAGCCCAACTGCTCTTATCATATGAAGGATCTCGCTTCCTGTTTGGCTTACAGCAGCAAGGATTTCTGTTCAGGTTGCCCTCACAAAGCAAGGAGACTTTGTTTTTCCCCGATCAGAAGCCGATCCTCCTGGCAAACAAGCTGACATTTCAATCTGTAGGTTGGGGGATAACACTAATGTGAAGGAAATTATCAGGATAACTCATATGTTCACTTAGCCACTGTACTGGTGTCTCCAACATTGGTTCTATTCCATGAATCACCACTTGAATCTTCTTTTCACCATCTAATTCCAAGAGAGAGAAAGACGGGTCACTAATGAAAAATCTATAGGCTAAAACATGTTGGAAGCAAGGGTCATGCTGTTTCATTACATAATGAAATTCTGCAGAATCCTTACCATGTCAACTGATTATTATCTTCCTGTTGCGTATTTTAACTGAATGAACAGTGAGAAACCCTGTCATGGAGAAAGTTAAAGCTAGAAAGCTTTCAATTCAAATGAACTAAAAAATTCCTAAGAAGATGTGTTAAATGCATCATCACAAACCCATTTAAGAAGTGTTTTTGTTTTTTTTAATTAGTATTTTTTAATACATTGTAAATGCATTTACTTTTTTGTCACTATGTAACTTGCAATTAAATTGGTGTGGGGGTGGGGGTGGAACTTGTATGCTGCCCCATAGTGCATAGCAATTTTGGGTGGTTTACAACAATTGCCTTAAACAGAGCTTCAGAAGATATAATTTAGATATAACTGCCTGGATGCATTCACGGAAGTGTACTGGGATATATGAAAACACTAAAAATTTCTGTATATCTTAGTTATAATACCCTTTCCACCTTTTAGATTCCATAGAGGCACCTCCAGAAGTACTACAATGTCCAGGAAGCACTGTGGAAGCTTCCTTTTTGATACATTAACAACAAAAAGTAGGACAGAGACTACTTAAATACAGAAAATCCAAAGTGCACATCCCTAATATCCCGTTTCATCGACTTCCTTAGGATACGTCTGCATTCATCTAACAAGTAACATCCTACCAAACTAGTTCAACATATCCTTAGTACTTCTTTATATGATATAGAAATACATTATATATAGAGATTCTAAACCTCAGCATGTAATGCCACCATATTCTATGCGCTAACTATTACTGTTATGTATCCTCCGAATGAGCTATCTTGAAAACATCCTGTTCTTAACAGCCCTGCTCAGCTCTTATGAACTCAAACCTGACGTGTCTTTAGGGACTCAATCCATCTCGTATTTGACTCTCCTCTTTTCTTGCTGTCTGCAACTTTTCCCAGCCTTATTTTCTTTTCCAGAGAATCCTGCCTTCTTATGCTGTAGGACAGACTCAGTTTCAACATTTCTGTTTCTAAAGATAGTTCAGGCTTGATTTGCTCCAGGACCCACCTGTTCGTTTTTCTGGCAAGTCTAGGTTATATGCACAGCTCTCCTCCAGCACCACATTTCAAATGACTTGATTTTTTCCCCCTGTCAACTTTCCTTCCTCTCCAGCTTTCACACCCTTACACAGTGATCAGAAATGTAAGAGCCAGGATGATTTATTTATTTGTTTGTTTGTTACATTTTTATACTGCCCATCTGGCCAAAGGCCAGATCTTATAAGTGCCATGTTTCCAGTAAGTAAACTTTTTTATACAGCTATATTTCTGAGTTGTCCAAGTACATATTATGATCCTAAGGATAATCCTATTAAGACTGACAAGTATTTTTATCTGTCTTTCACAGACAACAGGTTGTGACTGCTAACAGCTGATATTCAAATTGGGAACTTACATTTCAGCCTTAATCTTAGTAAGCGCCACATTAGCTCTATGTGATTCAAGAACCCAAGCAAAATGTTACAATACAAGTAAAGATATGTTTGTTCATTTAAGTAAGATATCTGTAGTTTCTGGAAAGTGGTTTCAGCTTTATATCCTTGGCTTCCTCTATTCTGGATGTTATTGCTATTGTAATGTTTTCAGTGAGCAGGAAAATGAAGAAGAGAACCTTGAAAAACTTAGGAAAATGCAGGCAGTCCTGAAGGAACACTTGCTATTTCTTTGTGGATCAGTAAAAATCAAGCTAATTGAATCCAAGCCCCGAAGAACCACAGCCTTGGTGTCTATCCGACATACATCATGCTGAAGGATGTCTGTCTCAGCCACAGTGGTAATAGTCAGTAGGGTCAGGTCAAAGAGGGTTAAACTAAGTCAGGATATAGCGAGCCAAAAAAGAATACATCAAACACTGACTTTAAAGGGCCATTAATCTTAGGCAGAAAATGCTTCCTGGGGATTGAGATCTCAATCTTAAGAGAACCTGACATGATGTAGTGGTAAAAAGTCCATATACAAGATTAGACAGCTTTTACCTCATGATCACAAACAGAAAGAGAGTGGTGTTTATAAGAAGAATACAAACTCTAATACTTCTGGGTTTGCAAACTATGGAATAAATGAAATAAGTAATAACATGTAAAATTCATTTTTGCCATTTACTGGAGTTGCATTTTTTAACATCAGTTGCTTAAATACCTAATAAAATTGATAGCAAAAGATTCATAAATATGAGTACAATACAATTAAGAAAAAAGGAATAGTACAGAAATTACCATTCAGTATGTTTCAGACTGAAAGCCTTTTCACTTGAGTATCGAAACAATAGGGAAAGGCCTTATAAAGTTGACTTCCTAGAATGTCAGCTGATAGCAAGGCTGCTTGTTTTATCAACAAGCCAAAAGTTCCCAGTTCTGCTTGCCAGAGAAAGAGTTCCCCTGCCTTGTGGTGAGATACATGCAACCAAGCCTCAAACTTATTACAATCTTGGTGCTATAAAGGAGAAAGTTTGTTCAAGCAATTGTGCCGTACTGTGGAGGTACTCAGAGTACCCAGAAACACAGCACAAGTGCACTGAAAATCTCCTTTTTTGTCTTCTTTTTTTGGTGCTGTGCTTCCAAGGTGATCTCACTACCTCCAACTGCTTTGCATAACTGAGTCTGTGGCCTCTCCAGATCCAAGACAGAAAGGACGAATGCTTACAGTAACACTTGTAATTTCTGTTGCCAATTCCAGACTTGGGGAGATGGAGCAGAAGCAGATTATTGTGGCTATCTGCTAAAAGAGGTCAATTCCTGCTATCAGCTCATCCTGACTTCATCACATGATGCTTTTGGCACATTACTCTAAGACTCTACCTGACTGTCTGCTGTGACATGCCAAGAGCCAACCCAGGTAGAATCCCACATATGCCAGCGGGCACAAAATCACTTGCTTGCTACAGGTCAAGTGTGATGTGAAGTCAAAGCATTGTTCTTCCTGTGACTTCCATATGTTGAAGTGAAAGGACTAATGCCCAGGTTTTAAAGTATTTGATTTTCAACTACAGCTAATTAGTTATGAAGTACAATAGTCAACACAGTAGTCTGGTGTGTAAGACATGCCTACCCCTGCCTTGTTTCCTAGTTCTAATGCAGTCCCTCTGAATACAAAAGCTACAATAATTTATTAGTAGCACCACCAAGTGATACTGCTCCTGGGTCACCCCAGTTCATGGCAGGATCCAACACCAGAGTAAGGAGGGATCCACCTCCCACCAGGTAATATAAATTTATCTTTATTTTGCTCCTTTTGCCTAGTGCACTAACTACATTCAATTTCCAACTTTTCTTATAAAGGTTTGCCATGTTTTTTAGTACTCCTGTTCCTAGCCAACACAATAGCCATATGCTTCAACTAAAAACAATGGATAGTTCACTAAGTGACTTGCAGCCCTTTGTCTATAGCAGTGGAAAAAGACAACTTTCCCTGGCTTTAACATCTACCCAAAAGGACTTCTGAACTCTTCTGTTCTCTCTCCCAACTTAGATTCTGTGATAGCTGGCCTATCAAAGAATCCCTAAGGAACTCACCTTTTAAATACTGGTCCAATAAAAGTATGACCCTACCTGATTCTGATTCTATTTCATAGTATTAAATAGCAAATGGCCAAAAGTATCTTCCTGAGACACAACGAGCAAGAAAGCACACGTTTTATCATGCCGTTTCATCTAGTACCTTCTGGATTAAGTGCAGCAGGGCAAGCATCTTTTAGGAGATCCCCCAATGTATGCAGCTGTCCATCTGCAGCAACAGGACGAAACAACTTCTGTATAAAAGGTCGTTCAGTTGTTGCCTGACAGTAAGAGATAACATTAGTTTTTAAAAACCACAGTTAGAATAAACATCTATCACACATAAGCATGATGAATAAGGTAAGACAACCCTCACTGTATTGTTCTAAAAACAAATTTACAAAACCACACCTCTTGGGGGGCTCCTTATGCTATATATATTAGCTATAGAAATGCTAAACTTTAGTATTTTATTTTCCAGATTGAAAGGTAGCGTAAGTGGGGATTTTAAAGTAGAGATATGTTGAATAGAGTAGTAGGAAAAGGAGAAGTTTCAGGATTAAGGAATTATCCACCTTTAAATATATTCTAATCTACAAAAAGACTAACCCTGTATATAAAATGACAAATATTGGCCACAATCCTATTGTCAATTTTCACTTGGGTTAAAGGAAATTGCTGAAGTCTTGGTGGTAAATTGCTACATATTAACAAGTGCTAGTTGTATACTTGGGCATACGCCTAACCACACACCATCATGTCCTTGCTCAGAAATGCAATCAGGACTTCAGAAATGAGCAGCAATTTGCCACCAAGACTTACACTATTTGCGCAGTAGGATTCTGGCTGCTATATATGAAAAAAAGAGGGTTTTCCATGTTTTGAACTTCCTAACAAAAGAACCTTGACCTACTTGGAAAGCTTATGTCAGAGCTAGAGCTGAATCTTGGGACAGACACAGCACAATACAATAGTGTTATCCCAACATAACACCACAAATAAATTTTTACACAAGTATCCCAAACATATATGACTGAGACTCATATATAAAGACATTGGTTTAAATACACTGCCTAAAATCCAGTTAGCCAAACAGTTTATACAGGATGTAATCATAACATGAAAACACATAACCCACAAATTACAATTCTTGAGAATGAAAGCCAACAGACTTACTAGTCTTTACATCTACATAAAAGAAAGGGTTTCCTAATTGTATTTAAACCACTGCAAATTACCTTACATGTTCAACCCACACACTAACCATCTTATGATTTCCACATGTCAATATTTTAGCAGTCAAAAAACTATAGCTATTCTTGCGTTACTTCCTTTGGTTATCAGCACAGCAAGAAATTAGACCTAGGTTTGATCAATCTGTTTCTGAATAATTAAAAGGTCTGACAGCAACAGATTTTCCCTCTGCTTTTAACTGAAGACTGGTTTCAGCCTGACTTAAAACCTTGAGAGTAAGCAACTGCTGACTTCTGAATACTCATTTTAAGTTCAATCTTTTAGTTAATAAATTTCAGCCATTCTTCCAGAAAGCTTACTTGCATTCTTTGATTCAAACATGATACCTGTTCATGCTAAATGAATTCTTGCAATCATTACCTGCTTGACATTTTTGTGTAAATGGCTGGTGTTTTAAATTACACACAATACATAACACTCATTAATTCAATCAAAACACTTATGTGTGTGTGTCCTGTGGTGCCAAGTTGGAACCAACTTATAGCTGCCCTAAAAGGGCTTTCAAGATAAGTGAAATATTTAAGGAATGGTTTTAACAGTTCTACTCCTCCAGTTAGTTTCCATGGCCAAGTAGAGATTCTAATTCTCGTCTGTCCCTCTACCCATTATACCACACTGGGAATCCAAAACATTTATAGATTGTCCTATATCACAGGATCTCCAGGTGTATTACAGAGCTATATAAAATGATTTTTAAATGTAAGATATTTAAAACCAAACAGTTTAAAACATAAAATTGAAACATTCAAATAATTGCATTAAAACCTTCATAGGCCATGATCCTCAAGAAGGCTGAAATAAATGTTTTGAGTTGGCACCAAAATGATGCCCATGTCAGTGCGAAATGAGCTTCCAAGTCGAGGGCATTCCATAGTTGGGCTGATAGGGCAGAAAAAACTCTTCCCCAAGTCTCAACATAATGAATTGTTCTCAATTGTGGGACACAGAGGAGGGCCTGCCCAGCAGATCTTAGTGATTGGGTAGGTTTATATAGGGAGAGGCACTCCTTCAAATATCCACAGTGTAACCAGACAATCAGTTCCCCTGTTCTCCAACATCTCTTCTACTCTCATCAATAATACATGTTCACTACCAAACTACTTCTAGATATGTAAATAGCTCAAGGGTTTAGATATCTGGCTGCAGAGCCAGAGGTTGGGAGTTCAAGTCCCCACTGTGTCTCCCAGAAGAGCCAGCCTGTGTGGTCTTGGGCAAGCTGCACAGTCCCAGGATGCCTGCAGAAGAAGGGAACAGTAAACCACTTCTAAGCATTCTATACCTGGAAAACCCTGAAAAGAGTCACCATAAATCAGAATTGACTGGACAGCACATGATTGTTGTTATTAAAAAAAAACATGAATCTGCTAAGACTACTCCAAAATGTACTGCTGTATATTTGGGTACCCTGCTCCTGCTCAGCAACAATCCAGACAAATAAGTATACTAAATCCAGGCAGAGGAAATTCACCTACACATAAATTCATATCAAATGTTCTGAAATTGTTATGAAGATAAATTACACGTGCACACACACTCCACTCATTCTCTAACATATCTTTAACTGTCATCATATGGCATGTTCATTGTCCAGCTGAGGTAATTAGGACATCAATGGAAACAACATAAAGTCACCATGAAAAGTAGCCATCAACAACCTTATCCTCCATTAATTTGTTCCCTCTTAAAGCTGTCAACAAAAGGGGCTATCACTCCATCTTGGGGAAGGGAATTCAGGTGAACTATATGCTTGCAGAGCTTTATTATACAAAATACGTAAATTTTCAGCTGTACCTGAACCATTAAAACCAACAACTGAAAATAATCATACCGTACCTACTTCCAAAGACAAAACTTGACACATCCATTTCAATGTTACACACACACACACACACACACCCCTGTTCGTAGAAATCAAATGATTATATAGTTCTTGAGGAATCTGAAACAAATATACATATAGCACACCCATAGCGGAAACCTTTAGTTGTCATGGTCTGTTATTTAGTAAAATGTTATCATTATGTCTATAACAGTATCAAAGTAACATCAGTGATACTTAACCTAAATAATATGAATGTCTCAGAGACTGTGGTTGAATTAAGGGCAGCCATTAGAATTACACACACATCTGGAATGAAGTTAGACTTACTTATTTTTATATAGTAAGGATTATTACAATTTTGTCTAGACAATAACGCTGCAAAGATTTTGGTCACAAATAGTTTGAGGACAATTCGCTAATCATATGTGGGCAACAGCCCATGTCTTCCTTACATCCTTTCATTTGGCAGGATGTGTTGTAAGGAGTAAATGTAACTCTGAGCTTCCTATTTGATTAAGAGCAGCATTATTTCATGAACCAAGGATAAACTGTGGCAACTGTTTAGACTGAGTCTCCCACATGCACTACTTAGAAATCTCTTACTCTCTTCTTTTAAGATGCCACCCAGAAAACTAATTTTATCTGCAGTTCATCCAAGTCACCTGAATTCTATCCCATAGCTTTTAATACAAATTCAAATAGTAACACAGTTTAAAGAAAATTACAACAGATTTGGCACAGCATGGTAATGATTATGCATCTAGCTGAAATGCAGGCACACTTCTCAACCTTCTGCTTTTTTGAAAGGAAAGCTATCCAAGCAAGTTGCACTTACAGATAGCGGAGCCTATTTGCTCCTCTTTTACCATTATTTATACACAATAAATGAGTCATTAACAATGCAAACTTAGCACCAAGGTCCTAAAGTATTGAGACCGGATATAACAAGGAGTCGAAATCATGGGATAGCTATAGATGACACACTGTAGTTTAACTGACAGTTGCAAGAAAGTAAAGCTTGGATCCTAACCCAAATTAACCTAAAGGAAATCCATGGAATAAATACTTCCAGCACCTTGCAATTGTCACATTCTCTCAAAAGCTCTCCAGTCTTCCTGAACAGTGTGGGATAGGGAAGCAGAGATGAAAAACATTAACAATGTGAAGTAGGATACACGCTTGTATCAGTAACATCCAGAAATCTGTGTGCATACCATCCACATACCTATCAGAGATGTTTCTAAAGAGCTTCCCATTCAACAGTGCAAAATAAACATCACATCCAACTATGATTTAGTTTCCAAAACTACAAAACGGCAAATCATATTTTAGGAAGCATATTGGCTTAGAAGGCACATACTTGCTTCATATGCCATTTTTGCATTCATTCCATTCTTTTAACAGTTGACTGCCTCACATCTACTCCCTTTTCTATAGTGTAACAGCTTCAGGTGGCAGAACAGTGGCAATATTCACAGTTTATCAAATAAAAAATCAAGCCAAACAAAAATTGTACTTCCTTTATTACAGTCTGATGCTGTCTGAAATGTCCATAAAATGCTCTAGGTGTATTCTATTTTTTCAGTATAATAAGATTAAAACTATTATTGTCAAATTTTGTTCCAACAACCTTTGCATAAATCCTGTAACATTTGAACATGAGTCGATGGGACCAGCTACTGAGGGAGAAACTCTCTGGAGAGCTCTAATGGGCATGATTAATGCTTTTGAGAAATTCAGCTACAACTAGTATTACTCCATTTAGTCACTATTTTACAAACAATTCCTGTTCAATTTTTTTCGGTTAAACTGCGTATCATGGAACTACAGTACCAAGAATGATTTTGTAAGAAGGCAAGTATAAGAAGAGGAAATAAATAGTCTTGGTCAGGATACTCTACCAAATGGTAAGCCATTTGTAAGGATAGCTAGTTCTAGACTGTTGATATAAAGCTGGTTTGAATGACAACTGCACAGTGTGCTTTAGTAAATGATTTAATACAAAGTAAATGCAAGACAAATTAATTCAGGCTGAGCATCAACTCTTAGGTTTTCTTTGTCTTAGGTTTCCTTTGTTATAAACTGCAGTTCTAGTACTAAAAACTGATTCTCCATCAAGAATACCACTTAAAATAAGAAAAGCAAGCAAGAAAGGGTTGTCATACTCTTATACTAAGAACACCAATATTAAACCTCAAATTTATTAAAATAAACTAAATTGATAAATGATGGCAAATACTATAATTTAAATTGATAAACTATTACAGACATAGAAAATTTCGTATTTATATAAAACATATAACGTTACAGTAAGATGTGTTTCACAATGGAATGAACTATCTCAGAAAACAGTGGCCTCGCTCTCATTGTACATTTTTAAACACAGGTTGGATGGCCATCTATCAGGGATACTTAAGTGTGAGTTTCCTGCTTTGGCAAGGAGTTGAACTCAATGACCTTTGAATCCCCCCCAGCTCTAAAATTCTGTGAAGCAGGAGTAAACAAGGATGGCACAACCAAAGAGCTGATACAGGGGCCAAGCAGCCACTTTATATCTGCCACTCTACACAAAAGGAATAGTGTGCAATCTTTCAACACTGAAAATTTATGTGGGGATACATATTGATTGGCACCCATTCATGGCTCCTAAACCTCTCAGAGGAAGGGGGACAGAGCTATCCCCTCACCCTGTTTTTAAATGGAAACATATATGACACGACCTTTAATAAAATCACAATCTGTTTACATTTATTGATGCCTGACTTGTTCCTTCCTTCCTTTGGTTTGTATACAGCCCCATTAGTGAATATCCACTACTCTGGATAGTTTACAGAATAAAACATGAAACCCCCTCAACCCAGCCCCACCAGCTCCTTCCCAATATGTTCTCTCTTCCATGGCAAAATATTGCAAGGTATTGCAAGGTATACAGCAACAAAATAATGTGGCCATATTTTCTTGATTTTCATGCTGTTACGCAGGGCAGAATTATACATACTGAACAACATTTTTCAGAAAACAAGCTTTCATATGAACACCTACCTGATATATTCTAAAGGGAATGTAACGAAATCCACTTTCCTCTGGAGGGTACTCCATGAGTTTCCGATTTATAGCCCAAAACTGATCAAATTTGTCTTAAAACAAGAGGAAATTATTTGAAAATGTATTAATTACTAACATTAAAACATAAAATACAAATCTTTCAATTGTTCATTCATTTAATTAATTAATTTTTCAAATTTATAATTTGCTCATCAGTCTACAAGGCAGCTCAGAACAGTATGCAAATACAAATTAAGAGGTATAAAAATCCTCTCCTACTGGCAAACAAAAACACAAAAATGAATTTACACCTTAAAATGTAAATATACATGTAAACTGTAAAACGCCTAGGCAAAGAGGATTGTTTTAATCTGACTCTGAGAAGAAAATATTAGTGCCAATCATATCTACTTATGAAGGGCTGTTCTGGATTTGAGTGCCACATTGGAGAAGACCCTTTCCTTTATAAATCCACTTGTTTCACATCATATCATATACATATTATTACATACAGAAAGGAGATCATATTGAGTGTATTCCAGTACTCTAGAATGAGGTCCTATGCTCTCTGGCATGAGCAGACCTTTTAAATGGCATATGTTACAAAGGTGTGCCTTACAACCAGTTCTTATAACCTAAAATTCATAATTGCATAATCTTCTCTTTTGCAAACTGGCTCTGGAGAGTTCCCTAGACATCAGATTGCAAAGGCAGTTGGAATGGGGAAGAGATCATCCAATTTTATTGATGGATGCAAGTTCACTGGGAAATGTAGTTTGCTTGCTATACCAGAAATGAGGAGGGAAGGTACTGAAACAGCAAAACAAAGTGCAATTTGCCCCTCAAAAGAGTTTATTGTTCAACAGCACCCAACACAAAACACTGGCCTGAATCCTGTTGAGATTTTATTTGGGAGTAAGTGAGAGGCTGTATGTCACAGCAGCAAACTGCAGCTAATTAACAAGGTGCAGGTTGTGTTCTTGGTCACATGGCAATCACACAACCAGGCTCAAGACCAACAACCTATTAATTAGCTGCAATTTGTACACAATTGTAAATCTGCATTTTGCATTGTTTCATTCACTAGAGTCAACTGATACAGCTTTTGTTCACTCCATTAGCAACTGAAACAACAAAAACCATTTTTGTAGACATTGTTGGCTACAAAAGTATTTTCGCTAGGGGATGTAAATGTCATGGAGTTCTACTCTTCTGCTGTTGTTGGTAAAGGAGAAAAAAAATATTTGCACCAAATATTAAAGAAGTTGTCAGGATTGGTTTGTCTTTTCACACTTCTATGTAATGTGCTACATTTTGTGCAGAGAAGATATCAGATGTTCTGGTATCACAAGTATATAATAAAGTATATTTTTTCAATGTTTTAAAATAATTAATAGTGCTGCTTCTAGCATAAATATAATTAACTTTTAAAACAGCAAGGTTTCATTGCTGTTGAACATGTTTGAGAGAAACATTAGCTTCAAGTACTAAACAGACAGTTTTGCTATTTTACTTCTTTGACAAGTGAGAAATAAAATAGAAGTATGCAGACACAGCATTTATGTCATTCTTTAGGTCAGTCTGTTCTCTTTGCACAAGACAACAAAAATGCCACCACAATTCACAATGAAGTATCAAAACACCATGAATCACTCAGTAACTGCTGGGATGAATCATATGCATATTGACTATCTGCAATACTTTTTTTTTGCATTTATGTATTTATTTATTTAAAATATTTATAAGCCACCTTTTCTCCTAACCTAAAGGATCCAAGGCAGCTTACAGTATTAAAAGAAACAAAGACTAAAAACCAATAATAAATTATTACGATATTAACAAAGGATTACAAATATCAGAAATATCACATTAAAACCCTGAATAAGAACAATACTAAAAACACAAGTAAAACACAGTTAAATGTTCCACGCCAGCCTAGCCTTCCATGGTAAGGAGTTCCAGAGTCTGGGAGCAGCAACAGAGAAGGCCCTCTCCCATGTCCCCACCAAATGCACCTGTGAAGATAGAGGGACTGAGAGAAAGGCCTCTTCTGATTATCTTAATACCTGGGTGGGCTCATAAATGGATATATGTTCTTTTAGATAGCATGGACCCAAGCTGTTTAGGGATTGATAGGTAAAAAGCAGTGCCTAGAAATGGATCAGCAGCCAATGAAGCTGCTGTAACAAGTGAGTTATATGTTCCCTGTAACCAATCCCAGTTAACAATCTGGCTGCTGTGTTTTGGACCTGCTGGAGTTTCCAAATACTTTCCAAAGGCAGCCCCACACATAGCATGTTATAGTAATCCAGCCGGAATGTAACTGAGGCATGTATCACCATGGCCAGATTGGACCTCTGAAGGAAAAGGTGCAGCTGACGCACTAGTTTTAACTGTGCAAAAGCACTCCTAAGCCACCACCAAAAACTGGGCATCCAGGCTCAAAGATGAATCCAGGAGCACCACAAAGCTGCGCACTTGTGTTTTCAAAGGGAGTGTAACCATATCCAGCACAAGCTGAATTCCTATTCCTTGATCTGCCTTTTGGCTGACCAGGAGCACCTCTGTCTTGTCTGGATTAAGTTTCAGTTTGTTCACCCTCATCCAGTCCATTACTGACACCAGGCACTGATCTAGAACTGAAACAGCTTCCTTAGATTTAGATGGAAAGGAGAGTTAGTTGGGAGTAATCCACTTAATGGTGATCCCAAAACTCCAGACTACCTTTCCCAGCAGTTTCATGTAGATGTTAAATAATATGGGAGTCAAAGCAGAACCCTGAGGGACACCACCGGCCAATGGCCAGGGTGTTAAGTAGGAGTCCCCCTGCACCACCCTCTGGGTTCCCCCCTCCAGAAAGGGTTGGAGCTACTGTAATACAGTGCCTCTCAGTCCCATCCCAGAGAGATGGCCCAGAAGGATATCATGGCCAATAGTATCAAAAGTCACTGAGAGGTCCAGCAGAACACACTCCCCTTATCCAAGTCCTGACATAGGTAATCCACCAAGGCAACCAAAGCAGCCGCCATCCTGAAGCCAGATTGAAATGGATCTTGAAAATCCGTCTCATCTGGGAAACCCCTGGAGTTGAGAAGTTACAACCCACTCCAGCATCTTGCCCAAGAATGGAATATTAGAGACTGGCCAGTAATTATCCAGTACCGTGGGGTCCAAGGAGAGTTTTTTCAATAGTGGTCTTACTATTGCCTCCTTTAAGCATTCTGGGATCCTACCCTGCTGCAAGGAGGCATTCACTATCCCACAGACCTCCTCGGCCAGTCCCTCTCTGGCAGCTTTTAAAAGCCAGGAAGGGCAAGGGTCCAGCAGACAAGGGGTAGCCTTCACCTCTCCAAGGGTCCTGTCCACATCATCAGACTACGAAATCTTAAGCTTATCCATTAACACAGGACAAGCAGGGGTCATCTACAGAGCCTGTATTTAACTACGGCATCCAAGTCAGAGAGCATCTGAGTCATATTGCCTGCAAAATGTGTTGTAAATTCCTCATAGTGCACTCTACTTTGGTCTGCATTCTCTTCCTGGGAGCTGGCATGACCACTTGACCACTCAAAAGAGCTCCACTGGGCAACTCTGTGCAGATGCAATGGCAGCAGAGAAGAATGACTTCTTCATCATCACCACTGCCATGGAATAGGCCTTCCAATGGGCCCTAGCCATTGTTCAGTCGGATTCACTCCAAGTTTTCCACCATCATCACTCTAGTTTCCATCCCACTCATTTCATTACCACCAACTCCCCGGTAAACTAGGGAGCCAGTTTGACTCTGCTTCATGGGAGAGGACACTAAGGAGTGATTGTGTCAACAGCCCTCCATTTCAGAGATCAACCAGGGCTTCAACAGAATTGCCTACTGAGGTGACAGGAAACTCCCCAAGAGCCATCAGGAAACCTTTTGGATCCAACAACCTCCTGGGATGGACCTTCTGTCCCCACCCCTGCAGAGGCTGATTTCCAGCAAATATAATCTCCATCATATGATGATCTGTCCATGACAATGGAACTACAGAGAATTTCTCCACACCCAGATCACCAACATCAACCGCAGTACAGAAAACCATTTTCTAAAGTGCGCCCTGCAGCATGATTGGTGGCAGATACCATTTGGGACAGACGCATAGCTGTCACAGAGGACATGAAGTCCTGAGTCAATCCTGACAAAGCTGCCTCAGCATGGATGTTGAAGTCCCACAGCACAACAAGCCAAGGAAACTCCACCACCACTGTGAAACCAGCTCAGCTAGCTCAGGCAGGGAGACTGTTGGTTAATGCAACTAACACCTGGTGGAGGAAAAAAAAAACCCACTATCTTTTAAGACCATATTTGGAATGTGGTGCAGCACTTAACTGATTTTGTACACACAATTTGAATTTTACATCACAATACTACCTTCACATGGAAATTCAACAGAAGGACGTGTAAAGAGGTGCACATGTACCACAAGCACACGGGGCTTTGAACTTCTTGTTAATATACAATATACAATCCATCTTCAGCATGAGTCAGAAGAATTAGGGGGAAAGGTCATTTTGATTTTTAAATGCCATCTATCACCTGGATGAGACTGAGAAAAGTCCTATGCTTTTTTACTCAGAAATAAGTTCCACTGAGTTCATTGGTGCTTACACCTAGAGTATGAGAACAGGACTACTACCACACTAGTTACAGTAGCCAGGTAATACTTCCAATGACAAGCATTCAAGAGAGAAAACAAAAGCAATCCAAAAGCAATCAATATGACCTGAGGACTAAATAGTTCTCTACCCAAAATTCTATCACCTAGTATTATAATTCTATTGATTTCACTCTTTGCAGAGTTTTTTAATGTACCAAAACTGAAATAAGCAATTTACTTGAAAAAACTTGCAGTCGACTCCTGCCTCTTTGCTAATTTATCTATTGCACCTCTGTTCACAAACAGGCAAATTTAGAACCTTAAAACATAGGAATACAATAGCCATTGTATAATATTTCTTTGGGAAACAGGAAATATTTGCTGAACCATTTGTATTTTATGCCATAAAATCTGCAGGTAGTATATACAATTTGAGAATGCCAGAGAGTTAAATATTGTTATTTTTAAATGACTACATTAAAAAAATTACTTTCCTAGATACCTCTTTATAAACACGTAGAATTGAGTGTTTTCACAATACTTCAGAGGTGCTGCTCTGACAGCTTGATATCCAAAAGTGGAAGAAAGCTGAAAGTGACCTAAAGTGATCAGGCAGAATAGACATTTATGTTGAGTCAAATAAACTACAACTTGACTCTTAGTCTTCCTTTCAGGTGACAACAAAAATAAAGATCTCCTAATTTGGGAACTTGCATTTAGAAGATGCATGAAAAATACCTGCCTCTCCACCTTCATACAGCAAGATTTTTACGAGTAAATACCAGAATGTCAAATTCTATTTCATCTAAGTCTGAGCATCTGACCATTCATACAACTTAAAGAAAAATAACTTTATTATTTCTAATTGACAGCATCATTTAGTCTTGTTAGCATTAATGCCTATAAGAAACAAAATTTACCCATACAGCTCCTTGTTCATAACAGCAGCAGAAACAACTGGAAGTTAAACCAAAATTGTTATGGGTAGAAAAACAAATATATGATGTTTCATAGAAAAAGCAACTTGCAGATGTATCACTAAGCATAAGGCAGTTATCACAACTGCTACTTTCTTTTCTTTTTTGTGGTCATAAAATTTGTTTCACAGAGAGGTTTAAAAATCACCCCATCCAAAATGAAAGCCATAATGAAAGCCATACTGAAAGACACAGCATGTGTTTTAAAAAGTTTTCTTGGTTTCATAGGTTTTTCTTATTTCTCTTTTACTAAGGTCTCAAACATAAAATTAGCATTTGAAAGCTTTCAAAACATTATCTGTTGGGTTCTACAGGTGCAGTTTCCAATGACACACATTGAAACTGTACCATCAACATTTCTGTGCAACATCTTATCTTGGATTACCACAACATTCTCCCAAAGAAGAGAAAATTACAATTCTACTTCAAAACATTAGAGAAGCAAATCTTTAATAAACTGGCTTAACGCATTTACAGTGGAACAGAATTTCACAGTTTATTTATTCAATTTTACTGCCTTTCCATATTCTGAACACTCTTTCTTTTTAGATTAAGCATAACCTTACTTATCAGTTTCTGCATCTCCCAAACTACTAACTGCTAATCAAAAAATCCTTCCCTATGGCTACATGACTTCCTATATGAACAGGATCAAATGAGGGAAATGAACTGAGTGGGCAGTGTCAGACACAAACACAGCATGCATTTTGCAAACTTTGTACATAGGATGCTGATCCACAGTTAAGATTTAGAGTTTTTCTTCTAACAAAATTAAGCTCTTTCATGATTTTAATACTAGTCCACAATACTAGTGCAGCTGACTTGGTGTCCAGAAACTAGGCCTCTGTATAACTTAATTTCTCCATGCATATGTATTGCACTGATGGAAAATTTACCATGTCTTCCCTTACCCCTTCCATGAAACAGGTCACACATCTAAACATTTGATCAAAGAGGGGATGTGTCTACACCTGCTGCCAAGAAAATGAAAATGATGCAGCTTCTTCCTATTTATTTACACAATGTGTAGCACCAATACTGAAAGCACAGTGTACAGGAGAACAATAAAACCCTAAGCATTTCAAAAAGATGTAAGTCAGAGGTGGGAAGTAACTGATGGGCAAGATTCAGTTGCAGGGTATTTTTAGTGACCAGCCAAAGTTTTTCACCAGGCCATGTTCCATCCCTGGGAGGTGGCATAGTTTACTACTTGTTCCTAAGCTATCAACAGCACCAGCCACCATTGCACAGTTCCACTGGCCCCAGCTAGGTACTCCTGTGAGCCAACACTCCTTGTCATTGTTCAGAAAGAATGTAAACTCTGACTTAAACTGAAAAGATTCCTCACATCTGGTATAGCTGTACTTGGTAGGATTGTGCAATATGAGATAGATCAACTCTCTCCTGATGGGCATTTTGACAAACAGTGAAAACATTCTTTGTTGCCCATAAACAAAAACAAAAACCTTTTTTGGAAGTTGTACTTCTTGTCTTCCTCCTCCTTCATCATTATTATTATTAGCTCACTGACATGAGGTGTCAGATACAAGCCTTGCTTTTTTGCTTCCACAAATTTCTGTTTTGTGCTGTTAGTTAGTCCTACAGATCTTTTAACATTAACCTTCTATCTAGTTTGCAGTCTACACCTTCATCTGATTCAACAAAACATAGATGTATTTCTTTATCCCACTGCCATTCTACTTGCCTCACAGTGGAATCCCCATCTCCATTTTAATAATGCTATTTGTTCTCTTATGTCTATTGTTTTTTCTCTATTAGTATGATTTATCATCTTTCTTTCTATTGCTCTTTGAGTTTTTGTGATCTTTTTCATCATGGAATTTGTCAATAGTCCAGGTCTGTGCAGCATAGGTCAGTACTGGCAACACACATTGGCTACAGACTGATCTTCTAAACTGAGTGTTTAAAACAGGATTTTACATTGTTTATCAACAATTGGCTGTGCAAATCTTATTCATCACTCCAATTTTGCTTTCTGATCAGATTTTCCATGCTGTATTACCTGCCCCAGATCAATACATTCTTGTACATATTCCATATGGTAGCCATCAATTATGACATTCCTCTGTTCCTCTTCAGTGAACATTACTTTGGGGGTTTTTTTGTTTAGTTTTGAATCATCTTTAGAAGTTTTACTTACCATTTTGTAAGCCCATCCAAAGTTGCTTATGATCCTTTTTCTGCATCTCATTGATTACTTGACTCTTATGCTTTAAGGCATCTGCTTCTTTTATGCAAGCCATGAAATGAGCTTCTATCACATCCTTAGAGGGACAATGCAGAATATCTTTTTCTGGAAAGTTCTAGAAATACCAAATAATTATAATCAACACAAATATTACTTGTACTTTGCCTCCCTTTTCTGATGAGATTTTTAAAAAACAAAAAACTATTAAAAATAAGCCCTGTTTTACAGAATTTAATTTGTAACTATGCAACTAAAGCCTCTTTGCACTAAAAAATCTACAATATTCCAATTTTCACTATAGCTGAAAGGTATGCAATGGAGTATAGCAACCCCTTGCAACAAGATTCGGTAGATGAAAACACAATTCACATTGTACCATTCTAGAACAAGGCCAAAAGGCACAAATAGGGCACAAAGTTCACAATAGAAGCTAGGAGGAAAACTGGCTTTTGCTTCACCAGAAATATAACATTTGTACTTGGAACCCTTATCAGAACTGTCATCATAATCTTCAAGCTTACCTGGTATTCTGTAAGTAAGGGCTTTTCATATGAATGTAAAGATTCTCCGAAAGCAAAGTTCTGCACTAGATTCTGCACACTTGGAAAACTTTGGAATATATGTACAGTAACAGTGCTTAAAATTACTTTCTTTGGAAACAAATTGCTATGTGACTATCAGGTTGCTAGAAAGCCTTCCAAATTAAAACTAAACTTACTACGTATTCCAATAAAGCTGAACTAAACTCAAAACATGAACAAAAATGAAAAATACTGGGGATGTAAATACTTTCTAAATTCTTCATTCTCATCTCTTTAGATTGTGTCAACTCTACCAGATAACACAACACAGAATTTTCAAGCCCCATAAGATCTCTGATCTCCAGATAACAGTGAGACAAAGAGTGCCATTTCTTCTCCTCAAGGTCTCCATAATTTGTACTAATGGTGTCTGCACAAAACCACTCCTTTCCCCTTGAGAAGCAATGCACACACACATCCGTACAGAGCAAGCACAAAAACTATCTGGCTGCTGAAAAAAAAAAAAGATGCCAGGAAGCCCTTTAATTCTTCTAATCTTTAAAAGTCTATGCAACTAGCAATGATGATGATGATGATGCACAATTAGCAAAATTAGAGTTATCTTGCTTAATGTGCACAAAAATCATTCTTGTTCTCTTATTGAGAACACTACAAATCACCTCACTCTCTTGTGAAGCAAAGAATAACTACACAGTTCCTCAGACTTGTATGTGAGGATTTCCCTGAAGAGAACCATATGTATGCAAGTCCTGACAGACTGTATTTAAAAAACATTTATATATTGGTCCTAAGGTAATGTATAACAATTCTAAAGTTTTTAGGATTAAAACAGAAAAGCCAAAATAAAAAACAAGACCCAAACCCTCAAAAACGACAAACAGGAGGATTCTTGCTGGCTATCTACTAGTGATTCCCCTTTCTCCATGTATTCAGGAAATTATAATTATGAAATGTGCTCATGTAAATGTTTTGAACTATAAACCAAAGAGATAATAAATTATAAATTATAATTATACCTTGAAATGTACTGTAATGTTCCACGGAAGGGCTGTATTCGATGCATGAAGGTCAAAAAGCAAACCAATTGGATAATGCCTAGAAACAGGAGAGAATATTAAAGGCAAGAAACTGCACAAATAATGCAAAGATAAAGGTTCCCCTTGACATGTAGTCCAGTCGTGTCCGACTCTAGGGCGCGGTGCTCATCCCCATTTCCAAGCCATAGAGCCAGCGTTTGTCCGTAGACAGTTTCCGTGGTCACGTGGCCAGCGCGACTAGACACGGAATGCCGTTACCTTCCCACCATGGTGGTACCTATTTATCTACTTGCATTTGCATGCTTTCGAACTGCTAGGTTGGCAGGAGCTGGGACAAGCAACGGGAGCTCACTCTGTCGCGTGGATTCGATCTTACGACTGCTGGTCTTCTGACCTCTGCAGCACAGAGGCTTCTGCGGTTTAACCCGCAGTGCCACCACGTCCCTAATGCAAAGGTAAATACTTCCAATTCAAAGTTATACTACTGCATTCCACATCAAAAATTTTCTAACAGATTTTTGCAGTATAACTTTAAAGACAACAGCTAAGTAACAATCCCTTTTATATTTACTAAAAAAAAACATGAGGAGTTGCTGCAGGATAACCGACTGTGTGGAAAGTTGTATTGAATTGTATTATTTAAAAGAAAAACTCCTTTTAAAAAACTTGACACTGAATCAAAGTAGACAAAATGTGGCTCTCTAGATTGCTTGGACTGCAAACCCTATTAGCTTTAACCAGCATAAGCAATTGTGAGGACTAATAGGAGTTGCAATCCAAAATAATCTGGAAGTCTGCAGTATATTAAAAAAAATGTGCACTGTGATCCAGCTTAAAAAATCCAGAAAAAGCAATATAAACCACCATATTAGTAGATTTCCGATACAGCTTTAAACTAAGGTTCAGTGGCACATGCATGAAACTTGGACTTACATGCCCACCCTTCGTTCCAATGCAAAAAAAGAAAAAAAGAAAAAAAATTGGACATGTTCACTTTCATCTTTAACTGTAGTTTGCTGATATGTCAGAACATGGAACTATACAGTGGTGCCTCGACTTACGAACGTCCCGACTTACGACCATTTCGAGTTATGACCAGTTCCGGCCGCAAAATTTTGCTTCGACTTGCGACGGAGCTTCCAGTTACAAACAGAAAAAGGCAGGGGAATAAGGCGGGAAATTCAAATTGCTAACCGTTGGTAGGCAAAGAGGCTGCTTCTTTGTAGCTCTTTCGCCCCAACAGTTAGAGTGAGTGCAATCAGAGGAGGCTTCGGACTGCCTGGTAAGGTAAGGTGCTGCTTTCTGCTTTTTAAAAACTGTTCTGGGTGGGTTTTGCAGCGTGGTTTTGGGCTGGGTGGTGGGATTATGTTTCTATGCTGTGATGGGTCTTGCAGGTTTGTTTGTTTTTTGGTTTTTTTCCCCATTTCCGATGGGTCGGGGGGGTTTGTTTGTTTTTTGGTTCCCCCCCATTTCCGATGGGTCTTGGGGGGTTTGCTTGCTTTTTGGTGTGTTTTTTTCCCATTTCCGATGGGTCTTGCGGGGTTTGGTTGCTTTTTGGTTCCCCCCTTTCCGATGGGTCTTGCACGCTCTGCTTGCTTTTTGCTTTGCTTTCTTTGCATTTCCGAAAGGTCTTGCACGCTCTGCTTGCTTTTTGCTTTTTTTTGCATTTCCAATGGGTTTTGCACGCTCTGCTTGCTTTCTGCTTTGCTTTTTTTGCATTTCCGATGGGTCTTGCACGCTTTGCTTGCTTTTCTTCCCCCCCCCCCTTCGGCCGGAAGGGATTAATCACGTTTCCGATGGGTCTTGCAGTGATTTTTTTTTGTTTGGTTTTTTTTCCTTCGGCCGGAACAGATTAATTGCATTTCAATGCATTCCTATGGGAAATGGTGCTTCGACTTACGACCATTTCGAGTTACGACCAGAGTTCCGGAACCAATTAAGTTCGTAAGTCGAGGCACCACTGTAGTTAGTTTTAACTATGCTTTAGGAAATCAGGTAGGATCAGAAACCATGATTTGAAGCCTGCTTGTCTATCTCTCCCAAGTTGGATTTCACCAGAAGCTTTTGGTTACAACTCCTAATACCTTTGATAACTGGATGTGATGACAGGGGATAATATAGGTCAGCGGTTCTTAACTTTTTCTTTACCACGGACTCCCCTTTAAATATTTTTATTGCTGTGGACCACCAAGACTTAACTCAAGATTTAACTGCATCAAATATTGATTTAACATTTCTCATGAAGGGTCTTAAGTTAATCTCTTAATGCGCACACTCCTATTATAATATTTTTATTGGAATGATTTCATACAAATTTAAAATAATAATAATAGTCATCAGGGCTTTGGGAACAATATCAAGAAATTTCACACAGTATTATAAGTAGTTGCAGAGTCTGGAAATAGCATCAACAGAGCTACAAAAATGGCAATATTAGGAACAGCATATATACTACATCAATATTTAACAGATACTTAGATCTCTGGTTAAAACTTGTATCTGTTATGTAATATCAGTCAACTTTTTATAATTTAGATTGTCTCTGCCTGGTAAATAACAACAACAACAACAACAACAACAACTTCTATATAAAACATCACATGAAAATGAAAGCTACAAAATGACATGAATATAAGTTGTACAAAATTGTACCTCATTTTAAAAAACAAGTTGAGTGGGGGGAAAGGGAACATATTATTTTAATATAATTATAATTAACGAGAAGGCTGGTATTGCATTTCACGTACAAGCTTTGTTATATCAGGCTTAATAGCTGAAACTTGTATTCTGAGTTCTGACTCTTCATTTTTCAAACGGTTTCTATACTTATTTTTAAGATAAATGAGAGCATAGAATGATTTTTATACAGCCGCTCAGCATCATTCACTTGCATGTTCAAACAGTTATTTGCTATCAAACAGTTATGTTCATAACTGATTTTTACTTTTGTTTTTAATGGAGGCGGTAGGTTAAAAAAGCAAAGTTTTACATAAACAAGCAAGTGAAATTAAGGTTTTGTTCTACATTTCCTTTTCTTTTCTTTCTTTCATTTTTTCTATTTTAACTGCAAAAGATCATAACATTTCTTCAAACCTTTGCAGACCCCTGTGAGGACATGGTGGCCTCCTGGGGGTCCACAGACCACAGGTTAGGAACCTAGGATACAGGTCATACGTGGAGGGACTCCACTTGGGCAATGCTGTTCTAAGCATCAGACTACATACTAATACTCTATTAGTGGAGTAAAAAACCTTGCCAGCAAAATTACAGTGGAACACAGTGCTGTAGAAATACAAGAGGGAGGCTGTCTGTCTCTCTCCCGATGTGGTACAGACACATTGGCCAAGGTGTGCTCTGTTCAGTCTCCTCTATAATGTCTGTGCAATTAAGAATTGATCAGTTTCATACAATCTTCCTCCTCGGTCTGCCTCAAAAACAAATACAAAGGAGAGCTCACTCACAAAGCAGCACAGAAAATGGTTAGTCCATGGTAGAGGCGAGGCAAGTATCTGGCAAAGGTCTGGGAGGGAAAAAAGGGGGAGAAAAGGGGGCAAACACTCAGAACAGATTTCGCTGAGGGAAGGGGATGCATAAGCAGCACTCCCAGATATTTGTACCCTCCCATTCATTGTGATGCTGGGGAAAGGAGAGATGATACAATCCTACTTGAGTAAATCTCCCCCCCCCCCCAATACCATTCTTTAGTAGGTAAGAACATGCCCAGGACTGCAATCTCCATTGTGAAAGCAGCTTGCACAACAAGGTATGAGCTTCAAAACAGGAGAGCTACTGGCAAAAATTGAACTTGCATGACTGCATGGCACAACTGGACTGAGCTCAATACAGCTGGAGGGACTTAAGAAGCTGCAGGACAGATGTCGCAAGTACATTGACTTCCTGGGGGAATATGTAGAATAGTGTGGCAGTTACAAGCTTCCTAGCTCAATTTTTTCTGGGAAAGGCTCAATACTTATCAGCACCCCCTCGTAACCAACATTTTCCTGTATTTGAATACAATGAATTTTTTTTAGCTAAAAAGTGAAACAAAAATTTCTAGTTTCTTCCCTGTGGCCAGCCATGTAGGAGAAGAAGAGAGGGAGAGAACATGAGCATGAGGTTTGTGTCTGCAACACTGAAATGTAGTTTAGCACTACATCTGAATATAGCCATTATTTGAACAATCATAAGCACTGAGGTGTTCCTATTCCCAGAGGCTTTGAACACTTTTCCAAAAACAGGCTGCAATTCTAAACGAACACATTTTCAAATTACTCCCCATTACTGTGATGAGATCATTAAATATAATTTTAATACATATAATTTTTAAATGAGTATTAGATGTAAACATAATAGAACATGTTTCTGTGAAGGAGCAAAAAAAGGACAACTTGCTAGTACATTAGACTCTACTTAAAGAACCCTCCTTTTTAGTGACAAAGTCAAGATCTTGTAGAATGGAAACAAGCAGACTTAGTAAAGCTTAAACATGAGGCATATGGCTTGCAGTACAAAACTGTTCAAGTGTTCGGAGTTTATGTCTTTGAAAGTGTGTGTGTGGAGGAACGGAGGCACATGCACATTTAATTATCCTTATCAGACATCTTTTAAATCCTTTTCTTATCCCCATCCTAATTTCATTTTATGGAATATATGGTGTTAACAAGTCTGAAGATGTGGCGTCCTAATATAATTATTTAGTGCTTCACAGGTACATCATTATACCCACACACATATATGTGTGTACACTTCCAAGAAAACAGTTCATTAGCAAATGAAGTTTTAACCTAACAGAGCTAGATTCCAAAATAACTTGAAGCTCAGTAAAACCAAGAGTGGTTACCAATCATGCATCATGGCAGCCTCTGGTGCAATTCCATTTAGCTTATGATAGCTTCCCAGAAACAAAGGCCTGTCCTCACCACAGTGGAAAATGGGTTGCGTCTAAGCATCAGCTCTGACTACAACTCTGGGTCACCCTATAAGTCTTCCAGATGGGAGTTCCCCCTCCCCAAGATCTGCCATATTTACAATAAATGAGTTATTTTCTAATCCACTGCTAGGCAAACCTATTTATCCGTCCTGTTGGGGAAAACAGCCCATTGGAATGTGAACTTTAGACTTTCGTATTTTCTTCAGAGTGCCAATACGAAAGTTGTCTGCAATATAGCAAAATTCATATCTAAGGTGATGGGCATCTCACTACGTTGATCAAATAGGAGTTCCCTGCAGAGGTGACTCACTCAAAATATGTACATGTTGTTTTATATTTTACTATTGAAATGTATTTTATCTCTTTTTAGCTGTTCACTTCGGATCTGTGTGATTTGTATGCTTTTTGATATGGTCAAAATGATTGATCAAATAAATAAATACTGAATACTAATCATGAGACTGGTTAATATACTTTTCTTCTTGAGAAAACCTCAGGGGTCTTGGCTCAGAGATGTCAAGTCCTTTTACAACTGCTGTACTTAAGTGACAGGTATTCACATTTTCAAAATTAAACCACCACTAGACTGAGAAAAGTGCTGTAATGCTGTATCAGCTTTTGCAGAAGGGGGAAACTAAGAGTATGAATAATTAAGCAATGCTAGAAATAAACCGTGTTTCTTTTCCAATACAATTTGGTCAGAGATCATTCTTCAACTTTATCATTCTGATTTTCAGTCATGCACAACTGAAACTAATTTGGTTGTTTCAATCTTATTGGACTTCTAGCAGCCACTTTAAAGGAAAGAGAGACCACCAGTAAACTGGTTAACAACCACTGCCTAGAGGTCTTCTCATCTGTACCTCATAAGTATCTTGCCTTTGGTTTCCTTCAAAATCCCACTAAGCCTCCTAACAAATTACTCAGAATAGGAATATCTAAATTGGATTTACAGAAGTCAAGCATGTATGACCTTTCCCCCCCCTGTATTTTTATACTGAACAGAAATATTGAACCCTTTTCACATACAGAAAAATTTAATCTAACCACATCAGTTTAAAGAATAGTTCAAAAGTCATTAAAACAAGTTCCTTCTAAATTAATCTTCAGGTCAATTGACTCCTTTTATACCAAGGATTCGTATTGCCTTTTAGATGTTCAGAAAAGTGGTTGGGTGAAAACCCCAACCCATGTCTAACCTCACGTTCTGACAGTTTTACTGGTAGCTCTTGTCAAATTTTAAGGCTGTTGATCACAGAAACTGAAAGTGGTAAATACTTAAACCGACAGAAGGGGGTATATAGGCTCCCTGAAACTATGAACCACACAAAGTTAGGCAAAAGTTTTGCAATAACTGTCTTATGCTTCTTTAATCATTTTAATTTTGCTCTTCCAACAAAAATCCCAGTGAAAGTTTCAGCATAAGGCTGAGGGACCATGGGCAGGCAAAAGTTATTCAATGAAAGGGCAAACAATCGTACAATTATAAGTCAGTCTATAATATTTACATGATAGCCATAACACAATTTAAAGAGAGCTTATATATTCGTATCACACAATCATGTTGTATGAGAATACAGCTTTGCATACTCTCCCCAGAAAGAATATACTTTGTCACATTTTCTATAGAAATTACTAAGGAATTACAGTATTGAAAATCATGATGTTAGGCAATTTAGTCTTCTCTCTCAAACATGAGGCAAATAAATCTGACAGGTATTCCTTTAATGTTAGACTGAAGAAACAGTTACCAAAACAGGAATTATGACTGAGTTTAACAATTTTTTATTAACTAAATATATAGTTTAAAAAAAAACACATATGAAGAGATATACTAGAACAGTCCAACAATCTCTCCAGCCTGAGCCTATAGAAAGTCCAGAGGCAGGACAGATGAATGACAGTACTTTCTCATTCCTTTTGCCCAGCAATTGGTATGGACAGGTGTGACATCAGATCTACGACCATGTTAACACAGAAGGCCCATTACGCTCACAGCTCAGGTTGGGCATGCTGAAGTCACAGACATAGGAAAAACATTTCAGCAAACTCGGAAAACAACAACAACACGAAAGCAAATTAAGTTCTACAAAAAAATACTGCCACTAGACAAAGGCCATAATGTAACCTAAAATTCTTTCTAATGATGCTGTTATTAAAGGGAGTTAATATGGATGCCACTGAAGGTAACCTTACACTTAAGGTAAGAACTTCAATTCTAATGTTGGGGTTCTAATATTAGTTTGCTGCACTACTTAAATCTGATACAATTTCTTTAGGCTAATAAAATATTTCATATTTTTTTACTTGTTTTAATTTGTATGATCAAAAGGACCTACCACAAAGGGACAAGTTATAAAAAATACAGGCAAAGAAACTACAGTACTACATGTAGTTATATAGCTCCATCTGCTGGTTAATCATAAGAACATAAGAAGAGCCCTGCTGGATCAGGCCAAGGGCCCATCTAGTACAGCTTCCTGTATCTCACAGTGGCCCCACCAGATGCCTCTGGGAGCACATGAGACAACTAGATACCTGTCTCCTGATACCCCTTTCCCCTGTATCTGGCATTTTGAAGTACCTTCCTTTTAAGCCTGGAGATTATACATCCCCATAATGGCTTGTAACCTGCAATGGACTTTTCCTCTAGAAATCTATCCAATCACCTTTTAAAGGCATCTAGGCCAGATGCCATCACCACATCCTGTGGCAATGAGATCCACAGACTAACAACATACTGGGTAAAGAAATGTCTTCTTTTATCTGTTCTCACTCTCCCAACACTCAATTTGAGTGGATGTCCCTTGATTCTGGTATTGCGTGAGAGCGAAAAGAGCTTCCCTCTATCCACTTTATCCATCTCAAAAGGAAAATTCATAAATTCAAATGAGATACTGTGGGCACTGGAAAAATGAACACTAATATCCAGGTTTTCAAGTTCTACCCAGTGGAGTCTAAGAGTAAAGTATCATTAAGCATTTTCAAATTTCAGAAGGAAACGTTTGGTTTTGCCACAACAGTGTTAGTCTGTTGTGGCAAAACCAAAAGTGCCTTTCAACACCTTGATGGCCCAAGAGATTTACTGAGGTGTTATAAAAAGGTGTTATAAGAACCTTTGTTATTAATTATTAACAGAATTTAATTCTACATCATAAAGGTTAGTGACTATTAACACAGTCAACCACACTTCTGCATGTTAATTAAACTAGTAGGCACTTAAGATCTAATAATACAACATTCATTTCAGAACTAAAAACAGAATACATCATTCTCCGTTTCAGAAGACTCATCTAGAAAAGCTTAGGCCACGCTCACTGCCATTTTTTAATATTTATACATAACTGGATGAAAAGCAAAATTTTAATTTTCAAATAGAAAGCATGTTGCTATCATTGTGTAAGTGATGAAACTGGAGTTATTCAAATGCTGTTTTTCCACTTATTTTAATGTCTTAATTACATTTATATCCCACCATTCCTCCAATGAGTTCAAAGCAGCATACATGGTTCCTCTCTTTCCACTTCATTGACTTTATACAACAGCAGTTGTTTAGTAGCAGTGGGGTGATAGTCCTTAGTCTTCATCATATAAAGTCCTCACTGAAGTCAGGTATAGCAAGAGTACACCATGTGGCACCTTCCAACTGTTTAGGACTACAATTCTCAACACCGTCAAATGTCAGAAATTAAGGAAGCTCAAGACATCAGGAGGGTACTAGGTTGCTTATGCCTGTACTACGCTATGGAAAAGAACAGCACTCAAAACACAGCTAGGCAGATGAAAAGACAGACCTGTGTAGAAAGGAGAAGGAGTAAGTGACTGGCAAAGGGTGGCACTAAAATATTAGTCCCAGAACTCCACATAGTTCATTGTGCATGAATGGGTCCTATTCATTCCTTTGGTAAAGCCCAGGATTGCTGCTATGCTAGAAGCAGACACCAGGTGGCATAACGCCAGCTGACACGAAGTAAATAGGGATATTGTGATGCTTTTCTGCACCTACAGCAGGTGAGTTATGCTTATCATATATGTATGTTCCTTCCATACAAAACCCATCTCTTACAACAAAATGGAATTGATTGCTTGAGGAAAATGGTCAATGATATAATACATTGAAGATATACATATATTAGAGGACAAACAAAGTTATATATTTATAATCTTAGCCTTTCAGATTAATATAGATGGATGTAAGTGCAGATTAAAGATAATAGCAGACTTCTAGCTTTTAAAAGTTTGTTTTGGAAGAACATATTTTTTAAGCCAGGTCAAAACTAAATCCAAATTTGAGCCAAAAAGAAGAATAGCCTAATAAACTTTCTCCCCAGAGGCAAAGGCAAAAGAAAGATAGTTGCAAGCAACCACAAATTCTTTATGAGTTGCTGTGATCAACAGATGGTAATGGAATAAATTTAATCTCCATCTCCTCAACCACTGAAGTTCCTAATAAAGAGGAAAATGGTATTGCTAATATACTACATATGGTGTACAGTTGCAGAACTTCCTTTGTTTAAAAATTTGTGAAGTGATACTTCACAAAAACTAGAAGAAAAAAGTAGCCATGTGATCCATCCATGGAAACATTTTGGCTTATTTAATACCTCTACAACAGTGGTTCTCAACCTTTGGTCCACATATGTTCTTGGCCTAAAACTCCCAGAAGCCTTCACCATTAACTGTGCTGCTACTAGATTTCTGGGAGTTGTAGTCCAAAACATCTGGGGGCCATTATCCTGGGTAAGAAACACTGTGCCCTTTGTTGGCTTGGAACAGAAATTACAAGGACCAAGATGCAGTCTTTATGTCAGAAGAACTGGATATTAAATTCAGATCAAATTTAGTTGTTCCACTAGGTTAATTGTTCAGTTAAAGCCTAACTGGTAGTCATAACTAGTACCTGGATAAGATTAAATTGTCACTGAAGTGCAGTCCGTATGGAAAGATTCTTTTTCCAGAAGTAGAATTGACTGCAGGCAGCTCAGCCATGGTATCAACACCAACCCAAATCTATAACCAGCTAGTAGAGTGCCCATATGGGAGGCAATGATATCAAAAACAGCATGGGAGAATGAACCTCATACCAGAATGTCTGACTCCCACTGAGGCAAACTTTGGAAACCCATGCTGTGAGAATTTCAGACCCCCACCAGTTTGTCAATGATGTCTATATAAGTAAGTCAGCTGTTTGTATGATGGGATGAATGACTAAGTAACAGGTGAGTGATGGATGCATGATTGGTAATACCATTATGGCAGCTGGGAAGGGGAAGAAAATGCTTCTGTAGAAAGCTGTTTTTATAGGCTGCACTCCTCAGCTCAAAGAGGAAGGGCAAGCTTTGAATGAGAAAAATAGATAGGTTAGTGTGTGCCCCACAGACCCCGCCTAGCGGGGGAGGGGTTTCCTTCAGTCATGATCTCCACAGCTTCCAGACTCAATTAATGGTGTAAATTGGACTTTACTGTACAAACTTTACTGTACAAGCAGCAAGAACAGTCTCCCTCTGACCTTCCTCGAGTCCACTGACAGGCTTGGTTAACAGTCACTAGCCTCAAGTCCCATTTGTGGCCCTGTGGGCAGGCCCAGTCCATGGTTTGTGTGGAAAAAATCCAGAGGTCCAGCTTGACCAGTTCAGGGAAGACTATCTCATAGGTACCCCTCCACAACTCCTCCTGGAGCTGATGTTCCTTCTGGCACTTGTGCCACCAGTGCCTTCTCTGGATTGATGTAGGGTGGCCTGTTGGTGGCCGCTGCCTCTAACAATGAGAGGCTGGGCCATGGCTAGCAAAATATGAACTCAAAGCCCCTGCCACAGCCACTTTGTTGGGGGAGCCAAGTTTGAACTAGTACCCCAGTCCAGGGATTTTCAATGTAGGTGTAATCATAGACCTCTTCTTCAAGCAAGGCAGACTTGAGCTCTTCTACAGCATCTCCTCATGCCCCTTTGTTCTCCAATCCATCAGGGCTAAACTCCATGTGCTCACTTCTGACAGCCACAGATCTTTCTCCCTCTCCTTGGCCTTCCTCCATGTTTATTCCTTCCAGCTGGGTACAAAGACCCACCCCTTTCTCCTCCGGGTGCCTCTCATTCACTAGCTTCTCCTCCCCACCCTGGGCTGGCCAAGTGGCCTCTGTGCCCACTGGAGGCCCAGCAGAAGCTGTCTCCAACA
This sequence comes from Intellagama lesueurii, assembly GCA_037013535.1. Classification (NCBI taxonomy): domain Eukaryota; kingdom Metazoa; phylum Chordata; class Lepidosauria; order Squamata; family Agamidae; genus Intellagama; species Intellagama lesueurii. The sequence goes on from JBAJHW010000001.1 coordinate 256,279,728, forward strand.
AGCCTCAAGGGGGTATGGGGTGATATCAGGTGGCTGTCATTTCAACTCTTTGCATTTAATTTTTCATAAAAAATAAACACATTTTATTATCAAACAAAACTCTTTTGTTTTCTAGTAGCAATTATTGCATGAATACCCACATTGGCTGCTTGGTCACAACTGAAATGAGTGAGGAAAAGAAAATAAAGAAAAATAAACCTTATGAAAGATTCTCAGTTTAGGCGGTGGTGGCAGTATTACCTAGGAATCTGACTTCTGACAAAAGGCTTAAATAAAGATCTTCCACAAACTGAAGAACAGATTGAAGAAGGGGCCCAAAGGTTTTGAGACAACTGCATGCAAAAGAAGACTCCTCATGATATGGTCCTCCACTTGGAACAGATAAAGTTTTGAAATAATTTCTTTCAGTGTGATACAGGCTCAAAAGTTTAGATGTCAAAGAGGAAAAGTTGCTTCTTTGCTGTATCCGGGATCATAACTAAATGTTTTTTTGTGGCCAACAATTGAGTCTGTTATTTCTTATCAATTTTTGCATATAACCTCACATATTGTACTGTAATATGCATTTTGCCTTGATTTTTTTTCAATAATACAAAGTGAAATAAAAGAAAGTATTTCCTAGTCTATATGCTCCATCATTCCTCACTTCACCCAATAATCACCCAATCTCCCGAAAAGGACAAAAAATCTGATTCCACAGCTACAAATACTCAACTATCCCACACACTACACCAGAACACAGAGTTCTAGCTCCTGTCCTCTGAAGAGAGGACTGGTGAAATGTTAGGAAGAAAAACCTCCAGAACAGCCCGAAAAATCAACAACATCCATCGGATCCCAGTTGTGAAAGCCTTCGAAGACTCATTTCTTACTGGTTTCTTGGAAGTACTGTTTTGACAGATGACTAAAACATTCTCTGACATAATGATACATAATGTTGGTGATGTATTCATATCATGCAGTGCTAGTTGATACTTCCTAATATAGAATTTGTAATAATAAATACATTAGTTGTTACTTTATATCCCATGCTTCCTCAAGAGAGAATCCATGACTCATCCTAATTTATTTTCTGAACAAATAGTAGTTTCTCATGGAGCACATTACAACAATCATACTAATTCAGCTTGGTAAAGAAAGGTATGAAGAGGCCTGTTGCCCATTCAGCTCCATCCTCACTTTCCATGAGCTAGCATAACAACCGGAAAAATCGGCAGGAGCTGAACATGCCCTGAAACAAGCTGGACATGAAATTCTATTTCAAAACACAGAAGTAGTGGACAACACCAGCAATCATTATGTTAGATTACACAGAGAAGCTATTGAAATCCAAACACCAGCACAGCTTCAACAAAAAAGAAGAAAGTCTAAAAATCAACAAAGCCTGGCTCCCAGCACTGAAAAATACAGCCTGCAAAAAGGTCAATGAACTCTACCCGGCCACAAGGCCCAGAGATCACTGCACACAAAAGACTAGCTAATGACACCCATCAATCACAGTGACAGATCATCTCCCCCCTTATCACAACAATACACCCATAACAAAAACACCCTGATCACAGAAAACATCAAATCTCCTGAAAGAAAGAAAAATCTGATTCCACAGCTACAAACACTCAACAATCCCACACACAACACCTGAACACAGACAGAGTTCTAGCTCCTGTCCTCTGTAGATGCCAGCCATAGAGACTGGCGAAACGTTAGGAAGAAAAATCTCTAGAACTCGGCCAAACAGCCCAAAAAACCCACAACAACCAACCAGTAAGAAACTTGGAAAATTTGTTATTGCATCTCCTATACATGATATTTTAATTCACAATGGCTGGAATCCTGCTGGCACAACTCCACATGCACAAGGCTAATGACGTTATCAGCCATGGCCTTTCAAATATAATTAAACGTTTCCATCCTGGTTCAAAGGCTACCTACAGATTCCTTTCAATCTGGGGAAACCTCCGGCGACCTGGGGCCCTTGGGATAAGGTCTTTAATGTCCAAAAAATCATTGCTGTCTTAAATGACTGTTATGTCTTCAATTCCAGTAAATATATTAGCATAGTGCTCCATCATGGTTAGTGTAGATGACTGTGATTTGTGACAACTCCAGAAGTGGGAGAAAGATTGAGACTCCTCCATGCAATTCCAATAAACCCATACAGGTTTGCCCAACCAGGCTTCCAGCAGAGGATTAATTAAACCCTATACTAACACAAAGTACTAATAACATAAAGCCATAAAAATACAGATTTAATGGACAGAAGAACAGTACATGCCCAGAGCTCAAGTTTATGTAACCATCAAGAACATGCCTGACACTAGGAACACATGCACATCTCTAAATCAGAAAACTCCACATCATTTTCATTCACAATCACCAACATAATGTACATTCCACATAGGCACTGAGAAAGCAAAGGATATGTATTGTTTCTACATGAACATCAACAGACTGTATCTTTAGTAGTCCTTAACAAAGCATAATTTACTATAGAGAATTATTTAGGAAAGGACAACATGATTGTCAACAAATCTTACCTTGTAAAGATCTCATAGAACTGCTTCAGTTTCCTAGGAAACACAGGTTTCCCATGAACAACAGGGAGTCAGGAAACATAACCATGCCAGCATCAAAAAAATACACAGAAATTAAAAACTCACCATTTCAGTGGTGTGCCTTCACTTTCAAACCATATTTCCCCAATGTCCTCTCGTCTCATAACTTTCTGAAAATGTTTTTTCACTTTGTCTGTTACAAGTGTCAGGTAGCTTATTCTAGGTAAAAGCAGCTGAAATAAAAAGTTTGGAAAAAAGTAAACTATGTAGAGACTTTGCATTTTTATATATGATTTACAATGTGTGTAAAAAACTTTGAAGTCAAAATATTAATCAGTTTTAAAATGTAAAACCATAACCACATTCTTCAGAAAGTAAAGGAGGCAAGAATAAATTTTATTCCAGCCACTACAGGCTGCTGCTGCTACATTGCATTTAATTCCACATCAAAGATCTATAAGGTTGCTGCACTTGCTATTTATAAATGTTTTATAATATTTAGATTGTATTGTGCATTATCTACACATAGATGTTTCCAAACTTCACAATGTGCATTTCTGTAATAAGAAGTCTTCTAGCTTTCACTACCTATTGCTCTCTCATGATACAGAGAATATTTTCATAAAAAGTCTGACTTACATGACTCAAAAATCTTACTACCCTGTCAAACCCATAAACAGTCGTTGCACACCAATAACGCAAGCCTGTTTATGTTTCCTTGCAAGTAAGTTCTCTTATCTTTACTCGCAAAAAAAACCCACTGAAGCAAATGCAGTAAAGAAAGCAGCTAAAGGAAAGTAAACTCTGCAAAGAACAGCTTTAGCAAAATAAGAAGTCTTATTCTTCACTCAAACAAGGCAATTTCTGTGCCTTGCCTACTCCTCAGAAAAACTAAAAGAACAGGAGGCTTCTGAGCACATCCAGTTTCCGTGTGTGTATGTGTATGGACGCGCAGCTCATGGTGGCTCCTGAGGGCAGAAAAGTGACCCTGGACCTCGTCAACCCCTGTGTTAGAGGGAGTGCTTATCATTTTAGGTTGCAGCTATTTTGTGGGGAGAAGGGGAACTAGCTTAATGCAGCAGCAACAAAGAACGTAATAGATGCAGAAGGGACAGATGTTTATGGCACAGCACCTTAACTGTTTAGCTGTAAGATGTGGTGGGGAGGGGCCTAACTCTTCAATTCTGAATGAGACATTAGGCTATACCTGGAGATATCTACTCCTACTATCACCTAGTGAGGCCCCAGGTCTTCGCCTGCAGTGTTCCCCCTATATTAGTTCCTATAATGACATATGCACAACACAATCCACCCTCCTCTCCTTCCTTTTTTCTCATCCCGCTTGGATCTTTACAACTGCTAGATGAAGAGACGTGTTCCCTCAAAAGCTTGCATAGTGGTTCAAACTTCTGTATACACGTTGTGCCTTTTGATTTGTCTAATAAATTTATTGCCTCAGTATGTATTTTGATATTTATTCTGTGCCAACATGGCCATCCCTGCTTTTACTAAGAAATAAGCATGCACATAATTTGCACTTCAAACCACCCATCAGCTTACACATTAAGAAGAGCATGGAAATGCCAAAGGAAGAGTTTTTTTCCCCTGTGATAAACTCTTTCAGCAGTTCTTTGCTTGTCAAACATTTGCTACCTTTTTTCCCTGGGAAAGAAAGATTACCAGAATATCAAATTATGGTGAGTCAGTTGTCCCTTCCATGCCACAAACTACAGCATAAGGTTTTGTTTTAGTGGAGAGGGACACTGAGACAGAACAACTGAAGCCTGACAGTCTCTCATTGACAGAAATTAATGAAATTAATGTTAATTGCTCTGATAAGGAATGGGGACTCCATTATTTCCATCACTGTAAAGACCGTCTATATAATGATAGAAAGGACTTATAACTATGCGTAAAAGGCAAATATGCAGCACAGAACATTCCTCACATACAGGCCATGATTAACATAAAAATTATCAATCTCATTACTCTGCATGCATTTAGAACACTTACATAGTATGGTTCAGCTTCCCTTTCAGTAATTTCATCTTGATATAGAGTAAAACAGGTTGGTATTCGCCCAAACCACACATCTCTAAGCACATCTTTGTCATCTGTCATTCTTCCAGGAAGTACAGAAACACATGTAGGCTAAACAATTTGCTCAAATAAACCACTATAAAAGAGAGAGAGAGACAATCAATCATAGGACCCACAAGATGACATCAATCATAATACCTCTTCCACAAGACACCATAATGTGGATGTTGCTTTTGTCTACAGAGAAAGGGTTGTCTGAAAAATTTTAGACATAGTCCTGTATCTACACATGGAAACTCTTCTCAAAAATGATGATATACAGTATCACTAGACAACACAGCCTGAGCACTGAACAGAAAATGAACTTGCTATTTGATAATCTCTACCATGTTCCCTCTAATTTTCCACCAGTGCTGGGCGGCAGCCTGGCCATGACCAGGTGGCAACACTGGCTGCAGGTGTGTGGCACCAATGCAGCACTGCATGGCTACTCACCAGCACAGTTTAGAGGGAATGTTGTTTCTAAACCTTTTATTTTGTTTAGAAATAGCATGCCAAGGCCCTAATCCAGTTTTGACTCTTTCTTCCTCACTATTTTCCTCCTGATAATGTCCTGCTCCATAAAAGCTGTTACAGTTATTTGCCTACAAAAATGCCACTGAAGCAATTGGCAGACAGACTGGAACAACTGAGGGCAAACAGGAACTTCAAGGTGGAAAGGTATTACAAATTTATAATAAGGATTATTATAATATTATAATATTATAAGGATTATAATAAGGAAGCTGTCAGGATCGCGACTAACCGCTACCTGGCTAAGGTGCGGGCTGCTAGACAATCACATATCGCTAACCGGATAAGCGAAGCTTCAAATCAGCAGGCGGAACTTTTCCGTATAGTTCGCGATCTATCCGGAATTGGTCTAGGTGACAGGCCTCCTACTAATATCTCACCTGACCAATTTGCAGCATTTTTTAAATCTAAAGTGGAGACCATCCGCCGGGATCTTTCTCCTTTTTTAAATACAGTGGATCGAGCATGTCCAGCGCTCCGTCCTGCCCGGTGAGATTTGAATGCTTTCAGCCTGTGACCCCAGACATGGTGGACAAAGCGCTCGATCACTGTCGGGCCACCACCTCCTCCCTTGACCCTTGCCCGGCCTGGCTAATCAAAGCAGCCAGGCCTATAACAACGGAATGGGCCACAGAAATAATTAATGGGTCTCTCCAGAAGGGCAAGGTTCCCCTTGCTCTCAAGGAGACACTCATTAGGCCCATTAGGAAGAAACCAAATTTGGCGGCGGACGATATTGGCAATTATAGGCCCGTCGCCAATGTTTCTTTCCTCAGCAAAGTGGTGGAGAGGGTGGTGGCTGATCAGCTTGAGGCTCTTCTGGATGAAACCAATGCCCTGGATCCATTCCAGTCGGGCTTCGGGCCGCGTCATGGCACGGAAACGGCACTGGTCGCACTGTTGGATGACCTGTTGAGGGAGGCTGACCGGGGCAAAATGTCCTTGTTGGTCCTCCTCGATATCTCAGCCGCCTTTGATACCGTCGACCACGGTATCCTCCTGGGGAGGCTCTCCGAGCTGGGAATCGGTGGCCTGGCGCTTGCCTGGCTCCGATCCTTCTTGGAGGACCGTCCTCAGAGAGTACAGCTTGGGGAGAGTGTTTCGGCCCCGTGGAATCTCAATTGTGGGGTTCCGCAGGGGTCGATCCTCTCCCCAATGCTGTTTAACATCTATATGAGGCCGCTGGGAGGAGTCATCAGGGGGTGTGGGGCTTCGTGCCATCAGTATGCTGATGACACCCAGCTCTACATCTCCTTTTCACCGACCTCAGTGGATGCCGTTTCGTCCCTTGAGCGCTGTCTGGAGGCCGTGCTGCAATGGATGCAGCTGAATGGGTTGAGGTTGAACCCGGACAAGACGGAGGTCTTGAGGGTGGGTGGCCCTCCGTTGGCAGTTTGGGAAACTCCCTCTCTTTTGGGGGGGTGACTCTCACCGCAAAGAGTGAGGTGCGCAGCTTGGGGATCCATCTGGACCCGGCGCTTACCATGGAAACCCATGGCGGATTGCCCAGCTGCGACCCTATCTTGATGGTGGGGCCCTCACCACTCTTGTCCATGCGCTTGTAATCTCGAGATTAGATCACTGTAATGCGCTCTACGTGGGGCTACCTTTGAGATTGTTGCGGAAGCTTCAAATGGTGCAGAATGCGGCGGCCAGACTCCTTAGTGGGGTGAGAAAATACCAACATATCTCTCCCACTCTGGCTGCCTTGCATTGGCTGCCCATTCGCTTCCGCATTGATTTCAAAGTGTTGATGATGACGTATAAAGCCCTAAACGGTTTAGGACCTCGATACCTGGCAGATCGCCTTCTCCCACCTAGTTCTACCCGAATCACCCGTCATAGCCAGGAGGGACGGCTGAGAGGCCTAACGCCGAGAGAGGCCCGGAAAGAAAGAACAAGAGGCCGGGCCTTCTCGGCAGTGGCCCCTCGGCTTTGGAATAACCTTCCATCAGAGATCCGCCTGGCTCCCTCGCTGGGTGTTTTTAAGAGCCAATTGAAAACTTGGCTCTTCAGGCAGGCCTTCCCTCCTGTCACTATTTTATTTTATTTTATTATAATTTTTTCCCATCTTGAGTATTATTAATATTAATATTATTATTTTGAACTGTTTTATTTTAATTTTAATTGTTCTAATGTTTTTATATTTAATGTTTATGGAACCTGCCCTAAGTAGACTTTGTCTAAAAGGGCGGGATAAAAATAGAATAAATAAATAAATAAATTTCCTCCCAACTCCAAAATACTATGATTCTTCTGCCTTCCTGTGCAGAAGCAGGGAAGACTCCAAATTCTATGAAGATTTCTTTAAATCCTGTGTGGAACAATCTTGTTGGCCATTCACCCAGTGCAGAAGCCTTCAGAGATTCCACTGTACCCTTTCCACCTCTCTCAAAACATTCTAGAAGGGTTAGCAAGTTATGACAAATGTCTTAAGTCACATTGATTCACTTTCTGTAAATCCTGTTCTTTTCCATGTCTAACAACTGTAATTTTAATAATAATTTTTACCAGTTTATCTAGGACAGACAGTAAGGACAGGAGCCTGCAGTATCCTATGGTAAAATCCAATGCCACACAAAGTGCTTATATAATGGGAATTTCTCCTTTGTTATCCCTCCTGCAGCCCCAACCCTCCGGAAACATGTTCCAGAGGGTGCACATTTTTCAGCTATTCACCCAGCAACTGCAATTTGAATTAACCAAGACCAGTTACCAGGAACCTACAGTATCTTTTTGGTTACTGAGGACCTTCAGTAGCTCCTGATTTGTTTCAGAGCACAATCCCAACTGCTGAAGCTTATCTCAAAAGCACTAGACAGATTGGGATCCACATATCTAAAACCATTTACTTAAGTCACCTGAGAAAATGGGGGCAACAAGTGGAGAGGGGGTTACTGCTGTGCAATTTGTCAAATTCTCTTCCACAACTCACCTTGCACCTACACTACTAGTTTTTTGGTGCCAGGAGGAAACTTTTATTTATTGTACTACACATTCAGATGCTTTAGATTTTGCTTTTAACTGTTTTGTATTTTATGCTTACATAGGTAAAGGTAAAGCTTCCCCTTGACAATTGTCCAGTCGTGTCCGACTCTAGGGGGCAGTGCTCATTCCCGTTTCCAAGCCATAGAGCCAGCGTTTGTCCGAAGACAGTTTCCGTGGTCACGTGGCCAGCACGACTAGACATGGAACACTGTTACCTTACCACCGTGGTGGTACCTATTTATCTACTTGCATTTGCATGCTTTCAAACTGCTAGGTTGGCAGGAGCTGGGACAAGCGACGGGAGCTCACTCCGTTGCGTGGATTTGATCTTACGACTGCTGGTCTTCCGACCTTGCAGCACAGAGGCTTCTGCGGTTTAACCCGCAGCGCCACCACGTCCCTATCTATGCTTACATACTACCATACAAAATGGTTAAAATGCAATAGAAATATGGTTGAAAGAAAATAGATAAGTTATTAATTTTAAAATGTAAGATTGTTTCTCATGTCTTCTCCCAAAACAATGATTCAAACATGAATAACTCTCCAGTATTTTATACACTGAAAACAGATGGAAAGATTCATTTTGCTTTTCTATCATCCACCTATTTTGATTTAGTACATCTGATCATCTGAAGGTCCAACTCTCTTGCTGTTTTTCCCCCCTATGGATATAAAGAGATACATGCTTTTACATTTGGAATAAACTGTTCCTACATTGCTTCCTACCTCAAACCTGAACTAACAGAAACATTTTGCAAGGTCTTACATCCCCTTTTCAATTTCCTACTTTAGTTAAGATTTCCACTTTTTTAAAATAAGGCCTTATTACTTTTATGGCTTCAACTATACTGACAACATAATGGGTTTATTCATTTCTATGCTAAATATTGCTATTACAATAATTTCAAACAGGCAGAAGTCCTGACAAGATCTGAGTCTCCTGACATTATCTATATGTCTTTTTAAATAACCTCCTTGATTTTCAAAAGCCACTGCCTGTGGAGTGCAATTTTAAGCACTTTTCTCAGTGCTTCCCATAAGTAATCTACCACAAAATTTTACTTGGAACCTCAGTGTCAAATCTGCCTGAAAAAAAGTGACATAAAAATGAACTATTTTAAAAAATATTTTAAAAATAAATAATAGATAACACCACACAACTAAGCTTGTACTTGCACAACAGCACTATTCTTCTTGGTGCCTCCTGTGGAGGCTGAGGCAGGATCTTGGGCTGCAGGGGAATCCATTATACAAGAGTTCCATTTGCTGGCAAATTAACATATTTGGGTACAAACTCAGCCTCCAAAGTTATTTAGACATTACGTTACAGAACATGCTAATTGGTCAAAAGCCATCAATGGTAAAAAGCCAGGCACAAAACTGTGGCAGAAGATGAGATGAGGTTGCAGCTATTGAAACAAATAGTTGTTTTAGTTGAAGGAATATGTTCAAGAACTGGAGAAGGGAAGCACACCGAAATGAAAGTTTAAAAAAAACCTGCACAATAAATAAAACTGCTATTATAATAGAGAACCTGTGAACTTCACAGTGATGTTGCCAGTGACTGTGACACCATTACAACAATCAATCTGTTTGAGTCACATTTCTTGAGAGCACTAACACAGCACAGCTCTGACACAGTCCTCAAGGGCTGAGCACTCATGAAAAGCATTTCCCTCTATAACAACAGCACTAGCTGGCATAAATCTCAGTAGGAACAAGCTTCAGCTGGGTCATCCCAGAAGGTGAGAGAAAGCCTTTTAAAAATGTATCAAAACATAGCATATTAAACTGCCTGCCACCACTAGGTGTTTGTATATAATCTCAAAAGACTACAAAGCATGGAATCAGCTACAAACAAGATGGTGGCCTAATGGAATGAGCTGCAAATCCCTAGTTCAGATCTCACTTCGGGCATGAACTCACAATGTCAGTTTAGGAAAAACACGCTCTCTCAGTTTCAGCCCTCTTCCTCCACTTGATAGAGAAGAGAGAACATGATTTTTTTTAAAGGATTATAACTAGAAAATGCACATTAAATATACTGAACATTCTTAAGACCTATACAGGATTTTAAGCCTGACCACTAAATGCAGACTTATTCCCTTTTTAAAATATTCTTTGAAGTCCAGGAGGCCATCAAAGCTTCAAAACCAACTATTTTTGTTGACTCTGAACACAGAACTGGAATATGAAAAGAATGATGACGGAGCATTTGTGAACTAGTTAAGCTTTCCTCATAAATCAAAGGATTAGTGTCATAATAAAAAGTATCTGTATACACACACCCTGAATATAAACCACTTAGAATTTTTCCCTGTGTTACTCTGTTTCAACATTTACACCAGCGAGTGCAGTAGTTGTTTCAGAACCAAAGCAGATGTACTGTACTCTGGCATGTTTATGACTAACAGATTTAGTTCAGTGTGAGTTTCCACGGATTACAACACACTTCCTCTGAAACACAGCCCAAGACCTAGGCCGCAGGTTCAGCCTCCTATATTTGAAGAAGTGGGCAATGTTCCACAAAAGCTTATATTAAAACATAGCAGCCAGTCTTTAAAGTACTACAATTTCTTTTTCTTTCTTTTCTTTTGTTTTGCTTTTGCTTTGTTTTGCATTTCTTGTTGAAGGGTTTATATGTGCAGCATATATAGTGCCAGGAGTGCAGACTAAGTGAAATAGGAAACGGAGTGACATTTACACGACAATGCATTGCTGAAAAAGTAGTGAACATTCAAAGCATTGATTACACTGTGTATACCTAATGTTGTGGGTATATGTTTTCTGTGGCCTAAGTTATGATGCTCCTTCTGTTGGAGGAAGCAGGCTACAATCCACAAAAACTCACACTGGTGCCTTTTGATGGGGCTTTTTGTTTGTTTCTTTTGTTTTGGTTATACGAGAACATACAGAAGGCACATGATTGTGTCAGTGGGATCAAAATGACATGATATACAAATATCACCAGGGAATATCACCACCATCACTACTGTCACTGTGAAAATATATAAATAAACAAATCAAGGCTCTCCCTTGCCTCTCCCACCATCAGACATAGTAAGCTGCCCCCCGCGACAGCCAGCTCTTCCTCGCCCCGCCCTTCACTTCGGCTACTGGGAAAGGAGCCGCCCCTCCCGTCCCCTCAACAAAGCTGCCGTTACCTGACCGTTTGTTTGCTTCCCCAGCGCCTACTCGGTGCGCGCGTGCGGGAAACTCCCTCGCGCGCAAGTCAGCAACGCGCAAGCTCCATTTAAGCTCGGCTCCGCCCACCGGGGGGGTTCCCCTTTAAACTCCGCCGCCCGTTCTTATGGCCGGGGGTCCGCCTTCGCCCTCTCTTCCTCTGCGCTAATGAGAAAAGGCGGAAGGGAACGAGCTTGAAAGCGGGCTCAGCATTCCCACCGTTTCCAGCCGCTTTGCAACCCGGAAGTGACGACAGTGAGTGGCAGGGGCGAGGGGATGTGACGTCATGTCGAGGTCTCCTTTAAACAAAGTGCTCCACCTGTCGTCCAGGTACGCGGCGGCGTTGGCGTTATTATAATAGGGACCTGCCTTCAGGGGTCGGTAGAATTTCCATACCTATTTTGTAAATGTGAAGAAACTGAAATTAAAGTGTTATAAAATAATGGATGAAAACGTGTTGAAATATGGACAGTGTAAAATTACGGCTGCTGAACTGCGCAGTGCATTGCAATCCAAAGAGCCGGCATTACACAGTTTAATTGTGCAGCTGGTTGCGCAGTTCGTTATACGATTGTTGTATGATGCGCCTGAAGAACTCGGTCGTGAGTACTACTACTTCCTTGGCCCAATTTTCTGTACCGCTTGTGCAATGCTGAGTTACAGAAACATAGATCCGGAACATCTTCTAAAAAACAACACATGCACATTTTAACAATTTATAAAAATCCTCACATGAACTAGATCGTATACTAGAAAGGGCTAAAACTCCAGTCTCCGGTGGTACCTTTGTTGCAAGACTAGCATGGGGTGAGGAGAGCTGGCACGTGGATGCCCAAGCACAGTAGAATTGTGTACTTGCCTTGTTTTCTATAGGCCTCTTCCTCAGACGTTCCTCCAAAGAAAATCCAGAAACTGGCTATTCTGTAAGTGAGGAATCTTTGATCTATAACTCGGATTGGCCAAAAGTAGCCTGTGGGTGTGGTAGTTCAAAACATCTGGAGGTCCAAAGGACCTTCAACAGCCAGATCTGTCCCGGTTTATCCATGTCTTTGCACATACTAAATACTATTAAAAGGCATTAGGGTTGGTGCAGTTATAGAAAATGAGGAGGAATAAAATTGATTCACTGGCTCCCAACCACGCCTTTAACTGCTTTATGGGTAGTAAATAATCAATAGGGCTTTTTTCCTGCTGTAGTGCTGGTATAGTGAGCCCTATTTTTATCTGCTAGCTTTCTTGCAATAACAGCATGTGTTGGTTCAGAATTTAAGGGAGAATGTTCCCTGATAAACTGACAGGATTACAGCTATACTTTAGACTATTTCGGACTATTTAATGGAAATTTCTTTTCTTGAATGAATTTTTTTTCTTTTAAAGTGCTGAATCCAGACCCACATCTAGAAAATGCGCTTCAGCTAATATTGTCCTAACATCCTAAAGGTTTTTAGAAGACTAGCTGAAGAATTTAAAAAGTAGTGACCAGTCAGTATAAAAACTTTTATTTATTTATTATTTATTTATTTAAAAGATGCTGCCTTTCTCCTAAGGATCCAAGCCATCTTACAGTATTAAAAGAAACAAAGTTAAAAGCTAAATAATAAATTAATATAATATTTATAAAGCATTAAACATATATCATATTAAAACTCACAAATAAGAGCAATATTAAAAACACAAGTAAAACAACGGAATAAAATAATCCCTTTTAAAATATCTTCCAAGAATACTTGGAAGTTGCACAGAGTTGTTCTTGGTGAATGTCATGCAATTCCCGTAGTTTCAAACTTCTTGTTCTGATTGCAAAATGATGCATGTATTTCCATTTGAACTAAGGCATGTGTAATGTTTATAAGCCCAGGACTCTTTTAAATCAGCATCTGGACTGAAGGTTTTATTCTGTAAGGCCACAGACCATCTGACCCTGCATTTCCAAGCCCAAACAGAGAACCTGAGGTAGATTTCTTATACTTAATTCAGGACAAACCTAGCCTTGCTCAAGGAATGGATCTGCCATAAACACTGCTGTGCACTTTTGCTAGGTATAATGTTTTTCTTTTTCTTCTTCTCAGCATCACAGTAGGTTTATTCATGCTCCAACAAATGTATCAGTTAAACCTCTGCAACTAATGCAGTTGGTTTCATGACCTATTTTGTGCTGAAAGGGGGGAAAATACAGCTTTACTCTTGCCATTCTTGCTATATAGCAACTAAATGTTCTGTGGAGGAGTGGCATTCAACCCCAAATGTAAACTCTCTACATCTACTTAGTATGACCTCAAGTGATTTGGGGAAGAAAAATACGTCAGTGCTTATTATATGCCAGGTGAATGGTTTAAGATGACAACGAGCAACACTGTAGCTTTCTAAGACATAGGAGTGTCCACATTGATAACAAATGTGGGAAATGCTGGAGGATTGGGACAGGCTGATTTGCATTTTTTTTCCTTTGACCACATGATGCAGAATGAAACATGAATCAGCTCAGAGCCCCCTTCCCTCATCTGTAGTTTTAGGCTCGACTGCCAAAGCTCAAGAATGGAGAACAAATCTTCTCTCCATTGGCAAGATATTTTTTTTCAAAAATAAAAGAGGATGAATAATAAAATCTTGTTTATAGCTTCTTAGGTAGTCCCTTTTTAATACTGCCACCTGCGGGATTATAAATAGAGCTGCAAACAAGTCTGTCTTCTGCCTGTGTGGTCAGTTAATGCGAAGAGACCAGGGAATACCTGAATTCCCAGGGCAACTTCACAGTGAGTAAATGCAAGGGAATGTGCGTTCCCCTCACTGTGTAGGCACACCCATAGTTGAGTACCTTGAAGTGCAACTCACTCTATATATGTCCACTGGGAAAGAAACTTGAATGGAATTTTGCTCCTAGGTGAGTGGATGTACATTTGTAGACCTAATGTTTTTATTAAACATGTATCTTCATACATAAATTACAAATGTCGAAAGATCTGCCTGCTGCTGGGCTGTGATCTACTATCCAGCTAAGCAGGCACTCTTTGGAGTCCTAACAGCCAAATATCTGGCTTTTGCTAGATTTCTGATTGATCTCTAATTGGATATGTGGTTTTCATAGATGTCTAGATGTCCACTTAGAAAATGACTTGAATGGAATTTAGACTTGCATAGCCCTAAAAGTCTGTATTGTTTCAAAGACTTGTAAGTGGTGTCAAGTGTACAATTGGATTTGTATAGTTTAAAGGTACAAGTCATATCCACAGATAATGAAAAATGTAAACAACCAATCTAATATTTTTTTTTAAAGAAATCAAAAAGCTCTTTGGGAGAATCTAACCTATAGCAGGTTTGAATCAACAAGTATTGTTGCCCATATGTCATTAGAATGGAAGTATACTTGCATTGCTTTGTACATGCCAAATATAATTACGCACTCAAGGTGAGGTTCTGTGAGAATGATAGGCTTGGGTGGAGCCAAACACATTCTAGACAAACAGGTTCCCAATATAATAAATGATAGATAACCTAACACTACAGGAGGCAAGCTGAGTTAATAAAAGGAAAACACCTAGAAGAGAATGTACTAGAAGGAACAGTGTGCCACAGCTCAGACCAGATCCTCAGATCAAACATCAGGTAGCAGCATAGCACAGACATGACGCAGAAGACAAACACTGGGAAATAATGGTTGTATTATTTAGCAACAACAGAACCTGGTGAAAATGATGAGGAACACTGAATTAAACCCCTGAATAATTTAATGAAATTAGCATGAAATAGATTTTCCATCCTCTTCTGTCCCCTATAGCTTTTGCATCATCAGAGGTAATATGTGGAGGGACATGGAAACTCTTCTCAATAGTTTGGGGTAGAATAAAGCAGTGGCTACTCGGGAGAGAGGGAAAAAAATTCAACTCTGCCCTGGATCTTAAGATAAGAATACTCACAGAGGAACAGTATTTTAGGATTTGATTGGGTAAAGTGATTTTATAATCCTGACTTTAAAAATAAATATATCACCATTCTCTTTGAGAACAGTCAATAACAGTGCAGGGGAAATTTCTATAATATTCAAATAGAGGTTTTTAAAAAGCTGAAAACAAGAAACATCTAAGCTTTCCCTTTGTCCACTTATAAGAAAAAGACTTGATAGTGAGTAACAGCAAGGGCTATGAGGTCTCCCTAACAGTAACTAAGAAATGCTTCCTTGTACAAACTGAATTATGGGGCACATCTGATTTCTACCTTCTGATGTAAGAAAGGTAATAAAATACATGGGAATTGTAGTTGGAAGGGACTGTGGGTCATTTACTTGTCACCATCACCCAGAAGGAGCGGGAAGCATGCAGTGTAGATGGATATTGCAATATCAGAAGTAAAAACAGATGATAATGTATAACAAATGGAGGTGCACTGAAAAGGAAAACTCCGCTAGGTACAGATTTCCACACTGTATTAAGAAGAGATTATATGTAGTGGAGAAAATACAGAGGAAATAAAAGGCATGTTCAGCTGTTCTCTCTTGATTACTACCATGTGGAAGACATGGGGCCTCATTCTGGCCACACACATATTGGTGGAAAGTTGAAATAGGGAAACACACCCTTCTCTTTCAGCATGGGAATGGGGTCAAGGGATGAAAGGAACCAGTCCAGCAAATATTACTCAGCTTTTCAATTCATTGAATCACACTGATGTGATAGGAAAAACATTGAATAGGGCTTACATCACACTACTACATTGAATCTAAGTAGGATTTTGACCAGCTCAGTGGCTGAACAGCAAAACAGAAAATAGTTTCTATTATAACTGGTAGAAATCCTGATTTGGAAACACATAATCATAGTGTCATCCAACCATCAGCTAAAGCACTGGAAGTTGCAGACAGTTTTCTCACACATTAAATGAGCTGGAAGAATACTACCAGCACATCCTCCCTCTACTATCCAGAACTCCAAAGGTTAGACTCTTGTCCCATTGAATATACCAATATTTGATATATGGCTATTTGGCCATATTCTTGTCTTTTATTCCCCATCCTCTTTGGAGTGCCTTTGGGCAGCCAGAAAATTTGAAAAAAGACCCTCAGTCCTGCTGAGAACTCTTTTGGAATAGAGAATCTTTTATTTAAAAAGAGAGAGATCTAGTGGTCTGTGACACAAAAGTGCCATAAATGGGAAGCTGATGGAATTCTTACAATTTGAACAAAACCCACTTACTGGATTACACTGCATTTTTCCTTCTGAGTAGATATATATACATGGATTCACAATACTATACATGGATTCACAATCAAACTAGTTTGAGGAAGTCATCAGCCTTTTTCCAGTATTGTCTCTGATAAACTGTCTTCCTAATAACAGAAAAAGATAAGAACTTACTAATAAGTCCTAGTTGTATGATTGAAACCACACTTCATTCTTTTTAATTTTATACTTCAAGAATAAATCTTCAGTTGAAAGCTTATCACAGAAAATTGTGAAGTGCGTAAATAAATTCCAAGTAATTCATCAGATTGATCTGGGTATAAAATATATCTGTAGTACTATTGCACACGTTGGGCAGAATGGTAATAATTGTGGGACTGACCAAATTTTAGACAATGTAGATACCACTTTTCATTAAGTAACATTTTTTCTTTCATATAGTTTTATTCTTATAAATTATTGCAGATGTATTTGATTTGGGAATTTTATAATGGATCTAGCACCACTAGGTGTCACAGTCTTTCTTCCACAACCACAGTTCTCCCCACATTATAGATAATGCAAACTCAATAACTGTTTGATATTATCTGGAAACAAAGTTGGGTAATACTTTTATTAAGTGGCTAAAACATCACAAACAGGCATACTTGTCAAGTTCTGTATTTTATTTTATTTATTTATTAAATTTATACCCCACCCATTTAGACCCAAGTCTACTCTGGGCGGCTAACAATAAAAAATGGCATAAAAGCGATATAATAAAATAGAGAACAACAATAGTAATATCGTTCGAGATGGGGAAAAGATAAAAATAATCAAGTGATGACAGGAGGGAAAGCCTGCCTAAAGAGCCAGGTCTTAAGTTGGCTCTTAAAAACACCCAGCGAGGGAGCCAGACAGATCTCTGAAGGGAGACTGTTCCAAAGGCGAGGGGCCACTGCCGAGAAGGCCCGGTTTCTTGTTCTTTCTCTCCGGGCCTCCCTCGGCGTTAGGCCCCTCAGCCTCCCTTCCTGGCTAGAACGAGTGATTCCAGTAGATCTAGGTGGGAGGAGGCATTCCGCTAGATATCGAGGTCCTAAACCGTTTAGGGCTTTATATGTCATCATTAACACTTTGAAATCAATGCGGAAACGAACAGGCAGACAATGCAAGGCAGCCAAAGTGGGGGAAATATGCTGATATTTTCTCGTCCCACTGAGAAGTCTGGCCGCCGCATTCTGCACCATTTGAAGCTTCCGCATCAATCTCAAAGGTAGCCCCACGTAGAGTGCATTGCAGTAGTCTAATCTCGAGATTACAAGCGCATGGACCCAAGTGGTGAGCGCCCCAACATCAAGATAGGGATGCAGCTGGGCAATCCGCCACAGATGGAAATAGGTGGAGCGGACCACCGACGCCACCTGGGTTTCCATGGTGAGCTCCGGATCCAGATGGACCCCCAAGCTGCGAACCTCACTCTTCGCGGTGAGAGTCACTCCCCCAACAGAGAGGGAGTTTCCCAAACCACCAATGGAGGGGCCACCCACCCTCAGGACCTCCGTCTTGTTCAGGTTCAGTCTCAGCCCATTCTCCTGCATCCATTGTAGTACAGCCTCCAGGCAGCGCTGAAGGGATGGAACGGCATCCACTGTGGTTGGAGAAAAGGAGATGTAGAGCTGGGTGTCATTAGCGTACTGATGGCACGAAGCCCCACACCCCCTGATGACCCCACCCAGCAGCCTCATGTAGATATTAAACAGCATTGGGGAGATAATCGAGCCCTGCGGAACCCCACAATTGAGGCTCCACGGGGCCGAAACACTCTCCCCAAGCTGTACTCTCTGAGGACGGTCCTCCAAGAAGGATCGGAGCCAGGCAAGCGCCAGACCACCGATTCCCAACTCGGAGAGCCTCCCCAGGAGGATACCATGGTCGACGGTATCAAAGGCGGCTGAGATATCGAGGAGGACCAACAAAGTCATTTTGCCCCTGTCAGCCTCCCTCAGCAGGTCATCCAACAGGGTGACCAATGCCGTTTCTGTACTGTGGCGCGGCCTGAAGCCCGACTGGAATGGATCCAGGGCATTGGTTTCATCCAAAAGAGCCTGAAGCTGGTCAGCCACCACCCTCTCTACCACTTTGCTAAGGAAAGAAACATTGGCGACGGGCCTATAATTGCCAATATCGTGCACCGCCAAACTTGGTTTCTTCCTAATGGGCCTAATGAGTGTCTCCTTGAGAGACCCACTCCTGGAGAGACCCATTAATTATTGCTGTGGCCCATTCGGTTGTTGTAGGCCTGGCTGCTTTGATTAGCCAAGCCGGGCAAGGGTCAAGGGAGGAGGTGGTGGCACGACAGCGGTCAAGCTCTTTGTCCACCATATCTGGCGTCACAGGCTGAAAGAGATCAAGTCTCACTGGGGAAGGCGGAGCGCTGGACATCTCTGCTCAATCTACTGTATTCAAAAAAGGAGAGAGCTCCCGGCGGATGGCCTCCACTTTAGATTTTAAAAATGCTGCAAATTGGTCAGGTGAAATACTAATAGGAGGCCCATCACTTAGACCAATTCCGGATAGATCGCGAACTATACGAAAAAGTTCCGCCTGCTGATTTGAAGCTTCGCTTATCCGGATAGCGAAGTGAGCTCGACTAGCAGCCCTCACCTTAGCAAGGTAATGGTTAGTCACGATCCTGACAGCTTTCCGATTATAATCTGTTGGGTTCCGTCTCCAATTGCACTCTAGCCTTCTCCTGTTTTGCTTCATAGCTCGCAGCTCCTGTTTAAACCAGGACGCAGGCCGAACTCTGCGCCGGAGAGGGTGTTTAGGAGCGATCGTGCCTACAGCCCTGGTGGCGGCAGCAAGCCAGCCGTCAACCAGAGCCTCGACAGGAGCACCAGTCAGATCAGCCAGAATCCCTCTCATGGAATCCTGGAATCCTATAGGATCCAGCAGCTTTCGAGGGCGGACCATTAAAATAGGTATTTGCTCCCTGCGGGGAGGGAGAGCCACTGAGAGGTTACATTTTATTAGGTGGTGATCCGACCATGACAAGGGAACTGACACAAGGTCAGTCACCATCAGACCACACTCACTCCACTTAGTGGAGAACACCAGGTCTAGCGTGTGACCACCCACGTGGGTGGGGCCGTTAACATGTTGGGACATGTCCAAGGAAGCCATGGTTTCCAAGAACTCAAGAGCCGGACCAGAAATCTCTGCCTCCGCATGGATGTTGAAATCACCCAAGACCAGAAGCCTCGGGGATTCCAACAGTGCCGCGGAGACAAAGTCCGCCAGCTCCGGTAAGGAAATGGCTGGGTCGCGGGGAGCGCGGTAACCCAGCAAGATCCCAATACCATCCCTGGCCCCAATCGACACGTGGAGGGCCTCCAGACCTGGCTTCACCACCATAGAGCACCTAATAACCTCCAGAGTGTTTCTATAAACAATGGCTACTTCCCCCCCCCCCCCCGCCCCTCCAGTCTACCCTGGTGCTGGACAGCATAACCGGAAGGACAGGCACGAGTCAAGGGAACACCCCCTTCCCCGCCCATCCAAGTTTCGGTTATGCATGCCAGGTCTGCATCCTCCTCCAGAATAAGGTCTTGGATAATCTGGGATTTGTTGGACACAGACCTGGCATTCAACAGCACCAGATTTAGAGTGGAGGGACGGCTGATCTGACTACCTCGAGACTGACGGTTGGTCACAGTGCCAGAACAGTGAACAGCCTTCAAACATCTGTTCACCGTTCATCCCGGCCATGCCCGGACTCCTGGACTTCCCCCGCCGCCGCTGCTGGGAGCCGAGCCGCGCTGGGCGATCCCGGCCATGCCTGGACTCCTGGACTTCCCCCGCCGCCGCCGCTGCTGGGAGCCGCGCCGGGCGATCCCGGCCATGCTCGGACTCCTGGACTTCCCCCGCCGCCGCCGCCACTGTCCGAGCGCAGTGCGGCTCGGCTCCCAGCAGCACGATCGGCAGCGGGGGGGACCTCCGAGATGCCTCCCATGGCAGCGGAGAAGCCCTGGAAGGCATCCGGAGGCACGATCGGTGGCCTACGGACCGGAAGGGGGAGGCAGGGAAAGCGCCAAATTTGAATTTGGCGCTTTCCCCGCCTCCCCTTTCCGGTCCGTAGGTCGATTCTCCGGCCGCAAGTCGAAGTGAAATTTTGCGGCCGGAGAAGTCCGTAACTCGAAAAGTACGCAAGTGGAGCCATCCGTAAGTTGAGGGTCCACTGTATAACCAAGCAAGGGCATTTACTGCCACCCAAAAAGGGACAGCACTTAACACCTTCCTCCAGCCTCTGGGTAATACTCTTAATTTCACTGCAATTGACTATGTATCTCAAGCTCTAAATATTAAACCAGAAAAGACTAGGCTAAACCTATGGAGAACAAAAACAACACACGATGCTGAATGGATGAATGTTGAAGAGTGTCTTCCACCAGGACAAGACTCTAGCTGGACCATCTGGAGGTCACCTAACAGACTTCGAAGTAAAGTAGGAAGATCAAAGAATAATCAAGTAAAATGGGGCTACTTGTATAGAGGAAAGATTTTCTGTGATTGAGGAGAAATTCAATCAATGCAGCACTTATGTGCATGCAATTTATGCCCCACCATGTGTACAAAAGAAGATCTAGCAAATGGCTGAGATAAAATGATTGAAGTTGCCTGCTTCTGGTCAAGAATAGTTTAGGTATCTTAACATTTTAATTTGTTTTTAATTTTTCCTATATTTCATATCCATCCATAATTTTACCGTAAATTGTGCAACACTCTGATACAAATAAAGAAAGAATATGCATTGCCTAGTGTATAGAATCAATCAAGACATTTATTAAGAGGTTTGGTGGTGGAAGACTAATGCCAAGTGGCAGAAGGATTTTTATGTAATCAAGGAAATACACCAGTTTCAAAATTAAAAATTCAACACAAAGATCAAGCACCTTGGGCAAGTTATATTTGTTTTAATTCCCCTAAAATACTAATTTCAGCAGAACTATTCCAGAAGTCATTCCCTGAGAACCTCTGATCTCAGTACGTTTCACTTTCATGCAAAACAAGTCTCACAAATGAAGCTTTGGCCCTTGGAAAAGGCAAGATTTATAGATCCAATTATTACAAGTCTTTCTCTCTATATATGGATATGGAGAGAGTGCACGTAAGAGGGAGCATGTAAGAGGGAGTGTGTGTGGCCCCAGCATGATGCAGTGAGGGCTTCCGTGATGGGGCTTCAACACCTTGCTCCCCACCTCCGAAATTGGGAAAGGTTGGATGGCCATACTGGCTCCTGTTCCCTTCTGAGGAGACAAGGTTGAGGGAAGAGGGGAACAACTGGGGAGCCTTTTTGTTTGGACTTGGGCTCTTTGTGGACTAGATTTGGCCTACAGACCATGTGACCTCCATCCCTATTGTAAAAGAAAATCCAAAAAAGAGAACTGCAAAGCAAAACTTCTAATCTAGAAAAATAAATTGCCTCTGTTCTTCTTTGCATGTTGAAACATGGTTTGGTGGTTCAGTGCTTACTTTTCAGGAGGAAATTTAGTGTAAATGATTCAAAAGGTTCCTGTTACTTTTGTTACTGTTTTTTTTAAAGAAACCTGTAAAATTGTTCTAGTTGTAAGAACATCATTTTTAACATACCCACTTTTTATTTTGTCTTACGTCCGCAGATTTTGTTTTAATTGCATTAAAACTTTAGCAAAAGAAATGAAGTTAAATCAACAACACGGTGGATTTGGGGCAGCATAGGCTTCTGGCTGAGAACGGTTACAACTGCTCTAACCAGTTGGGTCAGCCTTTGCAGATGCATAGTTGCAGGGCAACATTGTATGCTGGATTCCAAGTACAGCTGGGGTTCATTCAGGCTCACCTGGTAGTGGGAAATAATGTTATTGTCTATCACTTCAACTTCCTGCTACAGCTCATCAGTGCAGGTGTTTCATTATCACACCCTTAGGAATGCTTATTCTGGTTCCTCAGAAAATAAGGTTTGGATCTGGATTTGGGGGGGGGGTACAACTGGGCTGGTGGAAGCGTACTTCCCATGTTCCCCATAGCAGCCCCACCAGCCCCTGGAAAATGCAACACAGAGAATCAGGGGGACCTGCTGAATCACATCATGCACAGGGGTGGAGAGTGGAGGGTTCAGCCCAAAGGGGTAGATGTACTTTTCATGAGTAGAACTTTGTTCATGGCTGATGCTTGCCATTTCTCAATTTTCAGGGACTCCTTCCTTCCCACAAAGCATGATTCCACAGGGTTAAGTAACCTTTTCTGGATACCCAGAATGATGTAGTGTATAGAGAGATGGACTAGAATTCAGGAGGCCTGGGTTCAGATCCCTGCTCTGCACGGAAGCTCACAGGGGTTGTAGAAATAGTAAAATCAATCCTTGAATATTTCACTTCCCCTGAAAACCTTATTAAAGTTGCTATAAGTCGGTCCTGACTTGATGGCACATAACATAATACAGTATATCACAGAAGTGAGTACACCCCTTCACATTTCATAAATATTTTAGTATATCTTTTCATGTGACAACACTGAAGAAATTACACTTAGCTATGATGTAAAGCAGTGAGTATACAGTTTGTATAACAGTGTAAATGTGCTGTCCCCTCAAAATAACGCAACACACAGCCATTAATGTCTAAACCGCTGGCAACAAAAGGGAGTACATGGCCCTGAACTGCTGCTGATGCTAGTGATATTTTACAAGCAAATTTATTCTATACCCTTTCCAGAGTGATCTGTTACCACGCAAACCAACTTCCTTCAAACACTATAGACAATGCTCTTGATTTGACTTCAATTACCTGTTTATACATATTATTATATGCAGCTGCATTAGGTAGATTTGGGTGGATGATTTTTAACTATAAATTTCACTAACATGGCAATTCAAGTAAAATTAATATGAATCTGGGTACTTTGACAGTGTCCTCACTGAAAGATACCAGTAGTATCTTTTGACAATATCTGTCTTTTGGCAATGTCTCCACTGGAAAATAAAGATTGTAACTTATTAGAAAGAACCGTCTTTATTGGAATCTCCAGGTTGTTGCCCTACTTTGGAGTGCTAAAATCCTAATGTGTGCATTTCTTATTTGCCTTTTTTCACTAGGATTGCCAGACCCTTGTTTGTAAGTGATGAACAAGATAAGCTTTGAAGCAGCTGTTTCCTAGAGTAAGCAGCCATTGGACATTCCACCCCATTGTCATCAGAGATACCATGTCCTGCCCACCCAGTCTTCCCCACTAGTCCCCCACTCTACTTGGTTGTAGGCAAGGAGTAGAATAGATGAAGGAATAGTGACAGGGAACTGTGGGATAAGAGAATGGGGAGGCATAGCAAGTGCATATGCTCTTCCTGCCTCCAGGCATTTAAAAAGAGAGGTAGAAAATCTAAGTGAGGACTTGGCAAATAACTTTCTGGTGCAATCTTTATTATATATATCTAGACGTGTATACGTAGCTGGCCTATCGCAGATAAATATATAACCAGACATTTTAACCAAATAGCTATTAAAGATGGGTATGAATCAGAAAAATGGTTATTCATTTTGATTTGTGATTCATCAAGGTCAACAGATCACAAATTATGAATTTGCAATTTTTTTCCCCTGACAAATTGATGAATCAATTCATTCTTGAATTTAAAACCTATAAAATGGCCCTTCAAGCACCTAGAGATGCAAAATTCTCAGGGAAGTTTAGGCGAACTCTCCTCTACAAGCCCTGCAAGATTGGTGAAGATTGGACTTCAGACCTTCAAATTATACATCCACAGGGAGGGTGCCGCCAGGAAATTTCCACCCAGGGACCTAGAGACACTGAAATCACAGAGAACCTTCTACTGACTCTCTTCTACAATCTCTCCCGTTTTGGTGAAAATTGGGTTTCAGACATCCATATTATAAACCCACAAATTGCATCTCCCTCCCAGGAAAGTGCCCTTTAGCAGCTGGCTTGGGGAAACCCAATCTTCACCCAACTTGGCAAGATTGTAGAGTCAGTGGAAGAGTCAGAGGAAGCTTCTCTGCAATTTTGGTGTCCCTAGGTGTCTTGGAGGGCATTTTATAGCCAAACAAATTGATGAATCCAAAATCACTAAAAGTTCATTGATTTGTATTCATCGGGGGCATTGATTCATATGAATACAAATAGACAAATTAGCAATTTTTGAATGAATTTGGTGATTCATTTTTAAATTCGTGCCTATCTCTAATAGCAGCCTATTCAAGTGTACCCAGAACTTGGAGAGGATCTCTTTTGGACTGCAACTCCCAGAATACGCTAGTCAGCATGGTCACTATAAGCTTTATTGTTGTAGCCCAAAAGTAAGACACATTCATTTTTAAAATGTAAGCACCACTGAATTTTCCAGGATTCACTCCTGTGGTCAGCATGTTTAGATTGGTCTGTGATTTCCGTCTGGCATTTATTAACCCTTTAACATATTTATGTTACAAACAGGAACTAATAAGTAATTCTCAGGTTTCACTGTGAAGCCTAACATGTAGGCCTTGCAGTGGTAAGTTAGTGCTCTAATTCTGGCAATATTTATGTGACCAAATTATTCTGTAAGAGTTGACAGTCAAAAGCTTGCTTCAGACACAGCTCAAACCTGTTTGGCTGCAACTGTAACAACAAAAATTACTAGTGTTTTTAAACTGACTTCTTTTCAGCCACACCTAACAGCCGTTGGCCCAAAATATTTACTGTGTTAGTATGAGTTTTTCCTTTCATGTAATTTTAAAGAAATGGTAAAAATAAAATGTTCCGTTGAACCATAGTCTGGTGAAAAAAACTGTCTTTCAACATATAAGAAACATAATTCCTAATGACAGTGTATTTCCTAATGATGGTATGAAGAAATCACCATTAAATTCAGAGCGTTTTTCAAAATTCCAAATTAAGTGGTGGTATGCTGTAAATCAATCATCTTTGACAGGCTTTCAAAACTTTTTCTCATGGTTAAATTATAGTTTTTGATATGACAGCATATAGGAATGTTGTTGTACACTGAAGCGATGGAGTTTCTGCTGAAGCAAACAGTTAAGAGGTTCATGTTTGAATTTCTGATCTCAAGGTGGACAGAGCTGACAACAGTTTTATGAACTCTTCAGAATTTTTGGAAAGCAAAGCACTTGAGAGAGGGGACATGGGTTTCTATGGGTCAATTTATCCCTGAAACCACAAACCAGTCCACATGTGCAAATAAGCCTCCTGTTGACTAGAGTAGCAGTTACCAGCTCTGACAGTTGGTCCAGCCAGCCAGCAGCAACATGACTCTCTCACACCCCTGCCATTACTGCTTCAACTCTGCTCTCAGATACAGATAGCAGCGGACACAGGTAACATCAAGGGAATGTATGACAGTATCAAGCAGGCTTTAGGTCCAATATAGAAGAAATCTGCTCCTTTGAAGACTGCTACAGGCGTGATCATCCAGGACTGAGCACAGCAGATGGAACGCTGGGTGCAGCACTACTCTGAGTTATATTCTAGAGAGAATGCAGTAACCGAAGAGGCATTAAATAACATCGAGTGCCTGCCTGTCATGGAAGAGTTGGACAGTGAACCAACTTTAGCAGAAATAAGCCTTGGATTCCCTCGCCTCCGGCAAGACACCTGGGAAGGATAACATCCCTGCTGATGTGCTGTAAAGAGACCATCACCACTGAGCTGTATGAAATCTTTTGTCTTTGCTGGAGGGAAGGTGGAGTACCACAGGACATGAAGGATGCAAACATCGTCACATTGTATAAGAAGAAAGGCGACGGGCGACTGCAATAACTACCGTGGCATCTCTCTTCTCAGCGTTGTAGGGAAGCTGCTTGCCCATGTTGTGCTGAAGAGGCTTCCAGGTGCTTGCAGACAGAGTCTATCCAGAATCACAGTGTGGATGTCGAGCTAATAGATCTACCATTGACATGGTATTTTCCCTCAGACAGTTGCAGGAGAAATGTAGGGAACAACAACAGCCACTCTTTGTGGCCTTCATAGATCTTACAAAGGCCTTTGATTTGGTTAGCAGGGACGGCCTTTTTAAAATACTTCCCAAGATTGGATGTCCACCTCTGTAGTTTTTGATGGCTCAACATCAGATCCCTTTGACATCCAAAGCAGAGTGAAAAAGGACTGTGTCCTCGCGCCAACTCTGTTTGGGATCTTTTTTGCTGTCATGCTGAAGCACGCCTTTGGAACTGCAACAGAAGGTGTCTATCTCTGGACTAGATCAGATGGAAAGCTCTTTAATCTCTCCAGATTGAGAGCGAAGACCAAAGTCCAGCTGAAATGCAGCTGAAACCCTAAGACCAAAAACTTAACGACTTCCTCTTCACCGATGATGCAGCTGTTGTTGCCCATTCTGCTGAAGACCTCCAACAACTTCTGAATCGTTTTAGTAAGGCCTGCCAAGACTTTGGATTAACAATCAGCCTGAAGAAAACACAAGTCATGGGCCATGGCATGGACTCACCTCCCTCTATTACCATCTCTACACAGGAATTGGAGGTTGTTCATGATTTTGTGTACCTTGGCTCAACGATCTCTGACACTCTCTAGATGTCGAGCTGGATAAATGCATTGGCAAAGCAGCTACCATGTTCTCTAGACTCACAAAGAGAGTATGGCTTAATAAGAAGCTGTTGGCATATACCAAGATCCAGGTCTATAGAGCCTGTGTCCTGAGCACACTCCTGTACTGCAGTGAGTCCTGGACCCTTTGTGCACGGCAGGAGAGGAAGTTGAACATGTTCCATATGCATTGTCTTCTATGCATTTTTGGTATCACCTGGCAGGACAAAGTTCCAAATAGAGTAGTCCTAGAACGAGCTGAAGGAAATCAACCCTGAGTGCTCACTGGAAGGACAGATCCTGAAGCTGAGGCTCCAATACTTTGGCCATCTCATGAGAAGAGAAGACTCCCTGGAAAAGACCCTGATGTTGGGAAAATGTGAAGGCAAGAGGAGAAGGGGACGACAGAGGATGAGATGGTTGGACAGTGTCATCGAAGCTACCAAGATGAATTTGACCCAACTCCGGGAGGCAGTGGAAGACAGGAGGGCCTGGTGTGCTCTGGTCCATGGGGTCACGAAGAGTCGGATACGACTTAACAACTAAACAACAACAGAATGAGCTGGAATTGTTAGCATGTATACATTACTGCAACAGTGACGTCTACGTTGGTTTGGGCATGTCGTGAGACTGGCTGAAGGTCAGATTCCAAAAGATCTCCTGTATGGAGAATTAGTGCAGGGAAAGCGCCCCAGAGGGAGGCCACAGCTGCGATACAAGGATATCTGCAAGCGGGATCTGAAGGCCTCAGGAATGGACCTCAACAGATGGGAAACTTTGACAACTGAGCATTCAGCCTGGAGGCAGGCGGTGCAGCATGGCCTCTCCCAATTTGAAGAGACACTTGTTCAGCAGGCCGAGGCAAAGAGGCAGTCCCGAAACCAGCCAAATCAGGGAGCTGGACAGGGGACAGATTGTATTTGTCTTCAGTGTGGAAGGGATTGTCACTCTCGAATTGGCCTTCTCAGCCACACTAGACGCTGTTCCAAGACCTCTATTCAGAGCACGTTACTATAGTCTATCGAAACTGAAGGATGCCTCCATAGAGACATGTTCTCCATTTCAGATACAAATTATGTAGTCAGAGTTTAAATGACATTTTAAAAATCTGTTTTTATCAACACCACATTTTGGGGTATCTCTGAAGTTGTTCTGTTTTTAGTTCTGATTATCTTTTCTTTTGGCAATATCTATTCTGTGCTACCTGAAGTGACTCAGAGTCTGAATCAGGTGGAATATTTAATACCACAATTCTCTACTTTTGTAGAGAGGTACAAGACCACTACAGTGTTTCTCCTAAGCTGTGCAGATATTCTCACGGGATCTTGGTATACAGCTAAGTTTGAAAAATTTAGTGTTCCCCAATAAATGGACAAAAAAGGCACATACATACGTTTCGAAACAATTATATTCAATATGGTTTTTTAAAAACAGAAAATAAATGTTATTTGCAAGGCACAAAGGGATAAGGAGTGGGAGATACAGGGGGGCTCACATTTTATTTATCACTGCACCTCTTGTTTCCCAAATAGTTTTGCTCTGTTTTTGATTTTTAATTTACACCTATAACCTCTAAACCAGGAATAGGAATCCTCTGGCCCTCCAGACATTATTGGATTGTTACTCTCATCAGCTGTAGCCAGAATAGCACGTGGTGAGGAATGCTAGAAGATTCAGTTCAATGGCTTGATAACTTCTCTGCTTGCTCTGCTTTTAGTAATCATATGAACATCTTGGTTTGATTTGCTGAGTCACAGAACTCAGCCAACTCTGCCATCACTGCTTACTCAGCAGTATGCCTCCTTTAGCTAGTTTGTCCAGTATTTCAAAACCCTTTGATAAGCAACTTTAAAAAACAACCAAAACAAAACATGAAAAAAACAGCATTATCTGACTCCATGGCTTGTGTCAAGTTCTTAATTAGTCAAAACTGAGAAAACCAATTGCCATCTTCTAACATTCTCACTCATATATATTGAATAGGTCCCGATGATGTTTGTCATATAACTCAAACAATGACTGAAATCCTATTCATGTATGGCTGATGATGTCATCAGGTGGGACATTTTTTTGGAAATTAAGCATTTCCTTCTCCCATTCCTAGGCCCTGATGGGTCCATTGTCAGGAACCCATGGAAATGTCTGATTACAGAATATTGCTGCAGTCTATAAAGTCATCCCGTTGGTAGTGATTTTCAGTACTTGAAGACTTGTGCCCCCCCCCCCCATGGGTTCCTGACAATGAAAAAGTTTACTCAGGATCCACATGGGCCTTGGAATGGGAGAAAGAAATGTTTAATTTTCAGAACATTGCTCTGGCTGATGACGTGATCAGCCTTATGCTGCAGAACTTACACAAATAGGATTTCAGATAATAATGTCAATGAAGTAACATTTTTGAAATTATATGTTTGTATGTATATGTGTATTTCAAAGCAAATTACATGCTTTTAACAAAATCCAACCAGTGTTCCTATGCCAATGGAAAGCTACCATTAGTAGAATAGGGCGATGGAATCTGATCCGAGGCTTGAGAGATCACACTGGACAATATTTTTATATTTATTTATTTAAAATATTTTTACCCCTTGTTTCTCCATCAAAGGACCCAAGGCAGCTTACATCATTAAAAGACAGTATTTAAAGCTAAAAACAATGAGTATACAAATATTATAAAATATAAAACAATGAGTATACAAATATAAAAAAGAACAAAAAAGTACCACTCTGAGAGATGGGAAACACAAGTAGTACTAAAGACTCAGTCAAAGCAGTAATGCATAAGAATCCATCTAAAAATCACACTCAGGTAGTCAGTCACGGAGAGAAAGCTTGCCTGAAGAGAAAGGTCTTTGCCTGCTTGCAGATGGACAGCAAAGATGGGGCCTGCCCGGCCTCCTGTGGGAGGGAGTTCCAAAGTCTGGGAGCAGCAACAGAGAAGGCCCTCTCCTGTGTCCCCATCAAGTGCACCTGTGAGGGTGGTGGGACCAAGAGAAAGGCCTCTCCTGATTATCTTAACATCCAAGCAGGCTCATAATGGGAGACATGGTCTTTGAGATAGCTTGGACCCAAGCCATTTAAGATTTTATAGGTTAGAACCAGCATTTTGAATTGTGCCCAGAAACACACCAACAACTAGCAGGGTAGGGGACTTGAGTTGTGGGACTCATTATCAAGTCAGACTTAAGTTGACTCAGACTCGACTCAGTTTTATTTTTTCAGTGACTCGGACTCAGACTCGACTCGTGACTTGGAACCCACCCTCCCTTTTTTCTGAGAAAAAACAAAGCTTGTTGTCAATAGGGACTCAGACATGGGGCTTGGGGCTCGGGACATGGCACCAAAGACTCGGACTTGAGACTTGGACCCAAAGACTTGCCAACATCCCAGGCAGCCAGGGGAGCTGCTGTAACAGGGGAGTCATATATTCCTTGTAACCAGTCCCAGTTAGCAATCTGGCTGCTGCATTTTGGACCTGCTGAAGTTTCCTGACACTTTCCATGGGCAGATCCATGTAGAGCATGTTACAGTACTCCAGCCGGGATGTAACTAGGGCATGTCAGTGTGGCCAGAGAGGGAGCAGGGAGGGAATCCCCTTTCCCCATTCTATTAATGGTGGCTTTCCATCGTTGCAGAAACTGTGGAGCAAGCTGTGGGGAGCATGAGAAGCTGCTGGTGACAGATCTACTCCCTCTCATGCTAGGGGTGGAAGAGCTGCCGGTTGGATTCTGCAGTTCTGCTGCAGCGAAAGCAACAGAGAGGTCTCTAGCATCATAAAGGCTAATACATTTATTACGGCCTGAGTTTTCATGCACTAACATACTTCATCAGATACAAATAGGCTATAGTCCACAAAAGTTCATGTTACAATAAATGTCATTAGTGTTTGAGGTGTTTAGAGGGCTCTTTGTTGTTTTTACTCACTGTGATCATTATAGTTATATATAACCTCCACTGTGAATCTGCACAACAGATGTTAGGAAGCATGAGTGGAAGGGTGCTTCACAGAGGTCCCCATGTCCTCTGTGTAGACTTCCTATAGGCATCTGAGTGTTCATAGTGAGAAGAGAATGCTGGATGGTGTAGGCTGTTGGTCTGATTCAATGTGGCTCTTCTTATAATGTCATGTTTCTTATGAGTCGTTACTACTTTATAAAGACATATTTGAGGCTGCTAGGCTCTCTGCGGTGGCAAGCCCAGGTCTAGAGGCCATCCATGTGTCGTTTGGGGCCAGGGGTGGCTTTGGGATTGTGCTGGCATATCGCGCTCCCTGCGATCCAGTGCAGTCCCTGCCGGAGCTGGCGGATTTCATCTCCGCGGCGCTGTTGAGGTCCCCCAGACTATTGGTTCTGGGGGACTTCAACATTCACGCAGAGGCTGAGGTTTCCGGTCCAGCTCAAGAGTTCCTGGAAACCATGGCTTCCTTGGACTTGACCCAACAAGTTAGCAGTTCTACCCACATGGGCAGCCACATGCTGGATCTGGTCTTCGCTGCCGAGCAGAGAGAGTGTGCTCCGATGGTGGCCAACTTGATATCAGCTCCCTTGTCATGGTCGGATCATCACCTAATTAAATGCAGCCTCACAGTGGCACTTCCGTCCCACGGGGAACTTGGACCCCTTAAGATGGTCCGTCCCCGCAAGTTACTGGATCCTGTTGGATTCCAAGATATCATGCGGGGGATTCTGGCTGACCTGGTTGGCGCTCCTGTCAATGCTCCGGTGGATGGCTGGTATACTGCCACCTCCAGGGTGGTCAACACGATTGCTCCTAAATGCCCTCTCCGCCGTTGAGCCCGGCCAGCCCCCTGGTTTCACCAGCAGCTGAGGGCCATGAAGCATAATCAGAGAAGGCTATAGAGCATTTGGAGAAGGGCCCCGATGGAAATTAATTTAAAAGCCGCCAGGATCGCGTCTAACCTTTAACTAGCTAGGGTAAAGGTTGCTAGATCATTCTTCACTGACCGGATAAGCGAAGCTTACAACCAGCAGGTGGAAGTTTTCTGTATAGTGCACAATCTATCCGGAGTTGGCACAGTGATAGGCCTCCCGCTAGTATTTCCTGTGACCAATTTGCAGCATTTTAAAAATCTAAAGTGGAGGCCATCCTCCGGGACCTTGATCCCTTTTTACAGACAGTAGATTGAGTTGAGATATCCAGTGCATTGTCTTGTCTGGAGAGGTTAACCTGCTTTCAACCTGTGACGTCCAATGAGGTGGATAGGGTGCTTGTGCGATGTCGTGCCACCACCTCCTCCTTAGAGCCTTGCCCGGCTTGGCTCATCAAAGCAGCCAAGCCGGTAACAACAGAATGGGCCACTGCAATAATTAATGGGTCTCTCTCTAGGAGGGAATGGTTCCCCCTGCCCTCAAGGAGACACTCATTAGGCCCATTCGAAAGAAACCTAATTTGGTGGCGGACGAAATAGGTAATTATAGGCCTGTTGCCAATGTTTCTTTCTTGAGTAAAGTGGTTGAGAGGGTGGTGGCCGATCAGCTCCTGGCACTCCTGGAGGAAACTGATGCCCTTGATCCGTTCCAGTCGGGCTTCAGGCTGCGGCATGGTACGGAAACAGCATTGGTCGCCCTGCAGGATGACCTCCTGAGTGAGGCCGACAGGGGCAATATGTCCTTGTTGGTCCTCCTCGATATCTCAGCGGCCTTTGAAACCGTCGACTACGGTATCCCCCTGGGGCGGCTCTCTGAGCTGGGGATCGGTGGCCTCGCTCTGGCATGGCTCCATTCCTTCTTGGGGGGACTGTCCCCAGAGAGTGCAGCTTGGTGAGATGACTTCTACCCCGTGGATCCTCAATTGTGGGGTTCCGCAGGGATCGATCATCTCGCCAATGCTATTTAATATCTATATGTGGCTGCTGGGTGAGGTCATCCGGAGTTGTGGGGCTCAGTGTCATCAGTACATTGATGACACCCAGCTCTACCTCTCATTTTCTCCAGCTGCAGTGGATGCTCTTCCATCCCTTGAATGCTGCTTGGGGACCGTTCTGGGGTGGATGAGGGCAAATGGACTGAGGATGAATCTTGTGCGTGGGCGGCCCTGGCATCAGTGGGTTGGGAAACTCCCTTTCCTTTGGGGGAGTGACTCTTCCCATGAAGAATGAGGTTCACAGCTTGGGCATCTGTCTGGACCCAGATCTCACCATGGAAACTCAGGTGACATCTGTGGTCCGGGCAGCCCATTTCCATCTTTGGAAGATTGCCCAGCTGCGTCCCTATCTAGACGCGGGGGCACTCACAACTTTGATTCATGCACTTGTAATCTCAAGAATAGACTACTGCAGTGCTCTCTACATGGGGCTACCCTTGAGGTTGATGCAGAGACTACAACTGGTTCAGAATTCGGTGGCCAGATTAATAACTGGGGTGAAGAAATTTCAGCACATCTCCCCCATTCTGGCCGCCCTTCATTGGCTACCGGTTCGTTTCCGCATCAACTTCAAGGTTATGATGATAACATTCAAAGCCCTAAATGGTTTAGGACCTCAGTACCTAGCACAATGCCTGCTCCTAGCCAGATCTGTCCGTAATACCCGTTCTTCACAGGCAGGGCGGTTGAGGGCCTTGACCCCGAAGGAGGCCCAGAGGGAAAGAACAAGAAGCCAGGCCTTCTCGGCGGTTGCGGCCCCCCCCCCCCCCGTGAAACAATCTGCCCATTGAGATACGCCTGGCACCCTCGTTGGACGGGTTTAAACGAGCATTGAAAACTTGGCTCTTCTGTCAGGCTTTCCCTGAGCATTAAGTTGCTGATATCTCTGCTTCCCTTTTATCATCCTTTTTGCCATCCTTTCATCATCCTTTCTACCATCTTTATAGCCATCTGTTTTAATTTACCCTACTAGTTATTGTATCTGTTGAATGTTTGTATTATTTTATTCTTATTGTGTTTTAATATTGTGTTGTTTGTCTTGTTGTTGTTAGCCGCCCAGAGTGGCCTGGCTGCCACATGGTGCGAGGTATAAATCTAATAAATAAATAAATAAATACTGTAGACAAATTTGGCTTTTTTCAGACATGAATGGAACCATTTAGATTTTAGAAATTTCTCAAAGTTTTCTTATGCAATTTAAAAGCTAATGTATTGGATCCAGATATTAGTTATATTTATATTTCCTCTACAGAGCTCAAAGTAGCATACTCTGCTCCCCTTCTTCTCACTTTAGCCTCAAAACAAACCTTTTCAGGAACTTCACCTGAGAAAGAGTGACTTGTCCAAGGTCATCCAGTGAGTCTCATGGCTCAGTGGGAATCTGAATCTGGTTCTTCCAAATCCCAGTCTATACTGTATTTACTACACTACACTGGTATTTAGTCATACTTCAGCAGACCCATTGAATCAATGGAATGTATCTCCTACATTATTAACCAAATTCCCATTGATTTCAATGGGTGTACATTAATTATGATGAAATCGGGGTCCAACCTACTGTGTGAGTTCCCTGGCTTGCCTTTTAGAATGATAGCTTGGCTGTTGCTATCCGCATTGTAGCACTTGTGTATTCTCATCCTTTACTGTGCCCATACAGGTTTTCCTGTCGTATCTTGGACCTCAGGTACGTGATATATGAGGGATGTGACAAGTGCTGAAACTAACAGGCTGCAGCACATACTTCCTTTTGAGAAAGTATGCAGTGGTGCTGGAAACTGCTGCGAGTTCTTCCCCTCTCACTACTGTTATATCCTGAAGAGTGTACAGTGTGATGTGGTGCAGAAAACCCCTTTTTTTAAAAACAATGTCAGTCCTGCTTGTCTTAGGCCCTGCTGGCTCAGAAATCACCATCATCTTAACAAAGATACAAATAAATATTTTGTAGGTACAAAGCAGACATAAGAAATCATTCCCTTGTAGTCTGTTGCAGAGCTTGGAGAACTTGGCCATACTGCCTGGAGGGTTCTGGGAAATGTAGTCAAAAAAAAAAAAGGAAAAGTACAGTTACCAAGTTGTAATTCATGAGTTATAGGACACCTGTGCTCACTGATTTTGTACTATTTTTGTAGTCCTTGCATAGCACATTTTGAACTTTTCATCAACTTCCCTGGGAAGAAATCCAAATGGAAATTGTGGGTGACCTTACTGCAGATTCCTTAGGTATGCTTACTGGGTGTGGGAAGTTGCAGCAGAGACTGGTAACCACATGAAGCTCATACTGTTACCACCGTATGCATTAAGATCTAATGTGATTGTATGAACACATGGATCCTGAACATCAAAGTCCGACTAACTGAAGGGAAAGATTAATTTGTTCATTTAATAGCTGTCTCTTACTTAATTTCCAAAGATGAAACAACCTTGGCACTGAGGAAACTAGTTCCTCTTTTGTGATCATGAATCCTTCTGAGACCGCTTGCTTCTTAAAAGCCGAGCACAGGTCCTGCATCTCAGGCTACAATCCTCTAGCCACAGACATGGGAGTGTGAACCACTTAAGTCAGTGTAACTTTCTTCTGAATGAAATATGTATAAAATTGCACTTCTCAGACTGTTTTTTGAGTTTTGCAGCATTAAAGGCAAGGATCTTTTGCCATCTCTCCACTTCCTTGGCTTAAGTAGAACAATAGGGAAGAATAAAGTTGGGATTAGCCATTAATTTAGAGCTGTTAAGACACTACACACACCTGTAGATTTATGCTATGTCAACATTGGTTGTTTATACCACTAGCTGCTGATGGATGATCTTGGCATCGGGGGACATTTGTTTGCACTGCACCTTGTGACTGGCCACTGTTTGCACTTGACTAACTGGTTTTTCTCTAGCAGAATCTTGTGCCACCCTTGACCAGTGGAAGCTTTTGTCTGCATGGATCTCCTTGCTCATATCAAGTTTTTATTATAATAAAAACAAAGATAAACCCTGCAGTTTAGGAAAGAAGCACATCGCAGATGTCGAAAGAATTGCTTCTGGACCAACAGTTTAATACAAGCTACACTGTAAGCAACATGTAGAAAGAGTCTAGTGCTATCATTTTACAGAGGAATTTTACTGCCGACTTCATTAAGAGCAAGACTGCTGCCTAATTAACTGGCCTCTAGTTACTTTTATTTATTTCAAATATATACTAGCATTCCATCTGTAAAGAACCTCAAGGTCTTAATATAAAACTAAAGCATAGAAGTAATGTTCAAACATAAAGCAACAGGAGCCCGAGATATAACAAGCAGAGGAAATCCAGTGTAGCTCCTGGGATCGCATGCTGTGCTTAACCCACCTTCAGATAAGTGGTCTCTTAAGAGGTAAAAAGGTATCAACTGGTCCAAGCACAAGCTTACCTCACTTCCCTCTCCTACAAATTTACTTGCTTGTTTTGTGATTGATCATCACAAGGAGGCAAGCACAGGCTGAACTTTTATGCAGGCATGTGGCTGTGGGTTGATCAATGGAGGACAAACAGGAACAAACTAATACCAGGAAATGTGCAATCATTTAACATTCACGTTGAGCCTCATTGCCTAGTTTATTGCTCATAGGATTTCAGTGTTACTCTTGAAACCAATGAGTCACAACTAGCTTAAACCCTAGTGGCCCAAATCCTGTTGTTTAGCATTC
Organism: Intellagama lesueurii; assembly: GCA_037013535.1. Classification (NCBI taxonomy): domain Eukaryota; kingdom Metazoa; phylum Chordata; class Lepidosauria; order Squamata; family Agamidae; genus Intellagama; species Intellagama lesueurii. Next base: position 256,316,371 of record JBAJHW010000001.1, read on the forward strand.
TAAATAGCAACTAGCATAGGCCCATTGAAGCAATTGGGAATTGGTGAGTCAACTCCTCTGAAAGTTCAATTGATTCAATGGGTCTACTCAAACTGCAACTTACTTTAGCACAATAAGTTGCAGTTAGAGTAGGATTATTTCAATCAATTGAATTTACTGAAGAGTTGACTCACTAAATCTCCATTGATTCAATGAGATTACTCTAGAGTGAATTAGAAAGCTAAGTAACAGGATTTTGGCCACTGTGTTGGATGCCATAAGATTCTTTGTTGTTTTTTTGCTAAAAAGTTGAGTTATTAAGACTGCTTATTATGAGTTAGAGTCACTGGAGGAGCAGAGAACCAGTTTCAGAAATTACTGTGCTCTCTGTCCACCAGATGAGAGTTGAGTTTCTTTGGGTAATAAGGAAGTAGAGATCATAAAATAATCTTCTCATGCAATATGTAAACTAGTGTGTCTAAAACATCTCTTTATTATTTAATTTGGATCAAAAATACTTGACTACATTTGTTTATAACATGTGAAATACATGATACCTCGCTAGGTTGATGGCAGTCCTTACACAGACAATGCTATTTAGTTCCTGCATATGTGTTTGCCTGATGTCCCTCTATCTTATGTTTCTTTCTCCTCCTGTCTTCTTTTCATTTTTAACCTGCTCCTCAGAAGTCTTACCATCTAGTTGCAGGCGAATGACAACTATGGAAAAACCAACTCAAATGGGGAAGGGCCAGTGGCATTATCTTTAACAAGTTTCCAGAGGACTTCTGTATAGCCACAAAGAAATCCTCCATGCATGTTCTTTCTCCATCAGTTCAGTGCAGTGATGGCATATGGGGGCAACAACCTGATGTAACCATCTGATTGTTGTTGAATAGCAGCTCCCATTAGCCTTACCCACCATAACCAATTATCAGGGCTGAAGCAAATTGCCACTCATGGATGTTTGTGTAAGTTGTTCTCCCTTGGTACAGAGTCTATATTATACAAAAGAAGAAGGCTTTTAGTGTCATAAATCCAGATTGAACTGGAAGAAAGTTTTTGAATAGTCATTTTACCCTTCTTTTGAGCCACTCTGAGAAAACCTGATTGATAAGGAATTTTTCAGTAATATAAACTATAGTCTCTTATTTTGTCGCCTGCTATAAAAAGACTCAAGACACAAATTTCATATAGTTGATTTCTTGACTCCTATACCCTAGGGAGCAGTTCAAAAGACAGGGAGCCCAATAACATCAAGCGCTCTGATTCTGAAGGTTCCATTCAGCCTAGAAGCCTGGTGAGCTCTTGCCGCTCATTAACAAGATGCTGGTTGAGTTCCTGGGCTATTGCCCAACTACACAATCAGGAGTATACCCAGGAACACAACTAGCACATTGTTAAATAAACAGCAATCTGCTGCCAAGGCACATACTATTTCCTTTACACATGTGTAAATCAGTGTAGGATTCTGGCCAATACATTCATATTTTGACATATATTGAGAACCAGTGCTGATTTCTGACAGAATATCATTTTAATGAATAATGTCCTTGTTTGAGCACACTTGAGATTTTAATAAGCCAAAATAAGCTACCCTCAACTTACCAACAAGCCAAACCAATCTTGTCTGGGTTTTCATTGATTCTCTACAATCACCACATCATTTGGCTGGGGGATTCTGAGAGTTTTAGTCCAAAAAGTAACTTTGCCAAGCTTAGGAAAAGGTATTGCTTTTGTCTCTTGCCTTACCTCCCCATTTGGCTCAGATGTTGATGCTTTTTCATTAGGGACTAGTCATCTTATTTGTTGGGGCTCAATTAATTGCTGCTATGAAACACTCTTGTACTTCTGATCACCATGGATGGATGTGAAAGCTGGACAGTTAAGAATGCTGACAGGAAAAAAAAAAAGATTCATTTGAAATGTGGTGCTGGAGAAGAGCTTTGCGGATACACTGGACTGCCAGAAAGGGTCATAGATCAAGCCTGACTATTTCTGGAGGATAAATTTTAAAGCTGAGTCTGTCCTACTTTGGGCACACAATGAGAAGGGAGGATTCTTTGAGAAAGACAATAATTCTGGGAAAGGTGGAAGGAAACAGGAAAAGAGGAAGACCAGATACGAGATGGATTGACTCCCTAAAGGAAGCCACAGGCTTGAGTTTAGAACAGCTGAGCAGGGCAGCTGAGGACAGAACATTCTGGAGATCACTCATTCATAGGGTCACCATGAGTCAGAGGCGACTTGACAGCACATAACAACAAAATGTGCCTCAGGTTGCTCTGGAAAGACTAAGCACAATTTTCTGGATATTTTCTTTTTCAAGTACCAAGTACTAGTGGTAGAAAATGAAGATAGGATAGCCTGCAAAGAAAAAGTATGCCTCATATATTCAGAAATGTTGTTGGCATAATATATAAAGATTTATGGCTAAGATTTGAATTTCCTAGGCTGATAAGCTTCCTGCTTTCCACTGTGCTACTGTTCTATTGCACTGTGAGTTTCAAACTCTTTTTTTTTTTAAAGACCAGGTGGTATTTTTGCTTTATTTAATGGATTTGTAATTATGTTTTATGGGTCTTTTCACTGTAAACCACTTCAGGCACTATGGTAAAAAAGTAGGTTGGAACAATAGATCATTCATGTATACATAGCCAATATACAAGGTGGCAGCGGCACCATATGTACCTATTTGTTAATCCCTCTGGGATAAAGCACTAAGAGCAGGGTTAGTACAGTATGGTTGATGTAGGATGTATTCGTCTGACACCTGCTTGGGGGAAAAACTTATAGACAAATGCGCCCTTACACACCCTCAGAATTAAGTAAAGACTATCCACCATCCCAGTGATGTGAATCTAAACGACTTAAAAATTACCAGAGGCAGAACTTGTCAAAGCCCAACCAAGGAAAGCTATAATAGTATGTGCTTTGTATCCCACATGCTAATGATGGTTGATAAAATTAATAGGAAAACAGGATTTTTACCATGTATCTCTTTATCTGGCAAAAAGACTGATTGACAAACATTAAACTGGGAATTCCAGGAGAACAGGGTTGAACAAACACTCAAAGAATGTACTACTTTGTTGGTTCTCAACAAACGTGTTACTTTGTTGAAACAGAATGGGAGGCTAGACATTTTAAACATCTCAGAATGGGAGGCTAGACAATTTAAACATCGATGCTACCACGAAAATAATTCAGATGCAGCAAAGTCTACTAGTGAAACCTATGAATTGTTGACCTGACTGCAGATTTTACCTTTGTACATTTAAAGAAATACCAGGTTTAGGAAGTCAGACATTCCACAATTCCATTTCAATAGAGGGCCCCTTCTCCAATAATTTGGAGTCCCCAGTACAGCACTGGATACCAAGAGCTTTCTGGGGCAAGAGAAAAATGTATCTACTAATGTAGGGAGGGATGTCAATTGATTTCTGTGGAGTTTTCCCCCCCCCCCCCCAATTCCTTCATTATATCCCATGTTCTCCTGGATGGCTTTTTAGGAGGGGCAAAGGATTTCAGCAAGAGACAGGAAAGCCTCATCCTGTCTTATAGGCCTTGTTCACAGCTTCCTGGATTAAATTCAAGTGCAGTAGGATCCCCATATCCACTGGAGATTGGTTCCTAGCCTCCCCCTGTGGATACTGAAAACTGCAGATAATAGCGAACATGAGAGAGAGAGAGAGAGAGAGCATGGTAAAAGGAAAAAAAAACATTAAAAAGATCATTTTCACACGCATTACCAGAAAGGGCCACTAGAGGGAACCAGAGACCATGCTATGTATTCTTCACTTACAAGTATTGATAGCATTGTCTCTGACTCCTTCTAGTTGTCAGTTCTGGTAGTACATGCAATCTTTCTGGATTTTTTCTTTTAATATTTTTAATATTTTCAGACCAATGATAAATGAATCTGTGAATACTGATCCTGTGGATAAGGGAGTCCTACTGTAATCCAACATGAATACAACTTGCAGAAAGTTTTTCTCAGGGTAGAAGCCCATCTAACTCAACATGCACTGCAGACAAGGAAAAACTGGTGTACAACTCATGCTTGCCACGTTAAATATGTCTTGGCTCTCTGTTGTTTACAACTGTGAAGAATTTGTGTCAAGCGGGAAAGGAAGATGAAGGAGATGTTGGTCACCTTTCTCCTTTTGTTTTTTTATCACTTGTTATCTCTTTCCTTCATGATTAAATTTGTTTTCTCCCTTCCATCTGCACTGGTAATCTACTGTTGAAAGAGACAACAAGAGATAAATCAAAACTTTAAAATGTTATCTTCTTTCCACTGACCGTGCTGGTTGGAGGATTGTGGTGATTTTTGTAAATGCTGAGGAAAATGCTAATAACACACAGATGGTATAATGTTGGACATAGACCATGGAGCCCTTTGTTTATTTTTACTTGATCATGAAGCTTGATGAGTAACCCTGGGGCCAGTTATTACCTGTTGGTCTAACTTATCTCACAGGGTTAGTTTTATTTTTGGGTTTTTTTTGTGAGGATAAAATGAGATTAGCCTTTTATGTTGCTTTCAGATCATTTAAGGAAGGGCAGTTTAAGAATGTGATGAATAAATAGAGTTATGCTTCCTTGTGTGTATAACTTCCTTCCATTCCAACTTTTCTTTGGCAGGAAGGATTCCAAAGTTCAACCTAGTCAGAACTGCGCTGCTTGTTTTACATAAATATAATATGTAGTCTTTTATTTCTCCAGTGAATTATAACAGAAATTGTATATTATTGTATATAAAGTATTGTATATTAAAAGAAAATAGAACATCCATAAACGTGAAAAATGATACTGTGTCAGGAGCCAGAGGTTGGGAGTTTGATTCCTCACGGTACTTCCTTGACTGAATGATCCATAGGGTCGTTTCCAGCTCTGCAGTTCTAGAATTATTTCTTTATGATTTGAAAATGTTTACTGTGAAGGACCTGTTCCAGTGGTAGTGTATCCCAAAGCAGGAGCCTTGTTTATCTGTTGGAGTAAAAACAACAGAGTCCTGTGACACCTTAAAGACTAAGGGTGCTGCCAAACAAAGCTTTCACTGAGCAATTATGCTGTGCCAACCTAATTCATGGTAATTTATGAAAGGGCCAACAGATAGCATCTTCATTTTGGCACCCGACTCATGTTTTTTTCATTGTTTCTTTCTTACATCGTTTTTCTTATCAGAGAAAATTTGTTAAGAATAAAAAAGCAATTGTTGCACAATGCAACACTCATGAGCAGCTGGAGTCCTCTGTCTGAAAGCACCTTAACAAATGTATCATAAAATATTTTCATGGATAAAGATGCATGTATTATTATCCAGAATTTTGGGTATTTATATAGCTCAGTGACTTAGATATCTGACTGTGGAACCAGTGGTTGGGTGCTTAATCCTCCACTGTGCCTCCTGCCAATAGAGCCCAGCTTGTGTGGCTTTGGGCAAGCTGCAGGTCCAAGGGTGCCCCCAGTAGGAGGGAGTGGTAAACCACTCCTGAGTATTCTCTATCTGGAAAACCCTGAAAAGGGTCATCATAAGTCACCATAGATGGACTAGATGGCACGTGACCATTATACAGTAGACTTAGTTGGGGGTGGAATTGTAGACAGTAAGGACCGAGGAAAACTAAATGCAAGGCTCAAATGACAGCAGCAATACAGCAAGAGACAGTTGCTCCCTATATTGGTCCCAATGTTAATTATGGCCATACACATTCTAATATATAGAGGGATGGAGGGGGCAGAGAGAAGTCACCTATGTCTTGACGTATATGAGTTTCTTCACTCCAATACATATTCTAAACAAGTGTCCTGGCATTTGTTGCAATTATGCTTCAATCAGAGGTATTCGAGACAAAGGGCATTTGTATCTCCATATGTTACAAGTTCTGTGCTAATATTGTAACTTTTTCCCATGTGCACAAGACATTCCTTCTATCCCATGTCTTCTATCTCCCCTCAGAACTTTTCAGAACTTTTTCACCCTTGCAAAACCCTTGGTTTATTTTTTGTCCCACTTTCTTCCAGAGGGGCCATGTTGAGCACTATGGCACTTCCCAAGCATTAAGCCTTTCAGAAATGCAGCATTTTTATAGAATTGTAGCACAAGGAAGCATAATGAACTTTACTGGACAACACTGAACACAGTCAAGCATAAATACAGAGTTAAGTACAGTGCTGAAGCCATTCAGTGCTAGACCATTCAGTGCTAGACCAAGCAGCAGCAGGATGTGACTCTTATTAAAGTCCCATAAACTTCAGTCAGCAAGTGGCAGAAAAGGAAGCAAAAAAAGTAACATTTCCCTGACTGGAAAAACCCTCCATCTGAATTTCATTGCATTTAACACATTTAATACACTGTAAGGGACGTGGTGGCGCTGCGGGTTAAACCGCAGAAGCCTCTGTGCTGCAAGGTCAGAAGACCAGTAGTTGTAAGATCGAATCCACGCAACAGAGTGAGCTCCCGTCGCTTGTCCCAGCTCCTGCCAACCTAGCAGTTCCAAAGCATGTAAATGCGAATAGATCAATAGGTACCACCACGGTGGGAAGGTAACAGTGTTCCGTGTCTAGTCGTGCTGGCCACGTGACCACGGAAACTGTCGACAGACAAACGCTGGCTCTACGGCTTGGAGACGGGGATGAGCACCGCGCCCTAGAGTCGGACACGACTGGACTACATGTCAAGGGGAACCTTTACCTTTAAGCAAAAAACCCTGACTCTTACACAGAAGAGGCTCTGGAGGCTGTGATGCCAGCACCAGAGACTGTCACAACAGACCAGGGAGTGTGAGGAGAAGCTGAAGCAGGGGACCTGCCACCGTCCAGTATATTGATCCTCACTGAGAAAAGCCCGTCCACTGGGGCTAGTGATGCACACTCAGCCCCAGCTGTGAACTATGAGTGGTGTGGACTCAGTGGCATTAACCAGGGTCTGCACAGATGGTCTTTGAGGAGTTTGGGATGAGAAGGGACCACAGAGGCGTGCCAGCCCCCTGACTGCAAAGAGTGTTGAACTTGACACACAACCTGCTGGGTCAATGGAGCCCATGGTGGAAACGTATTCAGATGGACATCTCCCGGGAAGCACAATGGGAATTCGAACTCCTAACCTTCAGTTCTTCAGCCAGTTGCTCCAATCCACTGAGCTATGTCATGACAAGGTAAATGAATAGTGACTTCTCTGTTTATTGGCTGATCCAATAAGTAACCAGATTGTGATAAATGAAGGGCTCACAATAATCTTCTTCTGCCCTTCTTTCTAAATCATACACCAAGAGATGAGTACATACACAGACAAGTGGAGAGACCATAGTTCTATGGGTGAACAACTCAGAAAAAATGCATACATAAAACAAAGAAACCAAAGAAAGGAACAGAAGGTTTATAGTGGTTTGAACTGTCAGAAGGAGAAGAGTAATGAATGAACAATGGGTGGGGTGGATTAAACTGATTCTAAGGAGTGAGAAGCAGTCTTCATGGGTGAAGAGGCAATGGCTTATCAGAAGGCACCTGTTCCTTTACCACTTTAATTCTCATGATACAACATAATAGTATGCCAGCACAGTGCACAGTTCTTCAATAGCACCCTGGTGTTGGCTTAGAACAACATGGTGGCACACCTGATCTCTCTTAAAAAAAACTTGTGTTGCCTCAAGCCAGGCACATGTCACAAGAGAGAGAGAGTTGAGGGTCCTGCCTCAGGGGGCAGTAGCCCATGAGACTGTTTGAAAGACAAATTGAGGAATATGTTTTCCATTCATATTCTGTTGCATCACACACACATATTACTTCACATGTATAAGGGAACATCCTTAGCCCTCCTTGGTTAAAATCCTTAATTCATTCATATCAATCAGATAGCAAACACACAATCCATTTGCCATACCATTTTGTCTGTTGTGTGCTGCTTGTTAGCAAGGGTAGCCATAAAACCTCAGCACCACCAGGCCTTACAGTTGGGGGCAAGAGCTAGGAGAAGTCGGCGAGGCCAGGACCATCTTGGACCTATTCAGGAGTTCACTGCATTGTGGTTTATCCTGCTGTTTGAGCTGCAGTTGTGACTATGAATTTTGATTTGTTTTTTGTTGATTATATCATGTAAAACTTACCGTGGCACTTTCCAGTTCTTTTGCATGGTCATTTGTTACATTTTGTTCTTTGTGGTGATTCCACATGGCTTTGCTACTGTTTCTGGCATATGGAATTGCCTAGTGGTCCAAAGGGGCTGTAATGGGTGTGTCCTAAGTGACATTGGCAGTGATTTCTTCAGTAGGGTGACAGTACACAAAGAACATCCCTCTTCAATGAACATCTCTTGTCTTTTCTCAGAAGAAATGTTTTCTAATTTCTTTGAATGGTTCTGTCAAATGTAGTGCTACGTCAGATAAATGCTGCCTTCTTAATTGCCTTGCTAAATTGTTTTGTGGAGAAAGAGTAATTGCTATAGCCTTTTAAGTGAGCACAGAGAGATTTTTGTGGGGAGAAATCAGTACAGGGGCCGTCTTTGATCCCCATCCCTTTGGGCCTTGGTTTTGTATTTTTCATAATAGTAATTTAAAGGAAAAAATAGGAGAGGAAAACCTGCAAGGATGCATGAGTATATTCTTCTCTTTCATCTGTGTACAATCTCTCCCCCATGCATGCACATACTTGTTTCTTCTCCTTTTATTTAACTTGACCATGTCAGCTCCAAAAGGTCTTTCACCTACCCACCTCTTTTTTAAAACACATGGACAAAATTTGCAACTCAAAGCATTTCCTTCTGCTTCTCATCCTCCCCTCCCCGCACTTTCTACCAAGCCATTGGGAAAACAAAAACATACACGAACAAGCCACCTCCGTCTCCACAATAACAAACCCTGGTTAAAGAGAAGTACAAGAGAAAGGTTAGGGGAGAGGACAATGTTAATAGGGTAGAAGGTTATGACCTAGGAATTGTTGCAATGGGATAATTAAGCATTGTGGACAACAGTGTTTTCAGCAGCAGAAACTGCCAGGGGCATGGTACAGAAAATATTGAATCAAGGTGATTAAACCTAGGACAATCTCCCTGTGTAGTTGAACCCTTAGTTAAGTTTATGGTGTTTTCTTAAAGTCAGATATTGCTCTGTGGTCCAGGAGATTTTAACAGATGATATTAGTGAAGACATCTCTGTGTTGTGCTGTCTAGCAAAGTAAAGCAAACAAATGAGCTTGAGCTTGACATAGTTTGGAGGAGTATTATTCTTGCAAAGCCACTTGTGGCGTTACTTTGTTCAGGCATTGAGCAGTTACTATTGGCTTTATTGCAGTCCAGGAAAGTAGATCATTGTCTTATTTGTTGTGAACGAGTCAGTGTAATTGTTCAGATGGGAGACAGAAAGGCTTGATTTGCATGACTGATGTCTCAGGCACTTAGCAAAAGCAAAGCAAAGCATGCTGCTTATATACCACCCGATATACCGCTTAAAGCACTTTCTGGGCAGTTTACAATTTAATCACGCAGGCTACACGTTGCACCCCCTGTGAGCTAGGTATTTGACCTATCAACTTCAGATGGATGGAAGGCTGAACGAACCTTGAGCCAGCTACCTGAGCCTGTCAGGATCAAACTCAGGTTGTGAGTAGAGTTTTGACAGCAGTACTGCAGTTTAACTACAGTACCACAAGGCATTTAGCACTAAATAATTTGCATGCAGTGCAGAATAACGCTGAGAGAGGAAGAATGATGCATTTGCTTTAACATGTGATTATTTTTCAGAAGAAACTGGCAGTGCTTTTCCCCCTCTTAGCTGTGAAGCAGATATGATATTTCCTGCTTTTTAATCCATTTGTTTCAATGCTTTTTGGGGTGGGGGAATGAGGGAAGCAAGCAAGCAGAGAGAGAGACCAAGAGCTGAAGGTGGCTTCCATGAAGCTGATTATTGGGGTCTTTGACAGCTGAACTGGGGAATGGCAGGAAGGCAAGGAGCATGTCTTTGGGTGCAAATGCAAATACGCATGTGGATGCAAACCTGGCCTCTGCCAAGGGACAATGCTGGGAGACCGAGAGGGGCAGCTGCCTATGTACCTTCTAGAAACTTTTATCTCGGGACTGTTAAGAAGGGCTAGGTGATTAGGGCTGGGGGAAACAATAACAACAGACTGAGGAAAGGGACAAGACAGGGGAGGACAGTCTGGCAGAGAGGAGGAAGCATTTGATCACTTTAGCTATTGCCCATTGCGCCTGCAGATGCACTTTGTGGAGACCACTTCCGCCTCGATATTCTAGCTACCATAGGCATAAGGCTGAATTATGCACATGTAGCTGTCCAACAGGGTTTCAGCCACTGTCTCTTTCAGGTAATGATCATTTTTATAAGTTTGTATTTGAGAGATGTATTAATTGACGCATTGTCCTTGTGACGAATTTATTGCCTTCATAATTTTGTATGTACAGGTTTGGCTACCAGTTGTTTGCTTTGGTCAATATTTGTTAAATTCCCTTGTTAGAATTGACAGTATTTGCTTTGCTTTGCTTTTGCAGAACCTTCACCTTTTGTATACTGATTAAAAAGGTCCTTTTTCAGGTGCATGGATTTTTGTCTCATGTGCATCCTGCACGATGGAATGTTGGAAAAGGAAAGACTGGGCAAAATCCCATTGGTAATCCCAGCTAGAGGAGATCTACTGAATCAATTGAGCTTTGGTAAGTCAATAGTCATGGAGGTCTATTTGATTCAGTCGGCTTACTTTAGTTAGAACTAACAATTGGATTTAGCCAAAAGTATTGACAAGCACAATGTGCAACGATTAGTAAGTATTCAGTACCCACTTACTGTAACAGCAGATCATTTGGTGTGCCTCCTTTTCATGCAGGGATGGTACCTTTTTGCTACGTGAGGGCTTACTCTCTGATTATTGTTAGTGTATAATATATAATATATATGAAAGACATCATACTCTGTATTCATGATTGTTATTATTATTTAGACCATAATCAAAGTGTCTCACCAGGTGAATTCCGCAATGATTACTACAAAAGGAATAATAGAAGATGTCATGCTGTTTATAATATGAAATCATAGGAGAAAAGGTGTAATAAATAAAGAGTGACACATGCCCTCTTACATTTAAATTGTCTTGTTCCTATAACAGTTCTGAGCACTGCAATGTGTGTCTGATGATGCCTTCTTAATAGTCAGGCAACCATTGCCTCATTTATTTTTACAAATCTTCACTATGTCATCAAAAGAGGCAATCCAAGGCTAGCCCTTTTTCCTTTAACAATGCAACAAGGCAGATGACAATAACAAATTCCATCAAAACAACATCCATTAAAATTGGTGTAACTGAAAAGCCAGAGCAGCAGATTTAAAGCTTATCACAAAATAATATAATAACTGAAGGAACATAAATCAAGAGCCATGCAATTTTTTTGGCATGGGGCTCATATTTTATGCTCAGTCAAACTAAAGAAACTTCAGCAAAGGCTAGATGCTTATCAGAAAACACATTGCATTAAAGCCTAACAACCTGTTTTTGTTTTGTTTTGTTATAGTCTCATTCCTGCCTTTTGTTGGTATTTTAGTTCTAGCCTTCTAATTCCTTCTCTTGTTCCTCTTTTTTAAATCCCCCCCCCCCCCATATACATTATATTAACCTTTGCTGGCTGAATAGCTCAGTGAATTCGGTATCTGACTGCGGAGCCAGAGGCTCTTCTGAATATTCTCTGTAGAAAACCCTGAAAAGGGTTGCCATGTCAGAAATTCCTTGACAGCACACAATTATTAGTAGCATCTTACATGCAAATGTATTTCCTAAATAAAAATAATTAAGTTGAATTATATTTTTAAAGATAGCTTTAAATTTTCATGTTCCCCATGTGTTTAAACAGCATCTTATTTAGCGGAAATGGCCAGGGTCTGGGAATAAAGCCATGCTATTTGCGTGCCTAGGGATATAAATATACTTGGGGCTTGATCTCACTTGCCAAAAGAACTCCAGTTATGTCAATTCTGTCATTATTTAAATTGTTTTATAAATTTCCATTCACATGACGCATGGGTAACATCGATTCATCTGACCAGCCAATTGGGTTTTTCCCACCTCGCCGGCATGCTTGTTTTAAAATGTACCAATCCCTGTATTGCTTCAATCCTTATCATTTCAGTGTGTGTGAACGTTGCTGTCAATTTATAACTTTCCAAGTGAGTCAAATTTTGGGCATCTTGGCCACTGCATGGTCACTGCACTTGTCCCCTTTAAATTAAAAAAATAATTAAAAAAATGCTGCAGCAGCAGCTGTGTGTGCGTGCACATGTAAGCCCTGAAATTCGAACAAGTCAAAGAGTCGGAGGCAGACAGGCAGCTGTTATCCCAAGCAGAATGAAATAAGAGCAAATTGGAGGTGGAGGGAAGCAGAAAGATGAGCGATTTTCTATTTGGGGGTTCAGATGGAGTGGGGGGGGTTGAAAGAGAGATCTTAGCTTTGGGGATCTCCTCCTCCTCTTTTGCAAAAGCCAGGAGCGGGATGACCCTCCCTGCCTCCTCATGCTCCTCAGCCCCCACGCATCCTTGCCTTGGCAATGAAAAAGAGGAGGAGGAAGCCTGGACAATGTCTGCCTGAACGTGGAGAGAGGTGTCTCAGGTGTGGGCTTGTTGGCTGGTTGGGCGCCTCACTGTGCCTCCAGGGTTTCCCCACCACCACCACCACCTACTGAAGGAGCTGGAGGAGGAGGAGAGCCACAGCCTGGCTGTCAGTCCTGCCAGATCCTTTCACCATTGCCTCCACCCCCAGCAACAGCAACAGGAGCGGTGGTGCCACGAGTGGGAGCAACTGCCCATCCAGTCCGCGTGGAGCCATGCCTCCTGCTGTGTGTGCATATGCTGCTTAAGTGATATATCACTTAGGAATTTTTTTTAAAAAAAAATATGGCAGTGGGAACCCAGAAACAGGGCAGAAAATGAATCAATTAATATGAGATGGCATGTGTAGCCTACAGAACTGAAGAAATGTACAGAATAAGAAATGTACCAGTTGAACTGATAGCCATGTGAACGGGCCCAGCGATATATACACCATGTGACTATACATACAAATATATTGATTAGACATGGGGACGAATATAAAAATGAATCGTGATATTCATTGAATATTGTTGATTTATCGGATATTCGTCCCTTCCTATTCATGAGATCTGGAGACCCCCACGAATACAAAGGGACGAATACACCCTTTATATTCGTCCATTTGTCTCTGTCTTGACAACCCATGAACCAAAATGACCCATGAACCAAAATGGCGGTTTGTCCCCATCTCTAATATCAGTATAAAAAAGGAAGGAAAAAGAAATGATTCAAATGGTCCGTGTGGTCAGGCCCTTGGTACAGGGACACAGATTTGATTTTATTGGTGGAAAAGAAGCAGCTTGTTTACTGCTGCTGTAGGAAAGCCAGAGTGTTCCCAGAGAGATGTCTCCTAGTGCTACCAATCAAACAACACTGTGCTGTTTCTCTCTCCTTAACATGTATACTGGTGTGCGTGTGTGCACACATGCATGTCTGTCTGCGTCTGTGTGTGTAAAAACCAAAGTCATAGAAGTCGACTCCCTCATAAAATTATGTGAATGAGTCATATATATAGGAAACGGGGTGGTGGTGGATGTTATTAAAAAGAAACATGTCCATCCCTGAAGTCAGAATAAATAAAATCCTTGCCTCAGATAGGTATGGGGAAAATATCAGCTCTGTTTCCTCAAGCATGTTCATTTTTTAATTGTAGGTTTTGTTTCCATTATACATAAGGGAAAACATTACACAAGGGGGAAGTTAGATTCTTCAAAACAAGCAGAAATGAAAGTTGTCCCTGTCTGCACCACCCTAATTCAAAAGGTCCAGTGATTTCCAGCATGGAGAAGGTGATGCTCTACCTGCCTGCTATGTAGGAACTAAAGATGAGTACCTTCCCAGAGGGGAGAGGGAAAGGTGGCAAATCAAATCCTCCAGTAATGCATTTGAAAACACAGGGTTTCAAAGCTCCACTTTTATGAAGGAAGTGCTCAAACACCCCTGGGCCTTGAGAGAGAATCGAATGGTTTCAGATTGTCTTTGAATTTTAAAAGTATCTCATTCTTTCCATACTCCAAATTGGAAAAAAAATAGCACATTTTGGGCAATTTTGTTAAAGAACAAAGTGAAATAAAATTTTCACCCATTCCCAAAGGTGAGCATTTATCAAAATGCATAACATACACTGTCTAAATGCAGCAGATGTTGTCCTTCTGCCAAATCCCACTGTTTCTATCAGAATCATCTACCTTCCCTTCCTGCTACAGCTTCCAGGCATCTTAAAACTCATCTTCAGACGGTGGGAAAATCCTCTGCAGCAGAGTTTTTGTTATACTGTATTGTTTTTGTTATGAGTATTTTGCAATTATGTTTTTGTTCTGGGTTTTGTTTTGTCTGACACCACAGAGGATTGCAGCAGGAGGGGACTGGAGAAGAGGAAGAAATGTGTATCAATCAATCTCGGCTAAAGTGTGGACTCAACAGCCCATGTGAGATACTTTTAAGTACAAATTATGCAAGAATAAATGGCTACTTTGGAAACCATTTATTTTGTGAACACTGAAGGTCTCATTGCACTGCTAATATTCATACATGGCCAAGGTTACAATGTATGCATTTTTCACACTTAGCTAGGAATTAAGTTGAAACATGTAAGGTCGTATCCCTACTTCTCATGGGAGCCATGGCATGCCTTCTACCACCTGTGCCCTTGGCACAAACACCCACGAGCTGTGACTTTGGTCATGGTGGGGAAAGCCTCTACAACAGAACAACTGCTCACAGATTGTACAGGCTCCTAACATGATCAGATATATCAGCAGAGACAGTATTACTACAGGTGAAGTAACTGAAATCTTTTCAGTCTTTTACTGTAGGTAAAGGTGAATAATACACATATAATGTTAATGAAGCCTTTAAATAAGTTGTTCAAATGTGACTTACCGAGCTGTAACCAGATTAGAGCAATTGGAACTTTGACCCAGAGCTCCAATGTTTAGAGGTGCCCATTCATATTTACTGGTGGAAGGGCATGAACGTGTCACCCCGAGTGCAAATACTGCCTCTGGAGAAATCCTCCTGGGCAGAAAGAAACATAAAACCAGGGGGAGGGCTCAGCGTAGGACCAGCATAGAGCCAAGTGGTGGTCTCTCTGCTCCTCCACCTTCTCCCAGCATAGGCCAGTCTCATGTGACTCAAGATCAACCTAGAAGACAGCAAGGCCCCAGGTGCCAAAAGTGCACAGGGGTAAGTACAGCTTGGTAAGTACAGGCCTACTTACAGAAATGAAAACCGCATACTCACAAATATAGGCATACAGATAAAACAGATTTATAACAATGCATAGAAAATATGAGGTGTAACTGTTTTGCTAAGTCACATTCCTTTATTAATCTGCCTTCCCCTCTGTTATTTCTTTAGATTTCTCTCCTCTGATGTAAGAAACTCAATGTATTGCATTTTGCAGTTTGTAAACATTACACCTACATTAACTTAAGCAAGGTGTGCAGACAAAGTAGCTTCCCTGACAGTTAAATCAGAATATTTTGGCATGCTAAATATCTAGTGGAATAACTGGATTTTCATTTTGAAAGGAAGCTACAGTAGCTGATGTTTGCAACCACACCTAGATGGTTGTGCAGACATCTCTGCAATGTAACATTATAAACTTGTCACTGTGACAATCCAAAGCATATTTATTTGGGTTACCACTATTATAGTCAATTATCGATGGAATACTACAATGATTAGAAAGCACTTAATGAAGGTGGAGAAGTGTAATTAGGGAAGGAGGATCATCATGTCTACAGTAGTGTCCGTAAACTATAAAACTATCCCTTGTCAGAGATACAAAGTTCCAGAGGTACAGGATTCTTAGACAGGCAAGGTCTTCTTCTTCTACCAGTCAAGAAATGTATAACCGAAATGCCCTCCACAATGGATCCTCTTTTCTCATCTACACCAGATTTGTGTGGGGATGCATAATCTTGTTGTCCCTATGTAGTCTGGGAAGAAAGGAGTTGAGAAAGAATTGTTACTTCCTGGAGGAGAGAACTCAGAAGGTGGTGCGGGGGGACTCTTGTTCGAAACCTTGGCTGCTGACCTGTGGAGACCCTCAGAGTCTCCTATGTTATTTAACATCTACATGAAACCACTGCGACAGATTATCCAGAGTTTTGAGGTTCGGTGTCACCAATATGCAGATGACACCCAACTCCACCTCTCCTTGCCACCTAAATCTGAGGAAGTTACTTTGGTTCTAGATCAGTGTTTGGTATCAGTAATGGACTGGATGAGGGTGAATAAACTGAAACTTAATCCAGACAAGACAGAGGTGCTCCTACTCAGTTGAAAGACAGATCAAGGAATAGGGATGCAGCCAGTGCTGGATGGGGTTGCACTCCCATTGAAAAAAACAGGTGCACAGTTTGGGGGTGCTTCTGGATTCATCCCTGGATGCCCAGGTCTCAGCGGTGGCCAGGAGTGCATCTGCACATCTAAAACTAGTGTGCCAGCTACGTCCTATTCTCGAGAGATCTGATCTGGCCACTGTGATACATGCCCTAGTTACTTCCCAAATGGATTACTGTAATGTGCTCTATGTGGGGCTGCTGATGGAAAGTGTCATGAAACTTCAACGGGTCCAAAATGCAGCAGCCCGATTGCTGGTTGTGACTGCTTACAGGAATCACACAACCTCCCTGTTACAGCAGCTCCACTGGCTGCTGATAAGTTACCAGGCACAATTTAAAGTGCTCGTTTTAACTTATAAAGCCCTAAATGCCCTGGATCCAAACTATCTCAAAGACTGTATCTCCCATTATGATCCAGTTTGAGTGTTAAGATCATCAGGAGTGGCCTTTCCCTCAGTCCCGCCACCTTCACAGGTGCATCTGATGGGGACACAAGAGAGAGCTTTCTCTGTGGCTGCACCCAGACTTTGGAACTCCCTCCCACAGGAGGCCAGACTGGCCCCATCTTTGCTTCCACAAGCAGACAAAGACCTTTCTCTTCAGGCAACCCTTTCCTCAGTAACCAGCTACCTGTGTGTGGTTTTTAGATAGATTGTTATGCATCACTGCTTTGACTGGATTTTTAGTACTACTTGTGTTTTCCACTTTTTGTTTTCCATTTTTCAGAGTGACATTTAAAAAAAATTTGTATACTATTATCAATCTTTGCCTTAATATTGCCTGTTAATGACGTAAGATGCCTCCTTATTCATTGTTTGTAATTTTAACTATCGTCTTTTATTGATCTTAATCACTATTGTATACTCATTGTTTTCAACTTTAAATATTGTCTTTCATTGTTGGAAGTCGTCTTGGGTCCCTTTCAAGGAGAAAGGTGGGGTAAAAATAATTTAAATAAATAATAAATTTGTTTTCATGTTTTTGTAAAATTCATGTCACTCTAGGAATTAGAGCTCTCTCTTTGATTCATGTTATTAGATAATATGTGTATAAATCTCTTTACTTTCAACTAGAAGGAAGGCTCTGGAGGAAAGAATACTTTAGGTATAGAAGGATGGGTTCTGAGAGTCAGATCATATCTTAAGGCAACTGTTATTTTCTCCTATTAATAACGTTATCTTTCCAAACACAGAAATCTTTCAGTGCTAGCTGCATGAGATGCCAAACATACAAATAAAGTTGTGTTATCCCTCAAATGACCAAAAGCAAGCTGATCTGCTAAATACCAAGTGAGGAAAGCTCACATTAGACTTAAACAGCCAGTGTTTTTCTCTTAGGGTGTACTGTTTCTAACTATGGAATCTGTGGTCAAAATTATTGTTGCTTAATGTAGTAAATTGCATTCAAGCAGGCTCATCGAATCAATGGGGACTTGGTGAGTCAACTCCTCCATAAGTTCCATTGATTCATATAGGCCTACTGTGTGAGAACAAATATTTGTTCAACTATATGTACAACTACAACTGTAACTGTGACTTCAGTACCACAAATCGCAGTTATAGTAGATCCTATTGAATCAATGGGACTTACAAAGGAGTTGTACTCAGTAAATCCCCACTGATTCAATGGGACAGCTCTAGTGCAATTTACTACACTACAGCAACAGGATTTTGGCTGCTGTTTTGTCTAGTTGGGCCCTGAATAATGTAGGTTTACTAGTGTTTGTATGCAGAGATGAAAGCAACTTTTTTCTGCTAAAGCTCCCAGAATAACCAGTCACTGTGGCCACTAGGAATCATACTCCAAAAGATATTCAGGGCTTTATAAAATAAAGTAACTTATCTCTTTTCTGTGTCTATGTAATGAATATTATGGAAAAGGGATGGGCTCAGCTACATATTTTGGAAGGCTGCTCTACTTTCTCCATCCAGATCTGACATCACCAGTTTTGTTTTCAGATAATTGGGTAAAGACTTGTTACCATCATGTCTTAAAGCCAACACTTGCTGTGCCAGCAAATTGATGGTAAGGGTGGAGACTGCTTACAAGGCCCCCTCCCCACCTTTTCCATGTTTCTCAGTGTTGCTTTAGGGTTGGGCTGTCCCATTGCTGTGTGTTTTCAGCTGAGCTAATATTTTGCTTTATTTCTTTTATGTTGAGCCCACCTTTCTATCTAAAGTCTCTGCAAAGTGGCTCAGAACTAGCATAAAAACTATCAAAGATTTATACAGATGTATCAAATGTTTGTTGGAAGTGTGAAGCACATGAGGGAAGTTTTTATCATATGTGGTGAACTTGTAGAGTAGCGAAGCAATTTTGGATAGGTGTACATACTCTGTTACAAAAAATATTGCTTTGTAAGGTTCCACTAACCCCAGAACTGTTTCTACTGAGTATTACACCAGACAATATAGGTAAGACAAAGAACTACTTAGTTATATACATAGTCACTGCAGCCAGAATTCTTTATGCCAAGAATTGGAAGAAAGCAGTGATACCGGAACAAGAGGAACTTATTGAGAAGATACGGGAAGCGGCAGAAATGGATATCTTATCAGAAGTGCTGAAAGACTGTCCAATACAAAAGGCAACTGAACGATGGGACATTATATAAATGGCTTGAGTCACCAGATAGTACTTGAATAATATAGATTAAAACTAGGATGTAAATGTAAGTTATAACTTGGAGGGCAATCATATAGTAGAAAAGCGGGAAGTCGAGTTGATATGGCAACATGAATAGATTGGATGGCAGTATATTTTATATTCTCCTCCCCCTACTTCCCCCCCCTCATATCCCCCCTTTACCTTCTGTATCCTCTTTTTGTTGTTTAGTTGTTAAGTCGTGTCCGACTCTTTGTGACCCCATGGACCAGAGCACGCCAGGCCCTCCTGTCTTCCACTGCCTCCCGGAGTTTCGTCGAATTCATGTTGGTAGCTTCAGTGACACTGTCCAACCATCTCGTCCTCTGTCGTCCCCTTCTCCTCTTGCCTTCACATTTTCCCAACATCAGGGTCTTTTCCAGGGAGTCTTCTCTTCTCATGAGATGGCCAAAGTATTGGAGCCTCAGCTTCAGGATCTGTCCTTCCAGTGAGCACTCACGGTTGATTTCCCTCAAAATGGATAGGTTTGTTCTCCTGCCAGTCCAGGGGACTCTCAAGAGTCTCCTCCAGCACCACAATTCAAAAGCATCAATTCTTCGGCGGTCAGCCTTCTTTATGGTCCAGCTCTCACTTCCATACATCGCTACTGGAAAAACCATAGCTTTGACTATGCGGACCTTTGTTGGCAAGGTGATGTCTCTGCTTTTCAAGATGCTGTCTAGGTTTGTCATCACTTTCCTCCCAAGAAGCAGGCGTCTTTTAATTTCGTGGCTGCTGTCCCCATCTGCAGTGATCATGGAGCCCAAGAAAGTAAAATCTGTCACTGCCTCCATATCTTCCCCTTCTATTTGCCAGGAGGTGATGGGACCAGTGGCCATGATCTTCGTTTTTTTGATGTTGAGTTTCTGACCATTTTTGGCGCTCTCCTCTTTCACCCTCATTAAGAGGTTCTTTAATTCCTCCTCACTTTCTGCCATCAGAGTGGTATCATCTGCATATCTGAGGTTGTTGATATTTCTTCCGGCAATCTTAATTCCGGCTTGGGATTCCTCCAGTCCTGCCTTTCGCATGATGTATTCTGCATATACGTTAAATAAGCAGGGAGACAATATACAGCCTTGTCGTACTCCTTTCCCAATTTTGAACCAATCAGTTGTTCCATATCCAGTTCTAACTGTTGCTTCCTGTCCCACATATAGATTTCTCAGGAGATAGATAAGGTGGTCAGGCACCCCCATTTCTTTAAGAACTTGCCATAGTTTGTTGTGGTCGACACAGTCAAAGGCTTTTGCGTAGTCAATGAAGCAGAAGTAGATGTTTTTCTGGAACTCTCTGGCTTTCTCCATAATCCAGCGCATGTTAACAATTTGGTCTCTAGTTCCTCTGCCCCTTCGAAATCCCGCTTGTACTTCTGGGAGTTCTTGGTCCACATACTGCTGAAGCCTACCTTGTAGGATTTTGAACATAACCTTGCTAGCGTGTGAAATGAGTGCAATTGTACGGTAGTTGGAGCATTCTTTGGCACTTCCCTTCTTTGGGATTGGGATGTAGACTGATCTTTTCCAATCCTCTGGCCACTGCTGACTTTTCCAAACTTGCTGGCATATTGAGTGTAGCACCTTAACAGCATCATCTTTTAAGATTTTAAATAGT
Source organism: Intellagama lesueurii (assembly GCA_037013535.1). Lineage (NCBI taxonomy): Eukaryota > Metazoa > Chordata > Lepidosauria > Squamata > Agamidae > Intellagama > Intellagama lesueurii. The sequence goes on from JBAJHW010000001.1 coordinate 256,337,049, forward strand.
TCAACTGGAATGCCATCACCTCCACTGGCCTTGTTGTTAGCCATGCTTTCTAAGGCCCACTTGACTTCACTCTCCAGGATGTCTGGCTCCGGGTCAGCAACCACACTATCTGGTTTGTCCGGGACATCCAGATCTTTCTGGTATAATTCCTCTGTGTATTCTTGCCACCTCTTCTTGATGTCTTCTGCTTCTGTTAGGTCCCTACCATTTTTGTCCTTTATCATGTCCATCTTTGCACAAAAGGGTCTTTTAATATCTCCAATTTTCTTGAACAGATCTCTGTTTTTCCCCTTTCTATTATTTTCCTCTATTTCTTTGCACTGTTAATTTAAGAAGGCCCTCTTGTCTCTCCTTGCTAGTCTTTGGAAGTCTGCGTTCAATTTTCTGTAACTTTCCCTATCTCCCTTGCATTTTGTTTCCCTTTTCTTCTTCTGCTATTTGTAAGGCCTCGTTGCACAGCCACTTTGCTTTCTTGCATTTCTTTTTCTTTGGGATGGTTTTTTTTGCTTCTTCCTGTACAATGTTACGGGCCTCCATCCATAGTTCTTCAGGCACTCTGTCCACCAAATCTAGCTCCTTAAATCTGTTCTTCACTTCCACTGTGTATTCCTAAGGGATTTGGTTTAGATTATACCTGACTAGCCCAGTGGTTTTTCCTACTTTCTTCAGTTTAAGCTTGAGTTTTGCTATAAGAAGCTGATGATCAGAGCCACAATCAGCTCCAGGTCTTGTTTTTGCTGACTGTATAGAGCTTCTCCATCTTTGGCTGCAGAGAACATAATCAATCTGATTTTGGTATTGCCCATCTGGTGATGTCCATGTGTAGAGTCGCCTCTTGTGTTGTTGGAAAAGAGTGTTTGTGATGACCAGCTTGTTCTCTTGACAAAACTCTATTAGCCTTTGCCCTGTTTATTCTTCTTTGCAGCATCGGACTTTCCTTTCACTTCCAGGCGCGTCCACAGCTGAGCGTCCTTTTGACTTTGGCCCATCCACTTCATTAGCTCTGGAGCTACTTGTCCTTGTCTTCCGCTCTTCCTCAGTAGCATGTTGGACGCCTTCCGACCTGAGGGGGCTCATCTTCCAGCGTCATATCTTTTAGCCTTTTGTTTCTGTTCATGGGGTTTTCTTGGCAAAGATACTGGAGTGGCTTGCCAGTTCCTGCTCCAGGTGGATCGCGTTTAGTCAGAACTCTCCACTATGACCTGTCCGTCTTGGGTGTCCCTGCACGGCATAGCCCATAGCTTCTCCGAATTACTCAAGCCCCTTCGCCACGACAAGGCAGCAATCCATGAAGGGGCTGTATCCTCTACCTTATCCTAAATGGTTAATAAAAAAAAAAGAACTAGTATAAAACCGGCTTGACTTTAGCAGGATCGAGCTGCCTTAGATAGCTTGTAGTCAGCATGTTCTTATGTTTGATATACAGAATAGAAGAATGGCATTAAACCAAAAATGACATTAAATCAAAAAAATTACTCCCCTTAAAATAATACGTGTTTTGATCTTCAGAGGGGAACTCTATGGATAGGATATCGTGCTTGCAGAAAAGTGGAAGGAGTTTGACTTTTTTCCTCTTCAATATGACCTTGAACACTTGCTCCTGATGGCTGAAGAACCCTCCAGACCTTTGTAAGAGTAGCTGGGGTCTGGGGCTACTGGGAAAGCTAGCAAAAAAAATTCCTTCCTCTGCTGGTAAGAGCCCCTGCTGGACAAAGACCCTTCCATGGAGTGGGGATGGGTGAGAGAGAGGTTTTTTTACAGAAAGGCAAGCAAAGCTATGCCACAGCATGCAGATCTACCTGACAAAAAGGACGTAAAACCATTTCCATTCATTCCTCTTCTTATGGTCGCTCCCAGTCTTTATCACCTCTTTTTTCTTCATGCAATACATTTTCATCTTGTATCAACATACAAGGTTTCACTGATATTTCCTTCTCTTTTCTATTATAATCTCTTTCAGTTTAATGTAGCAGGACAATGCTATAAAAATCTCAACCACTTAGCAAATTTTTTTTTAAATTTCTCCACTAATAAGGTGCCTGTTTGGCAAGAACAATTTTGCTCTGATATTTGCCACAATGGAGCATGTGGGGAAAGTGTAGAAACCATTTCACTTGAGTCATCAGAAACCACACTGAATATAGCATTTCTGCCTACATTTGAAAGAACAGCCCTGTATTGATAAGTAGGCATTGTGGATTCTCTCCATTGTTAACTTGTAGGTAAAATTCTGCCCTTGGATATACATTCAGCTCCCACAATTATGATGGGAGTTGCCAATGATTATAAGTACAGATCCTACTCAGAGGGAAACTGACCAGATCAGATAGGCAAATTATTTAAGGAGTGATAGGTAATCTATTCTAAACAGTGAAAGATCCTCTTCATTGATGCCTTGGGTGAAGGTAATTGGAGCATAGTACTGGACTAATTATTAAAGTATCCTAAAATGCTTTGCTCTTACCTAGATGTGTCCAGGGATCATCTGGCAATAACTGAAGGCATGGAGAAGAAACAGTGGTGTACTCCTGAAATGACTGTAATAGTGGATCACTTGAAATTGTCCAGAGTCTCTGAGCATAGTTTCACACAAGTGCTTTCAAGGCACTGAGGCACAATTGGAAGCAGGTGGGAAGGAAAGAACTAGGAAGTGGTTCGGGTAGAAGTGATGGAGAGCAGTTGGAGAAGACAGAATGTGTAGGACTATCACAAACTTGTCCTCGGATTTCAATCCTAAAGCCAACAGATTCTGAGGTGACAGCAAGTATTCCGTTGCTTATAACAAAAGTAGATCTGATTATGTGTGCTGTCTTTGGACAAATGTGTAAATGGAAACTGAATCAGGGATATCTGTGCATTTCTCGGGCAACCAGAGGATGCAGAAGAGCTCATGGTCCCTCAGAACAGGGCAATATCTTAAATAATGTGACTTGATTAGGGGCATACCATTCTTTTTTAGGAGAGAATTTATTTAATTTAGAAACAATCTTTCCTTGTTTTTTCCTGCTGCAAACTCATTGATTATACATTGATTGATTGATTGATTGATTGATTGATTGATTGATTGATTGATTGATTGATTTTATTTGTATACGGTCCATCTGGCAACCCAGGCCACTCTGGGCAGTTCGCACGGCACAATAAAACAGACAGTACAATAAGAAAACAATGTAAAAATTAATCAATACTATTTAAATAACTAAAAATAATATCAATAAATATTAACATAAAAAGGGAAAGGGAAAGATGGCGGGGTTGAACTGTAAGTTGGATCAAGGTGGAATAGAGTCTGGGAAGGCCTGTCTAAAAAAGGAATGTTTTAAATAATTTTTTGAAAGTTCCCAGTGAGGGCGGCAGGCAAATTTTGGGAGGAGAGCATTCCACAATTGCGGAGCTACCGTCGAGAAGGCCCAGTTTCTAGTCATTGATTTCCGGGCCTCTCTCAGGGTCAGAACCCTCAACTGCCTGGCCTGGGAGAATCTTACTGGACGGGCCAATCTTGTCAGAAGGAGGCGTTCTGTCAGATACTGAGGTCCCAAACCGTTTAGGGCTTTGTATGTTAACACCATTACTTTGAAGCTGGCATGGAAAAGAATAGGTAACCAGTGCAGGGCGGCCAAGGTGCGGGAAATACGCTAATGTCTCCTCACCCCACTTAACAATCTGGTGGCCGAGTTCTGGACCTGGTGGAGTCTCCGTGCTAGCCCCAAGGGCAGCCCCATGTAGAGAGCATTACAGTAGTCTAATCTCGAGACTACCAGTGCATGGACCAGCGTGGTGGGGGACCTGGTGTCAAGGCAGGGACGCAGCTGAGCAATTCGCCTTAGATGAGAATAGGCGTTGCGGACCACAGACACTATCTGGGATTCCATTGATAGCGCTGAGTCCAGGAGTATGCCCAAACTGCGCACCTCATCCTTCGCGGTAAGAGAAAACCCACCAAAGGCAAGGAAGGCTCCCAAACCACAGACACTAGGGGCCCCCACCCACAGGATTTTCAGGCCAAGGCCTGACCTCTGATCCCTATCCCAGAGAGCCTCCCCAGGAGGATACCGTGGTCGATGGTATCAAAGGCTACTGATAGATTGAGGAGGACCAGCAAGGACATTTTGCCCGTCGGCCTCCCTCAAAAGATGATCTTGCAGGGCAACCAATGCTGCCACGGTGCGGCCTAAACCCGGACTGGAATGGATCAAGGGCATTGGTCTCCTCCAGGAGTGCCTGAAGTTGATCGGCCACCACTCTCTCCACCAGCTTGCACATAAAAGGAACATTGGCGATGGGTCTATCGTTGTTTATATCATCTGCCGCCAAGTTGGGCTTTTTTCGGATCGGTCTAATGAGTGCCCTTAAGGAGAAACCCATTAATAATGGCAGTAGTCCATTCTGTTGTTACAGGTCTGGCTGCTTTCAGCAGCCAAGGCCGGGCAAGGATCTAGTGAAGAGGTGGTGGCTCTACAGTGTTCAAGCACCCTGTCAGCCTCAAGTGGCGCCACAGGCTGAAATTGTGTCAGGTTCTCTGGGCAAGGTGGAGCAGTGGATGTCTCGGCTCAATCTACTGATAAAGAGGAGGAATCCAGGTCCCGGCGGATGGTCTCCACTTTTTTAAAAAGGTCGCAAATGTGGTCATAACCCCACTAATTTCAGATTCTGGCAACAAAAATAAGGGCAGAGAGAAACCATCTAAAACCATAGAACTGCTGGGTTCTTGCACTGCTCTTTTAAGAAGATTGTAGCTGGGCAACTAGTGGACAAAGCAGGAGTATACATCACCCCCAGATTTGAGGCATACCCTTGTCCTTGGTCATGAGATACCTATGAGATGGGGACGAAAGGGTGAAACCTACTCTTCTCCACATGTGATTGGGGTAACTGAGCCAGCCCACTTCTAGTTTTCTTCCCTTGAAGTAGCTGCAATGATTCTATGGTGTAGTTAGGCTCTGAGGACATCCGATACACCCCAAGATCCCAGCACTAGTGTGCTCTGTTGTTTTTATCCTGTCCATACTGTGGTTTCCACCTTCTCAAAGATCAGACTGTGATGATGCCATCTGCTAGGTTTAAAGGGCCTTCCTGTACAGACCTGCTCCTTGGTACCAGTGAATTCAGCAGGGCATACACACAGACTTGTATCCATGGGATTGTCGCCATTTTAATAGACAACCATTTCCTTTCTGAAGTCACCAATTTGCCTCTGTGTCATTATCAAATCATCTCACACGCTAGCAAGGTTATGCTCAAAATCCTACAAGGTAGGCTTCAGCAGTATGTGGACCGAGAACTCCCAGAAGTACAAGCGGGATTTCGAAGGGGCAGAGGAACTAGAGACCAAATTGCTAACATGCGCTGGATTATGGAGAAAGCCAGAGAGTTCCAGAAAAATATCTACGTCTGCTTCATTGACTATGCAAAAGCCTTTGACTGTGTGGACCACAGCAAACTATGGCAAGTTCTTAAAGAAATGGGAGTGCCTGACCACCTTATCTATCTCCTGAGAAATCTATATGTAGGACAGGAAGCAACAGTTAGAACTGGATATGGAACAACTGATTGGTTCAAAATTGGGAAAGGAGTACGACAAGGCTGTATATGGACTCCCTGCTTATGTAACTTATGCAGAATACATCATGCGAAAGGCTGGACTGGATGAATCCCAAGACGGAATTAAGATTGCCGGAAGAAATATCAACAACCTCAGACATGCAGATGATACCACTCTGATGGCAGAAAGTGAGGAGGAATTAAAGAACCTCTTAATGAGGGTGAAAGAGGAGAGCGCAAAAAATGGTCTGAAGCTCAACATCAAAAAAACGAAGATCATGGTCACTGGTCCCATCATCTCCTGGCAAATAGAAGGGGAAGATATGGAGGCAGTGACAGATTTTACTTTCTTGGGCTCCATGATCACTGCAGATGGGGACAGCAGCCACGAAATTAAAAGACGCCTGCTTCTTGGGAGGAAAACGATGACAAACCTAAACAGCATCTTAAAAAGCAGAGACATCACCTTGCCAACAAAGGTCCGCATAGTCAAAGCGATGGTTTTTCCAGTAGCGATGTATGGAAGTGAGAGCTGGACCATAAAGAAGGCTGACCGCCGAAGAATTGAGGCTTTTGAATTGTGGTGCTGGAGGAGACTCTTGAGAGTCCCCTGGACTGCAAGGAGAACAAACCTATCCATTTTGAAGGAAATCAACCCTGAGTGCTCACTGGAAGGACAGATCCTGAAGCTGAGGCTCCAATACTTTGGCCATCTCATGAGAAGAGAAGACTCCCTGGAAAAGACCCTGATGTTGGGAAAGTGTGAAGGCAAGAGGAGAAGGGGACGACAGAGGACGAGATGGTTGGACAGTGTCATCGAAGGTACCAACATGAATCTGACCCAACTCCGGGAGGCAGTGGAAGACAGGAGGGCCTGGCGTGCTCTGGTCCATGGGGTCACGAAGAGTCGGACACAACTTAATGACTAAACAACAACATTATCAAAAACCATAAGTATAGCATCTGCAAAAGAAAAATAAATCTTGGCTTAAAAATAATAATATTTATCTAAAAGCCCATATCCAATTAGTTGTCCAACTAAAGTAGATCTGCTGAATCAGAGGAAGTTGCACGAAGGTGTACTTAACCGCCTCCCCATTGATTCAGGGAGTTTACTGTATTCTACAAGTGGTTACACAAAGGTATCTACCAAAAAGGAGCCAATAGGACGCAGCCACTGCTATTCTCCAGGTGTACGTTTCCTTATATACCTCCCCAGCCCTCGCACAAGGGATTCAGGTCTGCGGATAATCTTGGCCTCATCAGAAAAACACCAAACTAATGGGACATAATTGGCACCCTCGACACCGAGAAGGCAAGCCTCTCCCATCCTCCGTGAGAGATGGGTTGCCTGGGTTAAGGAGCTGCTTCCTTCGCGGGCTGAGATTAGGATCAGCGGGCTCAGGAGCAGGCGCAGGAGGGAACTGCCCGGGGAGAAAGCCGCCGCCGCCGCCGCCGCCGCCGCCGCATAAAAGAAATATATAAACAAATAACCAGGAAATCCCTGTGGACGGATTTCTGGCACGGCCTGGGACTAGAAGTTTGCACAACAGGCGAAGCTGGAGAGGCGGGAGGGGCGGGGCTTCCGCAGGGCTGAGGCGGAGCCGCTGACAAAAGCTGGGGTTCCGCGGGCAGCCTCCAGGGGGCGCGTCGGCTCCCTCTCAGCCCCTTCTCTCCCGCCCTTCCACTGCCTCTTGCTGGGGCGGCGCGAGGAAGGCGCCTCCCCGGGCTCTGGCCATCCGCGAGCAGTGGCCAAAGGCGAGCACCGCGGCAGCCGTCGCCTCGCCGCCGTTCAGCCTTCTGGACCGGACGGGGCGCTCAGCATGGAGAAAGGGGGCTTCAGGAGGCTCGGCCGCCTCTTCCACCGCAAGAGCGAGTCGGAAGACTCCGAACCGGACTCGAGCAGGAACACGCCGCGCTCTTCCCCCTGCCCGTCGCCCTCCCCTCACAAGCGGCCGGAGCGGAGCCACAGCAGCCCCCCGGGCGAGCGCAAGAAGCGCTCGGCGTTCGGCCACTGGCGCCTGAAGAAGAAGCGCAAGGACCCTCCCGCGGAGGAGGCGGCGGAGGCGGCGGCGGCGGAGGCAAGCCGCGGCCGGGGCAGCGCGCCGGCGTCTCCTTCGCTCTCCTTCTCGTCCGAACTCACCGCCTCGGAGCCCACCACGCCCACCGACAGGTAATGCCTCCCGTCGGCTCCTGCCTCGGCCCTTCCCCGGGCTGCGCACTCGCTCACCTGTCGCCTCCCCGGACTTCCCTCGTCCCCATCCCTCCAGCAGGTCCGCCGCCGAGAACGCCCCGAGGAGCGGGCTAGTGGCCTCTCCCCTCCCTGGTTCCCTCTGAAGTTTGCATCCGTGCGGTCTCCGTTTTGCGCCGGGGAAGCAGCGGGGCCGTTCCGGCCGGCGGCCTGGCAGCGCCTGTCGCTTTCCCCTGCCCGAGCCCAGGCGCGGCGGGCGCTGCCTAAGAAGCGAGAGCAGCGGTCGGGATGGGGAGGCACGCGCTCCAGAGTTGCGGAGCGCTGCGCATTAAAGGCACACAACACACACACACACCTCCCTCCTCTCTCCCCCCCCCCCCGCTTCCCGCCGCCCCACAACCTCTCCGCTCTTGAGAGTAGGAGGCTGGGATGCAGCGTCGCGTCGCCTTCTGGATCCTAGGCAGCCGCTCCCTTTATTTGTTGAGTTCCCCCTTCCGCCCGGTCCCCACGGCCATCAGACTTCGCCCGAGGATGTAATGACCTTCTGTTTAAAGACTGCTGTCTCTCGGTGTTACTGATGTAAAAAAGGGGGCGATTAGATAATCAGCGAAGATTTTAAAACTGCCGTACTTCTGAAGCGCAAATGTAAAGGAAGGGAGTGCCAAGCGCGGGTGAAACACTGGGGGGGAAAGTAGGTAAGGCTCATGAATAGCACTTGCTTAACGTAAAAAAAAAAAAAATCCAAATCCGGAACCATGATTTTGAGGGATAATCCGAGACTTCCCAAACCTGTCACCCATCAATGCCCCCGTGAATTGATTATAACAGCCATTCTGATTGGGGATCATGGGAGCTGTATCATCCTACATTTGGAGGACCTTGGATTCTGGAAGGCTATATTGCACAAAGAACCACTTCAGACATTTTCCAAAAATCATCATCCATATATACCTCTGAGAATCAAAAGCATGACAGGGATGTCTCCTTCTTGCCAGCTGGATCAAGCATCTGGTACTCAGAGGTGTGCTTTTGCCACATAGGAAGGTTTTGTTTAGTTGTTATAAATAATAATTTACAAAAATCAACTGATCTGTTCCTGTATAACTTCAGGTAATTCTTTGTTAAGACTATGCAAATTAGTAGCTATCATTACATCTTTTGGCCATAAATTCCAAATGCCTTAATTGCACATTGAATGAATTACATTTGTTCATTGGTGCTGAACTGACTGTTGATTAGTGTCCTTGCTTTGCTAGCTAGTTAGGGTAAAATATATGGCAAAAGCCACATGATCTTTTTGCCACTAATATTTTGATACGTTATCAAAATCTAATTAGTGTTTGATATGTTTGATAGCAACATGTCTTATTCAGGAAAAGGTCTTGCTAGGGAGAACAAAATGTAGTTGTTTACATTTAAAGCTCATTGTCACATTTTAAAATATTGTTGCCTGAAGTGACATACAAGAAAGCATGTAATATGCATGTGAAAAACTAAACAATAAAATTTTGGCATGCCAGGCTACAATCGTATGCATACCTACATAGTAATTAACTACCTTTGAATTTATTAGGATTTTGAGCAGACAGATTGGATATAGTAATAATGGTTGGCATCTTGTTGCTTACATGTGGACTGGAAGGGAATTGTCTAAGCATCCTGCTCCCCTGCAAAAAAACAAGCTTCCAGTTGCATGCACAAACTTACAGCTAATGTGAAAACAAGCACACAATGAAGAACCTGCCAGACCACAGGAGAAGGTTAAGATATTTCCCTGTCACACTGAACAGGATACTCACCAATGACTACAGCACCACAAATTTTAACTGTAAGATGATTGATGACAATAACTATGGGCTAAATAACAATGCTGAAGATTTTGAGTTATGGCAGGGTGTTGACTGGATATTTGTCTCTCTGCTTTCACCCAATAATTTAGCTGTACATCAGATACACTCATCAGAACAGACTCATTCTTCTCCATAAACTGTCTATTCTACATTATTATGGGCAATTGTTCTATTTGTGTATTGTGTGCTTATCATCAGCTAAATGTAAAATGTTCAGATGTTGAAGTTTATACTTATGATGTGGTCTTTGGAAATCAAATTTCAGCCTCATGTTTCAGTGCTTTTACCATTCCACATACAATGCATGAACTGCTTACTTTGAGTAATTTGCCAGTGTGGTATTCTGAGTAGGACAGCTTTCCCAAAACCTATTGCCCTCCGGATAATGTTGAACTGCAGCTCTCATCATCCCCAGCTAGCATGGCCAATGGCATGTGGGCAGGGATACTTGAAGCTGCAATTAGTCATATTCAGGGCAGACTAGACTGGGGATGACTGAACTAGGATGTTGATTGTGAACACTAGATCTGTCTCAGCTCCTCTCACTTAGTCGTAAAGTTCACTGGGTCATTTGGGGCAAAGCATGATCTGCCTTCCAGAATTATTATATGGTACAGTGCTTCTCTAGAGACCATGGTTAAAAAATTAAGTACATATTAAAATAAACCAGTTGGACAAGGAGAAAGCTGGCTTTGGAAACTTTTATGTCAGCTGTGTACATGATAAAATATACAGGTGTACATTTAGAAATAAACAAGTTTTCTTATTTTTAGATATCTGGTAGGCATAGGGCTTTTGAATTTCTTGGACTTCAGTCCCTCAAATTCACTAGGATTTTCCCCAGCCAAAAATCTGGGGGCTTTATCCAAGAAATCAAAGTCTTCACAAGAGTTTTCCGTTACTCACGGGTGGGGAATGATGACTCCGTCAGCTGCTTTGTTCTGTGAAGAAGACAGAGGAACTGGGTGGGAGTGGCTTAGCTTTATGGGAGCTGCAAGGGGTTAAGGACTGATAGTTTTTCGAAAGGCCTCCTGTACAGACCTTAATAGGCAAAAAGACTCCAAATTTTCTAATGCCTTGCAGAATTCCACAGAGCTTAGCTACTTCTACCCATTTGTTTGTCTTCTTCACAGGAAAAAAATGGCTGATGGAGCCTTCATTTCCTGATTTCTTGGCTAAAGCCTCCAGAATTCTGGTTGGAGGAATTCCTGATGCATTTTTTAAACTTCAAAGAAATAAAAAAAGGCCCACGATTAATGTCTGGTGCAATTAGTTAATGGCCAAAATCCTTTTACATAGCCACACCAAAAAATGTACTTTTTGGAGGCAAATTGCTCCAAGCCAGAAAATCAATGGGGAAATTATCAATTGCACATCATGTCATGCAACTCAGTATGTAACTGATAATGCCTACTGTGATTTCTCAATGTAGGCCAATTTGCCCCCACATGTTACAACTTTTGTGCTATGCTAGCATAAATAGGTAAGAGGATTTGAGCAGTATTATAGGCTGTATTCCAATAAATACGTGCAGTTCGTGAAGAAGACATCTAAATATAAGCTATCATTGCCTTTGTTTTATTTTTCCAAACCAAAACTATTTGACATACACTTTTTTTCCAAAATGGAAACAAGTTCACACTTAATGACATGCTTATAAAAGTCAAGCTTAAAATGTACACATAACATAGTCAGATGTAAATACGAGAAGTATGTTGAAAATTAAGGAACATCTTCTTGAAAACAAACATGTTTCAGTCCAAAAGTGTGAAAATTAACAAAATAATGGATAAATACAACCATCTGCCTTACAGCTGACTTGTCAGTCAAAACATGCATAAAAATGTAGGCTTATGCTCTCAGGAATGAATGTTTATTGCTTGCTGCTAATCCTTGTCATAGGAATGAATTTTTAAAAAACATTGTTTACATGTCTGTCAGTTGTTGTCTCAGTAGTTGTAACTAACAGTTATATTATGGTTGAGGTAGAGAGAAATTCTCTGGGTGAAAAAGAAGTTTAAACTCACCTAAAATATTTTCAGCACTTTTCATTTCACTGCTCTTTAGGTCAGTGTTATAGGTTAAAAATCATTGTTCAGTTTTATATATTGTTATAGTTGTAAATCACATTGATTCTAGTAAAACTTTAAAGAAATCCTACATCTACAGAACTGCAGGTTGAGTCTGTGAATAGCAGTTTTCCTTCTGTTCTACGACTGGAAGGTCCTTGTTGTTTGGTAAGGACTCATGGAAGACAGTGAGAGCTTATGTAATGTAATGGACGGGATGTTGAACTAGGACTCAGGAGAACTGAGTTCAAGTTCCTGCTTGGCCATGGAAGCTCTCAGGGGCAGAAGTGGTAAACTATTCCTTGAACTTCTCATATGCCTCTAAAACTCTGTTAGGGTCACCATAAATAAGAGGTGGCCTGACAGCACAAGTAACAACAAGAAATGACTCTACTGTCTTGGAGAAATTTTTTTAAAAAAAAAATGCCATCCTAAATATATTATTGAAAAGTAAGCCTGAGTGAATTCAGTGAGGCTTACTCCCAGTGACAGATTAAATACATATAGGAGTGCAGTCAAACTGACATTTGTTTGTTTATCTGTTTATTTGTTTATAACACCAGTAATGAGCTGTGAGAGTGTAAATGGCATAAACATATTGACATAGCTAGAATGGTTAACCGTCTGACGTAGGCTGTCTTTGAGGTAGAAAAAATGTGGAGGCAGGGGCTTTTTTATTTCCAACTCAACTTCTGATTCTGTGGGCAAAATCAATAACTTTGTTTACTAGATAAAAGGAATAACTGTTTATTAATGCATATAATGAGCCAAGAATCCTTGGTCTTTTAAGCACTTAGCAACACTCTGGCATTTATGCGTGAAATTTACCACAGTCATCTTCCTCTGCAGTTGTTCCTTGTAATTCTTTTTCTCTACAACAGGTGAGTAACAGAGTAGCCTAGGTAGTGGAAGAGTTCTGAACCTGGCTTTTGTGTGTTGTCAGATTTGTGTCCATTTATCCTCTTGTGTAAAGATGATCCTACCTGCCCTGTGTAGAATGCTGAGGAGCACAGCTAGCAAATGATGACATAGATCACATCAGCAGATGAACAAGTAAACACATTCCTAATGTTGTATGTGACATAGTTGATTTCTTGGAATGACACTACCATGGTATATATGGGGACCTCTTTGTTATCTAAGTTTGTAGCAGGATCTTGCTCTTATATCCATTTTGTCCTCATATCCATTTTGTGTAGTATGCTGAGTGTCAGTAATTGTTTAAGACTGGTGTCTGTCTTAAATGATGAGTTTGAATCAAATATGGAAAAGCAAGGATGTCAGCTTGACGACCAAGTGCAGATTGGTTTGCACCATCATGTTCCCCATAACTGTGCATGGCTGTGAAAGTTGGACAATGAAGAAGATGAAGAGAAGGAAAACTGATTCTTTTGAGCTATGGTGTTGGAGGAAGCTCTTGTGCATTCCATGGACTGCAAGGATAATGAATGAAGAAGTGCTGAAGCTCATAAGACTGGACATGTCACTGGAAGGCAAAATAAACTTAGTTATTTTGGCCATGCCATGCGATCAACATCATTGGAGAAAGACATTATGCTTGGAATGGTCAGTGGTAAAAAAATGACAAGGGTGCCAAAGAATGTGTTGGTTGGATGTAATCAAAGCAGACATTGCCCAAAATATAAAGCAGCTGAAAGAAGCTGTACAAGATCGGAAAGCATGGAGAGAGCTGGCTCATGAAATCACCAAAGGTCGGTCGGATATGACTGAATGGATAATTCTATTCAATTCAGTGTCTGCAATCGAGTACAGGCCAGTCACAGAAGTTTTTTAAAAAGTTTTTATTCCTGATGTGTTTTTTGTTACATAACCAGATCTTTTGTGATCCTAGACAGGTTAATGTGCTCATTCAAGATCAAATTTGGATGGTTGCTGTTTCCCCGTTCACCCAACTGGTATTGCACACCAGCATTCTTAACCAGGGGTCTGTTAATCCCACTACTGTTGAAGATGAATGCATTCTTAATAAAAGGATATATGATTTCTGAAGTTGAAACATACCAAAGTTGAAACAAGGTGTTATTTGGCAGTTCCAGTAATAAATAAATGTTAACATGGAATGACAAATTTGACAACTGTAGCTATTTCAACATTGATACTTGGGAATAATTGAACAGATGGTCCCAAAGGTTGATGTAGACTTCTGTCTGACTCAAGCTAGACCAGCCTATGGAACTGAAACTACAGTATTTTAGTGGTTTTGGTTGATGTTTTCAGGAAATAGACAGAGGTAATGGGATCTTGTCAGTTTTCCTGACCATCTCTGCAGTCTGTGATATGCTGGGCCTTAAAAGTTTTCTTGGTAGACAGAGAAAGGATGGAATTGGGACATTTCTCTGCAGAGTGTCCTTTGTTACTTTGTATAGATGATTTCAGAAAGTGATGCTGCTGTTCCATATTTCCCTAAAGGCTTAAAGTGTATAGATGTGATCTTATAGTGATTTATGATATGTTATTCTGAACTGTCTGACAATACCTTGATGACACCCAGAAGGAACAGTTATGAGCTCTATTGATTGAAGCAGCTTCAGGAAGTAGATTGACTATAGTGGTGAATTTTGCTGCTCCCCCTGCCTTGAAAGAGCCCTGCAGGTCCTTGTTGCTCTGGAGATTCACTGCTACCTTGCACAGGTTTTCAGAGCAGGAGCTTTTTCTGAAATGCCATTTCTGAGAGGTCCTCAAAGTAAGGCACCACAGGCAGCATGATCTGGGTTACTGTTGTGCAGTAGACATCCATGAGCAGCTAGTTTATAATGTTAATGTCTGGTAGACTCTGCTATTCACTAGAAGGGAGAAACAATTGGTGCTGAATGTATGTGAATGAGAAATGTTAATTGTCCCAAGTCTATATTACCTGGAGACATTGAGATATCCTGTATTGAATAGGGTGAGTGTGAAATATCAGGCTCATACCGTGTTGTGCTCCTGAACATTACTTTGTTACAACATTCAGGTACAGAGGTTGCATTGCTGATCATATGCATTTAGATGGTCATTTTGGCTTTTAGGATTTGGATGTGGCGATTGGGTAGAAGCCACTTGTGCCAATCTTGTTTTGCCCATAGCCCCAATCTCAGAGGCCATATAATATATATTCTATTTTGTCTCTATTGGCTGCTGTCAAATAGATTACAGGTCCAATTGAGGGCAATGATTTTAACCTTTGAAGCTCTAAATCACCTGGACTTTTGCATGCCTATTTTTCCTACATATCCCAAATCCAAACCTTTCAGTGAAGTTAACCAGGGAAGCCCTGCTTTGAAACCCATCCTTGGGAAACATTAATGAGGAATTCGAGCAGAATATTTTAGTAAGCTTCCATGTGAGAGGGAGGTTTAATATAGATTGTTTTCATTGTACATTTTCTATATTCTCCTTCTCTCACTTCATAGAGTTATTTTCCATGGCAGTCCACTTTTTTTTTTTTTTGCAATACTCTAAAAACAAAATGTATGTAGTATTACTTTGTACAAAGGCCACAGATTAGGAGGCAAGAGCTTCCTAGTTAGCAGTGTTCACTTAGCACTACACACCATTCAGAACAACGACAATAAACAATCCAGCAAATAAACTAATTTATTAAGGATTTCTGCAGTATTTTGAGAGATTTTTTTCCCTAAGAGATGCTGATTTCTTAAAGAAAACAATAATGGATTTACTCTGGATATCCATGGCAAGAAGCTCCTGGTCAGAAACTTTCAATTAGCACGACATCATCACTCAGCAATAATAATGGCAGCAAACCAGCTGAGAAGCTAATTTTAAAAAAAGATTTCTTAAAGAGATGCTGCTTTCTTGAAGAAAACAACAAGTTTTAAAAGCTAAATTTGGATGTAAATTCATTCATTGGATTAATATAGTGCCCCATTAGTACAAACACTACACTGGGCAGTTTACACAAGATTAAAACTTACAAACCCTCATTAACCCACAATAACAAAAGAAGAAGAAGAAGAACCTTCCTCCGGAGATTCGCGAGGCCCCTACGCTGGGTACATTTAAAGTCCAACTAAAAACATGGATGTACATCCAGGCCTTCCCTCCTGTCAGCACTTAACTCTTTTTCTTTTGCTATTTATTATTTATAATATTTTTTCACTGTTTTTACTATTGATTATGTCTGTGTTATATGTATGTTGGTAGCCGCCCAGAGTGGTAGAATATACCAGATGGGCGGGATATAAATCAAATAAATAAATAAATAAATAAATAAATAAAGAAGCACACATCCTAATATAACTAATGTTATTTCATAGAATCATAAAATCATAGAAAAGTGAATTTGGAAGGGGCCTACAAGGCCATCAAGTCCAACCCCCTGCTCAGTGCAGGAATGCAATCAAAGCCTATCTGCCAGGTGATTATCTTTTCTTGAATGCCTCCAGTGTTGGAGCACTCACCAACTCCTGAGGTAACAGGTACCACTGTTGTTTCTGTCTATGCTGGCTTTACTTTACATTCTAAACATCATCCAACCCCATAGAGCTCTCAGTGAAACTGACAGCAACTCTGAAGCCACAAGAGATTTATCTGATATTACAGATTAAAATAATACCGGGGGGGGGGGGACAGTTTCTGTTGCAATACCATTATTCTCGTTTGCTAATGAATGCCTGTTTAATTATTCAGATATTTCTGGTATGTTTATTGTGTGGCCCTATCATTATTAAAGCCAATAACAGAATTCTTATTGCTTTTAATTAAGCAGAAAATCTACCTTGGTATTATTTCAAGCTGTGTTAAAGCTTGTGCCTGAGCTTTTCCATCCAGATATTGAGAAACTGCTATGCAAAACTTGGTCATACTGGTTTGGCATGGAGGTAAAGTTAATTTTATAGAGTGCAGCAATGGGTTGTAACTGAGTAAAGAAATGTTATTGACCAAAACATGAAGAAACCCTATTAGACAGTGGTGAACAACAAATTACCTTATAGTTTATCCAAGTTTGTATTTGCTTAAGTAATTTTTGCAATAGTTTATTGCTGTACTTCCATTATCACTGCACAAGAGTGCAGTGATGTTATTGTGCAGCAGAGCAAATCAACATTCTATGAGGCAATTAGCATAAGTGTGGGAACACTGCCTTAGGACATAAGCAAGACATATTTCAATCATGGATTCACTGAAGTTTAATAACAGTTTTAATGTTCACTAGCTCATTGACTACTAGTATTCTGAGAACAGGAAAGATATTTAAAAGCTTTATATAAAGTAATTTTGCTGAAGCTGGAGCTAATTTTGTGTATTTTGTAAATGGAAATGCAGGAATTATGCCATGAATAAGAATGGTGACTTTCAGACTTTATAATGGCTGGCACTGCTCGAAGAAATCTCACTCTAAGGCTCATGTAAGCCTTAGTGGATGGATTGATTACTATAAAATGTTCTACTAGAAATAAATGTTCTTCCAGGGAGAATATTTAGGTGATGGCAATGTGTCATAGGTATATTCTTAGAGTGTCCCCCCCCAAACGTACCTACAAAACAGAATGCTGCTTATGCAGGGACACTTGATCTTTATAGTTCTTAAAAGCACATGTACTAAAAAAAATTGAAACAGGAAAATACAGAGATTGATCGGTTACATTTATAGTTGATCAGAATATTTTTAATAGATTTGTTTAACCAGTCAATTAGTTCAACAACACAGCTGTAGAATTGTACATTTTAGTATTGTCAGGTGTCAAAATTTGAGATTAAGGATATATTAGGTTATCTAAGGTATCTTTCATTAGTATCTTACACAAAACCTATTTTTAAAACATGTAAGTGGCAAGCAAAGACAAGCCCTTTTTTCTTCTGTAAAGTAATAATGACTATGAATTCATATCTGGAATGCACCCTTTCATGAAAAGTGAAACGATTAATCTAGCCATAAAAATGCAAAGTAATCTTCTAATGCACAGTGATTGTATAGCTAAAATAAAACAGGTTTTTGTTGTGGAGCAGTACCTCTGATTAGCGTATGTTGATGTTATTATGTGTCTCTGAGTTGGAATTGACTTATACTGATCCTAATGGGGTTTTCAAGGTGAGATATTTAAGGAATGGCTTTTCCTGTTACACACCCCCAGTGAGTTTCCATGGCTGAATTTGGGATTTGAACCCAGGTCTCCTGAGTCCTATCCATCACTCTGTCTACTGTACAACATTGAGTATCCAATTAGGATATAGGTACCATTGTTTCATGAATGACATTTCTGTTACCATTCTTGCAAGTTATAAAGCAGTGATGATAATAATTGTCTAATTCTGATTTGAATAGATTTCTTATATAAAGAAACTGCTCTGAGAACTATCTCTTAGAGTATTGTGGGCACATTTCACAGTTGACAACTAAAAGGAGTAGGCGCTCATCTTCATTCCCCAATTTTCCATTTTCCATAGTGCATGTAGTTAGCTGCTCTTGAAAATAAAATGTTGGACTATGTGGAGCTTGGTTTGATCCAGTAGGCTTCCTCTTAAATTTGCAGAGAGAGACTTGGAACCATCATCAATGCCTGTTAAAATCTCAAAAGGCAGTGGGGAGGTTCTCTAGTGGCCAGTTAGTTACTTAAATTCCTCTATTCCTCAAAACATCTCTAAGCATATGTAATTATGAAAAAGAAAAAAAAATAACTGCAGGGTGCTTAACATCTCGTTCAAGTTGCTTTGGAAGAGAACATGGTTATTCTTGTGGTATTTTTAAAAATCTTGCATGTAGTCCATACATATCTGAGCACATTATACACTCCCTTGGTTCTAAATCTCATTATTGATTCCTTTGGTTCTGTGGTGGAATCAGCTCTTGAACTCTTACTGCTACTGATCTTCTCTAATAAGTTTTTTTGTACTTCATCATATGACGTTTGGCTCCAGTCTTATACTCTCTTATCACCAAGTGTGTCCCATTGGACTCAGTAGACTTATTATTTTTGAGCAAAAATGTGCAGGATCTGACTGTAAACAGTCTGAGCACAGTAATGCATAAGGATGTCATTTTAATTATACTCTGTGTGTGGCACAGCTGTTGCTGTTTGTATGTTGTGTCAGCTTTCTTTGATATATTTGCTTTTGACGCCTAACAATACTGCTTATCGGGCTTGCAACAGTTTTTTATTGTCATGTTACATGCTTCAACAGGCTGACAAACAGAGGTAATCAAGCACTAAATGTCAAGTATTTTGTAATGTGTGTGCACGTGTGCATGTGGATGTAATAAGACAGACAATGAATTGATTAACTATGAGAAATATATAACAATTGACTGCTGATTGTTATAATCTGTTGGTAAGGTTTTGTTTTGTTTTTAATGGAGAGACTTTTGGCACAAGGGTTTGAGGGAGTGTGCTGGGATTTATTAAATAGGTATCCTTAGGTTAATCTGATAAACCATGAAAGCTGTCAGTAAAATAATTCTGTTATTCGCAAAGCTACCACAAGACTCTTCTGTTTATTAATTTTTTGTTACATACACCAAAACAGACTAAAGCAGCTACTTCTTTACAGACTGATAAAACATGGTATTGCTGTGTTTCTACTCTTGGCAGAGTCCTGTTATTGAAATGAGAGGCCAGTTACGTTGGATGTAGGAAGGACCACACAATGAGCCAAAGTCAGGAATTGATGAATCACTGATTTCAACAGCAGCTTTGCTTGGTGGGACTATGTCCATTGCCAAGTAACAGCAGTTATGAAATTTTGGACAGCCTTTGTGAGAGAGTAGCTTTATTTCCATACAGGTACCAATAAATAAAACTTGAACATTGACTTATGATGCTCTGTATGAGCTTTTCCAGATACCCTCATCCATATGTAAAGGTGCTACTCTTTTCCCTACAAACTCAGGCTGTGAGGAAGGACATAAATTTTTGACTGTACTCTTCACCATATCACAAATGCAGATGCATGAGAACAGAAGTATGTATTTCTGAGGCAGACAGTCTCCTCCTCTGGTTGGTGAAATTTCAGACTCAAGTCTGCTGCATTCAGGAGTATGCCTTTTATGTAGAAATAAGTGCCACCAAACTCATTGGCCCCTTCACGGATTGCTGCCTTGTCGTGGCGAAGGGGCTTGAGTAATTCAGAGAAGCTATGGGCTATGCCGTGCAGGGACACCCAAGACGGACAGGTCATAGTGGAGAGTTCTGACTAAACGCGATCCACCTGGAGCAGGAACTGGCAAGCCACTCCAGTAACTTTGCCAAGAAAACCCCATGAACAGAAACAAAAAGAAATAAGTGCCACCAAACTCATTGGTCCCTGGAAAAGACCCTGATGTTGGGAAAGTGTGAAGGCAAGAGGAGAAGGGGACGACAGAGGATGAGATGGTTGGACAGTGTCATCGAAGCGACCAACATGAATTTGACCCAACTTCGGGAGGCAGTGGAAGACAGGAGGGCCTGGCGTGCTCTGGTCCATGGGGTCACGAAGAGTCGGACACGACTAAATGACTAAACAACAACAACAAACTCATTGGAGTTCATTTCTGAGTGTAGTAGATATGTAGAACTGCACTGTTGAAGGTGGCCTTTCAGCCTCATATGGTATAGGTGCAGCAGCAGTCTATTCTTTATTTCTGGCTTGGAGCAAGGGCACTGTTCAGTCCTCCAGACAGGAATTGAATGGGATCAGACTCTTAATATCATTATTTGTGACATTAGTTGTCCCTAAAAAAGAGAGAGAGAGAGAGAGAGAGAGAGAGAAGATATGTCATTTAGGGAGCCTGAATAGGTTACTATCACCACCATCCCAAGACATAAATATTCCATGCTTCTAATTTTATCTCTGTCATTATGAGATATTAAGAAGTCCTCTTAAACCCTTGTTGTCTTTATTTTTCTTAAATTATAAATATATGCAAGTGCAGGCATTTAGATATTACTGAACATTTCCTTGCCAGTCCACTGAAATCTGAAATGGTATCTGTGGATATGGATTTACTTTTCCCAGGAGTATTTTTGGATATGTCAAATATTTGTTTTTCCAACCCAAATACTGAAAATGTTAAACTGACTGACACTGAAGAAATTTGGATGAAGGGCAACCCAAGGCACTTTCACAGTTACTATGAACATTATGGAATGGTTGTTGTGAATTTTCCGGGCTGTTTGGCCATGTTCTTAAGGTTTTTCTTCCTAACGTTTCGCCAGTCTCTGTGGCTGGCATCTTCAGAGGACAGGAGTCAGAACTCTGTCTGTGCTCTGGTGCAGTTTGTTGGATAGTTGAGTATTTATAGCTGTGGGATCAGTTTTTGTCCTTTTCAGGAGATTGGGTTATTATGGTGATCAGCATGTTTTTTGTTGTGGGTGTATTGTTGTGATAAGGAGGAGAGATTATCTGTCACTGTGATTGATGGGTGTTGTTAGCTGGTCTTTTGTGTGCAGTGGCCAGGTAGAGTTCATTGACCTTTTGCAGGCTGTATTTTTCAGTGCTGAGAGCCAGGCTTTGTTGAGTTTCAAACTTCCTTCTTTTTTGTTGAAGCTCTGCTGGTGTTTGTGGATTTCAATGTCTCCCTTGTGCAGTCTAACATAATGATTGCTGGTGTTGTCCAGTACTTCTGTGTTTTGAAATAGAATTTCATGTCCAGCTTGTTCTGACTCCTCTCACAAAGGCCAAACAGCCCGGAAAACTCACAACAACCATCGGATCCCAGCCGTGATAAGAGTCCACCACATTTATGAGTCATTAACCTGTGGTAACATATAGAAAAAAAGGAGTGTGGGTCTGTCTTTCGAATAATGAAAAAATGAAACAAGTCTAAGCAAGCAGAATGAATGAAGCTGAATCTTTAAAATATAGTGGAATTTGTATCCAGAACACATTACTTCCCAGACCTCAATAGATGTAAATGCCTTGTTTTGATATGCCATCTACTTTTCTCATCAAACATGGAAATCAGTGCCATCTGGCTTACCGCTGGATAAATAAAGACACATTCTGTTTTTCTAGCAGAGCTTCATTGTAGTCCACCAGCATCTTCTAACAGATAAATAGGTACTGAAAAGGTAGAAAATACAGGGTGGAGAAGTTGAATACCTATGAGTGCCAAGTAATTTGCATGGAAATTAACTGACATTTTAGTAGAAGTCGTGTTTTTGACTGTTCATGCAGTCAAAAACATCTGTTTAAAGGATTGTTAAGAGGATAGTACATGCTGTCATTGCTGCTATGAAGACAAGCTCAGGATACACAGGTATATAGCTAATTGTGGAAAAGGTAATCTAGGCAGTGGTGCTGCAGCACAAGAGAAGCCATAAGTCTTGTGGCATCTTTAAGACTAACTAGTTTGGAGTTTCTAGGTTTTGAGTATAAGCTTTAAATGAAGCTTTAAATGAAATCCTTTTTCCTACTTCAAAATGGGTAGTTTCTTTTTTCTGTATGTTTATGTTTTGTTATGAGTACAGGTGCCAAAGATAGCTTGATAATAGATAACATACCATAGAAGATGTATGGTCTTTTACATAATTTCCCCAAATCATGCTTATCATCTGTGAGTGTCATTAAAAAAAATAAGTAGCTAACAACCTGAGTTCTAATGTTATCCTAGTACCTGGATACCGACTACTGTTCTGTACTCATATTTGGAGTACTTCAGCAGCTCCATTGCTTAAAATATGAGAGAAGGAAAGATGGCATTCCCTATCTGTCTCTCTCTCTCTCTCTTTTTCTTTTCTGATCCCAGGTCACCCATGCAAATGTCTTTGCATGTGTGATCTGTACTCTTGACTTAACAGAGGGTCCCCTCTTTGAATGGCAATATATGTTACCAAATTCTGAAGTATGTGAAGTAAGTCAGCCCTTTTAGAAAGTCAGGGGCTTTCTGTTCATCCTGAGTGAGGCCTTAGTCTTTTGCCTTAGCATAGATAGCACCACTGTTCCCGTGGTAAGTTTGTGTGAAAGAGTTTGCCAAATTGGGCCAAAATCCTGTTACTTAGCATAGTAAATTGCTCTAGAAGAAGCTCATTGAATCAATAGCAAATTAGTGAGTCAAGTCCTCTATAAGTTCAATTGAATCAAATGGGTTTACTCTAACTGTAACTTACTATGATAGAGTAAATCACAGGTGAATTAGCTGAACATATTAAGGATTCCCATTTGAATCAATTGAACTTATTAAGGAGTTAATTCACAATACCCCATTGATTCAGTGGGTGTACTCTAGTGCCCCCCTTCACGGATTGCTGCCTTGTCGTGGCGAAGGGGCTTGAGTAATTCAAAGAATCTATGGGCTATGCCGTGCAGGGACACCCAAGACAGACAGGTCATAGTGGAGAGTTCTGACTAAACGCGATCCACCTGGAGCAGGAACTGGCAAGCTACTCCAGTATCTTTGCAAAGAAAACCCCATGAACAGAAACAAAAGGCTAAAGATATGATGCTGGAAGATGAGCCCCTCAGGTCGGAAGGCGTCCAAAATGCTACTGAGGAAGAGCGGAGGACAAGGACAAGTAGCTCCAGAGCTAATGAAGTGGTTGGGCCAAAGCCGAAAGGACACTCAGCTGTGGACGTGCCTGGAAGTGAAAGGAAAGTCTGATGCTGCAAAGAAAAATACTGCATAGGAACCTGGAATGTAAGATCTATGAACCTTGGTAAGCTGGATGTTGTCAAACAGGAGATGGCAAGAATAAACATTGACATCCTGGGCGTCAGTGAACTAAAATGGATGGGAATGGGCGAATTCAATTCAGACGATTATCATATCTACTACTGTGGGCAAGAATCCTTTCGAAGAAATGGAGTAGCCCTCATAGTCAACAAAAGAGTGGGAAAAGCTGTACTGGGATACAATCTCAAAAATGATAGAATGATTTCAATACGAATCCAAGGCAGACCTTTCAACATCACAGTAATCCAAGTTTATGGACCAACCACCAATGCTGAAGAGGCTGAAATT
Organism: Intellagama lesueurii; assembly: GCA_037013535.1. Lineage (NCBI taxonomy): Eukaryota > Metazoa > Chordata > Lepidosauria > Squamata > Agamidae > Intellagama > Intellagama lesueurii. Next base: position 256,360,596 of record JBAJHW010000001.1, read on the forward strand.
GACCAATTCTATGAAGACTTACAACACCTTCTAGAACTGACACCAAAGAAAGATGTTCTTGTCATTATAGGGGACTGGAATGCTAAAGTAGGGAGTCAAGAGATAAAAGGAACAACAGGTAAGTTTGGCCTTGGAGTTCAAAACGAAGCAGGGCAAAGTCTAATAGAGTTTTATCAAGAGAACGAGCTGGTCATCACAAACACTCTTTTCCAACAACACAAGAGGCGACTCTACACATGGACATCACCAGATGGGCAATACCGAAATCAGATTGATTATATTCTCTGCAGCCAAAGATGGAGAAGCTCTATACAGTCAGCAAAAACAAGACCTGGAGCTGATTGTGGCTCTGATCATCAGCTTCTTATAGCAAAATTCAAGCTTAAACTGAAAAAAGTAGGAAAAACCACTGGGCTAGTCAGGTATAATCTAAACCAAATCCCTTAGGAATACACAGTGGAAGTGAAGAACAGATTTAAGGAACTAGATTTGGTGGACAGAGTACCTGAAGAACTATGGTTGGAGGCTCGTAACATTGTACAGGAGGCAGCAAAAAAACCATCCCAAAGAAAAGGAAATGCAAGAAAGCAAAGTGGCTGTCCAACGAGGCCTTACAAATAGCAGAGAAGAGAAGGGAAACAAAATGCAAGGGAGATAGGGAAAGTTACAGAAAATTGAATGCAGACTTCCAAAGAATAGCAGGGAGAGACAAGAGGGCCTTCTTAAATGAACAGTGCAAAGAAATAGAGGAAAAGAATAGAAAGGGAAAAACCAGAGATCTGTTCAAGAAAATTGGAGATATTAGAGATGGACTTTATCATGTCCATCTTTTGTGCAAAGATGGACATGATAAAGGACAAAAATGGTAGGGACCTCACAGAAGCAGAAGACATCAAGAAGAGGTGGCAAGAATACACAGAGGAATTATACCAGAAAGATCTGGACGTACCGGACAACCCAGAGAGTGTGGTTGCTGACCTTCAGCCAGACATCCTGGAGATTGAAGTCAAGTGGGCCTTAGAAAGCATGGCTAACAACAAGGCCAGTGGAGGTGATGGCATTCCAGTTGAACTATTTAAAATCTTAAAAGATGACGCTGTTAAGGTGCTACACTCAATATGCCAGCAAGTTTGGAAAACTCAGCAGTGGCCAGAGGATTGGAAAAGATCAGTCTACATCCCAATCCCAAAGAAGGGCAGTGCCAAAGAATGCTCCAACTACCGTACAATTGCACTCATTTCACACGCTAGCAAGGTTATGCTCAAAATCCTACAAGGTAAGCTTCAGCAGTATGTGGACCGAGAACTCCCAGAAGTACAAGCTGGATTTCGAAGGGGCAGAGGAACTAGAGACCAAATTGTTAACATGCGCTGGATTATGGAGAAAGCCAGAGAGTTCCAGAAAAATATCTACTTCTGCTTCATTGACTACACAAAAGCCTTTTGACTGTGTGGACCACAGCAAACTATGGCAAGTTCTTAAAGAAATGGGAGTGCCTGACCACCTAATCTATCTCCTGAGAAATCTATATGTGTGACAGGAAGCAACAGTTAGAACTGGATATGGAACAACTGATTGGTTCAAAATTGGGAAAGGAGTACGACAAGGCTGTATATGGTCTCCCTGCTTATTTAACTTATATGCAGAATACATCATGCGAAAGGTTGGACTGGATGAATCCCAAGCCGGAATTAAGATTGCTGGAAGAAATATCAAGAACCTCAGATATGCAGATGATACTACTCTGATGGCAGAAAGTGAGGAGGAATTAAGGAACCTCTTAATGAGGGTGAAAGAGGAGAGCGCCAAAAATGGTCTGAAGCTCAACATCAAAAAAACTAAGATCATGGCCACTGGTCCCATCACCTCCTGGCAAATAGAAGGGGAAGATATGGAGGCAGTGACAGATTTTACTTTCTTGGGCTCCATGATCACTGCAGATGGTGACAGCAGCCACGAAATTAAAAGACGCCTGCTTCTTGGGAGGAAAGCGATGACAAACCTAGATAGTATCTTAAAAAGCAGAGACATCACCTTGCCGACAAAGGTCCGCATAGTCAAAGCTATGGTTTTTCCAGTAGCGATGTATGGAAGTGAGAGCTGGACCATAAAGAAGGCTGACTGCCGAAGAATTGAGGCTTTTGAATTGTGGTCCTGGAGGAGACTCTTGAGAGTCCCCTGGACTGTAAAGAGAACAAACCTATTCTTTCTGAAGGAAATCAACCCTGAGTGCTCACTGGAAGGACAGATCCTGAATCTGAGGCTCCAATACTTTGGCCATCTCATGAGAAGAGAAGACTCCCTGGGAAAGACCCTGATGTTGGGAAAACGTGAAGGCAAGAGAAGGGGACGACAGAGGACGAGATGGCTGGACAGTGTCATTGAAGCAACCAACATGAATTTGATCCAACTCTGGGAGGCAGTGGAAGACAGGTGGGCCTGGCGTGCTCTGGTCCATGGGGTCACAAAGAGTCGGACACAACTTAACAACTAAACAACAACAACAACACTCTAGTGCAGTTTACTGTGTTAAGCAGTAGGATTTTGGTCAATGTATGGTAAAGCAGGAAAGGAACAGGGGATGTAGAAAAAAAATGAAACGACAAAACTGTGAACAAATATTCCTGCCTATTCTGAACTTTAGCAATAAGCTTCCTCTGGGATTGCAGTTCTAAGATTCTGGTTTTGTATGAGTGTATCTGGGAATAAGACCCAATTAACAAAGTGGCTGCTCATCTGAGCAAACATGCATAGGCGTCAGCTGCACATTCACGCAATGTCAAAGCAAATTCCATAGAAATAAATGAGTTTAATATTGTTCAACTTTTCTTGCCAGCAAATATATTTACCAGCAGAATAAAGGTATGAAATATACATTGTTGGATTCAGTGAATCTTTAAAGGAGATGAGCTGTAGTTTTTTTATTTTATTTTAAGGTAAAGGTTTCCCTTGACAATTTGTCCAGTCGTGTCCGACTCTAGGGGGCGGTGCTCATCCCCGTTTCCAAGCCATAGAGCCAGCGTTTGTCCGAAGACAGTTTCGTGGTCACGTGGCCAGCGCGACTAGACACGGAACGCCGTTATCTTCCCACCGTGGTGGTACCTATTTATCTACTCGCATTTTTACATGCTTTCGAACTGCTAGGTTGGCAGGAGCTGGGACAAGCGACGGGATCTCACTCCATTGCGTGGATTCAAACTGCTGATCTTCCGACATAAAGAAGCAACAAATGCACAATAAATGCTAGAGCATTAAAATTCCAATAGCCTTTTCACATAATTATTACAATTGGCCAAAAATATATTCCTGTTCAGTACAGGGTTGTACAGTAGGGATTACTTAACATCTCCAAAATGTTAAAAACAGCCTTTGTAACAGAGCTTGGGGATTGGGTTCCCTCTGAAGAGACAACGAATGCTTGGAAAATGCAGTATCCCAATAGAGGAAGCAACAAAAAAAGAACAAGTAGAACTATGTTTGTCTGAATTTTGGTGAAAGGTTTTTATTTATTTTTGTTTATGAGAGATGCAAATAAACCTGATTGTTTCACCCTCTGAATTGTTCAGACTCGTTTCTTTTCCATCTAACTCTTTCTTGCATTCTCTCTTCTTTTTCCTCCTGGTGAAACAGTACAAACTCTGGACTTATTATAATGATGCAAGGACCATAGTTGAACCTAAGCCTGCTTCACAAGCTACAAAGCTAGGATCCATTTGATATGCCATGTTAATTATGAGGTGTAGCCCTATCCCTCTTGCCAACTCTGATCTTTCTCTAGGTCACGTAGGGAGACAATCTACACTATTTTGTCCTCCAGTACATTCACTTCCTGTTTGCCACACCTATCTGATTACTTCCTGCTTAATCATCTGTTAGGCAGATGTTTCTCTTTATCATCGGTCCTTTAAAAAACAGACTCCCAAGCTTTTTTTTTAAACAGACTTTAGAGAGAAAACACAACCAGCCCCCCCCCCTCACTGGTCAGTGGTATTAATTAGAGATGGGCACTTCTTATTCGTATCTTGGGGATATGGATACGACCTGCAGCACCACAGGTGCCGTGGGGGCCCAATTCCCTCCCCCAGAACTGACCAGGTGATTCACTGGGCTCTGTGTGGCACTGTGTTCTGTTGTCGTCTTCAGTGCGCCAATCCTGGCAGGAGGCTGACAGGCCCTTCTCCGCCTCCCCACGTAGCCAACCACTCAGCAGCTGAGCAGGCAGACTACCCATCCCGCCTCTGCACTGAAGTGGTTGGCTGCATGGGGAGGTGGGAAAGGGCCGGTCAGGCTCCTGCCAGGATTGGTGTACCGATGACAATGAAGAATCTCAGTGCCATGCAGAGCCTGGTGAGTCACCCAGCTGGTTCTGGGGGAAGGAACCATGGGTGTCTCTAGCTAACCTCAGTTCATTCTCACCTTTTGCCCTTCTAATGCCATCCCTGCAATTCCTTGCTACTTATCAATACTCTTCCTTTGTGGCCTGGCCTTCCTTCCACTTCCTATATGTGTGTCTTTTTTTTTTTTTCAGGTCCTCTCTGAGCTTTTTGTGAAGCCACAGTGGCCTTTTGTTTGTTTGTTTGTTTGTTTGTTTGTTTGTTTGCTGTCTCCCACCTTATTTTTTCTTGTTGGAATTGTTTGTAGTTGTGCATTTAGAATTTCCTCTTTTAGAAATTCCCACCCTTCTTGTACTCCTTTTCTTGTTAGGATCTCCTGCCATGGGACCTTACTTATCATTGTCCTGAGTTTGTTAAAACTGGCTTTTTTGAAATCCACCATACATGTGTGACTACACTCTATATTTGAATCTGATTTACCATGTTTTAAATCAGTTTTTTAAAAGGTGACTACGTGGCATACGTGGAAGCTCAGATTCCCCCCCCCCCCCCGAAGCATGTTTTTTGGTCCAAAAGTGAGGTAATTTATTATCATTTTGGCACATGAGAATACCTCTGTCGCTGTAAATTGTGTCTGGATTTTTTTTTTGCCACTCCCACCACTCACTAGTTCTCTCTCCTTTTCCACCAGGCTTCTCTCTCTCTCTCTCTCTCTCTCTCTCTCTCTCTCTCTCTCTCTCTCTGTGTGTGTGTGTGTGTATGCGTGCGTGCGCACATGCGCGTGCGCACATGTGGCTGTCTTGAGCTGCAGTCTGATCTTGAGGTAGGCAGATGGGAAAGCCTGAGGTGCAGGGTTGGAGGCAAGAGGTGGGTGAGATGCATAACCTGAGTGAGGAGCAAAGAACTGTCTTTGCAGTGGGACCAAAAAGAAAAAAGAAAAAGGATCCTCATGGCCCTACATGATTTTTATGTAGGGTCATCCCCAAACCACTCCCATCTCTTCCTACAGACTGGAGAATGTTTTGGAGATGATCCTACATAAAAATCATGTGGATCCATGCCTTGGATCAGTGTTTTTGCACCACTGCAAATCCATGCACACATGATTTATGTGGTGTAGTGGGGGGGGGGGGTACAAATGGGACATGTTCTCCCAAGGAACAGTTTGAACATTCTTAAAGGGACAGAAGCAGTCAAGCTTTCTAAAGGGATAAGCAGCTTTGCCAGCAGACCCTTCCTCTCCCTCTCCCTTCCTCACCCCAGCAGCAGGGGAAAGTGGCCAGCACGAAGGTGGACGAGCGCAGGACAAAGCCTCAGTCGCAATAATATTAAATGCTCATGTAACCCCCTCAACCAAAATACAACACAGCTTAAAATCAGATTAAAAGTTTTCCCAAGAGGACACACACACTGATCCAAATACTATGTGACTGCCATGTGACTTTAACCCAAATTCAAAAACACTGATCCCGCTACTGATTCATTTTCATAATGTAATCCTTACTCCTCCACTTGGTGGTTTTGCTCTGAAGCTTTAAAAGTGTTTCTCAAACTAAATTAGTCATGGGAAACTAGAAGCCAGTAGTTATCAGTTGTGTGAATGTCCTGTGATAGTTGTGGATGTGATAGGAATTGGTCTCTGCAACTTCTATCATTTGTGGGAAAATAAGACTGAGGGGAGTTGAGCAGCTTTTCATTAAGACTTTTTTAAAGGCAGTTTTCATAGTGTTTTGATAAAGTAGTTGATATAAAAATAGTCAAACAGTCATTGGTTCTTTGTAAATCAATGATTCCCAGTTTTGGGGCTCTTGATGTTTTGGGACTAAAATTATCCCAAACCTTTCCCATTGGCTGTGCTTGGCCATGCTTCTAGGAGCAAGAGTCCAAAAGCATCTGAAGAGCCAAGGCTGAGAATCATTGATACATAATCCTCACGGAGAGGTGTGTGTGAGCTTCCTTCTCTGGGGAGGAGTGTTGATTTACAGTAACTATATAATGAGAAGAAAAAATATTTAAATTAATTTTAAAATGTTAGTTTTAAAGCATTAGATTAATTGGTGCTTTTTCTCTCATTTGATAAAAAAGGGGAAAAATTAACACTGGCCAAAATTTTGTTGCTTAGCAAAGTTAATCACACTAGAGTCGGCCAATTGAATCAGTGGTGATTTGGTGAGTCAGCTCCTCAAGTTCCGTTGATTCAAATGGTCCTACTGTAACTACAACTTACTGCACAAAGTTGCAGTTAGAGGAGCCCTATTTGAATCAATGGATCTTATGGAAGAATTGACTCACCAAATCTCTGTTAGTGGGCTTACTCTAGTATGATTTACAACAACAGAATTTTGGCCACAAAAATATTAATTTTAACACATTATTATAAAATATTAATTTTAACACAACTTCAACCTTGGAATAACCCAAGGCAAAAAATAAACCATACCTCAGGAGAGGGGGAAAAAACATGAGAAGTATTGAATCTTCTCACTGTTAGAACTGAGATAATGCTTATGTCGTATGGATGGCAGGAAACATCAGTGATGATCCAAGTAAAATGGGACGGGGAGAGATACACCATCTGGCATACTCCATAGTGCCTTTACATCTCACCCCAATGTGTTGCACTTCCATAGGTCTTCCAAGTGCAGCAAAATGGAAGGCCTCTGGCAGATCCCATTTGCTTCATGGAACTGCAGCCATGGACTACTGCTCGAGCTTCCCTGTTCCAGACTATAAGGTTTTGTGACTTATTTAGATCATTATATTAGCAGTCTTTAATCAAAGAATAAGGTGCTGATAGTTTGCAGCTTCATCTCAGGGACTACAGAAACTAAACTTCCAATAACAATTGTTGTTGTGCTGCTTTTTAACATCAGATATCCATAGAGCATACAGTAGATATCAGGGCATCAGTACAATGAGCCTTGATGCTGCACTGCACAATAGATGTTTCACTTGTCTTTATTCTCTGGAATAAATGAGTCAACACAGTGTGTAAATTCCAGAAAGCAGTTATTTGTAGATGTCAAAAAGTCACAAAAAAGAGGAGTAATTTGTACTGCATGGACGAGCATGTACAAATGTTTGGGTGTCCACACACAGAGGATTCAGCTGTGAAAACGTACTACAAAGATTAAGAGCAGCAAGTCTTTCCACTACTTGGTGTGTGGTCTTCTGAGTGTTTTTGCTTAAATGTTTGTACATTGAGTAGCAGAACTGGAGAGCATGTAGGACTGTTTATTGTGTTTCACCATCAACAGCTGATGAAATAACCTGCTTTGGAATAGTTTAATTCTGTGTCATATTTATGCAACCATCGCAGTTTCAATGGCTGATTTGTATTTCCTCAGTAAATGTGCAAAGTACAAAGTATATCATATTTCTAAATATACAATGAAAAGGAACTAGGGAGCTGCAGCCAATCAGGGATTCTTGGATGTGTCCAAGTTAATTTAAGGCGGGGGGGAACACTTCCTTTATAGATGGATTTATGGTGAAATTGTGTATGCAACAGTAATATAAATGCTGAAACACTTGATTGAAAATATGAGAACCATGGTCCGTGGTACCAGTGGGTGAAAACCATCCAATTTAATTTAAAGTGAATGTTTTGCCTTACAAATTGGCACCAATTCACTTTGAGTCAATTTGGAAGTGGCCAGCTTTGATTTATTCCCAAATTTTGACAGTATTTGTATGGCTCCAAATCAGTGGGAAGACATGAAAATGGGGGAAATCAAGGGCGGTGACCTGGGATTGGAGGTGGGGATAAACAGGTGCTACTCAGTGCCATCAACTATTGCTTGGCCTTCAGTGTGCAGGGAAGTATTAGGGTAGTTTCCCTCCTTCTCTCCCTTCACTGGGAAAGGTGCACTTAATGCCTTGCCCAGCTTCCACCCTTCCATGAATTTACACTGCAGCAGCTGGGCACTGTTGACCAGGTGATACTCATTCCTGGATCCTTTGAAATGAAAACTACTGCTCATGCCAAAGCTTCCCACCTATCTGTATCAATTTGTGCATTGCTGCCCAGGTGACACTTATCTCTGGATCTTCAGAAAGGAAGCCTCTTATGGACTTAGGTCTTAACATTAAATAGTACACTATAGCACACTGCTCTTTTGTTTGTTTGTTTGTTTCATTTCTTGTCCCACCTATCTAATGACCAGGCACTACTCTGGATGGCTAACAGCAATCAAAAAACACAACTACCCACTCCTGTCAACAAAGATATAAATAATGAGATCTAAACCATAACACTAATAACCCAAAATATAAAATAAACCTAGAGGCAATGGCAGATCAAGATCAAGATCCAATTCAAGGATCCATGAGGATGTAAAAGGGGTAGGATGTTTCCAAAGGCCTCTTCAAACAATACAGTTTTTACCCATTTCCTGAAGGCCAGAAGGGAGGGAGCCTGGTGTATATCCATGGGAAATGCATTTTATAGTGTTGTAGCCACCATTGAGAAGGCCCAGTTCCTGGTGGTAGTTTACTATGGATGGTCATCCTCAACTGCAATATCTGGCTGGTCCGGGTGGACAATCTTAGAGAGAGATGCTCCATCAGGTAATGAGATCCCAAACCATTAAGGGCCTTATAGGTTAATATCAGCACTTTGAATTTGGCATGGAAGCAAACAGGAACCCAATGCAGGCATACCAGGACAGGGAAGATGTGATCATATCTCCATACTCCTGATATAAACCTGGCCATTGCATTTTGCACCTGCTAAAGTTTCCATATCACCTTCAAAGGCAGCCCCACATAAAGAGCATTCAGTAGTCAGGTCTACAGATTACCGTGTATGGACCAAAATCATTAGGACTTTCCTTTCTAAATAGGGCCACAACTGTGCAATCTGCCAAAGATGGAAAAAGGCAGACCTGGGCACAGCCAAGATTTGCTTTTCCGTGGAGAAGGCCGAGTCCAGAAGCACACCCAAGCTGTGGATCTGGTCTTTTAGGGTGTGTGTGACCCATCCAGACCAGGCAAAATACCTCCTAACTGAGCAGGTTCTCCACCCAACAACATGATATCTGTCTTATCAGGATTCAGTTTCAGTCTGTTAGCCCTTATCCAGTCCATAACGAGGCCAAGGATTCCTCCAGGGCTCCCCACTTCCACTGCTTAAGGTGAAAAGGAGAGATAGAGCTGTGTGTCATCAGCATATTGATGACAGCAAACTCTGAATCTCTGATGACCTCCCCCAGTGGCTGCATATAGATGTTAAAAAGCATTGGGGAGATGATAGATCCCTGTGGGACTCTGCAACAATGAACCCATGGGGTCAAAACAGCATCCCCCAAACTGCACCCTGTGAACATACCATCAAGAAAGGACTGGAGCCAGAGTAATACAGACCCTCCAGTCTCTAAACTCGATATTTTCTCCGGGAGAATACTGTGGTTAATGGTATCAAAGGCCGCTGAGAGATCTAGAAGAACCAACAAGGTCACACTCCCCCCGGTTGGTCTCCCTTAACAAGTGATCAAGCAGAGCGACCAGAACTGTCTCAGTCCCATGGCGTGGCCTGAACCCCAACTGAAATGGATCCAAACTATCCATTTCCTTCAAGAATGTCTGCAGCTGGTCCACCACAAACTTCTCTGTCAGTTTCTCCCAAAATGGAATGTTCGCAACAGGCCTGTAATTATTTACATTCTCTGCTGCCAACATATATGTTTTCAGAATGGTCCACACTACAGTTTCTTTCAAATGAGGGCATGAAGTCCTCTTGTAATGATGCATTAATCATCTGTTTTGCCCATTTGACTGTTACCTTCCTGGCAGATTTCAAAAGCCAGGAAGGGCAGGGGTCCAATGGAGAGAAAGTTGTTTTGCAGTATGCAAGTATCTTGTCCATGTCATCAGGCAATACAGATTGAAATTGATCCAGTAAAACTGGACAAGACAGTGCACTGAACGTGATCTACTGTATCCCTAACAGAGTTGTGGTCCTCATGGATGGCCTCAGTCTTAGACTGAAAGTTAGCTGCAAATTGATTTGCAGTGGTAGTATCAGATTGCCCAGCACTTGTGAAATCCCACACTGCTCGATAGAGTGCTGTTTCATGACGAGAAGCCTCACTACTGCTGTAGTAAACTCTCTTGGCTGAATGAATAGCTTTACCATGTTTGCTGGACAGTTTTCTTACTGCAGCTAGATTCTCATCTGAGGGAGCTTTCCTCCAGTTGCTTTCTAGTCTTCTCCTCAGTTGTTCCATGGCTTGCAACTCACCCATAAACAAGGGTGAGGAGCAAGCCCCAGAGTGAAGGTGTTTAGAATGATTGTGTCAACCACCCAGACCACATAACTCAGGTTTGGCAACTCAGGTTTATGAAGGAGCACCATCCAGATCAGTCAGAACCTCCCCAAGGCCTCCGGGGGGTATACCATAATAATGGATCCACCCTCCGTGCGGAGGAGAGTCGCCATCACCAATCCAAACTTTATCAGATAATGGTCTGACCATGACAAGGCAGAAGATGTTAAATCCCTAACCCTCAGATCATCCTCATCTTGGCCTGACATAAACAGGCTCTAGCAGCCCTGGAAGGGAAACTGCTGGGTCGTGGGAAGAGCAGCACACCAACATTATTCCTATCCCCATGGTCCTCACTCAGGTGAAGGCATTCTAGACTGGTGCAGGTCAAGGCCAAAATTCTGCAAAACTTGATGGAATCTTTATGGACGATGATGATACCCCCTCCCCACCCCTCTGGTCTGCCCTGATCTGGATGGAATAACCTGGGAGGTAAATCTGGGAAAGAGCAACTTACCCCCATTCACTGCCAGGTCTCTGTAATACACACCAAGTCAGCCCTTTTGTCCACAATTAGATCAAAGATCAATTGGGACTTATTTTGAACTGATCTGGCATTAAGCAGCAAGAGGGTCAGAGCATCTATTGGAATAAATAAGGAGTCCAGGTCCTGACAGACGCATTCAATCTTAAATCTGAAAAGGGCTGCCAGTTAGTTGCACTGCTCTATACTTGGTTGTAATGTCTTTTCAATTCAGGACCTAGTCCTCCAGCCTAATCTTGAGAGGGCATGAGTCCCTGCCACCTGTTCTCTAGGGTCCAGGATCATGACTTTGAATGAGACAGGTTTAAGCAATGATGGACAATACGTAGATGATCAAGTTAAGTACATTCCATCCAAACCAGTCTCCAGTAAGCTGTTCACTTTACTTCTCGTCCCATTCATTTTACTTTGAATGATTAGCGAAACAAAGAGGAGCAAAACAAAACAAGTGTACTACTTTTTTCTCATTACATGATTTAACTATTCTAGCTTTGTGCATTTTATGTGCTTTATGATTTCTTGGCCTGTCATCAGCAGCAGCAGCAGCAGCAGCTTAGAACTACAGAGCTGGAAGGGGCCCTACGCATTATCAAGTCCAGCTCCCGTCAAGGAGGCACAGTGGGAAATCAAGCTCCCAGCCTCCACAGTCAGATCCTTAAACCACTTGGTTGGTCATCTTCCTGATCCTAGAAATTCTTGGTATCCTGGAGTAAATCCATATTTTAAGCACGTCTATCTTTTTTATGGTGGCCTGTGTTAAAGTCTATGATTCCATGCCATGCAGCAGAGTCAAGAACATACAGTTCCATGCAGTGTATATTCTCAAAGCCAATTTTAAGTTTTTATTGCATGTTACATTTTCATTACAGAGAATCTGCTCAGGGCCATCTTTGTTCTGACTTTTACTGCATTGTTATGATCCCACTTTTCATTCAGCCAAATTCCAAAGTGCTTTTGTCAACACACTCTGCACTTTTGGATCTTAATGGCATTTCTAAGGCTGGTTGGTTCTTATTGTTTACCATGAGGTTGTCTTTCTTAACATTTATTTGTAGACCATGTTCATTACTTACTTCATTAAGTATTATTTACAGACTATCTAAATTGTCAGATAGTCATACAATATTTAGATGGTCTGTAAATAATATTCTACTTTTTCAAAAACTTAACTTGACCATCTATGTATTGTCCACCTCATTCATTGTTCAGGTTAAGTTTCTGAAAAAGTAGAATTAAGAAAGACAGCAGTTGAAAAATAAGATGGATTTTGGGCGAGGCTTTAATCACACCACTGCCCTGTATCATTTCACTGAATGTTGTAGGAGGTTCAGTTAACATTATCCCCCATTTTTAATCCATTAGGTTTATGTATTTCTTCTTCCTCTCTCTTCCCATCCCTGTCTTTTCCTCCTGCTGATCTGTACTCCAAAGTAAATCTGCCTCTTTTCTTTTGTTTTCTCTTGGCACAAAAAAATCATTGGACTGGGGAAAGTTATTACATAAATTTTCAGGTTGGGAGGAGCAGATCATTGCTTAAGACTACAGTCAAATCCTGTCGTGAACACAGAGAGTAGTAAATCATAATCTCACTGAATTCAGTGGGATTTATTTCTATGCAGGCATAGTAGGTTAGAATATATTGTAAAGGCTATTGACTATCTGCTCCAGCTTAGCTCTAGTAGGTTCCAAGTTGTTCTTGGAGAGAAGGAAAATATGTCATAATGCCGAATGATGGATTGGCTAGAAATAGAAAATTAGACTAGATGGGCTTTAGTCTTACTCAGCAAGACCGTTTCTACAATCTTTTTCGTTTTTCAGTTGCTGTTCTCCTAGTCCATATAGGATGTGTCCTGGAAAAATGTAACATGTAGTGTCCAGGGTCACCAGTTTGAAAGCAGCTGGGAAGCTAGTTCTTGTCAGCTGCATAGGCAGTAATTGAGTTGGGAGATCTAAAACAATCTGCATACTGTACATAAACTCAGAGTGTTACAGTTTTTGCAACCTCACATGCTGCCTGTGGTTTGAGTAAGTGGGAAGGACTTTTCTGGGCTGGGGTAGCTGTCAGTCTATAGAGCACTAACCAATTGTTCCCTCCTACCTCTGAATTCATAGAGAGCCTCACCTCTCTGCCGAGTGCTTTCCTTTCCTCTTTTTAGTCTGTTGGAAACAATGTTGTTTGTTTGTTAGATTGCTGTTGATCTTTTTGCAATTGCAAGTAATGATGTCTCAGAGTAAATTGTTGAGACCTTAAGTGCAACACAGAGTGATTAAAACAATGAAACAACTAGTCATGTTGTTACCTGTTAAACCTATTGTTATTATTATTGAAAAACATAAGGCTTACTCAAATGAGAGACAAAATAGATTACACTCAAGATAAGAACCTTTAAACTGTGAACCAGACACTTCCAGATTCCCCCGTTTGTACAGGCCATTAGTCTGTGGCCACTCTTTTTTTTATGCCACCCATATAAAATATTTTAATATTTTATAAAGCTCAAGTCATAAATGTACTGCAGGTCACATCACATGTAATTGTTTCCACCTATTTCTTCTGTATTCACTTCCTCTTTACACTCCATCAGGTTTCAGGTAATGCTGTATCTTTATTTCTGTGTAAAGTCTATATTTTTTAACATTTTAACAAGCCATGTATGTATTTTAATCCAAAAGTTTTTAACTTTATCACAAGTCCACCATACATGATAATAAGTACCTGCTTTTTGATCGCATTTCCAATATTTATTAGACCTATTATAATTTTTTTTAGCTAATCTAGCAGGTGGTAGGTGCCATCTATAAAACATTTTATATAAGTTCTCTTTATTAGATGTCGCCATTGTCATTTTACAGTTTCTATTCCACAGCTTTTGCCATTTCTCTAATTCAATGTTATATCCAAAGTTTTTTGCCCATTGAACCCTTGTTTCTTTTACTTGTTCATCTTCCATTTTCCAATCTAAAAGAAACTTATATATTTTCTTAATTAATTTATCATCTGATGTCAACATTATTTGATCAAATGTTCTCTGTTCTTTATAAAAATCATACATTTTAAAATCCCTTTCATGTCTAGATTGTATTTGCATGAAAGGCCACCAAGATGAACCCAAACCCTGGTCTATGAGGTCTTGTTTCAGTTTTAATCTCCCTTCTATGTCTAAAATATCCGTATAGGTCAAAAATTTCTCGAAGTTCAAAAGATTAGGGTGAACGAATGCTTCCATGGGTGAAACCCATCTTGGTATTTTTGTATACATTTTAATTTTTAATTTTTCCCATACCATATATAATGAATTTCTAATATAGCGGTTTTGGAAATATCTATGACTTTTAGCTTTCTCATACCATAAAAAGGCATGCCAGCCCAATTGTAAATCATGTCCCTCCAAATACTGAAGTCTTTTGTTCCTCAGAGTGATCCATTCTTTCAGCCACATTAAAATGCATGATTGATAATATAAAGTCCAGTCCGGTAATCCAAAGCCTCCTTTTTCCTTAGTTTCTTGTAACTTTTTCAGTTTCATTCTAGCTTTCTTCCCTTGCCAAATGAATTTTAATATCAACTTATTTAAGTCATCAAAGTATTTCTTCTCTACTTTCACTGGTACCGTTTGAAATAAAAAAAGGAACTTTGGTAGAATATTCATTTTAATTGTTGCAATTCTTCATAACATTGATAATTGTAGGTTTTTCCATTTTTCAAAGTCCATTTTTATTTGATTAGATAATTTTATGTAGTTGTCTTTTTTTTATGGTTACACATCTGGCAGTTAAGTATATTCCAAGATATTTAACTTTTTTAACTATTTGTAAGTCTGAGCTCTCTGAAAGTTGACTTTTTTGTTTGGCTGTTAAATTTTTCACTATAACTTTAGTTTTTTCTTTATCTTCAGTCCTGCTACTTCTCCAAATTCCTCAATCTTTCCCAGTAATTTCAGCATTGTTTCCAGCGGGTCTTCCAAAATGAATACCAAGTCATCTGCAAATGCTTGTAGTTTATAGCTCTCATCTTTTATTTTGGCTCCTTTAATTTCCGAATCACACCTCACGTTCCTATTAAATACTTCCAAAGTCAATATAAACAACAGTGGGGAGAGCGGGCATCCCTGTCTTGTGCCTTTTTTTATATTAATATTGTCCATCAACTCGCCATTTACAATTACTTTTGCTGTTTGTTCATTATAGATTGTCTCAATTACATTTATGAAGTTCTCGCCAAAGTCCATATATCTTAGTTGCTGTATCATAACTTGCCAGCTCACATTGTCAAATGCTTTTTGAGCATTCAAAAACACTAATGCCATTTGCTTCTCTGTATGTACTTCATAATATTCTAGTATGTCCAGGATTATCCTTAAATTATGTCTTAGTTGTCTTTTTGGCAAGAACCCATTTTGGTCTGGATGGATGAACTCCATCAGAATTTTTTTCAGTCTCTCTGCGATAATTGCTGCAAAAATTTTGTAATCCACATTCAGTAATGATATTGGTCTGAAGTTTTTTATTTGTGCTGAGTTTGTATCTTTTAGTATCAAGGTAATATTTGCCTCTAGCCATGTCTTTGGTATTCTAGCTTCTGACAGTACTTCATTGCAGACTTCTTTCATTGGTAAGCTTAATATATCTTGGAAGGATTTATAAAATTCTGCTGGTAATCCATCTGGTTCTGGAGTCTTATCATTTTTTTGTTTTTTAATGGCTTCTGTTATTTCCATCATTGTTATTTTCCCATTTAGCAGACTTTTGAAATTTTCTGGTACTTTAGGTGGATTTGCTTTTTCAATATATTTTATTGTTTTTTCCAAAGAAATTTATTGTGTGTCGTATAGATTCCCATAGTATTCTTTAATTTTTTTTAATTTTCTCATTTTGATATTGTAGGCATCCCTTTTCATCTTGCAATTTATTTATTGATCTTTTTTGCTTTTCTTTTTTCAACCTATATGTTAACCATCTTCCTGGTTTATCGGCATTCTCAAATAAGTTTTGTTTGGCTCTCTTAATTTGTCGGGCTAATTCTTCTGACTCTGTTAGGTTTAATTTATGTTTTATTATCTCCATCTGGTTTTTCTTCTGCGGATCTTTTTGTAGTTCTAGCTCCAATCTCTTAAACTCTTCCTTCAGCTTTATAAATTGTTCTTTTTTTCCCTTTATTCTTTTTGGCTGTATATGATATGGCTAATCCTCTGAAGTATGCTTTGGCTGTGTCCCAAATAGTTTGGAGGAATGTTTCCTCTTTTTTATTTTCTTTAAAAAAGAATTCCATTTCCTTTTTAGCTCTTTCAACAAATTCTTTATCTTTCAGTATAGCTTGGTTTAAAGTTCCTCTTGGTTTTTTCTTTTCTCCTTTCCACCGCATCTTCATTGGATTGTGATCTGCCCAAATATTGGTTTCTATTTCTACTTCCTGTATTCCCATCTTTAATTCCAAGGATAGCCAAATCCTATCGATTCTAGACCAAGATTTATTCCTGTTCGAATAGAATGTAAATTGAGCAGTTTTTGTATTTGTTTCTCTCCATATATCTTGTAGCCCTAATTCTTCTGTCATCTGAAAGAAAAATTTTGGAAGTCTTTTCCTTCCCTTTCCCCCCTTTTTGCTACTTTTATAGTCCAATCTTTCATCCACAATTGCATTAAAGTCTCCTAATAGACAGATACTTTGGTATTCTTTTTCCAATACTATCTTGTATAGCTTTTGATATAATTCCTCTTGTTTATTATTGGGTGCATACTGTATATTACTATCATCAGGATCTTTTTTTATTTATTGTTGTTTCTACCATTAGGATTCTCCCTTCTTCATTGAAATAAACATGTTTTGAGTTCAAAGTTTCTTTAATATATAAGGCTACCCCTCTTTTCTTTTGCTGTGCTCCTGAATAATAGAGTTTCGCAATCTTTGGGTATTCCAAATATTTGTAATGCTGCTTTTTAATATGGGTTTCTTGAAGACAGATTATGGTGGAGCATTGTTTCAATTCTGCTTCTAGCAGCACTGAAGGAATCAGTGAGGAAAGAATCTTGATTTCTCCGTTGTCATTTAATAGGAGGCCATAAAATTTAGGAGACAGTGATTTCATAGTTGGAACAAGGAAAGATAAAAATTTGATAGTAATTAGCACTTCAGGTTGACTGCCATGCTTAAATATAAAACTGTAAAACATGCATAGAAAGAAAACCAAAGACAACATGGGACATAAGCCCAGCAGTACAGCTTCATAAGCTATTGTTATTTTAATATGAATTACTTTACTTTTCATACCAAAGGAAAGATTATAAATCACCTGCTCTGTACCATATTACTTCTTATTTAGATATTTTTGGTAGAATTTAAGAATTTCCTTACTACTTGCTAGTTAAAATCCTGTTGCATCATGTTAAGTTACATCTGCTGAACTGTGGAGGGCATTGCACCCACATCACACAATTTGATTGCACAACTGATTGTGCTATTCACAGTGTGACTGTTCCGTAACACATCTGCAGAAATCCTTTATTACTAGAACTTCCATCTCAGTGGTATTTTTCCTACCACTTTCATAAATCTGAGTTAAGCAGGTGTAGCTGCAGAATGGAATTTTAGCTTTTGACTCTTAAAGTCGGTTAAGGAACAAATGTCACATATTTAAGTTATAATTTCCTCACCCAAGTGTTTTCTGTTATTCAAAGGTATATAATACTTCTAGTTCTCTTACCAAACAGATACATTAAGATAGCATTTAAAGCAATGATCAGGGATTAATTTATGGACCTGAATTTTAATACCTTATGTTTAATGTTTTGAATAATTGAGTATTGCTGTAAATATGAAAGCCAATGAACAATCTACAATTGCATGCTTGAATGCAAGATATTATGTTAGTCTCTCCTGTCTTAGTAGTTTAGAAGACACTTACATTTCAGGGTCCATAACTTTGTGCATAAAGATTTTGTATATAAATAGGTTGATCATAATTTGTCAATTACTGGTACACAACCCTTACTACAGGTTCAAATCCTCTTGCCTAGTTATGCTGGTATAGAACAAATGATATAACTGTTGGAGACAAATTGCCCTAAGAAATCCCATTAGACATTATATGTTGCATACCAAAAAGTATAACTCGGTGTGCAACTGGTAGTGTCTATATGGTGACTTGTTAACCTCGGTAGTTTGCCTCCAAAGGTTATGCCATTCACATAGGTATGCAAAAGGATTGCATAAATATGAATTTTATTTATTTAAATCAGGAATGGGTAATTTAGGAGAGCCCAAGATCCAATTTTGTTCTACAGATTCACCATGAGGGAGGCCAGACCCACAAAAAGAACCTCAAAATTGGAAGTGGTTGGAAGTCTACTTATGCTTTTGTAAAAATGGTGTTTGGGGGCAAAGCAAAGTGTGTGGGAGCCAACACCTGGTTTAAAAGGAGAATCAAAGTATGAGGGCTTTTAGGAGTACAAATTCTGTTTATAAACTTTTTATTGGGTGGTTCTGATGTCTGCTGTGTGTGAGAGAGTCACATGTTGCTTGTGGGTTGAGAGTTGCCCCTCAATGATTTAAATAGTAGCTAGTTGTTTATCATGAAGAATTTGGAGAAATGGTAATATAATAATATGGAGAATGCTAAAGTCAGTCAGTCTGTCTCTTTTATCCAACCCCCTATGTGATGTGATGTAACCTCCATGTGTGTATAGTTTGTGTGAATAGTTCTTACTTCAAACATCTGCAAGCACAGGGGAGCTCATGCCATCTGTTTTTGTTGTGTGGGTGTGGAGAGGGAGATTCTGTGCAAGAAGATACTTTATTACTCCTTTCTGTTCTGCTAAGGAGAAGAGACATAGAAGAGATCACAACTATGCTGTAAAAGTAGTCTGGACCAGACTGTGTTCATTTGTAAATCTGATGCCTTGCCATACAAGTTTATGCTGTAGGCGAGGACACCGTCTCTGAAGCATAGTTGGTGAAAGATAAGTTTGTAATTATGCAAGAGCTTGGAACATGAAAAAGAGGAAACCAGTTGTCATATATCTGTGAAGATTCTCAGTCATCCAGGTGAGGTTATCTGGAAACTGAGTCATGGCAACTGGACTTCTTATTAGGTTGAAAAGTTTCGCTACTCATCCAAGTGGAGACTGAAGAAGCTACTTGGATGAGTAGTGTAACCTTTCAACCTAATAAGAAATAATTGTCATATATAAATATAATGATATCTTTATGATGATTCCCCCCCCCCCGAAGTGTAACTTTTATGAAAGTATAATTTTATGGTAGCTACTGTTTGTTGAGATTAAAGAGAGGGTTGCCTTTTATTACAGCAAATACTATAATATATGCCCAATTTCAGCATTAATATGTAACTTTAGTGGACAGATACTGTGTGTATCTGTGTTAACTAGATTTGGCAATTTAGTTAGTGTGAGCACTTTAAATAGCATATTACATTCTTTAATCTGAGTTTTTGTTTTGCTGTGAATTAGGTGTGGTGCTAAATATGCTAAATATTTGTTATGCAATATGCTACAGTTTTTTTTAAAAGATGTAACAAATATTGATGAGGGTGGCTTAATGTAGTTCACAAACACCTATTAATTCCAGTAAAGATGCAACTTAAATTTCTGATCCTACTTCATTCCTGCCTTCTTTGGGCAAGGCTGGTTTCTTATCAAAACTTACTTTCACTGTGGCTAGAAAGTTCAATTGAGAACCAGTTGGTTGGTATCAAATCATTCATTCGAGTTCCTTACCACACTGCTGTGTAATTTGGCTTATCAGATATATGTTGTTCAGGGAGCACCTTTACTGGAAAAGCAGGCTGTTTTACCAAAATCTTGATAAACTTGTAGACAGCTTATGTGAGAAGCTTGTTCAGCATCTGCCCACAGTCAGGCTTTTGTACAATGTTTGACTCCTTTTCTCTCATGAATACTCACCATTGTTTTTAGAGGTATTTCTTTTTCTGATTGCTTTAATATTGTGTCAACATTAATGCAATTTCTGAAAGTAAACAGAAAACTATAAACCGTAGATTCTGGAGAGTCATTAAATGCAGTTAACACCTATGAATGTTTGAAATAGAACAAATAAGGAAACGTGAATTGCATTCAACAAGAAGGAACATCTGCAAGAAGAGTCTTGAACTGAACAGATTTTCAGATACATCAGTCAACAGAATCATTGTCTGCTTGAATGCATATAAACATTATTTGGCAAAGTAATAAAAGTCACTTACAATCCAAGATGATCTTCTTAAAAACACACTTATCTTGGTTTTAGTAAAATGTTATTGTAAAAGGCTGTACATGTGTTCTTTCAATGAATGAGTACATTTGGATAATCTGTAATCTTCAGTAAAGTTTTTCGATAATAAATTTGTTAGCCTTTAAAATGCCGGAAGGCATTTCAGTATTCATGAAGTGAAATGGGAATGAGAGAGGAGTTTGTCATTCATCACTAATAATATCACAGACAGTAATTTTACATTTGCTCAAACCGATTTTTCTCAGAAAACCACTTTTCACATAGAGCCAAACAACCTCAGATGAACCGATGCTTGAAAAAAATGTTCCTCTTTTCTGTGTCAAGGTACCAAAGATCTGAGGATTTAAGCAAATGTGATAGAGAGAAGCTCCAGTTGTTTGCCACAAGACAAGGAACCGCAAGAACCTTGGCTCAAAATTTATGAACCAAGTTTTGATGCAAACTACCTGCTAGCAATTTATTTATTTAAAATATTTTTATTCCGCCATTTATTAAAAATGACCCAAGTTGGCTTGGGTAGTGTTTAAAGCTAACAACGGTGAGTATATAAATACTAAAAAGGATCAAATGAGTTCTATACTAAAAAAATGTAAGCAATGCCAAAACACATTCAATGGTTTAGGCTAATCAAACAAGGGAGCTTACCTCCAGGGTTTGCTCAGCCAAAGAGGGACACTTTTTATTCTTGGATTGAGAAGCAAGAAGCCCCATATTTGTTCAGTTAATCTTACTGTAAGCAAGAGTGACCAGGCATTATTCACCAGCACTCTGCTTGTTACCAGGGTTCCCATGGCTTTCTGGATTATTGTGTTCTATGACCATGGCCATGCTATTGTGAGGCTAACTGACTATGCACAATAACCAAATAAACATAAAAATCCTAATTGTCAGAAAAGGCCCTTGATGGCAATTGCACAGACTTGATTTGCAAGTGGATAAAATGCCACCCAGTGGCCAAACAGGTTATTGACGTTCCCTCCCTCCCCTCAAAAGGGAAGTTTATCTCAGACAGGTTTTGTTACTTCTGCCACAAATATCGGGGTATCATAATTGAGTATTGTAAGAGGGAGTCGTGGGAAAAGTTAAAAGGTAGCAGACTTTAACATTAAAATTAATTAAATATTTCCACTTTTAATTTATGAAAGGTTAAGAAACATGGTGAACTGTCCATACTTTTCATTTTCAAATGGAACGTCTGAGATTATTTTCCAGAAACCTGCAGAACCACACTAATAGACTCAGTGCTAGGCACTGAAAACTATGTGACAAGTTCAACTTTTTTTCCTCAAATAAAGCAGGCCGAGGGCTGAGTTGTAAGTGTCCATGTGTCCCGAGACCAGGGAGAAACATTAACTAATAAACAAACAAACAACATTTAAACCTCAGAGCCTTAGGTTCCAATTCAGCAACATTAGGAAATAGGTGAACACGTAGTTTCATTCTGGTTTATTTTTATATTTGTGCTAGCAACAGAAATAGCACAATGGAATTGGGCTGGGGGAGGTGTCTGCATCCAGCACCTCTAAATAATATGTGTGATGTTTTAGCACGGATTTTGTTTCATGCAGCCCAGACCCCAAGCTACCACTCTCTGAAAAGGAAAAATAATTTTAACAGGAGATGTCTCTAAGACATACTTCTCCTTTAAAACAAGGGTAAGTGTGTTCACGCGTGGACACGTGTGTTCGCGTGATCCTCTCTTCTTGGAATAAAAGGCGTCCTTGACTAGAATAAGTCAGTCATCATTGTAACAGTTAAAGCCTAACACTGGTCATTCAAACTGATTTGGGGATTTTAATTTTAATTTTCAGTATTGTTCTTCATGTGCTGTCAAGTCACCTCTGACTTATGATGACCCTATGAACGAGTGATCTCTAGAATGTCCTGTTCTCAACAGCCCTGCTCAGACATTTTCATGATTCCTGGTTCAGAAATATTTCACATCCATTGTTTGTTGCCCTTTGAGCAATAAAAATAAGAGCAACATTTAGAGCCTTGGAACCGGCGGGGGGGGGGGGGGAGGAAGCTTTTAAAATTGTGAAATCACTGCTGGATTGCTGCTTGTGGTCCTGCAGTGGGACCACCAGTAATGATTTTCCAGTTTTAAAGGCTTCCTCCTCCCCCATCCTGAGGGTCCCAGAGGTTTCCTCACAGTAAATGGGATACTTAGGGAGCCTCAGAACCTGAAAGGGGGGGATTATGAAGTTTTTAATTAAATTGAAAGATTAATGGTGCTGAATGTTGATGTCATCACCTTCTACATGCATAATTGCACCCACTGGATTTCAGCCATTATAAGCATTAACACATAATTTAAAATGTTTTTAATATTAAAAACAGAGTATAATTTAAAGTCATTTAAAATCTCATGGTTAAAATAATTACAAATTGATAGTAGAAAAATACAACACTTCTTTAAAAACTCCTGCCCTTAGGAGCCAATGAGTTTCCAAAACCTGTCTAAACAAGCACATTTTAGTATGACAGGAAGGAAGTAGCCAACCTAGCCTTCCCTAAGGAAGGAAATTCCATAATCTGGGACCAGCCACTGAAAAGACTCCACCATCTGTCTGAATGTGGCAGGTCTGAGAGAAGGGCCTTTCCTGCAGATCCCAAAGCCCCTAGGCAGGTGTAGGTGGGAGAATGCGATCTTAGAGAGAGTCTGGATCCAAGTCTTTGGAAAATGCACTTGGCTAAATCCTTCTTCCATTCTGATGACCAGTAACATGACACAGGTTGTTAACCTTATGACCCACTAGCCTCTGAACATGATGTCCTTACAGACTGCATACCAGCCAACTTACCAGTCTGGCCTCCAGTGGACCCAAAGGAAATAAAGGCCCTAATAGGCAAACTAAAACTAGGGAAGCACCAGGCCCAGATGGGCTTCCCCCTGAACTTCAAAAAAAAAAGCACTTGGATTGGTAGTCTTTGCCTTTAGCCACTCTTATTTACTTTAATAAATAAAAGCAAGTCTACTCTGCCGCCCAGAGTAGACTTGCCGCCCAGAGTAGACTTGCCGCCCAGAGTAGACTATCTGTCTAGATGGGCGGGGTATAAATCTAATAAAATAAATAAATAAATAAATTTAATAGATAAAACCAGAAGGGTATCCTTGGCATGAACCAAAGCAGTCATAGTGCCCATCTTCAAAAAAAGGAGACCTACGTTTACCAGGGAATTATCAACCTGTCAGTTTGCTATCCATCGTGGGCAAGCTCTATGCAAGCTCTATGCAAGGCACCTAACTAAAAAAATTGACAACCTTGATGGAAACCCCAAAAAATCCTAGGGCCAGAACAGATAGGGCTGTGTCTTGGCCCCCTATCTTTTTAACTTGTTCATAAATGACTTGGAGTCCTATCTGAGGATAGTTGAGGGTCATTTTCCAAACATGGATCCCAGCAAATCCCTCTTTTATTATATGCAGATGACATTATAGTTTTTTTTTCCTTTAACCCAGCTGGACCTATAGCAGCTCTTGGAGGCTTTTGCAGCCTATTGTGATGATAACTTCCTGTCCATTAATGCTCAAAAATCTAAGATTTTGGTCTTCTCTAAGTCTAGGAAGAAATTCCACTGGACAATATGGAACAACGTCCTTGAACAGCTGAAGTATTTGGGGCTAAACTTTAAGTATAATTTTAGTTGGGCTGCCCACCACAAATATGCCCTTAACAAGGCCAAATGCAGTGTGACAGCAATCGCTCGGTTTTTTCCACATTATCGGTGGACGTCACGCCCCTCTGCTACTCATGTCTTTAAAGCAAAGACTACTGTGGCGTCTGCCCAGGAAATGAATATTAATGTGCTATCTGCATGGACCAATGAGAGTGCTGGAGAGGTGGAGTCACGCGGTATAAGATTCTCTGCAGGAGGAGGAGGAGTTTAGATTGGAGTTTAGAGGGAGATTGGAGAGTTTGAGTTTTGGAGTTTGGGGTGGATAGAGAGAGAGGTTGAGAAAGTACTATCCGGTTTTTTGCAGCATATCCTAGGTGTTCTTAACTGATATGGAGCCCTTTATTTAGAAGCTAGAGTTGGCCAACTGGAAACTATTGCATGGATCCAGACTTTAACATTCTGCCTGCGAATACACTTCTTAGCTGAGCACTGTGACTATGTGTACCATATGCTATCTGATTCCTACATCAGCATGTGGTCATCCATGATCCAACATAAAATTAGGTCCCTGGGTATGCCTCTTGATTCCATTCTAATGCTTGGGCAGCAACAGGCCTATAGAGCACTAACCCAGTGACTTCACAATATTGAGTAACAAGAACTTATCTCCTTAGCAAATAGAACCTGTTCCCCTCTGGCAAGTGGTATCCTTCCATTATACAGGTCACCCGCGGGTTATTTAATTATGCTTCAAACATCCCTGTAGAGCATTTATGTTCACAAGATTAAATGTTCTACCATCAGCTTTACTGGAAGACAGATTTCAGGGAACATCACACCAAGAGAGACACTGCCCATGTGGAGCTGAGACACGTGAATTCTTATCACATACTCTTTTATTTTGTACTCTCTATGAACAAATTAGAAGGGATCTGATCCACACCTTGTTGTATAAATTTCAGGGCCACTCAAATAAGCAGCTGGTCTTCTACTGCCTGTCAGACCAGAACCCTTATATAACAGCTCGGGTTGCTAACTTCTTCCTGGCTGCAATTCACAGAAGGGCTGCATTACTTGCAGATGTTTGAAACTTGCATGTGCTCTTTGTTATCCTGTTTTTTCTTTGTTATGTTTTTTCTACTGATTGGCTTCGACATTGCATGGGTCATATGACCGTAATTTAATAATAAAGAATAAAGAACCAAGGGTGGTAGGGCTTAAAGTTAAACGAAGCATAGTTTATTACAGCCAACAGACCAAAACAGATCCAAGGAATCATATTTAGTTGATAAATAATCTGATAAACTATCCAGTAGAACAAGACAGATTGGTTAGGTAGAGGAATAATAATTGACTGACCAACCCCAGCACACAGACTGCAAAATAAAAGAATGTTTTTCAATGATTCCACTCCCTGATTATTATGGATGCAAACCATTGTAGGTAGAGAAACACTAACATAACAGTTAACAGTTGAGAACAGAAAATGCTAAAGCAAGCTGAAATGAAGACTGTGTAGCATTTAGCGCATTTAGCTATATATAGATTACTCATTGGTGGGGGCAGTGAGGTGTCTGAAAAGCAGTTTCATAAAAGATTGCCAGACAATGAGGTGGACAGGTCACTGTTGTAATGTGCTATCAAGTTGTCTTATGAGTTAAAGTTTTCTAAAATGGCCTGTCTTTAACAGCTGTGCTTAAGTCTTGCAAACAAAAGGCCATGGCTTCCTTGGTCAATGCAACTCACATTAGTTCTTCTGCTTTTCCCAGCATTAGGGAATTTTCCCAGCGAGTCCTGTCTTCTCACGATATGTCCAAAGTATGATAGCATCAGTTTAGTCTTTTTAGTGATTTTGGTCATATTAACAAGCAAAAAGTCCTTCAAATAAGATATGCTGAAGACTTTGCTTTATCATGCTGATTGGTAGGTCTGAGATAGTATGATGTAATAAACGTTTGCAGAAACATATTTGACGTAAGGTATCTTGTATCTGTCTTCAGGTAGATATAGTATCAAGCTAGGAGCCAACCTGAAGATATAGTCCCTAAACCAACACTTTAAAGTTGCCAGCAAAGCTCTCATGATAAATCTAAGCTCAGCAAGTCAAAGATCAGCTAGTCATAAAATATAGCCAAGACAACTTCATATATAGAGTGCTTAGATCAGCTTACCTACATGACATGAGTTTAATACAGTTATTCTTATTGCTACCTGCTTACATGAGAGGATCAATTAAGGTCCACACAACTTTTGGAATGCAAACACATCTCTTTCACTTCAAAATCAAGAAAATGCATGAATAATTACAAAAAAATACTGATCATACAGTTTATTACTTAGTCTTATAGGATGCATCACTTTTAAGTTATGCATCCCAAATACTTCCTGTTCGGTACATAACAAAACCAACAATATCCTTTCAAATATCAAATAAAAATAAAACAGTGGATGAGTGACGATAACTCAAAACATGTGCCATCAACAATACTTCTAAATGGCGTTGTCTTACATGAAAGTTTTTTGATGAAATTTTTTTGGGGAAAAAGAGTATTCATATAATCAGTCCACTAGGTGGTAGAATTTCAAAGAAATTTTAAGTATCGGTACTTTGGTTTTCTTTTGTTGCATGAACTACTACTGTGCTGAATTTCATAAGCAGACATTGCCAGTGTGAAAATAAGAGTCTTGTGGCACCCTAAAAATTGATATGTTTCCTTTCTGATAAGCTTTGGTGAAAAGAAACTTGCTGGTATTTAAGGTGCAACAAGATTCTTTAGAAATGCAGGAGCAGGTGATACCTTTAATCAACCCCTGATGATATAAAACAAAAAACAACAAGCTTTTGATGATAAATCATCTTCTTCAAGGCTTCTTGATGAAGCCTTCCCATCAGGTTCTTGTGGGTAGTTCCAAACTTATGTACGGTTATTAATGTCCCAAGTTCACATGGCCGATGGTGTAGAGGCCAGGTTCGCTTCATAGGTGGAAATAGCTGCAGCCTGCATGTTGACTTCAGGCTCCTCCTCAGCTAGCAGTCTGGAACTTATGTCCCATCTCTTAAAACAGGACAGTCACAGGCAATCTGGGGGCTCCTCCTTCTCCCTTTCAGCCTTTTTGAGACTGGAAGAGTTTCCTTTTAGCTGGGGGAGGGAAGGTTGTCCAGTGGCATGGCCTGCCTCTAACAGAGTTGGGATTAGGAATTTAATTAAACCATCAGGAACAGTCAATTTAAACCAAATTAAAGACAAATAAATAGTTTTAGCTGGAGGATGCTCTCTTTAGCATGCAGTACTTTAGAGTTGTTGTTGCAACAGACAAGCACAGCTGTCTTCTTAGGGGTGGGATGAGAACGATGAAAACTGCTTTTTGTTTTCTTCCATCTGTGCTAAACCCCAACTCCTTGTATTTGTATCAATTGCCTTCTCGTTTACACTTTTGTGCCTGGCTTTTTTGTTTTTAGATCAACACGGTCTCTTTTTTGGAATTTCCTAAAACAAGTGAGAAGTTAGACATTCCACCAGGGGTCGCTCAAGTCTGAGTGTTTGGCAGCAAGACTCTCTCACACATAGCAATGTTTAGGCCAATCAAGGATGAAGTGAAGCTTTTTGTCTTCCCAAACCAAAACAGGAAGACTCCTCAACCAACTCCAAATGAAATGGAGCCCAGGGCTAATGCTCTCTAATAGATGCGACAAAATTTTTTTTAACTATGTTTACTAATCTATAAAAAAACAAAAACAAAAAAACTTAGAGATGTTTACTTGCAGCAGATGTTATAGTATTCGGGGGGGGGGGGTTACTCCAAGGAAAGGGTTATAAGATTACAGTTTTAGGCTACAGCCCTATACCTATTCATGTGAGATTAACTACCACAGAATTTGATGAGGCTTGCTCCTTAGTAGGTCTGCTCAGGATTAGATTGTTAGTTAATCAGTTGTCTCTTTCAATTACAAAGACACACCTGAGTTTTAAAAAAATGTTTGTTTATTTGTTTAATACAACTACAATAAACTACCATCTTAAAAGAGCTTTTGGGAGACTGCAAGCACACTTTGCTACACCTTGATTCTCAGCCTGCTTTATACTTCTGTTTAGATTAAATGATCATATGGAGACTGTGGATTGTTTTGGTGTCAGTTTCCACACTGGTCCCTCAATCTGATGTGGTTTGATCCAATCCATGGCCCCTTTCCTTTGATTTCATCCTCTGCTTATCCCCAACTCCTTTTATCATTTTATTGTAAAGCCAGTGAGCTGTTTAAAGTGTGGCAAAGGAAACAGTTTTCCAAACTTCTCCATAATGTACAAATACATGCACATGTACTGTGGATACATAGTAGTCTGCTGTAGTTCCTCAGAGTTGTTTCTATTTTGTTTTGTCTTTCATCTTTTTTTGGTCCATGCAGAGGTAATCTAGCACTAAACTAGCATATCAATGTAGTGATAAAGTGATCTAGTACTAAACCTGATAGTTTGTTTTTTTTAAAAACATACTTCAGGGCATCGAGGGGGAAAGATTATAGGGGCGGGTGTTCCTGTTGTCCAAAAAACACATCATACCCAGCTTAGTATGTCACCAGAATTACACCCACAGTCACATGCCCAACATCCTTCTGGAGAATGGCACAACAGATTGCATGGGGAAAACACTGTTCAAATTGTTCCAACTTGAAAAAAGTAGATGCCCTGAGCAGCAGAGTAAAAAGTGCTAGTGAAAAGAAGGGCCAGACTAATTCATTATGTGATCAGGAAAAAAGAGAGACAAATTTGTCTGTTTTACCCTCACAGCAAATCCCACAATATTTGGTCTGTGATGGGATAACAGATGCCTCTTCAGTCAACCTCTACTGCAGTACATGGACAATTCAACTAAAAACAAATTTATTTCGTTAAAAACTATTATTTCATGTAATCAATTCAAATTCAAAACCAGCAGTACAACTTTTTCCCACAGTGCTAGGAAGTTATATTCTTGGTCATCTGGCTAGCCAACTATCAGTTTATGATGCTGACTAGCTGAGATTCTTTAAAGGCAGCCTCCAGGGCAGGGCAGTTCATTTCATTAATCTAATCTGAGAGTTGGCAGTGCAAGAGTTGAGTTTTCCCCAGATCCTGTCACTAAATAAAAGGTTCAAATGGCAAAATGCTAGGGAGATGCATAGGGAAAACTTTCAGACTGTATTTTTTGTTTTGGCAGGGGTTCATTAATTTTCAGAGCATTCAGGTGACAGCCCCTTTGATAAAGACAAAAGGGAATGGATCTGAGTATTTTATTTTCTCATTTGGGTTTCCGTCACTAGGCCTAGTTAAGCACTACCGAACCCTCAAAAGTACTTTAAAAACCAAGGAGAAGACAACAAACAATCATTTACTCCAAAAGCATGCAACAACAACAACAGTACATGAGAAACAAAAATCAATCATCATCAGATGGCGGGCACAAACAGCGACCTAGCAGTCCAATAAAAACTCAATTTATGGAACAGGAAAATAAAGTATACAAAAGAAACATCAAATTATGCAATGGATCTATAAGAACAAATTTAAAATTCTGTAACATTTTGTCCAATATAGAGGAAAGCAAAAGCATTGCACGCTTCCCTACCATGCACACAGAAAGGGTGGGGTGGGGGAGGAATCAAAGGAAAACCAGACACACAGACCTTGATCCACAGACAAGTGAACAGACAAGTCCATTAATACAAAAGCTGTATTTGCACACATATGGATTGAAAACACAAACAGGATTAAACCAAAGGCAGACTTACTCCAGCATCCTATTTTCCACCGTGATGGCTGTTTGGTTCCAGGAGGCTCACAAGGAGAACACAATGGCAATAACTTTCTCTTACATCATGCTTCCTCATAACTGATACTCCATTGTGTATTTTGTCTGAATAAGGAGCTTCCATTTAGCAGTCAGACTCAACAGATGCTGTAAGTCCTGTTCTCACCAGTTCTCCTTTTATGTCTTCTGAACAGATGGCTAGCTCCACACCTGGTGGCAGTTAATTCCATAAATGAATGATGTGTGTAGCCATACTTCATTTGCCTGTCCTGAAATTTCATGCAAATACATTTCAGTGGCTTGCATGTGCTCTTGATCAGGGATGTTAATGTTTTACTCCAATTTAGGCCAATGTATACTGAAAGACCAAAGTTCTTTTACAGCATTACACTCTGTATCTTTCTGAAAGCTTTATTAATTGTAGTATGCTGAATGATACCAGACATTGTGTATGCTGGCTTTCTGTGTATGGGGATACTTGTTCAAAATACAGCAAACTCAATATTTGCATATTTATAGTAAAACATCTTTGTTTTAGATACAGAGTTTTGTATGAGCAAAAAGGTCTCTTTACCTGTTGAAGGCATCCTTTTGATTTTCTTGTCTCACCCCACCCCCCATGCCCTATCATTTATTCATAAATACATTTTATTTATATCCATGGCTTTTTTCTGATGAAGGGAGAGTCTTCTGGCCTCCTTTGGCAGGGAGTTCCACAGACTGGAAGCAACCACCATAAAATCCTCTCTTATGTCCTCACCAAGTGTAACTATGAAATTGGTGGAACTGAGATGCAAGACTTTCCATAAAGACCTTAAACCTATGGATGTTCATATGGCAAAATGAAGTCCATTAGATAGCCTGGACCCAAGTTGTTGGGATTCCGTAGGTCAAAACCAGAGGTTTGAATTTGACCTGGAAATGGACAAGGGGCCAGTGAAGCTGTCATAAGAATGGGTCCTGGTTCTTCCTGTAACCTGCTCTTGAAAGCAATCTAAGCTGCAGCAGTTTAGACTTGCTATGGCTGGACAGTTCACTGGTTTATGTATCTGGCTGCAGAGCTAGAGGTTGGGAGTTCAATTCCCCACTGTACCTCCTAGGAGTAGAGCCAGCCTGTGTGACCATGGGCAAGCTGCACAGTCCCAGGATGCCCCCTGAAGAAGGGAAAAGTAAACTACTTTTGATTATTCTCTACTTGGAAAACCCTGAAAAGGGTCACCATAAATCAAAATTGACTTGACAGCACATGATGATGATGATGAGATGCTGAACCCTCAATGGCTGACAGGCGTGGGAGCTGTAAAGTGCAGAGAGAGACAGTTTGCTATTGTACTACCAGACAAAAAGATAGGACGTCTACAGGATAAAGTAAGCATAGGATATTTCATTGTTTGCCAAAGTAAATAGGGATAGTTGCTAGTGGCTTCAGATAAGAATCAGACTGAATGTTTAGCAAGCACCTACAGAGGTTTCATTTTAGCCTGCAATTGGGGGCTAGGGAGAAAGAATTAACAGCATTCAAAGGCTGGCTTTTGTTTATATTCAGCATAAACATTTCCCCTTTATTGTCTCCATTCCTTTTTCCCCCTTTTTCTTGTGTTGCATTAGGTTTTGTGTTTTCTAATAAGGAAGCTGTTCTAGAAGCCTCTTTTGATGCAAAATAGGTATGATTACAATAAATAGAAAAAGCAGTAAATGGACAAGGTGCAAGAAACTTGTCTTTTTTAAAAGGTTCTGTGATGAATTTTTGTACATCAAAATAACCTGAGATGCATATACTTCTGAGAAATAACTCTATAGGTATTCACAGGAACTCGGAACACCTGCCTCCTCCCTCAAGCTGAATAGTGAAAGTGTTAAAAAAGTTAAGTGGATGAGATATAAATACAATACTCAACTGAAAACTTTCAAAACTGGCCATTTTTTTTCAGCTTCCTTAAAAAAGGTACAATTTAAGAATCAAAGAGAGCTTAAGGACCCATTAACCAGGTCCATTCATGATTAATCAACTACTGGATAGTTTAGTAGTTGGGAATTTGATTCCCTCCTGTGCCTCCTTAATAGGGGATTCATTCATACTGGCAATAAGAACCACTGTTAAATCAGGTTTTGCTCAAATAAAATCGATTTTTAAAATCCCATTTACATGGCGCACATGGAAGTGTGGATTTTATTGCCAAGGAATTGCCTTTTTAAAATCAGAAGTGAGGTATTTTACTGGGCCAGCAGAGGGTTGTTTATTTTAATGTGGATGTAAAATTGGTTTATTTTTCATTGTTTTGGCATATATGAATGCCTCTGTCAGTATAAATTGTATCTGTTGCCTCCTACTGGTTGCCTCCCACAGCCACCAGCTGCTTCTGTTGTCAGCTTGCTTTTAATTTTTTTAATTTTTCTCAAGTGGGATAGTGGTGGTCTGACATGAAAGTGGAAATTTACAAGCTAGTTGAGAGAGAAAGGGGGAAAGCACTCCCGCCTCCTTTGGGAAGTGAAACTGACCAGAGAAATTTACAATATTCAGTTTCTTTGTCTGCGTGCCAAGGAGAAGGGAGGGTTTTCCCCCTTTCTCTCTATGCTAGGTCGTAAATTTCCACTGTCATATCAGACTATTGCTATCCCACTTGGGGAAAAAAATTAAAAAATTTAAAACAAGTCCACAACAGAAGCAGCGAGTGGCTGTGAGATGCAGCCAGTACGAGAGTGGAACAGGCAAATGATAAAGCCTGAATTGCAACCATTCTAAACAGATTACAACATTGGAAACATATCTGCAAACATGCTGGTTAATGAAACGATTTAAAATCTGATGTGCAAGTTTCCCAAAGCAGTTGTAAGCTTCAACTTTATATCGGAGTAATAATTTTCAATGTGAAGGCACATAGCAATGCAACAACCACATGACTGTAAATCCATTTAAAATCCATGGGTACTGAGCCCAGCAGTGTGACCAAGCCCAGGGGCTGTACTAAATTATCCATAGGGTCCCTTCCAGCTCTGCAGTTCAAGATGATGATGATGATGATGATGTTAAATAACTTCAAAGCAGCTGTTGAGTCTAGTAGTTTTTCATTGCCATATACAGACCTGGTGTATATGGATGCTTCAGATCTTCAGTGGTATTTGGCCAGAATCCTATTAGTTATTTAAACTGAGAAAAATAACTGGTCATGCTGTACAAGAATAAGGTCATTTATCCAAAGTCTATCAGCTTCCCAATAACTACATTTCTAATTACAATCTGGGTATTACAGGTAGGTATTTTTCTTTCTTTTCCAAACTGTCAGAAATGCTAAACATATTTAACCAACATAGTAAAGCTGTTTCACTAACGTGATGTTTGTGGTTAACATTTCTAATGGTAAAATGTTTTTTTCTATATCTTTCAGATGTTTTGACATGCCTGATACACAGTTAGCTGCTCGATCAAATCAGCTGTCTCTATTTCCTGCACAAGATTCTCAGTTTCCATATGCTGTTCCAGTGGTTTCAGTAACTTCATCTACATTGCCAGCATCATTTAGAAAGGTAAGACAGAATAGAAGTACTTTTTGTATATGTATTTGTACTTGTCTTTCAAGAAGATAGCAGGTGAATGTATTTTTAATTCCAAAACATAATATTTACTTACTACACAGGGATATTTCTTTCTTGTAACACATTATAAGTGTAAACTGGCTGGAGGGAAGTTTTAATGAGAAATGAAGAAGCCATATGTCAATTTTTTCATCTGCATGTATAAAATACTTTTTTTAAAAACCAGGGCATTGTCTCACTGAGAAACATGTACATTAATTTGTGAAAAGATGTATGGTAAATTTTAGAAATAAGTGAATAAATAAGTCCTTGTATGTCTAGTTTCTGCCACACACAAATCTATTGACAGACAGAGATGGGAGAATTCACTGAGTTTATGTGGGCTGAAGCAAATGATCTAAATAGACTTAAATCTATGGCTTTCTTTCTGAGTTTAAATTGTATGGTATGAATGCATTCAGTTTCTCTTAGCTAAACTGTTAATCTTATTTGTACAAGTATTATATCATGACAAAAAGGGCATTTTTTTTCATTGAGGGAGGGAACTCATTATTTCTGTGCTGGTGTGAAAACTATGCTTAAGTTATTACTTAAGCATAGACAAGGCTGTACAATGTCTTTCCTGCCATATTTTTCTTTTAAAACTAATCTGGTTTGGTGAATAACCCAATTTTATTGTAAGGAGTGGTCCATCCCAGGCTGTAAACTGAGGAAAAATGGACATTTTCTGAATCACTGTGAATAAACGTAAAGTTAAATGTAATAATTAATTGATGAATGTTCATGTGGTGCTTTTCAAAATAAAAGGAATCAGTTCTCAAGGGAAAAAATGGGATGGAAAAATTGATGGCTATAACAGAGTTCAGCTCACTGACATGCTTGTCTATCATCTATTTCTCTACTGCTCAGAGATCTAGAAAGCTCAGGGAGTTTTAAAAAATATCTGTTATCTCTTGTAAAACAGGTGAGTAAATAATCGCATTCACATTGCATGTGCAGTCTACATTCCTTTAGTTTACAAGACAGTGCTGTGAACTTAACTCTCATGAAATGAAGTTAAATCTCATGACTTACTTTTACATTGATTTCAGTGGAACTCGGGTATGATTAAATTAGTCTGGACTCTAACCCTATGGTGGCATATGAGAAATTAACGTATGTTAAAGGAGATCTTTATGACTTCCCAGATGAAATTGTGCCTGTATCATTTAAGTACTTAAGTGCTTAACAGAGACTACTTTATCATAGCTGTTGCATTTTTTAAAAAAAGGCCTGGGACGGTGGACCATTATAGATTTGATTTTAAAGGTACACTTTTGCCAGAGAAATTTGAAGGTGTGAGTCTAGTTAATCTCCATATTAAATCCTGAGTGAGTTTCCATGGCTGAACAGGGATTTGCAACCAGGTAACCTTAGTCCAACACCCTATCCACTACTCCACATTGACCAGTGAAACACTGAGCTTTTACTTCCATGCATTAATTACCAGTTTATAATGTATTTCAGTCCTTAAAATTACAGTGTTTTGTACCACTTCTTTTCCTGCTTTCCATGTTTCTACTGGAAATGCTTAGGTTGCTTTCACAACTCATGTCTCAATTGTGTTAACTTGTTTCCTTACTTAGGCAAATGAAGCTTTGGAAATGATGCAGTTATGCATCACATTTCGTACTACATCTTTGCCTGTTTAATACAATATTATATTTTGCTCACAAACAATTAAATATCACTTTCTGTTTCTTTGCCACATAAGCTGCTTGTAACACACTACAGCTGATATGATCCTCTGCTGCTAAGTGGATTACAAGGAGTTGTGGCTTTTCATCCCAGAAGTAATATCGTCAAGTAAAAGTGGTTTTCCAAGACAGACTGGCCAATGGTACCTCTGACCTTTTCACTTGGTATCTGTGCTTCTTTATCTTCATTCTGGATTTTTCCTCTCAAGATGCCATTGAGGCATGTTTTTCATAGGAACACTCTTTATAAGCTGTAGATGGTCTGTCTTCTCTCAAATTCTGACTCTCTCTACCTCTCTACTGACCATATTGGCTACACTGTAGATCATAACAGTATGAGCTACCTTTTCCAGGTACAAAAGCTTCTCAGAGCACTTACCTGAGAGGCAGTAGATCTGTGAGATAGTAAGGAAAATGAGCCAAAGGGTTTCCTAGTAGACACTTGCCTCTATTTTGAAAGGACTGGCAAACATTCCTCCCACACTTGGATTTGTCACTGACATATAGCTTTCAAGCATCTTATCAGGCAAGGGTAGCAAAAGCCAGTAAATTGAATGCTTTTGCAAAATCAAAATTCACACAACAGGCCAATGCTTATCATCAGGAGCATCTGGCTTTTCACTACACAGCAAATTAGTTAATTGCAGTTTATCTCCTTATGCAATTCTGCCTAAATGACTAAGGCTCTAGCTATGATTCAGAATGATTCAACTCCTAAGTTTTCCATCCTTTGATATTAGGGTAATTCCTCTAGCTTCTCGGTGAAGTTACATGAATTGGAATGAAACAATCTATGAGGTTTCCAGTGGCTTGGACATTTCCAAAAGAATATATTCATTCTTGTCATTTATCATTGTTTCTGAAATCAGTTACATTTATGATAGTAGGTTTGATTTGTGCTATTGCATTGCTGCTTTTTGGGGGGAGGGGCCAAGAATCCCTTAGGACTGTTCAAAGGCTTTCAGTATAGGCATCTATGTCCACTATCTCTTTCTATGTCTACCATGTCCTTCACAATAACTTATATAGGACAGGAGATGAATATTTTTTTCATAAGCATGTATTATCTTTACAGGTTTCTCCAAACTACCAATTAATAGTTTACGCTAAAATACATAATGGCCAACATCCTGTTGCTTCACATGGTAAATTGCACTTGCCAATTAAATCCATGGGGATTTTCTGAGTCAACTCCTCTGTTAAATTTATTTTTTTATTATTGGATTTTTATCCCGCCCTTCTAGACAGGAGTCTACTCAGGGCGGCTAACAATATATTACACACAAAACAGATTTAAAAACAACCATTAAAATCTACAATAATAATATAATCAAGATGGGAAGGATAAACAACAAAAAACCAAAAAAGTAAAAATCAAGTATTGGCAGGAGGGAAGGCTTGCCTAAAGAGCCAAGTTTTTAATTGGCTCTTAAAAACATCCAACGAGGGTGCCAGGCAGATCTCTGGCGGCAAGCTGTTCCAAAGTCGAGGGGCCACCGCCGAGAAGGCCCGGTTTCTTGTTCTTTCTTTCCGGGCCTCTCTCGGCGTCAGGCCCCTCAGCCGTCTTTCCTGGCTATGGCGAGTGACTCGGGTAGATCTAGGTGGGAGAAGGCGTTCTGCCAAGTATCGAGGTCCTAAACCGTTTAGGGCTTTGTATGTCATCATTAACACTTTGAAGTCAATGCGGAAACAAATGGGCAGCCAATGCAAAGCAGCCAGAATGGGAGAGATATGCTGGAATTTTCTCGTTCCACTAAGTAATCTGGCTGCCGTATTCTGCACCATTTGAAGCTTCCACATCAACCTCAAAGGTAGCCCCACGTAGAGCGCATTACAGTGGTCTAATCTCGAGATTACGAGCGCATGGACCAGAGTGGTGATGGCCCCACCATCAAGATAGGGATGCAGCTGGGCAATCCGCCACAGATGGTAATTGGCGGAGCGGACCACTGACGCCACCTGGGTTTCCATGGTGAGCGCCGGGTCCAGATGTACTCCCAAGCTGCGAACCTCACTCTTCGCGGCGAGAGTCACCCCCCCCCAAGAGAGGGAGTTTCCCAAGCTGCCAATGGAGGGGCCACCCACCCTCAGGACCTCCGTCTTGTCTGGGTTCAGCCTCAACCCATTCTCCTGCATCCATTGCAGTACAGCCTCCAGGCAATGCTGAAGGGACAGAACGGCATCCACTGAAGTAGGTGAAAAGGAGATGTAGAGCTGCGTGTCATCAGCATACTGATGGCACGAGGCTCCACACCCCCTGATGACCCCACCCAGCGACCTCATATAGATGTTAAACAGCATTGGGGAGATGATCGAGCCCTGCGGAACCCCACAATTGAGACTCCACGGGGCCGAGACACTCTCCCCAAGCTGAACTCTCTGAGGACGGTCCTCCAAGTAGGATCGGAGCCAGGTAAGCGCCAGGCCACCAATTCCCAACTCGGAGAGCCTCCCCAGGAGGATACCGTGGTCGACGGTATCGAAGGCGGCTGAGATATCGAGGAGGACCAACAAGGACATTTTACCCCTGTCAGCCTCCCTCAACAGGTCATCCAACAGTGCGAGCAGTGCTGTCTCTGTGCCATGGCGCGGCCTGAAGCCCGACAGGGCCTTGCAAGGTGACCACAAGGTGAGGAAATGT
This sequence comes from Intellagama lesueurii, assembly GCA_037013535.1. NCBI lineage: Eukaryota > Metazoa > Chordata > Lepidosauria > Squamata > Agamidae > Intellagama > Intellagama lesueurii. The sequence goes on from JBAJHW010000001.1 coordinate 256,398,306, forward strand.
AAGTTGTCCAGTATCCTAGTTCCACCAACTACCTATTTGACTTTTGCTTGAAAATGGACTAGTAGCCCATGTAGCTGGTAGAGCACTAACAAAATGTGCTTTAGCCAAGTCCTCAGCAGCACTATCGGATCTGGACTGGATGGAGATTTTATACTTACTGGCAAAAGTAATAGAGCAAGAGATGCAGATAGACCATAACAGAGTTAAGCCAATGTGCCACGCCCTTTGGCTGGAGAAGAATAACATTCCTGGCTTTTCAGAAACTGAATTTCACACAGAAGTTGATATCAAACTTTTTTTTCCTGCAAAAAGATGTTCAGTCAATTTTGAACACCGGTTTTGAAAATTAAAACACTTAATTCCAGAAACCCATGTGTTCCAATATTATGACAGTTTGAGACTGGCAAAACTGCCACTGAATGCTTTTAGAAAACATTGATACACACAAATACGGATAGAAGTCCTAGCTCTGGTATACAGGTACAGTCAATATGATGTGTTCATGTATCAGAAACTAATGCTTGCTTAAACTCATAATCAACTATTAATGTTAGTAGCCAAGAAGATTCTAGCAGGTGCATCTCCTGGGTTTCAAAGGCTGCCCCTGCAGCAGCTGGTGTGTGATCCACCTATAGCTCTTTTGCTCACAGATCAGAAGCTGAGCTTTGGATGGTACAGAAGGACAAACTGTAAAGACAATCCATATCAGTCTAATTTGAAGTAATACAGTCATTGGATGAAAAGTGGAAAGTTACTGCAAAAACTACAAATCAGGATGATATAGTGCAAAAATTTACTTGACACACAGAACTGTGCTCTCTGACCAAGCAATATTGTACCCAACTCTTATTGCCTGTTTAAAGAAGAACTTTCTGTACCGGAAAGCATTAAAAAAAAACAACCACCCAAAATGTTACAGAAAGACATGATGCTGTCAACACTCTGAAACAGTTGAAAACACTGTAGGTTGGAGGGTGAGGTCTTGTGGTGCTAGCTATGGAGCTCCTTATCCAGACAGAAGTCCTGTAAGCCAGGCACCTGCTTTGCTTGCAGATAGCAGCATCAGGAAGAGAAGGACCATAATATTGAGAATGCCTAAGAAATATGAATGGCATTTAGCTGCAGAAAGTGTGATGCTTCATATAGACCGAATATGAATGGAGGAAATTGCTTACATGAAAGAAATAATCCAGTAGAAGTCCAGTTACCTACTATATTCCTTCATTTCATTTTATATCATAATAAATATTTTTTATTGAAATGTCATTAGACTTCATTGTTGAAAGGACAGAGGAGCTGTGGTAGATCTCCATAGTAGAGTTTAACAGAGATGCCTAGTCTCAGGACACTGAGTGAAGTCTCAGAGAATGGCCATGCTTCCCTCAGTCTCCAGGCAGGGGAACAAACCTCAGCATGAGTAGTAATGGAGGGAGAAAAAGTTTGCTGTTGGCTTTAAAGCCTGGATATGTATCTCCTCATGATTCCAGCGATGCCAGGATTTACTGGCTTAATGTGAAGGTGTTTGAATGTGTGTTGTGCTTGTGCAACACTGGCATACCAGAAAGCCAGGAGTGAGGAGAGGGCAGTGGACAGAGATCCAGTGGGTGCACATATTTAGTTCCATTATGCCAGAACAAAGCAAGGAATGGAGTACATTGCATTTGTTTCCAGAAACAGTAGGTCCAGAAGCAGTTTTGGTCCATCAAGCATTGGCTGCCCTACATCTGTCATATCACAAGGGCTCACCCTTGTGGTGTCACAAAGTAATGACTCCTGGTTTCAGGTTTTGGTCCACAATTCTGAGTGAGTGGGGTGCTGGTGACCTGGCAACTCTAGATTTTAGTAAGGTGCTAACCAAGAGTGGGTCTTCTTGTTGGTAGGGTCTTTTATTTTGAATGTCCTATTCAGAGAAACTTAGGTAAAGGTAAAGGTTCCCCTTGACAATTTGTCCAGTCGTGTCCGACTCTAGGGGGCGGTGCTCATCTCCGTTTCCAACCCATAGAGCGAGCATTTGTCTGAAGACAATCTTCCGTGGTCACGTGTCCAGCGCGACTAGACACGGAACGCCATTACCTTCCCACCGTGGTGGTACCTATTTATCTACTCGCGTTTTGCATTTTTGCATGCTTTCGAACCGCTAGGTTGGCGGGAGCTGGGACAAGCGACGGGGGCTCACTCTGTCGCGTGGATTCGATCTTACGACTGCAGGTCTTCTGACCTTGCAGCACAGAGGCTTCTGCGGTTTAACCCGCAGCGCCACCACGTCCCTTTTCAAAGAAACTTACCCTTTATCTAATTAGACATGATTTTGGCACCTGGCAAATTCTTCTTAAAATTTGCCAACGGGTTCTAGCATGTCTCATGGTTGAGCAATCTATCACATACTACAATTTTTATGGTTTATGTTGTTTTGTTGTTGATTTCCAAATATAATTTTATTCTTTTAACTGTATGCCATCTTCTTTATGATGAAGGATGGCTCTTGTTTACTGTAAACAAACACACAAATAGTAGATATGGTTTGAACCATCTTTAGCTGTAGAATCTTGTTCTCTAACTCTAACCCAATATTTTCTCCTTACAGCAGCCTCAATTGTCCTTTTCTGCAGGAAGTAAAAATCTCCTCCTCATTCATAAAATAATGGTCTCAGCTCATTTTATAGGCCCATCTTAATACCCCTTAGCAAAGAGAATTGTGTACACCTATAAGAGGGAACTAAATAAAAGAGCAAAGCGACTGAGAGCAATGTACAATCCATAACAAACCCTTTGTTTTGTTTAACTTTCTGTCCATTATAAAGATAACTAGTTTGTCAGCATTCTGTCAGCATTGTTCTGCATCCTCTCTAATTTCTCCCAGAACCAGACAAGTAATGGGTGGATGATGCTGAGTGCAATAAACAGAAAACAGTTGTGGTGCCCATATTCTTCTTTTATCCACATGGCAACAAAGTTACTGTTTTGCAAAATCTGAAGGCCTCTACAATTAGATCTGAAAACAAGTATGTTGTATGTCACAATTCCTAAGTTTCTGACTGCTCCTTTGCTCATCTGTGCAGCAGTGAAAATTTATTTTAAAACTTTATTTTACTTTAAGAACTCCCTGTAGGAGAATTGAGGGGCATACAAGGCAGCTCTCAAAAACAGATGAGAATACAACATTCAGTGAAATCAACAACCAAAATATATGGCTGGTAGATACAGTAGGCACTTACAGTATCATTGAACTGTAAGTTTGTGAAAAAATGCTCACAAGCGAGATAAAAAATGTTTTATGACACTGCAAGTCTTCTGAATGTTGTTGTCCAGAAGTGTACTTAAAATGTTTTAAGAGTTTAAGACTTTAATTCTTATCTTTCGATATCCTTCTAATCCTCAATGTAAGGGAAACCCCACATGCTAACCATGCAGATCACTATGCACATTCAGAGAGCAGAAGTTATTTTGAAAAACACAGGATGCTTCACCTTAAGGAAGGAACCTCACAATGCATCATCACCTGCCAAGCTGGATTCCTTGTTTCAGTTCTTTTGATTTGAAGAATGTGGAAGGACACAAGGGAAAACCAGTTACTGGGGTTCATTCATGATATGGCAAAAAAAAAAAAAAAATGCTAAAAGTAAGCATAATATTTGTAAGCCACCTCAAACAGTATCTTTTAATGGAAAGATGGGGTATGACTGTAATAAATAAATAAAAATATAATATTTCCAGCATGTGTTTTCTAAAGACTCTTGCTAATGTGGCAAAGGCCCATGATAATGGACCCTGAGTTCCCCTTCTGCAAACAGCAAAGGGCCTTTGATCCAGGAGAGGCTTCCACTGGCAGGAAAGAGAATTGCATATTTTTTCTGGAGCCCTGAAAATATCCCTGTGCTGCTGTAAATAATACTGTAATATCTGGGAGCACATTTAGGAGAGGGATCAAGAGACTGTAGGATGTTTGGGGAAAATAGGTTAAAATTGCCCATTCCTTTTGGCAGCATCAATACCAACATGAGGCTCAATCGTCATACCAGAACTGCACTGTGCTTATCAGAAGTCTGTGGTCCAGACAAAGGTGGTTAAACCTCTCCTGTAATAGGATAAGACATGTTCATATTCAATTCCATTGGGAGAAAATTGCTTAACCAATGGAATATTGCCAGAAACCGTTCCATTGATGAAGTTTTCTTTTTTTTTCTTTTTTTGCCATTTCAGTGTAGTAACAGAAAACAACATCAAAAAGTAGTAAATTGGTCTGATCTAGTCCCACTTCTTCCAGCTGCATTTAGTTTTGATTTCTCAAAGACTTTTTGTTTCTTTGTAGCTACCACTTTATCTATAAGAGTGTTGTATAGTGGTTAGAGTGCAAGATACATGATTTCCAATCCCTATGCTGATACGAAAGTTACTCAGCCTGGCCAAGAGTCCATTAAAAACCAAATCCATGTATTTTATTCGTTCCATTAGGTAAGAAAGTGACCTTTAAAACTCAATAACAGAATTATATTTCTCAAAACCTCAGCCTCAACATTTTTGCCTCCAGAGATAATTCAGGCTTGATTTGATCTAGAATCCCCTTGTTTGTCTTTCTGGTGGTCCAGGGTATCCACAAAGCTCTTCTCCAGCACATTTCAAACAAATCAATTTCCCCCCTCTAAGCATCCTTAACTGCCCAGATTTCACATGCGTACATGGTGACTGGAAATACAAGAGTATGGATGCTCTTGGTCTTGGTCTTGGTCTCCTTACACTCGATGATATTTTCTAATTCCTTCATTGATGCTCTTCCTAGTCTCAGTCTTCTTCTGATTTCTTGATTGCAGTCTCCATTTGGCCTGATGATTGGACCAAGGTATACAAAATGTTTAACAATTTCAGTTTCTTAATTGTCAACATTAAAATTGCATAGTTCTTCTGTAGTCATGATTTTTGTCTTCTTAATGTTTAACAGCAGTCCTGCTTTGGCCCTTTCTTCTTTCGCTGTCATTTATTTATTTCAAATATATGATCAGCCACCTGGCTCAGGGGGAGAGAGGGCTTTTAAGCCGGAGCTGCTCTTGGGACCTTACTGGACCAGCATTCCTGCACTCAGGAGGAGCCAAAGACTATCTGCCGGCCACAGCTCACTGTGTGAGAGACAGGGGGACTGTGGTTGGGCTCCTGCCGGCTGCCAGCTCCTTTCCAACGGAGCCGGCTCAGTCTCCCTCTGTTCTTGCAGGACTGGGCCCTGCTGCTCCTGGCTGCCTCACCCCCTCTCAACTTCAGCCATGTGGCTGGGGGGGGGGGGGGAGAGAAGGGGCTTTAGAAAGGTTTTATTTTTTATTTATTATTTTTAAAATGTAATTATTAATTGCCATCAATTAAGAAAGACCCACAGTGGATTTGAGGGAACAGGAAGGGGGGAGGGCGTTGGAGGGGGCAGCCATTGAGGTGGTGCTGGGTAGGGGAAGGAATGGTGGTGGGGGTAGAACATGCCCACGTAGGAGAAGAGAGGTTAGATATCTTACATCTATCCCCTCTTCTAGTCCTACCCCCAACCAGATGGTATCAGGTGACCATATCAGCAAACCCTCGAGCCACATAGTGCTGTTGATGAACGCCAGGTCAGTACAAAATAAGGCTGCCCTCATCCATGATGTAATTCTGGATGAGGGTGCTGACCTGGCGTGCATTACTAAGACCTGGGTGGGAGAAGAGGGTGGTGTTCCCCTCTCCCAACTGTGTCTGCCTGGGTACTTGGTCCAGCACCAATGTCGCTCGGAGGGTCGGGGAGGGAGAGTTGCTATAGTCTATAGGAGTTCTATCTCCTTGACCAGGCTTCCTATCCCTTTGAGAGGAGGTCTTGAGGGCCTGTATTGTGTGTTGGGCTTGCGAGACAGATTGGGGATTCTGTTGGTGTACCGCCCACCCTGCTGCGTACCAACAGTCTCCCTGCCTGAGCTGATGGAGGTAGTCTCGGACCTGGTGTTGAGGACTCCCAGGCTGTTGGTGCTGGGGGACCTCAACATCCATGCCGAGGCTGCCTTGACTGGGGCGGCTCAGGACTTCATGGCCGCCATGACAAACATGGGGCTGTCTCAATGTGTCATCGGCCCGACACATGAGAAGGGCCATACCTTGGACCTGGTTTTCTTAACGGGACTGGAAGATGGTGGTTTGGATGTGGAGGGGCTGGTTGTGACCCCATTGTCATGGTCAGACCACTTCCTGGTCAAGTTTAGTCTATTAGCTGCTTCTTCCCTCTGCAAGGGTGGGGGATCTATTAAGATGATCCACCCTCGGAGACTAATGGATCCTGATGGTTTCCTGAACGCTCTGGGGGATTATCCGTCTGATATGGTCGGTGCTCCTGTCGAAGCTCAGGTCACCCTATGGAATAGGGAGATGACCCGGGCAGTTGACACAATTGCGCCGAAGCGCCCTCTCCCTGCACGCAGAGCCCAGACAGCTCCTTGGTATACTTCTGAACTGTGGGCGATGAAGTGAGAGGGGAGATGGCTGGAGCGCAGGTGGAGGAAGTCCCGCTGGGAGTCCGATCAAACACGACTTAGAGCCCATTATCGGGCCTATTTTGTGGCAATACGGCTGGCGAAACGGCAATATTTCTCCAGCCGTATTGCTTCCTCAGAATGTCGTCCAGCAGAGCTGTTTCGGGTGGTCCGGGATCTTCTTCAACCGGGAAATCCGGTGGAGGTCCCGGACTGCTCATCAGCTCGCTGTGATGAGTTTGCCATTCATTTTGAGGGAAAAATTGCTCAGATTCGCAGTGGGTTGGACTCCACCGTTACTGCAGAATCAGAGGATGTGTCCAGTGTGCCGTGCTTAGGTCAAGTATTAATGGATGAGTTTCAATTGTTGAGACCTGAGGATGTGGACAGGGTGCTTGGATCTGTCCGTTCTACCACCACTCCGCTTGACCCTTGCCCATCTTGGCTAATTGGAAGATCTGCCAGGGGGGTTCGCACCTGGGTCCAGGAGGCCGTGAACGCCTCTTTGAGAGAGGGAGTGGTCCCTACCACCTTGAAAGAGGCGGTAATTCGGCCACTCCTAAAAAAGCCTAACCTGGACCCAAGACTGGTGGTTAACTACCGACCAGTGGCGAACCTCCCTTATTTGGGCAAAGTGTTGGAGCGGGTTGTGGCCGGGCAACTCCAGGCGCTGCTGGATGAAACGGATTTTCTGGATCCATTTCAATCGAGTTTCAGGCCGGGTTTTGGTACGGAGACTGCCTTGGTCGCCCTGTACGATGACCTTTGCTGGGAGAGAGACAGGGGGAGTGTGACCCTGTTGATACTCCTGGACCTCTCAGCGGCTTTCGACACCATCGACCATGGTGTCCTTCTGGATAGGCTGGCTGGGTTGGGAGTTGGGGGCACCGCTTTACGGTGGTTCAGTTCCTTCCTGGCTGACTGTGTCCAGAGGGTGGTGCTGGGGGACAGTTGCTCTGTCCCATGGCGTTTATGTCATGGGGTTCCTCAGGGCTCGATACTGTCCCCCATGCTGTTTAACATCTACATGGAACCGCTGGGAGAGGTCATCAGGAGGTTTGGGCTGAGGAGTCAGCAATATGCTGACGATACTCAGCTCTACCTCTCGTTTTCCACCAATCCAGGTGAGGCAGTTTCTGTGCTGAACTCATGTCTGGACCTGATAAAGGACTGGATGAGGGTTAATAAATTGAAACTCAATCCAGACAAGACGGAAGTGCTGTTAGTGGGTGCTTCACCGGACAGGCTGGAGGGCCATTTCCCTGCCCTGAGTGGGGTTACACTCCCCCTAAGGGACAGGGTCTGCAGCTTGGGGGTGCTCCTGGACCCCAGTCTAACACTGGAAGCCCAGGTGGACTCGGTGGCCAGAGGCGCCTTCCTTCAGCTGCGTAAATTATACCAGCTACGGCTCTACCTGGACGAGCGGAGTCTCATGACAGTTACACACGCACTGGTAACATCTCACATAGATTACTGCAATGCGCTCTACGTGGGGCTGCCTTTGAAGACGGTCCGGCGACTGCAACTGGTCCAGAATCGAGCTGCGCGGCTGGTGAGTGGTGGGGCCGCTAGGGGACACATCAAGCCGATTCTGTTTAAATTACATTGGCTACCAGTTGCTGCCCGGGCCCAATTCAAAGTGCTTGTTTTGACATATAAAGCCCTAAATGGCTTGGGCCCTGGATACCTGAAGGACCGCCTCCTTCCATATGAACCTACCCGGCAGTTAAGATCTAGCCAGGGGACCCTTTTGAAAGAGCCGTCCCTCAAGGAGGTAAGAGGGATGGCTTGTAGACAAAGGGCCTTTTCGGCAGCTGCCCCCAGACTATGAAATGCCCTCCCGACTGAGATTCGTCTGGCGCCGACACTGATGACATTTCGGCGCCAGGTCAAAACCTTCCTGTTCCAGAAGGCTTTTAATTGAAATAATATCAGCTGTGGGTCCTGATGGCAATTTTTAGAGTATATATTTTAATTGCATTTTAACTGTTTTGTCCTTTTATTGTATTTTAAATGTTGCAAGCCGCCCAGAGACCTTTGGGTAGTGTGGGCGGCATATAAGTTAAATAAATAATAAAATAATGAATAATAATATTTTTACCCTGCCTTTCTCCTTGAAAAGGACCCAAGGTAGCTTACAACAATGAGAGACAACATTTAAAGTTGAAAACAATGAATATACAATGCTGGTTAACATTGTTAAAAGACAATATTTTAAAATTATGAATAAGGAGGGTCATCAGAAGTCATTTCAAGTCATTGCTGCTTTTTCCTGTAAATTGGTATGATCTGCATATCTTAAATTACTGATGTTGCTTCCACCAATTTTCACTCCTCCATCAACTGAATCTAGTCTGGCTTTTGGTTTGATATGTTCTGCATAGGGATTGAGCAGATAAGGGATTAAATGTACCCTCATCTGACCTTGTCTATAGAAAACCATTCTGTCTTTGCATATTCTGTCCTAACAGTAGCTTCTTGTCCACAATACAAGTAACATATCAGGACAATCAAGCCCTAAGGCACATGCATTTCTTTCACAACAACCCATAATTTCTCATGATCAACACAGTCAAAGGCATTGCTTTAGTCTATAAAGCACAGACTGATCTTCTTCTGAAATTCTCCAGTAGCCAGCAGATATTTGCAACTTGATCTCATGTCTTTATTTTTGGAACCCATTTTGAACATCAAGCATTTCTTGCTCCATATAAGGCGAAAGCCTTTGTTGCAACCCTTGGGCCTCACTTTGCTTGCATGGAAAATTAGAGCATGGTTCCTACAGTCCTTGGCATCTCCTTTCTTGTGGATTACAACATATCAAATGTTTCTGATCAGTGGGCACTTGTTTTGTTTTCCGTATTTGTTGGCATATTCTTGTTCGGATTTTGACAGATTCAGGCCCTGTAGCTTGAAATAGTTGTATTGATATCCTATATCTATATCTATGGTTATCTATTTCTTCCCAGTGCTTTCAGAGCAGCTGTCACATCACTTTCTAGAATTGTAGGTTCTTCATCACATGACTTGTATAAAGCAAAGCAGAGTGTGCTGCTTATATACCGCCCCATAGTGCTTAAAGCACTCTCTGGGCAGTTTACAAGTTAACTATGCAGGCTACACATTGCCCCCCCCCCCCCAAGCTGGGTACTCATTTTACCGACCTCGGAAGGATAGAAGGCTCAGTTAACCTTGATCTGGATACCTGGGATTGAACCCTGGGTCATGAGCACAGTTTTGGCTGCAGTACAGCAATTTAACCACTGTGCCATGAGGCTCCTCATATCTCTTCTGTATAGCTCTTCAGTATACTGTTTCCACCTTCTCTTTATTTTATCTTGGTCAGATAGTGTACAAGTGTAGGCTTGAATCTGCCTTTTATTTCTTGGATCTTCTGGAAGAGATCTCTTGTTTTTCCTCTTTTGTTTGGTTTTTTTTTTCTCCTGTTTCTGGCCATTATAAAATACTGCTTGCCTCTCTGATAGAACAGTACAGTCAGAAGAGCTGTTAAGTGAAAGTAAATGTGTATGGTCTGCTTTAATTAACTATATTTTGCTGTGTTTTTAAAAGCTGCTTTAAAGCTGGAAAAATCTTTATCATCTTTCCTACATCCCAGTGAAGCAAGAGTATGTGTCCACCTTTGATTGTACAGCTGGAATGTTTAGGGGAAGTAATTTATGAGACACTTGTGTTTGTTTACATATATTTAGAGTCCCATTAATACCTGTAATAATGTTGTAGGGCATTTACTGAATGTTTCCTCCTTAATTCTCCAAAACCAGTTTTTAGCTTCTGGGGAGTTGCTTTTAGCAAATATGTTGGTTTTTCTTAACCTTCACATTTCTCAGATGTCATAACCTGTGACTCATTTCCTTAAGTGGATGTCACTATCTGTGTGCAGAAGCAAATCAGCCTGTTTGGCCAATGTTTGCTTTTTAAAATGAGATTTACATGGAAGGAAACCAAGAAAGCAGGTAAAGATTAAGAGGCTCAGAGACAGTGGATGTATTGCTTTAATGCACACATGACCGCATCTCAGAAATTCTTGTCTATTTGCTGTTCATCGAAAAGCGAAACAACGAAGATCACAATGGTAAGACAATAAAGAATTCTTTCTGATCTGAGATTGTCTCCTTTCTCAGTGCAAGCCTTGCCAGTCATAGACTCAGAATATTTGTATTTTCTGAAAATGAACAAACAAAAGTTGCAGTTGGCACTGCACATTGTGTTGAAGAAATTGTTCTGGGGAAATTATTTTGCTGTTGGGTATGAAGGAGATGTGAAGAGACATGTCTTCTCAACTCCACTCACTGTTCTGTGTCCTGTGCCCTTTTATAAGCACTTGTATGAACATGAGGAATTTGACTGTATTTGCATTTTCCTTTTTACATCCTCTGCAGTGTACCACAGATACACTTGGGCTGCATTCTTGTTTAGCTGCATTCAATGAAATGGGACTTGTTTCTAATACAGAAGTGGTAGTTTCTCTCTTTCTTACTTAGAATATTTTTGGTAGCTTCTTATGACCACTTTTCCCAGACATTGTACTGTGCAGTACCTGTGTGAAACCCATAATAGAATGTAAAATCATGGCCAGTTTTGAAAGTTCTAAAGCATTTTAAAATAAGTTTCAGAGAAAAGAATAACAAGCTCAGGGGGTCTTGTTGGTTTCAGACTTAAGGTCACTGCTGTCATTTGCTTCTCTTAATCTGAAGCCAATTTTAACCTGAAATTACAGGTTCTAACTGAAGACAAGAACAATGATGTTAGATTACTGATTTGAAAGGAACCCAAGAAAGAAGTTAATATTCAAGATTTCTCTTTCTTGTTATGAACAAGAAGTGTCATTAAGGAGAAGTTGCATGAGATATTTAGGCAGGATACTTCACCATTAGCAAAAATGTAATGTTATTGATACTTTAAAAAATAACATTTATTTATTTATTTATTTAACTTGTATGCCTCCCACACTACCCAAAGGTCTCTGGGCGGCTTTGGGTACATCTGTCCAATATGAAACATAGTTTTTAGGTAAAGATGGATATTTTTGTGGTCTATGTAATCTCTTCCGTTGGATTCTTCTCCCTTCCTAATTTAGCTCTTATTTTTTGTGCCCATCTCTTTATTACAGCATGCTTGTGCTAACACTATTACAGACAAGCCACAACAAGGACTGCATTGATCCAGTTCTCAATTGTCATAATACAGATATAGTTCCTATAAGGCAAAGTGGCTCTTTTGTCTCTTCTGCTCCTTTTGCTTTCATATTATATTGAGACTGGAAAAGCAGGGATGACGTGCCTCACTGCTGTCTCCATCCTGGCCAAGGAACTGGAACACAAGGTTGCACACTTTTATTGAGGATAGAGATGAAGGGTAACTTGCGAATAACTCCATCTTTCTTGTAAGAGGTTGGTGCCTTGAGTGTTTGTCTGTATAAGCACCACTCAGAAATACTGAGCCTTTTGTGAAAAAGCAGTCACTTCATATCAGAAACATGCATATGCTCTGTAACTGAACCTGGACTGGGCTTGAGGACAGAGGAAGACACATTTCATCTGCTTTAGAGGAGATGAAGACTTTACACAGGGTTTATTGACTGGCTTTTGAATACATTGTGCAACAACTTCATTCCACAACACTGGGAAAAAGCTTGGGAAAAAAAGACAACAAACAAATTTGAGTGAATAAAAAGCAGCTTATGGGGAGGGGAAATGAAGTGGTTATATTTTGGTGATTCCCCTTTAAGATAATTGTTACAGGGACCCCTGAGCCTTAACAGGAATGTCAACTTTAAAGATCATTGCTTAGCAGTGAGTTCCACTGAAATAAGTAGTACTTATTCTGAGAAGCAATAGTATTTAGCTTTGAGAGGATTAATTGAATACTGTGTTCAAAACTTGTGATAGCTGAGAAGCATTATTTGTACAGTAGAAACTCTGAAGCACATTTAAATCTTACATCCAAAAGTGTTTCTTTTCAAAATAGAATGCCAGAGTGGGACTCATCAGAAGACTGGTGGTCCTATCTCCCTCTTTTTCCACGTTACCCATTCATAGTTCTGTGCACACTCTCAGCCAGAACAACGTCAGGCTCAGAGGCGTAACATGTGTAGAGCTACCAATGGCAAGTTTCCTTTGAAGGATTTTCTGTTACCTGTCTATCTGAGGAATGATGAAATAATCTGAACCCACCCTGGACAGATTCAGCAGAATTTTCACATCTGCCAACAAAGTGTGACTAGGGGAGAGACAAAAACCAAAGAAGATTGTCTTGCAAGAAGTGATACAAGAAGCAGACGGATCTATGGAGGCCTGTTCTGGGTTCACAGGAGACTTATTTTTCATAGCACATTAACAGTTCATGGCATCCTGTAATTATTATTAACACATGCATTGACTCTGCAGCACTGATTATATTAACCAGATGTACCTGTTCCTCTCCTGGCTCAAATCAATTCTGCCTCTTCTATATTTTAAAAGGAAAAGCCCTACATGCATGTTCATTTTCCCCACTCTCAAAATTATTATTGGTTTGATGCAGTATACTAACAAGTTATGTAACTGGACTTCTTATTATGTAAGAGCAAAGAGCCGCATGGCAATCTTAAAGACAGATATTAATTGTAAACTTCAGCTTTCATGGACTAGCGCCCATCTCAATAGATGAGGTATATGCCAATCTACCAAAAAGTGTGCCACAATATATAATTCCTATAGAAAGGTATAGCTCTTCATGGAGCAACGTCATGAGCTACTTCAAGACTGTTGGCACTGGTTGCTATCTCAGGTTACTCCTAGCCATCCATTTCTTCAAGCACTGAAGGAAGCAGCATTTTTCATTAGCTCTTGCTAATTAAAGTTTGGCTGAAATTCAGTAATTGGTGCAACAAGAGCAGATCCACTCAATCAGTGGAGATTTGGTGAGTCATCAACTCTGTAAGAATCACAGAATAATTTAGTTCGAAGAGGGCTAAAGCCATCAGGTCTAACCCCCTGCTCAATGCAGAAATCCAAATCAAAGCAGATCTGATGGTTGTCCAATTTTCTCTTGAATGCCTCCAGCTTTGGAGTTCTCACCACCTCCTGAGGTAATTGGTTCCATTGTCATACTGTTCTAACAGTTAAGATGTTTTTTCCTGATATTCAGCTTGCTCTGTTTGTGATATACTACTAGAATTTCAGCCAGTAACCAGCCACCCTGCACTGTGCATCTTAGTTTAACAAAAATGCTTTTCATATAATATATTGAATATGTTTAACAGAATAGAGCTTCATCTCCTATTCATCACTCTGCATTTGGCATAATCTGTGAAAGCGTTTGCATGTAAGTAGGGTTTATGCCTTTTCGTATGGTAGATTTTTATGCTTGTAGGCTTTTACAGCAATTACATTGAAGAATTAATGCTAGGAGACAGAATCAATACACATTCAACATGTGGTGTTTGGGTTTTTTTTAAAAGATAAGAAAAACAGAGAGAATTTCAATATGCAAAGGTGATACTAAGTTGCAGTTTTTCCTTCTCTGCACCGCTTCTGTGGATGCTGTTTATAGCTGAGCCAGCCGCAGTCAGGCAGTTCTCAGTCACTTCGGCCATTTGAACATCTTTTAGAATCCCCACCTTTTTTTTTTATTAGTGTCTTCCACTGGGTCTGTGAGAAGAGGTGGGACTAGGGATCAGGATGGCACCATATAATCTGAATTTGCACCTTGCCTATCATTAGGATGATTTAGGCCACCAGAATTCTGTTGCAGAAGCAGTTCAGGACATGAACAGACAGAGAAATTGTTCTCTGCTGATTCACACTCCTTGTAGTCCATAGTCACACAGATCGTGCCAGTTGTATGATTCACAGATTCTTCTTTTTTTAAGCTGCATTTCAACTGTCCACACAGTGGGTGATAATAGCAATACTGCTCTTCTAGCTCCCCATCTGTCTTTACTAAACTTTTTTTGTATTTTGTGTTTCCATTGCATATAGCTCTTGATTCAACCACCCTTTAGAAAAGAAATAAAGAAGTAGGGCTGAATTGATTTAGCATATTACCTGTTGAAAGCTATAAGTTGTTTCATTATAAAGCGAGCAATCATTTTATTTAAACCTACAGTTTTTAGAGACATTGATTTACCAATATATATATATATATATATATTGTTCGCACATTCCATGTTTCCTTTGTCTGTAGCCCTTGATTCAACATCTTTTAGGACCCAAGTCAATGAGCAATGTATCAGTATAGGGCAAAACGTTTTTTTTAAAAAAAGTTAGGAATGGAGCGAAAATCACTTAAAATTACAGGTGAGGGAGATACGGTTTTCCCAAATTTTTATTGCATATATATTCATGCTTCCATCACATATAGATGGTGATTCAATGCCCCCTTTCTAAAAATTTACAATCAAAATAATACTAAAAGGGTTTTTAGCACAAAATTACTTTAAATTGTCAACTGAGTTAGCAGTAGAATCACAGTACATTTTTTTTAAAGAAACAGTAAAGTTATTGTTATTTTAGCAGCAGTGCAAACCAGTGGGATGAAACTGGCAAAAGTGGTCCCTCTGATAGCAAAGTTCACAGTATATGTTTCATGGAAGGATTAAAAAAAATTCATGTAAACCCTCTCCCCAAAAGGAGAGCAGGAACATCTCGAGATTAGACCACTGCAACGTGCTCTACGTGGGGCTACCTTTGAGATTGATGCAGAAGCTTCAAATGGTGCAGAATGCGGCGGCCAGACTCCTTAGTGGGACGAGAAAACATCAGCATATTTCTCCCACTGTGGCTGCCTTGCATTGGCTGCCCATTCGTTTCCGCATTGATTTCAAAGTGTTAATGATTACATATAAAGCCCTAAAGGTTTAGGACCTCGATACCTAGCAGAACGCCTTCTCCCACCTAGATCCACTCCAATCACTCGCTATAGCCAGGAAAGACGGCTGAGGGGCCTAACACCGAGGGAGGCCCGGAAAGAAAGAACTTGGCAGTGGCCCCTCGACTTTGGAACAGTCTCCTGTCAGAGATCTGCCTGGCACCCTCGCTGGGTGTTTTTAAGAGCCAACTTAAGACCTGGCTCTTTAGGCAGGCCTTCCCTCCTGTCAATACTTGATTTTTAATTTTTTATTTTAATTTCTATCTATACTTCTTCCATCTTGAATGATATTAATATTACTGATTTAAATCGTTGTTTTTAACTGTTTTATGACATTCCTATTGTAAGCCGCCCAGAGTAGACCTGGTCTAAATGGGCGGGATATAAATTTAATAAATAAATAAATAAACATTTTTTTAAAAAAAGACTGGGAGTTGAATAAAATGTATCAGATATTTGCACAAAAAGATCGGATCTCGTATTTGGGATTAGCAATATCATTTGATCATTGAAGAAAATACTGGAATGATCAACAATGAAGATGAAAGAAATGGTAGGACTAATGCCTGTCTGGTCATGCCCTCAACTGAAGAAGATTATCACCTTCCAGATCAGATTTGCATCAGATCGTTATCTGTTTTGCAATGCCCATTTTGCATTTCAAACCTATGAGACCTGGCATACAGAAAGGATTGTGTTCGCCAGTTAAGTGCTTTTTCTGCTACTGCAGTAACAAATACTTGTTAAGGCATCTCACCAGTGAGCACGACAGTTCAGTAAATGATTTTCAGAAAAAGTGAAAATGAATAGTTCCTTAAACAAAATCCAAATCTTGATTTATACAAGTATCTCTTTGCCAACTGAGTTCATCTAACGTATCTTCTGTAGTACATTACAAAAAGGTAGTAATGAAATTTCAGCACTATAATCTAGCAGGTTGACAAAGCAAGTCTCTGTCAAAATCCATCTTCTTTTAAACTGTTCTCATTGTGATATCCACAATGTGAAGAGGATATGAATGACTGATGCCCTCCAGGTAAGTTTGCTTGTTTTAAAAACATATCAAAGCATCTCACTGCTACCAAACCTCTTTTCCAATAAATGTGTTAAGTCTTGTTTTATAGTCAAGGTAACTTCAGACATGGTGTTAGCAGTTGTTTGTTTTTGTATTTAAGCATCAGAGGAGAGCTGTTCGCTTTCCCTCATGACATCAAAGTCTGTCGGTTTTGCTCTAGGCGGCCTTTCCTCCAGAAAAGATGAGAATAGGCTGTGCCTCAGCAGCCCTTCAGAAGGCTTGGGCTTGTACAGGCCAGTCAACGCTGCAAAAATATTTCATTTTCTGATTTACTTTTGCTCTACTTATTGGCATCTTTTTCTTTGGAAAATTCTACCTCATTCCTTGGCACCTTCGAGGAGCAAGCCCTCTCCTCTCTCTGCTGCATCTCTCTCTCAATCTCTCTCCCACGGGCACAAACAGCCGCATTGCCAATGGGAGGGAATGGTGGGAGATGCTGTCCGACAGCATCCTCCAGGGGTGCGTATGGTGATGGGGGGGGGGGAGTGTGTGTAT
Source organism: Intellagama lesueurii (assembly GCA_037013535.1). Taxonomy (NCBI): domain Eukaryota; kingdom Metazoa; phylum Chordata; class Lepidosauria; order Squamata; family Agamidae; genus Intellagama; species Intellagama lesueurii. Next base: position 256,415,220 of record JBAJHW010000001.1, read on the forward strand.
TGGTCGCCCCTCAACAATGAAGCTATGCCCTCCTTCGCCGCTTAATTTCTCAGCAGAGAGAAGCACTCTCTTAGGACTTCGCAAGAGGTGCGTTGGAGGTGATCCTCGGAACTGAGCAGGGACTCCGAGGTCTTCAACGGCATCCCTTCTTCAGCGTCACTTTAAAAGCCATGCGGTGGGCGGGGGGGGGGGGCCTCAGGCGTGCTCAGGAGCCACGTCTGCCCTTGGATCTGGCACCTGGGCTTCCCAAGCCCACAGATGAAATCCAGATCTATAGGGATTGGGGGAAGGCACTCCCCCGAGCATGCCCCGTAGCACTCTCTGCCCCGCGACCTATCTGAACTTTAGGAAACGGGGCCTCTGCAGACCCCGCCTCTCCCCTCCTTTTTTGTTCTTTTTTTAAAAAAACCTCTTTCTCGCCCTTCCCCCCCCCCCCTTTCCCCGCCATCCTCGCGGGCGTCAAAGCGGAACTCTGCCGGCTTCTCCCACCACACCCTCCCTGCGGCGGCCGTGCCAGGTCGCGCCGCAGCTGCTGGTGCTGGAGGCGGAGGCGGGCACCGCTGAGGCGGGTGTGGCGGGCCGTGCAGTTCAGACAGCTGGCGCCTTCGCGGGAGCCGGCCCGAGCGGACTCTTTCCTCGCGCGAGCCGCCTGCGACTGAAAGGGAAGAAGGGGCTGCTCTGAGGCGGGCGGCCGGAGGAGCGCGAGTCGCCCGCGGATCCGTAAGTCGCGCGACCCCGCGTGGTGCTTTCGGACCCAAGAGACCGAGGCGCCCAAGGGTCGGTGCGGAGGGCGGGAAAAGTGGCGGGCGAATCCCAGGCGGCGACCGAGGCGCTTTTTTCGCCAGCCAGGTCCTGGAGACTTATTTAAAGCCGGGAAGGGGTCTGAGGGCTAGAAGGCGCCCCTGCGCTGCTCGCTGCGCGTCGGGAGGCGAGGCGCGAACGCCGCGGACCTGGAGGGGCCTGGGAGGCCCTCGCCGGAGACCGCGCGCACCTGCAGCCGGAGCCCGCCTTCCCTCCATCTCGGGCAAGCCCTTAAACTAGCCTCTGGTTTCGACAGCGGGGGCTGGACGGCGAGTCTCACGCCGTGCTTTTCTGGCGTGCCTCCCCGACGATGCCTCGGGAGTGGAGGCGTGGGATCTCCTATGTAGGAAGTTTACCGCGTCGCATTCTTGGTCGGCTGTGGAATGCGGCTGCTCCCGTCCTGGCCGTCCTTCGGTAACGCCGGCCTGGGTCGTTGCCAGATATCTCAGGAGTATTCGTTTAGCATCGATTGAGATGGGGAGGCGAGTTGTGCTTAAAGGAAAGCTAAATGCGTGTTTCTCAGTAAAAACAAAACAAAAGCAAACACGTTAGGGCTTACTGTAAACAGGTTGCATTTTGAGTTCTTGTTTGAATTTTTGTGTTGAAGAGAAACAGGTTGGTTCTTGGTCACACCTCAGCTAGAGGCTGACACAATCTCTAGCTAATAAAACACAGATTTATTAAAAGCATAACCTTTGTACCAACTGAAGATAGAAGTTTCCATCTAGAGGTGCCCTTTGCCTTACTACAGTGTGAGAGCTCTATTCCTGCTTAATAGTGTCGTCCTAGTTTTTCTATACAAAAAAGTAAGTTCTCACAAATTCATCTTACTCACAAGAAGGTAGAGGATTGTGCCGTAAGGCAGGAAGGTAACTTAAAACGTCGTAGTGATTGAAATAAATGGGATGTTTAGTATGTAGTTCTCTGTCTTCTTACATATGTGTAAGAACTTGGACTTTTTTTCTAGGTAGACAAGTATAGGACTGTGCAGTTATGAAACTCACTTCTGGAAGTATCAAAGTGCTTCGTTCACTAGACTGAAGTTGTGAAGATTTCAAAAATGTTTGTGCAACTGAGACTGACATCATAATGACGGAACGGGAAATCACACATCTGATAAAAGAAGATGCTTACAAGTGTAAAGACACCTTGTCCAAATAATGTTCAGTGATGAGCTCAATTTCAGTTTTCTATTTCTATGACTGAACAAATGGTTGGCAATAGAAATATATGTTTGTAAAATACCATTGCTGTGTATTCTAACTTTCTTCCTTTTCTTTGAATTTATTTGTTTGTTTAGTCCAAAGCTCGCACTCCAGAGTCTTCAAAAGAAGAAAAGAAGAAACCCGTTTTGGGGAAGTTTGGAAATTTTTTTACAACTGGAAGAAGAAAAACCCCAAAAAATACATTAGAAGATTCTTTAAGGCAATGTATTAAAAGTGAAGAGCCAGCATTGTCATTTCACAAAGATTTAGCTCCATTGGCATCCTTAGATATTGAAGAGGACCTGTCTAAAAGTGAGGAATCTCTTGCTGACCAATCCTATAATCCAGACCAGTCAAGGACACAGAATACAATTGAAGACCCAGGAGAATATATTTACAATAAGGATCTAACACACTTGTATAACGACATTGTGTCAGAATGGAACACTAAGAGAGTTTCTTCTGACAGTGAATGGTCCCCAGATTGGCACAGTAGTAATGAGACAATAAAAAATACATTATTTGATAGTAACCTGACACTGCAGACACTGGAAACAGAGAGTGATCTTAATGATACAAGTAATACCACAACTCCAGATTTCTTTAAAAGCTTGACTAATATATCTAGTGAAGACCTAGAACATGACATACTAAATCATAAGCAGCTAGTGGATCTGCATACAGCTGCAGAATTGGATTATGTGGCGTCAAAAGACCAGCCGTCTAATTTGGAATCTAAGCCGCCTGGTCCTATCTATCCTTCCAGAGTGTTGACAGTGGATATCTTTCTTCGCAGAGCTGAACAACGAAATTCAGAAGGAACAGTGAAGGATATATTGGACGAAGGCCATAGTAGCAGCAACACAATGGAAAAAAAGTCTGTAGTAAGGAGATCTGGAAAGAGGAGAAAATCTCAGTCTTCCGGTGATGTGCCAAACGGGGATAGAAATATGACAGAGAATGCTGCAAAAGAAGAACCTGTTTTGGATGGGGTTTTGTCAGATACAGGAGTAGAAAAAACAAACATCTCTGAAAGAAAAGCCAAGGCTTCTCAGCAGATTAATTCTCCCACGTCTAATCATGACATAAGAGCTGGAGCTGGGAGTAGTCACAGAGGGCTGACTAAAACAGAGTCAGAGAAATGCAAACAACAGGTCTCTGGCTCATCCCCATACAGGAGGAAATCCTTAAGAAAGAATATGACCGACACAGGTCCCCTTTCACCCACAGGCCCAAAAAGTCAAGGGAAAGAGTCTTCCACCAAAAGACAAAGCGAAGGGTCAACGGATGGTAATTCAGTGTCAAAATACAGTTCAGTGGATAAGTCATCCTCCGGTGAAAGGACTGTAGAGGCTTCTAAAGTTTTTTCCACGGACCTGGTAGTCAATAGCACATTGCCACTTTCTGAAGAGAGTACAGACTCTAAAGTATCACATTTTGTCCACACCTTGGATGATAGTGTTTTATTGCACACGGATGGGCATAAAAAGGGTGAGATGAGGACAATAAATGAAAAGCAACGTTTCTCTGGTTTGGACGGTGACAAGGAGAGAAGTGTTTGCTTTGATGATTCGAGAACTGTCACAACAAAATTCAGCCTGTAAGTAGTTTTTATCTTTTATATTAGACTGTTTTCTTGCAGTGAAATGTTTATTAAGTTCCACTGTTGGCATGAACTGTAACTGCTAAATATTTATCCCAGTGTGTGGATCATAAGTGATACGTATGAGACATTTTCATAGAAACTTCTGGACTTGTTACTGCTGCAGATAATGCTTTAAGCAATTGATGACAATTGGAATTGTTAACTTGTTAACCTTCATTATGAAACAACGTAGCACTAAATCGTATAGAATATTCTCCATATTCTTGATAAACTTCCCTCTTGCTTGAAGAGAATTGTCATCAGCAGTAGAGGAGAGGAGAGGGAACACAATAGCTAAAATCCTGTTGTGCAGTTAGACAAAAAGTGTAACATTTGGAAGCAAATTGCTGTAAGTTAAGAATTGTCCATAAGCATTATCGATTGCACGTTGAATCATGCAACTCAATATGCAATAATTAAAGTCTACAGAGATGGCAATTCACATCAAAAAGTTACAATTTCTGCATAACTCCACAACAGGATTTCAGCCATTTTAAAAAAATTTCACTCTTAATACAAGTGCTCTCAATTACAATTTATTTGAAAAAAAAAACACCTCTCCTCTATAATCATTGTAATAAGTAGCTTTCAGAAAGCCAAGCTACATATTAGAAGGAGATCCATATCTGTTTCTGTCTGTGATTGCATTTTGTTTTTCTATTTTGCTTTGTAAAAATAGAAAACAACTTACAAAGGCTTCATTTGGGGGCCAAGGAAAGAAAAGTTGAGAAGGGACACTTATCCTATCCCTACCTGCCATTTTCCCCTTAAGCTGCTTTCTATGAAGTGGAAAAATACAGGCAAAAGAAGCTTATAAGGGTTGATTTTCAGAGGAAAGGCACCTGGCAGAAAAGATGCCAGGAGGGTACTACACTGTTCCTAATTGCAGTTTTCAGATATATTTTTTTAAATAAATAAAACCAAAACAATATCAGGAAAAAGTTACACAAGACTCAAGTGCAAAGCGACAACTTGGACAAGTTGTTAGAACTACAACTCCCAGAATTCTGCCTGTTTATGGGGATTCTGGGAGTTGCAGTGCAAAAAAGGACCTTTTGCAAGCTCTGCATTAAACATAATGAGCCCTTCAGCCTTTAATGAAAGTAGTGGGGATTATACAGTAATTTACTACCATCAGATCTGGCTGGCAACAGCCCAATTCCAGACAATCCCAATCCTGCTACAGGAGATCCTTGAACAAGAGATATAGTTGGCTTTGAACTGTACTGGTTAGCTAAATATATGAGAAGAGAGTACTAGACTCCCCTCTCTCTACTATAGCTTGGCAAAGTGGATAACTGCCTTTATTGTGTGGGAGGCCCTTCATGTAATTCTAAACATGGAGGAAATCAGACCTCACAATTGCATTTAGGAGGTTCTCTACTTCAGGCTCATCATTTCTCATTGTAAGCAAAGTAACAATGGAGGAGGCATGGCTAGCACACTTCCCTCTTTGTGTGTTTAGTTAAATGTAAAAGAAAATGCCAGAATAGGAGTAAATTTCTGTGATTTCCTGTCATTGTATCATTATTGAAAGTGAAAGTCCCTTTCTTGGTAAGCAGATCCTGTCACTTTTGAGACAGTTTCTTTCAATATCCTAGGCAAGTGGGATATTGTCAACCAGGGCTTGATCAGTTCTAGATGTAAAAAGCAACAACACTCAATGATAGCAGAAACCAACAGCAGGAGAAGAATAATGGCACTAATTGTTCATCAACAAGAGCATTCTCACATGGCATGAAGGACTGTGTAACACAGACCACACAAAGGGGAAAACATGGATCTTACACTAGCCCATCACCAAACCCAAGCTCATCACTGATTCCCTTGAAGTTCCTAATAGGAGTTTGCTGTTGATTTGGGGGGGGGGGGGGGTTGGGATTCTAACTCCAAGAATTATCTGGAAGTTTCAGGCCACAAACACATTCCTGCAGACATCTTCATTTAATTCGCCAGGAACATGGCTTCCTTGTAGGCTTTCATTTCCTGCTGCAATGTTTCCAGGGGGTGGTAGTCTCATTGGCTTTTATGCTCTATAGAGTGCAGCTCCTGGAAAACCTGCCCAGAAGGAGGCTTCAGCCTTGTCCAGGTAAATGAAATGAAGGTCTGTGCAGTTATTTGTTTGTCCGCTGGAACTCCCAGAATTCTGCCTAAGGAATTCATGGAGAGGGGAGATATGATAGCACTTTTCAAATACAGTGGTGCCTCGCTAGACGATTGCCTTGCAGGACGAGGAAATCGTTAGACGATGGCTTTTTGCGATCGCCAATACGCTTTGCAAAACGATGGTCTCCTATGGGGGATTTTCGCTAGATGACGAGGTTTCCCCATTGGAATGCACCGACTAGTGGTCAAAAGCTGTCAGTGCATTCCAACGGGGACCCGCGCTCGCTAGACGAGGTTTCCCTATGGGAGATTTTCGCAAGACGACGAGTTTTCCCTTGGAACGCATTGAAGAGATTTCAATGCATTCCAATGGGGAAACGTGCTTCGCTAGACGATGTTTTCGCAAGACAGCGATCTTCGCGGAATGGATTAACATCGTCTAGCGAGGCACCACTGTACTTGAAGGATTGTCATACAGAGGAGGGGCAGGATCTGTTCTCAATCATCCCTGAGTACAGGACATGCAATAATGGGCTCAAGTTACAGGAAGCCAGATTTTGGTTGAATATCAGGAAAAACTTTTTAACTGTTAGAGCAGTACAGCAATGGAATCAGTTACCTCAAGAAGTGGTAAGTGCTCCAGCACTGGAGGCATTCAAGAGAAATTTAAACAGCCTCCTGGCAGATATAATTTGATTTGTATCCCTGCACTGAGCAGAGGGTTGGACTCGATGGCCTTATGGGCCCCTTCCTACTTCATGATTCCATGATTCTGTGATCTCTGGGATTTGAAGTCCCCCCTGAAAAGGATGGCATACCTCTTTGCTGCCAAGGATACTATGATCCAGAATTGCTGAGGGCAGCCAGTAACAATGTGTTTTGCAAATATGTTTCCATGAACAGGGAAAAGTAGTAGTCTAAGTCTTCTTAATTTGCTCTTAAGTCTACTGAGGGTGTAGGTAGTTTACAAATATTTGCAGATGACTCTCAAAATCAAATAGGTAAGTTGTGCAGAAACAATAACTATGACAAAGAAATGGTTTTCAGGTCAAAGGGTGAGTTGTAAGTAGAATAAAATGTTTTTAAAAGATAAGTTTATAGAGGGTTTTTTTAAAAATCTGTGGAGTGCTATTTATCCCTTCTACCATCTTTGGCGGCAAAATAAGTAATTTACCGTATTTTTCGCTCCATAAGACACACCTGACCATAAGACGCACATATTGTCATCCATATTGTGCCCCTTAATTGATATGTGCCCCTTAATGTCACCAGCCAGTAATCCAGCCAGGAATTCCTCTGTATTATGGTATCTGTTACTTACGGTACCTGGACAAGTCTTCTCCCTTCCTCCGCGGTGCTCTCTCTCTTTCTCTCTCTGCTTCCCCCGGCGTCTGGCTGGTCACGTGATCCAGCTGTCCAGTAAGTGGCGCTGGTCCTACAGGGCTGCTACGGATGCCCTGTAGTGCCAGCGCTACTAATGAGAACAGAGCCTAGCCACATATGACAGCGACATGGGCTCTGGGGGGTCTGTAATTGCACCATTTTTTACAGTATTCGCTCCATAAGACGCACACACTTTTCCCCCTGCTTTTGGGGGGGGGGAAGTGCGTCTTATGGAGCGAAAAATACGGTATCCATTATTAAAACAGACAGAATGTTACTTTGGAGGGGGGCTCACTTTTTACCCTCTTTCTTCTTTTTTTACAAGAAGTAGAATAGTTTACAGGTTAAGCATCTGTTTATATGATGATTAATGATAGTGTGTACATTTGATCAGCAGGGTCACTTTGACTCCTGGCCACTTATGTAAGTGTGGAGTTGTTGTTTTTTCCAGTTGTCTCAGTCTTCCCAATAAGAATAAATGTCTCATTAGAAAAAAAAACCCTAATTAAGGCCACCCCCTCCCCCAAAGTGACTGAAGACTACCTGGAACATGTGAAGGTATAGCAGTTTTGTGAGTTCAGGGTGTGTTTGACCCACCTATTGATGAAATGTTAAACAAGGGCTTGAACCGGTTTTCATACAGCTTATTTTCTTCCACCCAAGAATAATGACACTTTCTCAGTCACCAGAGGCCTGTGTGAAGCTAGGTCATAGGGCTCGCAGCCACTAACCAGTCCTGATTATGTTGTTTCCAAAACACTCCTTGAATTCACTTTAATTTCATCTGTAGCTTATTTATGAGCCAAGACAAAATAAATTACTTTATGGGGGAATATAAAGTAGCAGAAGTCTTACCTGCAGTGAATCATTTTCTAAAATAACATTATGTTCGCAAGAAGATGTTTACTGGGTTAGTCATCACAGTGTAACCATTCCACGGAAGCTGTAATAAGGCCACCAAGTGTTACAAGGAAACACAAAAGCCTGTGATATCCAAGTATGATACAAAAATTTGAAAATCATTCAGTCACTTTGCCTTTGTCCAATATGCTGCTGTTAATTAACTTCCCTAGGTCTTGGAAGGTGATATTTTGATTTACAGTTATAAACACAGAAGTAATTATGATACTTCCTAATAAGTATAATTAGGACTGAAACCTTAGTTTAACATATGAAGGCTTCAAATACAGATATAATGAATTGGATGCTGGTGTCTGTCTTCTGTGAAGAGAAGGGCTCCTTCCATCCACAGAAGGTTTCTGAGCTAGTGGAGGATGATACTGGTTAAAGGGGAGAAGTGGCCTTCTCATTTACTTCCCCCTTTCCCTGCAACTGCCTTCCAGTGTCCAGCTGTTCAGATTATTATTATTATTTTTTGGAAGACACAAATGGCTGGAAGAGAAAAGGCAAATCTCCACACTTCTTGCCCTGCCCCACTCCAGTAGGAGAGTTCTGCTCCAGTGCTGGTGGAAGGGCTGGATGTGAGTTCTAAGTAGTAAATCCTATGAAATGAAGTGACATTTATGGGCAAGTAAATGCCTTTAGGTTTCTACTGTGAAGGTGAAATCCAACACACATTTAATTTTGGAGTAAGTCTTCCAAATAAGCAAAGGTTTGTGCCACACATTTGCAGCCCTAAACATGTCTACTTAAGACTACGCAAGTCCAATAAAAATAAATAGCACAAATAAACAGTAAGCATTATTAAGATTGGGCTTCAGGTCTTCCCTATTTTGAAACAAATCCAGTTGACAACAGTAGGATGGAGCTTCCATGTAATATGCCTAGCAGTGTTAGTCATTATTCATAAATTTAAAATCAGTAGAGCATTGACATCTGTGCTCAATTTTTAAATTACTTTCCTGTCACATCAGTTAGCACTGTTTCCAGGAGACTATGAATTACAACTGTAAGTATTGTATGTTGTATTGTATTTTTCTGGGAATCATAAATAGTTAAAGAGTTGTTGTTTATCCTTGCTCCATTTTAACAAAATGAGAACTTCAGCTTCAAAACTGGTCAGGGTTGGGTCTTTGGGGATAAGAAAGATTTTTCCCATCTAGAACAATATACTGTACCCTGCTCTTGTCATATGATTATAAATCCCTGAAAGAGATGTTTGTCAGTTTTATGTTCCATTTTTGTCTTAGAATTGGGAACTAAGACAGTTTACGATATAGTTATTAAAATACATTTTACGTTTCAACTGATTTTTCAGGAGGAATGTGACCAATCGAGCTTGAATCTATGTTCCCTGAGCTGCCTGGATTAAGCTTTGACTTGGTCATCCTCATATTATAGACTGGTGTAGAACCAAAACAGCTTCCTCAGATTTGGATTAAAAGGAGTCATAAAGTTGGATGTCACCCACAAATTGGTGGCACCAGACTCCAAAATTCCAGCCAACTTCTCCCTGCAGTTATATGTATATGTTAAAAATCCTGAGGGGCACCATAGGTGTCAAACAGGAGTTCCCCAACACCATCTTCTGAGACTGGCACTGTAAGATAGTGCCATCAAGGCCCATCCTAGATAAGGTAACTCAGAAGGATGCCATGGTTGATTGTACTGAAAATCAGTAGAGAGGTCCAGCAGAACTAATGGGCTGCTCCACTGCTCCAGCTAGTTACCAGAGCAATCAGGAAGCACTTCTCATATTAGACAAACACTAAAATGTTCACATAAAATTTTAAAATAATTTTTTAATAGCTTTGATGGACTACCTACATTTTCATTGACTTTGACTAGATGACTGTTGAAAAAAGCCTCATAAATAACTGTAATAGCATAGATGGTCTCCTCTGTTGGCAAGGTATCCCTCACTCAACCAGTTGTATATTCATTGTGAAATAAGTCACACAAAGGATAGCCTACCAAAAAAAGGGCGGAAGCACTTATTTCACAATGGCTATGTGATGGCTACCCTGCGGATGGAGGGGGACAACTTGTACCGTTCCTGCTTTGCATGCAAAAATTTTTCCAAGAGGATTCTGGCATTTATTAAGAGAATTATTTCTGGACACTGTAAAGGTTCCTTCTTATATGAGGAAGAAAAGTACCATATTCTTGGTTTCTTAAAGCACAAATGAAATTCCTGTCTTTCATATTCAAGTTGTATTTCCAACCATTCTTAAAGATGTGGGTTTAATTCACTTTAAGCCAAGTTGTCTAAAAGTTTGCCTGCGTTCTAATATTTTGTGTTCAGACATTTGGCTGAACTGTGCTGTGTTAACGATGATGTTATCACCCTGTGCCTTTGTTAAAACTGAAAAATCACTGCCATACTCAGTCTTCAAGATGTGAACTTCTACATCCATCCAAAAAAATTTGAATGGTAACTTTGGTTTCTACCCTTCGTCTTCATCCATGTAGAGATTAGTTCATGTCAAGAGACCAGAAGGACACATATTTCCATATCACTATTGATCCAGCCCTAGGCGTTTCCTCAAATTGTAGTATTTTTGTAGTAGCTTTCTTACATATTGAAAGAATAAATGTTTTAATGTAGATCTACAAGTGGTATCTGGTGGGGACCTCTTGTTCATGTCTCTAAGAAAAGTTCAGTCTTATCCTAGCTCTGATAGAGAACCCAGGTCTATAGGTCAAAAGGGGGGGGGGGAGCTCATCTCTTTCCCACAATATATATCCAGTGCATAGGAGTTCAGGTTGATGGAATGCCGCTGCATTTCTTTCCACTGACAGAGCTCGTACAATACAACAAACAGTTTGGTCTTTATTAGATGTGACTCTTAGGGTTTATGGTGACCACAACGGCAGCCACAACCATTTGCAGGACTTCACCTCAGCAGCAATAGTTATTGGCCCACTTTATTCTCCCTTGAGACTCAACTCTCAAGAGATTATTTGTCCCTAAAACGAATAACAATACACTCCTACGGTGGAAATATATGTAAGACACACATCGTGGGGTGCAGTTCCCCCCCCTTCTTATCATAGTTAAAACAGAGGGTTTGCTGACACCCTGGGAAAGGCAAAGTACTGAGGTTATACTGTCCATACCAAGTGGTCAAACAGACACACTACATTATCAACATGCTGGAACTGTTACCAGTATTTTTGTAGCTTGAAAACCAATTACAGGGAACAATGGTCCAGATAGTGACAGACCATACAACCACCATGTACTATATAAGCAAGCAGTGTGACCCACATTATGTCAGTGGCTATACATACAACAGGCATGATGAATATACTTGCAGCATGAATGGGAGTTGTCCAGTCTAGTATTTGTCATGCTGATGTGATAATGGAATCACCAAAGATAGATGTTTTTGCCACCCATCAAAACTCTCAAATGTCTTAGTTAGGTCGGACATCACCCATATTCTCTGAGAGATGCCTTCCTTTCTGATACTCACCAGGATTCTAGTCAAGATCTGGGCAATGCTAGTGTAGTCTTGATCACCCCATTGGTGGTCAAGGTAAACTTGGTTTGTGATCCTCTGCTTCTCTTATGCAGGACTTTCATAAAAGTTCAACAGTCCAAGCAGGTGGGGAGAGTTGTCCTGTGCTCCTCAGACTCACAGCACAGAGAATTTTACCATGCTAAATGTCTCTGCTAGACATGGGGGTATTTGTATATGAATATCCCCACACAGGTGGCGTTAACAAGGGTCCAGCCCCATGGGGCCAGACGGTCCACTCACCGATCCGCTGCGGACGCGGACAGCACGATTCTACCAATGGCGCCGCAGCGCGCGATCCGCTCGCCACTGTTCGACCTTGCAGTGAGGCTTGTCCTCCTGCCAGGAGTAGCAAGTGGATCACGCGCTGCAGAGCCATTCGTAGAATTGCGCCGCCCGCGTCGGATCGGTGAGTGGACCGTCTGGCCCCATGGGGCTGGACCCTCGTTAACGCCACCTGTGCGGGGATATTTGTATTCGTATATGAATACCCCCATCTCTAGTCTCTGCTTAAATAACATAGTACAGGCAACTTGTATACCTTCTATGCAGAAATGTTATGGGGGAAATGGACTTTTTCCAGTTTGCTTGGGATAGACAGAAACATTCTGTGCCTGCAATACGTTGACAGTATTGGAATCTTTATCTCTCCACAGCAGGGATTTAGCTGATTCTTATCAGGAATTAAGGGTTTATCATGAAGCAATAGTAGCATATCAACCAAAAGACCCATTGAGATTTTCCTTATTTACCCATCCCATGGTTAAGCTTTTCTTCCAATGCCTGGAACACTCAAAGCCTGTGGTTCCACAGTGGTTGCTCTTGATGGTTTTGTCTTAGTTAGTTCTTAAGTTCTTTTTTGATAGACTAATTTACTTTTTCTCATGGTAGCCTTTTTGGTGGCTATTATCTCTATGCAAAGAACATGAGAGGTATTTGCTTTGTGTATTGGCCTTCTCTGCTCAACTTTCCAAGAAGACAGTGTAGTTTGAAGACATGACATTTTATTTCTGCCCAAGGTGGTGTTGGAGTTCCAAATAGTCAGGATATTGTTGTAACTATATTTTTATTTATTTAATGATTTATTTGATTTATATACCGCCCATCTGGCAGCCAAGGCCACTCTGGGCGGTTTACAACAAATAACAAAAAACAACAGAGTAACAAAATAGCAAATAGTGACATTAATACATAGGGGTGAAAATCAAAAATCATAAAGTGAAGTGAGGATAAAATTATAATACAATGAATACAATTAAAAGGATAGAAGAAAATAAAATAAAACTACCTTCTTCCTGCCTGACACACCCCAGTTGGAATCGACCTTTCACTCTTTGGGTGTTAGAAGAACACTTTTCTTTGATGTTCATAGAACTTTCTGTAGGACCCAGTATATGTTCCTCAATCACTTAGTGTTTGTCTTAAGATTTCGCCAAATGATGTCATGTTTGGAAGAGTAGTTTTGAATTTTGAATAGAATATCCTTTTTTTTTTCCTTCTTTTTTTTTTTTTTTTTTTTTTTTGAATGTGCATCAACCCACCTCTGGTACATGAGGGGGTTAGTCACTCAGATATGCAAGTCAGACTGCCTACTTGTAACCGTAATTGTTTGAGTTGTCATCTGTGAACTCACATAACTTGCCCATCTCCTCTCTGATGCAATTAAAGCACTGGTTCCCAACATTTTTTGAGTTGCAAGCAGCTTTTATAATAGCCAAGTAACCTGCAGCCCCACCGGCCACATATGCATAAAAAGGCATTTTTAATGGGGCAAAGGCATCCCTTCTCAGAAAGTAGAGGCTTCTTTCTCCCCCAAAGGGTCTGTTTCTCATACATACACATACACGCTAATTTTAATATCCCACCCTAAAAAGTTAAGGAAGAAATTATTTAGCAAGGGCTACACATATAAGGGAGGGACGTGGTGGCGCTGTGGGTTAAACCGCAAAGCCTCTGGGCTGCAAGGTCGAAAGATCAGCAGTTCGAGTCCATGCAACGGAGTGAGCTCCTGTCGCTTGTCCCAGCTCCTGCCAACCTAGCAGTTCGAAAGCATGTAAAAATGTGAGTAGATAAATAGATACCACCATGGTGGGAGGTTAACGGCGTTCCGTGTCTAGTCACGCTGGTCACGTGACCATGGAAACTGTCTACAGACAAACGCTGACTCCATGGCTTGGAAACGGGGATGAGCACCGCCCCCTAGAGTCGGACACAACTGGACTAAATGTCAAGGGGAACCTTTACCTTTACCTTTACACATATAATGCAACGTGCGATCCCTCAGAAAACACTTTGTGACCACCCCCTTGGGGGTCATGACTCCAGGTTGGGAAACACTGAATTGAAGGGTGGGTGGAGAGGAAACTGAGGAATGCTTGTTGACGAGCACATATTAGGTAGCGGAGTGTGATTCCGACCAAGAGTACTGGAATGTTCCAGACCAGTCTCTGTACAGGTGCAAGACCCACATGTGTGAGTTTACAGATGGCCACTTGAAAAGCTACAGCTACAGATCAGCAACCTGTTCTTCCTTCTTCATGGGGTTTGGGAGAAATATTCTTAACCTCACACATGATGCATTTTTCCCAGCTACTGCTGTATGTCCTCTGAACCAGTTTGTTCAAATATGTTTTTTAAAAAGTTCTGTTATCTGAGATGAATTCATTCCTTAACCCAGGGGTCCCCAACCCCCGGTCCGTGGCCCGGTGCCGGTCCGTGGGCTTGCCAGAACTGGGCCGCGGAGATGGATCTCTGCCCCCCCACCCATTGGGTGTGTCGTGCTCATGCAGGGGCATGTCACACTTGCTCAGGGGCCGTGTCACACACACGGGGGGCATGTCATGCTCACGCAGGGGCGTGTCGCGCTCACGCACGGGGCATGTCACGCACACGGGGGCATGTCGCGCTCGCGCAGGGGTGTGTCATGCTTGCACAGGGGCGTGTTGAGCTCGCGCAGGAGCATGTCACGCTCACACAGGGTCGACACCCCCGCACACGGAGCCCGCCCCCCCCAACCGGTCCGCAGTCCCAAAAAGGTTGGGGACCGCTGCCTTAACCCCATCAGTGGTTTATTATGGGCCCCTGAAAAGTTTTGTCTCCTGTGGTAGAATCTTGGCTTGCAGTGAGCTGAGCATAATTAGTCAGAGCAGGTTGCTTAATGCCAAGTCATTTTAATTGTCAGAAAATAATTCTATACTTAATGAAATCACAAGTTAGAACTTGGGGTTTCTTTCATATTCAGCACTTCAGTATGTTCAGTATCTGTAACCTGATCATAGAACTAGCAGTAAATGAGCAACTGAAGTATGTCTTACCTAGAGTCTGATTGTTTTCTCATCCTGCTTGGTTATTGCCTTTGAGATCACAATTCATATTCTATTAATTATAAGAGAGAATGTCCTCGAAGGACTCCCATAATTGGGGAGTAAAGAACAGCTTAAGACAATATTTATTATTTTTATTTTACTTTCTTACTTACATACATATGTATAGAGTATGTTTATATTACATTTCTATTTTGTCTTCTGAGGAACTAAAGTTTAAATGTTCTCCCTCCAATTTTGTTCTCACAACACAGGATTTGAACCTGTGTCTCTACTGCCTTCTCACCGCTATACTGCTGCACTCTAACCCACTGTACTGCACTGGCATTACTGTATTTCATTCCTAAGATTCCAACCCAATGCAGTAGTTGCGAGTCTCAGCAATCTGTGACTACAACTTATGGTTCCATATAGAGCATTCAATGCTCTGTACATAAAAGCCTATTAAGTTGTTCCTCTTGTGGAATTACGTAAACGGGTGTGGGAGAAAGCAGTCAGCCCCACCCCCACACACATCAAGGGTCTCTTCTCTGGCAGTTTTCTCCAGCAGATTTCCTTTATTAAATGGCTCACTGAGTTGAAAGAGGTTTTACAGCTCATTTAGTTCATCCCTACTCCTGCTTAACGCAGTCTATGTAATGCAGCTTACAGAATTCCTCCCAGCTTGTTCTCCAGATTCTGCTTACATCCTTCCAGCAAAGGAAAACCTAGTGCCTCCCACATCTATTCTAAGGCTGAACAGCTATTAGTGTTAGGAAGATTTCCCTAGTGTTTAGCAAAAATCTGCTTCCCTGAAATTCTCACTCACTGATATTAGTTCTGCACTCAAGGGTATCCATTTCTGCTGCACAGTATTTCACATGTTCCCTTAGATTGTCTCTTCTTCAGCCTAAACATACCCCAGCTCTTTAAACTATTCCTTACAGGAGTCAATTTTCTGCCCCCTCACTAGCCTGATTGCTCTGCTCTAAAATGTAGTACCCAGAAAGTAGCATAGGCTGTGTGTTTACATAAGATTTATGTACCTTGAAGCTAATTGATTAGGTGCTAGAGCATGTGTCAGTAGTGTGTTTGCAGGCATGCAACCAAACTACACCTCAGTACTTTATCAGTTAGCTGCAATTAGCCACAGCAAGTTGTGCAACACTAATAGTAGTCTGTCCATAGTGTTTCTAATGCAGAACAAAGTAGAACTATTACATCCTGTGATGTGGACACTATGTTTCTGTTAAGACAGTCTAAGGTTGTACTTAGAGCAGTGGTCCCCAAACTTTTCTGAACCGTGGACTGGTTGGGGGGGGCAGGGTCTGTGCAGGGTGGCAGCCCCCCGCGCTCACAGGTGGGCGGGGTGCATGTTTGCGCATGGGCATGTAGGCGGGGGTGCTTGTGGGTGGGCGGGGGTGCTCGCAGGTGGGCGGGGTGCACAAGCGTGGATGGGCGGGGCGTGATCGTGGCACACCTGTGCGTGCATGTGGGCGTGCATGGGGGGAGTGCTTGGGGGGGGCGGGACATCTGTCTCCACAGCCCGGTCCTGCCAAGGCCATGGACCGGCACCAGGCCGTGGACCAGGAGATGGGGACCCCTGACTTGGAGAATAATTCAGTCTGTAATTCTGTATACACTAAGAATCAAACCAGACATTAGAGATAATGTGTATTTCCTATTATTAATTTGTTTTCCTCTCTTCAATGTGGCTTCATCAAAGAGAAATGCCTCAGCAATCAGATTTGCAAATTAAGCCCACATTTGCATTTCCTTGGAGCAGCACAAAATAGAAATTTCATAGTGAAATCCTACACATTTTTAGTTGGACATAAGTCCCACTGTATTCTATGGATTGGACAGAGTAAGTGTGCTTTGTTCAGCCTTAATTTGAGTAGTCACGCATAAAACTACACTTTAGATTATATGAAAAATATCGTGTTTTAAACTCTAGTTCTGATTTTATTTCTTTGTTTTTACAGTCCACCTAAACCAAAGAATATTGAAATAAACCTTAAAGCTTCCAAAAGCCTGGAAGATTTGGGAAATGGACAAGATTCATTAGACAAAGCAGTTAAAATTAACTTCAGTATTGCCAATAAAATATCTTTGTTTGAAAATAAGAATATTAATCAAAACTTGTCTGCTGAGGTCCCCGCTTCAAAAAAAACTCCTGTATCAAATACATTTGTTGGAAGAGCTAAACTCAAGTTTGGGAAACAGCACATTGAAAGTGAACAGACTAACAGAGTTACAAATAAAGCAAACAGCCGCCAAAAAGCATTGCAAAATGGCACAAAGGCAAAAGAAATATCTTCAGATGTAAAAATAAAGTCAGAGCGAAGGGCCCAGTCAAGTATTCTAATGAATGAGAAAGTTGGAAAAGCTGCTGAATCTGAATTTAATCAAAATGGTAAGGTAGATGACAATCAAGGGAATGTTTGCACTTCTGAAAACGATGGTGTAGAATTAGCCAAGGAAAATTTGCTACCGAAAACTCCATCTGTACAACAGAGGGAAGAAACTGAAACCTTCCAAAATAGAAGCAGAAGTATACAGGCTGGATCTATATCTCCTGAAAGTAGAGAAAATGATTCTTTAAACACAGGTATCTCTTCCCTAAGTAAAGATGAGAAACATCTCTTGGAATCTGATTTTGTGCCCAAAATATCAGAATCAGAGCATAGTGTGGCTTCACAGACTGAAAATGAAGAGAAAAGGATGGCAAATACTGTTCTGGAAAATACAGAGTTATTTGAACAAAATGTTGGTGGTCAGGAGGAAAGTCCTGGAGGTGTTTACAATGTTCCTGAAGCTGGCAGTGGTGAAGTCATTTGTGATTCCCCTTCAGACATGGCAACATTTACTGAAACACTTAAAAATACGTCCGCTTGTGTGCCTCAGAAAAAGAAAAAGGCCAAAGCTCCCAGATCTCCAGCTCCTCACTTTGCTATGCCTCCAATTCATGAAGACAATTTAGAAAAAATATTTGACCCCAATATATTTACCGTAGGATTGGGAGTAAAGAGAGATAAACCGCAAGATCTAGCCCCATCTCTTCAGCTGAAATTGCAGAGCTTAGAAACAGAGGCCAGAGTCAGGCCCAAACGAGCCTCTAACGAAAATAGCCTCATTCTTCAATCTCTGAAATTATCCAGTAGAGCTGATCCTATGGCTATCCAGGAAATGAGTGGGAAGGAGAGCAAAGACACTACAGATGGTGACGTTAAGAGGTCTCGACTTGAGAACAGTGCCATCTTCTCAAGCCTGCTGTCTAAAGAAAAAGTGTTTACACCATCTGTAACCTCTATAAACACAATCACAACTTCATTTGCCTCTGAGAAGGGTGTTGATTCATCAGGAATGCCTGCTTTAATATTTGATACGGCTCAGAAACCAGAGGTAACAAAAAAGATATATAACGTATTAAAGTCTTACTACTGTGTATTTGCTCAACTGTAATCAGCATTTATCTATCCATCTATCTGTCCATCCACCTGTCTATCCCATCCATCCATCCATCCATCTTACCTATCTTATCTATTTATCTTTTGTGTGTGTGTTGTTCAGTGTTTTTCAGGTTTCAAAGCTCCAAACTGTATGGAGAAATATTTACAAACAGATGATGCAAAAAAGGAAAGAATTCTACAAATGCCGAACTTTGGAAATCTTGACACCAACTTTTCCAGCTGGTTGAAACCAAACCTCTATGAACCAAATGGTTTCTTAGATGTTGAGGTGAGTTTAATGTAATGTGGCTACTTTTAGAAATCTGCAATGGTTTTGCATAGTTCCTTGTTCCTCTGCTTTCAGATTTGCATTTTTCCCCCATTTACTGAAATACATATTTTGAAATTAGAACAAAAAGTGGGTATGAGTGGAAATAGCAATTTGCATTCTTATAATTAGGTTTTATTCATGGTAAAAACATTTAGTAAATATTGTTAAAACACCACTACTTCCTCTCTTTAAAAACCACAGTACCAGCTTGTTTAGTAGGGCTGGGCCTTTCATGTTTTGAATGAAAGGGGGGAAAAACACAAGAAAAAGGCTTGCTCTCTGTCTCTCTCTCTCTCTCTTTTTTTTTTGGTCTTCATGTTCTTTCCTTGATTGCAGAAAATAAAACCCTCCAAAACATTAACAAAACAGAGGTATACAAAAGTTTTGTGTTACTTCATATTTTCCTCTTTCATTTAACATGTCTTTCACCCTTTTTCTGTCAGATGACCCTGAAAATTTTTCATCCAGTAGCATTATGAGAACTGCAATCATCTTTGTATAAATGCTTCATCCCTCTTTTGAGCAGAAGTAGTTATGTTTTCAGCATTTTGTCTTTTTATTCTGCTATTTCTAATGAGAAGAATGAATTAGCCAGCCTGATGCTATTTTATATGCTTTCATTTAATCTGTATTTCATATACCAGAAGGCAATCACTCCAAAAAGGTAAAGCTTGTAATAAAAAATAAAATTAAAAAAAGATATTTCAGCTACATTCAAAATCTAAGGAAAATAATTCATAGCTGTAAGCAATTATTCCATTGACAGTTCTAAAAAGAAAGTCATAAAAAACATGAATTGTAGGCCATGGTGCCTATTTTTTTTCTCCCTGAATTCTGTCTAAATGAGTCCTTTTTATATGATTTTTGTAGTTTACATCACCTGAGGTCTTGTCTATCTTTAATCTAATTCCCATCAAACAATGTTACTTTTGTTTACATTAAATTGCTGGCAAAACAATCTTCCTAACCAGTTTTCTAGTTATTCTGCTCCAAAAAAATAACATTTAATAACAACTCTTTTAATCTCATAGAACATATGATGTAACCAGGCAGCATCATTTTTATCCTGTCTACCTAATACCAGCAGTCTAAATAGAGAATAATTTCTCATCACCTAAGAAAGATTATGATCATGAAATAGAAAACATCACTTTTAATATAGTCCAAACAAACAGTTCATCTGACTGTGATGGTAAGATGGTATAATGAGAATATAAACATTTTTCATTTTCTCATCTATTTTCTGCGGAAGCAAATTAGCTAGGGAGACAATATGAGGAAGGAAAGATAACTATTTGCTATCCTTCGCATTTAGCAGCATAATCAAGTCACTGTTCACTTCCAAATTTCACCTTCAACATTTTCAAAACATTCGTAAATGCATTGTAGTAACTCCTCACTTCATTCTGTTATGAAACTCTGTTTACATTTCTTAAAAGACAGCAGTACTGATACTGTTCCTTATCTGGCTGAAGCAGCTAGAATTGGTAAACCTCTGCTTAGAGTCACAAGGTCATTCTTTTTCCTCCTCTGTCCTTCCTTTTTTTGCATTATTTTTCCTGCCACTTGCCAGTGGTCTGCCTGCTACAACCTAATGGAATCAAGGAAAAGAAGAGAAGGCATGTGGTGTTCCAGTAGTTCTGGTTGGGGTGATTGTAATCCCCCCCTTTTATTTGCTTGCTTTGGGATTTTCAGAGCTGGGGGCTGCATGTTTTATTTTTATTTTGCCCTCTCTTGTGCGGGGGAGGTGCTTTCCCTATTTTATTGATTTGTTTAAATTTTGTTATATGATTAATTGACTGTGTACTTATCCTGGTAAAGGTGTCTGGTGGGTTTTCTTAGAACTCTTTTGTTTGGTGGTGGTTATTGGTTGTGCTGTTGCCTGCTTTTGGGGTAGATTGACTTCTGCTTTCTTGTCTCTGGGTTGGGGTTCCCCCCCCCCCAGTTTTTACTGATTTTTTAGGTTCTTTTGGACTTCTGCCTGAAAACACAGCTGGGGAGAGATGAAATGAGTTTATCTGAAAGAAGTAGTTTCTTTCATGTAAAACAAAGGGACTGGTGCATGAAAAACATGAAAGCAAAAGGGATACCCTCTGAAAGAACTTGAAACAAAACAAATATAAAAATGTTAATCATAAATGTCCCAGCTATTTAGCACAAATATCACTGGATTATTTACTTTGAATGCCTTAATTTATCAGTGACAATAGAATTGTTTGCTTTAATCAATATTAAATTGAAATACTGTAGTTGCATTTGAATGTTTGTTCTTCTCAACTGTAAGGCCCCCAAACCTTCTGTGCAATAGTATCTTTTTCCACATGCTGCAACAAGTGCAATAGGAGGTATTTTTAACATTGGACTGTACTGATATAGCAAACATTCATGCCTTTATTGGCTAAAGTTCCAGTTCATCAGCTAATTCTTCCTTGAGGTTCCCTGTTCATTCTGCTAAGGTTGCAAAAGGATAAAAAATGATGGTTGTAATGAAAGCATGTGGAGTATGCTTATCTGTAGCTGAGATATAACTTAATTGCTAAATGCTGTACTTGGGCAACTGGAAAGTGTGGTCATTAGGATTTTAAAATATGCAGTGGTTGTTCCAGATTGTTTAGCCTTAAAGCAATGGTTCCCAACCTTGGATCCCCAGATGTTCTTGGTTTAAAACTCCCAGAACCCTTCACCACTAGCTATGCTGGACAAGGTTTCTGGCAGTTGTAGTCCAAGAACATCTGGGGACCCGAGATTGGGAACCACTGCCTTAAAGGGACTTATGGATGTTTTAATAATATAAAATATTATGAAATATGAATGTTAAAGTATTACAATGCACACCTTTCTTAAGTGATTGAATAGAATAAATCACATTTTCTACTTGATTTCTTACTGTTTCTTCCCTTTTTTTAAACAGGCATTTTCAGGAAACAGCCAGAGTAAAATTAATCCAAGACCTGGAAAGGTACAATATGCCTTTTCCTTAATGAATAACTCCCCTCCCCAAATTTCCTTATTAAATTAAAACAGGATGAAATGATTTATATTTTTTAAAATATACAGATTGTGATTTGCAATAAACCGGATCCTTCAGAAAGCAGTATTGAAGTTTTTCATGATGTGTTGGATTGCACTTCTTGGGTACTGTCACCTGTGATTTTAATTAAAATCATCCGAGGATGGTAAGAAAAGAAGACTTTTCCCCCCCTGCTGTTTTCTCTTGATTCTGACTTCAGCTACATAGCTCTCTATTCCCATTCTGTCTAAACATGCTTTGTTCGCTTATTGGTTGTATCCTTCCAAGTTTGGCCTGATGCCTGTTTTATAGCCTAACTTGATTGAACAAGCTTATTCTGAATTTCTTGAGACATGTTCTGACTGTTCCAGCAAGTATGATTCTTGATCTAATGTATGTAGAAACTTTATTGTTGACCTTGTTCATGTTTTCCTCTTTTCCTATGAATACTCTAGTAAAACCATCACCTGTAACCTTAAATATTTTCTCACATTTTACCTCATACTGCCTTATTTCTATTAAGATTATTACTCCTTTCTGTCTTGGATTATTCCTAATCTAACAGGAGTGCTAGATTAGGTATACTGAATGTTATGCATATTTTAAACATTTTCTGTAGCAGTGATTGAGCAGTATATATTGTTGAATTATCAGAACATTATCTGTTTCTCATGGCAGAATTCTTTCAGCTACCAAATCCCTGTTGAATCCAGACACATACAGGATGACATAAGCAATTATTAAATAACTTAAGAATTTCATATAGTCATAACAGTTTGCTGACCAAGGATAAAATTGATTTAAGTTTTAAAAGCCATGAATTATGATTATATTACTTTAAACTAGATTTTTTTTTTTTGCCAAAGCAAAGAACACAAATCCAATTGGTACAAATAAAACAAGCATGGTGCTTTGCCGTGCATAGATTATATCTACGATTTAAAAATTCTGTATTCATTTATAAAACTTCTCACCTTTCTACAGAGTACGATGCTATATAGTAATTACATCACAAAAATACAGGAGGGGGCAGAAAAATGTCTCTTTGATCTGTTTTGATTTACTTTCAGTGATTTGATTGCTAGAGAATGGTAACATAGTAGAATGTGACAGAAAACTTAATGTTCATCAAGCACTTCAGAAGTTAAGACAGTTGGTTATGTTCCACCATGGTAGTATGGTTCATCTGTGCTTTTTAGCCTTGTTTGATACAGTCCTCCTACTTGAAACTCAGAAGACCAGAATGGATGTTAATACTATTCAGATTTGCAAGTTAAACAGACGTTAATTGCATATTGTTGGCTGTGGTTTGCTCTTTATTATGCAATTATAGGCACACACCTTCTCATGTCCCACAAGCTGAAACTTCACATACAATTGTCCAATGGTGTGCTTCCTTCCAGTGCCCCAGCTCACAATATACTCATGCTTTTTGTGGGACCAGTTTGCATACTGGGTGCCTGGAGAACAGCAGGCCATTGAATAATGGTATAAGAGGGCCTGGTGGATTGGGAAATGGGTAAGGGGATTATAGTGCATTGAGCACAGCTACACATCTGGCTAGTGATGATGTGGACTGGAGCACAGGAGTGATAGACCATAGCCGTAATTATTGGAAACTAAACAAATTTAAAGATGTGTGGCTGGGCTGTGCACAGAATCCAAGGTACAGTTTTATTGAACTAATCTAAATTCTTCTTTTCCTTTCCTCTTTTCTAGTTCTGTCCTTCTTGGCTTGTGATTCCTTCTAGTTCTACGAGTATGGTCTTTCTTGACCTTTTCATTGCTCAGTTTCCTGCCTGTTTCGCTTTTGATGCAGCTTGGTTCCACACAGATGCCCTGTGCATTTGATTGCAACTGTCCATTTCTGGCACTTGATCTGATTCCTGCCTCATCTGATTTCACACTTTCTATGTTTTTTTAATTAGCTCAGGGCCTCTCTTTCCTGATAAACACTCTGACTCTGATATTTTGAAACTAAATCACTCTCCCTCAAGTCTTGGCTAGAATATGTTCTTAGTTATTTCTGTCCCACATGAAGGGGCAGATAATGAAGTATATTTATTAGAATGTAGGCCAGTCATCTTCTTCAACTATCCTCTTGCTCAGCCAGCTCACAGTAAGTTTTTTGTTTTGTTCTTTGTTGTTTTGGTGCATAAGAGTATGTAAAACAATAAACAAAAATGCTTGTTCTTTCTCTCCCAGACCTTTTTAGTTCAAAATTTCATCATAACAAAATCTAATAAAATGTTCATATATTAAGAATTATTATTTCTTTACTTCATAGCAGAGCAGTCTTTTGCCATTGCTGCCCTAGTATTTGAAAACATTGCATGTTAGTAACATGATATTATTCAATGTGGTGTAGTGCACAGAATGACAGACTAGGACTCAGGAGACCTGGGTTATGAATCCCCACTCAGCAATGAAAACTCACCAGGGTGGGGGTTTAATTGCTAAAACCACTCCTTAAATATGTCACTTATTTTGAAAGCCCTATCAGGGTTGCGATAATGCTTTTCTGACTTGATGGCATACAACACATACAACTTGACATTACTTGTTTAGTGTCCTCCCAACTAGAAATTATACATAGCTTACTTTCTTTTCCTGTGTTGCTAAGCAAGGGACTAATTGTACTTTGTTATAGCAGTGTATAAATTAATGGTGGAGATAAGTTATTATATATCCTTTTGTCTGAGGTGAGAGTTTCCAAACAGACAGTTTGAAAACCATGGCTATCATGTATTCCCTTAATTCTACTAAATATCCAGTTCTGCAGTTCTAAGATGATTATTATTAGTAGTAGTATCTCCCTTACATAGATAACCTTAGCACATTGAGAGTCACCTTTGGACTCAAAGATGTTGCCCTTCTATTTAGAGATATGAAGAAACATGCTGTGGTTTCTTAGGCCTTGATTTTGTTTCCCATAAATGTAGCACAGATATTTGAGCAAATTTTATAGAAATTCCTTTAACTGGAAATTTTATATTTATCTTTATCTAGCTAGTGGTTGCTCTTCACAAGAACTGTGGTATTTCTTAGAAATCATTAATTTAAGAGCTCTGGGTTCCCCCCCCCCCAATTTCTCTAATAAATTAAATGTTTCAAACAAAATAATAATAATAATAACTATGTGTCATCAGGTTCAGTTCCAACGTATAGCAACATGCCACCCTTCTAAGGTTATCTAGGTATATTATAATACTCAAAAATAGTTTACCAGTCCCTCCTTCTGGTGACATTCTGGGAACATACAGCAGAGATGGCAGGGCAGGTAATCCCATCAGCCACACACACTGGGTGATTTCAGGTAGCCCCTGTCCCAGGAAGCACTGTGGTAATTCAGATTCCCCACATCTTGCTCTGCAGCCAAGTGTTCCCACCCTCCCAACTATAAATATATGAACCATACAGAAATTTTAAAATACCAGTTCAGTTTTTTTGTTTTTTGTCTGTGCTTTATTTCTAGTTGGATTCTGTATGAAAAGCCAAACTTTGAAGGGCCTTCAATCCCTCTGGAAGAAGGAGAACTGGAGCTCACAAACCTTTGGGGAGAACAGCCATCTGACAGCCAAGATGATTGTGGATCTTCAGAACCTGCAATGATTGGTTCAATCAGACATGTAGTTAAGGCAAGCAAAGACTTGACTGTTGCAGCTTGAATTTGGTAGATCATATTGGTTCCCCATTCTTGTTAATTTCTTCTGTTTTTAAAGTGCTATGGAATTATACATTGATCTGTATAACAGTGGCCAAAATCCTGTTGCTTAACACTACTGTAGTAGTGTGATAGCCGCCTTGGGTACTTTTAAGGAGAAGGGTGGGATAAAAATATTGTAAATAAATAAATAAATTCAAATGGGCCTACTCTTACTACAGCTTATTTTAGCATAGCAAATCAGAGTTAAGAGTAGGCTCATTGGAATCAATGGAACTTATGGAGGAGTTGACTCCCTAAATTCCCATGAATTCAATGGGCCTACTGTTGTGCAATTTACTATGTTAAGCAACAGGATTTTGACCTCTGTGTCATATTATCTAAAAATATTGTAGCATTTTGCTGGAATTTTTCCCCACTGCATTGATGATGTTTTAGTTTGTCTAGTGTCATCACAAATAATCGTTTTTCTATTATTTTCCTTGGTCAAATACATAACAGCGTACACATATGATATGTGAATAGCTTACCACTTTCATAGGCAATGCATGAAGATGGATATTATGTTACACAAGTGCCTATTGGTAACATTTTGGTAAAATAGTTGGAACTATTTTGCCATGGTTTCATCCCATGACTGACTGTCCAAAAATCTAGCAGCATGTGGGTAGTGCCAGTTGCATAGGTCCTTCCCACAAAGGACCAGGGAGGATGTCAGGTGGAACATCCCCACCACATGCTGCTGGGCTTCTCAACATAACACCAATATAAATAAATCAGTGGTTAAGTCCTTCATGTTTCTTAGGTATAGCGATAAGAGAGTACCACAATTACCTTTTTATTTCAGATAGAACAAACAGAGAAGGAAGTTGAGAAGGGCATACTGAGGGAGTGACCACTTCCTTCCTTCTACCTTATATGTGCTGCCACCAGAATGACAGCCATCACCAAACCCCTACACTGAGTTGAGGTTGCCATTTAAATTATAAACAGAGACTCCTTCCCCTAGAGTATCCCTTTACGAAGCCAGGGAAACAGCCAGTGTTCCCTTTCTGCTGCTGCTCAAAAACTATGACAGTGAAAGTCTTTTTTTTAAAAAACGAGAACACTTTTGGTAAAATATACATAACCTATAAGGTGATGCAGTCTTCACTATGTGTCTCAGAGGTGTGCATAGTATAATATCTTGGTATTGCTACTTTTATAAATAATAACTTTTGTTTAAAAACTAAAATATTTTGTTTAGAAAATATAAAAGAAGAAAAGTTTCAGAGTTACAATGTGTCAAATATTTTCCATCAGAACGCCATAAGCTTTCATGGCAGATTGAGAAAACAGAGAGAAAGATCACTGATCTTCAGGCTTATTTTGAAGTATAGTTACAGATTTCTGCAAATGAATACTTTGTTTACATGCCACACAATACATATCAAATTCAGAGATGGCAAAGGGGATCTCTTTCCATCTTTAGAATAGAACGTTCCTTGTATATCCAAGTAGGAAAACATATTGTTAGATAATACTGTATCTTGGGATATTGGGTCTAATGTATGATTAATGGTATTACGCCTATTTGACTATTAGTCTAATTTACAATAAAGCTACTTCATATGTTAATTTTCATTGTATAATTTTGCCAGGATTACAGACTATGCCGAATTGACCTGTTTTCAGAACCTGAAGGTTTAGGTGTTGTGAATTCATATTTTGATGACATTGAAGAAACACGATTTGTGTCTGCACAGAAAACTTGTTCAATCCAAGTACACTGGGGAATGTAAGTGTATGGTTTTGTGAAGATTTTCTTTTAAAGACTTTTATTTGTTGAATGCCCAGGTGGTCAGAGAGTTAGAGTAATGCATGGCATTAAACTTTTCTCCCCGCCCCTTAGAGAGCGATGATCTTTTAAAGTATGATTCATTACAACCCCTTAGGGTAAAATGTAATATATTTTGTATATCCTGGTTAATGTCTGGCAGAGATATTGTAACACATTCTTGGTTCTATTTGTTATTATTTTTATTTATTTATTTGTCCTGTTATTTGTTTTATTTATTTCTACTCAAGAGCAAGTCAGGTGTACATCTAATTAAACTGAGATTATTGGCTGCAAAAATTATGTGCCTTGAAATAATTTTTTTACTAATGTCAGCAGAATAATAGGGAAGTTTTCTCTTTGCTACACCACAGGGTGGTAGAGAGATTTTTCAAATTAATCATCAGTACATGTCTCAGCATTGTATTAGACTCACTGATACCTGTTAATTGAATGTGATAAATTGCCAAGATGCTCTTCAGAATGAGTGAGAACTTCAGAACAGTGTGGGATTGGAGCCATTGTGGCATTACATTTGACCAACGAGGAATGTATGCTAAGAAGAGGGGACTAAGGTGCTTATCCCAGTGTTGTGCAGCAACCCACAAGATTTAGTTTAGACAGTTACTCAGCCATTCAGAATTCAGTCTAGTTTGGCTCTGCCTGATTCAAAGGCCACTTGATTCAACTATGATCTAAATAAGAATCTCCAGTTGGAAATCTGTGCCTCCCTTTCTTTCATTATCATTGCAAATTAATAAATAGCTACATTGTTCCTATAACTCAAGAATGATTCAAATCTGCAGATATAATAGTTCTGTATGAGGCAATTACTCCTGCAGAATTGCAGACAGATAAGAGCAAGATTGTTTGGCATCCCTTTGAGGGAATAGCTGACTCCGTATTTTATTTCTTGTCTAGCTGGATGAGGTTTGCAGGAGTAGCTGCTCCTTCTGGGTGAAATCAGCCAAATGTTATATAACTATTTGCTATTAGTTCTGACAGGGAAGCTCAACTTGATCTGAGTCCAGAAAGGCTGTATGCCTCATTCTTGGCCTAATTTTTTTGTCCGTTGTAGATCTGACTTAATTCTTATACTGGAAGGAGAAAATACAGATGTAACTACGTATTTCAATAATTGGAAGCTGATATCTATTTTCTTTTCTTTTCTTCCATGATAAGCTGGTAGACGAAAGTGAAGAATACACAGAGTTCAGTATGCAACAATTATACAATTGTGTTAGGTGGCTTCATGACAGTAGTTAATGGAGTCAGTGATGGTTCAATTAATTTCTGTAACATAGTATAATTATAAAAGTGTGGGTGGAATAAACAGTCTATGGTCAAAAATAGTGGCACACCTTATTCCTCCTCTGTCAACATGTTGAATCAACAGTGAATATTAATATGGAAAATAAGCACACTACCACCATTTTATGAAATATTTGTATGCTTTGAAATTAGTATTGTTTTTTCATTAATAATCATTAGCCTTGACATAAGGTAAGTGATGGTGCACAGAGGAGAAAGCTAGTGGTCAAATCCTGTGACCAGTTGTATCCTTCTCTATGCATCAACTCACATGACTGGCATGTGGAAAGGGATACAACTGGTAATTTGTTAATTGGCAGCAATTTGCCACTGCAGAATGCCATTGCACTTATGCTAGCACAACTGACCAAGGATTCTGAACAGTCTTTTTATGTATGAATATACACGTACTTATCTGGGAACAATTCTTATTGACTCTGTACTCCTGAGTGAGTGTGTAGGATTGTACTAATAAATGTTAAAATCCAGGTTTCAAAAAGTTTTTCATTTACTTCTCTCACTCCTGGACCCCGCTTTCCTTTGCCAGTATCAGGCCGATATCAGGGAAATTTCCTGGATTTCTGAGATACGCAAGTAGACTTCCATGTACGCAGTGAGCTTTCCCCTTTCTCTCCATCCAACCGTATTTCAGGCCCTCCCAAGATCTGTTCCAAAGGGTATTCCAAACATCCAAAGCAATTTTTTTCAGGTGGATGTTTCTTATGGTTTGTTATGTGCTGTCAAGTTGCCTCCAGCTTATGATGACTCTAGGAATAAGCAGTCACCAAAATGTCCTGCCCTCAACAGCCCTGCTCAGCTCTTGTAGACTCAAGCTTTAGGCTTCCTTTAGGGAGTCAGTCCATCTGTATTGTCAATCGTGTCTGTTCTGTCAATGGACTGTTATCACTGGGTTACTCCTTGTCATTTCCTATCTAGGCTCAGACCAGGATAACACCTCCTTTGGATTTATTTAAATTAGAAGGAATTCCACTCTAAATTTCTTACTGTTTTCTATTTATAGATGGCTACTTTATGAAGAACCTGGTTTCCAAGGAACCCCTTTAATGCTGGAACCTGGACAATATCCCGGTCTATCATTTTGGGATAAAAAAGAAGCATATATTAGGTCCCTGAAACCCTTGAAAATGGTGAGACATGAAATATATACATTGAAGGCTGCAAGTGTGATATGATAGCTGTACTTTCACAATTCACTCTAAAGCTTTTGAGATTCTAAAGCACATTTGGATTCATATAATTTCTTCTGTTTCTTAACCTGCTTCCATTGTGATTTCCTATTTCAGTATTTAATATTTTTATGAAACTCTAAGGGAATTTAAAAGAAACATTTGTATTTTTATGCAGTAGGTTTGTC
The DNA here is from genome assembly GCA_037013535.1 of Intellagama lesueurii. Lineage (NCBI taxonomy): Eukaryota > Metazoa > Chordata > Lepidosauria > Squamata > Agamidae > Intellagama > Intellagama lesueurii. The sequence continues at coordinate 256,445,045 of JBAJHW010000001.1, forward strand.
ATTTTAACTTCAATACTTTATCAAATAAAGAATAGCTCTTGAATCAGGCTGTTAATTTCTTTAACAAAACCAAAGTTAACATTTGGGTTTGGGTGTTGGGTTTTGTTTCATTTCTCCCTTCATTTTTTGTAGGGTGCACGTAAAGTTGAATTTCCTGAAAGTCCCAAGGTAAAAATATTTCTATATCTGAATGTCCTATTTAACTAATATGAAACATGACAAGCATGTATCTCCCTAAATCCTATGAGTAATAATGCTGTTGCAGTCATTGCTACCTATCATGTGAATATTTTTGAATTTACAGACAATGCTGACCACATTTGTTAATTCCTTTGCCCTAAATATTTATATGACAAACTTGACTCCATAGAACCCTATCAGATGGCAGTGTTGCTTTTTAGAAAATAAAAATTATCCATGTTTCTATGAGTAGAACAAATATATAAATTAATTTACAAGATAAACATTATATCGTGTTAAGCCCTAGATATACCATGGTACAGTATTTATGGTTGGAAACAAGATTACAAACTTAAATTGGCTTTGCTGACCTAAGAGAATAGTTATAGGCAAAGCTGGCCCCAGCATCACATCATCCATCAACTTACTAGGTTGCCTTTATGCTGGTTCTTGCTTTCTCTTAGCATCAGCTGCCAATCTGCTTTGTTTCTAAGTAACACTAAAACAAAGTGTGTGGTGGTGTTTTGACTCCCCTGGAAAACTGCAGACATAAATGTTCACTGTTATCTTTGTTTTGCTAAAGATTATCGTTTATGAGAAGCCATTCTTTGAGGGGAAGCACATAGAACTTGATTCAGAATTAGTAGCTCTTGCTGAAGAAGGAAATGAAAAAGAAGAATCAACAGAGATGGAAATGGGACCGCTTACATCAATAGGATCCATAAAAGTGAAAGGAGGAATGTAAGTATCAAGAATATACACGGGCATTTTTATCTGACAGCTACTGTAGTATGGTCACTGTAAGATATAGTGGCAAGAGTCCTTCTGGGGTTTTACTCCAGGGTAAGTGAAATAGTATGAGTTGCAGAAGCAAATCACAATTAATTATCATGGTGTTATTTCCATGTCTGGTTCCATGCTTGGTCACATAGACGGTACACAACCAAGCATGCTGCTGGAACATCATTAATTAGCTGCAAGGTGTCTGTTCATAGCATATACCTCTCATAGAGGATCATAATTTGTCCAGAGTCCCTGAGTTATGTGTGCACAAGCTGAACAAAAAGCCAAATAAAAATAAAGACTTCTTATCATGTAGCAGGGAACATAAATAGCATATGCAGGGTAGAAGCCAGACACAGCCATTCTTAGAGTAGAGCAACCGAGATCCATGAGGCTAAAATAAGTGACAACTAAAATCTTACTGTTAGTGGGTCTGTTCCATGTGTGACTTAGTGTGAGTCCAGCGCATAATATGCTCTTTTCCATATTTTCCTCCTATTTTCCATAATGTGTGGAGCATTCCTAACACTTCTATGTGTTGAGCTTTTTTGATAATTATTGGTGCCCCAGTAAATGTTTATTCCACATGAATACTGTGGAAACAAGAGATCTGTTAAAGAAGCCTATTGAAAACTAGACTTCTTTCAGGTAAATTTGTATAACCTAAGTAAATATTAAGGCCGTAGAATGAATGGCCCTTGTTATTAAACATGCTATTTGACTTTTAGAAGGTATATAGATTAGGAAATGCCTATTTGCGTTGCTGCTAATAGCATAAAATTCTGTGTTTACTTAGCTGGATTTTATGGGACTTGCTTCTGAGTTGATATGTACAGCATTCCATTGTTCAGTTTCCCACTTTCAAGGTGTACAATGTTGGGTAAAATGTAACGGTGTTAGGCACTTTTAATTCCATTTATTTCAACAGGCAAATTAGGTAATCAGTGTGTAATCTCCCCCATTGCAGTCCTGGGTCATATTCCTTACATTCCTTAATTTGTTGTGAAAACTTATTTTAATTTTCATCCCCAGCCTCCCCCCACCCACCCCCCGATTTTAATTTTTGCTGCTGCTGCACTAAGGTAACAGGTTTGGTTCGTTCATTTTCCCTTTGTATTTGCATTTATAGATGGGTTGCCTATGAGAAGCCAGAGTTTGAAGGGCATCAGTATTTACTGGAAGAAGGAGAATATCAGGAATGGATGGACTGGGGTGGTTATGATGAGAAGGTGCGATCACTGAGGCCCATTCTAGGGGTGAGTTTAAGAATATGTAATATAATTACAGATTGAAGAAAGATGTGGTGTTTCGATTTTGCTCTTCATTACATTCCACTTTATATATGAACTCTTCACCCCTCAAAATTCAAAGTGGGAAAAAGAAGAGAAGAGATATTTTTCTTTCTTTATCTTCTTCACACCTTTCTATGCTTCCCCCACCTCTCAATTCTACTAAAATGAGCTGCCCATGGAAGCAGTCTATCTGTACGGTTGTGTGCATGCCTGTGGATATTCATGTGAGTGTATCGCTTGTTGGCCTAAATTGGAGGGGAAGAAGATTTGGAAGAGTTTTTCATGGGAAAGAATTTAGTCTGAAGAGGTCCTTTTAGGTGCCAGTTGGATCACTTAGGATCCTGTAAATCATGGAGGCAATTAGAAAATGGAGCACTCACGTTTGCAAGTGCTCCATGTCAACTTCCTCCTTTCTTCTGCCAGGGCTTATACAGACCTGATTCCAGATCTGTATAAGGAACCTGGGCCTTCTTAAAATAACATCTGCTTCCTCCATTTTTTTGTGAACTTCAGAGGTCCTTCTGATTTTTACTCCTTTCCCCCATACATAGTTCCTTCCCTTGTTTCGGTACCCACTGCATCTACATACAAGACATAATTTGTGAATAGGAGATGTGATGTTCTTCAGTTGCATTTTTGATGGCCTTGATGGTCTCTTATTTTGTTCTGCCCACAGAATTTTGCACAGCCTCACATGATAATGTATGCTGAAAAATACTTCGGGACTAAAGGGAGCAATATAGACGTGCTAGGAATCATTCCCAATTTAAAGGATACTGGCTATGGATTACGGACGCAATCCATTAACGTCTTAAGTGGAGTGTAAGTCAGATACCAAGCTTCATTTTCATTTTTATGGCATCAATTAGTAAATACAGAAGCATAAAGAACTAATCAGTGCCCCACAAGCAGGGTGGATGTTGTCTTTTAAAAATCCTGCTTCTGTACCTGCAGTGAATATGTTAATTTTGAGCACACTTACAAAAAGAAATAAAATTACATTAGTAGAGTTTTGATCCATGGCGCTCATGTAAAAAAAAGAAAAAATTGTTTTTTTACCTCAGTTAAGGATATATGTGTTGATAGGGTTTTATAACTTCCTTAGTGCTCTCTTCCTTTCTGTGACAAAAATACATGATGCCTTGCTGTGCCAGTTTGTGTGTGACTAATGAATATAAATGGTTACTTTTTTTGAGGACTGTGTCTGTTGTTCTATTACATGAGTAGTGAAATGTCAGAAAATTGAACTGACAGTTATTACACCTCAAACTTCTTTGTCCTAATTCAGCAAGTACAGTCTTTTTAGAAAACATGTTTCAGGGAGTGACTACACTGACAAATAAGGTGGGAAGTGCTCCAGGATTGGGATGGCCTGATTCATATGATTTTCCATTGACTTACATGAGGTGCAAGATAATAATATGAATTAGCCTGGAATTTTTCCCACCTAACCCGTACTACTTTTTTCCTCAGTTGCTAGGGCTTCTACTTTTTTCAAATTGAATGCATTTTCATCAGTTCAAACAATGTGATAGCTTGTGCTGATGTTGGCCGGGCAACCAGGTGGCTTTCCCAGCCTCCTAATTCAAGGTGGGGAGAGAGGAAACAAAGGGGCAATCACAAGGGGGTCAGTTCCCCTCAACCAGGTCCCTCTAATCTCAAAACCATTTCTTAAGAGTTTAGTGCATGCACAGGTGCATTAGGGCACCTGGAGACCAAAGAGGGGAAAAAGAGTGAGGAGGAATTTCTAATTGGCACCTTGCTAAGGTCACTGTTTGCAGCTCGTTACGGTACCTCTATGCAATTTGTTAAGGTAATTATGTAGCTGTGCCTACTGCAAATCTGGGTAGTCATAGCAGAGCTACCTTAACAAACTGCAAATAATGCAGACTGTCAATCCCCCTCGCTTGCCCACTAACTCCTGTGTGGTTGGTTAAAGTGAATTCGCTTGGGAAAGCCTGGCATCCCAGGTACCATTTCAGAGCAGATCCATTTGCATTTCTCCCACTGTGTGATCACACCCTCAGTTTAGATTTGAGCAGCATGTGTAAAACTAGAGCAAGAAAACAACTTGCATCCATCAGCTGTGTGTAAATTCTGAGAGCAAAACGATTTGCGGAATTCATAGGGTATGATCTAGCCTATGTTAGCTGTACTTCAGTGGAACTCAATAAAGGAACCTGTGACCGGGAGTTTGCAAGAGCTAAACAGGGCTAATAATAGCAAGATTTTTTAGAGCTCGTGAATTCATAAACTTACTATAGGTTAGAAGCAACATGATGGCACATATAGATGTAAACTATAAACATGTATTTTTATCCACTTGCTACTACTTATGCAGATGTTCTTCATGCACAGAATAAACTCTCTTCCATTTTTATATGTTGCACGTGTACAGAATGTACACAAGGCCTTTCTCTGGGTTTCTCACTATCTCAGATACCATGAGTGGATATGTGAGATATGACCTTTATATCTGTGGAACTACAATGTTAAATTAATTCCTGAAAGCCACTCACTCTTCCATAAATCCATAGTAGAGGGGCACGTTTTTGTAGTAGGATTAGCCTTTATATCTAGGCTATTTTGTGGACTTAGATTCGTAATTTTTTTTCTGTTGTGTTATTCTCTCTGAGGGGGTCTTTATACAGTGGACCCTCAACTTACGGAATTAATCCGTATTGGAACAGTGGCTGCAGGTCGAAAAGTCTGTAGGTCGAGGGTCCATTTCCCATAGGAATGCATTGAAAACCTATTAATCCGTTCTGGCAGAAGGAAAAAAATACCCCCCTCCAAAAAAATTAAAATAACAGCAACAGTGGAGCAAGTCCCATGCTGGGACTGCAAAAAAAAAAAAAAAAAATCACCAAAAAACAAAACAACACAGAAACATACCCCCCAGCCCAAATCTACCCTCCAAAACCCACCCAGAACTTTTTAAAAAGGAAAAACAGCAGCACCTTACCAGTCTGAAGCCTCCTGCGCTTGCAAAGCCATGCTTACTCGCGAGTAGACCTGCACCTTTGGCGGCGCTTACTCGCGAGTAGACCTGCACCTTTGGCGGCGCTTACTCCCGAGTAGACCCGCACCTTCGGGTTCAAAGGTTCTCATCAGTTGAGAGAGCAGGAGCTCTCTCAACTGCGACACACCCTACACACAGTAATGGCCGACAGACCTACAGCACAAAGAAGCAGCCTCGGCGCCACCTATAGTTAGAAAGTTGAATTGCCCGCCTTTTTCCCCCTGCCTATTTCTGTTCTTATGTCGATTCTCCGGCCGGAAGTCGAAGTGAAATTTTCCGTCTGGAGAAGTCCGTAACTCGAAAAGTCCGTAAGTGGAGCCGTGCGTAAGTCGAGGGTCCACTGTATATAAATTGTAATACAAGTTAATAGAAAATCAGACATCCACCATGGTAGTTCTGTGAACTATCACTTCTGCTCTGGAAACATGCAACACATATCTGAATGAGAGCACTTTCAGTGAATTGTGATGAGAGCGAATTAAAGTCCAGCAACATCTGAAGAGCCATAAGTTGTTCACCCCTCCTCTGCCACCTGCTGGTTACTACTTTTCATGTTCCTGTCTACCTGCTTGTTGTATTCTCATAATTCTCATAATTTGTTATTGGAATGTTGATGGGCATACTATGAAAAAATGTATTTGTGACTGAACTGGATTTTGTATTTGTATATACAGGGCTGCCATATATGTTTCTTGATTTAGCAGTGTGTCTTTCAAAACGCTGTGAGGGCCATACCTCCAATGAGACCTGGTATTGAGCCATTTAGGACCTGTTTGCTTAAGACATTTTTCCTTGTTCCACAGCACTGTGTGTGGCTAACATAAGTCAAGAAATTTGCATACAAGCAATGACAAGGAGGAGGGGGAGGAAACTGTGTTGGCACCAAACTTTTAATTTTCCTGGAGACGTTTCTGTAGAATGCGGAATCAAACACTTATTTAGTTGTTAGCACAGTAGTTCTCAACACAGAATACTATAATCTCTGTTTTCATTATAAGTGACTATTATTACTAGCTGGATAGCTTACTGTTTGCAGAACTGAGATACTAACCAAACCAGATTTATTTTCAGACTTCCAAGTGTATGTGATGTTCATGTGTAAACATGTTCCATTGCTGACTAGACTTTGTGGTTCATACCTCTGTCACTTTGACTAAGCAGCTCACAGGGCAATTTGGGTGTGCTCATTAAAAATTTGCTCCAAATTACAAATTAACAGTGTGCTGCATGGATGGTTAAATATGAATCAGAATGAAATAAAATGATAAATATAAAATATGGGGCAACAGTGGGCAAAACATACAACGTTCTCATAACTACACATCTTTTTTTAAAAAGTCATGTTTCTAGCTGGAATATACGTGTTGAATTATACTTAAAGAATTGATTATATCTAGCCTTGTCTGGGACTGAAAAAGATAAATGATTGCCATTGAAAACAAGAATTAATATGTGGGTGAATTCATATACTGTATGTTTTTGAATGCATCCTTTTCCATGTTTAACATGAAAAGCAGATAGGACATATGTGGGCAACCAGTGGGCTTGTCCCTCCTCCCCAATACTCTTTTAATTCAGAAAGTCCCCTTGTGCCCCCTCACAGCATGTAGGGCAATTCTGCTGTATTTGGGGAAGCTTCCTTTCAGTACTCCCAAGACAGCCCATATCTGTAAACTAATTAAAATTTTAAAAATAACTACTAGGTGGAATAAAAGTGCTTTTTTTTTGCTTTTTCGCTTTTTTAAAGTTAAACCCATTTTTCAGTCAACCCTTGATTGCAACTAGAGATGGGGGTATTCGTATACGAATATCCCCCCACAGATGCAGATAACGAATGGCCGACCACTCGCCATTCTGCCACTGCCGCGGGCTCTGCACTCCCTTCCTATCGCTCCGGAGCTCATGATGGATTAGCCACTCTTCGACCTGGTAGAGAGGCTCGTCATTCCGCCTTCTGCCAGGAGTGGCTAATCCACTGTGAGCTCCAGAGCAATAGGAAGGGAGCGCGGAGCCCGCAGCAGTGGCAGAATGGTGAGTGGTCGGCCCAGGGGGCCAGACCCTCGTTATCTGCACCTGTGGAGGAATATTCGTATTCATATACAAATGCCCCCATCTCTAGTTGCAACCTTTACAATAAAAATTGGCCTCCTTGACATGACTCTCCCCTTCAGATCATCCCCCTTGCAAGTAGAGCTCTTGGACTGCCAGCAAGTTTTAAGAATGACCCTCAACCTCACTGGTTGCCCACATCTGTATTACACCATGTAAGACCGGAGATGTATGACCAAAATAACACTCCACAAAAGTAAATACTTGGTCTTTTATCTCAGAGTTATTTGCTAATACACCAGATTAAAGAAAACTAATTTATGTCCACAGTATTAAAGTCAGAATAATGGTGTCAGACAAAAAAAAACCCTTAAGTATAAATCAATGACATTCTTCATCATTTTTTTACATATTTCTGTCTTTACATTGCTATTGTGATACTAATGTTTGTTACTGTGCAATATCCAGAGTCTCACATTATGAAATTCTAGCATGAGGAGCTTGTAAAACCCTAGTAAAATAAGATTCTCTTATTTTCCAGGTGGGTGGCTTATGAAAATCCTGATTTTACAGGAGAGCAGTACATTCTTGATAAAGGGATGTACCCCAGCTGTGAGGCTTGGGGAGCTCTGAGTTGTAAGATATCGTCAGTTCAACCCGTAATTTTGGTAAATAGATTTTCAAAAAACTTTTATTTACTATTACAGATTATATTTTTTCCTCATATGTTTATTCTTTGACTAGTTAATTGGTATATCTTTGTATATTTCTAACATAATCTTTGTTTCTTTTTTCCCTTTGTTTTTCATGCATTTTAGGACAGTGCAAGTGATCATACAGGGAAATGTAAGGTAAAATTCCAAATATCTTGGGAATCAAATATAGAGTGGAAGCTGAATGAATAATACAGTAGACTTTGGGATAGGGAATATGTGCTTTTCTGTACGTTGTTGGGTTGCAATTCTAATTAGCACAGCCAATAGTGATTCTAATTAGCAAAGCCAATGAGTCGCACTCTAGCCTAGAGAAGAGATAGGAGAGAGAGGTAAAAGCGCTTGTAGTTCACACAACTGACAGAAAAGTAACTACAAAAAGGGGGAATATACATCTGAAACCTCGTCAGGGTTTTCCAGAGAAATGTGAAATGGGTACATTTAAATTTTTGACCACCAAATCTAAGACCACATGTATTTCTAGAAGGTGTTCAGGCTTGGACTTTAGCAAAGATCTATAAGAATAATGCCCCTTCAAAAAGAATTTCCAGATTCAGGTCACCTTTGTGGTTGCGTCTCTGTATGATATTGTGATACCAACTTGGTCTACACATGGAATGGTCATAGACATTGTTTTAGTTTAACCTAAGGATACTGTAATTCAATCAGCACAAATTATAGCAGCAGAGGCAGTATGTGTCTAAAACTGGCTTCTTAATTGCCTCATTTCACTGCTGAAATTTACACTGATAGGAATCGCACCAGTATAAATTTATATTAGGTTTATGGCAGTATGTTTATAATTATATAATTTTGGAAAGTGGGCAAAATCCTTCCGTGTGCTGTAAGTCAAACAGCATAAATCTCAGCAGCAACTAACTGCTAGTTATGAAATTGTGCCTTGTATTTATCATAACATGCCAAATCACATGATTGATGCACAACAAGGAATACAAGTTTGGACTCCTTAACTAGCAACAATTCACTAGTGCAGATGATACTGTGACTTACACTGACTGGATTTTGACTAGCATTTGTATGGATCACAATACTGCTGGGGAAAACTGCATACATAAGCACAATCACACAGATTGTTTTCCTTTTTGCTCACAGTCTGTCATGTGGCAAAGGTTTGCCACCATTTATTCTACCAGTGGATGAGAGGGATTTAGTTACACACTTCATAGGGCAATTGAATTATGTCCTTGGTCAAGTGTGTTTAGAATCAATTTGATGGCTGAGTGTATACTCTTCAGTTACATGTAGAATTTGCTTTATCTTTAAAGGTCCAATTATTTTCAGAACCAGACTTTCAGGGTGACAGTCAAATATTCGAGAAAGACATTTCTCAAATTGATGACACATTTCTTGTCAAGTCTTCAAAAGTGTTATCTGGCAGGTGAGTACAAAGCTGTATCGCTGAACTTTAGCCAAGAAGATGACTACTAATGGGAGCAAGCTTCTGAGTGTAGAACAAATATGGATCATCTGGCCTCCACTTTGTTGGCTGGATGGATTTTCTGAGTGCAGCCTATGTACTCACTGGGGTCTGTGGTTGTTGTATGCCACAATAATTGAAGCACAATGTCCTTTTTTTTTAAAGCAAAATCTATCCTAAAAAGTAAGGGAATGACTGAGGTTGAAGATAAATCCCAAAAACAGTAGAAGTAGATTGCACATTCTCTACCTTAAGAATAAGTGTCTCAGAACGCAATGAATGTATGTTCAGATTACTTCCTCCGCACTCTATAATGTACACATATTTACTATGAACTAAATGTAAATGTAAAACGTAAAAAAGCTACATTTTATATATTTGTGTCAGCTGAAATCTTGTTGGCATAACTATGCCTCTGAAAGGGTGATCTTTGTAATTAAAAACTTCCTACCTCTGTCCTGCAGTTTTTCTTAATCCCATATAATGCCTTCCATTATTTGGATGGAAGGAGGAAATCTTTAATTACCAGAAATCACTCCTGCAGGATGACATTACTGCAGGGGAAGAGTTTCAGTCATTGTAGTCTTCTTTTTCCATACTGTGGCTCAAATGGCTTCTACTCACTGAAATGGATTATACAAGAGTCAGAAAAACTGTGGTGTAGAAGTTGGAAGTTTTTGATTAATGAAAATTGTGCCCTGTTCATGAAATAATCAACCTTCTTCAGGCAACAGGTTTTCAGCCTTTGTATTCTATTGATTGTTTTGAAAATGTTTTTTCTCTCATTAGCCGTCTTTAAGGAAATGGGAATTACTATACAAGGTCCAATCTATGCTACTTCTGACCAGCAATCTGTTTAGACTTTATTATACATTTTCATATTCTTCTTTTCTTGCAGTTGGATTGCATATGACAAAGAAAATTTTTCTGGTAATCAGTACGTGTTAGAAGAAGGAGCCTATCCTGATCTGCCTGCAATGGGTTGCCTACCCCATACATGCTTGAAGTCTTTGCAAGTTATAAATATTGTAAGTTTTTTTAAAAGGAATTATACAGCAATGTAAAGCAGAAACTTGACTTATTTCTGAGACAGTGTTAAAAGATACAAGGATGTAGGGTTGGGTGCAGAGGCAACCAAGGAGGTGGAACTGTTGTTGCACTGCAAATATGACCTTTAGCAGAAAGCAACTCCACAGATTTATGCTGAATATTTTTAGATACTGTTAAAGAAACCTTTCCTTCTAATCATGAATGGCAATTTTTAAAACTTTCAGTACTAGATAATCATCTTCATGATCATGAACCATGTAGTTACTCTGTGCTAAATTGGTATCAGTTCCATAGTGCTACAACACTACTGTATTACAGTCTCATTTGTTTGCAAAGCAATTTAAACTCCACATCAGCCTAGCTGTTTATTACAACAAGAAAGTGAATTAAAATGTCTGATTTTATTTTGGAGGGGTGATCTTTTGACCCTCTTAGAAAGGCAACTCTTGCAGTTTTCAAGGAAACCATAGTTCAATGGGATGAAAGCTAATGCAGTTTGTTGCTTCCCACTGTTCTGTCCTGCAGCACAATACAGAGTAAGGATACAGGAAGCATTACCAGTTGCCATCCCTGTGCAGAGACACAATCTTTCTTCTCCAGTGAGGTCAATGCCGTCACTAATGATGATATAGAACTGTACTTATTTGAATAATATTATGATGCCATCTTGATTACAGTGCAACTCCTAATTTAGACTGGCTAGGAAGGAAAAAGAAAGAGGTTCTGACTTGACGACTCAGAACACACCCACCCACACCAAAATGATATCTAATACGATAATGTATATTTAGGTTATTTCTATCACAATAATTGAAACTCCCAGCTGGCATTAAAGGGATGTGTTGTGGAAGCTTTATTCATTTTTTTTTGACTGTGCTTTCAGACAGCTCTCGTTGTTTCCACACAGCTCTAACGGGGCAGGGGTGGGGGAAGTTTCACATGACTGAGGACTGCTGACAGCTGCAACCTATGCTTTGTCCTTGTACTATGATGACACAAAGAGCAGGTTATGTAATGCTGATAACTTGTAATGGACATGGATTGTCCCTGAGGAAAAGTCATCTTCCATCCTACACAGTGCTATCATGGCAGCTGGGAGTGTTGGACACTTCTGCAACTCAGTACATATGTAATCACAACATAAGCATATCAGAATAAATTGTTTTCATTCTATGTATTCTCGAAGGACAGGATCCGAAGGTTGTTGTAGGTTTTTCAGGCTGTCTGGCTGTGTTCTTGAGGTTTTTCTTCCTAACGTTTCGCCAGTCTCCGTGGCTGGCATCTTCAGAGGACAGGAGTCAGAACTCTGTCTGTGTTCTAGTGCAGTTTGTGGGATAGTTGAGTATTTATTGCTGCGGGATCAGCTTTTTGTCCTTTTCAGGAGATTGGGTAATTATGGTGATCAGCATGTTTTTTGTTGTAGGTGTATTGCTGTGAGAAGGGGGGAGAGATGATCTGTCACTGTGATTAATGGGTGTCGTTAGCTTGTCTTTTGTGTGCAGTGATCACTAGTCCTTGTGGCTGGGTAGAGTTCGTTGACCTTTTGCAGGCTGTGTTTTCAGTGCTGGGAGCCAGGCTTTGTTGAGTTTTAGACTTTCTTCTTTTTTGTTGAAGCTCTGCTGGTGTTTGTGGATTTCAATGGCTTCCCTGTGCAGTCTAACATAATGATTGCTGGTGTTGTCCAGTACTTCTCTGTTTTGAAATAGAATTTCATCTCCAGCTTGTTTCAGGGCATGTTCAGCTACTGACGATTTTTCCAGTTGTTTTAGTCTGCAGTGTCTCTCATGTTCTTTGATTCTGGTGTGGATGCTACGTTTTGTGGTTCCACTATATACCTGGCCACAACTGCAAGGTATCCGGTATACTCCTGCAGTGGTGAGGGGGTCCCTTTTGTCCTTTGCTGACCGTAACATTTGTAGTATTTTTGTGGTGGGCCTGAATACTGTTTGTAGGTTGTGTTTTTTCAAAAGTTTCCCCATGCGGTCCATGACCCCTTTGATGTATGGCAGAAATACTTTATTTGTGGGTGGCTGTTTTTCCTCTTCAGTTTGGTGTTGTTTTCTTGGTTTGATGGCTCTTGTGATTTCATTCTTGGAATAGCCATTTGCCTGTAGGGCCCAATTCAGATGGTTGAGTTCGGTGCTGAGAAATTGAGCTTCACAGTTCCGATTTGCACAGTCTACCAGTGTTTTGATTATGCCTCTTTTTTGTTGTGGGTGGTGGTTGGAGTTTTTGTGTAGGTACCGGTCTGTGTGGGTGGGTTTTCTGTAAACCTTGTGTCCCAATAGGAGGCCAGGTTTGCGTATGACCATGACATCTATGAAAGAGAGTTGGCCCTCTATTTCTTTTTCCATGGTGAATTGTATATTTGGGTGGATGCTATTGAGATGGTTTAGAAATTCTTCCAGTTTTTCTTCACCATGGTTCCAAATTGCGAAGGTGTCATCCACGTATCAGAACCAGACTATGGGTGCGAAGGTTGCCGAAGCCAGGGCCTGTTTTTCGAAATGTTCCCTGTAGAAGTTTGCTATAACTGGGTTGAGGGGGCTCCCCATGGCCACTCCATCTGTCTGTTCATAGAACTCATTATCCCACTGAAAGTAGCTGGTCATTAGGCAGTGTTGGAAAAGGGCCTTGATGTCTTCTGGAAAGATCTGCTGGATGAGTGTCAGAGTGTCCTTTATCAGTACCTTGGTGAATAGGGATACTACGTCAAAGCTGATCAGTCTGTCCCCGGGGTTGAGTTTTAGGGTGCTGATCTTCTTTATGAAATGTCCTGAGTCTTTGATGTAGGATGAGGTTTGTCCAATGTGGGTCTGTAGGAGGGTGGCTAGGTGTTTTGGTAATTCATATGTCGGGGAGCCAATGGCACTTACAATGGGCCTGAGTGGGATTGAGTCTTTGTGGATTTTGGGGAGTCCGTATAGTCTTGGTGGGAGAGCTTCTGTCTTGCAGAGTCGTTGAAGGACGTTGGGGTGCAGGGAGGAACTCCTGATCAGCATGTTTGTGGAGCCTGGCCAGCTCCAGAGACCAGACCAGCTCACTGCTCAGGGCCTCCACCTAATGGTCTCTATCTACATAATGGAGCTTACAGCACTCATATCTCTTCCAATATGTGAGAAGCATTATCCATTCTAGCATAAAATGTCCTTCTGGTTAGAAAAGCAAGTGAAAAACGTTTAACTTTGATCTGCTGATGTTACGATTATCTGTCTGGCTGTCAGAAGCTGCCACTATTCTTAGCTGGCAGTATAACACAGAGACAGGACTATGGATAGGCCAGTCCTGTGATTTCTGCATCTGCTAGATCTTTTTCTGTGAATTGTGCTAATACTTGTGTATCTAAAGCTCTATTCAGATTTCAATGAAAGGGTTAACCTGAATCCATGAGCAGAGGGAATAGGCTAGCAGGTTGAATATTTTTAGAGTTTCTGGTCCTGTGGAGAGCCCCCAGGCATGGAGATTGACTTTGGATTTAGCTGTCAGCACCTGGGAGCCAAGACAGAGAGGCCAGGACCAGCTTATTCCCTCTGTTCATGGGTTCAGATTAATCCTTTTATTGAACATCTGAACAGAGCTTAACTGTTAGATGTCATGAGTTGTTCCTGAAACCTTTAATAGGATAGTAAGTCCCAGGAATTACACCTGGTGCCTTTCCCTTATCCTGGTCATATCTAAAATAAGCTGTGTAGTCTGCCTATTGCGAGCTGCCCAAGTGTTCAGAGAGTTACAGTATGAATTGTCAGTTTTATGTTAGTAGCTCTGTCTAATATTGGGAGTGTGTATAAAATGTAAACTCTATAAAGTACTAGATTTTCAAGTTCCTTAGTGTTTGAAAAATTACCGTTTGCAAGTCTATAACCAGACCTGTTTATCCATATAGCTGTAGGGGAAGTTCTGCAATCATAGCTTCTGCTGACTGATTAAAGTGCCAGTCAAGGATGAAAGGTGTGGCTGCAAGTCATCACCTTGCTTGTCTTTCAATTTTTCATCCCACACTTGGAATAACTCTTTCATGAGTAATAGCTTTTATTGCCATCTAGCCAGTTCTGCACCATAGAACTCTTTTTGTTGCTGTTTCCCTGAGAACATGCATGTGTTACTAAAGTTACTTAACTTGAGTTAGAACTTAGGTCAACAACTTGCACCTTGAGAGAGAATGAAGGCCTCTCCTCATGCTGTCATTTACTTGTAAATAAAATTCAGCAACTGTTCCCATTTTGGAAAAATTATTCAAACTGCTAATTCAAATCCCTGGCAGATTACAATTTGTCCAGTGCGAATAGCTTGTTGTGGAAATTAAAAGTAATTTCCCTCAGAGCAGCATGGGAAAACCTAAGTATAAATAGTACATAGTATTTCACGAACATTATCATGACTGCTTACAACATTTTTTAAAACGTCTGATGTAAAAAATAAAAGAGATATTTTCTTTAAAATAGGAACTTTCTGAGCCAGTCATAGCTCTCTTCGAAAAGGAAAACTTCAACGGAAAGAAAATGGAATTTACTGAAGAAGTTGTAAATCTTCAGTTTCTTGGCTACAATCCTCATGTAGCTTCCGTAGAAGTCCTTGGTGGAATGTAAGTTACTTTTTGTAGTTAGCAATTTATCATTTTTAGAATTTAAGTAACCATTAAGTGCTATTTCATAAAATGTTCATTTTTTGTAAAATACAAAATGTGTAATTTCTTCTTTGTCTCTGAAAATGTACAGGGTTTCCCTTGTCAGTCTCAGGGGAAAAAAATAGTGTTTTTATCTACCTATGGGGAAATAAAGCTGAGAAACAACAACTTGTTACTGGATTTCAATCTATACATTTTAGATTGTCTTTAAAACCATGAAACTGGGATGAACTGAGTAGTTAACTGGCCTAGGTTGTCAGTGCCGGTTTCTTTGTAAAAAAATTATGTCCTATCTTATATCAAAAAGATCTCACAGCAGGTTACAGGCAGTAAAACAATTTAAAGCAACTTGAAACCATTTCAAGCCATGTACACTTTAACAGAAGTCTACAACCTAGTTAAGCCATGATTGCTAGCCTCCCAAAATTTTAATAACAAATCAGATTGGTGTGAAGGTGATGGCAGCGTCAGTGCCAACAAAGCCTCTACGGTGAGGGCATTTCACAGATGGGGTTCCACAGCAGAAAAGTCCCTTTCGTGCATAGCCACACAGTGGCCCAAATCCTGCTGAAGATAGACCAGTGCCATCGGCCCCACCCCACCATTCAATTCTTTAAATAATTCAGGGCAATCATTTCTATTAGAGTTCTTGCTTGTTGGTGAAAATTGTTTCTTTTACATTTCTCGCATATTTTCTTGATATTGTTTATAAGCAGTTCATTTCTTGTCTTTGCCATAGGAAAGACGTAATCATTTATCTGCAGATGAGTTTAACCATGGATTTGTTGCTTTACTACACAGTAACAGTTTAAGTTAGAAAAACGACACTTCAACTTGTCAAACTAAGTTTATTGCCTAGGCAGTATATAGATAGATGAGCAGCAAGGTTTCCTTTTTATCTTGCAAGGAATAGCTGGAGAGGTATAAAGAAACTGGTGTTTGCTCAGTTTAGATAGGGGGTTGTATTTAATTACACACACACACATACACACACACACACTATACCTGCGAGTGAGAAGTCTTCACTCAGCAGAATGGAAAAGAGCTAATGCTACTTCCCTCACCTGCTGCCACTTTACACACCCCTCCCAGATCTGCTCCAGAGGATTGCGAAGGGGCAACACTCCTATTGAATAGGCAGACATTCATTACAAAGCAGTAGTTTTTATTTCTAATACTTGATGCAAGCAATGATTTTTAAGCCCACTTCAAACTCTGGATTTTATACCATCATGGGCATTTAATCTTTAAGCACAATTTAGATATGCAGATACAAGTCTTGGACAACTGTTGTGTCTGATTGTAAAGATCCTCTGGAGATTAATGTTTGAGAATCCGTCCATGCGTATGCTCCTGGACCAGAATAAAGAGGCCAGAAAAGACTGCTTGATCACTTGTCAGCTTTTCTTGATGACATTGCCCCATTTTTTTCTTTTTTGTGAGCCTTTTTAGGTATCCATTATTACAATGAAATGAGGTTTATTGTACCCAAACATACACCATTGTTTGATATAATATGATCACAGCATCTCCAGCACAGACATATTTACTGGGAAATAAACCTCACTTTGACAAAATAATACACTTCAGTTGGTTGCTGAAGTAAAATCTTTAAACATTTTTGCTGTATGATATTGCTAAGCTATATGCAATAATTAACAGATCTAATTAGTCAAATATGGTTTGTTTCAGATGGATTATTTATGAACACAATAATTATAAAGGCCGTCAGATTTTATTATTACCTAAAAAAATACCAAACTGGTATAAGTCAAGCGGCTACCACAAAGTAGGTTCTCTACGACCTTTGCTACAGGTAAGAAACAATGGTCCATTTTTGGAAGTCAAGTATGTGTACACCTTCAACCGTTCTGCTTTTTCTACTCCACTTATCAGCTGGCCTTCAGTCTCTGTGTGGTGGTATTGCACAAAAAGCATTCTTATGTATGATAGGATGTAATTAAATAATGACTTGAATCATTCCTCTCTTCCATTTAACAATTTTGCCTCTAGAATAAGATTAGTTTTGATTAGCTTCAATTTGACTATATTGCTTTTCAGAGAAGACTGATATCACTAAATCATATAATGATTGAAATTAGAGATGGGTACAAATCGCCGGTTTGTTGGTTCATGCCAGCTAGGTGGACAGGTGTCCAGCAGCGGGTCGGCACCCCATCCCTTCCAGTGGGTTCCCACTCAGAAGCAGCATCCCGGCTTCCCTGCCCCACCTCCTCCGGGTGCTGCCTCCTCCAAGTGGATAGCTGCTGGAGGGTGCAGGGTGCTGAACCACAGAACACCTGTTCAGCTGTCCATTGAACTGGTGGTTCGCGCCCATCTTTAGTTGAAATCCTGATGCTTAGCAGAATAAGTTGCAGTAGAGTAGGACCATCATTTGCATCAATGGAATTGAATGGAGGAGTTGACCAAGGCCACACAAGCTGGCTGCTCTGAGATGGGTAGCTCTTCTGAGTGGGGTTTTGAGCTCCCAGTCTCTGGCTCTGCTGCCAAATACCTAACTCACTGAGCTATTCAACCACCTAAAACTATGAACCGGGAGCTTTCCCCATTCTTGTTCCTAAACTACTATTATTTAATGGTATTAAAGTATATTTGAATAAAAAGTGGATAACCCACAGCTCTGGGAATTGCAATTCTCTTAAGCCAAAGCTCCCTATGTACCTTGTTTTACTATGAAAATATAATTCATGGAAAATTAGAAGTGGGATTTTTCACATCTGCTTGTCACCATCATGGTGCCAGATTTTGGTGGAGTATAACTATGACAAAATCCAGGGATTAAAATTGTACCCTAGACCTGCCAATGCCCCCCTGCACTCATTTTAAATATTCAAATCAAAGACTGCTATCTCAGACCTCTTCCTTTCAATTAGTTCCCCTGGTTTAGACTATTCAGAAGGAATCATTTTGAGGATGCACCTTTAAATCCAAGGTTTTTGTACAAATCTACTAGTCCTATTCAGTTTATCTCAATTTTTATGCAACTTTCTTTTTCTTTATACTGTTCATACCTTTTTTCTATGAAAATATACGAATGAAGTAAGGATGAATTAAATTACTTGTTTATGTCAACACTGAATTAATAGACAAACTGGGTTTCTTATAAAAAAATACATACATCAGAGGCAGGCAGCGCCGACATGCGCATCTGATATCCCATAGGGAAAAGCATGTTTACCGTTTGTAAATGCATATCATTATTTGTTGATTGAAACTTTGGGACTTTGCATTTCTTTCTGTCATTCCTTTTGTACTGAAGGATAGGTGTCATATGGGGTCTGCAGGACCCCAGTCATGGGGCCTGTGCTGACTCTCACATCTCACGCAGGGGCCTCACATTATGGTTTTCCAACTTTTTGGCTGTGTTTATTGACTTGAGTCAAAATTGAAGCTTTTACCACTCTTTACATTAAAATCATTTTTGCCCCTCTTTCCAAACGGTGGTTGGCTGGATAGCTCAGTGAGCTAGGCATCTGGCTGCAGAGGCAGAGGTCAGGAGTTTGATTGCCCCACTCTGCCTCCCAGAAGAGCCAACCCATGTGGCCTTGGGCAAGCTGCACAGGCAAAGGGGCCCTCAGAAGAAGGGCATGGTAAAACCACTTCTGAGTACTCTCTACCAAGAAAACCCTGAAAAGGATCGACATTAGTTGGAACTGATTTTGACAGCACACAGTTATTATTATTCCAGATAATGAGGGGCTCAGAATGTGAAATGGTCCAGGGCTCATCTGAGCTCTCTGAGGGTGTAGTGTGCACTCAGAAAATGATGTTGTGATGCATCCAAATCAGTATCCAAAGTTCCTTAGCCATGACATTTCCCTTGCTGTACTTCTTTTCCCATTTACTTTACCTTGAATTATAAGTTACAACAATCTGTACTTTTTATTTCTCATGATGTGAGAAATTATGTTCTTTTTCTGCATTTTTTTGTTTTGTTTTATGAGTGCCTGGTAATTATTTGTTTGATTTGATACTTACTTTTCAATCACGCTCTTGATCCCAGAAATACTTAGCATCCTGAAATAAATTCACATTTTAAATGGTTCCATATTTTTATACTCATAGTACCTTGTATTACTCCATGATTTGATGCCATACATTAGAAATGAAAATAGATAGTACCATCCAATGTGCATTCTTAATAGTTTAATGTTTGTGTTGCATATTACATTCTTCATCTTTAGGAAGCTGCTCCAGGCTCTCTCTATTCTGACTGTACATTTTAAAGATCCAAAAATGGTTTACAATGTTACAGTAATGAAGGAACACATTATTATTTGCATGTCTTTTTGTGTGTTGTAGACCTGAATTTGCATGGGTGCTTTTTATTTTTATACATGTGTTGTATATTTATTTCTGTAATCCAGTTTGCAGAACCCTACTCTATAGGAAGGTAAAAGCATCTTCAGGTGCTGATGCTTGAAAATATTACATTGTTGCTATAGCTAGTCATGTAGAGCAGTGGTCCCCAACCTTTTCCCAACTGCGGACTGCTTGGGGAGGCGGGGTTCGTGGGGGGGGCGTGGCACGCTCGCGCAGGGGCGTGGGGCATGCTCGCGGGGGAGCGCTTGCGGGGGGCAGGAGATCTGTGTCCACAGCCCAGTCCTGCCTAGGCCACGGACCGGTGCCAGGTCGCAGACCGGGGGTTGGGGACCCCTGATGTAGAGGACATCATGGAGATCACATGGCTCAAATGCTATCAATCTTTTTACAGAAACGGGTATATTTCAGATTTAGAAACAAAAGAACAGGAAAGTTCATGTCAACTGATGGAAATCTAGATGACTTGAATCTTCTGAGGATACAGGTTGCAGAAGACACGAAAACTGATGATCAAATTTGGATTTATCAGGATGGATTCATCAAATCTAGGGTAAGGTCTTACACAAAACATTTCTTGCTAAGATATGCAGTTCAGCATTCATCACATGCTTTCTATAAGAAAAACAGAAAAGAGTATTCACTTGTTCCAGAAAACAGGGGAACTCACTATCATTGGCCTGTTCAGACATTTCAGACGTTTGTTGAAGAAAGATTAGTGGGTCATACTGTTTTCATTAAATTTGCCTTCTACCAATTAATGTGACTGGTGCCAGGCTCCAGTAGAGACTTAGAATGGAATCACCAGTGAAGCAAGCTGGGACCTTGGGCTGCACTGCTGCTGTTGCCAACCACACATCCCTTCCTGTTGGACACCCATACCCAGCATGTGGCATCATTGCATTTTGGGGAATCTGAGATCTGATGGGCAGGAGCAAGGAGGGGCGGACATTTTATTTAATTTATCTTTTTATTGTGATGCTTCTGCTCTCTTTGCTGACTTGACTTCAATTCTTTATTACTGACAATAAAATATGTGAGTGAATGTCGAATTGCAGGAGCAGTGTTTGAAATAAACAGAATACTGATTCCAGCTTTTTGTGAATAAATTTGCTAGTTTTGAATCTAATTATAAACTTAGTTCATATATCAAGGCTTGCTGCAGTAGCGCTTGTCAGCACTAGCCTGGTAGCCAATTCTAAACAATTCAATTAGGGGGGAAAAACACCTTATCATTCAGTGATCAGAGTGTTCCTTTTCCCAACCCTCACCCCAACATCTGAAGAAATGAACAGAGTTTGAGTAATGAGCTTTGTGTCTGAGACTCTTTCTTTTTAAGTGTTGTGTAAGATCTTTCAAAGCATTCTGCCAAAGGAAAAATTTCTCAACTACGTCAGTCATGCATAGTGGAATAGTTTCCTTCTTTACAGTGCACCGTGAGCATGTTTGGACATGGACACATTAGAAACTGTGGGTTTACAGCAGAATGTTGAAGTTAAGATGTTGGTTTTAGCCCTTCATCTAAAACAGTGCAAAAGAGGGCTTCATTTGTTTCCCTTATGACAGTTAGTATGGTGTTGCCACGTGGCTTGTAATTTCTCTTCATTTGAGCACTTTCATCTCATTTTTTTCAACATAGCCCTGAGCAGAACCTGTTGTTGTTATGTTCCATCAAGTTGCTTCTGACTTTAGGCAATTCACTGGCAGGATTTTTATGAGGTGAGACGTTTGAAGCAGAATTTACCCTTGCCCACCTCCCAGTGGATTTCCATGGCTAAGCAAAGGGTTTGGACCAAAGGGCTCCTGAATCCTAGCCTCAATCCAGTAAGCTAAAGTGCATGTGTTGCATAAAGGAAGTCCAGTTTTAATACCTGGAATCTCTCTTTTTTAAAAAAATATGTTAGGCACCAGGGCTGGGCAATGCCTTCCCACTGGTTCCTGAAGAGACAGTGGCCTTGATGGATCAGTTGAGTGTCTTATTCAACAAGGCAGCTTCAAACATTTAAACACATTGACTTGGAAGCCGAGTTCCATTGTCTCCCTGCATGCTGTATCTGTTTCTCAGTATATGTATAAGTCCATGTTTATAATTTAAATGACTGTGGACATTAATGATTTAGCATACTTCTGCTTTTTTGCTCTAAAGACTTGGTAATAAGGTCTCTTGTGTGGTGAAAGTAGTGAAAGTGAGTCATGACAAAATATTGGTCAAATTGTTTAAGTTACTATGACTGAAATGCTTTGTTGTGAAGTATAGTAAGTCACGACTAGAGGGCCCATTGAATCAGTGGAATTTATGGTGAAGTTGACCGATCAAATTCCCAGTGGGCCTACTCTAGTTACAACTTACTACTCTAAGCAACAGGATTCCAGCTGGTAAATCTGAGTTGATAAATCATACTTTTAGTATATAGGAATACTGTTGGAAACTTGCCAGTGAAAATCAGCTGGCCAGAAGATGTACAAGTATGCTCAGTTCTGCCCATCCATATACAGAGTTACCAGTGAGAAGTAGCAAGAAACAGGCTTTGACTGATTGTTGTTTAATTGCACAGATGGCGGAAGATTTCTGCTTGACAATTGTAGGAAACCTGATAACTCCTGGTGCAAAACTGGGCCTGGCACTTCAGCAGAATGAAGAAAAGCAAATCTGGACTATTAACCCAGATGGCAAGATCTACAGCAAAATGAAACCAAACTTAGTATTAGATGTTAAAGGTAAGGACTTCTTGCTGGAACGTTATCAGTGTTTTTGGGCTGCATTTCCTGAGACAGAACTGCACCACTTAATCTACAGTATGGACAGGAATTAGCAAAGCATGTGGTAGATGCAGTTGGAAGCATGTCTCTCAATTAAGTTGTCTTTTTGAACATTTTAGCATGTTTCGTGTTGTGAGGATTACTGGTGTGTTAATTTTTGTAGAAAGAGGGTGCCCTTGAGCAGTTAATGGATTATTATGTAGGCCATGTAAGACATCATAATTTCCCTCCAAATAACTGCATACAAATTGGCATGAAAACACAGGATCATTTAGGAAGTCTTATTTCGTTCTTTGTATCAAGGTGTATGACAGTTTAGTTTGAACTTCCCAGCAGCCACTGCAGCAGGTTCCTTTTCAGACCAGAAATTAGGTCTTGCATGCAGAGATACCTTGAGCATGCAGTGGTCCAGCAGAGACTTCTTAACATTTATCATGATCTTCCCCAGCTTTCCACAGCTCAGCACATTGTGTAAAATGCAAGGGATATTTTGGCCTGTTCTATTTTTATAAACATCCTTATAGTTCAGCCATATGGCTTATGGACTTCCTGCAATCTATTCTGAAAATTAAAAAATAAATTTCCATTAGCTAAAGCGTTAGCTCTTATGTTACATTGGCTGAAATCCTGTTGCTAGGTTCAACTTGTGCAATGGGAGTGATGTTATCTTCAGTGATAGATTGCCCCTCTTTAAAAGCTCCCTTTTGCAATTCCAGGGTGCACATGCCTTGTACACAATGCAACAAAGCCATCTGCACCAAAATCACAAAATGGAGACTTTAATCAGTAGTACTGTAATCTGTTGCTGGTGATGACATCATTTCTGTTGGGCAACAGAATTTCAGCCATTATTTTTTTCAGCTTTTTCTTGTAGCAGAGTCAGCATCAAAATAGTCTTGAATAATAAAAATTTTGTTTTAAAAAAATCATGCGATCCAACTGGGTAAATTCTACTTTAAATAACATTTAAAGTACATTAAGATAATAATAATCTTAGAGCTGCAGAGCTGGAAGGGACCTTATGATGTACACTATGTGTAGTCTGAATCCCAATGTTCCCAACTATGGTTTCAGGTTTTGTTCTGGAGATTTATGAGGCAGCTGCTTTGCTGAAACTAAGGGTGTGATCAGACAACTGCAAAAGCATGCACCTGATTGCACCCGAAAGGGTTGCTTTAATAGGAGTGATCTCCCTTAAGGCGACCGTTCTGTCTGTTGGGGAATCGCTCAAGCCCAGCCCCAAAAAGTAGATGCCCTACAGCAGAACCAAAAAGGCCCAGCTTGGGTACAAATCAGAGCACATTTCCCTGTGTGTCATATGCCAGAAAACAGATTGCACCAGACGACTCCACAAGCTGTCCAGATCGTGACCTAACTCCCTGTGGTTATCACACCTAGAGATGAGATTTGTATTTGTACGTATATGAATATCCTGGACCCAGGTGGCCAGGAAGGCCAGTCCTGCCTCCCCAAACTGACCTGTTCACTTGCAGGTCATCACATGGTTGGTGTCCTACTCGTTGCACCAATTTCGGATGTAGCCCAGCTGGGGCATCCCCACCTCCCTGCACTGCTGGCCACTCCAGCCAGGAGGCAGGATGACGAGTCTCCCTACTTAGCTGCTGATTGGTCAGCAGCAGCACAGGGAGGCGGGGAAGCCCCAGGTGGACTACATCCAAGATTGGCGCAATGAGCAGGACGTCAGCCACGCAGCAACTCGTAAGTGGATGGGTCAGTTCGGGGAGACAGGACTGGGCTTCCCGGCTACCTGGGACCAGGATATTCATATACGAATACAAATATCCCATATCTAATCACACCGTCAGCTGGTCTCGGTCTTATTACTGCCAGAATGGGAGACCAATTGAGAACCTAATATATGGTGTCTTGCATTCTTGCATTGCAGAAGAGAGGTGACATATATATGTAATAAATAAACAAAATTACATTCACCCACTAATTGGCCATCTAAACCTTGATACCTACACCATCCTGGTTTTATTATTGTGTAATGTCAAGTCATTTCCAACATACAATAGCCTTAATAGATATGTGAGATGTTTGAGGAGTGGCTCACCATTGCCATCCCCAGTGAGTTACCATGGTTGAATGGGGATTTGAACTCAGGTTTCCCATGTCCTAGTCAGACAGTCTGTCCACTACACCACCTCGGCTTCTCAAAAGCTATAACCAAACAACTTAATCACTTTGTGTTAATGATATATGTGTCTTTCGTTTCCAAATGCTATACTGAATAATAAACTTTGTGTTTTAGGGGGGAAACTCTACGATCAAAACCATGTGATTGTCAGTTCTGTCAGTGAAGACAAACCAACCCAGTGCTGGGAGGCACTGGTTGCTTAAAGTATTTCTGCTTCAGGAAGTACAAAGCTGAGAATGAGACCCATCCAGAATTGTGTAGGAGTGGCAAAGAATGCAACATCAGTTTGACTTTCCAAGAACATAATTTAACCTACCTTCTACATGAAGAATGCAGTCTTCAGCAGACCTTTACTCTCTTATACTAATCAACTCTTGTGATGGAAGCAAAGCCAGGGTTTGTTGGCCCTTCCTTGCCACATCCCTTTTGCCCAGCCCAACCACATATGAGGTTGGTGAGCCTCTATTACAACTACATAATTAACAGCCCCTAAATTGGATTCAGAGCCTTATATATAGGAACACCCTCCACATATCTGTTCATCCCCTTCTATGCATGCAGCACATGCACCCCTGCTTTCCCTTCTCAAGTACTTTGACTTGTGGGATGAATGACTACATAGGTCCTCTCTCTCTCTCTCTCTCTCTGTGTGTGTCTGTGTGTGTATGTTCTTGATTAAAGGCTAGTAGCCCCTATCTCTGACTTACTATTTTTTTATCTTCAGAATAAAATGCATCACCAGCAATTATTCTGCAACACTGATCAAATATTAGTTTATAATATATCTCAGTGTGCAATTTTAAATTTCCAAATAGCTGTTTTAATATCTTTGTGCTTGAAGCACCCTGGTGAAACAGAACTCACTTTTTTTGCACTGGAACATTTTTAATGAAAATTCATCTCAAGTTTTCCAATTGTATCAATTTGCTCACAAAATGATCTAGAACATATCAGGTAATTTTGAAAAAACAACATTATTTCATTATGACCAAATGGTTGAAATCCTATTGGTGTTTGTGTAATTTGCTGCAGCTAATTGAACAGGTCCCACGGCGTGTGATTAGCACACAACCAAAACATGTCCCACTACCTCGCCAATTAGCATTAGCACATTACACAAACTGTGCAAACACCAAAAGGGCTTTGGCCAGTATATTAATAATATAAAGAAATGTCTTATGCTTGTTACTGTAGGTTTATATTAGTCAAGAAGAGTTGCTACCAACAGAAGTTTCTAGCTGTTAAAAAAGTATATCAGTTACATATTTGCATAGCTGCCTATCTTTACACAGCTTAAAAGTATCATCTCTGAATGTGGCAAATGTACTTCCTTTACATCTTGCATAGTTCTTTTTTTAAAAAAAAATAAACAGAAATATACAACACTTTACGTTAATTTGAAAAACTGGCTTACTTGCGAATGTCTGTACCTACTGGTTGTTCCAAATGTATTTAATGTAAAGTCTCAGGTGAAACTGGCTATCTGCACTTGTACATCAGCCTTATGTTTGGTGTTATCCT
Source organism: Intellagama lesueurii (assembly GCA_037013535.1). NCBI lineage: Eukaryota > Metazoa > Chordata > Lepidosauria > Squamata > Agamidae > Intellagama > Intellagama lesueurii. Next base: position 256,470,979 of record JBAJHW010000001.1, read on the forward strand.
TAGTTACTTCAGTGTTATGTGGTTTCTTTTTACTTCTGTAGCATCCAGACACACAGTTCCATTAAGATTCTAGCTTTCCCTTACTTTACATGCCATCAAGGCAGTTATGACTTATGGCGACCTTGTCTAGGGTTTCCTAAGTATAAAGTACTCAAATGTGGTTTACCATTCTTTCTTCTGGGACTGTTCAGCTTGCCCATGGCTACAAGGGCTGGCTCTTCTCCTAGGAGTCACGGGGGGGAATCAAAATCCCAACTTAATTCATCGAGCTATCAAGCCAGCTAATACTCATGCTGAAAAAAGAACTGGTGCTACCCCTGTATCATGAGCATGTTGTTGTTGCTTCGGCTTCTATACCATCTCAGTATGGTAGAGCTCTCTCTGGGCAGTTTGCAACAAAATTATGCAAACAACAGCTCCCCCCTCCCCCGCCCCATGAGCTGGATATTCATTTTATCAGCTTTGGAAGGATGGAAGACTGAGTCAAACCTGAGCTGGTTACCTGAATCTGTCAGGATCAAACTCAAGTCGTGAGCAGAGGCCTGACTGTAGTATTGCAGTTTAACCACCGCGCCATGAGGCTTGCTACATTCCTCATTTGTTACATTGTCCATTTGAGAAATCTTTATTCCTCAAAGGTTTATGTTCAGAAAAACTTGTAATTACTCTACATTCTACAAAAATCCCTATTTGTTCACTGATATGTAAAACTACAATAGCACCTAGAGCCCAGGTAATTTTATGTCATCGCAATTACAATCTCTTGACATAAAATGCTTGTGTGAATGTAGCATTGGAGTTCTAGAAGGTCCAACTGAATGTCAGAGTCCAGTAACAAAACAAAACAAACATCTCAGTCAGAACTGCAGGAAAGTGAGCAAAGAGAAAGCAAAAATACAAGATGTGGCAATTTAAAATGGTTCTTGCAGTATTTCCATTGCTGTCTTTCCCCGTGTGAAGATCATTTTGTTATTTCTGTTAACCATTTTTTTTAATGTTCTGGTACACAGCACTTATTACTAGTTACTTACTTGTGCCACATGCCCTGGAAAAGTTAGGCTTTAAGAATTCTGGACTGACTTGTGTGGACAAATACTACATTATTAGGAAATTAGCACTTGCTATCCAGGTGTTAAATTCTGCCCCCCACACCACAGTCCACTGTAAAAACTACTACAATACATTGAGCTGTAATGTTCTTCTGGTTATCTTTAAGAAGCACTGCTTATTTCTCTGATATAGAACACATTTTTGGCTTTAAGTATGGTTCTTACATAAAAAGTTTCTCTGCCCAGTTATTGTATAAACGTGTATTTTTCAAATAAATATGACTCAATTAAAATATATTTTGTGTTTTGTAAGTTCAACTCCAAAATCTGAAAAAATTCTGAGGAAACAGAGGGAGAGAGAAAGAGCAGCAACAGCCGGCTGATGGTATTATGCAAGATGCCAGCCATTCTCTCCATAGGCAATACAGGTGTCACAGAAGAGAATACACACAGATACTCTGTAATGGCCTTGCAGGCATTCTGAGCAAGCAACAGAAGCACAGTTTATATTCATGGAATATGATGATGTGAAGTGTCTGAGCAGAATTAGTGCCAACAAACGGAGCTGGCAAGAGCTACCAAATTTCCCCCACAGCATTTCTGCAGATACATTAAAGCTTGGTGAATCATCATTACTGATGCCACCGATGTATTTAGAAATAGGGCATTGTGACTTTATTCTTCTTTTTAAAAAGTTTGTCCATTAAAAGCATTAAATCGTACACTATGACTGTCTCCAATAGCCATTCTTTAAGTTTGTATACAATAATACAAAAAGAGTATTTAAAATTCTCTTGTATAAAGCACCCATTAATATGACATAGCAAAGGACTGGCTATTAGCTAAGAACTTACTTCAAGTATCACAAAGGAGCTGAAAAAATTTCACACAAAGCAGGACATGAGCAGATAACATTAATTTTTATTAATTACATCTATCACTGTTTTACCACGGGCATGCCCCTCTTCCATCTTCTTGAAGGCCTTGGGAACATCGGAAAATGAGAAAACCTGATCAATTACTGGGTGTATCTACAAAGGGAAAGAACACACAGTTATCCTAAAGCTTATTTATCCACAACTGTACAGACCTAATACGAAGATTAAAGCTTTCAGAATAGAATTAGTCAAGAGTAAGAGCCCTGCTTGTCTCACTGATTTTGCCAATTTAAATTTGGTGAGAAACAAAACCTATAAATGCTCTCAAAGATACTCCAAACATGTTCAGCAGAGTTCTCCATAAACAGCATAACATATGAAACTCTCTAAAGAAGAACCTGTTTCTTGAGTATATATTGAACAAATCTAGAGCAGTTCCTGTAATACCTAGATGCTGAACTAAGTATTCTTTTGACAGTTGCAGAATTTTATTTCTGCTGTAAAAAGAAGCAGCAAAAATTGGTTGAGGTGGGGGGGAGTGAACTGAAGTAGCTGGATGACACTTCATATTACATGAGAAATGAAGGGCACTTGGTAACAGTAATTTCTTAGATAAATCCCACTCTCCAATCCCCACAATATCTGACTTGCCAGTTTCTAAACTTCATTCTAAGCAGCAATAATACCAATAAAGCAAACTCCTCTTAGGAATTTAAAGCTACCATTCCTGTTCTAGTACTACAGTAGCTGTGATGCCAAATACCGAATATCTGGAATGGCAAGGTAAAGGTTCCCCTTGACAATTTGTCCAGTCGTGTCCGACTCTAGGGCGTGGTGCTCATCCCCGTTTCCAAGCCGTAGAGCCAGTGTTTGTCCGAAGACAATCTTCCGTGGTCACGTGGCCAGCACGACTAGACACGGAACGCCGTTACCTTCCCACCGAGGTGGTACCTATTTATCTACTTGCATTTGCATGCTTTCGAACTGCTAGGTTGGCAGGAGCTGGGACAAGCGACAGGAGCTCACTCCGTCGCATGGATTCAATCTTACGACTGCAGGTTTTCTGACCTTGCAGCACAGAGGTTTCTGCGGTTTAACCCGCAGCACCACCACGTCCCATCTGGAGTGGTAAAGTTCAGCAAAGATGGCCTGTGAGTTGAAATTCTACATCAGAGCACCAACCGGCCAACCCTGTTCACTTGCACTTTTCCTTCTTAATATTTATAGCCTTATTCCTTCCTCACTTCATCTACCGTAGTTGTTTCCAAAGAGAAGATAAATGCTAAAATTAAACTGTTCTTTAACTTTCTGCTCCAGTGCTAACAATTATAAAAAATGCTTCAGTATCCACTGACTGCAGGTAATTTCATAATGAAAATAATCACTTAAGAGTTGCTTTGCAATTCTTCTCCAAATGACTGAGCCAAAAACTTTGTAAAACTGTATTTTGGTTCACAAGATCTGGAAGCCTCAGAACAGCACAAAATTAAAAGTACAAAAGCAGTCCCGACTTTTCTTTCCTCCACAGATTCTAAAATTGGAAAAACCAAGAAACAGGAGATGAGGGACAGGGAAAAGATGAGGGAAAAGGCCCAAGAGAGCACTAATATTTCTCTTCAGATTCATTATAAATGGTTTGCAAAGCATCCCATCAACTGCCAACTCCAGATTAATATGACGTAAGGCTTGACAATGGCCTTTTCTGTGACCACCCGGCCCCCCACTGTAGAATTTTCTTCCATGGAAGGCGCACTTCATCCCCTCTCTTTTTCACTTCCACCTCCTGGCAAAGAGCACTGCACTGAGGCGGTCTCTTTATTTGCTTTGATATTTTAAGCTAATAACTGATGTTTTCCAGAAGAGGGCAGGATTTCAGCATGCCTAACAGTACAATGCTCAGAAACGACTCATACTTCCATTAAATAACTTACAATGGTCTAAATCAGAAGTGACCAATTCCTAGAGATCTATAGGGTGCACTAGCCTCCCCTGGACCTCAAATAACCTTTTTGGGGCACGGAGCTTTTTTTCAAAATAAGAAATCCTTGCCCATGCTTGGCCTACATGGCCTACAAAACCTGTGGCATGGTGAGGACTGGGACCACTGTGTCTTGGCTTTAAATCTATATCTCAAGTATCTGGATGTACTTCTCAGAGCACTAAGTAAACAAAGCTGTGACAGGTTTCTCTTCAGAGGGGCATTTTAAAGTTCCATTTCTGGGTTTAAACACACACACCCCTTTTAAAAAAAACAGGCAGGGAGTGGAGAAACATGGTGAAATTGCTCCATGGTAGACACAAGGAGGCTTTAAAGAATTCGAGATTAATAATACCAAATGGCCGCCGCCACCAAAACTGCCTGCAAGTCTTCAGTCTCTGAACAAAAGGGATATGGCCTCTCTTAAGATTTCACGTTCATGAGGAATTCCCCCATAAAGAAAGCTTCACTCTTCAGAAGGAATGAAATTAAGTTTGAACACTGTTCAAGAAGGTAGATAGGCATCATGCCTTTGTGGCCACTCTACCAAGCTATATAGTGCCTCTATGTGTAGCCACACACACGTATACATACACACAGAGAGAGAAAAGACCTTTTTTAAAATAACATGTGGTTCACTGTACTTATCTCTAGGAGGCAGACTCTCACTATTCTATGAAACCTTTCAAAACAAAACCACTGAAAGTTTATTTTAGAGGAGCTATGAACTTAGCTGGAGATCATCATTACGAGTTTGCTGGCTTGCTGGAAAATGGTCGTAACTCATATGCTACATTATTGCCGACTTTTCAGCTTATTGCACTGTTGGCCCCCAGCAATGAAGGGAAGCGACATGAATGCCAAAACTGATGATCGCAGCAATCAGCCACATTAAACACTTTATCTGACCGGCTGATCCAGACTCATTGTTCCAATAAACCTAGAAAAGGCTGACCATGTCCCCAGTACAATATGTCATTCAGTGTTTACTGCAAACAACCTGACGAAGACAAATATTTCTTCCTGTGCTCACAACCGGCCAAGTCAGCAAATGGTGACGTGACAGTAAGCGGAGATTAACTAGACAATGAAAACACTATCTGTTTACAACAACGCAACAGTCCCTTGGCCACAGAACAGTTGCTTGTTCAGGGAAATGAGATTAATATGATGAAGCCTGGATTACACACAATCATTCAAAATGGCTAATCTAAAAAGAAAAAAACATATTGAGCCTGGGCTCCTATTACATGTATCTTCAAGCTGTCCACTGGTAACAGTGACCTGTGAACCATCATCCTCTATACGAAGACAGAAGAATTCAGCACTTGAGTACAAGTCCCTTTATAGTCACAACACCACCATCTGCGTAGTAGCAGGCAAAGCTCCAGTTTGCCAGAAGTACACATACACACACAATCTGAAAAAGAAGTGTAGGAAGGAGAGCCCAAGAGCCCAAAACTGAACAGATTCAGTGGACAGTGCAGGCTTACTGACCAATTGCTGAAGGCGGGAAGAGAAACTGAAACCTGGGGAGGGGAGAGAAGGGAGGAATGGAGTATTCTGGACAAAGGCATACTGGCTTAAATGCTCAACAGGAGCACTGCACACTCTAGTATTTTGTTGCAGATCCTACTTATATATACTAAAAGCAAATGTGGGCATTGTGTTATGACAACTAGATAGGCAAAATGGGCTACTGAAAATCATGCTTAGGAAAACCTCATTTTTCACACACAAAAAGAGGCAATTCTTTTCCAGGGGGTGGGGGAACCCAAGGACAATAAACAGAAACGAAACAGCCCAATGAGGAATGAGCATGCTCAGTGGCCACAGAATGAAAGCTTTGTTTGGAAGACGGAATAGAACAACAGGGAGCAACAGGAATGGGAGTCAACTATCCTCAAAGAAGGCCTACAGATTGGGTGGCTGGAACTTCAGGCATTCCACACTGCAACGCTTCCCGGAAGGTCGTACTTGTTTCACCTCATTGAGAACCTGATTTTTGAAAGGCATGGAGAGTGTGGGAGTAAAAAGGATGATGAGACAATTAACAGCTTTAAGAAACTTTTTGCAGAAAGTGCTGAAATTCTATAGCCAAATTAATGGAGACAGGTATGGCTGCAAGAAAATGGCTTGGTCCCAAGGCCTTCAGAGCAGATGGAGCAGGGGAGGGAGGACATGAAGCTGGGCAGCAGAAACCCAAGGATGCCCCATGAGCAAAACTCCCCTTGTGGAGCTGGGGATACAACCCAGCACTTTGCAGCACACGGTTCAGAGAGTTGCAGCACAGTCTGAAGAACGGAGAAATCCTTTGCAGCATTATAGTATGGAGAATAAAGAAGGGCCTTTTAAAAGAATATTTGATGCAGAAGAAGAGCAATATTTAGCCTTAGAGAAAACAGAGGCTTTTCTATGGCAGCCCACTACGCTAATGTCTGATAGGAACTTTCAGTCAGATACTCTCCTGCTACACTTAGCTACTAGGCTACACTACCCTTGTGGTAAGCAAAAATTGCAGATTTCACAGGTTGCCAAGGTAGGTTAAAAAATCATAAAATCAAGATAACTCACAGATTTGGCAGCATGAAGACCCACATGTGCTCTAATTATTGTTATGATTATTATTCAAAAATTCCAGGCACGGTCAATCAAAATTATAAAAAACATTGACTTTTTATATAACAGATACAAGTTTTAACAGAAACCTAAACATCTGTTAAATAACAACATAGTATGTATGCTGTTCCTAATATTGCGTTTTTTTTTTTAAAGCTCTGATGTTGTTATTTCTGGAATCTGCAACTGCTTATAATACTGTGTCAAATTTCTTGATATTGTTCCCAAAGCCCCAATGACTACGGGGACCACTGAAATGTGTTTCATCCACAAGCAAGATGTTTCGATTGCCAGGTCTCTGTATTTTGTTAGTTTTTCCAATTCTTTATTTTCAACTCTGGCATCCCCTGGAATTGCAATGTCAATGATCCAGACATTTCATCATTCTATTACTACTATGTCTGGTGTGTTATGTTCAAAGTTTCTATCAGTTTGGATCCAGAAATCCCACAAGATCTTGACTTTGTCATTTTCTGACACCTCTATCTGGTGTTCCCATGGGTTTTTGGAGGCTGGCAAGTTATTTTTTTTTCATAATGACCAGTGCACTAATTTTGCCACTCTATCATGTCTAATTTTGTAATCTGTGAAATCTTTGGACATTCTCAGATGAGGTGTGACACAGTTTCATCTTTTTCTTAACAGAGCCGACATTTGCTGTTAGCACTAATTCCTTGAATCTTAGCTTTCATCACATAAGTTTGGAATGCTTGTCCCTGTGCAGCAATCAAGCCTTCAGTTTCTTTCTTAATAATCCCCAATTTCAGCCATGCCCATGTTGAATTATTGTCATGCCTTCCATTAATATTTCTCAGATGTTGTCCATGTAGTGGTTTATTTTTCCAACTATTTAATTTATTTTCAAATAGTTGTTTCTTATATTGAGCCTTCATTTCTGTTGTTTTCAAAATATTCTCCATTTTCACTGCTTTCAGTAATTTTTCTCTATTTGTAATAATAAAAACATTTAGGCTTCTTTTTTCCTCCTCTACTACCTCCTGTATTTGCAGTAATCCATCCAATTTTTCATGGTAAATATAATCTATCCACATCACTTTTTGGATGTAGTGTGTGATGCATGTTCATTAGTTTCCGTGTTTTTCGATCCAATTCTTCTAATTCATTTTGGACCCAATCACATATGAGGTGTGACACAGATTCATCTTTTTTCATTCCAGCTGGGTATCCGATTACTGAAACTGTCCATGTGTTTATGGCTTTGATTGTATTTCCACCATTCAATTTTGAATTTAAATTTTTTCGCAGTCTTTTGATGTATTCCCTTTCTGTCACTTCTTTAACTTTTGTGTGCAGAATGTTATCTGCTTCTAGTATTCCAAGGTATTTATAATCCTTATCATTTTATAATATCGCCATTTTAAAAAACTCTATTCCATCTATTTTTTTGGATCTTGCCATGTTGTATAGACAGAGCTGCACTTTTGTTAATTCAAAATTTCATTTGAATATCTTTGCTAAATATTTGCACTGTGTTTAGCAGTGATTCTATCTCAGTGTAACTTTTTGCATATAATTTTATTTAAAATTACATGGGGATTAGTGACATGTTAAATAGTAGTGATGACAAAGAATCCTTTTGAAGTATTCCTCTTTTGATGCTAACTTCTGCATTTTCTTCACCACAGGCCATTAAGACAGTTTTCCGTTTTTCCATGTTCTGAATATTTTTACTAATCCCAAAAAAATTTTTAGCAGGTGTTAATCCAGCTGTGAGGCAATGAGTCAAATGCCTTTTTATAGTCATATTATGATTGGTTTTTTGTCTTTTTGCATTCTTTAATATCATTTTATCAATAAGCAACTGGTTTTTCATGCTCTTGACTTTTTAAAGTTCCCTTTCTGTTCAGCTGGGTATAGGGAGTTTTCAATTAAGTAATTATATATTGATCTTGCAAGCACTCCTGTGAGAAACTTGAACATTGTTGGAAGGCATGTTTGGTTGATAATTACTGAGTTCACTGCCCTTTCGATGATCTTTTATCATCAGAAATATGTAGCCTGTTGTCATCCTATCTTCAGTTGTAGAGTTTTGAAGTAAGTGATTAAATTGCACTGCTATGTGTTGATGGAGACTTGTTAAATGCTTTAACCAAAATTTGTGCAGCTCATCTGATCCAGGCGCACGCCAGTTTTCCACAGCCTTTACTTGCCTCTTAATCATTTCAGTTGTTATTACAATATCATCAGTTTGTTTTCCTTGAGTTTCTTTACAAATGTCTTTAATCCAAGAGGCATTTTTGCTATGTCTGGTTGGGCTTTCCCAAATTTATTTCCTAAATTTTAGAACATGTTTACATGGGCCTAATTTCTTTTGCTCTGCATTTTCTTCTAGTGATTTATAGCATAGTTGGTTATTTCAAAATTGCATGTTTTCCCTATATTGTTTCAAGCATCTGTCATATCTTTCAATCTTCTTTGCTTTGGCTGTTAACCTGTTGTTTTAATTCTTCAGTAATTTCAACAACTGTTTTCCTTTCTAGGTCATATCTTTTGCATAGGCTAGCTTTTACTTTTTCATTTTTTAATTTTTAACCCTTTCAGGTGCTTTAATTGCTAATGTCTGCACATAATTTGTTTATTTTTTTTCCTAGCCAAATTTTTCATTTTGGAGTGCCAGGAGTTTTCTGGGGTTTTTTGAAGCTTGTAACCAAGTTCCATGGTTACTATGGTAGCTGTGCTATACATGAGCTGGTTTATTTCCTTTAGCATACTGGTTGGGATTGTTCTGATTACTACATTTGCATCTGTCAGTAGATCTTTCAGTGGTTTATTTTATACTTCGCTCAAAATGGGGAGCCTTTATCTTTCTGTGTTTTGGCTAATATGGTTTACTATTTTTCCCCTCAGTGATGTCTGCCGTTCTGGCAACTAATAATTTCTGGTTTGTTCCATAAATTGTTCCTCTACTGATACATTCTCTTCCACATCATCATCACCATCACCACCATCACAATGAAACATTCGGAATATTGACTTTAATTCTCCCAAACATGTGGTGTGTGTGGATGTGCACGTGTTTGCATGCATTTCAAAGTCCCAACTGTTTTCCCTTGCGGGACATTTTCTAACATTATCTGAAATAAGCACACACATTAAACACTGTGATTCCTCAGCCTCCATAATTCACACATCATAATAGGTCAATAGCAGGATCATCACTGCCTCCCCTCAATTTCCTAGCTCTAGTTTTCTCACACAAAATCATAAAAGGATTGCAGAGGCAGGACCAGACGAAGAAAGGGCAGGAAGAGGCAAGGCCAAAGGAAGGAAGGAAAGAAGAGGGGGCTGTGGGCTGAAATGCTACTCATATTGAAAAAAGTATGAACAGTGAACTCCCAAATCAATCTGCAGCCCCTCTGTGAGCACTGATTGTGATTTCAGGCTACTAATCACATTGCAGCAAAGCTGAAATATTCCAATTCAGCTTTCCAATGTAGTCACACCCTGAGATTTACCTAACTGTTCATTAGAGATGGGGATATTTGTATTCGTATACGAATATCCCCCCACAGGTGCAGACAACGAGGGTCCGGCCCCCTGGGGCCAGACTGACCACTCACGATTTTGCTGCTGCCGCAAGCTCCACGAAGCCTTCCTATCTCTCCGTTGCTCGTGATGGATTAGTCACTCTGCAACCTGGCAGAGAGGCTCGTCATCCCGCCTTCTGCCAGGACTGGCTAATCTATCACGAGCAACAGAGCAATAGGAAGGCTCTGTGGAGCTCGCGGCAGCAGTGAAATCATGAGTGGTCAGTCTGTCCCCAGGGGGCCGGACCCTCGTTATCTGCATCTGTGGGGGGATACTCATATATGAATACCCCCATCTCTACTGTTCATCATTTGTCTCATTAGTTTTATTCAATCAGTGCTGTGAAGCCTCAGATGAAATTAATAATGAGAACTAATTGTTGTTGTTTAGTCGTTAAGTCGTGTCCGACTCTTCGTGACCCCATGGACCAGAGCACGCCAGGCCCTCCTGTCTTCCACTGCCTCCCGGAGTTGGGTCAAATTCATCTTGGTAGCTTCGGTGACACTGTCCAACCATCTCGTCCTCTGTCGTCCCCTTCTCCTCTTGCCTTCACACTTTCCCAACATCAGGGTCTTTTCCAGGGAGTCTTCTCTTCTCATGAGATGGCCAAAGTATTGGAGCCTCAGCTTCAGGATCTGTCCTTCCAGTGAGCACTCAGGGTTGATTTCCTTCAGAATGGATAGGTTTGTTCCACTTGCAGTCCAGGAGACTCTCAAGAGTCTCCTCCAGCACCACGATTCAAAAGCATCAGTTCTTCGGCGGTCAGCCTTCTTTATGGTCCAGCTCTCACTTCCATACTTCGCTACTGGAAAAAACCTTAGCTCTGACTATGCGGACCTTTGTCGGCAAGGTGATGTCTCTGCTTTTTAAGATGCTGTCTAGGTTTGTCATCGCTTTCCTCCCAAGAAGCAGGTGTCTTTTAATTTCGTGGCTGCTGTCACCATCTGCACTGATCATGGAGCCCAAGAAAGTAAAATCTGTCACTGCCTCCATATCTTCCCTTTCTATTTTCCAGGAGGTGATGGGACCAGTGGCCATGATCTTAGTTTTTTTGATGTTGAGCTTCAGACCATTTTTTTTTGCGCTCTCCTCTTTCACCCTCATTAAGAGGTTCTTTAATTCCTCCTCACTTTCTGCCATCAGAGAGGCATCGTCTGCATATCTGAGGTTGTTGATATTTCTTCCGGCAATCTTAATTCCGGTTTGGGATTCATCCAGTCCAGCCTTTCGCATGATTTATTCTGCATATAAGTTAAATAAGCAGGGAGACCATATACAGCCTTGTCGTACTCCTTTCCCAATTTTGAACCAATCAGTTGTTCCATATCCAGTTCTAACTGTTGCTTCCTGTCCCACATATAGGTTTCTCAGGAGAGAGATAAGGTGGTCAGGCACTCCCATTTCTTTAAGAACTTGCCATAGTTTGTTGTGGTCCACACAGTCAAATGCTTTTGCGTAGTCAATGAAGCAGAAGTAGATGTTTTTCTGGAACTCTCTGGCTTTCTCCATAATCCAGCGCATGTTAGCAATTTGGTCTCTAGTTCCTCTGCCCCTTCGAAATCCCGCTTGTACTTCTGGGAGTTCTCGGTCCACATACTGCTGAAGCCTACCTTGTAGGATTTTGAGCATAACCTTGCTATGCTCAAAATGAGTGCAATTGTACGGTAATTGGAGCATTCTTTGGCACTGCCCTTCTTTGGGATTGGGATGTAGACTGATCTTTTCCAATCCTCTGGCCACTGCTGAGTTTTCCAAACTTGCTGGCATATTGAGTGTAGCACCTTAACAGCGTCATCTTTTAAGATTTTAAATAGTTCAACTGGAATGCCATCACCTCCACTGGCCTTGTTGTTAGCCATGCTTTCTAAGGCCCACTTCACTTCACTCTCCAGGATATCTGGCTCAAGGTCAGCAACCACACTATCTGGGTTGTCCGGGACATCCAGATCTTTCTGGTATAATTCCTCTGTGTATTCTTGCCACCTCTTTTTGATGTCTTCTGCTTCTGTGAGGTCCCTACCATTTTTGTCCTTTATCATGTCCATCTTTGCACAAAATGTTCCTTTAATATCTCCAATTTTCTTGAACAGATCTCTGGTTTTTCCCTTTCTATTCTTTTCCTCTATTTCTTTCCACTGTTCATTTAAGAAGGCCCTCTTGTCTCTCCTTGCTAGTCTTTGGAAGTCTGCATTCAATTTTCTGTAACTTTCCCTATCTCCCTTGTATTTTGTTTCCCTTCTCTTCTCTGCTATTTGTAAGGCCTCGTTGGACAGCCACTTTGCTTTCTTGCATTTCCTTTCTTTGGGATGGTTTTTGTTGCTGCCTCCTGTACAATGTTACAAGCCTCCAACCATAGTTCTTCAGGTACTCTGTCCACCAAATCTAGTTCCTTAAATCTGTTCTTCACTTCCACTGTGTATTCATAAGGGATTTGGTTTAGATTATACCTGACTAGCCCAGTGGTTTTTCCTACTTTCTTCAGTTTAAGCTTGAATTTTGCTATAAGAAGCTGATGATCAGAGCCACAATCAGCTCCAGGTCTTGTTTTTGCTGACTGTTTTTGTTTTTCATCATTTGTCTCGTTAGTTTTATTCAATCAGTGCTGTGAAGCCTCAGATGAAATCAACAATGAGAACTAATACCACATGCATATTGTCATTGTTATGTCTCCCCTGTTGAAGATAAATCATAAATTTTATGACATTTTATATTATTTTGCCATAATGGGCATCACTTCCTGTCTCACTTTATTTGCTTCATCTTTATCACTCCTTTGAGACTCAAACTGCAGCAACAGATCCCTGAAGTCAGCACCAGATTCCCTTTCAAATCAAAGCTGGACAAGCTGACTACTGCAGAAAGCATGCATCGGTTTGCCTTGCAAAAGCGAAACCATCTCTTGTTATTTCGACTCACATACCACCCCACAGTGCTAGAACACTCTCTGGGTGGTTTATAACATAATTATGCAAACAACAACTTCTACTGTAACAAGTGCTACATTTTTGGAACTCAAAAAAATTATCATTGAAAGCTCACTGTATGTTTTTTCTTTTTAGCAGTCCAATAAAGGTATCACCTCTTCCTGCATTTGTATTTGTTCTATGAATACAAATGAAGGAACAGGTGATACCTTTATTGGACTGCTAAAAAAATAAAGCAAAAAACATACAGCGAGCTTTCAATGATAATTTCGTTGAGTTTCAAAAAGAAGGCAGAAGGGGGAAATGCGGGTGGGGGGTCAGAGTGCTTGGTAGCCCTTTGTTTAACAAGTTGGGTGATAAATTCCAAACTACTGGTTAAGGAGGATTTTGAAACCACACTCTCTCCCCAAAGGCCTCTTGCAGACGGCAACTATCTCCATCTAAGAAGCTAAGCCTGGCCCCATCAACGGTCATGAGACTTTGGGACTTTAACAAAAGCATACAATTTTGGAACTACCCATAAGAACTTGGTGCTGAGGAATATGTATTATCATGGCTGTGTGGTTTTTTTGTTTTATATTTTTCGTGGTCCAATGAAAGCACCACCTGTTCCTGCATTGGTGTTGTTTTGGGGGCCACGTGGCCTTTTCCTGATCTTTTCTGAACATTCGTAAGAATATACACCATAAAATGCTCCAGTTACATAAAGAAAGAGCCATTGCTCCCAGTGGAGATCAAAAGAAAGGGATGGTTCACACTGAAGAGTAACTGGCTTACCTCTGTTCTCATTACCTTAAAGCTGGATGGGCAACGTCAGCAGGTCTAAGGGAGAACTTAATCCCAAGAATCCATAGTGGGCTCACACCCTCACAATCAAAACTGGATAGCAATGCATATGTGTGAATTTTTTTTACTCTTTAAAGAAAACATTTGCTTGCTTCAAATAAGTTTTACCAATCTGCCACTGAGTTTTGTCAATAAACCGTTACTATGCATTTCATGCAAGCAAAATGTTTACTCGAAATGGAGGGAAGGTTCCAACTTGTGGCAGGGTTTGCCCTTAAAATCTGGCAGCACAGCTGAGGGGCTGCCCATGAGCCACATGATTCCCACTTCTGTCCCAAACAATCTGCCCTGACCAATAGGTATTCTGAAGAGTGAAAAAACAGATGTCTAGGGACATCATAGAATGAAACTGTACTTTCTTAATTCATAAACTGTGGGAATCTGATGGGCAAAACACTCTGAAGCTCAGTATTAATCTTGTACTGTACTGGCATAGTTTTCAACAATCATATTTTAGTTTGTTTTGTACCGCTTTTCATCCCTAACAAAAGCCCCTCAAAAGGCTCACAAAACAGCAAAATCAAACTGCCAAAATTAAAACTGAAACCTTAAAAATCACTAGGATCAAATTTAAAGCCTTAAATTGTATCTTAAAAATGAGGTGGCAGAAGAATGTTTCATTGGTCCCATTAACACTATCAGGGATTATTGCCAGGGCCATTTTTAAAACAAGGGAACAAACACAAAAAAGTCCCTGTTTTATAATCCCACAAAATAAGCCTCTTCTAGAGATGGGACATATGACAGGGCCTCCGAAAAATGTCTCAAACAATTGTTGGTATTCTACCCAAGAGGTAGCTGAAGAATCTTGTGGCACTTTAACAACTAACTGTTTGGCACAAACTTTGTGAACTCGCATCTGATGAGGTAAAATGTAATCCACAAAAGCTGATGCCATACATAACTTCTAAGCCTTTAATATGCCTTGAGTCTTTATTAACAGAATCCAGAAGAAAAGCTTTGTCTTGCCCTATTTAATATGATGTCTAACTTTACCAGAGAAAAGAGAACAACCATATACCGTGTTTCCCCCAAAATAAGACAGGGTCTTATATTAATTTTTGCTCCGAAAAATGCATTAGGGCTTATTTTCAGGGGATGTTTTATTTTTGTCATGTACAACCATCTACATTTATTCAAATACAGTCATGTCACCTTCTTCTGGTTGCTGCACAATGGTGGAGGGTGGGGCTTCACTTAACGGGGACTTATTTTTGGGGTAGGGCTTATATTACAAGCATCCTGAAAAATCATACTAGGGCTTATTTTCAGGTTAGGTCTTATTTTCGGGAATCCAGGGCACATGTAATCAACTTTAAAAGGAACAGTTCTGGGTTGTGCATCACTCATCAGCGATCTAAGCAAATTAGAGAAGCATAAAATCCGTTGATATTAAGGCTTGCTCTCTGTGAAGAGAGAGAACTGAAGAGAAAGCAAACATTTATACTCTCTTTGCTAATCTTCTGACAAAAGAAATGTCAGGGCTTCCACAAACACACAAAACGATGTTTTCAACACTATTAGTGTTCACCTGTTCATGGTATTAAACAGGTGGCTTAAAGTCACACCCTTCCTTTATTGCCTATACAGAGGCAGCCTCAAGCTCTTCCCAAGCACAAAACAATGGCAAGGAGAAATGAATAATTCCTATTGAGGAGAAATAAATAGCTCTCCTTCTGTTAAATGGCTATGCAAGAGTGCTTTGAAGTTTATTATGGATCATGGGGAGTTTGTTATGTAGCCTGAAAGAGGTCATTAAAGCCTGGTGGGTCTTTTGCTTACAACTAAGAGTACTGCTGTGTTGTTGTTTTTCTCCTTTGGGGGGGGGGGGGGAAAGCCTGTCAGACAAAGAGTAAGCCACATGAGAAGAAGCTCAGCTTTACTCTGTACATGCAGAAAAAACACACTAAAGCAGTCAATATAAATGATGCACTACAATGGTGCAGCAGTGCGATCTACTTATCAGTAAGTCACATCTCCTATGATCTCACTAAGCATCCTTGGGAAAGATACTCACTCTCAACTTCAGTATCCCTAACTGAAAAAATAAAAATAATAAGCCCTAGTAAGTGATTTATTTTGACAGTTAAAAAAACGTTCATTCTCCTTCCCCAAACAATATGGCAAAAGGGAGAAATTTCACTTTATTTTGTCATCAGTGTTCATAGACATGAAAGCATTAACTGCCAACAGGCTATAGAGGATCACAAACATCCAGCTACATTTTTCTATCTAAGCTGATGGTGTCTGAGAAAATAAAACTAGAAGCTCTTACTAGAAATTCTTAATGTTCTGAATGAATAGCCAATTTCTGTGCTCCTGAAGTAATATTTTATTTAATAACTGAGACAGATGTATTTGAATCAAAGCCGCACATGTTTTCAGCATATTCAGTAAGTAAGTGGATTACCAATTTGGTCATACCTTTCCTGCATCAACAAGTTCAGTTATATCATCCAGAGAAGGACCACTTGAACTGAATAGAGCCCAATGGTAATGGATTCCTGTACAAAGATGCTGGAATAAAAATCAGACACAAATATAGCAAAGTCAGCCATGACAAGTGGGTGAGAAGGATTAATGTCCCACAAGAGTAGACAGTGGCTGTCTACATATGTCAATGACAGAAATGGAAAAAAATTGGTTTTGTTACCATACCTTTATTGTTTTTGCGCCAATGGTCAATCCACTCCGAAGCATGCCATCTGCTACACCAAGCCTGTCTACATTCACTAAGAAGGGAGTCACCAAAGTTACATACTTGGCCCCTGACCACTTCTTGAGGAGACTGGGAGCCCATATTTCAGTGGATCCACCAACGCTGTCTAGGATAAAATCAAACCTGGATGGAAAAATGCACAGTGAATGTATGGCTAAGGAAATGCAATCACACTAGGCTCCAAAATTAATTTGTAAATCTGAAAACAAATTTTAAAACAAAATATAGATACAAAGGACAGCAGTGCATTCAAGACACTGCAGTTTAGATCAAGTACTAGAATTAATCTGCTGTCACTATGAGCAAACCACAGTCCTATCAACGTGAGTGGGGTGAGCTACTGAACTATAGTGACAAGCTGATCAGATGAAATATTCTGTCCAGTAATGGGAACAAAATCTACACTGTTGAGGATAACTAGCACTAAGAAGAGCAAATCCTCTGAAAGATCAGTGTGGTGTAGTGCTTAGAGTGTTGAAATAAGACTCAGGAGAACTGGGCTCAAACCCGTTCACCCCAACCATGAAACGCACTGGGGGATTTTGAACTAGTTACTATCTTTCAGCCTGACCTACCTCACAGGGCTGTTGTGAGGACTGAGTGGGCCACCTTGGCCTCAGTGAAGGAAAGTCAGGATATAAATGCTATTTAACAAAATATGCTTCGTTTATTGTTAATTTATTTGCATTGCCCCAGATAAGCAACTGGATATGCAAAATCTCCAAAAGTAGGGAAATTCTGAGGGAGCATGTAAGACAAGGGACCCTTGTAAGAAAGCGCTTCTTACACAACAGGCTGATTTTTCAGAAACATTTTTTCAAAAATGAACTGCTGGATAGCTCAGTGGTTTAGGCATCTGGCTGTCAAGCCAGAGGTTGGGAGTTTGATACCCTGCTATGCCTTTTTGACAAGGGCTGGGCTCCATGATCCATAGAGTCTCTTCCAGCTCTGTAGTACCGTGTTTCCTCGAAAATAAGACAGGGTATTATATTAATTTTTGCTCCAAAGAAACGCATTAGGGCTTATTTTCAGGGGATGTTTTATTTTACAGTCATGTCATCTTCTGGTTGCTGCACAATGCTGCACAATGGTGGAGGGCGGGTTTCAATTAACTAGGGCTTATTTTTAGGGTAGGGCTTATATTACGAGCATCCTGAAAAATCATACTAGGGCTTATTTTCAGGTTAGGTCTTATTTTCGGGGAAACAGGGTAGTAGTAGTAGTAGTAGTAGTAAAATTGTGAAGGCTCTGGGTTCCAGCTTCAAAGCAAGACTTTTTTGTGTAATAATTGTTCAGTGCAGAGATTTAAAAAGGATTCTCTATACCCTGTTTCCCCTAAAATAAGACCTAACCTGAAAATAAGCCCGAGTATGATTTTTCAGGATGCTCGTAATATAAGCCCTACCCTAAAAATAAGCCCTAGTTAAGTGAAACCCTGCCCTCCACCACTGTACAGCATTGTGCAGCAACCAGAAGAAGATGACATGACTGTAAAATAAAACATCCCCTGAAAATAAGCCCCAATGCGTTTTTTGGAGCAAAAATTAATATAAAACCCTGTCTTATTTTCGGAGAAACACGGTAGTTAGCAAGTGTGTCTCTGACTGCAGTCTACATGTGCAAATGCTTTATCTTATGCATACGTTCAACCCAGAATTGTTCTGTTCTACAGAACAGTTAATTAAAATCCCAGCTTCCCAATGCAACAATCAGATGCAGGCAACCTGTTCAAACCAGCCCAAAATTAACTGGCTGTCTTGGGTCTGAAAAGTTTTATCACAAGCTGCTGGCACAATTTAACTACATTGATACATACTGTGGTAATTTTTTGAGCTGTGCTTTCATACTTCCAGACATATAATCAATCACATCATCAGCTCCAAGACGTTTCACCAGTTCCCTGGCATCCTGAGAACAAACTGCAGTCACGTGAGCACCCCAGGCCTTCAGTAACTGAAAAAGAAGATCAGGACAGAAACAGTCAAGCAAAGAGCAGCTGCTCAGACATTTTGCCTACAAATCCCACAAAGCACTTCCCTTCCAACCGTCATCAAAGAGAGCCTTTTGAGATGGAAAAAAAATCATACCACTGTTTGTAGCAATATGGGGTCAAAAATATGAAGAGTGTTTTTTCTCGATCAGAACAACCATCCATTTAGTCCTGCACCTAGTTCAAACTGTAGCTCATTGTGTGTTTTCAAGAGGCCCAAAGGCAATAACATTCACTTTCTCCCCACGCTAGCCTGTCTGAGCAAGGAAGTCCTAGCTGCCTTGGGCATTTTTAAGGAGAAAGGCGGAAAATTTTAAATAAATAAATAAATAAATAAATTCCCCATGATAACCTAGGTAAAGCAAGTAGAGCTGGGGGTATTTGTATACGAATATGAATACCCCCACAAAGGTGGCGATAATGAGAGTCCGACCCCAGGGATGATTATGGTGTATTTGCAGCCTGCAAAAAGGTCAATGAACTCTACCCAGCCACAAGGACCAGTGATCGCTGCACACAAAAGACTAGCTAACTACACCCATCAATCACAGTGACAGATCATCTTCCCCCCCTTATCACAACAATACATCCATAACAAAAAACACGCTGATCACCATAATCACCCAGTCTCCTGAAAAGGACAAAAAATTGATCCCACAGCTACAAATACTCAACTATCCCACACACTACACCAGAACACAGACAGAGTTCTAACTCCTGTCCTCTGAAGATGCCAGCCACAGAGACTGGCGAAACGTTAGAAAAAAAACCTCAAGAACACGGCCAAACAGCCCGAAAAACCTACAACTACCATCAAATAATGTCTTACTTGCCTCAGCTACATAAACACAATACACAGAACCTCTCATCCACAAATAATCAAAATAAATCAGTAGCAAAACAAAATAGCCTGTTACGGATCTCTTTCCAATAAGCTGCTGTTTTCAGAAACCACAGTCATTTCTCTACTATTTCCTTTTAACATTTGCTGGCTGTAAACAATAACCAATATGAAGTATTCATATAGCATTCTGCTAACTATACACACAATTCCCCAACAACTCTTGCAACAATCCAGTAAAACAGGTCAGTTGTTATTGCTGTGACTTGACTCAGGAGTTGATGTATGAGCTGAGCTGAGCTGAGCAGTTCCTGCCTCACAACTCCTTATAGCATCACAGGCATGACAATCAGACAATCATGATATGCAAGTGACAACTGTTGTTATGCCTCCAACTTATGGCAACCGTATGAATGAGCGGTCTCCAAAATGTTCTGTCCTCAACAGCCCTGCTCAGCTCTTGTAAAACTAAGCCTGTGGCTTCCTTTGGGGAGTCAATCCATCTCATAATTTGGTCCACCTATTTTCCTGCTGCCCTCAAGTTTTCCCAGCATTGTTTTTTCCAGTGAATGCTCCCTTCTCATGATGTGCCCAAAGAAGGACTACCTCAGCTTCATCATTTTTGCCTCCAGAGATACCCTGTTTCCCTGAAAATAAGACAGGATCTTATATTAATTTTTGCTCCAAAAAACGCATTAGGGCTTATTTTCAGGGGATGCTTTATTTTTGTCATGTACGACCATCTACATTTATTCAAATGCAGTCATGTCATCTTCTGGTTGCTGCACAGTGGTGGAGGGCGGGCTTTTGCTTAACTAGGGCTTATTTTTGGAGTAGGACTTATATTACAAGCATCCTGAAAAATCGTACTAGGGCTTATTTTCAGGTTAGGTCTTATTTTAGGGGAAACAGGGTAGTTCTGGTTTGATTTGATCTAGGACCCACTGGTTCATCTTTCTGGCAGTCCAGGATATCCACAAATTTCTCCTCCAGTATCATACAGTGGTGCCTCGACTTACGAATGCCCCTACCTACGAACATTTCGACTTACGAACAGCCCCACTCGCAAAATTTTGCTTCGACTTGCAAGCGGAGCTTCAACGTAAGAACAGAAAAAGGCAGGCGGAAAAGGCAGGAAATTCAAACCATTGGTGGTGAAGAGGCTGCTTCTTTGTAGCTCTTTCGCCCCAACGGTTAGAGCAGGGGGTCAGGGAACTTTTTAAACTATGGAACGCGGGTCAGAGGGACTCCTCCGGGGATGGGGCGTGCGGCGGCGGCACAGGAGGAGGAAGGCGAGGCGGGGGCGGCTCCGGATCGCCACCGCGTGCGGGAAGCTGGTGCGCTCCCTGCCCATCCCTGGCACGGGTCTACTCATGATTTAGGGCCCCTTCTGCCATGGCTGCCCAATGCCGGGGAGTGACTGCCATCGGAGGAGGCTTCAGTCTGCCTGGTAGGTGCTGCTTTTTGCTTTTTAAAAACTTCTGGGTGGGTTTTGCAGGGTGGATTTGGGCTGAGGGGAGTTACATTTCTGTGCTGTGTTGTTGTTTGTTTTTGGTGATTTTTTTTTTTTTTTTTTTTTTTTTGGCAGTCCCAGGGTGGGGATTGCTTGATGTTTATTTTTGGGGGTTTTTTGTTGTTGTTGTTGTTTTTGCAGCCTTCGGGGCTTGCTCTGTTTATTTTTGGTTGTTGTTGTTTTTAAAGCCCCAGCGCCTTCTGATGGGGCTTTCTGTGTGCTTTGGTTTTTTGGGGGTATTTTTTTAAAATGCTGGAACGGATTAATCCCGTTCACATGCATTTCAATTGGAAATGGTGCTTCGACTTACGAGTATTTCCACTTATGAACATCTTCTGGGACAGATTAAGTTCGTAAGTCGAGGCACCACTGTATTTCAAATGAATCATTTTTTCCTCCTTTCAGCTTTCTTAACTGTCCAGTTTTCATATCCGTACATGGTGATTGGGAATAAAAGAGCGTGGATGATCTTGGCCTTGGTCTCTGGAGACATATTCCTACATTTGATTATATTTTCTAATTCCTTCATTGCTGCCCTTCCACATTTCAGTCTTCTACTAATTTCTTAGCTGCAGTCTCCATTTGGACAGACTGAACTGAAATACACAAAATCTCTGTTTCAGTTTCTTCTACACACTAAAGTTGTGTAGTTCTTCTGTAGACATGATTTTTGTCTTCTTATGTTCAACTGCAGTCTTGCTTTGGCACTTTCTTCTTTCACTTTCAAGTCATTGCTATTTTCTGCCAATAAGATGGTGTCAGCTGCATGTCTTAAATTATTGATATTTCTTCCACCAGTTTTTATGCCTCTTTCTTCTGAATCTTATCCAGCTTTCCATATGATAAGTTCTGCATATAGACTGAACAGACAGGGAGATAAAACACACCTTTATCTGACACTTTTGCCTATAGGAAAGCATTTTGTCTCTCCATATTCTGTCCTAACAGCAGCTTCTTGTCCACAATACAAGTAACACATCAGGACTACCTGATGGCAAACCCATTTCTTTCAGAACAACCCATAGCTTCTCATGATCCACAGTCAAAGGCTTTGCTGTAGCCTATAAAGCACAGACTGATCTTCTGAAATTCTTTGGTGCAGTCAGATAGGAAGTAGAGATTTACAATATGATCTTGACCCTCTTCCTTTTTTGAATCCAGCAGAGCTACTACTCTGGGCGGCTAACAAAGGAACATCAAAATAACATAATAACAGAAATAAGAAAACAGCAAAAAATAAAAAAAAGCTAGAGAATATAAGGTAAAAGTCTTCGTTGCAACATCTTGAGCATCACTTTGCTTGCATGAGAAATTAGAGCAATGATCCTATAGTTACTGCATTCCTTGACATCTCCTTTCTTTGGGATTAGAATGTCTATTGAACACTGCTTGTCTGTGGACTATTGTTTTGCTTTCCATTTATTAGTATATTTTTGTTAGGATTTCGACAGATCCAGTTTTTGTGGCTTGAAATAGTTCTACTGATATCCCATTTACCCCACTGATTTATTTCTGCCCAGTACTTTCAGAGCAGTTTTCACTTCATCTTCCAGAACTGCAGGTTCTTCAGCTTAGGATTTTTCTTCAAAGAAATCTGACATCCTTTTATTTATTTATTTATTTTCTGTATAGTCTTCAAGGCACTGTTTCCACCTTCTGTTTATTTTATTATGATGAGCTTCCCTGTCGGTCATTCATCATTCCTATTCCAGGGTTAAATTTCCCTTTGATTTTTTGGATTATCTGGA
Source organism: Intellagama lesueurii (assembly GCA_037013535.1). Classification (NCBI taxonomy): domain Eukaryota; kingdom Metazoa; phylum Chordata; class Lepidosauria; order Squamata; family Agamidae; genus Intellagama; species Intellagama lesueurii. The sequence goes on from JBAJHW010000001.1 coordinate 256,493,633, forward strand.
AGGGATCTAATTTTTCCTCTTTTGTTGTTCTCTTCTATTTCTTTGTAATGGACATTATAAATCTTTATTTCTATGTGACAGTGGCTGAAAAGCTACATTCAGGATTCTGATCCTATTTCCTTTATTTTTTGCTTTTTTATTCTTTTATCTTTTGCTTTTGCTTCTTGCCTGTTCTTAGCAATTTTAGGTGTTTCTCCTATCATTCATTTAGGTTTTTCTTTTCTTTTTACCACAGAAATCATCTTTTTATATTTTTCCCTATATTTCTGGTTTCAATCCACAGCTCTTCTGGTTCACAGCTGACTGAGTTTAGTAATGCAAATCTGTTCTTTATGTGGAGTTCAAACTCCACATAAAGAACAGAAATTTTGTTTAAATTATATTTTGGCACTAGGATTCTTTTAGTGTTTTTCTTCAGCTTTAATATAATGTTTTATATTAACAGTTCATGATCTGTATCAAAATCTGCTCCTAATCTTCTTTTTTTTTTTTTTTTTTTTGCAGAGAAGACATAGCTTCTCCATTGCCTGTTTCCAATTATGTCATCTATTTGATTTCTATTGGTTATGTGGTGATGCAAATGTGTACAAATGTGTACATTTGTTTGGCTGCTTGAAGCATGTATTTGCAATAAATATATTGTTGGCTTCACTGAACTCTATGAGTCATTCTCCTGTTTCATATCTGGCCCCTATGCCAAAGTTTCCAACCACACTTGGTTCTGCCTTGTTTCCTACTTAGTGACATACAACAGTATTTTTTAACCTACCTGCTACTTCAAGATTTGGAAAGATATTACTATATTACCTTTCCTTATTCAACTCTATAAACTGCTCAATGTACATCTAAAGCAACTTTGGTTACTTCCTACAAAACTAAAAGTGGCAATATCTTCTTTCCAGCAATATGAATATGAAAGGAAAGAATTAAACAATATTCATATGGCATAATCCTGTATGTGAATACTCAGAAGACCCACTGAGTTAAATCAGACTTAATCCAAGGTAGAAGTGTGTAAACTTGCAGTTTAAATCACTCATTGCATTCCAGTGAGCCTCAAAATCATCAACTGAAATATCATCAGTCACAAATTTACCTGTATTACAAAGGTACCAACTCCACCTGCTGCACCAAAGATCAATACTCTATAAACAAAACAAAACAAAAATCCTGGTTATGACCCAATCGTGATGATGATGATTGATTACATTTATATCCTACCTTCGCACAACATAGTGCTCAACGTGGTTTACAGTACTCATAAAACGATAAAAGTAAATAAAAAAAACTAATCATAAAACCAGTTAAAATCCAACAAAACCAACCCTACCATGAAAGACATTGAAATCAATTAAGTATAAACACAGTCAAAAATATCACAGTAGATTAGACATTACACACCAGTTTAAACAGATGTGCTCCGACACTTTTCATAAAAACAATGAGAATGGAAACTGACTGAAGGGACACTGTTCCAGAGGCTGAGAACCCTGCAGGGAAAACCCCTTCCTATGTGCCTGTTAGTCAGGCCTCTGCAACTGTTGGCATTCTTAAGAAGGCCTATCCTGCAGATCTTAACATTTGGACAAGCTCACAAGACAGGGAGCCCCTCTGATAGCCAGGCCCTAAGCCGTTGAGGGCTTTAAAGGTTAAAACCAACACCTTGAACTGGGGTCGGTAAGCAACTGGCAACCAGTGAAGGTCTTTCTGTTTCAGGGTCACATGACTCTGATACTTACTGGGCAATAGCATATAAGATTAAATCCTCACAGGTGTGTTTGGTGGGGGCACAGGAGAGGGCCTTCTTTGTCGCTGCTCCCAGACTCTGGACCTTCCTCCCACAGGAAGCCAGGCTGGCCCCATCTTTGCTGTCCTTCCACAAGCAGGCAAAGAACTTCTTTTTTTTCAGGCAAGCTTTCCCTTAATTATTAGCTGCCTGAGTGGAGTTCTACGTGGCGTAGAAAGGTTTTAAAAAATAAATAAAATATTTTTTTAACCAACAATCAATCAAAGTTTATTCTGATGAAGTCCTCATGGTGCAGATTTGTTTCTGAATAGTTTTATCAAAGCACCAATGTATAGGAATGAGAAGATAAACTGCAGATGACTTAACCCAGAGAGACAGGCGAGGGCAACATTGCAGGATTCCCAGTAAAAGGCAAATCTTACAGAATACCTCTAAGCCAGGGGATAAAATACAAGCTAGCTAATGACAGTAGTATCTAATCATCATGAGCTGTCAAGTCAATTCTGACTTATGACAATCCATTTTTTTCCAGGTAGAGAATACTCAGAAATGGTTTACAATTCTTCTGGGCTCATCCTGGGATTGTACAGCTTGCCCAAGACTACATAGCCTGACTCTTACCCTAGGAGGCACAGTGGGGAAATCAAATTCCCAACCAGATACCAAAACCACTGAGATAACCAGCCAGCTAATAGTATTGAAAACCAAAGTATATACTTGCATTCCTTAGGACATGAATTCATCACAGCCTTCCTCTGCCTATAAACAGAGGTCAAGAATAAAGAACTCACATACTCTAAAGAGATACACTAGCCTTTTGCAGTTTGCTTCTGTAAGACTCAGTGCAAAAACAGGAACTCAAGTTCTGTAGTTCCTGGTACAGAAGTCATTGATAGCACATGGCTAATGGAAGTGTAAACAATGAACAATTTGGAAAAACACTGCAAAAATTGTAACAATGAATTTTTTATTTCACTGCGTAATCTTCTTAAGCCTGATGTAGCAGGATATATTAACATTTTAACAAGCTGATTTTATTATTACAATTCTTTCACAAAAATTACAATGAACAAAATCCAGTGCATCTCAAGATGCCATGTTACTAAACCTGTGCCTACAGAGGTTTACTACATAATGGAGAAACTTGCCTATCTTGAGTACAGTAAACAGAAAGTTTGAACCTCTCACTCTAAAAAAAATCTCACCCCTGATCTCTTTACATCACTGTGGGTCACTTACCTTTTATTGCTACAATTATTCTGATTTAGACCCCCAACCTCTTTCACTGCAGACCATGCTGTCAGACCAACATAAGGCATAGAAGCAGCTTCAATGTGACTGAGATTCCTGGGCTTTCTGGATACCTATATTGAAAGAAAGAACACATTCATTTATATTCAAAAAGACTCATCTCCTGCCCTGCAAGATAAATGTTAATTTCAACACCTGAAGTTTGTTCATGACTACAAGCTTAAACGCTAGGGAAAAGGATGACTGCATAATTCACATATTGTACTGTGCATACTTTTTCCTACACAGGTGCGTATGTGTAAAAAAAAAAAGTCATATGCAATGTTGTTTACAGATATGAATAAAAATTCATAAAAACTGAATATTAGTCAGATAAGGTGGTGGGGGAAAATAATTCATTTGAAATATGGTGTTGTAGTAGAGCTTTGCAGATACCATGGACCACTAGAAAAACAAGTAAGTGGATATTACAACAACTAAAGCTCAAACTTTCCTTAGATGCAGAAGTTATTAACTAAGGGTATCATACTTCGGGCACATCACAAGAGAAATTCAGTGGAAAAGACAACAATACTGCAGAAATTTGAAGGCAACAGAAAAAGAGGACATAGGAAATAGAAGATGGGTAGATCCAACAAAGGAAGTCCCAGTCTTGAGTTTGCAAAGGCGAAGCAGAACTGCGATTGACAAAAGCCTCTTGAAGTTACTAAATCATAGGGGCGCCAGAAGTAGGAAGCAACTTGATGGCACATAACATTAACCTACTTGTCACCTTGGGGCCTGCAACAATTAGAATTAATAGGGAGTAACTGTGTCCTTCTTCCTTCACACTGCTGCGCAACACTACACTGTAAGTATGGCAATCAAGCCTGGAAACATACAGCAGTCTATGACACTTCTCAGTTCAATTCTACTATACCTCTAACTCCCAGTCCTGAGGTCCTAGTGCAGTGCTTTATTTACCTGGCTGAGAAAATGAAGGCTGTGCTCATTCAACTGCCATCCCTTGTCCTTTCCTACCTTTCATCTCTCTTCCAAGGTTAAAAAGCAGTCAAGAAGGAAAGAAATTGTTTTGCTCTAAAATGCTGTAAAATGTTATATACATTGTACAAAGTTCACATTTTCTTAGTTTTTGTGTGCATGTGCATGTTATCTCAAAGCAAACATTTTGTGTCATTACCTCATTGGAACTTGCTACAACAAATTCTGCTAAAGTTCCTTGCTTCCAAGGTGAAATTGCTGCCCATACCTGAAAAACAGAGATTAACGTTCGAATATTTAGCGATGCAAGCACAGCAGGTAGCATTTTGGCAAAGAATTCAATTTTACAGGATCCAGAAGATCACCTAATTAAGGAGAAATTCATTGCACATTTGTTTTTCTATCTACCTTTTCCCATACTGTAGGAACCCATTAATACCTCCTTTAGCGGATGATTCTCCTACTTCCACTAAAAGTCCTTCCATCATAATCACCACCACCACTGCTATTACTCTTTATTTAATTTATACGCCCTTCTTTGTCAGAGCTCAGAGTAGCTAACAATTTATACAAAAACATACTTAAATACAATGCAATGAGCAAGATTAGGAGATAGAGACTTTTCTGTACTATCTACAACCTCTAGCTTGATACCCTGTGCTCAGCTAAGAAGCAGCAACAGCAAACTGAACTTATGTGGGTTTTCTGTTTTTTGTATTCTCGAAGGCTTTCACGGCCGGGATCCGATGGTTGTTGTAGGTTTTCTGGGCTGTTTGGCCGTGTTCCGAAGGTTTTTCTTCCTAACGTTTCACCAGTCTCTGTGGCCGGCATCTTCAGAGGACAGGAGTTAGAACTCTGTCTGTGTTTTGATATCCCACATACTACACCAGAACACAGACAGCGTTCTAACTCCTGTCCTCTGAAGATGCCGGCCACAGAGACTGGCGAAACGTTAGGAAGAAAAACCTCCAGAACATGGCCAAACAGCCTGGAAAACCTACAACTTTCTGTTTTTTGTTTTTTACTAAGATTGGGGACTTAATACAAACATACAAAATAACACCTGATCCTTCCTACCAACATTACCTCATCTCCAGGGCTGAAATATTTCACATTCAGTCCACATTCCATCACAACTCCAGAAACATCTCGGCCAAGTGTTAGAGGGAATTCACTGCCTGCAGGTCTGATGCGTACCGGATCTCGCCTCATATTTAAAGCAGAAGCTCCATAGCCACCTACCAAATAATAAAGAAAATCAAAAGCACAACACAGAAAATAGGTCTGTTTGTTCACTCCAACATTCCTTTTTTATATCAATGCATACAATTCTGCAGAGAACTGGCCCCAGCACTCTCCTTTTCTAAACAAGAAATTAAAACTGAGACAAACAGAAACTTACTGGTTCAGAGAGTGAGTGAAATAAGGCATTTGTTCTGCTGGTGCAATGTTTTGTTTTACTTTCACATCAAGGGTTGGGTGTGGGTTTTTGGTTTTGGGGTCTGCAATGCCACGAGAGTGGTCCAAAGGCTGTTCAATGTAGCTCACAGCAAAGAAACCAACAAAAACAATTAAGTTTTATAATTATATTTTCCCCTGTGTTTTGTGTATCCCTGCTTTTGGTTTTTAAAAACATCAATAAGAGACAAGTACACAACCACATCATTTCATTTTTGAAACTAATAACTTTACAAAAATAAAAAAACCCAGATTACTTTGCATGAACTGATGTACTGCAAATTTTCCACTTTTATGCTTGTTCTTGAAATATCATAAACCATTGGAGGCCTACAGAAATTCGGGTCTCAATCAATATATTTATTTATTTACAAAAAAAATTTAGTCATGCCATTTATGGTGTCAGATAGCACTATTCTAATCAGCTATTTTTATCACTTTTTCTAAGAAAAGAATAATACAAGAGATGAGTTAGAAGCATTACAATCAAAATATGCAATATAAAACAATCAGGTCCATTAAAGATGAATGGTAGGAAACACGAGAAAAAATCATATTGACCACCATTCTCACTGAACGTTATATGAACCACCCATAATACTTATAGTTCATTTTATAATTTCAAAGATATATACACATTTCATATATTAATATTCTCAACCAGCATATACGATAGGTATCATTTAATTAAATGATATACTGTAGAGTGTATACAAGCACTTACTTCGCATGCTAACATCAAAGGGATTTAAACCTGCAGCATGGACTTTAAGAATTACTTCATTAGGGTAGTTGATTACAGGAAAAGGCATATTATCTGTGAATCGCAGGACGTCATTATTTCCATAACTGTCAATCACCCAGGACGGCATTATTGTACATCTTTGACAGGAGGTGTGAATGCCTCTACTAAGAATTTGCCACCTATACGAACTTTTCCCTGTTCCAGAACACGTCACCCCAAAACTAGGCCAACCCAACAGCTTTCTAAACACTTTCCTACACGCTGGGTGTCCTTTCACAAACATCCTTATAAATAAAAGGGAGACAAAAGAATACTAAGCCACTTTAACACCCTGGTCTTCGAATATTGGTGAAAACACCTGAAACTTAGCCTTTGTTTCAAATAAGAACACGCGATCCTGAACTTTTAAAAAATAACAATGTTTTAAGCTTTATCATTGGCCTTCTAATGGAAGAGGGGAAAGAAGCAGAAAAAGGGAGAAACAAAGAGAAACGGTTGTCTCTTCCTGAACTAGGAAGTGAATTTTGATGTTACAGAAAGAAAAACTCAATGGGGTTTTGTTCCTTCCCTTCCTAACTGAAATATCAACGCACCAACCCCTAAAAAAAAAAAAAAAAAATCACACCGCCAGGCTAATTGCTCCCTCCTAGATTAAAAACAGCTCCCTGAGTCCCCGCTGTCAAGAAAGGCTCGCCCGCCCCAAATATCCTTCAAAACAGCTCTCCTCGCGACTCAATTCTGAACGGAAGACAGATTTTCACGCTACGTAGCCAATAGAAGCACAGCATCATTCCACCTCCCCGGGGCTTGAACCAATCAGTGTCCCCTATGTTAAGTCACGCTCTTCAAGATGGCAGCGCCCATGAGTTCTTTCGTACCCTGCCGGTGACAGGGACCCCGGTAAGATTTACGGCTTGCGTAATTCTCCGTCCAGACTTCGTCGGGAATATGTTGCGGACTTCACTCCGAGAGGTGAGAGCGGCTAAGCAGACTGCGGCCGGGCGCTGTACCTTTCGGTGGCCCTTTCCTTCCTTGATTCCATCTCTGTGCTTTGCTAGATTCCTATTTATCTGTAACGTGGCCACGTTCACATCCGCCTTTGAGGGACAGGATCGTTTGTTTTCCGGCGATCCTTCAGGCCGTGTAACCACCGCGTGAATGAAGGGAAAAGCATTAGACGCTCTATAATTCTTTCCTTGTTTTGGTTTTCTTGCATTGTTGTACTGGGGAAAGCTTCACCTGGTGTATGTCTGCTTGTCAAGTACTGTACAGGCTAAAGGCACTAGAGCCTTGGTCAACAGGCTCGGTGAGCAGCTGCTGAATAGTGGCCTGTTCTTATGGGCTAGTTAGGCAAAAAAACACTTCTAGTCTACAATTCATTTTATTTTCAAATTTCAAACTTCTTCCAACAAGTTTCTGGAGTTGTCTAGACTCAGAGTAAAACTATTTCAGTGGGGTGAAGATGAGTAACTGTGTTGGTCTATTGCAATGAAGACGATAAAAACTATTGTGTCACCCTACCCTGAGTGCTCACTGGAAGGACAGATCCTGAAGCTGAGGTTCCAATACTTTGGCCATCTTATGAGAAGAGAGGACTCCCTGGAAAAGACCCTGATGTTGGGAAAGTGTGAAGGCAAGAGGAGAAGGGGACGACAGAGGACGAGATGGATGGACAGTGTCATCGAAGCGACCAACATGAATTTGACCCAACTCCGGGAGGCAGTGGAAGACAGGAGGGCATGGCGTGCTCTGGTCCATGGGGTCACGAAGAGTCGGACACGACTTAACGACTAAACAACAACAAAAGATTAACCATCAACAAAATTGAATGCAGCTTTAGTGCAGCACACCAATGAAACACAATTAAAAATAAAGCAAAAGTGATTATTATTTAGTTGTTTAACATACCACACCTTTCTGTCCAGAAAAGTTAACTTTCCAGAATGGAGCTGAGGTTGTGTCTGAAGCTATAATTCCATACCAACATATCTAGGAGTGAATGCAGTGGAATTTACGTAAGATTGTGCTCCAAATGAGAATTTCCAGTTAAGGACAATTGAGAGCACAATACCCAAAACACCCTTGCCCTCTTGATGTGTTGGACTTCAACTCCTGTCATCTCCAGCAAGCGGTGATGGGGTGGTAAGGGCTATTGTCCAGTATACTTAAAGAGCAGCGGGACGAGGGACAGCGCCCTAGATTACCACCCCCCACAGCACCTTTGGGTTACTCAACAAAAATTCCTCAAAAGATTTCAACATATGAAGCAATGCTTCTCTCACAATTAAAACTTAAACTCTGATATTTTAGATTAATGTCAATTTGAAGATAAAATGTTGCTTATTCTTTAATATCTTACTCATATTTTTCCTTTTTTTAACTTCTATTCTTTTTCTAGCATTCTTTGTCTTTGTATAAACATGCAAATAATTATTTTGTTTAAAAAATTCAGTTTCCAAATAGACAGTGCTGTATGATCAATACAAAAGTTAAGTGCAAAGAATAGAGAGCCACAAATCAGTTTCCCTGTAAATGTGCACAACATAAGAAAAACCTATCTATCACATTTATATATTACAGCCCTGTGAAACAGTAAGTCCTGTTGAACACAATGATATATTTTGTGTCTAATATATGCATTATTCCTTTTTAAACGTTGGTCTAGTGCAGTGTGTCCCAACTTTGAGTTCCCAGATGTTCTTGGACTACAGTTCCCAGAAAACCTAGGCAGCACAGCTAGTGGTGAAGGCTACTGGAAGTTTTAGTCCAAGAACATCTGAGGAGCCAATGTTGGGAACTACTGGTCTAGTGGATTGAGAGTTTGAATCCCTGCTTGGCCATAAAAACTCACTCCTTAAATATCTCACTTACCTTGAAAACCTTATTAGAGTCATAATAATTCAGATGTGATTTGACAATATGTAACACACACAGTGTGAGGAATAACCCACTGATGTACTATTATGTCAACATTTGTGTCAGCAAATGCAGAAGGATCTAACAGTGAGGGTTACAAAATATTCCAGATTTTAAAGGTCATTGTTTCAAGCATGGTCTGTTTCAGCACTCCCCAAACCAAGTGCCCACTATATGCTGTTAGACTATAATTCCCATCCATCCTCAGCCAGACCAATCAGTGGCTGTGTATGTCAGGAGTGGGATTTATAATCCAACAGACCTGGAGAATCCTGGATTGAAGAATGTTGATATGTTTAGAAGGCTGTCCTGTGTTTGGAATCCAAAGAACATCTGTGGATCTCTCAAAAACTTATTTTCACATATTAACTGAATCCTAGGCTCATACTGATATGACTGTATGATGGAAGCAAATTCATGTTAGGGAGAGACTCCTTGCACATGTGCAAAGTGAAAATTTAAACAACCATCCCACACTGTGACAATGTTGCCATGGACCCCAAAAGTCAGTTGTTTCTGATTACATATACTTTCATTTCACAGAGTGCCGACTTAAGAAGTAAATTTTCTTTATAAACAAGATCTCCAGATCTTGGATCAAGGATCTGTTTAGTTTGCTATTTGGACTGCCACAGTGGCCAGTCATATGACTCTAGAAAATTCACTCAATACATGAAGAGAACAGTGATCCTGTGGTGCTGGTTCCCAGCTTTTTTACATAGTGACACACTGCTTTTTTGAGTCTCCGTTTAGCAGGACCACTGACTGTGCTCTACAGAGGGATTCAACAAGTTGTTTTCTTTTAAAAGCTAACTTTTCAAAGCTCTGCTTGGAAAGAGGATCATTACATCTATCAAGGCTACTTCTCGCTGCTACATTTATCCTCTACAAATTTGTCTAATATTCTTCTAGGGCCATCTGAGTCATTTCATCTCCTGTCAGAATTATACATATTAGGTTCACCCTGCATGATGATGAGATTACCTAAGAAAAGATCTCTGGATAAAAGTTTTGACAAATAATTTACAACCTTAGTACTCACCTATTTGCTAAACTAATTCTACTAGAAATTTATATTTAGGCTATGTCATGAGTTTTTTTCAGTTCAATTTTTTTTAAACTCATGGTTCATGTAATTTCTAGTAGGGTTGTTCATTCAATCAGTTCAAAGCTTGACAAATAAAGGTGTTATAACTACAGACGTAGTATATCTTGACTTCAGCAAAGCTTTTGACAAAGTGCCCCATGATATCCTGATTAGCAAGCTAACTAGGTGTGGGTTGGATAGATCAAGGGTCAGGTGGATACACAATTGGCTACAGAATCGTACTCAGAGGGTGATGATTAATGGGTCTTTCTCTAACTGGGGGGAGGTAACAAGTGAGGTACCTCAAGGCTCAGTCCTCGGCCCGGTGCTCTTCAATATTTTTATTAATGACCTGGATGAGGGAGTGCAGGGAATGCTTGTCAAATTTGCAGGATACCAAATTGGGCGGAATAGCTAATACCCTAGAAGACAGAAACAAAATTCAAAATGACTTTGATAGGATGGAGCACTGGGCCGAAAGCAACAGAATGAAATTCAACAGAGATAAGTGCAAAGTACTGCACTTCAGAAAAAGAAACCAATTGCATGGTTACAAGATGGGGGATGCCTGGCTCAGCAGAACCATGAGTGAGAAGGATCTTGGAATTGTCGTAGATCACAAGCGAAATATGAGCCAAGAGTGTGATGTGGCTACACAAAAAGGCAAATGCTATTTTAGGCTGCATTAATAGAAGTATGGTTTCCAAATCCCGCGAGGTGCTGGCCCACCTCTATTCAGCACTGGTTAGGCCTCACGTTGAGTATTGTGTCCAATTCTGGACACCACGCTTCAAGAAGGATGCTAACAAATTGGAACAAGTTCAGAGGAGGGCGACAAGGATGATCAGAGGGCTGGGAACCAAGCCTTATGAGGAAAGGTTGAAAGAACTGTTAGCCTTGAGAAAAGAAGGCTGAGGGGTGATAAGATAGCACTTTTCACATACTTGAAAGGCTGTCATACAGAGGAGGGACAAGATCTGTTTTCAATCATCCCAGAGTGCAGGACACGCAACAATGGGCTCAAGTTAAAGGAAGCCAGATTTCGGTTGAATATCAGAAAAAACGTCCTAACTGTTAGAGCAGTATGACAGTCGAACCAGTTACCTCGGGAGTTGATGAGTGCTCCAACACTGGAGGCATTCAAGAAAAACTTGGATAATCACCTGGCAGATATGCTTTGATTGTATTCCTGCGTTGAGCAGGGGGTTGGACTTGATGGCCTTGTAGGCCCCTTCCAACTTCACTTTTCTATGATTCTATAGTATTCTTATGCTGGAAAGGGAAAGTTGTTATATTTAATTGTTTAACTTAAATTCTGTCACTGAAATTCTTTTAAAAATGGAAATAATTGTCATGTCAGATTTCTGCAGCACTCAAGGAAGGCCAAGTGAGTCCAACAGAGCTTTGTCAGAAATGTCTCTCCCTCATAAAAGCCACCAGATTTCTTAATGCTTATATCACTGTAGCAGAAGAAACAGCAATAAAGCAGGCTGAAGCATCAGAAAAGCGGTACAGACAAGGTAATTTTCTTCTGTTGGAAATATATTCTTCCCTAAAATCCTTTCTTTGTGATCCTCCAATATTCTGCTGAACACAATTGTTTTCTAATATCATAAAATGCAGAAATGAGAAAAGTTGCTTTTTTGGAATGCTGGCTTGATAAAACTATGTTAGATACATCATCATATAAGCAAAGCCACAGAAGTTGTTGTTGAGTGTCACCTTAGATGTACTTGAACAAAATTAAAAATGAAATACCTCAAAAGAGTTGTTTCTTGAGTCTCTTTTGTTAAAAGGAAAAAAAGTTATTGATCCTTCTGATGAAAGAAAAAAGTGCATAGTTCTTCTTTTCCTACAATGCCCTTGTTGCTTGCAAGATCTGAGGAAGTTTCAAAGCGAATCAGAAGTGAAATAAATGTATAATGGTACACCTAGAAGTGTGTGAATCTAAGCGTGCAGTCCATTGGCTGTAGCTACATATTGTGTGACTGAAAACAAGATTCCTTGTACCGTCTATAATACAGGCTCTGATGCTGGTAGATCATGCAATGGCATGGAGGGAAGCCACAATGTGGCTCTTGTGCTCTACACAAGGAATTTTGAGGGGACACCATTGTGTCTGCAAAATGGGCTGAGTAAAAGGAAGGGTTTGGAGCCAGTTTGAAAGGTAGTTATGTATATTTCATTCACTAATGTTTCTAATCTGCCTGTACAACAGCTCTTCCAGTAGTATATGTTTAGACAGTATGAGAAAATCACAGTAAACTCAGTGTTAAATAAGTTTGTATGATATTATGTGTTACACACTGGTTTAAAAATCTGTGTGTTGTTTACAATATAGGTCAGACACTGGGGAATTTAGATGGCATTCCTGTTGCTGTGAAAGACAACTTCAGTACAGCTGGCATTGAGACAACATGTGCATCCAATATGCTAAAAGGTAAAGTGGACAGTTAAGCAACCACCTTGGTTGTTGAGGTGCAGTAGCCTTTGGGTTCTTGTTGATCAAGGTTGTAATTCTGTTTTGAATTAGCACTCTATATGTTATTAAAATAATCTCAGAAATTTTGGTGTATTGGGATCAAATTGTACCAGTTCTTATATAGCTGTATTCACTTCCTGCCTGTTGTCAAACCCAAAGTGGTGTTGCTTACCTCAAAAGCCGTATGTGGTTTAGAGCCTGCAGATCATTCGTTCCCATATTTATCTGCCCCTGTGCTACAGTCATTGAACTCTTCCAGGTCCTCTACCTGAGGGCAGGTGGTAACCAGAGAGAGAATCTACTTGATAGTGTGGTGTGCTTTTGAAACTGCTCTCTTGGAGATTGGCAAAGATGAATTCTCTCTTGTTTTCCCTAGCTTTATACATCCTGGCTCATTTTAATTGCTGGTTTTGTTATAATTGATTTTCTTCACCACATTTCACTGGATTTTGTTACTGTGTATATGTGATTGTTAACTGGAGCTGTTTTGCTGAGAAGTGGTATCCAAATATACCAAATTAACATAATCTAGATAGTACTGTAAAATGCTATATGGTTATAGAAAGATATACCTCTTATTTAGACATAATATGAAGCCAGGATTGCTGAAAATCTGGCCTTTGATTTGTAAGCATTGAGTTCATAAATGCATCATACATCATTCCTGTTTGTTTATTCCCACCACTGGGTATGGTTAAACCAATTGGAAAGCAAAAACTACCTGTTAAATCCAAAGCAGGACCTTATCTTTTGCTCTCCTAACAAAACTAGAATGGGAAACCACTCCAAACTGGCTTCAGACTCTGGTTTGTTAGAGGACTGACAGAAAGGAGTCTGGCTTTAGATAGAATGGGATGCTTTTGCTTCTGGGTCCTGTTTAGCTTAGCATTCTCCTAACAAACCAATAATTCTAGTGTACTGTTATATCCTAACAAAGCCGACATCTTCAGCCAATCCAGTCTTTGCATTTTCCAGGTTATATACCCCCTTATAATGCAACAGTGGTTCAGAAATTGCTGGATCAAGGAGCAGTGCTTCTTGGAAAAACAAACTTAGATGAATTTGCGATGGGGTAAGTTGAGTTAAATGTTTATTAAGATTTGCTATTTTAATGCCTGCTTAGGTGCTTTATATCTTTAAAAACAAAACAAAAAGTTATAAGGATGGCCAAGAGCTTTGTCAGATACAAACATTCAGACCATTCAGTTCCCCTCTTGTTCCTGAGCATCCATTGGCCACACCATTTCAGACCTGCCTTTGCAGATGTAGCAATTAGAAATACTCCCGTTAATAAAGTAAAAAGGACAACATTTGGTAGCTAGGTCAATGAATTCTGGACTTGATACTAGATTCTATAATTGCTTGAAATTGCAAAAATCATACATTTGTTAAAAGATACATGGAGAGCAGCACCAGATCAGAGCAAAGGCTTATCTGATTTAGTATTTGGTTTCTCTCAGTGGCCACCAGTATAAGCATTTGCCCACTTCGGGGTCCCAAAGTAACTTGAACCTTACATCTAAAATCCCCAGGAGTTGGGGTATGTTTTTGGACTGCAGCTCCCCAAATCCAAACAATATATAGGTATGGCGTCCTAGGAGCACGGGTAGTTGTAGACTCCACAGTTTGGATTATAGTGACAAAGTCCCCAGATGTTCTCCAACCCCTTCAAAAAGTTCCTTGACAAAGATAAAAGTTTTGCAGGGCTCCCGGTTGCTCATGTTTGGATGAACTTCTTCATGTAACCTCAAGAACGGCATCTGATTGGTCTTTATTACTATCCTTGCTTTTGTGGAGGAATTAATTTCAAATGTAATTAAAAGAATAAAGGAATGTTTCAATCTATAGCTAAATTAATAAGTTTCAGTCTTCTTTCTGCATGACTTTCTTATCTTAGTTCAGGAAGCACAGATGGAGCTTTTGGACCAGTTAGAAACCCTTGGAGTTATTCACAACAGTACAGAGGGAAGTGTGTGAAAAACGCCAGCACTCAGAGTGGAGACCCTGACTGGTTGATTACTGGAGGAAGCTCTGGAGGCAGTGCAGCTGCAGTATCATCTTTCACGTGCTTTGTGTAAGAGGCTTTTACTAACAGTTTAATTATGAGCATCATAATGTCACTACTAAACAATGGATTAGTGCCAACAATGTACTAAGAGTTGTTTAAAATCGAGAAGCACCATGGGCCTTGAGTAGATTGTTTATAACTTGTTCTAGAATAGACAGATTGGACAAGACTTGGTAAAAGAGAAATGAGAATGGTGCTGAGCCCCCTGATATATTTTTATTATCAAAAGGAGTACAGTATCTTAAAATATGCAATTTTAAACTTTTTAAGCTCTGTCCTGTTAGTTTGAATATTCTGCGCTATTTGGAAAGAATGTATTATGACAGTGAGAAATGATGCTACAGATACTCTTTCAGCCAACCATTTGAGAAGTGCTGTGGGAACAAGATACCCACCAGCTCAGTCCCAGGGGAAAAAAACAGAAGAAATTTGATTCAGTGAAATCTGTTGTTGTTGTTGTTTAGTCGTTAAGTCGTGTCCAACTCTTCGTGACCCCATGGACCAGAGCACGCCAGACCCTCCTGTCTTCCACTGCCTCCCGGAGTTGGGTCGAATTCATGTTCGATGACACTGTCCAACCATCTCGTCCTCTGTCGTCCCCTTCTCCTCTTGCCTTCACACTTTCCCAACATCAGGGTCTTTTCCAGGGAGTCTTCTCTTCTCATGAGATGGCCAAAGTATTGGAGCCTCAGCTTCAGGATCTGTCCTTCCAGTGAGCACTCAGAGTTGATTTCCTTTAGAATGGATAGGTTTGTTCTCTTTGCAGTCCAGGGGACTCTCAAGAGTCTCCTCCAGCACCACAATTCAAAAGCATCAATTCTTCGGCGGTCAGCCTTCTTTATGGTCCAGCTCTCACTTCCATACATTGCTACTGGAAAAACCATAGCTTTGACTGCGGACCTTTGTCGGCAAGGTGATGTCTCTGCTTTTTAAGATGCTGTCTAGGTTTGTCATCGCTTTCTTCCCAAGAAGCAGGCGTCTTTTAATTTCGTGGCTGCTGTCACCATCTGCAGTGATCATGGAGCCCAAGAAAGTAAAATCTGTCACTGCCTCCATATCTTCCCCTTCTATTTGCCAGGAGGTGATGGGACCAGTGCCCATGATCTTAGGGGTTTTTTTTTATGTTGAGCTTCAGGCCATTTTTTGCGCTCTCCTCTTTCACCTTCATTAAGAGGTTCTTTAATTCCTCCTCACTTTCTGCCATCAGAGTGGTATCAACTGCATATCTGAGGTTGTTGATATTTCTTCCGGCAATCTTAATTCCGGCTTGGGATTCATCCAGTCCAGCCTTTCACATGATGTATTCTGCATATAAGTTAAATAAGCAGGGAGACCATATACAGCCTTGTCGTACTCCTTTCCCAATTTTGAACCAATCAGTTGTTCCATATCCAGTTCTAACTGTTGCTTCCTGTCCCACATAGAGATTTCTCAGGAGATGGATAAGGTGGTCAGGCACTCCCATTTCTTTAAGAACTTGCCATAGTTTGCTGTGGTCCACACAGTCAAAGGCTTTTGCGCAGTCAATGAAGCAGAAGTAGATGTTTTTCTGGAACTCTCTGGCTTTCTCCACAATCCAGCACATGTTAGCAATTTGGTCTCTAGTTCCTCTGCCCCTTCGAAATCCAGCTTGTACTTCTGGGAGTTCTTGGTCCACATACTGCTGAAGCCTACCTTGTAGGATTTTGAGCATAACCTTGCTAGCGTGTGAAATGAGTGCAATTGTATGGTAGTTGGAGCATTCTTTGGCACTGCCCTTCTTTGGGATTGGGATGTAGACTGATCTGTGGGATGTAGACTGATCTGCTACAGTGAGATCTGTAGCATCCCTTAAAATAAAATGCCTTTTCATCCCAGGCTTGAAGTTGACATCATGCAGAATTAACAATGAGATTTTGAGACTGACAGTTTTCAGACAGTGGATTCTATCACCACCTCACAATATTTCCTAACTTTGTTCACACTGATCCTTTATGTGTTCTCTTAACTTATTAAAAATATCCAGTTTAGGGAGTGGGGTGGGGAATCAGACCACAATACATTGTTGAAGCTCTGGTACTTTTCACATTAGAGAGCAACATCTAGAAAAAGAACTCTTCTGAACAGTAGTTCCCAGAACCATCCAGTGGCCATGTTATCTGAGGAGTTCTAAGAATTGTAATTCCAAAAAGTAATCATTCCATGCTTTGGGAGAACCCTAAGCATATGATTAGCCCTCCTGTTTAACTGGTTGAATGGCTTAACTCATTCTCTCCCACTTACCTGGTTCTGTCTCACAGTGTTTCCTTTAATAGGGCAGAGTGAATCAGACTTGTAACAATCTGATAAACTATACATTAAATTTATGCAGCCATACAATTTTAAATCAGAAAGATTATTGCTAGAGCTCACTATTTTACATTTATTGTCCATTTCTGTTCTAATGAGCTCAGAATATGCTACATGTTGTTCCTAGATGGTCTCCTATAAGGCATAGTTGAGGGTCAGTTCCCCTTAGCTGTTACAGCTGAAGATCTGATCTGAAAGGGTGTTCTGTAATCAAGCTGCTTTGAAATAAGTTTCCAGTAGTTCCAGAATTGAAAAAGTTGCATGTGAAAACATCACCTGCCGAATTTCTTCCTGACAAGCAGATGTTACAGTTCTAAGAGGCCTCTTCAAACTAGGCATTTCATGGGGCAATATTAATCAGTACCAATCTTCTTTGTTGCCCTTAGACTAAGCAGTTTATTGTTAGCTGTGTACTGCAAAAAACAGCAACAACTAGGAAGTGACACTTTAATTTTATATATTATTTGGTTAAAAAGACAAGAAGTTGCTCAGTAGATGAATGCAATCAACAGGAAGAGTATGAAGAAGATAGTTTGCCTTCTGCTATAGGTTACTTGAAGGCTCTATGGCCATTTCAGGCAAATGATAGTATAAATGCCATTAGAGTCCAACTCACGTCCCAAGCATACTAACACGAGGCAGCCACATTTCTTCAGGCGTTTACATCAATGAAGCAGGAAGGTCTGTGTCTAGAAGAACACATGGCAAATATCCTTTCTGCTAACAGTTACTGGTTACTATTTATGTTCTCATGTTCAAAAAAAATCCTATCTTCACTTTCCGTTTGGCATATTTATCTTTTGCACTCTAGTTATTTTGTACTTCAGATGTGCATCTTTGCATTCCTATTTATCTTTAGCTTCTTTAGTTAGTTAGTTTTGTTTTATTCTTCCCTTCACATCCATTCATTTAGGCATATGTATATCTGCTGCTAGCAAAGTCTGCTTTATGCATGGATGGTAAAGTTTCCCAGCACAATAATAAATAATAGCAAAAAACCAAAACGCATATTCTTTTGGCTTTTTTAATGCAGGCTATATAATTTATTGATAGAACAATTTTGAAAGCATTTTTTTTCTTATTCAGATATGAGTAGTTGTACTCTTCCTAATGTTTTTGACTGGTATCTCCCATAATCTCCAAAAGCTGGCTGTACTGACTAGCCAATAGTGGGGGATTATGGGAGTTGCAAGCCAAAAACATCTGGTATAACAGAACAATATAAAAGCAGAGCAAACTGGACTTGAATATTGGACTATATGCTCTAACTATTTGTTCTTCAACTGTAGGGCACTGGGATCTGATACAGGAGGATCCACCCGAAATCCAGCCTCTCTGTGTGGTGTTGTTGGTTTGAAACCGACCTATGGTTTGGTTTCCCGTCATGGTCTCATTCCACTTGTTAACTCCATGGATGTTCCAGGCATCTTAACCAGAAGTGTGGATGATGCAGCTACTGTTTTGGGTATAAGATGATGCATATATGCTTTTGCTATGTAAAGGGTGGGCCACCTCTTTCAGTGTTTATGGTGAACCTCTGAATGAGTGACCCCCAGAAGGTCCAATCATTAACAGCCCTGCTCAGTTCTTGCAAAGTAATGGCCCTGGCTTCCTTTATTGAGTCAATCTATCTCATAATTTGTTCTTCCTCTTTTTTCTGCTACCTTCAACCTTTCCTAGCGTTATCTTGCCTTCGCATCAATGTGCCCAAAGTATGATAGACTTTGTTTCATCGTTTTTGCCTCTAAGGAGAATGGTGAGAAAGGCTAAAGGCAAAAGGTTCAGATTCAAAATATCAGCATATTTTAGCGTAAAGCTATTATTAGAGGCAACAAAGCCTCAGATTAGACTTTTCAGTCATTTAGAATGGGGGAAATCCCTATCAAAAGGGAGGGAATACCTGAACAGTGGTATTGTGCAAAAAGGGTTCTGGCAATTCATCCCCAAGGTGTCAAAATCCTTACCCCCTATACAAGGCAGTTGTCTCAAACCTAGGTTAATTCTGTGGTTTCCTTCCCACATTCTTTCTTGTAGTTTATGAGGTTTCCCCTCTCTTTTGCAGGTGTGCTTGGAGGACATGATCCAAAAGACTCAACCACAGTGCAAGACCCTTTTTGTCCATTTCAGCTACCTAGTTCAATAGATTTGAAAAACCTTTGCATAGGCATACCAAAGGTAAGTGGCATATCAGTGGGGGAAAGAAGATAACACGAACTTTTAATTTTGGTGTAGTTATCATACTCCATATGATATAACCTTCACATTATACCATCAGCTTTTAGCAATGGGATAGGGAACCTGTGGCCATCTATATACTGCTAGATTACAACATCCAACAGCCCCAGCCAGCTTGCTCAATTATCTGTTGATGGGGGTTGCAGTCAGATAACCTACGGAGGGCCACAAGTTTGCAAACCCAATTTAAAAGGGTTATCGTATTGAATGTCTAATCCAGTTTGAGAAATGTGCAAAATGTGGCACTGATTGCCTGTATCAGTCTAGTGCTGTTAGTTGGAATGAGTGTGTCATTTGGGGAACTTTTCTTCTTTTAGGACAACGGTGGAGGAACTTTGCCCTCCACCCAATTTACAACTTCTATCACCCACACCCAGCATGGTAAGCAGTTATGGGAATTATTCTCTAAAACATCTGGAGGACCAAAAATTCCCAGCCCAGGTTTTACAGCTTCATATTCCAGCCCATTAATGCCTGGAACAAGAAGCAATTACTGAATGTCTGTCACCCATATATGTTGAAGAAAGTCATGAAATCTTTGGACAATTTGTATCATAGAGCTTCCTTTTGGAGTTACTACTCACAAGCAAATACGGTTCACACAGGTGATGGTGCTTGTTTTCTTTTAGTCTGGTGTGGGCCAGTTGCTGCTGAAAAAAAGAATATAGGCCGCCTCGCTACATTGAGAAATGTATGCTTTTTGCAGTTATTTGTATATGATCCTGAAACATTAATAATCTTTGTGGATATGCTTTGGCTTTTCCAGGGAAACAGAGCATTAGTGTTTAGAAACTCCTGTTCATTTTTTTAGGGAACTTGCTTCATATTCTAAATATCTGTGCAAAACCCTGGCTGATTATTTTGCCTTTCTCTGAATAGGTGAGCTGACAATGAGATAGAAAATGTAAAGCATTCAGGATTGTGTTACAGAAAAACCAACTATGTCTTGAGTTAGTAATTGTAATATTGGTAACTATTAAAAACTCATTGTCAGTAGTTAGTGAAAACATATAGTCCCGTCTGTAGGACAGTATTTACATAAAAAAGGAAGAGAACTGAAACGTTAATGCTTACTTGCTACGTACCAGCTTCTTTTATCATTGTTGTCATGATTATTGATGGTATTTATCCTAGTTATCTAAAATGGTAACAAGAGTTTTGTTGTTCTGCTTTAAAGGGACATTTGGGGCAGCACAAGCATAATTTCCATAACTGAGTCAGCACTGAAGATAGAATCAAGCAAATGTGTCATAATTGTCCTCCATGGAGGATAAAGATGTAATATTCAGTGTTACTTTGTAACATTCCTCTGTTACTAAGTATCATTTGTAGTAGCATAAAACTCCTCAATCTGAACTGGGTTTCAGAAAATCCTAGCAGATGGCCTTACCACTTCTGCCAGTGAGCTCCTTGCCAGTCATTGCATCGTTACTCATATTTGGAAACATTCCTTTTTGTGGATTAGTGGCCACGCTGGCTGAGAGATTCTGGGAGCTGCAGTCCAAAAGAAGTAACTTTTCCAAGCCCAGCTCTTAGCTCCAAGAACAAGGATCTGGAATTGTTAAACCCCATCTTGTGCCTGCCATTCCCAATCAGTTCCAAAAGACAAACTGGCTTTTGAAGCAAGCTGCAGTTTGGCACTAACTCAGACGCATACTGTCCAAAAGATTATACTTTTCTCTCCCCCCCCCTCTCGCTCTCTCTCAGGAGTACAATGTACCAGGATTGTCTCGTGAAACACTGACAGTGTGGTCCAAAGCAGCAGATCTCTTTGAGAAAGCCGGTGCCCGAGTGATTGACGTGAGCCTGCCCCATACCTCTTACTCCATCGTCTGCTACCACGTACTATGTGCAGCAGAGGTAGCATCAAATATGGCCCGATTTGATGGTCTAGAGTATGGTACGTGTCCTCCGTAAAATATTTGCATATAAGATAAAAAAGTATATTTCCTAACAGAGCCAGTTTAATGCAAATGTTGCTAAAGTTAGTCTTGGTTTTTAATTGGCAACCCATGAGCTACGCAGATCTGATGAGTTTCTAGAACAGAACCCCTTTTTCCCCATCACCATTGTTCCTCCAGTTTACTGGCTTCCACAGTACTCGCTTCCATGTTTCTGCACGTTGCTTTGTCTACATATACATGTGTGTTCATGCTCAAAATCGCAGGGAGACATGATAAACAGAACTAACCAACAGTCAGTGTACAACTCGAGGGGAATTTTCAAAGACAGAACATGAGAGGTTTGTTTGAGTGAGAGACTAGTAGAGAAAGAACGTGCAGAAACATTACATACCCAACAGTATAGCTGAGCAGTGCTGGTTCATGCTGTGCGTTTGCCACAGTGGAAGACTGTCTTTATGTCTGAGTTAAAAAAGCATGGAGGACTGATGCAGGACACAGTGCAAGTAGGTCTGCGTGTTTCAGGTTACACATTTCAAAAGGCCAGCACACTTCCCTGTACAACTCTAGCACACTAGTTCATGCTTTCTTTTGCCTTTTCCATTCTCTCCAACACTGTCCTTTCTGCCAGATGCAACCTGCCACAGTGTGAACTCTGAGCCAGCATATCTGATGTGCTTTTAAAGTACAGAAAAATTAAGCCTCTGCCCAAGCTCTTTTTGCTCTATGGAAACCCTCTGTTGACTTCAGCATAGACCAGTGCTGGATGAATTTTCTTTATTATTATTCCTGGGAATGGTTTTGTTGTTTGTTTGTTTGTTTCTTGTTGTTATGAGAGAAATGTTGTCTCAGCTGTGTCCTTTGAAGAGTGTGCTCTGACTGCAACACAAATTCATGCATTATTCAGCTCAATTGTTGGTCTGTATTCAAGGTCAACTGATGAGGGACTGCAATGTTACCAAAATGTCTCTGCACTTCCTGGTCAAAGGTCATGGGTTCTGCTTTGTATCACATTCCCCAGTACCTTTAAGTATATTTTCAAAGAGCCAAATCAATTGAAATGTTGAATTGCAACATCGTGCTTCCCAACACCTTCTTGTTTCTATCATTTTATAGCAGTGGGATGGGAGATAAATAAGCTGAGTAATTCCTGACTCGGATTCGGACCAACTAGTTTCCACATTGGTGTAAGAAAATTGAAAATTACCTTCAGAAGTCATGAAAGCTCTAAAAAATCATCTGGCTCGGCTAAAGCTCATATTTGTTTAGATGGGGGCAGGGTGTTATATAAATAGCCTTATATTTATCAGGAACCTTTTGTTCTTCTACAGAGGTAACCACAAGTGTCCACATAGGGTTTTTTCACATGTTAACCATACACTAGATTTTGCATCCTTTAATAATCCTAGTAGTTGAGTTACATATAAGCCTGGCAAAATCTGTAGCTATTTTGTTCTGTCCTTCCCGAGAGTCAGACAAAATGATTTCTTGGATATCATAAGAAAATGTGTGCAAAAGTATGCTTGCACTAGCCTGCAGTGTTACCACCAGCTTGAAAAGAATTGTGTCAAAATAAATTTGACTATCCCCTTGCACAGCCCTGTTGACAGTTTAGAAGCCCTTGTCATTCTACTGCCATTCCCCTTTCAGCAATCTGGAAAAGAATAAACATGAGTGATTACTCCCATTATTGGTAAATAAGGGTCCAGAAATGAAGGTGCAAACATTAGATTGCCTGGATGGTGCCAGACTGTGTCCACAGTATAGCAGCAATACTCCCTTCCCCTTCCTTTCCTTTCCTTCTATGTTTTGAAGCACAGCCCCTTTAGAAACAGATGGTTGCTCTTACTTCAAAGGAAGATTTGCCTCCCTCTGAGTTGTCTTTATTTGCCCTTAGTGGCATTATCACAAATCTAATTGGCTATTTGGTGTGGATCAGCATGATCCCTTTTGGGATGGGGACACATAAGGGAGAGGAAGCTCCAGGAAAAATAAATAAAATTGTGATTAAGGGGGAAATAAAACCTGGCATAAAACAATTGCTTCAAGGGCCAATGAACAAATGGGCAAGAAAAAGGTAAACCTCTGAGAGTCTTCAAATTATTTGGGGGGGAGGCATTCATCTCGCATTTCGTATAATACCATAAAGTTCCAGCCAAGAACATTGAGCTGAAACAGTTGAACATTCAGTAGTCTGAATAGCTTCCAAATTCTGCATGGGATTTACCAGATGCTGGTAAACCCCATGCAGAATTTATAGTTTTCCTGCCTATGACTAAACCGATTATCTGATGGTTTAGCTGTGTGCAATAGTAGCACAGAAAACTCTGATATACTTTTATGATGTATGGAGTAGCAATTCTATTGTTTATTCATGAGATAATTTTGAATGGGTATAAGATGTGCTTCCAAATCACTAGTGACTTTATTTTTAGGACATCGAAGCAATGTTGATGAGTCTACTGAAGCTCTTTATGCAGCAACACGCCAGGAAGGCTTTAATGATGTTGTAAGGGGAAGAATTCTGTCAGGAAACTACTTCTTGCTAAAACAGTAAGTTCAGCACATTTTGTAGTTCAAACATACAAAGCCAGCATTTTATTTGTTGTTCAGTTAAGGGTGAAATCACTCATGTTAGACAGATTTTTCCACCTAGATAAGGCAATATTATTATTGCTGATAGTGCTACAGCTGTAATATAAAGCAAAATATTCTCAAAATTCTGCACAAACTGGTAGTTCTCTCTCTCTCTCTCTCTGACTTTCTTCTTGTTCCCTGTTAGTTGTGAGCTTATTTTTATTTTTTTCCCTTAGTAGCGCCTGTCCTTGGTGCATATTAAGTACAGCATCTTTCTTCCTGAGAGGCAGAATAGTTTAAAGTTTGATTTGGGTTTAACAGGCTCAACCAGATACTTGTATGGGAAACTCATTCCCTTGCAGCCCCAGTGAATGTCTGAATGATGAAACCAAACTGGTAAGTTAAACAATGTTCTAAGAAAGATATTTTACATGTATGGTGTATGTAAAATGGCATGCCAGCTAACTTGGCTGCAAGAGTTTTCTAAAACAGCACATCAGAGACCCAAGAAAAGAACCATTGGTAACTCTGACATTGTAGATTAGGGAATATTGGACTGCAACACCCATAATCCTTCTATGATTGCCCCCCCCCCAAAGTGAGGGCAATGAAATAAAGGAAGATCAGGAGAGCTTTTAGAAAATTTGGGGAGAGAGGAAATCTCAAAATGCCTCTCAAAATACTTTTTTCAGTCTCCAAATTGTGCCAAGAAAAAGTCACCAGTAAATGTAGATTGCTCATTTGCGTATTCCAGGTCTAATCCTCTCTAGGTATAAACTACACTTCTGTGGGGAATGCATTGAAGACAGAATGTCTTGCACTATAGAAAAGTTGAAGCCAGTGTCACGGTGCTTTGAGTCAGGAGTTTAGCTTTAACAATAGATTTGGGAAAATTGCCATTTTATACCCACCCACTCCCTAGCTGGCTACAGAACTAAAATAATGATTCACTTTCACTGTTCTCACAGAACATCTTCCTTCCTCACACTAGGAACTATGAGAATTACTTCATTAAAGCTCAGAAAGTGAGAAGACTAATTGCCAATGATTTTGCAAAGGTCTTCCACTCTGGTGTTGATATTTTGCTCACTCCAACCACTCTGAGCCATACTGTGCCATACACAGAGTTCACCAAAGAAGACAACAGAACCCGCAGTACGCAGGATGACATTTTCACTCAAGCTGCCAACATGGCTGGTAAGAAAACATGCAGGTTTCTGACACTTTTTCTAGTCTTGTTTTCACAAATTGATCTTTTTGAGCTAGCCTCCATCTGGCTCCAGCACTGATTTATTTTCCTCATCTGTGTGCCACGTGAGTGGTGGGTAATGTATTTTAAAACCCATGTGGAAGTGTGGGCTGCAGAACGTACTACACATAGATGTGAATTATTTCCTTTTCATGTGTGTGATTTTCAGCCCACCTCAGTAGTTGTTGACTTGTGAAAAATGGATCTGTTCTAGTCTGAGAAAACTGGAATGGATTTTATCTTTTTACCACTGGGGAGTGGTAAAAAGGACATCTGCATGTTAGCTGCAAACAACAGTATGTTGACAGTTGTGACACATCACAATGCACTGGTTTAAAATACTTGCCAAAGCTGGAAAGTGTTGGAGCAGATGGGATTAGTATTTAAACTAGGGGTATGAACCTGTCAACCCGTAGCTCTGATCGCATCTCCTTGGATATGTGGGAAGTGGTTATCTCACCACCTGTGAAAGGGAATGGTAACACAAAGGTTCTTTGAAGGAGGGAGGAATGATGACAGACAGACAGATCTGGTTAGTGTTTTACTGTCTGGAGAAGTGTAAAGCTTGTATTTTTATTGTATCTATTATATGGTATTTTTACTTATGATTTTATGATATGTTGTGAACTACCCAGAGGGTGATAACCCAAGTGGAGCAGTATGGAAGTGGAAATAATTTAATTTAATTTAATATTTGCTTTGTGCTGATACTTTTGCTATTTTTTTTACCATTGAATAGTTTGTGCTCAAATTATGCAAATAAAGGGTTTTTTTTTTCTTTCAGGGCTGCCAGCTGTAAATGTTCCTTCTGTACTCTCAGAGGAAGGCTTACCAATTGGACTACAGTTTATTGGCCATGCTTACCAGGAAAGGCAGCTTCTCACAGTGGCCAAGTGGTTTGAAAAGCAAGTTCAGTTCCCTGCCATACAGCTAAATGGGATAATGGAGAATCTGGACACAACCCCACACTGGGAGAAGTCTGCTTTTTTAACATGAAAGGTGACTGCAGAGATTTGTTAAATACACACACAAAAAAGATTGTGGAGATGCCTAAAGCCTTGTGGGCAGATTGAAATATAACTTCTTTATGAATTTTGTTCTTCAGACATGTTAGGAAGGAACAAATTTAAGCCATTCAAGTTATTTTCTGTGCAACTGAATTATCAGGAAATCTGAAACTGTGTCATAGTTTCTAAATCACCCTTAAACAGAAGGCTAGTAGGTTCTTGCAGTAACCAAATTTCAGCCCGAATGCAAGACCACAGGAAGCCAATGTTATGGATTACAAAGGCTAGCACTTTGTTCAATAATCAAAAGGGACAAATCAGAGGAGCATCAGCCCTGTCAAAGATACAGTAGCAAATGTCTTCTTAGTACCGTATTTGCCGGCGTATAAGACAACTTTTTTGCCCTGAAAAACATGCCTCCAAGTGGGGGGGTCGTCTTATACGCTGGGTGCACTTCAGTTGGGCTAGCCTCTGCAAGCGCCCCTCGCCGGCTTTGGAGGTCCCCCGCCAGTCCTCGGATGGTGCAGGAAAAGCCTCCGAAGTGCTCTGAAGCTGGCGCGCGCGGTTGCGGGGCACCCCCGCCAGTGTTCCGATGGTGCAGAGAAAGCCATCGGAACACTGGCGGGGGTGCCCCGCAACCGCGCGCGCCGGCTTCAGAGCACTTCGGAGGCTTTTCCTGCACCATCCGAGGACTGGCGGGGGACCTCCAAAGCCGGCAAGGGGCGCTTGCAGAGGCTAGCCCAGCACCATTTTTGAAGATCGGGCCCTTTCCCCTTGCCTTCGGTAAGGCTCAGAACGGAAAAAGGCTTTCTTTTTTTTCCCCCCTTTTTCCGTTCGGAGCCTTACCGAAGGCAAGGGGAAAGGGTATATAACAAACTCTATATTTTGACTGGAAATGTTGGGGGGTCGTCTTATACGCCGGCAAATACGGTATATCAAGGCTAAAAGTACAAGCAAGGCTTTCTTGTGATCTAAAAGTCCAGCAGGGAATTGAATGCAGACTAAGAGACCGAATAGCCAGTAGCAGCAGTAGAAGAGACACCCAAGCACCACTGGAGAACCTGAAACCTTGAGCCTCCAAAAGAAGTGGGGAAGAAGTGACCTCTGTGGCTGAGTCCCATGAGTCCAGATCATTACTGGCAGCCTTTAGACCAACTCCAAGCCTGGGATTGCACACCCTTCTCCAAGAGCTCCACAACCCCTGGATCCAGTATGCTAAAGCTGATAAGTGTGCCAGGCATGAGTTCCTGGAGAGATGAAAAAGTGTGAGACTTCATCAAGCCAAAGAGGAACCCTTTAAAGCTTGCCACTTTGTGAGAAGTGGTACAGCCTTGAGCAAAAGGTATAAAAAGCTACTGTGTGCCTCAGCTTTTGTAGGAATAAAGTACTCCCCTGGAACTCCCCCAGTTGCTGCCTTCCCATCCCATGGGCTTCTACTGGCCTGAACACATCCTACTTTAAAACAACATATATATATAGTCTGGGAAACTATTTGAAGCCACTTTTTGAGCAATGTGGAAGGCTGCAAGGAGGAGGTGTGAAAGGAAGTTTTTCTCTGGGAACATGACATTTAGATTTTGGCCATCATGTAATCTGACCAGCAGATCACATTTCACCTTTTCCCCACTCCCATGAATATCCTGCTGAACTTTAAATTGCTGTGATGCCTTCCAGATTTTATTATTATGATAATGGCCAGCCTCTAGTCAACTTTGTACCATGGTCTTCAACCCATTTGGTTCAACCCTTATTTGAAAATATGTCCCACAAATTGCAATATTTACTGAACCTTCAAATTAATATGAATGGGATCTGAGCAGCGAAAAGCCAGATTGCAGTGATATCTCAAATGGGCTACATCACCCTTGCCTGCACTCTCTTCCCCATTTTTAATTAGAGACACCAGAAAATATTGATTTATTCTTATGCTAACTTTGTGCCTCCTGCAGCAGAGACATGGTATATAAACAACTTTTAATTCTCTTTTAAATCAGCTGCAGGTCCATTCTGGCTAAACATAATATGATGCTATCATTATTTTCTCAGGGTCTTGCAAAATTTCTTTCTTACATGAAGCTGCTTGGCTCCAGAGTATTGATCACAGAGAAAGAAAGAACAAGTAATTAGAGTGTGATGAAATGGTGTTTGCCTCCTATCTGAAAATGAATCACTCCAAATAGTGCTCTCATTACAGAAAGTCTCATGAGAATAAGAACCTTTTGTATGAAGCACAGTCATCAATATGAAAAGCTTTAGGTTTTCAGAATGGCATCTTAAGAAGAAGAGGAATCCACTTACACATGATTAGATGTTGCAGCAAATAAAGGCACAGCAAAGTAATTGTCTTATTCTACAATCCTAAAAGTATTTATAGATGCACAACCAGTGATCTCAGTGGAATGGATGCTTTTGAGACATGTGCTTAATACTGGAGTGTGCTTAGCTAACTGATACCTATACTCAACCAATGTTAGCCTGGTAAATGAAGCCTATATCTTTAGGAAACCAATGCTGTCACCCACCATTCAGCTTAGCGTTATCCCACCTCAACAAAGATGGTTGCATCTTTCTTTGGAATATGCAGGAGATTTCTAACAGTCTGAAACTGCTGGAGCATTGTATGTAAATCCTGAGCTTTCCAGGGTGGCATGGAAATTAAGGGGCTCCTGGATTTAATTAAAAATCTACCAGTGGTTTGTCTCAGAAGAAGTCGGTGTTGTACTGCAGCAATATTGATGACCTTGCTCAAGTTACACAGGAGTATTTAGCTAACATATAAGTAAAAAGATGAGATCACTCAGCTGTACTATTTACTTGTTCTGCTAGCAGTGTTTAACAAAACAACATCCCCTTGTGCATCAGCAGAAGCTTTAGTAAATGGTGGGGAACTGAACCTTTATGAAAAGGGTGTTTCCCACGTGATTTGGACTGCAACTCTCACAATTAGAGATGGGCACAAATTAAAAAATGAATCACCAAATTTGTTCAAAAATCACTAATTCGCCCCTGACGAATCATGAATCAATAAATTTTAGTGATTTTTGATCTGTCAATTCATTTAGCTATATGAGCGCCCCCCCCCCCCCCGGCCACCTAGAGACACCAAATTCGCAGGGAGGCTTCCTCTGACTCTTCTCTACATTCCCTCCAGGTTTGGTGAAGACTGGGTTTCCCCAAGCCAGCTGCTAAAGGGCTTTCCTGGGGGGATGCACTTTGTGGGTATATAACTTGGATGTCTGAAACCCAGTCTTCACCAAACTTGGAGGGATTGTAGAGGAGATTCAGTAAAAGCTTCTCTGTGATCTTTGTGTCTCTGGGTGCCTTGGGGAACTTTCCTGGGGGGGCTACTTGTGGTTGTATAACTTGAATATCTGAAACCCAAACTTCACCAAACATGCAGGGCTTTAGAGGAGAGTCAGGGGAAGTTTCCCTGAAAATGTGGTATCCCTAGGTGCTTTGGGGTCCGTTTTATAGGGTTTTAAAGCCAAAAATGAATTGACAAGTCGATTCATCAGAAAAAAAATTCATAATTCATGATTCGTCAGCCTTGATGACTCATGAATTAAAATGAATCACAATTTTTCTGATTCATGCCCATCTCTACTCAAAATGGTTTGCCAAAGACTAGTAGAAGTTGTAGGCCAAAACAGTTCGATAGTCAAAGATTCTCCATCTCTTATATGTCATAAGTTATGAATCTTGTACATATAAATATGGTTCTTCCCCCCCCCCCCCATATACGTACACAAGTAATAAGTAGGATCCTTACAGGAAAGCATTATTTTCACATGCATAATTGCTTAAATAATACTATGCTTGCTTTGGAATTCCGTGGTGGCTTCTCAAATACAAAGTGGAACATGTGAACCAATCCTGAAATGGGACTTATGCTTGATCTTTTCACAGACAAGAATTATTTGTTAAGATATTAAGGACTCAGCCTAAAATTCATACCTCACTATAAAACTGCCTGGGTGTTATTAGGGCCAGTACAGGCATGACATAATGCTATCACTGAGTAGATTTATATATATTGGCTCAAATCCTGTTGCTTAGCATAGTAAATTGCACTAGAGTATGCCCATTGAATCAATGGGAGTTTGTTGAGTCAATTTATCCCTAAGTTCCATTGATTTAGTTGGACCTACAATAACTGTGGCTTATTTTAGCACTAAGTCATGGAGTAGGCTGGGAGTTCAATTCCCCACTGTGCCTCCTGGGAGAAGAGCCAGCCTGTGTGGTCTTGGGCAAGCTGCGCAGTCCCAGAGTAGCCCCAGAAGAAGGAAATGCTAAAATACTTCTGAGTACTCCGTACATAGAAAACCTTGAGAAGAGTCATCACCAGTTGGAATCCACTTGATAGCATACAGTAGTAGTAGCAGCAGCAGCAGCAGCAGCAGCAGTAGTAATCGGCAGGCCCATTTAGTTAAGATTTCCCAACCAAAGGAATGGCAAAACAAAATTTTTATTCCGTTAGAGCAGGGGTCTCCAAACTTTTCACAGTGAGGGCCACATAATATATTGTCCATATTTTTGGGGCCAAAGGAACACGCACAAACCTATATTCTCAACAGAGAATATCAATAAAGAACACTTGTGTTTCATCTTGTTCATTTTTATTACACTACTGAAAAAAAAATGTTGGAATTCCCCTGCCACTTTTTTTCCTTCCCAGAATCGGTAAACCTGTTTTTCAGAGGCAAAATTCACCAACAGGCCATAAACAGGGTGGAAGCCTTTCCAAAACAGGAAGAAAAATGTCTGAGGCTGATGTAAATGAATGTGCTGCTGTCAGAGAATGGAGGTTTAAAAGTCAGTAGCCATAGCAAATCTACAAGCTTTATCTCACAGAGGTATGCTGAAATCTCTTGTTCTTGCTCGTCTCCAGGCAGTTCTTGTCACCCGTAGGTTCCGTAGAGCAAACTCATTAAGCAAATGTCACATTTGCATGCTGGCCAGTAGGGGTGTGCTTTTGATGTGAAAAAAACCCCAGAACTGAACTTCATCTGTGGGTTCTGTAAGTGGGTGGCACTGGAAAATGTTAGGAAAATGCTGTATACAATTGGGCCTGTTGTTAAGCAGAGTGAAGCAGCTGCCTCAGGTGACAGATGTTGGAGTCTAGAAAGCTTATATGGCATAGAACCTATCCTGTGCCCCCCCCCCCCAAATCTACCTGTTGTCCTCTGGTGTAATGGAGGATTCTGTTCCATCACCAGACTGCCAGTCCATACTGGGGGGAGGCACCATCTTGCCAATTACCTCAAGCAGCAAACTGTCTTAGGCAATTAGAGGTATACATCTTTTGTCACAGAGGTTCCATTTTTACCTCATGTATGCAGTATCCATTGGCAGAAAGCAGCAACAGCATGCTAGTGTGGGGAAACCCAAGTTCAAACTCCTGCTCTGCTATACAAATCACTAAATGATTGGGCCAGTCCATATATTTAAATCTGGCCTATTTCACGTGGGACGTGGTGGCGCTGCGGGTTAAACCGCAGAAGCCTCTGTGCTGCAGGGTCAGAAGACCAGCAGTCGTAAGATCGAATCCACGCGACGGAGTGAGCTCCCGTCGCTTGTCCCAGCTCCTGCCAACCTAGCAGTTCAAAAGCATGCAAATGCAAGTAGATAAATAGGTACCACCTCAGTGGGAAGGTAACGGTGTTCCGTGTCTAGTCACGCTGGCCACGTGACCACGGAAACTGTCTTCGGACAAATGCTGGCTCTATGACTTGGAAATGGGGATGAGCACCGTGCCCTAGAGTCGGACACGACTGGACTAAATGTCAAGGGGAACCTTTACCTATTTCACATAATTTTTATGAAAACTGGAGCACAGAATGGTAAAGGCAACAACTCTGTACCACACACTAAAGGAGAAAATTTCTCAGAATAAAATATTGTCAGGAAATGACAGAATGAGGCTAAGTTAATATGCATTGGGCATGGTCAGAGCAGTGGGCTTGCAGGCAGGGTTTTAAAATGAAGAATTGGCTTGATGAACCAAGAAGTAAACAGACACCTTTCCCTGATATTAAGGGAAGGTGACCTAGTCCCTTGCACTGCCTTATGTGGTGGAGCAGATAGAGTGTCAGACTAGGGCTCACGAGACCTGGCTTGGCCATGGATACTCACTGGGCAGTAGCAATGGTAAAATTCTCCTTGAACATCTCATTTACATTGAAAACTCTGTTAGTGCCACCCAATATTGGAAATCACTTGGCAGCACATTACAGCACCTGCTTTAAGGTCTTCCTGATAGATCCCATGGTCCTGTCAGGGATTTGCTGATTTTTCTTCACGGGCCATCACAATCCCAGAAACAAGTTCCATACCTTTTTCTGTTGTGCCTTTCCCTCACATCTCATTTCATTCATGGTCCACATATCTTCTTGTCCAATCCAGGAAAAATATGGTAATATTATTTAAATATAAATGTTTTAGTATTGGTTTTAATTACAGTTTTTCATATAATACTTGTTTAATTCTTTCTAAAAAAAATTAAATATTTGTATACTTACTGTT
Organism: Intellagama lesueurii; assembly: GCA_037013535.1. Classification (NCBI taxonomy): domain Eukaryota; kingdom Metazoa; phylum Chordata; class Lepidosauria; order Squamata; family Agamidae; genus Intellagama; species Intellagama lesueurii. Next base: position 256,526,187 of record JBAJHW010000001.1, read on the forward strand.
TTAGTTTTTCAATATTGTCTTTTTATAATAATAATAATAATAATAATAATAATAATAATAATTAATAATTAATAATAATAAAAAGACCTTTCAAAGACAGAACCACAACTTGAGAGTACATGCAAATAATGACCAGGCTGGTCAGAGCCACAGAACTTTGTAATTACAGATGTCAGAGAAAGCAGCATCCTAAATATTCTCAGCATGCCACAGTTTTAAAGAAGGAAAAACTAGTTGCTAAATCAGCTAAATTATTTTTTATATTAATTATCTATTGTTATTCTATCCGCTTCAAGATAAAGCTCTTCCTTTCCCAAGCACAATAATTATGAAGCCATTACACGCAGTCTACAGGAATGCTGGTAAGTTTTATTTATTCAGTTGAGAACTTTCCTTATCCTTAGCTTGAAACCTCAGGGGAAATGACATTTCGGTTGCTGTATAATAACAAACCTGTTACATTGGGTACAGATATAACAATTCACAGGCCAGGTTTAGAGCATAAATAAAAGTGTGGTCTGTAGACATGCAGAAAAATACATGTTAAAGCCAAAAAAAAATTCTAAAATGGGCATAGCGGACAGGGAATGTGATATCAAGCTCTCCTTCTTCCTCTCATCCATCTTCCATCTCAGTTGCAGCCTCAGTAACCTCACCATACTGTAAAATGTCTTTAAAACAACCACAGCATGTTGTCATTCTACAATGTTGGGAGTTCTACCGTACAAATTCTATAATGGACTGTGATTTATTGAATAAATCTGTTTAGAAAAAATAATATGTTTGATTAAACCAATAATATTTAGTCATAAATAAAGTTATGGGATGGGGAGATTAGAAGAACGTGTCTCAACCTTGACCTGAAAAAGAAATTGCATGGTTCACTATGAACATTCAGAACCCGCCATGCCTTTGCTGGATTGGACAAAATCTCTGTAGAAACAAATATCCTTCCTTTTCCTCCCATGATGGTTGTCCTAGCAGAGCTTGATTACCAAGACAAGGAACAACTTCAGCAGATACTGGGAAACTGCTGCAAAAACACCATAGTCCAGTGTGTAATGGGATAAAATCCTTCCACAAGAGCATCTCAGTGAAATATATTGAGTTACATCTAGGGTGATGTGCTTTTTGTTTTTTTAGGCAGTCTATGAGACAGTGAAAAGCTTTTCCTTGAGCTCTGATTGCATCAAAGTCATCACCTGTTGAAATGGTGGTAACAAAGTATGCAGGCTAAGTCTATCCTAGAAATTTCTAGCAACCAAGAGATATGTAGGTCCAACTCCTGCTCCGAATTATTACATGCAAAAATTAGTATTCTGTGTTAGTCCTATTTTTCACCAACAGTTTGGAAAGGAGTGTGAAGAAAATCAGTGTCACTTCCCCTTTCCTCCCAGAGAGAGTTGGAGTGCAACTACATGGCAAAGAAAATGAAAATTCACTTTCATTCATTCACTATTTATTTTATTTATTTATTTATTTATTTATTTATTTGATTTATATCCCGCCCATCTGGTATATTCTACCACTCTGGGTGACTATGAAATTGTACCTGTGAATTTAGGTCTCAGAGAGACAAGAAAAAAGCCTTCTTTGCTTGCTGCTCTACAGAAGCCCTGCAGGAGGCACAGTTAAAAGGAACTGCCTAACAAGCTGTAACAAGGGTTTCCCCCTCCTTCTCTCTCTCCCTCCCTCCCTCCCTTACTCCCTCTCTCTCTCTCTCTCTCTCTCTCTCTCGTGTGTGTGTGTGTGTGTGTGTGTTTAGGTGCCCTAGCACAGTGGTCCCCAACCTTGGGCCTCCAGATGTTCCTGGACTTCAACTCCCAGAAATCTTGGCCAATAGAGGTGGTGATGAAGGCTTCTGGGAGTTGTAGTCCAGGAACATCTGGAGGCCCAAGGTTGGGGACCACTGCCCTAGCACATCAGAGCTGATACTTACTCTGTTAAGTTCAAGTGATCACTTGCCTGAACCAATATGAATTGATCTGCTGATTTAAAAATATAGAACCCCCAGCAGCATAGAGAAACAATGGATGGGGGGGGGGGGGGGACACTCCAGGCTGATTCATGTTTTTCTTTGTATTATATGATCAACGGGGAAAAATGTGAATCGGCTTGACCCAAACCTATAGCTTTTTCTATATTTTTTCCAGGGTAGTAGCATTCTTGATCAATTAGATTTTAGCTTGTTTTTTAAAGGGGGTCTGGATCTATAAACAGATTCAGTCCCTACTAAATCTATTGCTAATAAAGTCTACTAGAGTTTCTCTTTCATTGTGTCCATCATTCAGAATTCTATAAAATTCTGCTATGTTCTTCTATAGTCTTATTATTACTGTAAACACTCTACTATACACCTTTCAGCCATTTTTGTTTGAGCATTCTTTATTTTAGTTCCCCTGATCCATACTTTTGTTTGTTTGTTTGTTTACTGCCTTTCTCCCCATAGGGGACCCAAGGTGACTCACAACCATTAAAACCATACAATGATACCAAGTTTAAAATGCCATACAAAACTATGCATTAAAAAACAAAAATTAGTCAAGATAAAAACAAAATTGAAGACATTTTAAAAAACATTTAAAAATATCTAAATTTCAAAAATAGAACATTCCCAGGCACTTATCACTTAATAGCCTGCCTGAAAAGGAAGGTTTTTGTCTGATGGTGGAAGGACAAGAGGAAGAGGGCCAATCTGGCTTCTCAGGACACTGCATCCCCTGCATCCCTGGGAGCAGCCACTGAGAAGGCCCTCTCTTGTATCCTCACCAAACACGCTTGGGAAGGAACTCAGAGAAGGACCTCTCCAGAAGATCTTAAAAGCCTAGTAGTCTCATATGAGGTGATAATGATCCTTTAAATACTACTGCTATCCTTTTCTCTACTCCAAGAGTCATTTGTGGTCCAAGGAGAGTGGAGGTGTCTGTGAACATCTATGTAGTGTCCCTTTGGAGATCTGTTCAATATCTCGGCAGTGGACACACACACACCCTTCATTCAAGAGAGTTCAGTGGGTTTCAATGGAGCAGCTTCTTCCCATTGTAAACTAGCCCACAGCCCACTGCCAAAATTCCATTTTGGATGGAACATAACATGCTGGATAGCTCAGTGGCTTAGGTCTCTGGTTACGGAGCCAGAAGTTGGAAGTTCAATTCCCCACTGTGCCTCTTTGAGAGGAGCTGGACTTGATGATCCATAGAGTCCCTTCCAGCTCTGTAGTTCAAAGGTTCAAAGGTTATTTCTAGCCAAAAGTTGGGTCTTCTGTCCTTTGGCTTCCAATTTCTTAGCATTTTCACTCCTGTTGTCTTTCTTTTTAAGACTAGACACCGATGAGAGAGGTTCTTTCCCCAGCACAGCAGTGCTGAAGAGTTGTCAAACCAACCAGCTACATGGACAGCCACTTCAGGCAGCTAATTGTAGTGACAGAAAAGGGCAGAAGAGTGTCAGAGATTTAACAAAGGAGGAGGTGGAGGAAGATGACGAGGTCAACAACTATCACTGCAATTGTGTTTTTATTGGTAGGTATGGGAAGAAATGTTTGTGCAATTTCCTGTCTCAAGGGCTTAAACAACTTGGTAGCCAGTAAACACTTTCACCCAGCTTTTTAGATGGGGTATCTCAAGGCAGCAAAATATCTTGGGGCAATCCTGAAACCAGAGAAATGAAAAGTTATACTGATCCCAGTTTCTAGAATCCATCGCTGACTTGGACACTAGCCATGCTGTCTGTGAAAAATCTACAAGTTGTGGTGGAAAAAGGTAACATTCCCAATTTTTTCCCAGGTCCAATTCTCTTGTGGTAAAGAAATCTCCCACATTTCATCCAGTCTGGATTCAGAAATAGCTTGCCCACCCATGTGGACATTCTATGAAGAACAAAATTTCTGAGAACCAAAGCATTAGATGGTGCAGTTCAGACTGGCACTTAACCATTTAGTCACATGCACTGGGCAGCATGATAAATAGGAGACAGATTGTATCTAAGGCCTCCACCCCTGTTGAGAGGGATTTTCTATATGCACATGTTTGGCCTCCCTGACCCCTCTCTCAAACCACCTATCTTCTCAGTCCAAAATGAGTACATCTTGGTCATCAAATGAGTGTCCTTTGTCCTTCAAATGAAGGAACACTGCTGATTGTGGTCTTGAGCCAGAGCAATATAATATATATGGTCCAATGCAAAGAGGAGTGTTTGGAGCTCTGCACTGGAGAAACCAAACAGCCACTGAAGCACAGCACAGAAGTGCAAATGGCTCGGGAACACAATCCTCAGTGTTCCTTCATTTGATGGATGACGGACACTCATTTGATGACCAAGATATACTCATTTTGGACTGAGAAGATAGGTGGATTGAGAGAGGGGTCAGGGAGGCCATACATGTGCATATAGAAAATCTCCCACTCAACACAGGTGGAGGCCTTAGATACAATCTGTCTCCTATTTATCATGCTGCCCTTTCATCCATCCCCAGGAAGATCACGACCACACCCACCAGAAAGACCACTGTTAACGACTATTAACAACTCATGACAATGGGTGGAGAAGGACTGCAGAAGTGGGATTTTCACTCACACACCCCCATCCATTGTCCATTGAACGAGCCTATTCAGACCAGGGGAAGTGAAACCAACATGAAGGATATATCAGGCATCTCCTACCAACTCTCCTCAGACTGAAGAAGCTACTTGAATGAGTAGCGAAACGTTTCAACCTAAAGCGAAGAAGTCCAGTTGCCATGACTCAGCTTCTAGATAACCTTACCTGGATGACTGAGAATCTTCACAGATTAATGAGAAATACTTGGGTGTCAGCCACTGGTATGCACAGCATTTGTTGCCTGAGGATATTGCCTTATTATCTCTAATGGTAGGGCTGGCATTAGTTTACTCTCACACTAGACAGCAATACACAAGATGAGTTTACTGAGATGGCAGCCTCCCAAATGTTAGGTGTGACTCCAAGAATGGAAGAAAACTGGAGACCTGTTCCTTATCTATATTTTTGACTACAGATGCTCCTTTCACATCTGTAAATTAAATGGAAATTCTGACGTACACAAACAGAAGTAATTGACTTCCAATACTGTTCTTAAAAAGCAAACACAACTTCAAGAGGGGAGAAATCAGAACAGAGGGGACCATCACTTTTTTTTGCATGATTTTCTGAAAAATAAGTACTATCTGAATATTTCAGCTAAAACTATCAAGCAAGGTTTCATAAGCCAAGGTGAATTTATTTACAGCCAGTGTGAGATGCGTGCAGCAAAACTGTGCAGTATTGGGAACACTGTATAAGGGATGGGCAAATTTTTACACCAGTTAAAGCCCTAGTTTGGCTGAGATTCCCAAAGAGTCCTCCAAGAATATTTACTTATCTTTTTTCTTTTTATTTCTTTCTTCTTTTAAAATGGATTTACCCTGAGGGGTAGGTTAAAAGTTGAAACAAAGACACATTCTTTCAGAAAGGATGAAAAGCTACTTGTAAGAAGAATGATTTGCTGAATCCATGGTACCTAAGCAGTGGGAAGATGATCCTCTGAGTCCCATCCGTGATAGGATGATGCTCTGGGTCCAAAAGCATCATCCTACAAGTGATCAGCTACATGAAGCTTCACCATGTTATTATATTCATTCTATTACAAACCAGCTTTCCAAGCTCTGCTCTTCAGATGGGAAAAAAGCACTTGTTAGAAGAATCATTTTCATGTCACAGTTCCTCAGATCAGCCCTTAATTTCAGCTGTCACTAGAACCCAAGTCAGTATTTGGACATTGCAGCAGATCCCACAGCATTTCACAAGATCTGTCACACTGTATATAAGGAAATGACAAAAAGAGAGGTGGCAAAAGTCCTAAACGTTCTTCAGAAGATCAGAGGTAATGGGGAGAGGTGTTTATTCAAAATTCCACAGATTTGTTCTTTTATTCCGTCAAATATTCTCCTCTATTGCTTCATATACGCATATATATTTCCATAGGAATTCCATCAGTTGAAATCAGAGTCCATACAAGCCTATGTCAGAAATGGCTTTCTTGAACCAGGAAATGTCATAGCCCTCTTTTATTACAGGAAGCAGAAGGGAATTGCTCAAGGGCCATCTCCTTTCACTTAAAGGAGGTTACTGCCCTCAGGGAATGTGAACAGGTTCTTCAGGCTCAAGGGGCTCAGTAAGACACTTTGACAAGTTAAGAGGGGTGATGTGTCTGTCTTTGACCAACAGCCAGAGGGGGGAAAATCTCCATTGAGACCAGAGCAAAAAAATTGACCATCAAAGGCTGGAGGTGGGGTGCTTATTGTGTCCCCAAACCTGATTTAATCAGCTGCTTCAGCCATTGTGCAAACCCTCCCAGAACAGTATCCAATAACCTTCCTACATTAACAATAAAGATTCTTATGGCACCTTAAAGTTTAGCAATTTTGTAATGGCATAAGATACAGGAAAAGGCACAAAGTGTTATCCAAAATTTATGAACATAAATCCTGGTCTAACATTTCTTGCTTCATCCTGGAGGAATAGAGAAATGGATCTACAGGACCCTTGGCAAACATTTCAAGGACAAATCCTCAGCTGTGCTCCACACAGCCAGATCTGCAGCTCTGTCCAAGGCCAATGACTGAGATATAAAATGTGTCAGCTTCATTAGCTTTGAAAAGACTAGCAATCTGAATTCAATCAATAATTAGCATTCATGGAACAATTTCGCATTTTCACAGCACTGCAATAAACTACCTTGAAAGATGTCCTGTATTCATTCCCCTTTTGGGAAAGTAGATGAGAATTCCAGATGCAGGGAGACAGAAATCTCCCAATGGCAATTGTAGTTCAAGGAGCTGGGGAATCCTGACTTAGACAATACAGAAACATTCAGAAGAAAGATTGACCACATATGTTGCTGCATTTGTTTGTGGTTTTCCCAAGGGGTAAGGCCAACCTTCTCTCACCTTTACAATGGCTCTCACAGATGTACTAACTGGCATTTTTAAAATCACAGATTCAGCATAATGTGTTCTATTCTTTCCCTTCCCATCCTTGTGTCCAGTTGTCCACCTTTTGTTTGTTTGTTTGTTTTAAAGACCATCACATGAACAGCTGCCTTGGATCCTTTTTAGGAGAAAGGTGGGGTAAAAATATTTTAAAGAAAGAAAGAAAGAAATATGAGCAATAGCAGAACATGTTGATATTCCAGCCCCCTGGATGATGACATCAGGAAAGGACACAATTTCTCAGCTCTGTCGTCAACAGCAGTGGCAGAATCAACCCAGATTCTCTTCAAAACCGCAGGTGTTCAAACGTTTTTTGGGGAGAGCACTCCAGCAGTGCCTGGAGATAGAAACCTAAAGAACAATATGGAGAGGAGCTTTAAACAGACAGTATTCTAATGACTCAACCGACTTCCACTCATGGCTCTACACTTTGTTTCGACTTTTAACCTACCCCTCAGGGTAAATCCATTTAAAAGAAGAAAGAAAGAAAAAGAAAAAAAATAAGTAAACATTCTTGGAGGATTCTTTGGGAATCTCAGCCAAACTAAGGCTTTAACTGGTGCAAACATTTGCCCATCCCTTATACAGAGTTCCCAATACACCAAACCGGAATCGAATCCCAGACAGCCCAGAGCCATTCAGCATGCTTGTGAGGTACACTTGACAAGATCATGGTGTGTTAACTTCCCAAGCACCTCTTTCCATTCCTTATTTAAATTTGTTTGAGCTGCTAATAGAAGCGATGTCATCTGAACCATACTGTCTTGGTTCACAGTTTAGCCTTAAAACTTCCACATCATCATATTCCAACTTCAAGAAACATTGACAGCAAATTCTGAGGGTAGCAGCAGTATCTCTAAAGCTGTTTATTGATTGATTGAGTGATTTGATTTGATTCGTATATTGCCCATCTGACCTGTGGTCACTCTGGGCACTTCCTCCTGAACCCCCTGATCGCCCCCCCCCCCGCTTGGAGGACAGAGTTGTGTGTGCCTAATGTGCTGCTCCCCCTAATCTGGCCTACTTTCTTCAGCCCTGTTGGTAGGGTTGAAAGCTTTATGTGCCTGCCCAATCAGTTTCTTCACATGGAAATGTAGGAGAAGAGGAGCCATCTTGTTTTTTGACTGAGGCAGCAAAATGCATTGGCCACCCCAGGTTACACTTGGCCTGTTCTGAGAACAGTCAGAATATATATATATATATATATATTTGTTTGTTTATTTTTCTTTATTTCACTTTTACCCTGGCCTTTAGTGAGTGCACACACAAAAGCTCCCCAGAGCAAATCACAGTCTGGGCAGTAAGTAAGATAATTCTCCCCCACCTGCCACCTGCTGCCCCTGGTTTATAATCTGAAATGGGAGATGTGCCCCTGAGAGGAATAAAGGGTGTGGAGGGAGAAAGGAAGATTCTTGGGTCACAGGCATTTCCTTGGGTTTGGTTTCTTGTTGAAAGTCACTGGAGTTTCATTGGCATCTTGTGACCTTTGAGTTTATCTGGAAATGTACAGGATGTGCACAGGTGGAGGCAAACAGCTTAAATACTCTTACAGCAAAATCCCCTCCTCCACCCCGGATCTCCAGCAAGAGGAGTGACCCCACCCTGAGCAAAAATGTTTTCCGGATCTGAAAGCAATCCTTTCCCAACCCCCAGTGTCTGTGACTCTCCACAACACTCATAACTGCAACCTGCCTCCTTTATTCTACTGACTTAGCGATACAGGCCCCACATGACATCATCACTAGCTGGGAACGGCAGGATACGTGGAGGGGGGAGATAGTATGCTTTTCATCAATATTGTTCCCACCTGCCAGAGGTGTCTCCAGCTGTTTCCTAGACCCCTGACCTCTAACTTTCATACCAAAACCCCTGCCTGGTAATTTGCTATTCTGGTTACTATAGAAGACTCCAGCAGTCATTCTACTGTGTTTCCCCGAAAATAAGACAGGATCTTATATTAATTTTTGCTCCAAAAAACGCAGTAGGGCTTATTTTCAGGGGATGTTTTATTTTTTTCATGTATAACAATCTACATTTGTTCAAATACAGTCATGTCATCTTCTTTTGGTTGCTGCACAATGCTGTGCAATGGTGGAGGGCGGGGTTTCTCTTAACTAGGGCTTATTTTTGGGGTAGGGCTTGTATTACGAGCATCCTGAAAAAAATCATACTAGGGCTTATTTTCAGGTTAGGTCTTATTTTCGGGGAAACTGGGTAGCTCCATTGTCATTCTCCCTGTCCAAACATGCAGTCTTACAACATAATGAAACCAAATCAAATAGTCTCGAAGCACACTAGGTGATCTTGACCCAAGCATTCCTCTTAGCCTAATATACCTCACAGGGTTGTTGTAAAGATAAAGGGGGATAGACTGGACCATGTTACCCGAAACTCCTCGGAGCAAACGTAGTTAATAGTAGATGCCCTAATATATGTGTTGAAATACGTCAAGTATAGACAAAATGGTTACGTATAAACAGAATGGTTGCCTTAGCTATGTTGGCAAGGTGTCAGTGAAATTTTTCCGTACCAGAGAATGTTAATACAATTGTCTTCAGGCATTGTGGCTCCTTCTTGCTTACCCTCTGGAAGAATGAGCACATTTGGCCTGCCTTTCCAGGTCACACATGAGCTGCACATACCAGGAAAAGTCCAGAGGAGATATTTTTGCCAAGAACACTCAGTCATACCACTGTCTGAAATTCCCCCAACTGAAACTAAAACAGGAAAAAAACCCTGCCAAGAATACCATAACAACTCTTTTGTTATTTGCACAACTCTTCCACAAGACAGGTGAAGAGAGACACCACTTGCACTCACTGGATGAAAACAACAGAACCTCAGGGAGAATCATCCACCGAGAGATATGGGAGTGATGTTTCACCCCAAGCATTATGTAGCCTTCTGCAGTTTCAGACAACATCTCCCAGCACTCCTAGCCCATTGGCCTGAGGATCGTGGAACCTCCCCCATGCAGGACACCCCATTGGGTGAGGTTCACAAAAGGGCTGTTTCATTCAATAGGATTAGAAGGGGTATACTATTCGTCAGATCCTGTAGAGCAGTTGGAAGGAACTTGTAGTCCTGTCGTTGGACTGCAGCTCCCATGAGTCCTCTCCATTGGCTATATTGGTTAGCAGGGATGATGGAGCCCTCCAAACAACATCTGGAGGACCACACATTCCCCATGCCTGCTGCACGGAGTTAAATGCACCGAAGGCCCCTGAAATCTACAAGCATAGGCAGATGTATCTCTGAAGACCAGAGGTGTGTACACTATGTTTACCCAACTGGTTTGCAGCTGGGGAGGCAGGCAGAAAAATCTAAAAGAGATAAAAACAGCCAACTGAAATTTGGCAGAAATAAACCTCATACACATGTAGTATAAATATGAAATAGCTCATCTGTGATAGTAATAATGTCTTTGGCATTTGGTGGGGCAAGAGCCTCAATGGTGAGATAGGTGCTTTAATTAGCGAGTTGTCTCATTCTATGAAGCTGTACCACACTGTATCACCCAGATCACCAGTTAAGGAATACCTAATCCCATCCCCACTAGTCCAAGGTGATTGATTGATTGTTAACACAGAAGGAGTTGGGAACCTGTGGCCTCACAGATGTGGTTGTACTGCACCTCTCATGGTGGGCCAAAGAAAGGTAGACTTTAACAACAGGGCCACACCTTCCCCAATTGGTGGCCCTACCAGACAAGACTCCCATATGGAACTTTCCAGGTTTCTTTTGGTCCCACCTCCCTCAGAGGCACATTTTAGTTGGGGAACATCACTGAGGGCTTTTCCCCAAGCTCTGAAACTCCCTGCTAGGGGAAACTAGGCTCAGACAGGCAGTTGCCTTTCCTGGAATCCCTCTGTCATCACAACTATTACTGTTCAGGATCTCTTGACAGTTGAAGTCCTGAACAGTAACATTTCCCAGCTTTGATACTGAGCAACAGTTATGAAGAACTAACTTTCTGCTTTATTCAGAATTGTCTGGAATGTGAATGATTAATACCTGTGCAGCACAGGGTATGGAGAAGCAGCTTCAACAACTCTTTGCCCTTCATGGCATAATAGTTTCAGATTCTACTATAAAGGCTTTTTTGTTTACAGTACACAGATGCCTAACAGACTAGTCCAGCTATGGCTAATATGCCATGTTCTTTTTCTTGTCATACAGCCACGGATCATCAAGTTTAGTGCAAAGATTATTTCTTAACTGAAGCATAACGTTATTAACTGGATGTCAAAATAGCATAGGACAATAAAGCAGCCATAAAAAATGGGGGAAATATTCAACCGTTTCTGTGTACCAGTTGTGAAAGAAGCCTGTGGCAGAAATTAGAAAGTTTAAAGCAACATGGTATTATAAGGGGGAGGGGGTGAAATTTTATATTAATGAAGCCTTACAAACATGACATCTGCCAGTCAAGGTGTGTAAAGGATTAATACTTCACCTGGTAAAGGCTGCTATTGAGAAGCCTTGTGGCACCATGGTTAAACTGCAGTACAGCAGCCAAAAATCTGCTCATGGCCTGGGTTCAATCCCAGGTAGCCAGTTTGAGGTTCATTCAGCCTTCCAGCTTTCTAAGGTCAGTAAATTGAGTACCCAGCTTGCTGGGGGTGGGAATGGGGCAATGTGTAGCCTGCATAATTAAATTGTAAACTGCCAAGAGAATGCTTTAAGAGGTGTATAAGTAGCACACTTTGATTTTTTAAACATTTCATTAATAAACAGGACAGTCCAAAAGTGTAAATGATTTGAAGTGAGCAGGGAGGAGCGTTCATAGGATACAAAGGTGGGTTTCTTTTGGTCCAATCTGTCCAATTAACAGGCTTCATTCTGTCCAATGAAATCTGTCCAATGAACAAGCTTCATTCAAACAATGAGGGATTTCCAAGCTCAGTGGTTTTGGCATTTGGCTGTGGAGCCAGAAGTTGGGAGTTCAGTTCCCCACTGCGCCTCTTTGAGAGGGGCTGGACTCGATAGGGTTCATTCCCCCTCTGTAGTTCAAAGGTTCAAATTACCAATGTTGCTTTTTGTAAATCACCAGTTTTTTATGTCTTGTACAATATTCCGGTTGATGTTGTGAACAGCTGGGATGGCCTAAAGGGCTAGAATAAATATTTAAATAAATACAGATCAAGAAAATAAATGTAGGCCTGCAGTTGTGCACCCAGTGATGCGGAAGTAAGCCCAGCTGAATTTGTCAAGATGGAGGCGATGTTCTATAATAATCTATGCAGAGGTGACCTGTCAAAATTTTGCAACCATCTTTATACATTTTTCCACTATGTAGCTAACAAAATATCTTTTAGTTGTTGACCTATCTCCTCCGAACTATTGTCATCTGCATCAGTAATCTTATGGGAAAACAAGAAAATACAAAGGGAGATCCAGCAGTAAATATGGTGTGTGTACATTTTGCTAGCAATTGCCTGCTTTACTTTATAAGAACATAAGAAGAGCCCTGCTGGATCAGGCCAAGGGCCCATCTAGTCCAGCTTCCTGTATCTCACAGTGGCCCCACCAGATGCCTCTGGGAGCACACGAGACAACTAGATACCTGATACCCCTCCCCTGCATCTGGCATTTGGAGGTACCTTCCTTTTAAGCCTGGAGATTATACATCCCCATCATGGCTTGTAACCTGCAATGGACTTTTCCTCCAGAAATCTGTCCAATCCCCTTTTAAAGGCATCTAGGCCAGATGCCATCACCACATCCGGTGGCAAGGAGTTCCACAGATTAACAACATGCTGGGTAAAGAAATATTTTCTTTTGTCTGTTCTCACTCTCCCAACACTTAATTTGAGTGGATGTCCCCTGGTTCTGGTATTGCGTGAGAGAGAAAAGAGCTTCCCTCTATCCACTTTATTCATCCCCTGCATAATGTTATACATCTCAATCATGTCCCCCCTCAGGTGCCTTTTCTCTAGACTAAAGAGCCCCAAACGCTTTAGCCTTTCCTCATAAGGGAGCTGCCCCGGCCCAGTAATCATTTTAGTTGCTCTCTTCTGCACCTTTTCCAGTTCCACCATGTCTTTTTATTTTGATGGTTGTTGTGGGTTTTCTGGGCTGTTTGGCCGTGTTCTTTCCGGGCTGTTTGACCAGCCAAACAGCCCGGAAAACCCACAACAACCATCGGATCCCAGCCGTGAAAGCCTTTGAGAATCTTTTTGTTTTGTTTTGTTTTAGGGGTTGGGTGTAGGGATGGGAAAAAATAGGGCATGGGATACACAAGGGGTGCAAATCAACATAAACATTTTAGAATACTCATTATCATCTGTTACATTTCATAGGTACATATGTTCCCGGTAAAACTTAGTTATGATATACAATCTATTTCTAAATTGATCATAGGCTTTCTATTATCAAATATTAATTTGCATTCTATTTCTGAGCCAGTCATAATAAAATTTATGCCAACAGTCCTCATGGTTCGTCTTTCTTGTTGGATCTAACCATTCTGATAATTTATCCATTTCCGCCGTGTCCAGGATTTTTGCTATTAACTCGTCTTGTGATGGATTCTCCAGGTCTTTCCAATGTTTAGCAAGGAGCATTCTTGCAGCTGTCAAGATATGAATGGCTAAATAAGATTTTGTTGGTTCTATTGAGTCCGGAATTATGTTTAGAAGAAAGAATTCAGGAGTTGCAGTTATCGGACTCTCTAGAACCTCTTGCAAACGCAGTTTGAACCTTTCCCAATACTTTTGGGCTTTCCCGCATAACCACCACATGTGATAGAAAGAACCTTCCTTTTGTTTACACCTCCAACAGAGGTTTGAAATGTTTGCATCCATTTTGCCTAGTTTTGTGGGAGTTATATACCATCTATAGAACATTTTATATATTTTTTCTTTAAATGCTACTGATTTGGTAAGTTTTATATTGTTTTTCCATATTTGTTCCCACTGATCCAAACTTACATTATGCCCAATATTCTGTGCCCACCTTTTCATACATTCCTTAACCACCACCTCCTGGGTATCAAAGTCTAATAGAAAATTATATAGAACTTTAATATGCTTGTCTTTGGTATACAAGAGAATTCTGTCAAAGGGAGTATTGTCTACATAGAAACCTTGTTGCTTATCTTTACCATATCTTGAAATTAATTGAGAATGTGACCACAAATCCATATCAGTTCCCTGCGCTACTAATTCATCTTTGTTTTTCAATGTCCTGTCTGGTTTTAATACTTGCACTATGTCTTTTTTGAGGTGCAGCAACCAGAACTGTACGCAATACTCCAGGTGCGGCCTTACCAGCGTTTTGTACAATGGCATTATAATGTTGGCTGTTTTATTTTCAGTCCCCTTTTTAATTATACTTCAGTTGTTACTTCATCTAAAACTATTAAACATCAGCACTGGCTAGAATCCTGCTGGTTAGTAATGCTACCTTACATGCAATGATGTTAATCACGGTGGCACATTTTTGCTAGTTAATGTGTTGCTGTTGGTATCTATCTTCATGCATAAAGTTACTGGCATACAATGAGGAATATAAATGGTGACCTCTTAATTAATGGCAATTTGTCACTGCAATTTACACCACTGTACTGATGCCGACGTCATTAACCAAAAGTATTTTGTCCTTATACATGTTCTGAATAGTCTTCTTTCTCTCAATATCTTTGTTTTTCATCTTGTCTCTTCTAGCCCTATATTTGTTTGATCAGCCCTGCCCAAGCAGACATCTTGTGGACGTACTGGATTATTACTCCCACCATGCTTAGCCAATATGCACATCTGGAAAGTGCCAGGCTGGGGAGACTAACCTAGATATGGGATGAAGGGGGGGGTAGCATTGCTCCTTATATCCACATCACAGTGGGTATAACACAAATATATTCTATGCTATGTGAACCACGTAATAAACAATCAGTTAAAACAGGAGGTATAGCAAAATATGGGGATACCTACTGTGGTAGAATGATGGATTAGGACTCAGGAGATCTGAGTTCGAGTCCTGGCTCTGCCATTAAAAACTCATTGGGGAGGTAGAACTGGTAAAGCCACTTCTTAAATACCTTGAAAGCCCTATTAGGATCACTATTAGTCCGTTCCAACTTGACAGCACGTAACAACAAACAACAACAATAGCAGAATACATCATCTCATCTTTTAGAACATTCCATTACAATTCTGTTCTCAGTTTACAGTTGTAGCTCAACCATACAAAAACATCTCCCAAGTGTATTTTTAGATAATCACAGGGTAGTAAAAAAAAAAAAAAAAACTGTTTTGCAGTGCTAACAAAGACTGTTTCAGCAACACCAGTCAGTTTTTGTATCTTCTGTACATGCATATGTCAGTGTTGTAGATGTGTGTGCATTAATAGCAGAGGTGAGGAACATTCATATTGGTCTAATAGCAAAAGAAAAAAAAGAAAAAATTCAAAGAAAAAATTATTTTGAAAAGGGGGTAGGGAAATTACAATTGCTATTCCAGGTATATAAGCAGTTAGCAGAGTACACCTGTGTTTCTTCCCATTGTGTTATAAACACCTACAAGTTAACCTTGTATAAAAATAACATATATGGTTCGTTCCCTAATGTTGCAAGGAAGTCTGAAGCAGACTGTTACAACTAAAAAATGCCACAGAATTATTCATCCTTAAAGCACAGTGCTTCAGTTTGCTTCAGTCTTTTATGTGTTTGATCAAAGGATTCAACGAAGAATTGAAAAAGATTGAAAACAACAACAGAAGGCCCTTCTGGCCCTCAGTTCCTATAAACAAGTGATAAAACTAAAAATATCAACATTTTGAGTTAGGGCTATTCTAAACTTGCCCTCAACAAATAGAAGGACTACCCCTGTTTTCAGAAAGAACCACCAAATGGAGGGTGACATGATGACAACATCCTCTTCCTCCTGCAGCCCCCAGCACTATTTCCTGAGCTACAGGAGGGAAGAACAGTGGTGCCTCGACTTACGAACGTCCCGACATACGACCATTTCGAGTTACGACCAGCTCCGGCCGCAAAATTTTGCTTCAACTTGCGGCCGGAGCTTCGAGTTACAACCAAAAAAAGGCAGGGGGAAAAGGCGGGGAATTCAAATTGCTAACCGTTGGTAGGTGAAGAGGCTGCTTCTTTGTAGCTCTTTCGCCCCAACAGTTAGAGTGAGTGTGATCAGAGGAGGCTTCGGACTGCCTGGTAAGGTAAGGTGCTGCTTTCTGCTTTTTAAAAACTGTTCTGGGTGGGTTTTGCAGCGTGGTTTTGGGCTGGGTGGTGGGATTATGTTTCTATGCTGTGATGGGATTTGCGGGGTTTGTTTGGTTTTGGATTTTTTTTCCCCCATTTCCAATGGGTCTTGGGGGGTTTGTTTGCTTTTTGTTTTTTGTTTTTTTCCCATTTCTGAAGGGTCTTGCGAGGTTTGTTTGCTTTTCTTCCCCCCCCCCCTTCGGCCGGAATGGATCAATCGTGTTTCCGATGGGTCTTGCAGTGGTGTTTTTTGTTTGTTTGTTTGTTTTGGTGATTTTTTTTCTTCGGCCGGAACGGATTAATTGCATTTCAATGCATTCCTATGGGAAATGGTGCTTCGACTTACGACCATTTCGAGTTACGACCGGAGTTCCGGAACCAATTAAGTTCGTAAGTCGAGGCACCACTGTAATGCATTGCAAATGAGAACACGTGTAATGCGATGCTTTCTGGGATGGAGCAAAACAAAGTTCCTTTTTCCTCTTGTAAATAGTGTCACGACTAGTGCAGCATTTCTTGGTTTTGGTAATGAATGAGTAACCCTTAATAGTTTGTTTTGTTTTTGTTTTTCCCATTACTTTTAGAGCGTTCAAGATGCTTCCCTGTGGCATTCTGAGCTGTTCCCTTTTCTCCAATTAGATCATTTTCTTACTTTTTAAAAGATAGATTTTTTTCTCTCTCTACAAAAGAATGATCAGTAATGGAGAAGTGACCAGTAACAAAATAATTCAGTTCCCAAAAGAGCAGATGTAATATTAACAGTATTAACAGCAGTAGGTTACTTCTGAGGACCTCTTAATTATTTGCCTAATTATTTTTTCAGCTCCTTAGTTTTAATTTTCCAAGCCCTGTATCATACTATTCAAGAAAGTCCCCTGTGCCCCAGAACAGCTTTTAGTGGGCACAGAGAAATGCAAAGGAAAACCATGTCCTTCTATCTCCATCTTTCAGTATAAGCAGAATGCTGCTGAGCATAAGTCTTGATCCAATCCATTATTATTATTGTCAGTCTGCACAAATGGACATTCATGTGATTATTAATAAGTGGTTTATCTGGGTAAGCAAATACACTCTCCTTTTCAAAATAACAACAAAGAATGGGACCTTCTCTAAAGTAAGCCATAGGTTTTTAAAAGTGAAGAAACTGTTTCTAGAAAGCTTAATCTGTTTTAGAACAATTCTTCAGTGACAGTGCATTTGTTCTCCATATTTGGCTAGGATGCAGTGAGGCCAGCAAATTGCCTGTGATGATTGTTTAATGCAGGTTAATGACTTTTGCAAAGCTCACTCTTCTTTGTAACATATATCCAATCAACAACATTAGGGTACAGGCACACAGTGTAGTATGACTGGCCACAAATGTGAACCCTAGTAAATGTTATTTCAATTAATAATATGTCAGAGGTATTTGAATCTTTCCTCCTACTCAAGTATTCAGATGGTGAAGTTTGTATTTTTATTGGTGTGGTTTTGAATCGAAGTTCCCTTTCTTTTCTTTTCTTTTCGTTTTGTTCCGTTATTGTAACATTCAGGATATGTGCAGTCTTATTACTATTGTGCAGGGTATACAATCTCTGTGGTACAGCACAGAAGTGGCAGCCCACCAGCCGTATGTACCTCAGCCCATTTCTGTGGTGCCCACCACCATCACAGTTGAATTTTCTGTTCTGCAAGCAAATAACAGTTGCATGGCAGCAACAAAACAAATGTGATGGGGAAGGGAAGCACCTTGTTTTCAAGTCTAGTGGTACTCTGGGAATGCCCCCACCCACCTGTTATGATTGTCCTCCAAAACAAGGTACATGCTCTTCCTGTGCCTTGTGCTGAAGGAAAATTACAAATTGTTTTATAGCCACCAGCAAGGAGGCACAACTCCCTCTGGGCTCAGAGGAGAGCAATGCAGACCCTCACTCACTCCTGGATGTCCAACTGCTGGTATAGTGATCAGAGTATGAAACCAGGAGCCCAAACATCCAGGTAAAAAAGTGCAAATCTCAATCAGCCATGACACTCATTAGCCAATTTCAGGCCAGTCTCTCTCTCTCACACACACACACTTTTCCCCAATCATTTATTGAAAAAGTGCTGATTTCTTAATGAGAAAATAAGTAGGGTTTTAAGAATACATGTGCATTAAAACCCTGATAAAAGTTGTGTTCAATAAACAACAACTAGCACAAAGAGGAGAGGAGGAAATGCTCCATCTGGATGAGCCCATAAATGATAGATTAGCCAAATCATGCAGCTTTACTTATTTTGCTTCATGACATCTAGTCTCTGGTAGTATAAGCTCTTCCTGTGTAAGTCCCACTGGTAAATCAGTAAACTAGGAATCCATAAAAGCAATTGATAGCTGGACTTACACAAAACAAATTCCAAACTGAGTTGACATTTTTATAGGCCAGTCAAAAATGCACAAAATATTGTGCAGAAGCACACAAAATGTGCATTTTTGTGGATATTATTTTCTCAACAACTGACATATCAAAATAAGGGAGAGAAGTAGGGGAGGCTGATCTTAATCCTGTGTTAACTGAATTTTGTTACAGAACACATTTCTGTGTATGTTGTCAAATCAATTTTGACTTATGACAAGCTTTTCCATATTTTTCTAGGTAGAGAATACTCAGAAGTGGTTTACCATTCCCTTTTTCGGGGAGCACCCTGGGACTGTGCAGCTTGCCCATGGCTACCCAGGCTGTCTCTTTTCTTCAGGATGAACAGTGAGGAATCAAACTTCCAACCTTTGGCTCTGCAGCCAGATGCCTAAACCACTGGGAAATCCAGCCAGTAAAGAACACTGTAGGGGAAGGAAAATTCTATTACGTGCATCATACTCTTCTGATACATACAGTTCAAACTTAGTAGGGGCTTGTAGAGTGGCAATGATTAACAAATAATTATAGAATAAAGGGGAAAATAATTTAGCATAATATATCTAAAATAAAAATGTAAAAATTGCAGTTTATGATATGTTTAAGACACAATATAATGATAGCAAAATATATTGGTAAAAATGCTGTTCAAGGAGCAGGAGCAACAAATTGATTGCTTAGGTCCTAACTAAGCCTTAGGATAGCACAATTAGAAGTGTTCAAATAAATTACACCTTTTTAATATAAATAATGTATTATTTTGCTTGTAAAAGAATCCATCAGATACAAGGAAGTGACAAGTAGAATGTAATCCATCATCACTGTCTGAACTGAGCTTCAATGTAGCATATATATATAAATGGGAACAAAATGCTACATTGAATATATATAAAAGAAATATATAAAAGGAATGAACATTTGCTGACGCTGAGAATCAGTTGTTGGCACTATGAAACAATAAATATCCTTTAGCTTATCTGCCTCAGTTTACCAGTTTTATAACATTTAGGCAACTGGTATTTCAAAAGCACATTGATTTTATAGTACACATAACATTTCAGTCTATGCACATGTGTGTGTTATATACATCATAAGGAAGAAGTTCAGTTACATCTCAACCATTAAATATTCCACTCATCATTTAAACATGATTATAGGTCTTTTTCATGTGACCCTATAATCAGTCTCAAAATAGAAAATGAGAGCAGATTTCCAATTTCTTTAGTGAACTAACTGGTTCACCAACTCATCTAATGGGCATTTCCTTGAAAAATAAATCCTGCAGTGTTCAGTGATGCTTACTTCCCATAACGGTAAGTACATCTGCACACTCATTTGGGAAGTGCAAAGAGATTTACTTCCAAAGTAAATCAGTTCATTGGTTTCTGTAAGATTGTAATACCCAAAGTTGCAGGGAAGTATGTTTCATTTGAATCAGATGCCTTTATTAGGTCAACTCTTCTTTAAAGCTACCTCACCCAGAGAGCTTGGCAATGAACAGGTATGTGTGCCTTAATCTAAGTGACGCTTTAGATATCTGCAGCAGACATTACCTTCTGTTACCTGTTACAGAGGTTTATGGTCTCAAGGTAGATCTTCTATTGTGAAGATATTGTCCTTCTATAGCCCTCTTCCTTGGGCTCATGCTTTCATTCTTGCCATAACTGCCATGTGGTGTTTGGTATGACGTGTCACCAGCACATATCAGATCACTGCTAACTTGAGTTCCTTACCCTCCCCATCAATTAGATTAGGCATCCTTCAGTCTCGAGAGACTATGGTAACGTGCTCTGTATGGAGGACTTGGAACAGCGTCTAGTGTGGCTGAGAAGGCCAATTCGAGAGTGACAATCCCTTCCACACTGAAGACATCAACAGCAGTTAGAAAAATTACTCTTCTGGACTACAACTCCCACAAAACACCAGCCAGCATAGGCCTTGGCTCAGGTTCTGGGAGCTGTGGTCCAAACAGACATATTTTGGCTACAAGTTTAAAAAACTGGATGTAACGAGAAGAGGGAAGATTCTTAACAGGGCGATCCTCTGTTTGTCTAATTAGAAACAAGCCATATGCATTCAGCCATGCTATTCCAAGGCAGGTACATAGAGCTTGTACCCTAAGCAAATTATTCCCTTGGCTACTCAGACTTTATTGCATTTTGAGAAAATAACAAAGCCAAAAGCAATAAATCAGCAATAGCCTGATTAACAGCTTGGTGTGCTCATTAACTCTGGCATAGAAATATATACAAAATGGGCGGTATTGTCTGATGGAAGGATGAGCTTTGTTCAGCCTGACATGACTTTGCATCTTTTAAACCAGTTTCTTGAAAGGACTTGGCCATGTCTTCAGTCTTCATTTTCCAGTGATTCAGCAGCTTCTCAAGTACTGAATAATCATACTCTGAGAATGCTGAAGTCGGGAAGACAGTAAAATCAGTGACCTAGACCAGACCTGGCACTGTATTAGTGTGGAGGCTTCTGTCTTTCCACAAGGTTTCTTTTGTACACCAACACTATGTGTGTCTACTCATAAGTAGATCCTAGTGAATCCAATGGAACTTACTTCTAGGAAGGTGTGTATAAGATTGCAGGCTAAAACGTGACATGGTTGTTTAATCAAGCCATAATGGTGAAGCAGAAAGGACTGGAGTGAATTCAGTGACTGCATGAATACCTTTCTCACACAGTACTTTTTAATTTAAAGAAAAGTAGAAAAAGGTGGGGGGGGGGAAGGGAACCTACCTATAATCATCTATTAAACCTTCACAGTTCTCATGGCACAAATGCATGATTCTGCATAAATGTTGTATTTATTCAGTATACAGTATGTCTTTATGCAGGTTGGAAGACGTCCAAAGTTGTAACTATTGGGGAAGGGTTCACTGGTCTTTGACCCAGAATGCTGAAATGTAGAGGTTTATAAAGTTTGCTGCTGGAAGGGCACAAATCTGCCCATTGGTATTTGCTGCTGGAAAGGTATGAACCTCCCCACCCCAAGCTTCTGCAGTCGGCATAAAGACATATCATGTATAAATACAACATTTCTATGTGTATACCACTTCCAGCTGCTCCTCCCCCAGCAGAAGGAAGCATAAAACAGCATTGAATCCAATATGGGTGCTGCCACATCTTTGGCCCTAGGCAGTTCAATCCCATTCCTTTGCTGCCCCCCCCCTGCCCCTGGCCCCCACCCCCAGTGTCTGCCAGTCTCATGTGACCTTTATAACTAATAGGGCAGCAGATCCCTGGGCACCAACATTTCTAATTAAGGCTCAGGGGAGTGTATTGTTTTCACAGTCACCATAACTCTGACTTTATTTGATAGCACATAATTATTAATTACCCTCTTAATTATAATAATTATCAAATGATAAATTCACACAAAACCCATGTATCAATTTTCTTTTTTACAGGAGAAGCATCTCAGTAGCTGGGCTTTCCCTGCCTTCAGCACTTTCGTTTGAAGTATCAGGGGCTACTTCTGACTGGCATTTGGAATAAGTGGTTCATATCTTCAGGTCACATGATATCAAAGAACCAATAGTGGAGAACTTAAAACTGGGAACCTTCGGAACTGTGGCTCCTAATGCAGCCATGGTTGCTTTAACTTTATGCTATGCCAACTTCTTTCTTCCAGACCATTTTTAATTAGAATAAATTGAGTGTATGGCATCTTCTGTGTGCTAGTTCACTATGCCAAGATTGTTCCAGGAGACAGAAACCTTTTGTTTAAGCTTTCTTTGTTTCTTTCTTTTTTGACATTTATACTGCTATTATAGCCATTGCCTCAAGGGTCAAACACAGAAGAAAACTGAAACAGTTTACCTTTGGGAAAATAAAAAGGTTTCACTTAAATCCTTTCCAGCAGATTTGATCATTATCATAGTTTGTTCAAAGCAGGTTTCCCCCTTCCCCCAGTAGAATTCATCCCAGCCCAGAATTCAGATCCAAAACCGGTAAGTATTTCATATATGGAATATATGGAGTATATGCACACTAAACCACCTTGAGCAGTGCCACAAGCTACACAACTTTCACCATTTGAATCAGTGAAATATTTATCATGGAGGGACCTTAACATACCATCCCTCTAATCTCTGGAACAGTGTGATTATTTTTTAAATTAATAAACAGATACATATTTAAAATTAAATAAACAATAGTTCACTACCAGATATATAACTGAAGGACAAGACTGGTGGAGATTCAGCAACTGGCTTGCTGAAGTATGTTTCTGGAATGCCAGTCCTAAAGCTGGGCTCACAGCTCAGATGAATTGGTTCATCATGGCTTTTCTTAAAATCTTCAGATGATGCATTTCTAGAGATAAAAGTTATATGACTAGTCTGCAAATAGTAAATACCAGCAGCTGTTTGCAGACATGACTTCCATTCATTCTTAACAAAACAAAACAAAACAAAGTACTTCCTTGTTTGGTTCAAACTGCATAGGAATAAAACAAGTCTGAAGGGAAAGATTGAGAAAATAGTTTCATACAGATTAAGATCTTATAAGCATTTTTAGGAAACAATGGCACAGAGAAAGAGAAAGGGAACACAGAGTTTACCTCTGGGTATGACCTTTTCCATGAGCAGATACAAACCAAGGAAGAAATAGGGAGACAATTAGAGTGAATTTCCCCTACTGGAAAACTTAATGATATAAAATGGTGGCAAATCATTCATCATGAAGGTAGTGACCAAAAGAAATTTTAGGCTAAATTGCTTCAGAAAAGCCTAAAAAGCAACGCTTAATAGGAACAGGTCTAATCTATTTTGCTCAACACTGACGTTAAAAGAAACATACACAGAAAAGAATATTCCGAATAAGATGAAAAGCATGAAGTATCCTGTTCATAGTGGAGACTTCCAGATGATTTAGGGAAGCCAACCAGCAGGGCACAGCTTTGAAATACATAGGGTTTGATTGATTGATTGATTGATTGATTGATTGATTGATTGATTGATTGATTGACTGACTGACTGACTGATTGATTGATTGATTGAGAAATGGCTCCAGAGTCCAATAGTTGTTGTGTTTTTTCAATCATCCTCAATCATTTAGTATTTTTAGTATCATGCATAAACTTAGCTACTTGGCTGCTCTACACAGATTTTGTATGGTGCATTTGGGAAAGCATCTATAATTCAAAAAAAGATGATGTCTTGCTGGAAAGGAGCAAGAGCAATCAAAATCAAGGGGCTGGGGTACCTTCCATAGGTTGTATTGTTTTTAATAGTGGAAATGACGAAAGGGGAGCATATCTTTTAAAAAACCGCAAAAGGGTCCCTCAACACAACTCAAGAAACCTGAGTTTGAATCCTAGCACAGTGATTAAATAGTAAATAGATTTCAGTGCATCATATTTGGTCTCCAGGCTCACAGCACCTCACAAGGACTGGGAAGAACGTGTTTGGCAGACATCTCACTCAACTCATCCGAAGGGCTTTAAACTAAATCTGCAGGGGGAAGGAGGACAATTTCTAGGACCAAATCCAAAGCACAAACCCCTAGACACTGAACTTGACAATGAAGAAGGAAGTGGTGAGAAGGAAGGAACCCTCGAGTATAAAACACGAGACACAGCAAGCAAACAAAAGTTCAGTCATAAAGGGCTCAGATGAGTATACAC
The DNA here is from genome assembly GCA_037013535.1 of Intellagama lesueurii. Taxonomy (NCBI): domain Eukaryota; kingdom Metazoa; phylum Chordata; class Lepidosauria; order Squamata; family Agamidae; genus Intellagama; species Intellagama lesueurii. Next base: position 256,550,394 of record JBAJHW010000001.1, read on the forward strand.
TAATGCTCAAAGTATGGGGAACAAACAAGGAGAACTTGAAGTCCTAGTACATGAGGGCAGGTATGACATTGCTGTCATTACCGAAACTTGGTGGGATGAAACCCATGATTTGAATATGCTGCTAGAAGGATATAATTTGTTCAAAAGAAACAGACTCAACAAAAGAGGAGGAGGAGCTGCACTGTATGTAAAGAATTGCTACTGTACTCCTGTACTGTAATACAGGAGACCAAGGATGAAAGCCTTCCTGAAGCTCTTTGGGTGAATATTAGGGGGGAAACGAATGATATAGCCGTAGGCGTGTATTACAGGCCACCTAAGCAAGCAGAGGAAATAGATGAACATTTTGCAAATCGATTAGCTGAGATGTGTAGGAAACACACCACTGTAGTAATGGGGGACTTTAACTACCCGGATATCAACTGGGAAACCAACTCTGCAGCAAGTGGGAGATCCAACAGGTTCCTGACATGCCTGGCTGACAACTTTATCATCCAAAAGGTGGAGGAGGGAACTAGAGGGTCAGCCATACTAGACTTAATACTTACTAATAGGGAGGAAACAGTTGAGGGACTGGAAATTGTAGGAACTTTAGGAGAAAGCGACCATGTCGTATTAGAATTCACCATCATGCAGGCAAGGGTAACTGTACCAAGTCAGACTAACGTTCTAGATTTTAAGAGAGCTGACTTTAACAAACTAAGAGATGTAATAGGAAGGATTCCATGGATGGAAATCCTAAAGGGAAAAACAGTTCAGGATGCTTGGGAAACCCTGAAACGCGAGATAATAAAGGCCCAAACCAAAACAATACCACAGAGAAAGAAAAACAAGAGACGTCTGACAAGACCGGCGTTGATTCACACAGAGCTCCCTGACAAGCTAAGGGACAAAAAGGATAAGTATAAAAACTGAAAAGGGGGCTCATAACTAGAACAGAATACCAGCAAATAGCTCAAATCTGCAAGGATGGAGTTAGGAAGGCAAAGGCTCAGAATGAGCTAAGACTCGCAACAAATGCCAAAATTAACAAAAAAAAAACAAAACCCAAGTTTCTTTCAACACGTAAGGAGCAAGAGGAAAGTCAAGGAAATGGGTGATGGGAGAAGATGACAAGAAGGTGACAGGCAACAGTGAGAAAGCGCAACTGCTTAATTCTTTTTTTTCTTTTTCTTTTTTGCATCTGTATTTACGCAAAAGGAAAAATTGGTCCACCCTGTCAAAAGCAGCAATGTTGGAGACAGGAGAGGGAAGCAGGTCAAAATAGGTAAGAAAGTGGTAAAAGAACACCTATCTGCTTTGAATGAGTTCAAGTCTCCTGGACCGGATGGTTTACATCCCAGGGTACTAAAAGAACTGGCAGATGTGATCTCAGAACCACTGAATGAAATCTTTGAGAGGTCCTGGAACACAGGCAAACTGCCAGAGGACTGGAAAAGAGCTGATGGTGGTTCCAATCTTCAAAAGGGGGGGGGGGAGTGGATCCAGGAAACTACAGACTAATCAGCTTGATATCAATACCTGGGAAAATCCTGAAAAAATTAATCAAGCAACAGATTTGTGAGCACCTAGAAAATAACAAGGTGATTACTAGAAGCCAGCATGGGTTTGTTAAGAACAGGTCATGTCAAATAAATCTTATTGTCTTCTTTGATAAAGTGACTAAATTAGTGGACCAAGGAAACACAGCGGATATAGTATACTTAGACTTCAGTAAGGCATTTGATAAGGTAGACCACAACCGACTTCTGTGTAAGATAGAACAAAGTAGGATAGACAGCGCAACTACCAGATGGATTTGCACCTGGCTAACCAACCACACTCAACGTGTGGTCCTCAATGGAACCACATCTACGTGGAGGGAAGTGTGCAGTGGGGTCCCTCAAGGTTCTGTCTTGGGCCCAATGCTCTTCAACATCTTCATAAATGACCTGGATAAGGGGATTGAAGGAGCACTCATCAAATTTGCTGATGAAACAAAGAGAATTGCTAATACTTTGGAAGACAGACTCAACCTTCAGAAGGATCTAGACAGAGTTGAACATTGGGCCCTATCCAATAAGATGCAGTTCAGTGGCAGGAAAAGTAAGGTCCTGCACTTAGGCAGGAGAAACCAGATGCACAGGTACAGGACAGGTGGTATCTGGCTTGACAGTAGTACTTGTGAGAAGGATTTAGGTGTCCTGGTGGACCACCACCTAAGGATGAGTCACCAGTGTGCTGCAGTTGCCAAGAAAGCCAACACAGTCCTAGGCTGCATCAACAGGGGGATAGCATCAAGATCACGGGAAGTGATAGTACCACTTTATACCGTGCTGGTGAGGCCGCACTTGGAGTGCTGTGTCCAGTTCTGGTCACCACAATTCAAAAAAAGACGCTGAGGCTCTGGAAGGGGTGCAGAGAAGAGCAACAAAGATGATAAGGGGACTGGAGGCTAAATCCTATGAAGAACGACTAAAAGAACTAGGTCTGTTTAGCTTAACAAAGAGAAGACTGAGGGGAGACATTATAGCAATCTTCCACTATCTGAAGGGTTGCCTCAGGGAAGAGGGCATTGATTTATTCTCCATTGCGCCTGAGGGCAGGACAAGAACCAATGGGTGGAAACTTGTGAGAGGGAGATCCAACCTGGAAATAAGGAGGAATTTCCTGACGGTGAGAACCATTAAGCAGTGGAACAGCTTGCCTCCCGATGTTGTGGGTGCCCCATCGCTAGAGGTTTTCAAGAAAAGATTGGACAGCCATCTGTCTGGGATGGTATGAGGTCTGGGATGGTATGAGGTCTCCTGCCTTGGGGAGGGGGTTGGACTAGAAGACCTCCAAGGTCCCTTCCAACCCTATGACGATTCTATGATTCTATGACAGCCCAGCTCAGCTAGTCTTCAAGCCAGTCCTGAATGAATACTGTTGAATTGCACAGAAAAGGATGGGAAAAATTTATCTGTGCTGACATCTCCATCCTTTCTAATATGTTAGTGATTGTGCTCATTTTGTTTAGTTGAAATGTACCAAAGCTTGGGTTCTGTAAGAACTGTGACATCTGAGTTCTGTCAAATAAACATTTAAAAACAAATTGTGCAACCAAACTGGCTTGATGTCTGCAATACAGTATACAAAGGAACAGGTATATTTCATGTCACATTAAGTTTGCTTGAGTGTTGTACCTGAATCCATTCTTGCATGCAAAGCTAAGTGAGTTTGGATGCCAGCTGAAATTTTTTTTCAGCTGCTGCTATTTTAATTATTTCCCAGTTAGGTCATTTGGCATGCAGACGTTTCTTGGTTTTATATTTCAGTGATTCCGTTCAGGTGGTCTCCAAGATGAACAATGTTACAAACAAACAGAATTACTTCCTGGTCTGATTGCATCACATTGTAGAGTTCTGGGCATTGAAATAAAAGCTAGTCAACACACCTTATTTTCAGGAGATGTGTAACTGAATACTATTTGTGTAAATGTATGATGTTGATTAATGTCACCACCCTGTTCTGAAAAACCCTGATACATAAAGAAGGTCCTCCTGATGTACTTTCAAGAAGAAAAGAATTTAATTCACAATGTTTCCTTGTTTGCTTAGAATAGAGAATGTAGAGCATAGATCTGGCTTCTTCCATGGCAGATTCATCTGACTCAATCAAAATTAATCAAGGTGCAACAAAGTTTTCCCATGGTTTCACTTGTAGGGAAAGGGGGGGCATGTTCCCATGCCAAGTGTCATGTGGAGATTTTCTGTGTCATGCCCTGCCTAGACCTAAGCCCATGTTGACACCATTCCTAGCAGAGTTTGTGGAGAAATATCAGCTTCACTGTTCCTACTAATCAAAAGACAGCAACACTTTTAAGTCAATGAGCCTGGTCCCACTACATTACTTTGAGAGCGCCAATTTTGATAGTTAAAGGCTATAGTCCTAAACACATTAACTGGGCAGTCCCACAGAACACAATCAGATGTTATCTTCATGCAAATATTTATGAAATTCCATTGTAGGTCTGGATTTTGACAGGGACGTAGGCAGGTACTTTCTCCACAGTTTGGAATATTTTTGTTCTCACCATTGCTTCTTTCACAGAAGTAGCTCCAGAGAGTAGAATAGGCTAGTTTATGAAGCTTGGATCAAAAGGTTTTGAAGCATTTATTTCCCATACAGAGGTTGCCTAATAAGTAAAGGAAGACTGGCTTTTCATGTTGCTTGTATCTGACTGAAAACATAAGCCTTCTAGCCTGGGTAGTTGTGTAGTGCTAAATAAGAAAGGAGAGGGGGAGAGAGAGAGAGAGAGAGAGAGAGAGAGAGAGAGAGTTCACCTTGGCTCAATATATTGTGTCCATCGCCTAAAGTAACTCAAAACTGTTTATCATTTTTATGTCAACACTACACCTAAGACCACCATAAGAAGAGCCATGCAGTGTCAGACAAAAGGTATATGCAATCCAACATTCTGTTTACCTAGTAGGGTATCAGTTGCCTTTGGTGAGGCTGCCAGCTGGACATACTGCTGCTGTACCCTTTGGCTCATGTTCTCCAGAAACTGACTCATAGAAGCATTCTGCCTCTGCTACTGGAGGTGACAAATGACGATCCTAACTAGTAGCCACTGATGGCACTTGCCTCCATAAACTGATCAATCTCCTTATCAAGCCATCCAAATTGTCAGCCATTATACATCTTGTGGCAGTAAGTTCCACAGTTTAACTATGTGCTGTGTGACAAGTACTTCCTTTCCTACATGGTGTGTGGAGTACATTCTCACCATCCAGCTTCAGTGGATTTCCCAAGGCTGTCCAGTCGTTCTCCTACCAACTTCATCTATGTATAATTTTATATATCTCCATCATGCCTTCCATTAGGTACTATTCAAGCCATGGAGCAAAGACTGTGGCTATCTCTTAAAACCATTCAAAACGGGCTAAGTCTAAGCTTAGTATGTTGCAAGTATGATTTCTGCAGGGAGACCATAAGTCTTGATCTGTACCTGATCCAGGATGCATATGGGAGACAACTGCAGCCAAGCTTTGGGCCACTGCTTTGAAACTAATATGATGGGTGCCTCTAGATGTTATTTCAATTTGATTGTATTACCAGGTGCTAAATGTGGACTTTGGGACCATCGACTTTGCTCTACCCTGTTTCCCTGAAAATAAGACCTAACCTGAAAATAAGCCCTAGTAGGATTTTTCAGGATGCTCGTAATATAAGCCCTACCCCAAAAATAAGCCCCAGTTAAGTGAAACCCCGCCCTCCACCATTGTGCAGCAACCAGAAGAAGATGACATGACTGTATTTGAATAAATGTAGATGGTTGTACATGAAAAAAATAAAACATCCCCTGAAAATAAGCCCTAATGTGTTTTTTGGAGCAAAATTTAATATAAGACCCTGTCTTATTTTCGGGAAAACATGGTACATCATTCTTTCTTTAAATGCAAGTACCAACAGCTAACATAAGAACTGGCTCTATGAAAAGCTGAATCTATAAGATTCCTTCTTAAGGTGGAGAAACCAATGTTTAAGGGCCTCCCTTCTTTGACCATACTGCAGCCAAGCAGAGGGATGAACAGTGAGAAGAACCCCTTGCAACCTGAGACTGGTAAATGTCTCAAATCGTTAGTGTCCTCTCCAATTACAGGCTGACTCTGGACACAGGAGAGGACTCATCCAGGTCTATTCACAGTGTAGGTAAAATGAGAGCTTGGGGGAGGCAAGAAGCCAGACCACAGCTACCCTCCAAAGTATTATGTGTCAATTTAAACAGATGCAAGGAGTTAATAGATTGAAGACCAGATTCTTCCTGAGAGGTTGGCAACTTACTGCAACTTCCATTTCATTTCCTGTGATAAACCCAAAGCAGTGAACAATAAAGGTGATCAGGGTTAGTGGGGAGGGAAGCAGGAGGTAATAAACCTAATGCAAAAACATCAGATTGATGGCAAATAGGAAAAAAAATCATAGCAAAATCTCAAAATAAAACCAAGTCAAAAATGAAAATTCATATCAGAAGAGCAATAAATCTGACAAGGCAATACATATAGTAAATTGCCCAAAACTGATTCAAATCATTAGCAAGCAGCAAAAAGGGGGTGAAGGACTGCCAGATGCTAGCATTTGAAAGGTATTTGGCTGCAATTCTGCATGTTCCTCTTTAACAGTTTTTTGGCTTAAGGGGGGGAAACAAGCAATATTGTGTAATCTAGTGAGCTTCAATTTATAGTGACCCTTTTCTGGGTTTTCTACATAGAGGGAACTCAGAAATGGTTTACCATTCCTATCTTCTGGGGGCACCCTAGGACTGTGCAGCTTGCCCAAGGCTGCAAAGGCTGACTCTTCTCTTGGGAGGCACAGTGGGAAGCAGCATAGGAAGGCTGAAAGTGGAAGAACATGTCACTTGGGCCTTTCAAATTATGGAATAATGAAGAGCAATTGCATCATAAAAATATTGACTACATTCAGTTGTCTCTGTACAGATACTGTTAGTGCTGTTGCTTGAGGCTACCACTAGACCCAGCATAACTTCTGGATCCCCAGTTGCCAGCTGTGGACTGCAGTGCTTTTCATAAGCTTTGGTTGATGTGTCCGATACATATCTTGCTGTTACTGTCCTCTGCTATGCTGAGTTGCAGATTAGAAACTACAATTGTAAATCCTTTCTTTGGGATTGCCTTTGAAAATGGTTTGGAATCTACAACATGTGGAATTCATGAGTCCTTCCTGTTCAGTGGTGTGGGTCACTATTTTCCTGAATCAGCTATTAAAGGTATCTGGATTGGCCACCCATCCATTCCTACATTTAAACTGTCTTGTCCTTAAAAGCTTAAAAGACATGATTCTTGCTCATGTCAAGCAATGTCTCCTTATATATCAACTCATCTACCCAGCAGCTGAGATCTTCTAAAAAGGTCCTGCTCAAGAATTTTCAACATGTTAAGACTAAGTTAACCTCCACATCAGAGATGTGGAACCTCAGTCCCTCAAAATGTTATCAGCCTTAACCTTCTCACCCTGCATGGTCAATCATGAGGGATTATGGAAGATGTAGTCCAACATCTGGAGGGCCACTGGTTCTTTACCACTGTTCTAAGGAGCATGACTTTATCTATGGCAGCCGTAGCATTGTAGAGCTCTCTTCTGAAAGAGGTTTGCTAGACTTCCCTGTGGCTCCTCTGAGAAGTGGCTGAGGGTTTCCTATTTAAATTACCTTCATGTTCTTTCGCCATCTGTTTTTGCCTTGTTTTGTATACTCCATTGGATTTTGCTGTTGTTTTAGAAGAATGCTTTACTATCAAATATGGTTTTTATTTTTTCTTTCTCTCTTCCTTGCTAATGAACAGTGGTCAGAATCCTACCTTTTGCATTAGGAGGGCAAAAGCTGAGAATGAGCTGAGGTTAGCTAGGGACACTAAAAGCAATAAAAAAAGCATTCTTCAGGTATGCGAGTAGCAAAAGACAAACAAAAGACATAGTGGCACAGTTCCGCAATGGAGATGGAAAAATGATAACAGAAGACAAAGAAAAGGCAGAGGTGCTCAATTCATATTTTAGTTCAGTCTTTCCCCATAAGACAGACTATGAACTTCCAAACAAATTGGAAGTGCAAGTGCAGGGGACAGGATTGCAACTGGAGATTGAGAAACAAATAGTCAAGGAATACCTTATCACCTTGAACGAATTCAAATCTCCAGGGCCGGATGAACTGCATCCGAGAGTACTGAAGGAACTGGCTGAAGAACCCTCAGAACTGCTATCCATTATTTTCTTGAAATCATGGGAAACGGGTGAGGTGCCAGAAGATTGGAGGAGGGCTAATGTTGTCCCTATCTTCAAAAAAATGCAAAAAAGAGGAACCTGGGAACTACAGGCCAGTCAGCCTGACATCAATCCCAGGCAAAATTCTGGAACAGATTGTAAAGCACTCATTGTGCAAGCACCTAGAAAACAATGCAGTAATAACTAGAAGCCAACACGGATTTGTCAAGAACAAATCCTGCAAAACTAATTTCATCTCATTTTTTGATCAGATCACCTCCCTGATAGACAGAGGGAATGCTGTAGACGTAGTATATCTTGACTTCAGCAAAGCTTTTGACAAAGTGCCCCATGATATCCTGATTAGCAAGCTAACTAGGTGTGGGCTGGATAGATCAAGGGTCAGGTGGATACACAATTGGCTACAGAATTGTACTCAGAGGGTGATGATTAATGGGTCCTTCTCTAACTGGGAGGAGGTAACAAGTGGGGTACTGCAAGGCTCAGTCCTGGGCCCGGTGCTCTTCAATATATTTATTAATGATTTGGATGAGGGAGTGCAGGGAATGCTTGTCAAATTTGCAGATGATACCAAATTGGGCGGAATAGCTAATACCCTAGAAGACAGAAACAAAATTCAAAATGACTTTGATAGGATGGAGCACTGGGCTGAAAGCAACAGAATGGAATTCAACAGAGATAAGTGCAAAGTACTGCACCTCAGAAAAAGAAACCAATTGCACAGTTACAAGATGGGGGGATACCTGGCTCAGCAAAACAACGAGCGAGAAGGATCTTGGAATTGTCGTAGATCACAAGCTAAATATGAGCCAAGAGTGTGATGTGGTTACAAAAAAGGCAAATGCTATTTTAGGCTGCATTAATAGAAGTATAGTTTCCAAATCTCGCGAGGTGCTGGTCCCCCTCTATTCAGCACTGGTTAGGCCTCATGTTGAGTATTGTGTCCAATTCTGGACACCATACTTCAAGAAGGATGCTAACAAATTGGAACAAGTTCAGAGGAGGGCAACAAGGATGATCAGGGGGCTGGAAACCAAACCTTATGAGGAAAGGCTGAAAGAACTGGGCATGTTTAGCCTTGAGAAAAGAAGGCTGAGGGGTGATAAGATAGCACTTTTCACATACTTGAAAGGCTGTCATACAGAGGAGGGACAAGATCTGTTCTCGATCATCCTAGAGTGCAGGACACGGAACAATGGGCTCAAGCTGAAGGAAGCCAGATTTCAGTTGAATATCAGGAAAAACGTCCTAACTGTTAGAGCAGTACAACAGTGGAACCAGTTACCTCGGGAGTTGGTGAGTGCTCCAACACTGGAGGCATTCAAGAAAAACTTAGATAATCATCTGGCAGATATGCTTTGATTGTATTCCTGTGCTGAGCAGGGGGTTGGACTTGATGGCCTTGTAGGCCCCTTCCAACTTCACTTATCTATGATTCTATGATTCTACTGGGCAATTATGCCAGTATGAGTGGAATGACAGTAATTGTGGTGGCAAATTATTGCTAGTGAACAAGTTGCTGCTGTTGGCATTCCTTGTCATGTCCCAGTGGAGTGACTTGGCCCATGAAAGGTAATTCTATTAGCAGCAAATTGTTGATGTGATTTATACCATTACACTTGTATGTATGTTCTGTGCCATCAAGTCAGAACCTACTTATAGTGACCCTAATAAGGCTTTCAATGTAAGTGATATATTTAAGGAGTAGTTTTACCACTCCCTCAGTGAGTTTCCCCAAGTGGGGATTCAAACCCTGTTCTCCAGAGTTCCAGTCCATCACTCTATCCATTGTACCATCTTGGGAACACAAAGCCATTACACTTACGCCAACATAAATATCCAAAAGGATTCCGGCCTATGATGCAGAGGCATTTTACTAATAATATATTAAAAGGAGGAAAAGGAAGAGTGGATTCTTTGTAAGGAAGGGAATCTTGGATGAGGTTCAAGAAAAAAGAAGTAGGTGCCTTTTGGTCATATGCTTGGGAGCCAGTGTGTTCATGGGCAAGAAAGTTTAATATCAGACCTAAATCATAACAAGTGTTTTGGTGGATATGTTTTTAAAAAACACACACACACTATGATACTTATATTTGTTTGCAGCTGAGCTGTTTCTCCTAATCATGGACGAGAATGTTGCTACCTAGCATGCTCACTTTAAAATGAAGCAAAGATTATTTTCATAACTTAATATTACTGCTTTGTCTGATTTTAATTTTTAAAATCGATTTCTGTCTAAAGCTGCAACTTGCCAGCCAAGCACAAAAGATGACATTTATAAGCCTAGAAAAAATAATGTATCAATTTATATGCAGTATGCATTTTACAGCAGTGTTATTATTACTTCATTTCTGGAGGAGGGAAAGACTTAGATTGGCCAAACAGTAGAGAAGCAATCACATTTCCTCTGGAGGCCTGAGCCATTCATTAAGAGCCCGTTGATGAAGCCTTAACCAATTATGCATTCATGAGTAGGAAACCAAGAGTTTCACTTGGTTAACCAGAAGCTGATAACTGAATGAGAGGTACAGTTACCTTTCAAGGGTTCAGTGTTGCAAGGCTACTGGTAAGACTACAAACACAAAAGGTGCAATCAGGACTAAGTCCCACTGAGCTGTTTTCTGAGCAGGCATATTGAGGATTGCACTGTAAATTGCTAAATGCCTATAAAAATAGTCAAGGAGCTAATCTCATTAATCTGAAGCAGTAAAATCAACAAAGAGTCTAACACTAACAAGATATGGGTGTGGATGGATATAGGCTTTTGGGACCCATAGCTGACAGTTGCCAAATACTGGATTGCATCTGAAGAAGTGGGACACAGATCCAAAGGACTATGACAAATAACATTTGTATAGTAAAAGTGCCACAGGACTCTTTGTTGTTTTGACTGCCTAAATTTGTTGCTTATAAATTATTGTGAATAACAGCAGTAGCAACAAGAGTAATCTAGTTGTTAAGTAACACCCCTCTTTGTAATATTGAGTCATAATGAGGCTATGTAAGGTCTGTTGAATGCTCAGGTGGCATGAAAACATTCTCTCAAGCAAGATGAGATTCCATTTCAAAGCTATTTTGAAACAAAAGTGGGTGTGTGTGTGTGTGAGAGAGAGAGAATGGCAGGTATGGAAATGTGAGACTTTCGCTGTCTGAAAGGAACAAAGAGCAGACACTGGCAAAAAGACTTTAAGGTATGCATGTCAACCTTCATGCAGAGGGTCTCAGACACAAATGTTCTGTTTAGGGGGGCTTACATGACTAGGATAGAGGCGAATTTGGTGAATGGATGGCAAGAGGCAGAAATCATAGGGCATATAAGAGATGGTCAAATCAGTTCTCATAAGAAAGTGTTTTGGCATGAAAAAAAGATCTCAGGGACTGAGAAAATCTATTGGTACTAAAATGAATTAAAGTTGTTCCTTTAAAAATGAAGAGTGCAATGAAAGAGTGCCCACAATACTTTAGGGGCTAAGCGCACTTTCCTCACTTCAGCACCCACCAGATGCAACTGGAGTACAACTCTTGTCGTAAATGGAAATGAAGGAAGCTGTGATCCAAGATGTCTGGAGGGTGCCAGCTTTGGGATGGTCAGTTTATATGGGTGCTTATGTGTTGTTGTTTAATTGCAAGTTTTTATACTGACTTTAATTTGTTTGATGGCTCTGGGACCCCTGAATGTGGTCAAGAAACAGGACAAAATAAAAATGATTTCCAGAACAGCTGCCATGTTAGTCTGGTGCTGCGAGAACTATTGGACTATGGCCACTCTTTTGGAATTCACAGTTATGGAGGGAAAGCTTTCTCACCCCCACACGCTGCCTGTCACCCACAATGTGGCAATGTGGAGTTGGAACAGGATGAAGAAAAACAGGACAAAGGGGAAAGTGGTGGCACCTTCCCTCCTCAGATCTCCACCTGTCCCACTCCACCGCATGGCCACCTCTCAGCCACCTATGTAAATTATGCACAGCTCTGGGAACTACTGAGAGCAAGGCATTGTAGGAGGGGCATTCAATTTCAAAGCACATTGTTCTGTCACCCCTCCCTCCATGCTTCGGCCCCGAGTACCCCTAAGCTAGCCATAAGATGTTGCTGCACTATGGAGGTGGGCAGGTGATAATTTTGAGAAAGTCCAACTGTGTGGTCAAAGGGTGGCTATGTGGGGGGGGGGGGGGGAAGTGAGCAAACAGGAGCCTGGCCTATCAAATTTATAAGGACATGAAGGTATGCCACAAAAGCCTATGGCCTAATAAATTTGTGAGTCTCTAAGATGACATAGAACTCTATGTTCTTTTAGAATAAAAGACATAAGATAAATTTTATTTCTTGGAATTGATCTATGAAAAACATTTATTTTAAGATGGCATCACTTTTGACGTAGCTGTTAGCATTTTAGGGTCACGGAGCCCGCTTTCTTGTCAGACTGACATATCTAATTCTTTTGATGGACAAGTTCAACAGCTGCAGATGAAACACCCAATTCTGTATCTCTTAGACAAAGTTTCATGGAACTGTACTGTAAGATAAACAGGTATTTTATCAACTAGTATTTCTGTACAATCTGAAAAATGAACACACAAAGCTGTATTCAGTTAGCTATTCTTTGATCTGATGAAGGGTCCCTAGAAGGTTATTTGCACTTCTAATCATCAGTTCCCCGTTATCTACCTATGTTGCTAAGGTGTGTTGGAAGAAGAAAGCAAGCCTCTAGCATTAAGTAGGATCATTGCAAAGAGACTTTCTAAGACAATACTGTCCAGATAAAAACAGATAACTCTAAAAAATTAAGAGCCACATGTATATTGCCGTTTACTCCAGACTATGCAGTTTATTCCAGGCCCCTGATTAAACACTGAAGTGAGTATTAAATATGTAGGACCTTCCACTTCCTCTCTTGGTTAATAAAGCTACCTTGTTCTCTCTGCAACAGGCATGTTTCTTCCTCAATGATTCCATTGTCTTGTGATTACAGTAGCAGTCTTTCTCAGGTTACTTCCCCCCCCCCGCCCCAATCAATGACCACGTTAGATAGAACTCATTGAAGTTTAATACAGTATGGTTAGAAACTGGGAGCAGGACAACAGTGCTCTGTCCTATGTTCCTGGAGCCCAATCCTCCCCCTCCCAACACTCCTGAACACCTTATGATGGCACCACATTGACTTTCACAGAAGCTTGTAGACCCACCTTTAGCAGCAATAACTTAAAGTAATTGTTTTCTGTATGACTTTATCAGTCTCACATCATTTTGGAGGAGTTTTGGCCCTCTCTTCTTTACAATGTTGCTTCGGTTCATTGAGGTTTGCAGGCATTTGTTTTATGCACAGCTTTTGTAAGGTCCCGCCACAACATTTCAATCGGGTTGAGGTCTGGACTTTGATTGGGCCATTGCAACACTTTGATTCTTTTCTTTTTCAACCATTCTGTTGTAGATTGGCTGGTGTGCTTGGGATCATTGACCTGTTGCCTGACCCAATTCTGGACAAGCTTTAGCTGTCAGACAGATGGTTTCACATTTGACTCTAGAATACTTTGATATACAGCAGAGTTCATGGTGAGCTCAGTGACTGCAAGGTGCCCAGGTCCTGTGGCTGCAAAACAAGTCCAAATCATCACTCCTCCGCCACCATGCTTGAAAGTTGGTAAAAAGTGTTTGTGATGATATGCTGTGTTTGATTTTTGCCAAACATGGTGCTGTGCATTATGGCCAAACTTCTCCACTTTGGTCTCGTCTGTCCAAAGGACATTGTTCCAGAAGTCTTATGGTTTATCCAGATGCAACTTTGCAAACCTGAGCCATGCTGCCATGGTCTTTTTAGAGAGAAGAAGCTTTCTCCTGGTAACCCTTCCAAGCAAACCATACTTGTAAAGCCTTTTTCTAATTGTAATGCCATGAACTTTAACATTTAACATGCTAATTGAAGCTTGTAGAGTCTGAGATGTAACTCTTGGGTTTTTTTTTTACAAATTCTCTGAGCATTGCATGGTCTGACCTTGGGGTGAATTTTCTTGGACAGCCATTCCTGGGAAGATTGGCAGCTGTCTTGAATGTTTTGCACTTGTGAATAATCCTCATCACTGTAGAAAGGTAGACTTTAAATTGTTTGGAAATGGCCTTATAACCCTTCCCAGATTCACAGGCAGGAACAATTGCTTCTCTACTATCACTGCTGATGTGTTTCCTCCTTGGCATTATGTTAACACACACCTGAATGCTCTAGTCCATCAAACAGTTAAAACTTTAGTTATAGAGCTGGTCACATTTGCAGATTATCAATTAGTCAACGGCATTTGGTTAGCAGCACCTGACTGCTACTTAGCCTCATAATTCCTATAGGAGCAGTAAGGGTATACTTAGTTTTTCACACATGGCTTCTCCATTTTGACTTTGTTTTTGTTAAATAAATCATGACACAGTGTAATGTGTTATGTGTTGCTGTTCATCTGAGGCTGTATTTACCTAATTTTCAGACCCGCTAAAGAGCAGATGATTTTTATTATGTCTTCCTGATACATAAAACTATAGTATTCAAAGAGGGTATACTTTTTAACGTGACTGTACATGTGAAAAGACAGAGAAAAGAAATAGTGGCTCAGCTACTCAAAGGGGATGGAAAAGTGATAACAGATGACAATGAAAAGGTACGAGTCCTCAAATCCTACTTTAGCTCAGTCTTTTCTCAAAAGAAGTCTATGACCCTGCAGGCAAATGTGAAGTATGAGTGGAGGGGACAGGACCAAAGCTTGAGACTGATAAACAGATAGTCAAGGAATACCTTATTACATTGAACAAGTTCAAATCTCCAAGCCCCAATGAACTGTATCCAAGAGTATTGAAGGAACTGGCTGAAGAACTCTCAGAACCATTGTCTATTATATTCTTGAAATCATGGAGGATAGGTGAAGTTCCAGATGCTTGGAGGAGGGCTAACATTTGCCCCATCTTCAAAAAGGGTAAAATGGAGGAACCCAGGAACTACAGACCAGTCAGCCTGATATCAATCCCAGGGAAAATTCTGGAGCAGATTCTAAACTATTCACTCTGCAAAGACCTTCAAAATAATGCAGTAATACTTCAAAGCCAACACTGATTTGTCAAGAAAAAATCCTGCCAGATTAATCTTATTTCAATTTTTGATTTGGTAACCTCCCTGGTAGACAGTGGGAATGTTGTAGACATAATAAATCTTGACTTCAGCAAAGCCTTTGACAAAGTGCCCCATTATATTCTGATTAGCAAGCTAACTGGGTGTGGGCTGGATACAACTATCCTGTGGATACACAGTTGGTTACAGAATAATCTTCAGAGAGTGATGATTAGTAGCTCTTACACAAATTGGGAGAGGGTAACAACTGGGGTGCCACAACGCTGTTTGTTTGTAATGTCACTAATAAAAAACAGATAGTAGAAAAAGATATGTGTATTTTCTTCTTCAGCATGACTGGTGAATAGTCATTTTCAATTTAAGTTATGCCACAATGTTGAAGACTTTGATCAGAAAGAGAACTACGATGCACAAAACTTAGACCATAATTTCTTTTATTTACAGTTTGCCCAATTTAAAATTAAAGCATAATCACATAGCCACAAAATCAAACAATATATTTGATACAAAAAGGAATGCATACAGGTATCCCACTTTAGTATTTTACAGCTTTTACCATACAGGTGTTTGATAATTGCAATGCATGTGTTAGGTTTTGGGTAATTGAACAAGTCAAAAAGGTTGTTTCAAAGCTACAATCACATGATAACTGGACAAGACTTTTTAGGGACATAGTATTCTCAAGCCTCTTCATATTTATTTCTGAAAACCCAAGCATTTAGATAGCTGAACCTGCATCACAGCACCAGCTTTATTCCCAAATAATATAAAACATTTAGTTCTGGGACTATTCGAGCAAATTCACCAGTTTCAAAGTCTAATCAATATTCAGGATTCTGAACAATTCAACACTGAGTCACTTAGGTTTTTGTTGTTGTTAGTCTGCCAAAATATGCTCCGTTGTAATAAGAGATATGGTTTACAAACTGCACCAAATAAGGACTGACATTTGAAAATTACTCCAGAGACTTATTCAGGGAGGTGGATATGATACTGGGGAAAAAATTGTAAGTTTTCATGGTAATGCTTGCTATCTTGGTTCTGTCTTATTATTTGAAACCGATCTTGCAATGCCTTTCAAATGCTCTGTCTCGCTGGCACATATGGCTCACTTAATAAAACTTAAATAAAATGGAAAATCTGCAATACCACAGTAAAAGTTAAGACTCCCAATAGATTTTAAACTACACAGGCTTATTTAAGAGCCACACATGAACAGCCACACTTTAAAAAAAAAAAAGAACCTGTTCAATTTAAGATTCTTGGAAATCCCAAAGTGAAATTTTGGATGGAACTATTTGCACTGGATGCATCCTTCTATCAATAACTGAGCAGAAATCACTTCAGTGTCATTTGCAATTTCTAATAGTTTTAGAGGTCAGGCTTCATTTTTTCATGCCAATTAAAGTCCTCATTTTGCATAGCTTTGTTTTTTCATGGTAGACATTATCCAAGGCTAGTCCAGATGAACTTTTTGGCTTGTATTTCCAGTTCCAGCCATTTGAATACCAGAGCTAGCTTGCTGCCTTCTGGTTCTTGATGGGCAAACTGGTTTTCAGAGAAGAGGGCTTTGGATCATCAGATAAATCTCAGAAGTAGATTGTTGGCCAGATTGCTGCCAGTCATAAAACTGTGGCGTGAACTGCGCTGGCATGATGCAGGCATTCAGTGGTTCTCTCTCGTGCTGAGATAGGGAGAATCAGGCATCTCAAATGATTCAGGGGACTATACAGGGAATGGTGGTAGCTCCCCAGCCAGGGTTTCTTAACAAATATACAGAAGAGAGATGGAGAAAATGAAGAGACCAGTAGTTGACTGAAGGGAGTTTCCATGTGCCTTGGTGGTGGTGGTAATGTTCAATGTGGTAAGCGGCAAAGAGGTCGAACTTGAATTATCTTTCAGCGTAGGGGCTGCAGTTGTTGTATTTTGACTTGTCTATATACATTAAAGGGAAAAAAAATGATAAGACCAGTAGTTAGTATCTTTTCAATGACCTCAATTTTCTATTGTTTGCGCTGTAACTTTTTTTTATATCTGTCTCATTCTCACATACACTTAAAAACAGTCATCTAAAGATGTAAGTAACTTCTCTATCATCTATTTACCCTCCGTTTACACAATGAATAGTCACATTGCTTCTCCAATACCTACCCAGCATATTCTTATGGTTTATCTCCTCAGAAGCAAGTCTCAGTGGAACTTACTCTGAGGTAAACAGGCACATGCATGTCAGGAATGCAAGCCATAATACAAGAATGTTACTCAAGCAACAAATACGCTGGAGATGAGTCAAGCCATCCATCAGAATGAGATGCATGCAATCTAAAGGTATCACTTGCCACTAGCTGTTTAATTTAAAATTTCACTGCGGTACCTCCTCCATATCATTCTAATACAACCAAGGAGTTTACTGTCTCATCAAAAAATTCAGAGAACAGAGTTTAAACTGAACCAAGAGTGTCTTCCATCCCCTCTCTCTCACTAGAAAAATCCCAGACCCTCTGAAGCAGGTTCTACTTTCCCCCCTTTTTCTTTTTAATTATGTTAAGATTACTTTGATAGCACTCAAATTTAGCATCAAACCAATATACCTTTGATCCCTACAGAGGTGAATTTAATAGGTTGTCAATGTTCATCCTTGATGGGGAATGTAATATATATTTCCCTTTCTTTCCATAACATATCTTTCTCTTTGGTCAAATTAAGTTATAATACTGACGGAACATTCTGATGTGGTTTTGCACACAGATGCTGCCACTTAATATGTCACCATGTTTCCTAGTCTGTTACAAGAAAACCAAGAAAAGTCAATCATGCTCTGGCCATGTCAGCTCTACCGGGAACTAGCCGATTTCCCCAGTTCAGTTCAAAGTGCTGATGTTTCTATTTTAAGTTTATTTTGTTCTTCATTTCCAATGGTTGTTACTATTATATGCTACCTTCCATGGCTATTTTGCCAAGGTGAAATAGTTTTTAAAAACCATGATGTGGAAAGTCTAGCACTCTATTAACAAGTGATTAAACAGCTACAAGATGGGAGATAATGGGTCAGTTTACATTTTCTTGCATGCCAAGTAGGGCCAAGGACCAGTGGATAGTCTTCGGAGTTTAAAGTATCTGGAAGAGGCTTTGCTTTCCATGGCACACGTAGATGCCTTTTGTCTCTGTCACTGTCTGACCAACGTTCCCCCAAACAAAAAACTCAGGGCTCCAGCACAAAAACCTGTTCTGCCAGTGGCACAGGTGGGATGAGCACATCCAGCCTTTTCAAAACATCTCTCAGGAGCTCAGAGAACAAACTCATTGTCTGTTTGCAGCTTAAGAGCACTGTACATTTCCTGAAGTCCCTTTGTAGTAAATGGTAAGTACAGTGACAGATCGCAGACACCCTGTCCTCCTGCAACCTACATTTAAGTTGCTCAAGAGAAACTCATGCTGCCACAATCCAGCTGTATATGGAGTACTCGATATGTTGAACACCTGGGGGGGGGGATGGGAAATTTGTCCCTAGGTGACAATATCCATACAAATTTATGTGGTGCATTATAATAAGAAATAACAAATAATTGTCATAAGCATGTTACTAAGCCTACAAACTAATATAAGTGCAAATCAGTTTCACTCCACCATCTCTATTAGGGACACCCCGATCACTTTCAGTGAAGTTTGTAACTAAGAAAGCACAGAAATAGAAAAATAAACCCACTTACAGGATGACCACAGCTTCTTGCCTATTATCTACTGCAGAAAAAAAAAATGCCAAAAGGATAGCCAAATTAAATAATGTTGCAGCAAAAAGAGTCCTATAGCATCTTCAAAAGGCACTGTTAGTCTTTCCGATGCCACGGGACCCTCTGATGCACAGAAAAAAAAACTCTACTTTCCATTCAAAAGGAATCAGGCTGTAGTTTGTGCAGATTTAAGTTACTTTCATGGCCATTTTAAATAAACTGCAATTCAGTGCAATTTCTCTCTTCAGGCAGGCTTTCCCTTTAGTCACTGGCTGTCTGAGAGGGCTTTTTTTAAAATGGGATTGTTTGTGCCTTGCTGCTTTCAAATGTGTGGCTTCTAAATGTTTTTTTATCTACTATTTTTAATATGATGTTTAATTTTTAAAATACTTTAATAATTCATTGTTCTTAGCTTTTAATCTTCTCTTTTTAATACCTTGGGTCCTTTTTAGGAGAAAGGTGGGATATAAATATTTTTAAATAAATAAATGAATGGCTAGCCTGCCTGCAGATTGCAGTCTCACTCATTTGCCTTCAGGCGATACATGCTTTCAAGGCTCCTTGGAACCATTCTATTTTTAATGCCATCCCAACAAGAACACAGGGCTCTGCCAAGACCTGCCCATCTGTTGGCTTTAGCTTCTGTGCCATTAGTCTACGTGGCATGTAAAGAATATAGTAACCTCAAGAAACCACCTTGGTCTACTGTATGGCATCAGACCCACCATCTGAACATTCCTTTTGTCCTCAGAGGAAAAAAAAAACCTTATCACGAATTTCTGAAGATTTGGATCCCACCATAAAGTTTTGTGGTGGTATGTTTGGTATCTAAAGAGAGTTTAAAAGAGGAAACGCAAGCTTGCTTCCACAATGTCCTTCTTCAATTACTGTTAGTCTGGCTTGCACTGTCCCACTAACTCTACTCCTTGCGGGGCAGGATAGCCCTTTATCAAAGTCCTCTCAGATCACCTCAAATTTATCTCTTAAGTCCCTTGAAGGGGGGGGGGGGGAAGAGAGAAACATGACTCATAGCTGGCTGTATGAAATCCTGACCACCGCTTTTATCTATTTAATGATGAAGCAAGTTATAGATGCAGGAGACAAAACCACACCCTAAATAAAGAGAGAATCGGCTGAAATAAAACTTTGTTACTAACACTTTTTAATCCAAAGTCAAATTTTTCAAAGGGCCTCAGGAAATAAGACTGTGTGTCACTAACTTTCTAGTAGTATTTGAACACTTCACCAAATAGAGAAGGTTGGTTTCTTTTCACCATCAAGCTTTCAAACTTTTTACTTATTTTTGATTGGTATATTTAAACTGAAGTTCGGAGCCTTTAAGCTTCCAAAGCAGTGGCAGGCAGTTTTCCAAAAATAAACTAGCCAAAATTATACCTTAGGGCTTACCAGACAGCATGTTTCACGGAAAGCATTGAGGCATGTGAATAAATATGAAAGGGGCGCTCCCGAGTTTAACAGTCCCCGGTTTTCTACCTTAGGCAAAGAGAAGAGCGAGGAGATAAAGAAGGGGGTGGGAACCCCAACCTTCTACAGCTCACCCACTGTCTGCCAGTTTCCGAAGAAAGCCGAGGCGTTCTCTCTCTTTCAAGTGAGCGAAAGAGATTCGAATCGAAGAGCATCTGCGATCCTCCTTCGTTAGTCTTACTAAGCGAGCGCTCCCTTACAATAAGCCACTTCAGATCCACTCGGAAACCAACCCCGAGTCAGAGAAACGGCTCGTCATTACCGCTGGCTCCCTTTTTTGTTTGGCTGGAGCTGCTTCAGCAATAGCCATTTGTACTAAGATACAATACCGCAGCTGAAAGTTTGCTGCGGTTCAACGCTATTAGCGAGTTAATATAAGGCAACTCGGAGGCTTCTATTATTTTTAAGTTCGCTGAAGTCCCCTATATGGACAGGTTAGGTCTCTTTTTACATGAAGCTCCCAGACCCCAACTTAGATAAAAACCCTACTGGGGGCCAGTGACACACCCAACTCTCTCACAGCCTTTTAGATACCAAAAAAAAAAAATGTACGCAGGGGTGACTCGTTAACATAAGACACTCCTCCCTCGAAAACAAAAAAAAAGAGTAGACGGCTAGGTATCACAAAACAAAAACAAAATCGGGAGGTAATATGGACCGAGGGAGACGTGGCGACTTTGCCGGCTCTCCCCCCCCCCCCCCGCCGCCCCGTATCTTTGACTGGCAGGATCTTTTTGCACGAACGCCGGTTCACCGTCTAGTTCTCTGACGGCGCTCTTGGTCCCTGATGCGAAAAAGACTCGCCAGTCTTTCGGGCACCACAAAGCGACCCCCTTCCTCGCCTCTCCCCGCAACCGCCTAACCAGCCGCCGCCGAAAAGTACATCGGGAGGGATCCCCTGCCGGCTTCCCCGCACCGGGGCGCTCTACCGTCTCCCTCCCCGCTGGGGAACTCGTCAGCCCCACAGGCAGACACCGAGCGACAACGTGGACGGGAATCTCCCGCCCGCCTCAAGCCTTTCGCAAGGGGGGGGGGGGCGCAGGACGGCGCCGCGCCTCGACGGCTCACCTGCGTGGGTAAAAGGAGGGCCAAGAGCAGAAGCCCTAAGCCGAGCCGCGCAGTCAGGGCGGTCCCCATCTCTCGCCGGTCGTGGTGCAAAGCGCCCGCCTCGAGCCCCCTTCCAGCGCCGCGCCTGAGCTGCGACGTGGAGGAAGCGGCGGCGGGTTTTTATGCAGGCGCCAAGCGGCGGGGCGGGCCCCGGGCCCTCGTTAGCTCCTCCCACTCGGCGGCTCTTTGCTCCCCCCCTCCCCTCTTTTTGGCTTAACCCCTGCTAGTGTCTTCCCCCATATTTATCTTCCATTCTTTTTGGCCATCTGGAGGTACTAAGAGGCACACGGACAAGATAGTTACGCTCAGCTGGTGGCTAAAAGAGATAGGAGGGAGGGCGAGGGGAGGGGGGGCGAGGGAGGGCTCCCGCGGAGATATCGGGGCCGCTGGGCGTTTCTCCTGCCCGGTGACTTCAAAGCAAAAGAGAGCGGGGGGGGGAGGGGCGGGTCAAAGTAGTTTGGAAAGAATTCACACTTTCTAACCTAGAAGCCATAAACCTGATCTATGCGAAATGGTTCGGATGCTATTTACGAGGTATCCAAGGAGACATTTGTCAGTCTATCCCGGGTCTTATTTCACAAGGAAATTCTGAAATCCGTTCTGAAATCCAGTGTACTTTAAGAACCGTGCTCGGGACCAAAAGCCCTACTTCTAGTAAAGGCAGCTGTGGAGGCATTTCCTTTTGCCAGTCGTCTGCATCCATGCAAAGTAGTAAAGACTTGAGAGTTAACATCCACCTGGGCCACCAGTAAGGTTCACGATGGGTGATCGGAACTTACCCCGGGGATAGTGCTGGCGGGTGCCCATTCTGGGCGGTGGGGCAGAAGGCAGGGCAGCCAGCAGTGGCTGGAGCCGAGAGTGACGGGCAGCACCAGGGACCAAAATGGCTAGTCCCGGACACGCACGCTTGGCACGCAGACTCTCTGCCCCTCCCTCTGCCCCACCCAAGTCATTCCCCCCCCCCCCCACACACACACACTTGCAACTGTAATTGTCCCCAAATCAGAAACACGGCTTCCCTCTACACCTGGTTTCCGAGCTGGGCAGTAAGCTCATTTGCTCTCCCTTATTATTTCGTTTTTCCTTCCCTCCTGCAAAGTCCCATTCAGTCTGGTAGTTAAACAGGAGGTGCACACACGTGCCCTCTGCCCTGGTATGGAGGTAGGCAGGGACGGGGTAACCTGAGAGGGGCGGGGGTGCCGGACACCGCCCTATTTGCCCGCATGGAACCCTTCTTAGGATACTCCAGTCCTGAGGCACAAGGAGAACTCAAAAGAAAAGCCTGCATCGAGTCTTGTGTCAAATGGCTGTCATTCGCTAATAGTACTACTGTGATTCCGCCCCCCCCCCCCCCAATACGACTGAGCACAAAAGGAAGGCTTCTGAAGTCAGAGAATACTATTTTCCCATAGATTATAGCCCTGGCACTTTTTTATTTTAAAAGTTACTGTATTGATTATGGTAATTAATACTCACTTCTAGGTATTAACAGTACAGTAACTGGCTCTGTCAGTGATGCTAAACCGTCATCTTCTTCGGTTATCATTAAACCTGAAAATGAATTTGTTGAGTAGACACAATTGCTCCTAATAAAGGCCTAATAAGGTTGCCTCGGAGGATTGTTAATACAGTACACATCTTGCCCTCCTGATGTCTGCTGAGATAGCCGTCTATAAGAGAGCCCTCTGTGTCTGATTTACCACCCTTTCTAGTTGTGCCCTCTAGCAAGCGTTTTGTTTGTTTTCGTTTTGTAGTCACTCTGCTACCAGTTTCCTTATTTCAGATAATTGGCCACAGGTCTCCTTCATTTCCTAAATTGGAAACCATTTAAATAGTTGCTAACTGGTAGGATTTTCAGGGGTGTTGTGGTTTTGTGTGCCACTCCTACATGTTAAAACTCTTATTACAATATAATTAATTTTATATTCTGTAACAATATACTTACATGCTATTAAGTCAATTCTGACTTATGACAATCCTTTCCAGGGTTTTCTAGGTAGAGAGCATTTATTTATTTATTTATTTATTTTAAAATCCCCCCCCCCTTTCTTCTTAGAAAAGGACCCAAGGCAGCTTACAGTATTTAAAGACAATATAATGAGTATACATAGATGGTGTACATCATTAAAAGGCAATGTTTAAAGCTAAAAAACACTATGGACATATTAAAAAGAAACAAAATACCCCTCTTAGAAATGGAAAACACAAGCAATACTAAAGACACAGTCAAAGCAGTGATGCATAACAATCCATCTAAAAAGATCACGCTCAGGCAGCCAGTCATTGAGGGAAAGTGATTTACCCGTCACTTCTTCCTGGGCTGCCCTGGGACTGTGCAGCTTGCTCAAAGCTCCAGAGGTTGGCTCCTTGACAAGGCACAGTTTGGGAACTGAACTCCTGGCCTCCAGCTTCATAGCCAGGTACCTACTTCACTGAGCTATCCAGACTGCTCATGTACCTATACTGTGCAGTTATAGCAGTTTAATATCCATTTTAGCTGCCGTTGTTCCACTCTATGAAATTTTGGGATTTTTAAAATTTTGGACAGGTATTTAGAGTTCTCTGCTGTAGTCCAGGGGAGTGCCCTAAAGCTCTCTAGTGGTGAATTCTAAGTACTTCACCAAATGACAAATCCCAGGATGTCATAGGATGAAGCCGTGTCAATTACAGTAGCATCAAATACATACTGTAGCTATAATTGTGTTTTGTAGATACACAGTGAAATTAAGGCCCTCTTTAAGGAGGCGTGGGGATTTCAGTTCTTTTCGACTGCAATTCCCAGAGTTTGCCAGGAATTCCCTGTAGGCAGAATCCTGGGAGATGCAGCCCAAAGACAGTAGTTTAAAGAGGAGCTTTTCTCACCTGTGTGTGGGCCTCCATCACCATTGTATTGTATTGGCCTTTCAAGAAAATAAACTATTCCTGGTTGTGGTGCCTGGTAAGGATTCATGACAGACTCAAGGTATCATACTATGGGTAGTTCTTTTGAGAGCCTTCCTCTAAAAGGTTTCATAGCTCATAGGCTACCAATCCCATGGGCCTTTGCCACTCCCAGGAAGAATTTCGTTTCTTGAAAGGCCAATATAATGGCAACAGAGGCCCACATGAAGGTGAGGAGTATTTTCCCCCCAGCTATAGTGGGTTTGGTATAATCGGGATAACTTGAAAGCGGTTGGTCTGCTACCACAGCAATCTTAACACTTGCTTGCTGTTATATGTTGTCAGGTTGCAACAGACTTACAGTGACCCTATGAATTAATGCCCTGCAAAAGGTTCTATCATTAACAACTCTGCAAACTCAAGGCTGTTGCTTGGTTTACTGAGTTAATCAATTTCATTTTAGGTATTCCTCATTTCCTGCTGCCTTCTACTTGTTCTAGCACAGTTATCTTCTCCTGTGGGTATACTTGCTTACTCAAATGTCATGATTTATTTTTATATTAAATGTATACCCTTCCCTTCTTTAAAGGCAGTTAACAATAGCATGCAAATAAAAGCAGTTCTATTCAAAGTATTGAATAGTGTTGAATAAATATTCATGCCAATAAAAACATCAAAGAAAAATAGAAAGAAAACCAACACCCAGATATACTTCAGACCCACTTCAGCAGCATCATATATAGCCTTCTTCAAGCTTGTCTCAATAGACAGGCTGCCAGTGGAAACTGAGGTAGCCTTGTTTCTCTTGGCAGCAAATTCTAAAGTCCCAGAGCAACCACTGAGAAGGCCTTTCTCAAAGATCTTTGAAGTCCTATTTTGTTCAAAGGAGCTGACTCTCAGGACAAATGGGCATAGTCAACATACTTATTAGGCAGTAAACTGCCTCAAGGACACTGGAACTTACTTCTCAGTAAACACAGATAGGGTTTATAGTGTACATGGTTCCAGACAGTGTGGTAACAGATCATCCATAATATATAATGTTAAAGTGAACTATTTTCATTGCACAATATGGACTGTATTCTCTGGTCGTAGCCTACAAGAACTTGAGACTGTGGTCCTGTAAGCAGGAGTAAGCACCACTAAACTGAACAGGACTTCCTTGCCATATATTTCCTTGATGAACAGTCTGTGTACTTCAGTCCCAGCAATAAAGCAGTAATTACAGTTCAAGCTAATTTGCATTTTGGTACACTAACTGCCTACAAGTAACTAGTCCCAAGTACTCCTTACCAGCGGTCTATTTGTTACAGCTTTTCCAAAAGAAATTTGCTGCTGCAGAGTGGATGAGATTGTATGTATATTTACATGTTAAGTCCCACAATGTTCTATCAGGCAAATGTACAATCCTATTCACATTCAGTCATGTTTCCCACATATGTATGTAGACAATTGCAGCCATAATAAGCATTCCTCATTCCAGCAGAGTAGCCCAGTGTAGCAGCAAGAGGAGGGAAAGTGTGATAGCAACACCAATTTTATCCATCTCTTTAGGCACTGTAATGCAAGTGTTAGCATGGCAACTGAGGGACATCTGGTGCTTTACAATAGGGCACCTTAAGCATATTTACAGTATTCAGAAGTGAGAGTCAGGCTGCAACTGTACTAGCAAGCTGAATCACTCCAATTCTGCTTTCCCGCAATTTGACTTGCAGCCAGTATTATGGTTGAATTTGCAGTCAGTGATCACATCGGGGCTGCAGATTGATTCCAGACTTCAATGTTCACAAGCAATATGTTGTGATTTGCATTTCAGCCCACAGCCCCTCCCCCTCCCTCCCTCCCTCCCTCCCTCCCTTCCCCATGTCTTTCCTCTGGCCCCATCTCTGCAGATCCTTTCATGGTTCACTGTCAAGCCACTTGGTTTTGAAAGGGTTGTGCCATGTTCCAGAAAGTGTGGCAGCATTCCAAGGTTGTGCAGAAATACCACATACCACATAAACATCTTTTATTTTGTCTGGGTTGTTTCTGTTTTGTTCATTTTTATTTTTTATTTTTACCTTCCTCATCCAGGGGTGATCCACTGATAAACTAGTATATCAAAGTAGTGATAAGGTGATCAAGTGGTAATGTATATATTTAAAAAATTGAAACCTTTTTGGAGGATGATGGGGGGGGGGAGAATGTGGGGGCAGTTGCTCCTGTGGGTTTTTTTTTTTTTTTGAACACCACCACACCTCAACTGCCTGCATCACTGAAACACCACCCACAGACATGGCCCTCATCTTTACAAGAATCAACTGATCATATGCAAAAGTTATTTCAAATCATTCCAGCTTGGAAAAAGTAGAAACCTCAGCGGCAGAGGGGGAAAAAGCCACGTTGGGAGCCCAAAGAGCCAGACTGATTTGAATTGGCCTTTGTGTTGTGTCAAAAAAAAAAATTCAAATCCATCCATTTTATAAGCGGAGTGAGTTTTGTGGTGTTTGACCATGTAATTGCAGCTTCACTCAGCGCAATGCGACTGACTCATGGATGTGAGTACTTTTAGGGCCAAGTCCTACAGTTCGGTGGAGCTTATGCCTACTTACAGGGACAAAAGATCATGACTCTAGTTCCACTGGTTTTTTTCAATCTTCTCAAAAAGGTATCAAGGTGGCAATGCTAAGCATATGCTTTGGAAATAAGCCCTACTAAAGTTAGTGGGGCTTACTTTAGGGCAAGCACGCTGAGCTGCAAGATGTCACATTATATATGACTGCCAAGAATTATTTCCCCCATCCTTCTCAATCAGGACTCTGTCCTTGTGTGGCAAGAAGGAAGGATTAGATACTGGCTTTTGCAGTGGTCTTGTGTCAGTCTGGACCGGACTGAAGCAACATTTCCGTTGGATCCACTGGGACTGACTGATAGGGAATCAATGGGCAGAGATTTTGGATGTCTTGTGTCTCTCTCTCTCCCTCTCTCATAATCTGAGTATTAAGGGCCACATAGGCTAGAATACATATTCAGATTTTAAATTGCTCTTTTCCTTGCTATATGCTAAGAAAATGTGTTTGTGTGCACATCTAAACAAGTAGGTCTTGCAAGCCATATTTAGTTCAATTAGACTTATTCCCAGGTAAATGGCAATGGGGTTGCAGCCATAAAGGCAGTTTTGGCTTTAAATACCATGAGTGAAAAATGTCTTAAGGCACAGTCATAAGCAGGTTTCCTTGGGAAAACGTTGAGTTTGTTCAGGTTTGCTCCCATGTAAGTATTTTTTAGCATCACAGTGTTAATTATACTGAAACAAGAGTTTGCATAACTGTTTACATATTTTGTGCTACCTTTTAAGACAAATTCCTCACAAAGTAGCTTTCACACACGCACAGCAGTAATATACACAGTACATAATAATACAATACAAAAATACAATTCTTCAAAAGATTCTAATTGAACAGTGTAAATCTGTTACAAATAATTTAAACAATCTTTTTTAAAGCTGCAGAATTTTTTTTCTAAAAAATTCAGGACAGTGTGTTCTTTTTTGCAGTCTACTAGTACTCCAAAAGCCTAATAATCAGGTTCAGGTACAAGTTATGGGGCGGAGAGGCAGGGAGAGGTTACCTACATAAATGAATTGCAACACTGCAAACCTACATTTGAGTTACCGGAAGGTCCTAATGTACTCTCTATAACTTTCTGTTCCATACCACTATTAAAGGTGCAGGAACTCTATTCTGTTTTGCATCTGGGCATCCTTTTTGTATCTAAATGCTCTCGGCTACTAATGAAGTGAAACCCGTAACAGTAAAAAGAGGAGAAGCAGGTCCAATTAACTGTGCTTTTGGATTGAATTGATTGGAACATACAGATATTTCAAAGTGGTGCTCATTTTGACGGGAGCAGTAAACACAAAAACCTAAATAATGGAATAGT
Source organism: Intellagama lesueurii (assembly GCA_037013535.1). Lineage (NCBI taxonomy): Eukaryota > Metazoa > Chordata > Lepidosauria > Squamata > Agamidae > Intellagama > Intellagama lesueurii. The sequence continues at coordinate 256,578,384 of JBAJHW010000001.1, forward strand.
TCTCTAGCTAATTTCACCTATAACATGGTAGAGATTTTCAACTCTCTACAAAATAGAAGGTTGTGGAAGTTACATTATGATGATGGGAGTGAGATGGAGGAGTATTGAACACTTTCAGAATACAACAAACAGATATACTCACAGTATCTTGGTCAGGAAAAATAACTATTAACTTTTAATCTAAAATCAGGAGGGAGGATAAGATCAGGAGGCGTTTAGGAGCTTCTGCTCTTAAACGCCTGAATAAATGACACTTGCACTATCCAGGCATGCATCTGAACGCAGGTTTGCTCTTTTGACTTTCAGGGATTAATCAGAGCTAGTAACATTTTTTGTCTTATGTAAACTCATGCTGTGACCATCTTAAAGAACCACATTATTAGCCATGTCCTAGTAACCTCTAAGCCTGATTAATCGAGATGCCATTAAAGAGTATTCAGAAGTCACATGTGTAGCAGAATGCTTGTAAGTAACTCCTGAAAATAATATGATATTGCCTCAAAAATTGCCCCTGCTGCCCATCAGTTTCTGAGCTGAAGACAAGGTGTTAGCTTTGTGTAAAAAATATGAATAGTTAGCGTTAAGTTTGTCTCATGAAGAAACTCTATCCATGTAACCCACCATTCCTTGTTTCATCATGATTTCATGTAATCCTATAAATCTACAGCCAGTTTTAATTTTGGCTTGTAAAGGTAAAGGTAAAGGTTCCCCTTGACAATTTGTCCAGTCGTGTTCGACTCTAGGGGGCGGTGCTCATCCCCGTTTCCAAGCCATGGAGCCAGCGTTTGTCCATAGACAGTTTCCGTGGTCACGTGGCCAGCGCGACTAGACATGGAACGCCGTTACCTTCCCACCATAGTGGTACCTATTTATCTACTCACATTTTTACATGCTTTGGAACTGCTAGGTTGGCAGGAGATAGGACAGGCGACGGGAGCTCACTCCGTTGTGTGGATTCGAACTGCTGATCTTTTGACCTTGCAGCCCAGAGGCTTTGCGGTTTACCTACTGCCAATATATGGCTACTAATTGGTATCCATTATACATGCTCAGGCTCAAAACAGACAAAAGTTTCTTAGCCTTGTTATACCTTTTTACTCAGAATTAAGTCCCCCAATATTCAAGTCTAAAATCATCTCCTACCCCACCACATCCCATCTCTCTCTCCTGCCATCGCTGCCTCACCGAGCATTGATGTTTGGCATAAACAACTACCCATTGTTCTTACTGGAGGGATCTCCAGGGGATGAGAAGGGATGAGAAAAATGGGTATGTTCCAAAAGAAACATGCCATGAGAATTTCCTTTTCCAGAAATGTTGCTGACCAGGCACTAAGCAGCAGGAAGAGGTTTCCCCTGCAGTAGGAAAAATGTTATAGCTTCCCCTGCTGTAATGCTTGAAATGCAAGGGATATGTTTGACTGCCACAAATACACAGATCAACAGCTTGATAAGCATTCCCTTGCTTAAAAAGAGAAACTTGTTTGTTTAGTAGTTGTTGGTTCTTTCTCATGTGGGGGCTCACTCGAAGGTAAGGAGAACACAGCTGGTTCTGTGATACAGGATGAACAGAGGGCTCCCTTTCCCAGTTCTGTGACCCTGGTTCAGATTGCACCCTCCCCCTTGGTAGATGATTTACCAAGAAAAAATTACTCTGAACATGAAGTTCCATCCAGAGCAGCATGTCGTTGTTTAGCCTTAAGTCTCTCTGAGTTTAGCTGATGTGAGCGAAGTCTGCATAGCCTTTCACCCAAGCAGTCTGATGTACTGCTAGATAACTCAGAAGCCAGGACGGAAGAGCTGGTCTTTCTGATAGCAGAGGCATATGCCATTCCCCTCAGTCTGCTCTATTCTCTCTCTTAAATCTTGACGATAATCCTCATGGGTGGGGTGGGGTGGGGGATAGATTTTCTTAGCCACAATATAGCCTTGTGAGGCACCAATGCAAATTGTGGAACAATTAAGACCCATTAACATTACAAATAACATGTTCCTGCTGGAGATAAACAATGCTTTAAAGTGTGCTTTGTTGACTGTGGAATACTTCTTTCTGGTGCTAGCAAAAGGATCTTCACTTGTTGGAACTGTTGATGGAGAATCCTTGCATTTGAAGATTTACTCCCACTGCTCACAAGGGGACTGACTGGCCTTCTCCCCTGCGGCACGTGGCAGTCTCACAGTCATTGTTGTTTACCAGCTATTCTCAAGGAGTTGTTTCAGATCTAGATTTTAAGAGATTCTGGCTCCTGCAGGTGACGTCTATTGGGTAGTGTATGTTCACATAAAATGTTCCAATACTTTTGGTATTTTCAGTGATACAATGCAAAATGCGGTAGCCCCATTTCTCATTGTAAAGTGGAAATAAAAGAACCATACTGTTATTCTTACTCTGCTAGTTAGATGACAAATAAGATAAAGGAGGGCAACACGTTGATATAAAAGCAACAGTCTTGTGGCACCTTTAAAACTAACAGTCACACGGTTCTTTGTTGTTTTTATCACAACAGGCTAAACAATACAGCTATGCCTTTGGAAATTTTGATATAAAGATTTAAACTCTATCTAATTTAAAAGGGGGGAAAAACCAGGAAAACCTCCTGTTGCTTTGATATATATACATATAGAGAGAGCAGGATTTTTCACCCTACAGCACGTTTATGGAGCTCCTCTCATCTCCTTACTAACCTTGGTGGCAAGGGTCAGAAGAAGGCACATTCACCAACAGCCAGGACACTCTAATATGCTCTTTTCTTGTCCAGCTCTGTGCAAAGAGAGAATATTGGAATGGGGCTGGGAAAGTTGTAAAGACAAGCTGCATCTCAAGGGGAGTTCTGTGTAACTCTAAAACTCACACACTTTTCAGCAATATAATTTACAGTGCAATCCTATGCCTAATCCTAACCAGAAGAAAGATGCAGTGGATAATCAGTGGATTATTGTAGTCAGTGGGTCTCATAGTTTTCATCCTTTGTTCTCCACCAGATGCCTCTATTAAGAACAATGAGTGGCTGCTTATGCCAACGATAAAAGCTTTTTGAGACAGTGATGGCAGAACAAAGAGGTGGGATGGGGTGGTGGTTAGGGGATGATCCTACACTTAATTGTCATGGCACTTCTTTTAGTCCAGGATTGGAACAAATGTTATTAAACATATTTGGTGTCACTGAAGCAAATCAAAAGGTTTCCAGTACTGATGCATTATATTCAGCACATTACATTCAAGTCATTTTTAATGTCTACCTTGACTTCCAATGTGGTAGCTGTGAGTAATGCAGTGTAGTGGATAGAATGTTGGATTAGAACTCAGCAGAACTGGGTTCAAAACTCTGACCCAGCCTTGGAAACTCCTTGAGAGGCTGTAATGGTCAAAACACTTCTTGAACTTCTCACATATCTTGTAAACCCTTTAAAAGTCACACACAAAAAGGGAAGTAAGTTGACAGCACGTAGCACAGAACAAATCTAAACAAGGTTATTATTTTGCAACTAAACCAGTCTTCCAGGTTCTTCAGTCAGTAAGCTTTTCCCTTGTACTTCTTTGACCATTTATTTTATCTTGAATAATCAACTGTAACAAAGAGTACTTTTCATTTCTTATTATGTGAATGAAGAATTCTAGTTCCCTGCATTTTACGTTTTATGATTTCTTGGCCTTTTAAAATTCTCTTCAATATTTCTCCCTCTTGATCTTAAAAAAAAATATAGCATGCTGAAGTAATTCCACATACTTTTATCTTACCTGAACAACTGTACTGGAATAAGGTTCCACACTTTGGAACTTTATAAATGCTAAACTCCAGATAGCTTCCCCAGGCCGAATCACAACAACAACAAAATAATTACAATAATTCCAAAATAAATCCCTTCCTTTTCTCCTTGTGTCCTTTCCTAACCTTCCCCCAGTCCTGGCAATATGAAACTATGCACGCCTATGCATATCTACTCAGATGTAAGTACCACTGAGGTCCATGAAACTTATTCCAGAACAAGTTCTAAGACTGCAGCCTCAATCATACACATACTTTCCCAGTGTTTCCTCCAACAGCATATAAGGGAGAAACTTCCAAAGAAATAAGCTCTATTTGCAAAATGACGGGTGCCGAACCTGAAGTGCCTTGAGATTTCAGCTCTGACCTAGACTTCCTTTACTCTTCTTCCAGGCATATGAAGCCTGCTGTGGTTACCCAGTGGAGAGAGCTATCAGATTTTTGATTGTTTCACTTACGTCATCAGCCTTGCATCCTTGTCCTAAAAAGCAGCATTAAGTCCTTGTTCAGATTAGACCTGGAAGCAGAAGCAGGCAGGGGAGAAACTGGACACAGAGAGAGATAACATGCCTAGCTTACAGGAATGGGGACTCAGGACTCACTGTCAAGTCGGATGTAAGTTGCACTGATGACTCGACTTGGGTTTCTTTTTCAATGACTCAGACTTGATTTGCAAATCGGAACCCATCCACCTCTTCCCTTCTTCTGGGGAAAAAAGCTTGTTTTTAATTGGGACTCAGACATGGGGCTTGGTACCAAAGACTCGGACCCAAAGACTTGCCAGCATCCCTGCTAGCTTACATAACTTCTGTCTCCCGTATCCTGAATTTCCTACTGTAGCCTTACCTTCAAACCACTGACTAGTGTTGATTGATACTGTCATCTCTAGGCAGATTGAATTCTACTGGTTGTATGTATATATTTAAAAAGCTTTATATCCTGCCTTTCTCCCAAAAAGGACCCAGATCATTGAAGGAACATTTCTGACCCTGTACCAAACAATGTGATTCTGTGTTTTTAAGTCTATCCATTTTTTGTTACTTTGTCTAGTCTAGTCCTGGGGATGTGCTAATTTTGTAGGAATTAGCAGTTAATGAATTCCAGTGGGATCCACTATCCTGAGAATGCTGTTTCCAAGGAAGCTGCGTTTGCCTTTTCTCCTACTTTCTTTCCTGTGATTCAGGATTTTCCGCTTAAGATGGTCCCATGTATTTTTCCAGCACGTACCTTCTCTCTGAAGCATTCTTGTTTGCTCCGTTTCCTTGTTCCTCCTGTGTTTTACTGAGTTCATTAACTCTTATCCCATGTTTGTCATTATTCCTCAAAACCTACTCTGGGGCTGTCCTCAAATCATTTTATTCACTGCAGGTTGACAACCAGGACAACAGTGGGTGGTCACAAAGGAGTAAATTACGACAAACGATGCTGACACTGTTGGAGTTACTTCCGCCTTGTATGCTGCCTTCAGTAAGTTTGGCTGGGAGGGACCTTTCTTTCTGGGCTGGGGTGACCATCAATCAATCCAGCAGTAACCAATTGTTCCTTCCCTGCCTTTGATTTCAAAGAGGACCCCCGCCTCTCTGCTCTATGTCTTTTCCCCTCTCTTTTTAGTTTGCTGGTGGTTCGTGTGCTGTTATGCAGTTAGCAGCTGATGAAGTTAGAATGTAGTGTGCAGGAGTCTGCTGGAAGCAGGCTGTGAGTCTGTTGAGGCCTGTTGCTCTATGGAAGTGGTTGTTAACCTTGGGACCCCAGAAGTTCTTGGACGACAATTCCCAGAAATCCTGGCCCGCCCAGAGAGTGGTGAAGGTTTCTTCGAGTTTTAGTCCATGAACATCTGGGGACCCAAGATTGGCAACCACTGCTCTAAGCCGTTGTTTTTGTACAGTATGCTGTTTTCATATGTTCAGAACTGTAACTAAATGGAACCTTTTATTCTTTCTCCTGCCAATGTGTCAGAGTGAGTTATTGAGACAGTAAATGCCAATTGATGGGAAAAACGGGGTTGTCTACTCTGGGAAGACTTGCTTAATTCTGCTCTGTAAGTATCTGCACTTCTGCTGTGCACCTAGTGTTTTTTTAGCCAAAATTCAAAACTCTGCCAAGAGACACATGATGCTGATTGTATTTGTTTCCCAGTCAAGAGATACTGTAAAGTGAGAAGGGCATGTTACAGACAGGAGGGGAGAGGAAAGCCCTCTTATCCAGTGTGCCCTTTAGTGAATTGTTGGGTGATGTATCTGTGAGTCTCTCCTATTAAGAGGGGAAAGCACATCCTCCCCCCTTCCTCCACAGAAGATCTTGCTGCAAATCTTTGACAGTAGCACTTTATAAAGCATGATTAATGTCAAATGGGGCATGACAAGACAGCTGTACTGTCTTTGGGGACAGTACTGTCTAGCCAACCTAGGCCCAAGTTATGTATTTTTTTTGCCCCAAGACTGGAAGGGACTTCCTTCCAGGAGCTTGGAAGTTTAAAACATCTGGAGGAAGAAACAGCTGCAAGTCTGTTAAGGTCTTCCTCTCTTTTCAGTGATTCCATCAGGACTTTGGGGACAATGTCCAGGTTCCCCACTTGGCAGAATTAGCAGGAGGGCCTCTCATTGCTACCAGGCTTGCTTATCATTTTCACCCCTGAGCCGCCACTAGTATTATTAATAGTTTATTTATTTTAAATATTTATAACCCACATTTCTCCTCCTGGGGCCTTAAGTATTCACAGGTTCAGTTAAATAGGAATGTCTGAAATGGGAGTGGTCTTAAAGGGAATGTCAGCTACAAGTGCACGGGGAACAACATTTTAGCAGCATTAAAGGACTGCAATTTGAGTGGAGTTTTTAAGCTGGCCATCAGTGCAATTGCAAAGGTCACTGAAGGGGCAGAGCTAATTAAAGGAGGGGCACCAGAGGTCATAAGAGTAGGGCATAGAGCTAAAGGGGTTTCCTCATAATATACACAAGTCAGTGTTGTGTGGGATTTTTCTGGGGGTTTTTTGGCAAGCACCTTTAGTTTCCCAAAACCTTTACTATTCAAGAGTTGGTTATTGAGCTGCCTGTGCTCACAGACTGGAATACTTTAATGGGTGAATTAATAGCTGCACTACTTTTAAAAAAGATGTTTGGCTGCCTTACAGCAAATTGCAAAACTGCTGCACATTTATTTTCTTTCTTTCTTTCTTTCTTTCTTTCTTTCTTTCTTTCTTTCTTTCTTTCTTTCTTTCTTTCTTTCTTTCATCTGGAACATACAGACAGGTATAACTATGTAATTAACAGTGCTCACTCACAAAGCAGTGGCTGGTGACTGCAGATCCCGGCATGGATAAGCTAATGAACACGCATGATACGATAAAAATAAAAGGCCACCACCATGATTCAAGCTACCATGGTAAAACTAGAACTCTTTATTAATTGCAAATTACCAGATGCACGTTGCAAGCCCCTTTTGAAGTTCATTTGTTTAACAAGTGTTATTTTTTTATTATAACTATTTGTGGAAGAATCCCCTTTCAATTTAGGGAACTTCAGTGTGGTTAAGGAGTGCCTTTTTTCCATGAAAGCCAGTGTAGTGTAGTGGCTGGTTTCTTCAGCAAGACTCGGCTGTGAGAGGTCCTTACAGACATGACACAATGGAAGAGGTGGCCAAACAAATTGCCTGCAGGACTCCTCATAGTTAAGTCTTACTGAAGAAACTAGTCAGCATCACTGAAGTAAAGTGAACCATTTTCGTGGCATATGGGAGCTGCTACCACTGGTCCAAAAAAGGGGAATTTTTCAAAGCTCTCCTTGGGGAGCACTTCAGTGGAGCCAAAGGGCTGTAATTTGGCCGAAACTGAGCAAGTACCCCCCTCCCAAATCTATATTTTCCAGCTGTACAGAAGCTAATTTTTGGCTTTCTGATCCCATATGCCATATTTAGGTTTCCACACTTGCAATCTGTATATACAGCACAGTACTGTGCCTGTTTACTTGGAAACTGGTTGTACAGGATTCAATGGTTTGTTTAAAATGGTTGTTGTTGCCCTGCACACTATTGTATCATGTTCTTCTCCCATTACAATCATTTTCATCCTAACAGTTGAGCAGCAACCCTAAATTCACTTACTATCTTCCTTTAAAGAAGCAGAACTCCCTTCTGAAAGAAGCTATACCAGGACTGTGCTGCTCCTTGTAATTAACCTTTATGGATTGTGCCTAAAATATTTTCAGGGCCGTTGCAATTTCAGAGCAATGGTTTTTAATTAACAGTCTCTGAAGCCAGTTCTTGGTTTAGGATGCCCACATTTCTGGAACAGGAGCACTGAAAAGAACATTCCAGAATCTTCCTTCTGATGCTGTGTTCAGATCAGTATAACTGTAACTCAAAAACTAACCAGTCTAATTTGAAATAAATCTAGTGAAATCCAAGTTTACGGTCATGCTAAAGTATAAATTAATGATGTCACTGTTGTATAGTTTACACACTTACTGGTGCTGCTGTTGCTGCTGCTGACATTCTTCTGCCGTTGTCCTCATGATGGCATGCCCCCTTCCCATACTTCTTTGCAGGATAGCTCAAGAAGACTGTGACACTCAGGAATGTTGCCTAACTCAGAAGGCTTTATGGAGCTGAAAACAAGAAATAAAGGACTAGGCACATTGATTCACATATTATTTACAACAAACAGTATCAATAACAATCTTTGTACCAACGGTCCATTTCAGTTGTGTTCTCAACATTGCCTGGCAGCCGATTTCTATTGTCTCAAAAAAGTGATGTTTCCAGGCCTGTCTAGATGTATGAGAGATTACAGCTGGGGCCCTTTGCAACTGGCCTACAGTTCTTTCCACAGCAGAGACGTATAATAATAGGGAACACCTTTGAGAAACCTGATACAAAACACCAGTGTCAGAATGTTCAAATATTCATCCAGTTTCTCAAACAGACGTCTGACTGAAATTTCCTGGCATTTGCTTGATCAAGAGACAAGGTAACATTGCTTACCCACTTGAACAGTCATTGTATATGAAGGACTGGTTAAATATTGTTCTACCCCTACATAGTTAGGTGCTGCTATCTGGTGGCCAAAATGTGTTTCTGAATTGTTTTTTTTTTTTATTCATTCGCATGTCAAAAGGAAATGACTGTTTTGTATGGTGGAAACATGAAGATGGATGCAAACCTGCTCTTCTGTAATTTCGATGCCAAACTTTTCCTCAGCTAGTTTCCCCCTTCTCATGAGACCACAAGCGCATCTATATATTGCAATGAGGAAACTGTTTTGAGTTCTGAGGAACATCCTGAGCCCTATTCTGTGCCATCAAGTCGGAACTGACTTCTAGTGATTCTAACAGGGCTTGGCCAAGTGGGGATTCAAACCCTGTTCTCCAGAGTCCTAGTCCATCTCTTTATCTACTACATCACACTGGGAATCCAGGCAGCTACCACATAGAAAGCAGATGCTGGCAGGTGTGGAGCAGTGGCAAGTGTTGGAGCCCGGAACTGTGTGAAGCATGCAGTCTGCCTTGTACCCCAACTGTGAGCAGCTACCGTCAGGTGAAATGAAGATTGTGAACCAGTGATCATCTGTGTTCAAGTAAGATTCGACCTCTGGGTCCAGTTGGTTTCTGTGTGTGGAATGTAAGAGTAGGGGAATCTTATAAATTGTGTTAGAAAGCAAAACGTCTCAGACTGGTTCTTCTGAGGGTCAATGTCCCTTTCCTATCAGCTCACAGATTTTCAGGAAACCCCACACCAGAAACAAAGAATGGCATGACAAACTTCTGTTGTCAATCTAAACATGGGAACTTGGAGCCTTCAAAGTGTTCACAGAAGGATCCAACCTAGCTACTGATGCAAAAAATACCATTTCTTTCCTTCCTTTCTCTCTGGTCCCACTTTTGCTGTCCTGATGGGGAACTAACAGTGGCAAATACAGGAAATAATAATAATGATGACTTAGCAATAAGGTTATAGGGTGGTCTAGCACTAATCTTATAGATGTAAGAAATTTTTTAAAAATTAAAAAATTCAGCGGCAATCGAGGGAGAGGAAATGTTTCCTTATTCCTCAGTATCATTTCCTATATATCTATAGGTGGTGTTTTGATGACTGCCTACATCATCAAAACACCACCTATAGATATGCAACCCCCCCCCCCCCTCTGTGTCACAACTAACCGCACAAGGAAAAGCATATTCAAATCATTCTGGCTTGAAAAAGTAGAAGCCTCCCATCAGCAGATTAAAAAAGCCATTGATTTGGGAACAAAAAGGGCTGGATGTATTCAAATCAGCCGTTGTGTCATGTGGTCAGTAAAAAAAGACTTCAAAATCACCCATTTTATAAGAGGAGCAAATCCTGTGGTATGTGACCATGTAGTTGCAGCCACATTTACAACGGATTGAGGCTATTCATGAGATGTAATTCAGTGCTAAACACCGAGCTGCAATTTAAGTGAAATAAACATGTTACCAACATAAAAATAAAAATAATTAAATTATAACATCTGGGACATTCTGCAGTTTGCTGTAGTTTATCTAACATGTTTGAGTGCTAATCTTCTCTTAAAATAGATAAACTGCAAGGTAATTTTATGAATAATTTGCATTGTTTCCTGTTAAGGAAAAGGTAAAGGTTCCCCTTGACAATTTGTCTGGTCGTGTCTGACTCTAGGGGGAGGTGCTCATCCCCGTTTCCAAGCCGTAGAGCCAGCGTTTGTCCATAGACAGTTTCTGTGGTCATGTGACCAGTGCGACTAGACACGGAACGCCGTTACCCTCCCACCGTGGTGGTACCTATTTATCTACTTGCATTTTTACATGCTTTCGAACTGCTAGGTTGGCAGGAGTTTCCTGTTAACCTAACACAAATAAAGGGCAAAATACTGAGACCAAGGAGAAAAAACCTCAATGTTCTCAGTGTTTATATTTTTATTTTTTTTCAGTCATCACCATCATCATACATAATCATTGTCATTCTGAGGTTTTTCCCCTTGGTTCACAAATAGTCAGACCCCAAGACAAAACTAGATAGGCAGAACTGGCCTTTTAAACTATCAAGGTGGGCCATAAGGTAACATATTTATACACAAGCTAAATAAGCTATGGTTCAGCACCTCAGGTTATACATGGCTTCAAGATATAAAATAAGGAAAAACGATTACCAGCAAAACAAGCAAACAACCAAAGAGAACCCTCCAAAAACACCCTTGGATAGCAGTAGTAATAGCATTGTTGTTATGGTAGTAGTATTGTTATTAAATGTAAATAACATTTAGGGGCCTCAGTCTAGCTAGGGAACCTGTTGCCTTCCAGACTTCGTTGGCATTCAGTTCTTATCAGCTCTAGCCAGCCTGGCTGATGTAGAGGGGTGAAGAGAGTAGTCAGTGATCAACATCTGGATGGCCACATGCCCTGAGTGATTTGATGGATAGCACCATAAGAATTACACACTAAGAATAAATGATGCTTTTTCAGGCGTCACAATTACTTTAAATACCTTTTAAAATCAATGTAAGCGTGTTAGCCTGACATAGTGCACGCTTCCTTATTTTAGAAAAAAACACACCTCACTGTTTTTAATGGAATTTATTCTCAGGAGATTATATATGATGCTGCAATCTAAATACATTTCCTGAGCACACAAATGGTGGGGGGACCCTACATTTCCCCACTGAAAACTAACCACATTAGTGTGGCATAGATCTACACAATTAGAAACTATTAATTAGGCAAAGAACATCCACTTCCAAGTAGTAAAGGAATTAATCAGAAGCAAAACACATGAGAGTACAAAAGTAAGCAAATAATTCAAGCCAATTAACATTTGCTGATCGAATGTGTAGCTGTCATGGCTAATAAGGATATTAAAAGTAACTCGTATTTAATTTCCCTGCTATTTCCTTTTCCACTGCATTCACCACCTGCTTAATGTGAGCTAGATAAGCCCCCAGGGCAACAGAAACAAGGCATACAGGACAGATTTTCAGCAACACTTACAAATAGTTTAGTTTATTATTCACAGACACACACATGCATGCACACATACACACTAACATGCTGATATAATGTTCTAGGAGCAACGGGGCCAAGGTAGATTCTCTTACAGTGACAGGAAATTAGCAAGGGAAATCACAAATCATTTTTCAGGCAGATAGACACTCTGTGTCCCATTTGTAGTAGTGGATAGACACACCTTCAGAATGCTTTTGGAACACCTGTCATATTTGATACTATGTATATATATTTATTTGTACGATCAACAGATCAGATGTGAATAACACAGAACAACTGCATAAAAATAAACAGTATCAATACAACTGTAATATACATTATGTGCGGCAGACTCTTAGGGAGACAAATTCCATAGATAATTGTTAGAAGCATAACCCCACCCCCAATATATACATATTCACATATGCATACATACATGTATATATCTAGAGCAGAGGTCCCAAACCCCCGGTCCGCGGCCCCGTGCCGGTCCGTGGCCTGAGCCGGACCGGGCCGCCGAGACAGACCTCCCCCCCGCACGCACTCACCCCCGCACAGCCCGTTTGCACCTGCACGCGCGCTCCAGCATGCCCGTGCAAGTGCCGCACCGCTGTTTGCACATGCGCATGAGCGCGAGCGCACCCAGGCAAGCGCCACGGCGCCATTCGTGCATGCGCACAAGCACACGCGCTTGTTCGTGCATGCGCACGAGCGCGGGGGTTGCCCCGCCTTCCCCAGCCGGTCCGCGGACCGAAAAAGGTTCGGGACCGCTGATCTAGAGGATTAAGGCACCATTTCTCGCCTGCAGACTACTGCTGCTGCACAGAATCTGGCCACTTTGTTATTGATGGACACTGCTCTGCCAGCAGATAACAAGTATAGTACTCATCATCTCTTCCAGGGATGCTTTGCAAAATTGGATGAATAAAAGTGTCACGGAAACCAGTGTAGAAGGAGCAATACAACAGAACATGGCCAACCGTCTCCACCACACCAGCCTCACAAGGACATAAGCGCTCTTCATAAGGAATGTTCTTATATCTGCCTTCCAGCAGGACTGAAGGAAGTACATTAAACTTTGCTAATGTAAAAGCTTTTTCTATATTTTGGAAGGGTCAGAATATTCAGATAGCTTGCAGGTAAAAATGCCTGACCATAGTCTCTAAAGCCAGGATGGGCCGTAGCTATGCTGACATGGTGTTGCAGCTCCTTGTCTGTGATGCGCTGGTGTAGTTCCTGTTTTGCCCATTAACAAAATAGCACTTCTTGAGAGGCCCAAATTATTTAATTTCTCATCCATAGATCTTTCCCATCTGGACTGAAACTTATCAGTTAGCACTAAAGGAGCCAACCCCACAGGGGTGAAGAACATTTTAAACAAAAAATTTAACTTAAGTATCCATGCCCGAGACTCTATCAACATCTGGCCTGTTTCTAATCGTAAAAGTACATTTGGCACACAACTCGGGAGTCCAAGAATAGTTCTCAGAAATTTCGTTTGAATGGACTCCATTGCAGTAAAATTTCTGTATCTACACCATTGTGCACCATATAACATCTGTGCTAACACCTTGGCATTGAAGACCTTTATGGCTGATGGTATATGCTGACCTCCTTTTGCAAAGAAAAAATGTATGAGTGACTTAATACTTCTCTGAACGTTTGCAATAGCGTTGGATAATTGAGCCTTCCAAAATCCTGAGGACTGAAAGATCACACCCAGATATTTATAAGATTTGACTTGCTCAATTAGGTGGTCATTTATTTGCCATTTATGTGTGATCCGTTTCCTGGTAAACACTAAGACTTTTGATTTATCATAATTAATTACTAACTCCTCAGTTTTATAATAGTTGCCCAGGGCTCTTAATAACCGCCGTAGGCCAACACAGGTTAATGAGAGAAGTACAACATCATCTGCATATAAGAGAGTAGACAGGGGTCTATCTGCTAGATTGGGGGGGATGAAAGTTGGTTCCAGATAAATTCCTAACCAAGGAGTTAATATAGATGTTGAACAAAGTGGGAGCCAATACACAGCCTTGTTTGACACCAGCATATGTGGGGATGGCCTTGGTGAGGTGACCTGCCCTGTTACATCTCACCTTCAACCTGGTTTTTGCATAGAGGCAGCAAATCAGGAGCAACAGCCGCCTATCAATGTTGGTTGTCTCCAACTTCTGCCAAAGCCTGTCTCATGGGATCATATCAAATGCGGACTTGAAATAAATAAAGGCTGTATATAGTGCTCCTTTGGTCTTAAATGAATATTTATCCACCAGATATTGTAAAATTATACTATGATCTCCTGTAGAGCATCCTGATATGAATCCTGCTTGCTCATCATCTAGAAGATTTTCCTCTTCCATCCAACTATGTAATTTCTCAAGAAGATGGTGGGCATACAATTTATTGATAATACTTAGCAAGCTGATTGGCCTATAATTTGCAGGGTCAGCTCTTTCCCCTTTTTTATAAATTGGAATGATAATAGCATGTCCCCAGTCCTCTGGTATACATGCGAGCTGGTCAATGCATGTAAATAGTGTTGCTAATACTGGGGCCTACCAATTAATATAGGCTTTAAGAATCTCAGGAGGAATGTTATCACTCCCGGGTGCTTTGCCTACTTTAATCTTAGCAATAAATCTGGTAATTTCAGAGATTGAAACTGGGGGCCAGTCAGGGAGATCACGGGGTGCGGTTTGTGGAATCAAATGTCCAGATTGTTTTGCAGCATATAGACCAGTGAAATATAGTTCCCAGGTCTTAACAGGTATGTATGAATTTGCTACACCTACTTGACCATCTAACCCTCTCGAGACTATCTCCCAGAAAGTAACAGAGTCATGTGACCTTGATGCTACAATTAATTTCTGCCAACTCATCCTCAATGCCAAATTCTTTTTGTCCTTGATTAGCTTTTTATATTTTTAGTTTAATCGAAACCAATCAGGTGGTAAGGATGGCAGGTTTGATTCCCTATATCTCTTATAAGTTTCTAGTAGTAGATACTTCATTTCCAGACATTCCTGATCGAACCATGGTTTGGATCTATGGGTTCTACAAAAAGGGGCGTCCTGTCTTATAGATTTTTTATGAATCAAGCCTCCTTGTAGTGCTGTGACTATTTCTTGATATAGATTGAGAGCCTTTTCAGGGGAACTTGTTTTCAAAAGGGACTCCCGCACTCTGAGACAGCTTTCCGAATGCAGGAATGCAGTTGTAACATACTCTGCCTTGGCGGACCATCTCACCTGAGATACTCCAATTTCTGCCTCTGTACTGAGTTGTGGTTCGTAATCTGCATGAACATTCTGGCTCTGACCAGATAGTATTGTAATCAGGGGGAGATGGTCACTCTCTGTGCGTGTACCAACTTCGAAACTGAGTACCAAATTTAACAGGTCATAGGAAATGACAGAGTAATCAATAACTGAAGCACCACACCCTCCCAGGAAGATATATTCCCTGGATCTATCCCCTTCCACTCCTCCATTTAATAGCACTAAATCCAAGCTATTTATCATCCGTGAAAGACATAGACCAGAATAGTTACAAATCTGATCTTTGGACTGTCTAACAGGGATCGGATGTCCCATCTCTATTTCAGGAACGTGTTCACCAAAATGATGGTAAAGGACTTCATCATTTTGACCAATTCTGGCGTTAAAGTCTCCTGTCAGTATTACAGATGCCTTGGGGTGTAGAGATGTCATTCTGCTAATAAAGTTTTGCAGGTCTGCCCACCTATCCTTATTTTGTTGTTTATGCTGGAGTGGAGGAAGATACACATTAATTAACAACAGGGTAAAATATTGAAACTTGATAACCAGAGACATTGCCATATTGGATAATGCGGCTAAGCTAATTTTGGTGGCTTGAAGCTTAGTCGAAACTAATACCCCAAGGCCTCCTTTGGCTCTACCTCCCCTGGAACTTGGTTCGGCTTTCAATGTATAACTTGTAAAACCATCTAGCTCCAGTTCTTTTGTCTCCCAAGTCTCTTGGAGGCATACTATATCATATCCCCTGATGAAGTGTTGAAAAGAGGGGTTCAGGAGCTTGCCTTGCCATCCCGCGATGTTCCAAGAAATAAGTATCAACTGAGAGTTTTGTTGAAGAATTGATAGCCAGTCAGTAATAGGCATTTTCTTACCAAGAGGGGAATTGGTGGGACTCTCCCTCTCTGGAAGTCCTCCCTGATTTGCCCTTGTCCAGCCTGCTATGTTCCAAAATAGATGTTTTGATGGATGGGGAGAAATGGACAATCTGGGTAGTCATTCTATGATTTTAAATTTTTCTAGTATACCCTCTTGGTCCAGAAAGATGCTGCCATTGTTTATTGTGGAGGGACAGATGTTTTGGGCCATAGAGGGCGTTTTATGTAGGAGGTGAACCAAATTCATGAGGTTGTAAGACCTGTAGGCCTAGCCAGTCCTCATTTATTTTTTGGATAACTGGCCTAGCTGCCTTTCCTGCATCATTATTTGCTTCAATAGTTTTAAAAGTCCTGACCAGCTTTGGTCTTGAAATAATGCAGGTTGGTGAGAGCATATTAGATACTGTTGAGGGTGCAGTTAAACTCTCATGGGGTACTTCTAAATTGCTGTTGAATCCCCATGGACTCAGGCGTGCTCTGGTCCATGGGGTCACGAAGAGTCGGACACGACTTAACGACTAAACAACAACAACAACATAAACTCAGACACAGGTACATGGGTTATCTCAGTCACTTCTAGTTGTGAGAGGCTAAGAGAGCTAGCTTTGGCCATAGCTTTGTCAGTAGGCATTATTTTGTCCCCACTGGTTAGGTCTGGGCATTCTTGTAAGATTAAATCCTGTTGTGGTTGTGTTGAACTTGGTTAAGATCATTTGAATGTACAGTACCTGGTGGAACATCCAAAGTGGGTTGTTTGGTAGTTGATTCTCTTGAAAGTGTGTTGGGCTGGCAATTCTTAGAAGGTGAATGGTTGTAAACTGAACTATTTCCTTTATTTAAAAGGGGGCAGATCTTTTCCTTTTTCTGCTTCTCTACTGTTCCTTGGCTGTTTCTACCCTGCAAAGATCTATCCATCATTGCCATGTCATTATCAGAACCTTGGAGGTGAATGAGGGTATCTTTCAAGACCTATACAGTGGTGCCTCGCTAGATGATGTTAATCCGTTCCACGAAGATCGCTGTCTAGCGAAAACATCGTCTAGCGAAGCACGTTTTCCCATTGGAATGCATTGAAATCTCTTCAATGCGTTCCAAGGGAAAACTCAGTCGTCTAGCGAAAATCTCCCATAGGGAAACATCGTCTAGCGAGTGCGGGTCCCCGTCGGAATGCACTGACAGCTTTTGACCACTAGTCGGCGCATTCCTATGGGGAAACCTCATCGTCTAGCGAAAATTCCCCATAGGAGACAATCGTTTTGCGAAGCGCAGTAGCGATCGCAAAAAGGCATCGTCTAGCGATTTCCTCGTCCTGCGAGGCAATCGTCTAGCGAGGCACCACTGTATTCTATTAATTATTATATCCTGAGTCTGATAAGATAGTGCCGTAAAGGATTTTAGCAATTCCTTCTCTTCTGGTACTTGAAAGATATCTGTGTCTTTTGATGGATATGCTGATTGTTGTTTCCCACATTGATGCATGCCATGTTCGGGGAGCTGACCATCTTCAAAATTAATATGATTGCAGAGACCAGTACATTTTGATTGAATTTTTGAATCTTTATGTAATAGGCATGTCTGTGTGATGTTCTCAAAGAATCTCGTCACAACCAAACTTGCCCTCAGGAGTTCATTCTTATGACCACATACAGCCCCCGTGATCTGCCAGTTCCTAAATGTCACCACTGCACGTGTGTTGAAATAGTCTGGAGACAAATATTCTATGTGCATTATATATATAAATATATATATTTATTATATATATGTGCATTATATATTTTATGGTGATCTCTGGAACGACTGGGTGTAACAGCTGCAAAAGATGGATTTTACTTTTAAGCTGAGAGAGTCTACCTTTGGGCTTTGAAAAAGTTTAAAAAAGCCAGCTTTTCCCGATTTAGAATAATTTCTCATTGTGGTGCTGCTGCTAGTTTGCTTCCCTCTTGGTTAGAATTGCACCTCTCAGCTATTAAACCTGGTTCCTCACGAGGTACTTGCTGCCGTGAGTCTTGCCCAACATCTTCCTTAATTATTGATTTACTTTGTAGACACAACTGGGCCCGAATTATTGGATGATACAGGACAAACCTGATGTCGTGCTTAGGGTATGTTGTGCTTAGGGTCTCCCCATGGAGATGATTTGAGTGAGTTTTGTGTACAGTTGTCCAGGAGTCCAAAAAATCTTTGGAAGTTCATTTTCTTGGAATTCCCCGTGTGCTGGGTCTGTTCTTTCCTTTTTCCATTTTTAGAAATATTTTTACTCTTCTTGCCAGTTCACTGTTGGTGCTTCTTAAAACTCTTTCCCTTACTACAGTTGATCTTTTTGTGACTCACTTTATCGTGATTCTCATGTTCCACGGTTTCATTCTTATTTGTGCAGTGTAGTCCTCCATCTCTCAAGCATATCTCAGCCATTGTGCTTAGCAACCCATGGCACCCTGACAGGAATTGTTTTATTGCCTCCAGTTCCTTGGATATTAAACTAATACTTTTTATAAACAATGTTTTCCTTTTCTTCTCACTATAAAGATTCTCTTATCTGATGCTCCCCCCACCCCTCCCAGACCCACAAACCCCCCAGTTTTTGCTGCTCAGGGCAAATAATGCCTTCCAGATGCCTCTGTAAACATATTTCACACACACACCCCGCCCAAAGATTAAAATTTAAACAGGTTTCAAAACAAGTTGGACACCCATCTCCTGTTTTTTAAAAAGCACTAAAACAAACTTGGAGGAACAAACATTTACATGAGAAATCACAAATTCCAGAGGCCTCCCATGGGTGTGATCTGCATTTTTGGAGGAAACAATTTGGATTGTAGAGGCATGCAGCCTTCTAAGGTGTGAGATGAGTAAGAATGGCCCATAATTTTCAGATTTTAGCTGCTCCTGCACTTGAGTATATGTAGGGTGAACTCTTGCCCTTGGCTCAGACAAAATATTTTCTTTTCCATTCTCCTGTTGATCTGCAGATCTGCATTTGGATGTACTTGTCACTTTCAGTAACTATACAATGACTCTTAACAGCCACTGTTAAGATCATGATCATGCCAGTATTTTTTGCATTTCTATAGCATTTCAAATTCTAGTCCCTCCCTGCCCCTGGGATGTATAAATGTTTGCTTACTGAGAATATACTCCATGCTTCTGATAACATGAACTAAGACTTAAAGGTGCCAAAGACTTTTTTTGTTTGTTTGTTTTTTGGCTCAACAAGTTATCACATCAACACAGTGAAACCTCTTGCCTGTCATGAATCCACTTCTAGTCAATTGTACTGGGTGACATCAAGTTATAGTATGATGGGGAAAAGAAAGGGGGGAAAACACTCCTTTTTCTATATCTCCCTTCACAATATGCTTATGCTTGTAAACCACAATATTTTTCTTCAGTTGTCAGTTTTCCAGGGTTGGTCAGGATATTAAGCTGCCTGAGGAAAAGAACAAGATGGAGCCCCTCCCTGCCATTCGCTATTACAGATGCCAGTTGGACTCTTATTTTCCAGTGAATACTACTCCAGGTGAGGAATAATCACTCAGAAAACTGAGGGCAGCCACCACTTCCCTCAGCATCTGAGCTGTTTGCCTCACGGTGCCTAAGAGTAGGGCCAGCTTTCCTTTGTTTTTCTAAGCTAAATAGTTCCAGGCTCTTGGGCATTTTCTTGTGGGAAAGATATTACATATCCTTTTATCATTTTGGTATCTACAACTTGGAGGATAAATCCTGAGACTAAACGTTCATATTTTAAGGGCTCCAAATTTGCTTGGCTGGCTTTCGTTAAGTTTTGTTTCCAAAGGGTCCAAGAGCGGAGTGCAGAGTATGGTACTAGTGCCCCATAAGTAGGCTAAGAAATAATGAGGGGAAAATATCATCTTGAAAACCATTTCACTATAACAAAAATGTTTTTTTTTAAAAAATCTACTAAATCTTCACTGCCAGATACCGAAGTAGGCCATAAAAATAATTTATGAGTCACAGTGGAGGAATTATAGCTTCTAATTTAATTTGGTGTGAACAGTTTTAATAAGCAGCACACTTAGTTTATGCAAGCTGATCTTTATCATTACTTCATCATTGAGAATGAAGGCAGATGATTGCTCTGCACCCCATTTCACAAAGTCCTTTTTTGGAGAGGGTGGCTAGAAGTGGACAGTAGTCCATGGACGTGACAACCAGGGCAGAGCAACTGGGGCATTGCCCTATGGGGCCAAGATCTGAAGGGTGCCAAAATCTAGAAGTGAATCTCCTGGTGAATATTAGAAAAAAATAAAATAAACAGCAACACTCCCAGCCCTATCCACTTTCCTTTTGTTGGTAACATAAGCTTTGTGGTGTAATGAATACAGTGACAGACTAGGATCCAGGAGACCTGGATTCAAATCCCTGTTCAGTCATAGAAACTCACTGAAGGATGGCAGTTGTAAAATAATTCCTTAAATATCTCACATACCTTGAAAATCCTTAAAAAGTTGCCACAGATTGGACATGGCTTGATACCCCATTAAAAAAACCTACGTTTTCCGCTTCTTTTTTGGAGGGGGCATGTTCTCCTCCTCCTGGTTCTTGGACGGGACTTATACCCATGCCTTAAGGCAGAGATAGTGCTGCTTGCCCTTGGTGCCAAAATTGCTAGTTACAGCTTTGTTCCTAGGATCCTGTCGTTCTGTGAAGAAAGGGTGGGTTTCTTTTCAGGTTGGCAATATCAGATGTTTTTCCTGGGAAATGAACTGGCTGTACGAGGAGACCCTTCCATCGGAATGTGAATTTAGGCTCCATGACAGACTCCTCAAAGCTGGTATTCTCCAGATGGGTTGCATTACAACATCAGTCACTCCCAGCCATCTTGGTGGGTGTAATGGGTGTTGTAATCTAAACACATTTTGAAGGCATCTGTTTGGCTAAGATTGTTGAATGGCACTTTGGAAAAAATGTTTCAGAATCATAATAACTTCAGTGGATTTAACTGATTTAAAAGTTACCTTCTTCAATTAAACAGTTTTCTTATTTCTACATGTATATAATATCACACAGCCCTATATGTGAATTTTTCCAATGCAGGCAGGACCAATTTGTCTATTAGTCTAACTGAGGCACTAACCTTAAAGGGTGGAGTACTGAGGGCAGCAGCAGAAATGCCCCCCCCCCCGCAACTCTCCTGTGCGTAAACTGGCCACCCAGCAATCTCTCTCTTTCTTCGCCTGCATATCATGCCTGGTTCTTGGCTGGCTCTTGTAATAATGCTTCAGCTCAGAGGTTTATATAGAAATATACATTGTGAGGTTGGGACCCAGTGAAGATGGATACAGGCAAGAAAACTGAATTTCAGAGTTACAACAGCATTACACAAATAATGAACTTTGAGAGTGCTGATTACCTAAAGACTTAAATTACAGTTTGAGATATTAATTATCTATCAGGTAAGCCAAGGCTGGTTTTTGAAAAGCAAAGATGAGCGTGTGTTTTTATTTTCCTGAATTAACTTCTGATTCTGAAACCAGAGTCAATTACCTTGTCTATTCACAACATTAAAAAGGATATTGCTTATTAATATGTACAATGAGCTAAGAAGCCTTGGCCTTTAACCATTTAAATATACTCTTGGACTACAATCCCCATCATCCCTAGCCAAATAGTTAGTCATTGGGAATGCTGGGAACTATAGTTCAACATCATAAAAAGGAAGTATAAAAATGGTAGATACAGAAAAATGGGGCAGTATGTTCATAGAAACACAATTAGAAGTTGGGCAATATCTTTATTTGATTACTGCCCTGCTAAAGACAGTTATAAATGAAGTAGCCATGTTAATTTGTGCAAGCATATCCAGACAAAACAAAATAAAAAACAAAACACAAAAACATAGTGGCAGCTTAAAGACTATTATATTGCCATGTGAGCTCTTGTGGATAAACCCATTTTGTCAGACATACTAGAATCTAATATGTCTGATGAAGTGGATTCATCTGTGAAAGCTCACATTGGAATGTAACAGTATTTAAGGTGCCACAATGTTTTTAGATTTTTGGTTTTTGTCTGGATATGTCAATGACCAGACCTTTTGGAGCCTAAGTCAGAAGTGAGAACAAAATGTTACAAATACAGCAAGCTTTTGAGTTCTCCAGAATTCTTCTTCAGCTAAAGGTGGTACCATTTCCAGTGTAAAATGTGGGGTAAATGTCATTAGTTCAGAAATTGGGATAGATGTTCTGCATATGGCTCACAAAGCCAGACTGCCAACATGTGATTTTACATGAGGTAGAGATTCTATACCACCTTTATGATCTTTTTATAGCATCCTTAGCATCTTTAGCTGATGAAGAAATATGGAGAATTGGAAGAGTTTACTCAGTCCTGGTCCAGTCTAATAAACCTATTTCACAGGGTTTCATTATTCATTCATCATTCATGAGGCATCCTTCAGTCTCGAGAGACTATGGTAACGTGCTCTGAATAGAGGACTTGGAACAGCGTCTAGTGTGGCTGAGAAGGCCAATTCGAGAGTGACAATCCCTTCCACACTGAAGACAAATACAGTCTGTCCCCTGTCCAGCTCCCTGATTTTGCTGGTTTCGGGACCGCCTCTTTGCCTCGGCCTGCTGGACAAGGGTCTCCTCAAAATGGGAGAGGCCATTTTGATGCACCGCCTGCCTCCAGGCTGAACGCTCAGATGTCAAGGCTTCCCATCTGTTGAGGTCCATTCCTAAGGCCTTCAGATCCCGCTTGCAGATATCCTTGTATCGCAGCTGTGGTCTCCCTTCACAGAGTTTATCTGAGCATAAAATGCTATGGTAAAACTGTGTATGCTGCCTTGAACTACTTGTGCAAGTAGGCTAAACATTTATCAACTGCTTCTGTCACCATTTTCTATGAAATGGTTAAGAACTTAAAAAAAAATATCCAGCAGACTTTTGAACTACCATGTCAAGGAACTGTGTAGTTTTGGGTTTGGCAGCAAACAACAACAATAATCTTAGAACTGCTGAGCTGGAAGGGACCCTATGGGTCCTGGAGTCCAGCCCCTCAAGGAGGCACAGTGGGGCATCAAACCCCTGCCTCTGGCTCCTCAGCCACTTACCTAAACCACCGAACTCTCCAGTACTTAGTTTAATTGCTTTTTTCTGTGTACACCTTTGCTGGAGCTGTTTTGGTGTTCATTTGTCCCCTTCCGATTTCAGGGGTTCCCAACTTTGCGTCTCCAAAACTACATCTCCCAGAAGTCTTCACTACTAGTTGTGCTGGCCCGGATTTCTGGGAGCTGTAGTTCAAGAACATCTGAGGACTTAGTTGCGGCTATTGTATTTTTACTGGCGGACCTTTTGAAGGGAAGGCGAGGATGCCTGTTTGAGAAAAGAGCTGTCCCGAGCAACGTACACATTTGTTGCAGGGTGCTGTCAAATCTGAGCACACTACTAGCCTTAGGGACTCCCCCACGGCAAGGGCACGCCGTGCAGAAGTTCCCCGCTCACGACCTCCTCCCAGGCTCCTGGTTTTGCAAGCGCCCTTTCAGCTGCTGCTGCTGCGGCTGCTGTTTTACGGGAGGCGCCGCCTGCTCTCTCACTCCACCTCCTCAGCGTCCCTCCGCTCGCCCCGGGCCGAGAGGAAGCTCCACCGGGCGCGCCAGGAGTGGCTCCCGCTTCAAGGAAGCGCCTCGCCTCGATTAGAGGCCCGCAACGCGGCGCTCCTTCCCCGGGCCAGCGCGGGCGCCCAGAGGGAGCTGCCGGAGTCCGCCGAGGCGCCGATCGCCAGCAGAGGGGGCTGCCCGCGGCCGGCAAGGCGCGCTGTCCTCTCCCCCGCTGCCGGGCCGCCGCAACCTGCGAGAAAAAGAGGGAAAGCACAGGGACGGAGCGGAGGCGAGTGGCGCGGCGCGGCCCGGGCTGAAAGAGGTAGCTTGGCGGGGGCCGACGGGTGCTCGAGCCGAGGAGCAGGGCCGCCCCGAGCGCTGTGCTTCTCCCCCGGCCGCTTTCTGGTCTGTAGAGGCTGGAGTCGGAAGGAAGGCCTAGCCGCTGCGGCGAGAGGGGCGGGTGGGTGAGGCGGGGGTTGACCCATGCGCGCCCTGGAGGGCATGCCTCGGGTTGCCCACAACTGACGCCAGGCTCCGGCTGCAGCCCGAGACTAGCCATGTTTAATTGCAATTTACATTCAATCCCGTGCAAGCTGCAGGCTGGCAGCGCACTGCAGTACCTGGGGATTTACCGGCGAGCCCCACGGAGTAAGGGGCGGCATGTTGGTAGCATTAGGATGGTGACCTTTGCCTGCGTTCTTAACTCTCTTTCAGCGGCTCATAGGGCACCCGGTACTAAAAAACCAAGGCAGCTACTTAAGAAACATGGGTTGCCCATCAGCGCCACTTGGTGAATGGAGGAACTGGGAGACCGGTTCAGGAGCCGTGGAACTGGGAGGGAGGTGGGGAGGGAGTCGACCTCAGGCTGGCCGACCTCACAGAGTCCTTGTGAGGAGGGGGGAGAGCACGGTACCCTGCTTTGAGCTTGCAGGAAGAAAAGTGGGATATAGATATAATTTATTGATTGGGATAAATCAGAAGTAAACTGTTGAACTTATAATGCACCCCATAGTTACTTGGAAATAGGTCCCCTTGAGATGAATGGAATTAATTTCCTCATAAATGAATGCAGCTATGGTTATATTTATTTCTGCAGAAGTTTCTGAATAATTGGGTTGTGCTTGTCTGTTATACTTAACTATTGGTCATCCAGTGAACTTACTTCCCAATAACAGTGTCTAGATGCAGACTGTTCCGATTGTCAGTGACACTTTCTTTTGAGCAAAGTGTTCTGCATATGATACAACTCTAAAAGTCAAAACAAAACCTAACAATTTATGGTATTAACACAAATTCTCTCCCCACGTCCACACCAGTCTTTGGGAATAAACACCAGTAATCTGGGGATTAGAAATTGGAGAACTAGGTAGACTTCTCTCCAGTTTTTAAGCACTATGTTTATGAATTAATTAGGTTTATGCAAAATGTATGTGGGTATGGCTTCACTAGCAGCAGGGAGTGAACTAGTGTGAGCCACTTGAGAATGATCGGGCTTGATTAGAATGACCTAATCAAGCCTGACCATTCACACAGAAATGGCTCCTGCCAATATTGTAAAGTGGCTTAATAAGCAAGCCACTTCAGAATATTGGAAAGTTAAGTACTTCTCCTGGTCTTCAAAAGGCAGAAGAAGTGAAAAAACATTTTTGACTGAATATAGAGTATTTCTGCATCAGATATAAAATTTTAATACAATATATTTTCTTAAAGGGCTGGTCAAGAAACAGCCTGCAGCCAAAGCAGCTGCTGTGGATTTAGCTATGAGCAGTTTCTCAACCAGCTTCTAAGCCAAGCCAAGGCAAAGTTTTTTTTAAAAATTATAATTGAGGAAGTGTATCAGTGATAGCCGACATACAATCAAAACATTTTTTCCCCACATACCCTACCCTCTGCCAAGCAGGAAAAGTGATTAATTTGCCAATATCCTGAAGTGGCTTGCTTATTAAGCCACTTCACAATATTGTGAATTGCAAGGGGAAGACTTGCTTTGGAACAGTTCCAGTAATTGCATGTGCTGGAACTGATCCAAACCAGAGCAGTCCAACCTGCATCAGAAAAGTAGACACACCTTGATAGGAGCCAGAAAGGTGTGGGTAGGAATTGCTGTTGTTCACTCGCTATTTTTAAGAGTGCACCATTCCATCCCTTTAGGGCTCCAAACAGAAGGCTAAACAGTTGTGTAGTCAGCCCCTTCGTTGGGACAGAACTGGAAAGCGGTGAAATTGTTGGTTCTTTGTGTACAGTTAGACATAGAATCCCCATGTGTGATGAAGCAGGAAAAATGAGTGGGTAGTGGCGGAGGAGGAAGGTAATGGATTTTAGGAGATAGCAGCTTGTGAACTTCCAGATGTTGTTAGGTTACAGTCACCATCTTCCATCATTTATACTGCTTTAGGCTGATGGGAGTTGCAGACTTATAACATCCAAAGAGCTGTAAATTGTCCTCTTCCCATTACTTTAAAGGGATAATCTTAGTTTCACCTTCTTCAGTCAGCCTCTTAGGTAACTGCTCAGTATATACTGTAAGCGTTCTAGTTTGGGAGAAGTGAGCACTTCTACATTAGCAAAAGCGACCACAGCTTCGAACAGAAAAAGCCACTGCATGGGCCTTTGTGTTGCATTCAGTTCTCTGAGCAGCTTTCCTTTCATTCCATCTGGATTCAAAATTCCTCCTAAGGAACTGATGCCATAAGAGCATAAACAGCTTATAGCACAAGCCTCTTATTTTTTTTTTATTCTGAATTTCAGACATGCTGTTTGCTGTCTGAACTGTTGGATGCTGTAACTCGTTAAACGTTTGTGGTGCACATTGAATTATAACTGAGGCCAATGTCATGGGGAGGTCATGATGGCAAAGTTATGTGCACCATTTTTGTGAAGGGTTCTTGGCCTGGCTTACACAATCATGACTGTACATTTAGGGAAAGAGTGGATGTTCTTTTCAGTAATTTTTATTGTGCAGTTTGCAAAATGTGAGGGGGGTGAATCACAGGATTAAATGGGAAAGGCCTTCATTCTTAACCCTCCCGTGTTTTCCCACCTGTTGTCTCTTTTCTTGTGACAAAATACCCAAGAAGGAGAGAAGTATGGAATTGCTGTGCAGCGTCTTTTGATGAGTAGCAGTAGGAATGGTCTGTATGAGACCCCTTTTTATTTCAAAATGCGTTTTCTCTGGACATGTTCTCAAGTAGCAGAACTGGACTGGTTGGTCTTGCTGGCTGAGTGTGGCTTACTGCAGGTTTGTCAGTGTCCATAACAGTAGCTGTGTGGAGAATAAGCTCAGAACAACGCTGCTCATATTAAAGAGTTTGTCACTCAAATGCTTGTGATGGGAGAGAACTATAAGTGAGCTGAAACAGTACAGGAAAATCTAGGGTACACAAAGCACTTCTTGGTAAGATGTGGTTGGAGCTGGGAGTGCTTTACACTACTGTTAAGCACCATGCTGGGATGTTTATTGTACTGATCTCAAGTAGAATAATTGAATCAGCTGTTGCTTTCAACGCCCTGCTACCCTAATCCAAATCAAAACAGATCTGACAGATGGTGGTTCAATTTTCTCTTGAATGCCTCCAGCACTGGAGTGCTCACAAGTATTTAACTTGAAATCACCACTGAATAGCCTTCTTAAATTTGGTGCCGTATTGCAGCTCCTATCATCTCCAGCCTGTGGGGTGTACTGGATGGGGATTTTGGGAGTTGTCTCCATGTGTAAACTAACATATCTGGATGGACACAAGGTTGGAAAGGCTTCCACAAAGCCTCTGTGTAAATGTAGCTAAATTTAGTTATGCTTTTCTTGAGTTTTCTGCTTGCATGAGTGTGCTACCATTTAGATTAATGGGACTACTGTGGAAATGAGTATCTTAATGTCTGCCTTTAAAATTACAGTATTGCAGTAACAGTCATAGTTAAGGAAATAACAGCGCTGTAACTATTATTGGACAACTGTATCAATGTTGAATGTTGATTGTACTATATAATATGGAACATCAGTTTTCACTGCGGTGTTTCATTACAGCATTCTGGCCTTTAGTAAATCCTGAGTTAAACACTAGGAATGTTTATTATTACTTATAAGATTCCACTGAAAGGAATGCATCCCACTGATTGTATCCATTATTATGTTGTAACTGTAGGCCCGTTGATATTAAGATGACTATTTTAGAATAAATGGGTTTCAGAAAAAAAATCTGGTAGACAGGTTACACAATATCTGTCCTAGAGTAACAAAAAGAAAAAAGAAAAAGAAAGAAAAAGAGAAAAGAATGTTTTGGTATCTTAAAACTAGCAAGTTTAATTTGATGCAAGCTTTTATGAACTGTAACCAACTATCAAGTACAACCAAAATTAAGTACTTTTAAATTCTGCTCATTGAATTAGGAGAATTAAGGGGAGAGATCTTAAAAGTGCTCAGCTGTCTGGATTGTGACTTGCAGTGAGTGGTTATTATGCTAATGGTTTCACTCTAACACTTTAAAAATATATAGTATAATATGAGATATATCTATTCAGAAGTAATTTCCATTGAATTCAATGGAGCTTATGCCTAGATGTGTATGAAAAATGCCATGGTTGTTGTTGTTATTGTTATTTACTTCCAATATATTTCTGTAGTGCACAGGGAAATAGTTACCTTACTGAAAGATCTTAGTTGTTTCAGAAAACTCCTTTAATGGCCGAACTTCACTGAGGGATTCCATTTCTTGTTTCAGGATATGCCATGGCGGGTTGCAGAGGTGCTTTTAGGAATCTCAATGTTTGGCTTGGACTCTTGGAGAAGTCTCCGTACAAACTCTGTGCACCCTGGAAGCGGGTTCTTTGTTCTGCAAGCCAAGAGCCAATGACTTCAGTTGTCCCCAAACACATCTCCATCTCCCCCATTAAACACTATGTATTTTTAATACCTTTGCCCCAAAATATTCTGAGGATTTTTGTTCGACTTAAAAGTGACAAAAGGTCTCAGAAGAGGATGAAACAAACTGTGCAAGAAGAAAGTGAGGAGGAGGAGGAAGAAAAGGAAGAAGGAAGTAGTTCAGAAGACGAGTTTGAAGATGACTCTGCTGTAGTGAAGGATTACAAAGATCTTGAAAAAGTAGTGTCCTCTTTCCGGTTTGATCTGATCATGAAAACTGGCCTAGATATTGCAAGGCAGTAAGTATAAAAGTCTAAAGTAGCATGCAAATGAAGAGATCAAACATGAAGTGTCTTTTTCTGCACTTATTGCTAGAACATAGCATTAGGAATAGATTGTCCTGTGCCTTGTGGAGGAAGAATTAAGTCCAAAGGAGAGATGCCATTTAGAATCTATTCCAGTAATATTTTCAGTTGCTAGGTTTTGGGCATTTAAAGTTCCTAACAAAATAGATCAGTCAGCTAAGTACTCAGGCTTTAGGAAAATTACAAGGTTATTTGCATTAGCAAAGAAACGGCTGTTTTGCATTAGCAAGGAAGAAACTGCAGTTTCCTTGGAGTATGATGATCTTGCCTCCAGCTCAAGTCCTTGCCGGCAGTGTAATGTGCACTCAGACCTCCTGTCCAAACGGGCATTCTCTCTCATTCCAGTATTTAGTGGGGAGCCCCTTTCATTGAAGTGAGTGAGGAAATCCTATGCCAGTTCCTATATAGAGAGCAGAGTTTTCATTTGCATTGAAATAGTTTCAGCTTGCCAGGGGGCATCATTCCATCTAATTTTCTGCTAGTGCTCGGTTCTGGCCATGATCGTAACCAAATGAGCAGCAGCACTGGCTGCGGGTGCATCACAACGATGCAGAGCTGCATGGCTGCACACCTGCACAGCTTAGAGGGAACATTGCCGGGGAGGTATGTACCAATTATGGCATCTTCTTAGACTAGGAGTGGAAATCTTGCTTTCTAGAAGCTGTATGCATCCTCTCATGGCAGTTTTTGTGGCTGCAGATCCTTGCAGTAAAAAAAAGAAGAAATTCTGGCCCGAACTAAAAGAACTGATGGTTCTTGCAAGTAACTCTTGGACGTCATATGGATTTTCTTCCTTGGTAAGAGTGCAAAAGGGCTGTAGCCTTATTTAGCCTTAAGAAATGTAGCATTGGTTTCTTTATTACCAAATCTTGATCTTGACTCTGCTCAGATATTATGACATTGAGGCTGTTGTGTTAGAACAGAGGTGTGCAAGAGTATGATCCTAGGACTCAGCAACTCAGCTTTTGTATATGTGAATAAAGTTAAGGATTGTTTTTGTTTCCAAGCAAAGTGGAAGATGCCTTCTACAATGGTACACTCAGGCTGAATGGAGAGAAACTATGGAAGAAAAGCCGAGCGGTAAGGCTTTCCTGAAACAACTGTTGACCAGAATTGTATTGTGAAATAAAGGGCACATAATGCAAATTGTGCAATATGTTTTCACAGCTGTCTGGCTGTGCGTTGTACAGCGGAATGCACAACCAAGTGCACGATCTGGGTATGTCAACCATGTGACAGATAGCTGGAACAGCCACACACATTGGTTGCACAATTTTGGGTTTCCACTGTCCAAACTCTGTAGGATTCTGACCATTTTGTCTTAAAGTTTTAATATGTATCCTCTTGTTACACTTTAAGACAAAATGGAGGATACAAGAGGATACATAGTAACACTAGTAGGGTCAATCCTAATAACACTGCTAAAAGAATATACTTTGCAATATCAAGAGCTAGGGTTATTTTTTACCCACCTGTTTAATCCTCATTTTTTATTAACTAGGAAGACTTTAAGACACTAAAACTGCAATAGTCTTGATTCTAGAAGCCAGAATTTTTTTTGGAAATATAGCTAAAGATTATATTTTTTCTCCTGGCTGCACACATGTAAGGAGGAGGAGAGGAGTAAATGTGTGAGCCTTAGGCTTTGGTTAAGTTTCTTTCAGGTCATGCACATAGTGCTGAACCGTGGTTGAGCATTACATGCAAACAGACCAGCATGAAGAAACAGAGAGAAATGCAGGAGGTTTCTGGTGGTCAGAAAAACAAGGAAGAGTCTGTACAAGTGTGATATTATTTATGCCTCAAGCCCTTTAGTCTGGTAGCTGTGTATCCTGCTCTTCTGTGTCCACTGTTCCAGATCCCAGGGGAGGCAGGAGCCAGTTTTCATGGACTAGATTAATATTTTTTTAATTCTATGTACTAGTGTACACAGTTTAATTTGTAAACAGTTTTGACTTGTCCAATAAAATAGCTCAGGTAAGCTTTAGAATGTTTATGTTAGTCCTATGTTACCTTTTGAAAGACAGACAGACAGAAAGTGGGTGAGAAAGAATTCTCACAGCAACAGCCACCAGATTCCAAGCCATTCTTTGGTAGAATGTGTATGTATTGTATGGGAGTCTCAGAGATGGTGTACTTCCCCCCCCCCCCCCCAGGGGATGTCTCTAAGGATGTGCTGGGTAGGAAGTGATGGATCTGTTCCTTGTGTGTCCCTTTTTGTAGGAAGAACAGTGAAGGTTTCCATACTGACAAGAAGTAGGCTTGTGATGGTGGATCTTGATCTCTGTCCATGAGCCTGCATCTCTGCAGGTAGACAGAGGTCTGCCTTGTTCTGTGTTCCCTGGGATGCCCTTCAAGGGTCGACATGATTATATCTAAAGTTTATATTATAGCATAAGCTTTGCTGGATTCAGACTATCCAAGATTGGACTTCTGTTCTTAAGCATTTGGCCTATATTTTTAAAACAGTCAAGGTATCTCAAAAGTTAAGGTTACTGGAGCTTGGAAATCTGCATGTTTTGTCTCCTACTAAAGAAGCACCATGCAGAAGCCATAATTATACATGTATAAGGCTGCATTAGAAGATACAGCTGCAACACTGCAGTCTTAGCTGCAAGCTGCCTTTTAAAGCTACAAAATGGTGGGAATGAAGAGTATGGAATCAAAGTGTTGTCATGCAAGCTATCCAGAGTATGTAGTGTAATTTTTTGTGTTGGGAAAATAAGGCTTACAGTTGTGTATTCTTTCCCCTGTCTTCAGGTAAAGGTTGGTGATACATTGGATCTCATAATTGGAGAGGATAAAGAAACAGAAACTGCTGTAGTTATGAGAATTGTCTTAAAGAAAGCCTCAGAGAAGAATGAGAACGATAAATACAAAGTGGTACTGAGGCGGTGGAAAAACCTAAAGGTGCCCAAGCAGGATGTATTTAAGTGAACTAGGATTTGCATGTGGTGGTAGTTTCTCTGTGAACATCCATATTTGTTACATAATACATGAATTTTGGTTACACAAAATCCTCACACCCTTTTTAATAATTTCAGTGGGCAACTTCTGTACTGATAACATTAGTAAACTGTTCCTGTGAGATTCCGTTTCTGCTTTTTCATTCTGAGAAGGAAGAACAATGTTTCTACAGAAGACATAACAATGGAATAAAAGGGAAAGCGACTCAACTTGTCTCTGGTTTTTTAAAAATTTTTAGGATGCTCAAAAGCTCTAGGAGGGAAAAATGGCTCCTTTGTGTCTTGTTATAATAGTTATCACCCCTTTCAGCAAAAACAAGTTTGGTAATACCTTAAAAAAAGTCTAAATTTTATTTGGTATACTGTATAAACTTAGCCCACTTTTTCAGATTAATTAATAAGTCTCAGTAGACATGGGGCATACCAAGTGTACCCTGTAGGCTGCATATGATCCTTTGAGGCCCAAATGCTGTACCTCTAAGCCCCTTCAGTACCCCAAACATTCCTTTTTGTTCTAAAAATCCTCTTGTTTTCTATAGGAGGAAAATGTTGCCATATTTTGAGAAGCCTTAGCAGCCTGGTACTCAATACTCCAAATTTTTTAATTTTACAAATTTGTCATTGGGGAGCAGACCCAGTTTTTTCCCCACCAAAAAAACACATAAATTTGTTTTGGCAAGAGTAGGTAGCTGCCAGGGACAGGTGTGAGCCTTCAAGTTCCAGGGTACGTATGACTTTCCCCTGGACTTCTGGAAGCTACCTATCCCCACAGTAGTCAGGTATAGATACAAATGTGGGGAATAATGGGAGGAAATCCATTCGTGGGTCCATGGGGTGATAGTTTTAACACTGGTATTAAGGGTTACCAATAATTCCCATGGAGACTGGTGAAAAATCTTAATGGTAATCATGGATTTAAGGGTCGTTAAAAGGTCATTTGAGTAATTCAGAGAAGCTATGGGCTATGCCGTGCAGGGACACCCAAGACGGACAGGTCATAGTGGAGAGTTCTGGCTAAACGCGATCCACCTGGAGCAGGAACTGGCAAGCCACTCCAATATCTTTGCCAAGAAAACTCCATGGACAGAAACAAAAGGCTAAAAGATAGGACAATGGAAGATGAGCCCCTCAGGTCGGAAGGCGTCCAACATGCTACTGAGGAAGAGCGGAGGACAAGTACAAGTAGCTCCAGAGCTAATGAAGTGGTTGGGCCAAAGCCGAAAGGACGCTCAGCTGCGGACGCGCCTGGAAGTGAAAGGAAAGTCTGATGCTGCAAAGAAAAATACTGCATAGGAACCTGGAATGTAAGATCTATGAACCTTGGTAAGCTGGATGTGGTCAAACAGGAGATGGCAAGAATAAACATTGACATCCTGGGCATCAGTGAACTAAAATAGACAGGAATGGGCGAATTCAATTCAGACGATTATCATATCTACTATTGTGGGCAAGAATCCCTTCAAAGAAATAGAGTAGCCCTCATAGTCAACAAAAGAGTGGGAAAAGCTGTACTGGGATACAATCTCAAAAATGATAGAATGATTTCATTAGAAATCCAAGGCAGACCTTTCAACATCACAGTAATCCAAGTTTATGCACCAACCACCGATGCTGAAGAGGCTGAAATTGACCAATTCTATGAAGACTTACAACACCTTCTAGAATTGACACCAAAGAAAGATGTTCTTGTCATTACAGGGGTCTGGAATGCTAAAGTAGGGAGTCAAGAGATAAAAGGAACAACAGGTAAGTTTGGCCTTGGAGTTCAAAACGAAGCAGGGCAAAGGCTAATAGAGTTTTGTCAAGAGAACAAGCTGGTCATCACAAACACCCTTTTCCAACAACACAAGAGGTGACTCTACACATGGACATCACCAGATGGGCAATACCGAAATCCGATTGATTATGTTCTCTGCAGCCAAAGATGGAGAAGCTCTATACAGTCAGCAAAAACAAGACCTGGAGCTGATTGTGGCTCTGATCATCAGCTTTTTATAGCAAAACTCAATCTTAAACTGAAGAAAGGAGGAAAAACCACTGGGCTAGTCAGGTATAATTAAACCAAATCCCTTATGAATACACAGTGGAAGTGAAGAACAGATTTAAGGAACTAGATTTGGTGGACAGAGTGCCTGAAGAACTATGGATGGAGGCTCGTAACATTGTACAGGAGGCAGCAACAAAAACCATCCCAAAGAAAAGGAAATGCAAGAAAGCAAAGTGGCTGTCCAACGAGGCCTTACAAATAGCAGAGAAGAGAAGGGAAACAAAATGCAAAGGAGATAGGGAAAGGTACAGAAAATTGAATGCTGACTTCCAAAGAATAGCAAGGAGAGACAAGAAGGCCTTCTTAAATGAACAGTGCAAAGATATAGAGGAAAAGAATAGAAAGGGAAAAACCAGAGATCTGTTCAAGAAAATTGGAGATATTAAAGGAAGATTTTGTGCAAAGATTGACATGATAAAGGACAAAAATGGTACGGACCTCACAGCAGAAGACATCAAGAAGAGGTGGCAAGAATACACAGAGGAATTATACCAGAAAGATCTGGATGTCCCGGACAACCCAGATAGTGTGGTTGCTGACCTTGAGCCAGACCTCCTGGAGAGCGAAGTCAAGTGGGCCTTAGAAAGCATGGCTAACAACAAGGCCAGTGGAGGTGATGGCATTCCAGTTGAACTATTTAAAATCTTAAAAGATGACACTGTTAAGGTGCTACACTCAATATGCCAGCAAGTTTGGAAAACTCAGCAGTGGCCAGAGGATTGGAAAAGATCAGTCTACATCCCAATCCCAAAGAAGGGCAGTGCCAAAGAATGCTCCAATTACCGTACAATTGCACTCATTTCACACGCTAGCAAGGTTATGCTCAAAATCCTCCAAGGTAGGCTTCAGCAGTATGTGGACCAAGAACTCCCAGAAGTACAAGCTGGATTTCGAAGGGGCAGAGGAACTAGAGACCAAATTGCTAACATGCGCTGGATTATGGAGAAAGCCAGAGAGTTCCAGAAAAACATCTACTTCTGCTTCATTGACTACGCAAAAGCCTTTGTGTGGACCACAACAAACTATGGCAAGTCCTTAAAGAAATGGGAGTGCCTGACCACCTTATCTATCTACTGAGAAATCTATATGTGGGACAGGAAACAACAGTTAGAACTGGATATGGAACAACTGATTGGTTCAAAATTGGGAAAGGAGTACAACAAGGCTGTATATTGTCTACCTGCTTATTTAACTTATATGCAGAATACATGCGAAAGGCAGGACTGGATGAATCCCAAACCGGAATTAAGATTGCCGGAAGAAATATCAACAACCTCAGACATGCAGATGATACCACTCTGATGGCAGAAAGTGAGGAGGAATTAAAGCACCTCTTAATGAGGGTGAAAGAGGAGAGCGCCAAAAATGGTCTGAAGCTGAACATCAAAAAAAACTAAGATCATGGCCACTGGTCCCATCACCTCCTGGCAAATAGAAGGGGAAGATATGGAGGCAGTGACAGATTTTACCTTCTTGGGCTCCATGATCACTGCAGATGGTGACAGCAGCCACGAAATTAAAAGACACCTGCTTCTTGGGTGGAAAGCGAAGACAAACCTAGACATCATCTTAAAAAGCAGAGACATCACCTTGCCGACAAAGGTCCGCATAGTCAAAGCTATGGTTTTTCCAGTAGCGATGTATGGAAGTGAGAGCTGGACCTTAAAGAAGGCTGATTGCTGAAGAATTGATGCTTTTGAATTGTGGTGCTGGAGGAGACTCTTGAGAGTCCCCTGGACTGCAAAGAGAACAAACCTATCCATTTTGAAGGAAATCAACCCTGAGTGCTCACTGGAAGGACAGATCCTGAAGCTGAGGCTCCAATACTTTGGCCATCTCATGAGAAGAGAAGACTCCCTGGAAAAGACCCTGATGTTGGGAAAGTGTGAAGGCAAGAGGAGAAGGGGACGACAGAGGACGAGATGGCTGGACAGTGTCATCGAAGCGACCAACATGAATTTGACCAAACTCCGGGAGGCAGTGGAAGACAGGAGGGCCTGGCGTGCTCTGGTCCATGGGGTCACGAAGAGTCGGACACGACTTAACAACTAAACAACAACAACAAACGGTCATTGACGGCTGACAGATGCAACTAAATATAAATTAACACTTGCCTGGTGGTAAAGGTCTGTGCCAATTATACCTTCTTCGTTTGTAACTTCAGTATCTCTCCTTTTTCTTGTTCTCTCCTGGGGTGAGAGTGAAAGGTGGACACTTTCATGGATGTGCTGACTTTATATATGGCAGCTGGAAACAGTGATGATGTGTTGCATCTAAACCAGTGTCTGAGGCTCTTCAGCCAAGAGGTTGTTCTCTTTCTTGTAGTTCTTCCCCCGTTTACTTTATATTGAATGATCAGCTATAACAATCTTTTTTTCTTTCTTTTTACATCACTGAAGTATTCTAACCTGCATTTGACATGTTTTCTGATTTTTTTTAGTCTTCATTGGTCAGCCTCTCAATCCAAAAAATCTTTAACATCTTGTAAAAAAGCTTACCCAATTCTTCATTGTTGTTTTTTTTGAGCCATTTCGGAAAGGTATGAGTCTCTAGATACAGAATGTTGTTACAGGGCATTAATGGCCAAACGTATTATAGTATTATAGTTTCTGCTTGTTTTCCTTTTATATCTAGTCATATGCCCATGAACGATGTTTTAAATCAGTGGGCTACTGTATTTGCACTTTTAGAGCAGAGTTCACAAATATACTACAAATAGTGCTAAAACAGGGAGATCATAATTGAGTGATTTGCTTCAGGAACCCCATGCAGTATTCAGCTCAGAAAGTGTTTGAAAGCCATAGTCATGTATACATCGCTGTCACATTTGTACCAGTTAGAGGGAGTTCTAGAACAGAGGCATTGCTGTTTTCTTCAACACAAGGGAAGCTTTCTGTACGTCTGCAGACAGAGTGAGTGGAATTGCGGAAGTAAATATGACAGCTCAAATAAACATTGGAATTTTGAATTAGAGCTGGAGTATCTATTTCGATGAACTTTTAATATATTTCCTTTCTGCTACTAAGTCCAAAATACAATTTTGTTTGGATGACTTAAAGTTTCATCCAGTATTACACAAAGCTCAGTAATGTAACAGAATTTTCCTTTTCTTCCCTGCCCTGCCACCATCCCCACCCTTCCTAATCTGCTTGCTTCACTATTTGGATCACTTTTCAATCATATCGTTCCATTATTGGAAGCCTTCCGTTGGGTGAAGGGGCACATATTGGACTTCATCCTTATTGTGTACTATGTATTAATGTGTACATTACTGCATTTATAGAAATTGGTACACTTCTGTTGCACCATATCAGCAACCAAGCAATTGAGGAAATGCTAGACATTGGCCAGTTTGTTGTTCATAGTTGCGCTAGTACAGCAGGAGTGATGTTATTGGCAGCAGCAGATTGCCACTAGAGTTTCTCTTCAATTTTGGGCTGCACATGACTTCATCTTATTGCACTTCATCTTACATGGAACAGCACATTGACCAAACAAAACTGGCTCATGCTTTTGATGATGTACTCTGAGTACTTCCTAGAATCCTCTGCTGCACTGTGTCCATCATAATCTTGTTTTTCAAAGCTAACACATTTTTACCTTTTATGATCACCAAATTTGAAGGGCTCAAAAATGCATTTTCACTGTGTCATACACTTTGTTAGGCTGCTTTAAAGCTAGGTTTGACCTTGGGATTTTATTTTTACATTGTAATAAGTGTCATTTGAAAATAGCAATAATTCTGTGTTCACAAAAATTATACGAAAGAAAGGATTCATTTCCAGAGTGATACACAATACTTACCTTTTAACTGGAAGTCTTATTTTGTTTTCCTGTATCACACAAAGTTAGGAGATAAGATTACCATTATTTTTTCACTTAATTTGACCTTTACTTCCCAATATCCTGTTCTGTTACTTCTCCCATGTATTGGTAGTGACATTGGTACAGCAGCACCAATTAAAGAGTTCTTGCTTCAATTTTGGGTTGTATGCAACTCAAGCATAATGAGATGAAATGTTTGGTCTTTTTATTCCCACACATTAATTGGCAAAACTGCCTTACAAAAAGACATATCAGTCATTTCTCTTTTTGTTGAGCAGCTTCATGGTTTGCTGAGAGTTTGAATGCAACGTGCTAATGTAAATTTAAGTCAAAGGAGTTTTACAGAAAATCCTTCTTGATTCTCTGATTTGTCTTCATAAAACTGCTCTATTTAACCACCGTATCAGTTGGAATATATTTTGTTACTGATGTTCCTTTGTTAGAGTTTTGGAATGAAAGGATGGGGAAATAGAGAAGATTGCAGGCCAAAACAGCTTTTAAAAAATACTGTAAAGCTGTTCTCTGTAATTGTGTATGATGAGCTATCACGGCAAGGGCAACTGACGTCAAAGAAGTTATCAAAATTGGATGTGGCTCTTGCAAAAGGACCTTCTCACAAAAGAAATGCTTAAGCTAGAACCATTAAAGCACAGTACTTTCTAAATGGCCTTCAAGCCATGTGCACATCCGTAGTTGCACAGAGGTTATAACTAGAGATGGGGGTATTCGTATACGAATATCCCCGCACAGGTGGAAATCACGATTTCGCCACTGCCACCAGCTCCGCAGAGGCTTCCTATCGCGCTGTTGTCTGCAATCGATTACCCAGCCCTGGCAGGAGGCGGGATGACAAGCCTCTCTGCTAGGTCGGAGAGTGGCTAATCCATTGTGGAGAACAGCGTGATAGAAGCCTCCACAGAGCTGGCAGCAGCAGTGAAATAGTGAGTGGCGAAATAACCCTCGTTATTTCCACCTGTGTGGGGATATTTGTAAGGTAAAGGTAAAGGTTCCCCTTGACATTTAGTCCAGTCGTGTCCGACTCTAGGGGGCGGTGCTCATCCCCGTCTCCAAGCCGTAGAGCCAGAGTTTGTCCGAAGACAGTTTCCGTGGTCACGTGGCCAGCGCGACTAGACATGGAACGCCGTTACCTTCCCACCGAGGTGGTACCTATTTATCTACTCATATTTGCATGCTTTCGAACTGCTGGGTGGGCAGGAGCTGGGACAAGCGACGGGAGCTCACTCCGTTGCGTGGATTTGATCTTACGACTGCTGGTCTTCCGACCCTGCAGCACAGAGGCTTCTGCGGTTTAACCCACAGCGCCACCACGTATTCGTATACAAATACCCCCATCTCTAGTTATAACATATGCTGTATTATATCCATGGATATAATTACTGCTTCACAGGATTTATTCCAAACGTGAGGTAGATCTATATTTATTGTATTTATGAGAATTTATGTGGTTGCCACCAAGAACACACTAGATCATATACTGTATACTTCATATGATTGTTACTCCAGAAATTGTAGGATGGAGGCTGTTTAGACTACATGAACTGGCTTTTGGGTACATATCTGACACTCAAATATGCATGGAGCCTTTGTAATTTCAACAGAGGCAGCAGGGTAAGGCAGAAACCCTATACATATATACTTCCAGGCAAGTTCAATTGAACTCAGTAGGGATTACTTCTGAGCAGGTACGTTTTGCCACGTCACTTGGTCAAATCCACTGACAAATTCGGCTGTTGGATACATTTACAGCTTAAAAGCTGAACTGTTTTCAAGATGTTTTCTAAAACTGGGCAAGACTCTGTTACTGATATTCCAAATACCTCCATACTCAGAGCAAACTATACAAAGTGTATGTTGCACTTTATGTTTCAGAAAAAGATCAATATTTGTCAAAACTAACAACTTGTAATTTTCATGGTATTTTATGTTGTTAAAAGATGCTTTTAAGCAACATACAAACAAAACAAAACACTCCTTCATTTAATACATTCATTTTGCTAAATATGCATTAACAGAGATGGAAATTTTAAAAATATCTACTCATCTTTGGTAAAATGTTCTCTTGGATTCAATTAGACTGTAGGTAGTTTCTTCATGGATGCTACATCCATTTTTGTAGGATGTTGCTAACTCATAGCAATTGTCTACAGACAAATGGTTTCAACAAAGCATGACCAGTTTTTAAAAAAGTGTCTGTAATCACAGGAACATGTAATAGTGGGAGCTGTTATCGTGGGAGCAACATATTCTTAAAGATTCAAATGTAAGTTTCATTCAGTTGCTACAATAGATGTATTTGGATATATGATTTAAAAAATGCATGTATCAAATGAACATGTCAGGCCAGCAGTGATTAATATTAAATAAGCATTGTCCGTAACAGCAGGCAAGCTCCCCAGTCCAGGGCCTCCTGCATGACCTAATGTGTATATGGAGCTATTTGGGAATCTATCCGGTTGAAGGGCATGGGGAAGGGGTAGGTTCATTGCCCCTACTAGATGCTGGAGAGCTCCATGTTCTAGTCCCATGGAGAAAAATGAGGCATAATAATTATGATGGATTTTACTAGGACAAATGTGTAGCTAACCTTATCTGGATTCAATATAGTGGCTATAAGAAAACTGGTTTAGGGTCACTGATTTTATTCTTGTAACTGAAATGCCATGACTACCAAAGAAAGAGGGGGGGAAATTCTTGGAATGATGCAGAACTCCACAGAAAAAAGGCAAACAAGTTAATATTTCACTAGCATTTGGGTGTATTTAATGGAAACATACAACCAATAAATTTGGCCACTTGAACTTCAGGTAATTCCAAATCTATTAGTTGCTACAACAATTAAGGATTTTTTTTAAAAAATAATCCAGGTGCCAATGTACTTGACCTGAATCTAGTTGGTAGTCTAGCTAGAGCAGACTGATTTACACAATCACTTACTTAATAGCTGACTCACAAATTAGATGCTGATTCAAGGGTCTATTCTACATGGGATGAAAAGTTAGACTCGGGTCTTCATCAAAGTGTTGCAGAGGAGATTTTTATATATAATTTCAAATAATCAAATATATAGGTATACTTCATATTTAATATTGTAAATGTTCCAAAGGCTGCAGTACTGGCAAAAATATGGACTAAATGTTTTGTACATTCCTCAATTCAAGTATTTTTATAAGTAGCAAGAATAACAGGTAATAGCACCATGTTCCACTGATAAAGGGCAGGATTCTATTTCTTAATCACCACTCATACCAGTAGTTCTTAAACGAAGAGGTCACAATGAAAACAGTAAAATAACTTATAAGAATAAAAACTGAAATATCAGTACTAAGTAATCTTAACATAAACACATGTTAAATAATGCCATGAGTATAACCATAATTTTTACACCAAATCAGTTCTAAAGTAATTTTTTTAGAATAATTGTAACTGTTCTGTTCATTGATTTTTAGTTACCTCCAGTCTTCTAA
The DNA here is from genome assembly GCA_037013535.1 of Intellagama lesueurii. Classification (NCBI taxonomy): domain Eukaryota; kingdom Metazoa; phylum Chordata; class Lepidosauria; order Squamata; family Agamidae; genus Intellagama; species Intellagama lesueurii. The sequence goes on from JBAJHW010000001.1 coordinate 256,619,380, forward strand.
TATTCAAACTAATGCAATAGAATTAACACAGAAATTTTCTTGACTTTCCACTCTTTCAATTAGTATGGCACTTCAAAAATTAGTTTTGAAAGATTTAAAAATTGGTTGATTTCCAAAAGACTGATTAGGGGTACCTATCTGTCTTAAAGAGCACAAGACTATTTACTGTTATAGATCAATTAAAATTTAAAAGTTACATAATCTATTCTGACTAATGATTATATTTAAATGTGACATTGCTGCATCATCTCTATAATTTATAGCTCCCTGTGTACCAAACGAAGGTAATTAGTAAGGACACTGTCTATCGGGAAACTAGCCTATCAGCATATAGAAATCAGTGGAGCTACAAAATATGTTCTTCTACAATATGCATTCATTTGAAAAAAGTTTTCTAAGAGACATTATCACTGGATTAAACCATGCCTCTCCCACTCCTTAGCCACAGAATTGCCCTTCCCCATATGCGTAATAAATACATGTAGAGAATTTTACTGGTCAGTTGCCCTAGTGCTGAGTGAATATATTGAGTAGTCTTAATCTAAAACAGACTGATGTCTTAAACTATTTCAAAGTAATTGAAATGGTCAATATCTTTGGAAACTTAAAAGATCCTATCACTTTTTTACTTTCTTAGCTTTTTTCAATATGTCACACTTTTTTCTATTGGGACGTCTGCATCTTTCATCAATGCTTGGTATACATTCATAATGCCACACTTCATCCATTTTCTCAACAGGATACACAGCTTCTACATAATGACGGATTAGTCGTAGTCTGACAGGATCTAGCTGCTTTTTGTTACAAGCCCCTGAATGATTGTACTGCAGCCTGAGGTTATCTGAAGTAAAAAGTTCTGGAAAAAGTCTTACAAGAAGTCTGGCAGCAAAGTTACCAACTGAAAGGCTCTGCTGTACTATCTCTCTTACTTCTTTATCAGATAGCAGATACAGAGAAGGCACAGGAAAGTCTGGAGGAGGAACAACCAGTTCCTCAAGTGGTATCTTGCAGAAATCTTTGTTACTTCTTTCTGGAGGCAACGGTGGTCCATCAAATTCTTCCTTAAATCGTTCTGGGTTTATTGCATAGGTCAGAAATTCTCTCCTTTCAGGTCCTGGTACATGGATTTTTCGCTGCAGTTGGTATGTGCGTCTCTGCTCAGTATCTCTGCGACGACATCTTTCATCAAGCTTTCCAACAAATTCCAAGGTCCATACTCTATCATTCTTGGCTCTTGGATATAACATTTGCACATAGTGTCGTATTAATTTAATCCTAATGGGATCAAGTTGTTTCTTACCCAGAGATCCACTACAATTATATTGCTTCCTTAAGTTTTCATGAGTAAACAATTCAGGGAATAAGTGAACTAACAATCGAGAAGCAAAATTTCCTATAGACAAGCTGCTTTCATATATGTTCTTAAGCTGATCCTTATTTAACAGGTAGTCTGGAATAGGGACATCAAAATCAGGGGGAGGGATCTCTAGCTTATCAAAGTCTATAGGCACAAGCCAAATCTTTTTTGACCGTCTGCCGGGCCTTTCATATTCAAAATTATCTTCTACTTTTATAACAGAAACATCATCAGGCAAACTAGAAGAATCATAGCAATCATCTCTCATCTGTTCACCCTCACTATCATCCATATACATGCTTTCAAGTTCATCATTTATTCGCTGAACACAATGCTGCAACCAGGCTTTTCTTTCCTGCATGGCAGGAAAATAAATCTCTGTGTACCTGCGGATTACTTGAAGTCGCTGAGGGTCAAGCTCTTGTTTCCCACTTTCTCCATAACAGCTATATCTCTCAGCCAACTTTCTGTGATCAAAGAGTTCTGGAAACAATCTGTGTAGCAAAAAGACACAGAATTCTCCAGGAGAGGAAGCTTCATCTAAAAATTCATTTATATCCTGAGCATCAAATACCCATTCAGAGGCAACAGAATTACTCTGGTCAACGGATAGAGCTTCTTCATCCTCCTTATCAACTATCAGATCAGGTTCGTAAAAACTGGAGGACTGTATATCTGTCTGATTGTTTTCCATGTCCCTCTGGGCCCAAAAGCTATTGAAAAAGTCATTAACCTGAGGCAAACATTCTGCCTGCCAAACAGCAGGATTTTTCACAGAAGGATAACATACCTCCACATAATTTCGGATGAGCTGCAAATGGAGAGATTCAAGCTTCTTTTTATTAAGATAGCCACAGGTACTACAAGTCCTGCTTATCTCATCCTCACTGAAGAGCTCTGGAAAAAGCTGTACAAGTAATCTGCAAGCCAAGTCTCCACCTGATGTACTTTGATCCATGATCTGTTTGAGTTCTGAGGCAGTCAGCTGGTATTCAGGTGGCGGCCTGAATTCTGCTACAGTGTTTGTTGGGCTGACCTGCCTTTTAATTCTACTGACTTCTAGTGATAACAAGTCTACTTTGCTATGAAGTTGAGTCATGTTGGAATTTAAGGTATTCAGTGTATAAAACATTTTCTGTATTAAAGAATATATATTTGAATCAGACTCAGAAGTAGCAGCTGTAATAGCACTTGTATCTCTTTTGCGGTGTTCATTCAACGTTCGCAGATTGGAGGGACTGTTAGGATTAATCTTTTCAAACAACTCATAAGAAGTGAACTGTTCTGCTCCTGGCAAAGTCTTCTTCTCTGTAATTTTGTGTGAGATCCCATAAAGAGGTTTCTTATAGGATGGCATTATTGTGTTTGTCGGAGTTTCTTCTTCACAAATCCATGCTACATTAGGATTCTTGCTCTTATTTGACTGTTCCACATCTTCATGAATAGGCGACGCATCTCTGTGCTTCAAGTTTGAAACAGGACCCTTTCAATGAACAATATTATCATTAGTATATTCCAAAATAAATCACTTATTTGTTAATAGATTATTTAATAATTAATAAACTGTAACTTAGTAATAATTACTTGTAATAATTATGTAATAGTAACAATTGTGATACCCAGTGTTGTGGATAGAATGACAGACTAGGACTCCTGGGTTTGAATCCTTAGTCAGCCATGGAAACTCAGTGAGGGTTTGGAACTGGTTAAACCATTCCTTAAATATCTCCCTTATCTTGAAAGCCCTATTAGGGTCTGACTTGACAACACATAAGAACAATAATTACTTAATTATTAATAATTTTTGCATTGTCTAACTCGAAAAACCAATTTTATTTAACAGAACATTGACAAAGGGCTGGATCCAGACTAAATTGAATTTCATTTCCATTGAAAACAATGAGATTTGACTTAGCTATGACTCTTCCCACTGATTTTCAACAGAACCTAAATATAGCTTAACTTACTCTGGATTCAATCTGTAGTGTATTGACACTGACACAGGAAAACACTTTAACAATAATAATTGTGTCCTGTCAAGTCAATTCTGACTTATGGTTACCCTTTTCAGGTTTTTCCAGGTAGAGAATACACAGAAGTGGTTTGCCATTCCCTTCTTCTGGGGACATCCTGGGACTGTGCAGCTTTCCCAAGGCCACACGGGCTGGCTCTTCTTCTGGGAGGCACAGTGGGGAATCGACCTCCCAACCTCTGGCTCTGCTACTAGATACCTAAACCACTGAGCTATTCTTAAGTAAGTGAGGAAAATATCTATGTAAAGCCACGAGTGCTTGTTCATCTAAAATTCCTCGTAAGACTGTAACATTTCATCCTGAGATTCACTACAGATATTCAGACAAGCCTGAATCACCAGGTTCACTTATGCACATGCAACAGGAATGGAATTAATATCAATATGTATCAGTGCAGCAAACATCTTCAGGTAAAGAATAACTGATCCCAGAAATGTGGGCTATAGTTTTTTTAAATAAAAATAAAAATACCAGGCCTTACTATCAGGTCTTCCTAATATATACAAATGTGTTAGTGACTTTCAAATATTAATGAATTAAGAAATGTAAATATAAATACATCACTTCAGATATGCAGACATTTGTAATGTTTTCATACATTTTCAAATTATATAGGAGCAGGAGCTGAGTCCCTGGTTATGTACATATTCAGAGAATCACAGAAATGTAGAGCTGGAAGAGACATGACTGTGTTGAGTTCATCTACTGAAGCAGGAAATCCAGATCTAAAGCATCCCTGACAGATGGCCATTCAACCTTTAGTGCAGGAGAGCCCATTATCTTCAAATATGCTGAACAGCTCTTAATTTAAACTACAATGTACACTGTAACTGAACTCCACCGTCTATGAACAACCAGGTTTTAACAGGGTGCCAAAATGATGGTGCCAGTCAGGACTCTAGGGAGAAGGCACTCAGAAACCAGGGTGCCATAGAAGAGAAAGCCCTGCCTTTCCTCCCATATAATGTATTGTTCTCAGTGGTCAGAAACCGTGGAGGGCCACTCCAGTGCATTTCAATAAGTTTCTGCTGGCAGTCTTAACTGTCATATTGCTGCAGATCTGTCATCTTCAAGGGCAGCCTCACACAGACCACAATGCACAAGTCCAAATAAGAAATCATCAGTGAATGAGCTACTGTGGCCAGGTTACCCCTCTCCTGAGCCACGAAGTCCACCTTGATCTCTAGTCACTACGATGAATCTAGGAGTACTCCTAAGTTACACAGCTGTTTCTCTGAGGGGAGTAAAGCCCCTCTAGGACAGGTCACTCACCTAATTCCTGTATTTGGAAACCACCATGTTAGTACTTGGGAGCAACTTTATCAATATTCTTTTCCATCTCACTATTCCATACTCAGCTAAGACCTTGACTGAGTCACCAGCCCTATCAGTTCAAAATACTTGCCAGTGCATAAATCTGAGTTCTTCAGATTCTATATGTCTTTGGGATTGGACAATCTTAATTGCCCCCCCCCCCAATAGGGACAGTGTGCTACTGTCAAGCAAAGCTTTGCGAAGAAATAATCTATCTGATCATGGCAACAAGTTAGTAGTAGTCCCTCTGCCCAAACCAGATCGTCCTCTGGCTTCTCAACACCAAAAACCAGGCATGTCTTGCCACATTTATGAGCCATCAATGTACTGGGACAACTCCACAATTGTCATGCTAGCCATGATGTCCCAAGTGGGCACTGTCAGGTCATTGAGTCCTCCAGAACCAAGATCTAGGCTTCTCCACCAGCACCTCCAAAACCACTTCAGCAAGCTCAGGCAGGGAAATTGTTGGGAAGTGAGGTATGCAGTACACCAGCAGCATCCCTGTTTTGTCTCTCTGGCCTAGCACAAGCTTGTCTGTTATGGCTTGTCACTGTGTCTGATGTATTGAGGGAGTGGTTTTACCACTGACATTCCAGTGGGTTTCCTTGGCCAAACAGGGATTTGAACCCAGCCTTCTGGAGTTCTGGTCCATTTAGATACAATTCCTTAAAACTGATGACAGAGTAGATAGGCCTCCTTGTGGGAGAAAGAAGGCATCCTTGTAGATGGCAGTATCTCCTTCTATTGGCCATGCAATCTAGGTTGATGCTCCACTAATTACCCAGGCAGAGAACACTGAGACAAGTTCACCTTGTTTCACTAATGTAAACTCATCCACCCTGTCTCCAGTAATACACACAGATTAGCCTCTTCATCCACAATCATGCCATGGATGGTAGTTGTTTTATTATGGACCAAACCTCCCCAAACCAAAGTGTCATGGGAATTAACAACCAGGAAAGCTTGAACATTATCAGTGTACGAGCTAATAATAGGATGTCAGTTGAGGACTCCAATCTAGTTAGTTCACACACCAACATGGACACTAATATTATTCAGCTGTTATCTAAGTATTCTAATCCATTACTTTCTTCACAGCAAATGTAAACTGGCTCTGACTAAAATGCATTAACTGCTGGTCAACCAGGAATGGTTAGCCAGAAATGCATAAAAGAATTACCTCTTGTGTAAGATTTCTTTTCTTCACAGTAGATAGAGTTTCTTGGTGGTTTCCTGAGCCATCACAACTAAATGAAGTCCGTTTTCGTTTGTTGGTATCTTGCAGAGAAGTTAATAAGCTATCCAGAGAGTTTTTTCCAGAAGGTTTTGAGATTACAGAGCAGTCTAGAACTTCATCTTCTTTGTCTGTTTCTACTTTCATAATATTTTTGATAATAACTAGAGTACGAAAAAAGTTGAGACAAATGGATTACAGACAGGTACCTCATTGATAATAGTCAGGCATTTTGGTGTTGATCTCTAAATCATTTCAATTTATTTAGTAATGGAAAGATAACTCAATTTGTATTTTCTTTAAGATTGCATTATGCATTAACTATTAGAAGTAACTTGGAACGGAAACTGGCTCCAAGTTAAGGTATGTTACCTCACACTGAAGAAAGACTTGAGAAGCAGTAATGATGACTGCAAAGTTTTCCTGCTTCAAGTCTCCACAGGCTCATGACCCTTCCCCCTCATGTCATCCCTCTGCCTGGGGCAGCAGAGTCTGAAATCCAAACACTGCAAGAAGACTCCTTCCCCTTCTCTCCAAAAGAGCTTGCTTCCTAGAGCACTGGAGAGGAGGAAGACACATATCTTTGAGTCCTGGACCTGGATTTGGTACATGTGGGAAATCTCTGAATGTAACAAGTAACCCAGAATTAGTCACTAGATCAGGGCTTGGCTAATTGAACACTTTGTGTGTGCGAACCCTTGTTGGGGAGTTCATATTCGTGATTCAGGTCAAGCAGCAGCCATCCCTTCTTCTCCAGGGGCTTCTGCCATCGTTTATAATCAGCCCCCCACGATCTTGCAGGCTTGATCGCATAGCCAATGGGGGCAGGTGAGATTTGCGAGATTTCACTCTTTTATCCCAAAATGTTGATTTTCTCTTATTTGGACATAGAAGAGGTCCAGATATACATTTAGCAACTATTGTGCTAAAACTCAGGTGATTAAAAGGGGAGATTGTTCCCATATTTTAAACTGAATCCTTACGTGAAGATTAAAATCAATTAGAACATAGCCTTTTATAGTTCTACTCAGAAATAAATCCTAAGTGGGGTTTACTCCCAGGTTAGTGGATATAGCATGGCAGTTTTAATTAATTATGAGCACTAAACAATGGATGAAAGAAGTTATAGTCGAGCCTAATGCAGCAGTTTATGTAACAGCAGTTTCTATGGTTTAAAATTTTTAACAGTGTAGTCCTATGCATGTCTACTTAGAAGTCAGTCCTAATGGCCAAATTCTTGTTGCTTAGGCACAGTAAATTGTCATAGAGTAGGCCAATTGAATCAATAAGGATCTGGCAAGTCAATTTCTCTGAGAGTTCCACTGATTCGAACAGGCCTACTTTAATTACAATTTACTGTGCTAAAGTAAGTTGCAGTTAGGGTAGGCCCATTTGAAATAATGAAATTTATAGAGGAGTCAACTCACCAAATCCACATTAATTCAACTGGCGTACTATAGTTCAATTTACTATGCTAAGCAACAAGATTTTGGCTGCTCTAATCAACAGGAATTACTGCGAACTGAGCGCACGTAGGCTTGCAGTGCAAGTGTCTTCTAATCACAGCTTCCATCCTTCCACACAACAACTCTAGAAATAAATACTTTGCTGAAAAATAAATATGTTAAGAGAAATATATATAAAATATTTGGAGAAAGGAGAGACTTTGTGGCTGAAATCTAGTAGTAAACTGCAACTACAGTCGGCTCCCTAAATCAATGGGGATTTGATGAGTCAACTCATCTGTAAATTCACTGATTTAATAGGCCTATTCTACTTGTGACTTACTACTGGATTTCAGCCTATATGTAATAAAGAAATAACTAGTATTATACATAGGAATAAGAACACAGTGGAATCTATCAGTTTGCACTATTAACTTACAACATCCTATAAACACTTTTCCTGGAAGTTATTCTCGTTGAACATTAAAGGTTGTTCCTTGGTGCCTTTACAGAATGCAAAACTTTAAATGATTGAGTGCAAACCTGGTACCATTCATTATTTAATTAGACTTACAGTACAAGATTAAAACTGTAAACCTGCAGATAAGACAAATGGCTTTCAATGGAATGGTGATTTTCTTTGCATCAAGATGGTAGTTCTTGTGTAATGCATCAGACTTTACACACAGGCTTCTCATCTGTCCCAGGAAACTGAATTTTGACTCTGGGATTGTTACTGAGATTCACACAGGAATCAGTAAGATAAGAAAGGGAAGAGCAAGGTGATGAAATTGTAAGAGATGGAGAGAGGAAAAGCAAGAAAACAATCTAATGGGAAAGGTAGGAAATGAGCTCAAAACAGAGATTAAAGAGGAGAACAATAAAATAAAGATGGAACTTTCCCACTTTTTTCTGGTGAGTCACCTAACTTAAACGGAAATATAGCAATAACTTAAGTGTTAAAATTTTGCCTCCTCTAGCTTAACAGAATCAATTTTTGGGACTCATTAGCAGTCAACTAAACTGTTATTTCTATTAACACTCCCATCTCTACTCATTTACCATAATATACAGCAGAGTGGGCACCCCTGAAAGGTCCAGAAGCTGCCCTTACTCCTGTGACTCCACCCCCTAAATATTCTTATTAAAATTGAGTATTTTTAAAAAACAAAATTGAAAAAGCCATTTTCTGCTGTCTAATGGCTAAATTTTGAGGGGTCCACAAAACATGACAAAATTGCATCCTATGCCCCCTAATGCAGTGGTCCCCAACCTTGGGCCTCCAGATGTTCTTGGACTTCAACTCCCAGAAATCCTGGCCAAAAGAGGTGGTGGTGAAGGCTTCTGGGAGTTGTAGTCCAAAAACATCTGGAGGCCCAAGACTGGGGACCCCTGCCCTAATGGATACAAGACCTTTTGAGAACCCCATTCAAATCTTTTAAAACTTTTTTCTGTGTGTGTATGCATGCTTGGTGGCTGCATCACCATTTTAAGATACGACTTAGTAGATACTACTTTCAAAAAGCCTGAATAATCTCCTCCTGAAAGTACAGCAAAGGTTTGTTACGTGCTTTTAAATTGCTTTTAAATTATAATGACCCTAACAGGGCTTTTGAGATACGTGAGATGTTCAAGGCACTGTTTACTACTGCTACACAGCATAGTTGAGCAGGGATCTGAACCCATGTCTCCTGAGTCCTAGTTTGATACTCTGTCTGCTCCACTAGACTGATGCCCAGAGCAAGGATTATTTTACAATAAATAACTTCACTTAGCATTCAATAAATTAAACAATCTTTCAAAATTCTCCATTATTAACATGCTAAATTCTAATTTCACTGCATTCAGAATTTAACAGCTATAATCTAATGCATGATTTTATTATAAGAGCCACAAAGTTACAGACATGAAGAGCCAGGGAAGGCAAAACATACATAAGAAATCACAGAAAGTGATGTGTATTAATATGTAAGACTTTCCAAGATATTTTCATCTGTTTCAACAATTACATCAAAATAGATATTTTTAGTATAAACTAAAATTTAGACTTATATTGTTCAGTCAACATATAATTAAAGGTGGGCCATTACCTTCAGCATTGTCTTCTTCATCAAATAATTCTCCTGAATTCATATTCTGTTCCTCTACAAGGGAGGGAGGAAAAAGAAATCATTAAAAAAATTTAAAAATTAAAAAACTATCACATTATACATTTTAGAAGAGATGTCAAGAAACTACTACAGTGTAAAAATTAGTTTAACAGCCAGCGTTTCTGGTAATGTGCAGGACGCACATTCTGTAAAAACAAAGGCATTTAGCTCAGTAGAAAACACTGGCCAGATTCCAACACATTAAATCTACTGATGGCACTGAGTGCTGGAACAGTAGAATTGGGAAAAGACCACCTCCACTTGCCTCACAACCTCTTGTACACCCAAAAACTTGCTCTAGAAGCTTGGGAAGCAATCTGGAGAAAGTGTATAGGCCAGCACCAAAGGCTGCAAGAGAAAAGGAAAGTTTAGTAATTTAAGTTACACGGGTGCTACTACACTAGCGTGATGTTGGATTTAAATCACTATATGTGGTGTTGCATACAAGAGTAGTATCTGGGATGAGTCCACTATGTGCCCTGATCTTCCTATTATTCAGTATGAAAGGCTGCCTGGATAGGTGGCTATGAAATAAGAAGGGAGGTCCAGGTCATTTAGGCAGTTTATAACTTACTTAAAAAAATAATAATTATCAAACTAGTGTCAGATAAGCAGAATGCACCACAAAGAACAGACACACAAACAAAATGCAGCAGTTGCAATCCTATATTATCTTGTGTGTATCATGAGCTGTCAGGGAACTTCCAATAGGGTTTTTTGAGGTGTGTGAGATGTCAAGGATGATTTATAATTGTCATATGCACATACTCAATGAGTTTCCATGGCCAAGCAAAAGTTTGAAGCCATATTTCCTAAGCCCTAGTCTTACTACACCCAATGGGCCTTTTATTTTACTAGACATGTATGGGATTGACCTGTTATATTTCAAGTCATTTTGAGTAATTAGCACTCCACTAAGTAATTGTCAGAAAAAAAGAATTACCCTGCAAACATACCAATTATTTCGGGATTAGAGCCCAACAACATCTGGAGAACCACAAACTGTTTCTTCCTGACTCTGATCATTCACTCCAAAAGGACCACCAATTTACTGCCCTTCTGCACTCTAGGCTCCATGTGAAGCTAGTAAATAAAACTGCAGTAGTATTAATCTCCTGATAAAAAACAAATTTCAAGAAATGTGTTGGGGTATTCGGTACACTATTTGGATTTCAGGCAAACCCCCCCCCCCCCAAATATAATAATAAAAAATAAAAATAAACCTTGTGGCACCTTAAAGACTTTTATATTTTAATGTGAGCTTTCATGGACAAGTCCACTTCTTCAGACATATGAGGTAAAATACAGAGTTCAAGTAAAACATTCGTGCCTGGCTTTAAGATGCAGTGGTGTATAGTTGCATTTCATATATGCAATACTTTGTGACCTATTTTTGGTTTTCAGTTCTTTAGAAGTCTATTTTGTAAACATTCCCACAAGAGACAGAAAAGAAGGCAAGAGTAGAAAAAAATGAAGGGGAAGGAGTTTTTTGGTACCTTAAAGACTAACTGTGATATGCTTGCACAGAATACCACGACTACTGCTTCTAAAACTATTTGGATTAATACATTAGTCTCCTGATTTCTATTTCTACCTTTGAAATAAAGACCTTCAAATAAATGAGCACCCACATTTTTCCCTTATTAGAAACTTACTGTGAGGCCTCTTCCATTCATTTCAAAGAGCATAAAATCAGTTTTTCCATAAAGAAGCATTAACATCCTCATGTGATACAGAAGCAATACATTGTTGTTTGAAGTTCTATTACATAGAAAAGTAGGCATGTTTTTTGCTGCTCCAGAGAATGCAACCTGAACTGACAGATTCAAATTACAAGGAGATTCTAACTAAACATTAGGAAGAACACTAAAAGGTAATAGTTGTTCAACAGTGCAGTGGGATGTCTTGTGCAGTGGTGATTTCTTTTTCTTTAGAGGTTTTAAATTAAGGTTAGCTGGCCATCTGTCAGGGATGCTTAACTTGCTGTTTTCCCACAGTGACAGAATATTGGAAAATCTGTACCTGCACATAGCTGTAAGTTTTGAAGTTCTAAATGATAATAGTAGTACCCACCATTCTATAACTGGAGAATTTTAAAAACTTAGGAAAAACTTTGCTTCTACCATATTTCATGGCCAGTCCCTCTGCCAGAGTCCCAAGAGTTTATTCTGGTAGATGTCACGGGGGGGGGGGGGGGGGGGGGGGGAGTGGTGGGGTTACAAAATATTGTGGCACCTTGAGGACCTAACAAATTTTTTTCAGTGTGAGCTTTTGTGGATTAAAATCCTCTTCTTCAAACAGATTAACCTCTTTGGAAACTGCCAGAATGGAATCACTGAAAGCAGAAAGTTCTAAGAACTATGTTGTGTGTAAAGTATGTGAAAAATTGCATATTTTGACATGCACACTGGAATAAGCAAAACTGACATATTGCAATGGCTGACAACTAGAGTGGGCCCATTGAATCAAAGGAGTTTATTGGAAAGTTTACTTACTAAAACCCACAGATACAATGGGCCTACTTTAGTTGTGACTTACTACTGGATTTTGGCCACTGTTCCTCTTTAGTCTGGTTTTTCAAATTACATAGTTGCTCATTTTTACCAAATAAAATTTCAGTTTATCAAGTATGTTTGCGGCATGACATGTTCTCTTGAGAAAGAATATGAATGAAATAGCCAATGTTCTGCTAGTTTTTAAACTGATGAACTTAATTTCTCCACTTGTTGCAAGGATGGTTTCTTCCTCAATACCAGGGTGGGCAAAGTCGGGTTGTCCAGATGTTGTTGGACTGCAGCTCCAAGCATTCCTCCTAGACTGCTGAGACTTGAAAAGGGTTACAATCCACTAATATCTGGAAGGCCACAGACTGTCCACACATTCTCTACTCTACAAACCATATTTACACATATATTGTGTTGAAATATAACTGTGACTTAGCATAGTTTATTCATGGAAAACTTTCTAGCATGGGCTGCATTGGACTTTCTTCTCTAGACTGTGCAATGTGAATAACTTTTAAAATACAAGTACGTATGAATTCAATCAATATGCAAGCACCTGACAACTTTGAAACATTTTCCTTTTCAGAATCATGAATTTTACAAACATTTGACACACTGTTATTGGGCAAACCCTCTTCTCAAACCCAATCCAACTCTTGAGCTTCAATGTGCATGCATCATTCCCCGCTTTCCCCAGATATGCTGTTCCCAATGATTCAACCTTTGATCTTCACATGCCCCACATGATTATTTGGTAGGGATTTCTTAGGTAAGAAGAAGTAGAAATGTATGGATAGTGAGGAGAAGCATGCCTACTATCATACCCATGTTCTCACACATTCAGCCTGAACATTTCCAAAGAATATCTCAATTAATTCCTGATTCATTCAATATTTTCTGAGGATTTTTTTTGTTTTTCTAACATTATTTGTTTTTCTAACTATTTTTCTAACAATACTTTCTAACAATTTTTGTTACTTTTGGCAGGTTTATGAAGTATTCATATAAATATCCTAAAAATGATGGTGCATGTTTTTCCTCAGAAAACAATGTAATACAAGAATGAGTCAATTACATAAATGCCTACTGTCTCTCCTACTGCTATACTTTGAACCTTTCTGAAGTTGTTTATTAAACGTATTCTTATTTCTCTTAAAAGTCCACACTTAAAAGAGGATTTGATTTACAGGCTGGCTAATTAGTTGAGTTGTACATATATTTCTCTAAAACAGTAAAAGCAATTATTGTGTCAACAGCTATGTATGCCAACCAGCTATTGTTGAATGGACCCAGCCCTGTTGTCTGCACCCCAACTCTTTTCTTATACAGTTAATAGCTTTTGAAAACCAATATTAAAAATTTAAACATGTGGGCAAGAGAGGCCAGTCATCTGCAAATCATTGTTCCTTGTGTCAGTTACCAACAATCTGTAAACAAAGAACATCTCAGTCTTAGCAGGAAAGAAAAAAACAATGGACCAAAACAAAGAACAGAGTAGCGAATGCTTCTATTTAAAAACAACAAATAATTTATTGAAAGTTCAACATTGTTTCACCTACTCTTGTATCACATATATGTGTAGCCTTTTCAACTGGGAGTATCAAGCAGTCTCCTCCCCCCAGCTCCTCCCTCAGAGTTGCAAACCTGGATTGGTTTTAGACCTCTTTTTTGAAGAGAGTGGTGCCAAACTACATGGAGTTTACAAAGTATGCCTGCAGCACCCCAGAATTACTACTGAAATGCCCAGAAATGAAGAGTTATTTTCTGCAAATGTATCCCACAGCTAGTGTAAGCAAAACAAAACATAACAATTTCTGAGGGTACAGTTGGTTCCCTCCTCTGCTTGGAGTATGTGCAACTGGTTCAACCATTTACTTTCCAGGACTGATGTATTACACCTCTGTATTATGGCACAATCCTTTAGGGGGGTATAAATTCCAACAGGCACTATTTCTTGAGAAAGGTTTCAATACTATTCATGCTTATTTGAGAGGAAGCACTGTTAAACCACTGAGCAGAGATGAATGTTAGTGGCTTGACAGAAAGACTATAATCAGTTAGCTTTGATCTCTGAAGTTTTCTTCTCAAGTTCAGTTGTTCTTGCTCTATATAAGGGCAATAAAAGCTCTATATAAGACAAAGATGTGTCTTTCGTTTAACTTACCAACTAATGGTCCAGAAATGGGGGTGGGGATTAGATGAGGGGTGAGCCATCTGTCTAATAAGGTTGCTTACAGCACTCCCTCATTCATGTCAACTTCTCACCAAGTGTTACTTAGTAGTAGTAGCAGCAACAACTACCACTACCTTTTTACCACCACCACAAGATCACCTAGAAGACTTGGGTCCCTTTAAGTAATAGTGGTTATCCAAAGAAAGAGATAAGATGACCTCAACAGTCATCACCACTATCTAAGGAAGTGCACCTTCCTATTGAGCTCACTAGAAGGAAGGCACTGCAGGTGAGCAAGCAAACAGAGGAGGCAACTGAAAAGTCAGGCTGCCTGTCTGAAGGCTCTTTATGCATAAGGTAATAACTAGGACTGGATGTAGGAAGTGCAGTTGTCACATCTTTGGAACCTAGGGAAAATACAATAGAGTTGAACAAACAGAGAGGTCTACCAGGAACCAGCAGTCCCCTCTGCTAAGAGTAGCAGAGATGGGAAACAAGCAGCATCCTTCCTTGCTTCCCTGCATGCTCCATCTCTGAGTCAAAAGGCAATGATAATTTGATGAAGCAGGCTCAGCCATCACATCAGAGCTTCAAGTAATTATGTCCCTGCTTGCTGACCTGTGGTGCTGGCCTAGCCTGCCCACTTGTCTGTGAGCCTTTCCTCACTTAGTTTCTGGGATACATTGCTATGTGAACTGTGTTCAACACTATGCTGCGAGATCAAGGGACTGGGTGGGGAGCCGGCACTGGAGAGAACTCTTTTGTTTCCAAATGGGAAAGTCAATGGTCTGATGCCAAACACACCCGCTACAGAGATCCAGCTCAGGATCACTTTTTTCCAAAAGCAAGATGCACACCTATTTCAAATCTTTCTTCCCCCTCCCTTATCCTTATGGAAAGATCAGTCTCTGGGGTGGAAATAAGAGAAAACCACCTGGAGAAGCAACACTAACAAGCCCTCCTCCCAAACCTAAGAAGTCAAGGCAAAAGGAGGTTGTCCTTCTCTGCAGTCACGCACTCGTGGCCATGCTTGGAAAACGAACCAATAAGAGGAAGATGACACTGGAGGCGCGGGAATTTAGCTCTCCCCCCCCTTGAATAGGGGGAGACAGAGAGCTTTAGGAGTCATGTGAGCATTCCTGCCGAAATCGACTGGCCGAGAGGAGGAGACGAAGGTCATGCCCCCCGCGGAGCTTAATCCGAAATATTGCTGCAGTAAGGCGAAACGACGATGCCAAATAGGCCCCACACTCGAAAACATGCTCTGTTGCTAGCCAGGGAAGCAAGTGCCCAGAGGACGAGAGCGGGGCGGGGAGGTGTGTGCCTCGAACAGCTGCAGAAAGAGAAGACGCTCTTGCAGCTTTCGCGCCACCCGGGCTCGCCTCCGTCTCGAGCGCCTTTCGAGCCCGCCCTCTTTGGGTGGCGCCCCCCGTCGCTTCCGGAAGGCTTCTCTCCTCCCCTCCCACCGCGTCGTTCCCCTCCTGAGCGGGTCTATGTGGCAGCAGGAAACAGGGGCGCACGGGAAAACAGAGGACGCGTTCTACTCTCCCCGCCCCTCCCCCCCGCGACCAGAGATGGAGGCGCCCGGGCTGGCCGGTGGTTTGCCCGCGCGAGGGACGGAACGCGGCTATGGCTCCGCCAGCCCTCAGGCTGAGGGGGAGGACGGGGCTGGGCGGGAGAGGAAGGAGACGGGGCGGCCGAAAGTGGGAGCGGGTGGGGAAAAAACCGCCCTCCTCACCGCAGCGGGGCCACGCACACACCTTGGGGCCGAGCTCCTTTCGCCAGAGAAAGTTCGGAGGGGGAGGGGAGGGGAGGGAGGGGGCGTTGGGGAAGGGGCTTACCTGGCTCCTTCTTAGGCACTGTGGAAAAAGGAAGAGAGTGGGGGGGTACCCGGCCCCTTGGTCTCGGGTGGGTGGTGTGGGTGTTTTTGGCCCCCAAGAGCGGCAGTGGCGGCTCGCGTGTCTTCCCCTCCCCCTCAGCGCCTTGTGTGAGTGTGTGCGTGAGGGTCCGCGCACTGCGCTCTCGCGTGACGTGACGGGACCGTGTGTCATTTCCGCACAAGGACACTGCGCCCCAAGGAACCACTGCGGCCACCCGGGACAGAGAATGTGCAAGAGGGGGAGGAGGAGGAGGAAGAAGGGGGGGGAGAGAGAGAGAGGGAGGCGGGCTGATCCGAGTCGAGGCGCCACAGCGCGCGCGGGAACGCAGTGTTTCCAAACCCTCCTCCCACTTGGTTCCACACAGTCCCGTCCGCTCCGCGCGCGCGCTTGTTAGCCCCGCCCCCCTTTTCCCGTGGTTGTGCCTGGTGGGAAAAGCCGTTGGGGGACAGGCGAGCGGGCGGGGAGGGGGGGGCAGCTTGCCACGCTCGTGCTTCATTTCCCAGCGAAGCTCGCGCCCATCCTGCTTTCCCCACCATTTCCACAGTAACGGTCATCTCACAAAACAACTATTAAGCAACACCCACATGACTCTCGTGAGCGGTGGCCCCGCTACACAAGTCCTATACAGTATTGGGGTGGAACTCGGGAAGCCAGAAGACGTGGCGGCGAACGCTTTAAAGACCTTTGTCTCCTCAAACAGAGATGGCTCCTCGGCAGACGCTCGGTGGCCACAAGGAGCTGCAAAGCGCTTACCTTGCGCCCTCGCTTGCTCTTCGCTTTCTGTCGGAACGAGCGTTCAGTTGTGGCAAAAGCCGAAAAGGCTTCCTTCATCCA
Source organism: Intellagama lesueurii (assembly GCA_037013535.1). Classification (NCBI taxonomy): domain Eukaryota; kingdom Metazoa; phylum Chordata; class Lepidosauria; order Squamata; family Agamidae; genus Intellagama; species Intellagama lesueurii. Next base: position 256,636,307 of record JBAJHW010000001.1, read on the forward strand.
GCTATTGTTCTAGCAAGCTCTACTAGTATTTCTACCTCCCCAAAGTACTGGGGCACGGCAGCTTTTATGGTTAGATCCCCACAACATTATTTCATAACTACTCCATACCTAATCATAAGAAAAGGTTCGTATGCGGAGGATACATGCACAGACATCTGTGGATTTATATTTGAGTTTCCATGGTCAGATAAATGCCTCTGAGTTCCAGTTACTGAGGAACAAATCGACACAGCATGTTTTGTCACCCGCAAAGGCTACAGTTGATCAGAGAATAGCCTAATAAAACCCAAGGAAAAGTATTAACACCTATGCCACATTTTTGTGGTTTCATGTTAGTATTGTAAAGCTCTACAGGATTATTTCACATAGAATATATCGTTTTAATGCATATTCATTCTCGGTGTTTCAGTTGGATTTACTATTTTCTCAAAATAGTTTTATTTTTAAAGTATTCAAATACATTCTTTCTCCAAGATACAATGTATGTTTAAAGCATCCAAATATAGCCATACAAAAAAAGGATACCTTAAATTTTAAAAGATGAACTAAAGTGATCTTGACATTGAAGAATCCAAATGAATGACAGCATAATACAAATGCATATCAAACCATGCAATATGGTTATTATGCATGTATAAAGAAGGTGTGTCCTCTTCATCCAGACCAGTCTTCAGAATGGCCCTTTCATGGAGGCATTTGTTTGATCTTAGATTCAGTTCCATATTGGAACTAATGGTGAAAAACTGAACACTTGTATAGGAGCAAGTGGGTCTTCATCTCCAAGTAATTACTAGAATTCTGCTAAGTGCCTAAGTATGTATGATTACATTTATGCAATTACAGTATGTACATTCTGTGTCTCCTTACGTTTTCTTCCCTTTCCTCAACTCTCTTCCTACTGTTGAAATTTAGAATGCAACCAATCTTTAAAATTATTTTGCTTTACCCTTGTTCTGCTTGGGAACTGAATTCCAATTTACAAAAAGTGTAGGGGATTAAGATGTTAAGGCCAAGGGCAAAGCCAAAATAAGGAAAGCAGAACCAGATGTAATTTTTACCAGTGTGGACATTTTCTCAACAAGTGCACAAAGCAACCTTCCATTCTGTTTACGTCTGTTCAAGAATAGGCCTCTAAGTTTTGCTTTCCTGTCTGCAAAGCATATCTGTTTTATGTGAGGTATTAAAACTTCAGATATCTTTAACATATTATCTCCAATGAAAGGCGGTAAGAGCTAAAGAAACTTGCAGGCCAAATGGGAAATTCTCATGAGTAATACCTTGTCATGGGACAGAAGTTCCCCTTCATTGACAACTTGTATTCTATATTCTGTTACATGGTATTCTCCAATATTATCTGTTTCCTGCTTGTTCTGATACTAGTTTGTGTAGCAAATGTGCTTTATTTTTAATCCTGGTTCTTCTGTGTCCCTCCCCCCTTAAATCTGGACGCAAACCTAGAAGGGACCCCACAGGGCCTCATTTATCCACCCAGGAATGTAATTTTATTGTTTTCCTAACTACAGCTCTGATCAGAAAGTGAATAAACATGTCAATTTCAAAGGGACTACATTATAATCATAGGGTGACTTTGCAAGCACTTAATCTTATACGAAAAAGCATTGGGATATGTGGAACAAACTGTTTACTCATCTATGCTTCCTAATTAATTACCATGGCAAAAAAGTACTCTTTGATACATGAAGTAAAATTAAAATTCTTAGGTTCTTCAGCAGGAACTTCTTTTATAGTTCATAGAGTTGTAGTTGAAGGGGGCAGAAAGAGATATGATCTGAAACTAATTCTAATTACTAGGGCCAGCACTACAATACTATTTGTTTTCTTTTAGATCCCTTTTGTATCCTAAGTCAGGGACCAAAGTGGCTAATAATAAATAATGATTAATAAATAATAATATTGTAGATAATTCCATATACAGATACACAAAGGAGGGTGGGGAGAGAAAGAACCAGTTTCCAGCAGAGGTAAGGAGATTACTGCCTGAGAGATTCTTAAGAGGACCACAGTTTCTAATACACCTGGACTGCTGGCCTTGGCTGACAGAAATTATAGTCTACCTAACCTGGAGGGCTTAGGCTACTTACCCCTACTCTACAGCACTTCTCTTTTGGTAAATAATAGTTTTTATCACTCAACAGGCTCCTATCAATTTAGAAGCTTTGGAGATTGTTTTTCTATGACTGTGCAGTGATATTGCTGCTATTATTAGTGTTCCATGTCTTTAGATTGGGTGTGTACTATGTACATAAACCTTTAGCCAAATATTGCACTCCATGGCCAGATTCCCACTGGAAACTTGCAGTGTAAACCAGTGATCCTGTAAGCAATGTGAGCGATCTTGCTGGTTGTTGCATGTTTGAACATACCTAGGTCACACTTGAGTCATGTTTCCCAGGTTTGTGATACATAACCAGAAAAATGCAAAACTGCTTGTATGATTCCCTTTATGTATTAGGATTTTAGCCACGGTGTCTGAGGAAGTGGATTAGAATACATGAAAGATCACACTGCAATAAATCTGTCAGTCTTTAAGGTGCCACAATATTTTCCAATTTTTAAAATTATAACCAGTGCTCCAGAGAATGAACAGTTTATTGAATTTAAAGCATGTCTAAGCTTCCCAAGATATTGATAAACAGACAGGTGAAGACTGCAAATATATTTAATACTTAAGCCTTCATATCTGTAGCTCAGTCTATCTTTTCCTTTAAGTATGAGATTGAGAAATGCTCTTAAATAAACACTAGCTTGTTTGATGGAGCAGTGTTAACAATGATCAGAAGATTGGTGTTCTGGTATCAAATCTCCCACATCTCTTTAAGTTTGATAAAACACAAAGTATCCTTGACATTTCTCTACCAAAGATGGCCAGTAATTTCCTTCTGAGATCCTGACTTGTTCTTGCCTCCTTTTGTGTTAAGGAAGATCCTACACCCAAATGCATCTGTTTAGAGTTCCAGCTAGAGATCCAACTGTGTCCTCTTCCAGCATACTCTAATGCTATGTCCTTTTCATTATTTTTCATCTCTCCCCACAACAGTCAAGACAGTCTTGAGTACATGGCTTCACTGGGGCAGATGGCAATCAGGGGAAGGATTTTCCTTTATGTACTTTGGTAAATTCTCTGATGATTCCAACCCTAGTGATACCACCTTTTGTGTGTAGATGGTGCCATCTTGCTACATAAGGGTCAATATTAGTTCACTGCTATATTCAATAAGAATATGATTTCAGAGCCACCAATTTAGACAATCACAATACGCTCATTGATTTATCATTGCAGGCAAATATGCTGGCATAATTTGGATGCTAATGGAACTATTTAAGACTATATTTTGAAAGAACCTATGAATGCAGCCTGTATATTTCTGTCATACTACTGTCATCTATGAACATATTGCTTCATTAGCTAAAATGTGAAGAGAAGGGTGGGCTTGTAGAGACAAAACCACATTTTGGTAACATTCTTTGTGGCATCCGCTTTGTTATGCTGCTGTTGAACATAATGATGCAAACAAGTAAGCAATTGTACAAAATTATTGCCACTGATTTGCATATGAAATGCACACCTTTTACTGCTGCATGCTGGCATTGTTTAACCGGATTATAAATAGTGGAGCTGAATGTGCATGTATGCGAGTGAAATAGAAAATGGTCTCTGATGAGCACACGGAAAGAATGAAGTGCTATTCAGACAATGCTGAAGCTGGAGAGCTTTCACTGAAATCAGTTATGGGAAGGAATTGTTAATTTCTCAATCATTCTTTTTGTAAAAAAGAGAGCTACAGTACTTAGAAGATCCCAGAAGTACATTTATTTTTTTCCTCCAAACAAGTGAACTCTCTCATAGAATCCTAGAGATTGAAAGTAATAGGCTAACTATATGGGTTTTTAGCTCGCTGTTGGTCTGCTGCAGGAACAGGTTGGTTTGTTCTTGAAGATGGCAATCAGACAACATCTTTGTTGGAGCAAACCACCCCATTCTCAGAGCAGTCCTATCTGAACCTTTCTGGACTCATGTTAGGCTCATTTATTAAGCCACTTCATGATATTGGAAATTAAAGGAGCCAGACCAAATAGTCACTTGAACTCTTGATGAGAGGATTGCACCAAATGGCATATCACAGCTACACCTGATCCCAAGTATTTAGCACACACCAGTCCATTCCAAAAGCCCTCATGTAGTTACACTTTAAGAGACATGTCACTTATTCTATTGGTCTTCAGCTGGTGGGTCAGGCTCCTCTAGAACCCTAGCCTGATAGAGCCTACATAACAACAACACTACCACAAAACAAATATAGGGTAGAAATACTGAAGTGTGGACTTCATCAAAGAAACCTCTCACTTGACAACTAGTCTACCAAGGACCTTCATGCATTTCTGCCACAGAATTTCTGGAACAGCACAGAAATTCTGTAGTATTTTGTAGGATCCATATTCTTCCCATGAAACAGTGGACCTGCTGCCGCCCAGTAAACAAAGAATGAACTTTGGAACACATTCAGTTCTCACCTCAAACTGTGCATCGGGGGAAGAATCAGTAATAGCTGATAAGGTGACTTTCAGAAAGCCACTGATAAGTTGAATCCCACTGCGCAGTTGATACCCCGGGCAGCACTGGCAGGCAGACAGGAGCATCAGATAGCCTGTGGTGGGTGGGAACTGTGCCAACAGCATGGGGCACAGCACAGTTGTGTGAGTGAGCACCATGTTGGAGTAGCAGTTGGAAGAATGAAAGAGGCAGGATGGAGCAGCAGACTGAAGCATGGCATACCTAGTACAGTGAGTAGAGTGTGCCATTCTCTTTTACTTAAAGGGGACTTCAGAGAAGCCAAGCCATAGGTTGACCTTAAGGAAAATAAGGTTTTCTACAGATCCAGGTTTGACTCATGAGCAGTGTGACTGACAATGTCCCTTGTTTGAGATAACACTCTTTCACTGGGCATACTAGTTGGTGATCAAGACAGAAGTCCCATTGCTACCTTGGCCAGACCCCCGAACAGACTCCTTCTCAGCCCAGGAAGACAACGGACTAGTCTCTTTTGGCTTGCAGGGCCTCTACTCTGGAGGCATTAAAGAACACTGGAGGCATTCAAGAGAAAATTGGACAACCATCTGTCATATCTGCTTTGATCTGGATTCCTGCATTGAGCAGGGGGTTGGACTTGATGGCCTTATAGGCCCCTTCCAACTCCATTATTTTATTATTCTATAATCCTAATAGTCTTTTTTCTCTTCCACTTCTCTCAGTAGAAGCTGCTGCAGTGGGTGCAGGTAGCATGCATGCAGCCTTCCCCGAAGGCCTACTTCTTCTATCACACCTGCATTTCATACCAACTGTATTCCATACCCAACGAAGAACATTATCTGATTCTACTACAGAACACAAACCCTTCAAATGAAAATAATACACACACAGAGGGATACAAAATGTATTAACTCAACATATCTATATAGCAAAATCTTATTACACTGTCTAATATCAATGGGCCTAAACCTAATATAATATTTCCCTGTTGATTTACAAATTATTATGAATCTACTAAATCTTCTTTCTAACTATATTAAGTTAGAAGTTAAGAGTTCAGAAAAGGAAACAGAGAAAACTGCTGCAGTGCAGACTTCCACCAGAGCATATCCTAACAGCAAGCGCTCAGGGGATTTATAACCACCTTTCAATTGGAAAGAACCAATGTGACAAAATACTTTCTGATGTCTGTGCTTGCTTCTACGTATAACTGGTGCAGACAGACATCATTTACAGACTTTGCTTTCACCCCAGTCCCTGCCCCCTTGGGAAACCCAATCAGGAGACACAGAGTTCTCTGCCTCCACTACCCTTGGTGCCTTTTGTTGTTGTTGTTTAGTTGTTAAGTCGTGTCCGACTCTTCGTGACCCCATGGACCAGGGCACGCCAGGCCCTCCTGTCTTCCACTGCCTCCCGGAGTTGGGCCAAATTCATGTAGGTAGCTTCAATGACGCTGTCCATCCATCTCATCCTCTGTCGTCTCCTTCTCCTCTTGCCTTCACACTTTCCCAACATCAGGGTCTTTTCCAGGGAGTCTTCTCTTCTCATGAGATGGCCAAAGTATTGCAGCCTCAGCTTCAGGATCTGTCCTTCCAGTGAGCACTCAGGGTTGATTTCCTTCAAAATGGATAGGTTTGTTCTCCTTGCAGTCCAGGGGACTCTCAAGAGTCTCCTCCAGCACCACAATTCAAAAGCATCAATTCTTCAGCGATCAGCCTTCTTTATGGTCCAGCTCTCACTTCCATACAACACTACTGGAAAAACCATAGCTTTGACTATGTGGACCTTTGTCGGCAAGGCGATGTCTCTGCTTTTTAAGATGCTGTCTAGGTTTGTCATCGTTTTCCTCCCAAGAAGCAGGTGTTTTTTAATTTCGTGGCTGCTGTCACCATCTGCAGTGATCATGGAGCCCAAGAAGGTAAAATCTGTCACTGCCTCCATATCTTCCCCTTCTATTTGCCAGGAAGTGATGGGACCAGTGGCCATGATCTTAGTTTTTTTGATGTTGAACTTCAGACCATTTTTGGCGCTCTCCTCTTTCACCCTCATTAAGAGGTTCTTTAATTCCTCCTCACTTTCTGCCATCAGAGTGGCATCATCTGCATATCTGAGGTTGTTGGTATTTCTTCCGGCAATCTTAATTCCGGCTTGGGATTCATCCAGTCCAGCCTTTTGCATGATGTATTCTGCATATAAGTTAAATAAGCAGGGAGACAATATACAGCCTTGTCGTACTCCTTTCCCAATTTTGAACCAATCAGTTGTTCCATATCCAGTTCTAACTGTTGCTTCCTGTCCCACATATAGATTTCTCAGGAGATAGATAAGGTGGTCAGGCACTCCTATTTTTGAAAGAACTTGCCATAGTTTGCTGTGGTCCACATAGTCAAAGGCTTTTGCGTAGTCAATGAAGCAGAAGTAGATGTTTTTCTGGAACCCTCTGGCTTTCTCCATGATCCAGCGCATGTTAGCAATTTGGTCTCTAGTTCCTCTGCCCCTTCGAAATCCAGCTTGTACTTCTGGGAGTTCTCGGTCCATATACTGCTGAAGCCTACCTTGTAGGATTTTGAGCATAACCTTGCTAGCATGTGAAATGAGTGCTTGGTGCTAGTGTGTCTTAAATTTCATTTCTCAAGATACTTGAGAAATAGACTTCACTTTTGCTTCTTCTAGGAAGCAGAGACATATTTGTTGTATGTATAGGAGTAAATGGGACTCTGAATATTAGAAATTATTATTACAGATATTAAGAACTAGCAAATTTGGATTTAGATATACTTGAAACTATCTGAACATGGCATTATTCAGTGAATTCTAAATATTTCTGAGTCTGAATGCACATCCCTAGTAATAAGGCAGTTTCTTCAACAATAACTCAATGAATTAATTGAAATATTACTTTGAAGTTCATTAGGCAATTTGCATACAGCGATTTCCTAGTAAATTAACAATGTGAAAACTGACTCCTTTATGTACCAGTGAGAGGATGATAATGTATTTTGAAAGAAAAGATTTAAAATGTTGTGGAAATGTAAGACTCTCTTACACATGGGGGAGCCAAAGTACTCTTCTGACTAATGGAGAGAGTGACAATATTTTAGACTGTAGTTTTTTTAGTGATGTTGTGAGAACTGAAAATTTGGAGGGAAAACATATTTTCCTATATATTAAGAACAACATTTTAAAAAACCTGAAGGAAGCAAAATGAATCCTGCATATACATGCAATCTAAGTTCATTTGAATTTACAATCATTGCACACTTAATTAACTATAGTAGTCATGAACACAAACTTGTGCACCATGTGTAATGTTCCTTCAGAACAGAGGATGAATTGTTATACACAGTGCTATCAGCAAACTACTGTCTAAAATAATGTTACCTAACACTAAGGTAGACGGGGCACTGATGTTCTGCTGAAGAGTACAAAGGTTGATCTAGCAGCAGAAATACTTTTTCAAAACAATGTTCTCATATATACAGTATATATCATATATAATGATATTTGGACATCATTCAAGAGATACTGATATCTTGTTGGGGAGCAGAAAGATTGGTCTAGTAGCAAAAATACTCCGTTAGTAGAAATCACGAAATCTCTCTCTCTCTCACACACACACACACACAGGTACTTAAGACTTCACTGATTTCCTTAAATATAAAAAATAAGGTGCTTCTACCAAACATAAGAAAGTGATACCAATAGTCCACGACACTTCAGTTACTAAATACCTCTATAAGCATACGACATGTAGTCTCCCATGTCCTATACAGAGTGGTATGGTTCAAGATGTTCATCTTTGAGGGAAACAAGTTATCATTACAAGGCCAGAGTTAAAGGTATCAATACCTGAAAAAGACTATTGTTTGAAGATTTGCAGGCTGTTTATTCTAACTCTCCACACCGCCACTGGCAGAACTGCAGTAGTAGTCAAACTGTACTCTCTATTTACTAGCAGTAAATAACTTTGTTTTTGTTACAGCTGTAGCTGACAGCTTCAAAACATTACATAATAAATCAGTTTTCATGATGTCTCTTATAGTTTATCTCAATATTATATATTGAAAGCAGAGGCAGTAGATTGAGTGTTTTGTGAAAGTCACTCAGCAGTCTGGACAAACCAACTGAACCATCTGATCCAATTTAATGAACTCAATATTGGACATAGTTAGCTGAAAAAGGCTATCATGAATTCTTGGAAGGTATATAGGAATTATGATTTTCCTGTAGGATTTCCAGTGCCCTTGATGTAGAACAAAAGTGTTCTCTATATGGCATAACACAATCAGATATTTCAGTGGAAGCTTGTGTAGGATCAATTGCCAATGGATCAAGCCATTTGCTTTTTACAAAAAATCCCTGAAAGCTTTCTAAATTAACATCTATTTAAAATTTTGTTAAGAAAAAACTAGAGTTAAGAATGGCAAGAGTTCTCCCCCATGAAAAATGGCCATAAACTTTATATTTATATTAAAAAATGACCATAAGCCTGCTGCGACCAGGCATGTGCCTAATTTCACAATCCATGAGAGATTGGGATGTGTGAATAGAGGAGATCCTGCTGGAAGAGACGAATGCCTACACAATTGTCCTTACATGATCATGTAAATAAGTAAGATTTTGGCCATGCTGCTTTGTCTCAGAGAATAAAGCAACTTGACTAGAACAAAGTTTGCACTGATATCTGTAAGTGCTGGTTTTAATATATATTGCAATGTACACTATTTTTTTCTTTTGAAAACAGTTAATATATTCAAATATATTGATATCTTTATCTTTAGTTTTGTGAAACTCAAGTAGCAGGTGTTTTTGCTGAATTCTTGAATGAAATTTCTGGATGTTATACACACACAGAGAATTTGGGTTTCATTCTTCATGATGTTTTCCTGCATGGTATCAGTTTGGACATGTGGTGGTGCTGCGGGTTAAACCGCTGAAGCCTCTGTGCTGCAAGGTCAGAAGACCTGCAGTCGTAAGATCGAATCCACGCGATGGAGTGAGCCCCCGTCGCTTGTCCCAGCTCCCGCCAACCTAGCGGTTCGAAAGCATGCAAAATGCAAAAATGCGAGTAGATAAATAGGTACCACCTCGGTGGGAAGGTAAAACGGCGTTCCGTGTCTAGTCACGCTGGCCACGTGACCACGGAGGATTGCCTGCGGACAAACGCTAGCTCTATGGGTTGGAAACGGAGATGAGCACCGCTGCCTAGAGTCGGACACGACTGGACAAATTGTCAAGGGGAACCTTTACCTTTACTAACCCCTATAAGAATCTTGCTAATTTGATAGACTTGATTTGGACTTGGAGCTTCTTGGTTGTTTTCACCACTCTTAGATGAAATGCTTTTGTTGTTAGAACATGGCAAATTTCTCCCTTGTGCTGCTTGAGAGTATGTTATGTCTTATGGTTGCACTAATGTCAAGGGTATTTACTGGATAATGCCACTGACACCACTAATGGCAGGTACATGAAGCTGGTATGCATGCAGAACTCTTATACAATTCAGCTGTATTTGCAACTCTGCTTGCACCGCATTTCTCTGAACATTAATTGTTGTAGTTATGTGTTGTCAAGTCTTCTCCAACTTATGGTGACCTTATGAATGAATTACCTCCAAAATGTCCTGTCCTCAATAGCCTTTGTAAACTCAAGGCTGTGGCTTCCTCTATGGAGTCAATCCATCTTGCATTTGGTCTTATTCTTCTCCTGCTGCCTTCAACTTCCCTAGCATTAATGTCCCTTCCTGCAAGTCTCATTTTATCACTAAACATTCATAAATATATCACAAAACTTCTCATAAATAGATTTAAAGCTGCAATGCAAACTTAATATTAAGGCATGAAAATCATACAGTAGCCAGGAATTGAATGCCCAGTTTCATATTTGAATCCTTAGAATGAAAGGCTTCCCTAACTACCACAAAGACTTCATTTTTAGATGTGTCCCTTCAGTTCAGCAGAATTTTTGCATATGCACTCATTGAATCTTTGGCTCATTTGTTTCACTATCAGATGATACATGCTGGTAATGTAGCTGCCAGGAGCAGAACCAGTTCATGTTTTCTAGGGTTGTGTTATGACTTGGCCTTTCTAAAAAGATGTTTTAGAATGAATAATGCTCTTAATATGTCACAGAATTCACACAACTCTATGTCCACTGTGTAGTTACCTCACACAGACCATGGTCCCCAAATGCTATCAGAAGCTATTTGATTCATATTACAGTGGTGGTAGTCAACGTGACCTGCAAAGCAGCGAGTGAGAGATCTAAAAAATTAGGCAGTTGAAGAGAACATAGTGTATGTTAAGAAAGATGGAAGATAGAGATGTATAAGGATCTTTGTGACAACTGCCTGGATGTCTTTGGTGCTTGATTGTAGCTTTCCCCATCTTCTAGCAACACATCCTCGCATTTGAATTTATTTTGCTTTCCTCTCTCTTCCTCTATTTTTCATGGAATATAAAGATTATAGGGATTGATTATCTACATTATAGGGATTGACATGAGGCAAAGGGAAAATGGAATGTAGGGATAAATTCTGATAGTTGTTTAATTAGTTGTATATTGCTATGCGGTGTTCACTGTTTTGTATTGTTGTAGTTTTTTAAAACAGCAAGGCAGTTTGACAGTGAGATGTGCTACCTATATAACTCTTAATGTCCTCTTCATTAAAGTGAATATTCTGTATTCTGAATGTTTCTAAGAATCTTCTGCAGTTTGAGAATGGAGTTCTCAGTGAGTTTGAGTTCAACTAATTCGATCTTCATTTTTATCTATTTCCCAAATGACTGAGATCTAGTAAAGAAATGTATTAACAGCTGTAGTGAATGTTATCAAGATTCTCTAATTCATCCTTTTAACTATATGTTTAATTTATCTCACCAACAGGAGTCAAAGCAACTGAAATAAAATATTATAAATATATACACTTAATTAAAAGCATAAAAATTGGGCATAATTTAAAAGCGTATCAGTAAAAGAATGCTGTATCTATCCAGTGAAAAACCTCTTAACTTAAAAAACAAACAAAAACCTTGTGGGTAACACAGCAGCCCATTATATACAAGGTTTATAACATTTCACTTTGGACAGTGTGTGTGTATGTATGTGTGAAGAAGTTAACCGAAATAACTCCACTTAATGTTTGAGAGAGCGATGTAATGAAATCTGTTTGCTGTGCTAGCTGTCTCCAGATTGGGCTGTAATTACACCACAGAAGGAAGAAAGGTAGCTGAGTCTCAATCTGGATCATTTATGTAAACTCAGCCTTCTTGTCAACGAAGTTCTCAGATTACAAGCATGCAAACCACAAAAATCATCTCCTATGAACAAAACAGAGACAGTGTCAGATTGCAGGCTTCTGATATACCTTGTATTCTCTCTGTAATTGGACTTTAACATTTGACACAGTAAGGTTAAAAAACTTCTCATGTAATATACATCTATTCAGGGAATGAAATCCTGTACTAACAAGGGGTGAATGAGTGGAGGTGAAGAGAAAAGAAGAGCTACTCTTAATTCTTTATGGCAGAGAATTCATGAACACTTTTACTAAGAAACATTTATTTGGCAAGAACAAAAACAATGTTCAGTAAATCTTTTTTTTTTTTAAAAAAGTACTTTTTGTTGAAAGAAATTGCATGATATATAAAAGGGAACAAGTAACTCTCCTGGAGGTTTAAAACGTCATTCTGTGAATCAAAGACTTGACAAACAACACATTCAAAATTATTCTTTTATGCAGAACTATATTAATATCATAAAGCTCTTACCATACCCGATGTGCTCCCTCAGCAATTCTTTCAAACACTCAACACATTAGGCATAGGGTAATTTTATATTTAAATACACAGAGAAACAGTATGAGGAGATATAGCTGCCTGTAGGCAGATAAAAGATTCCCTCCTCTCTCTCCCCCACCCCAATTCATCGAGTTGCCCTTCATGTTGATAAATTGGTACATTAATTCTGGTTTTAAACAGCCATCTCTCTGGCAGATTTAGAGAGCATTCCTCCCAACACCTGCAGCTTCACGCCCCCCTCTGTCTTCTTTAGTGCAGGAAAACCACAGGCCACCACACTGGCGCCATCCCTGGCTATGTCCAATCAATAAGGACTTATTTCCTGTCCATTTGCTGAGGTCACAGAAGCGAGTCTCATTAATTATTTCTACCGGTGCAGCCTCAAGTGTGCTTCTGGCATGACAAGTGAAAACTGTTTGACCTTTTTTCCCTAATTTTGTTTGCAGCAGTTCCGAAGAATATACGTGTTCATTTGGGAATGTGGTGAGTGGAACAGAAACATTAAGGGGGGAAAAATCCGTTGTCACATTCAGATTCTTAACAACAGCAAATTTTGACTGTCATGACTATTATCTGTTCCACTCATTTCTGCAAATGAACAATAGTTTCTTTTTCCAGTTGTACATCATGGAAATCTTGTCACAGCATAAACAATGTTTTCCAGTGCAGATCTGGCCTCTGAGGGAGGGAAGCACTCCAGAGCCTCCAGTGCTCTGTTCCCATGGAAACGACATAGGTCAATAGCTGAAGTCACACCTTTGCCAGCCTTGATTGCATCTTGCAACTGTGAGAAAACACATGCACAATATCATCGGTTTTGACAGAAATCACTATAAGCAGAAAGCTAGAAAACACGGTGATTCTGTATTTTCATGAACTGCGTTTCAAAGATTAACTGAATTGCCAAAAATAAAATCACATTAGGTTTCATAATGAAATAATTCCCTTAGTGATAATTCAGGATACTAACCCTCTTAAAACTGAACATAATTTTAGCAGAAGGCTTTCAGCTATCCATGTGTGTCATGCTTTTCTGTTAGAAATGAAACCAATAAATAATATTGTACTTAATGAATTTGTGAACATATATTTTGAAGAAAATTTCAATATATGGAAATAGATTAATATGCACATTCACTTTCCCTGTTGTATACGTTATAGCAATATAAATTGCTCTATTTATACACTGTGTCTATGAATCTGAAATAGAATTTTAAAAGAGGTTTGCCATGATTGTTATAGTCGTATTTTCTCCAAAGTACCATTCTCACTGGTCTCTGACCTTAATGACATTAACCAGGAGGCAAAGATTTTAGCTCATGGGAATGATCAACCAAACCACTTACTATACAATCTTCATTTAGTGAGGAATCCCAAGAATCTCCAGGCGAGTCTACTCTAGATCAAGAAGCATTGTAGGGCTGCATTTCTAGTAGGCTATGCTCACTGGTACACTTCTGCCCTCTAGAACTGTATAATACTTTAAAAAGTGAAGAAATACAAGAAAAATAAAGAAAACAAAATGAAATACAACCTATCTGCTATAAAAGGATAGGCAGACTTGTGCCCACCATATGTTTTGGATAATAATAACCATCTCTCCTGCCCAGTCATAGCCAACAGTCAGAGATTTTGGGAGTTATGTAAAACATCTGGATGATAATAAGTTCCCTGCAAACAGACATTTACAAGTCCCACAGGAAAAACCTAGGCAGATGTTTAACTATCTAACTAAAGTAAGTGGAATTTGAAATTTTAATTTTGCTTGGATTGTACCCTACACAAACTCTCTGACTGTTCCATAAGCAAGAGGATTACATACCTTCACCATCTTGCTGTTATGCAATAGGTTGTTTCTTTGTTTGGAAAGGTTTAATGGAAAGACTATATTTTATCATTCTCCCTTTTTCTACTTAAAGTGATGTACATAGTTACTGTCCTTATATTATCCTCACATCAACACTCATATTTCAGGTTCAGAGGACGGACAATGACTAACCAAAGCTGAAGTTCATAGTTTCAAAAGGATCTGAACTTGTTTTTTTATTTTAAAAAAATATATATTAATAATAAACAATAATATGACAAAAAAATAGAAAGAAAGAAAAGGAAAAAGAAAAATACCTAACAACAAAAACATAAACTCAAATTCAAATGAAAACTCATAATACATAATACATCCAGTGTTCCCCAGCACCTTCAGGATTCCCCCCCCCCTTTTAATTTGCATTACCCATTTATCTCCACAAAAATATGATGATTCTTGTCCTGGAGCATGACCTTTCCCTTTCTTAAACACATGTATTAAAAAAGAGTCCACATATGCACAAAATAATTTGCTTTTAATATTCCTTTTCTAACCTTCAATTCGCATGTTAATTTATTGCTGATAGCCATATTCCACATTTCTTTATACCAATCCTCCATATTAAACTGGTTATAATTTTTTCAATTCCTTGCAAATATAAATCTTACCATAATAATAATAAATTCCTTTCCCCCCATTCTAATTGGATATTTCCAAACAAATTTAACAAATTATTGATTTAAATACCCATAATTTCCTTTATCTCTTTAAATATCATTGTCCATTCCTTCGTCTTTTTAAATGTCCACCACATATTAACATATGTCCCACTTTCTTTCTTACATCTGCAACATAAGGATGGTACTTCATTATTCATTATATTCAGTTTCACTGGAGTTAAATGCCATCTCCATATTACTTTGTAACAATTTTCCTTAACCCTTATAGATATATTCTTCATTATTCTATTATTCCACATTTTCTTCCACTCTTCTCCACTAACCTCTTTACTTAAAATCTCTTTGCCAAACCTCTTTAAGAGCAATAGCTTTATATTCATCCTCTATCAACAACTTATATGTGCACTTCTTATCCCTTTTCTATTTTTATTATCTTCGATCTTCTCCCCTTTTTTGCAATAATCTATTCAAATTTTGTCATCACTCTACCCTCTCCTTCCTTTTTTTCTCCATTCATTAGTCCTGTTTCTACATACCCCATCCTAGGCCATTAATTTAATCTCCACTATTGTATCCTTAAACATCAGTGGGTATCAGAACATAAGGCAACATAACGTATGACACTTTATACTATCTACTCAGTATATACAACATACACAGAAAGAGAATATCCCACCTCTAATCATGTAACACAGTCCTCACTCACTGTCTGAAATTGTTGAACAAAGGTAATGCTTCCAAGTTGCTTACACTTCAGTTACATTGAAGTGACTACTGGGATAGGACAGGAGGGAGATATTTCTTGCCAACCATATCCACTTCATGGTGGATATGGAACAAAAACTGAGAAGGAGGTGAATAAATAATCTGTCATCTTGGCATGTGGAGACTCTTAGGGAAGTTATACAGGGAGGAAACCTCCTCTCAAAAAATCAGTTTTAGCACAATATTTTTATTTTGGCACCTAAAAGGTCAGAAAATAATCCACAGATTTTTTTATTTCTTCAGAACCTTTTATCAAACAAGATGGGAACCAAAGTAAAGAGTGAAGAAGGAATAAAGTAGCAGCTGCTTTAGCCATAAGTAGGGTTGCCAGACGTCCGGCAAAAGGAGGACATGTCCTCCTTTTCAGGCTAATGTCCTCCGTCCGGCAGGCAAAGCTAAAAAGCTTTAAAATGTCCGGCTTTTGTATCTTCACCCCCACCCCCACCCCCTGCAGCCGAACCTCAAATTGTAAGCCACCTCTCCCTGCTACCTTCTTTGGTTGCGGGCACTTGTAGATCCGTTCTTTCAGAGATCGGAGATAAGGCAGCTTGATTGGTTACAGCTGTAGAACAGCCCCGGGCAGTCAATCCGGCTTGTGAATGACTACTTCCGCCGGAGGTGACTGCAAGCAGGACGAGGGAAAACTCCAGTTAAGGAGGGAAGGAACGTGCGAGAGAGCAACGGGTGGCTTCATCGAGCTTGTTTAAAAGTAAGATTGTAGAAAATTTAGGGAGGGAGGGAGGGAGTGTGTATGTGAGAGAGAGACTGACTTTCATAAAACTATGAAAAAAGGACGTGACTGCATTATTGTGTATTATTGTGGATGATGTGCAATTGTTTGACCAATACTGCAATCTTAAATCATTTGTGCAAGACAAGAATGAACAGTTTTTTTGAAAGACTCTTGCATGAACAGCGGAGTTTGTTTCTCCAAAGTTGCCCAAATGCAAGTTGCTTTTCAGAGTTACTTAAAATTTGTGAATTATTCTTCTGTATTCCTGGACACAATGGCAATGTGGAAAGAGTGTTCTCCTTGATTAATGCTCAATGGACAAAGGAAAGGAACAGACTCTTAGTTGACTCTGTAAAAGGCATCATTCTCACAAAGTACAATTTGAAGAATATTACCTGTGAACAGTTTTATGCATATATGATTGCTAATGAAGATCTTCTGCAAAAAGTTGGCTCCTCTGAGAAATATGTCGTGTAATTAATAAAGATTATAAGGTAATAATTGTACAATTAGCTGTTTAAATAATGTTTTTTGGTATTTTGAAAAAAGCCTTCATTGAATTTATTTTTATTTTTTAACATGACTGTTTCTTGGTCAGTTCACTAAGAGACGTTTATTGGCAGCAATTGTAATAAAATTGTATTGATTGTGGGTTTAATCTGGAACGATTCAAATGAAACATTCAATATGTCCTCCTTTGTCCTCCTTTTTGTCTTTCTATGTCCTCCTTTTGGTACCAATGTATCTGGCAACCCTAGCCATAAGTCAGCATCAGATTACAGTTTGAAGACAGAAAATGTAAGGGACTCGCATGTACTCTGAGGAAGAGTTCTGAAGCTCTCAAAAGCATTCACCAAGGCCAAAATCCTGTTTACACATGTATAAGTTAAATTACATAACTCACTGTGATGAGCTGCTGTTTATGAACAATGCACTAGTTGCATTACAAGGTATGTACCTCATTGCATAATAGCCATGCACCTTGGAGTTTGATTGGTGGTGCCTCAGTAGGTAACAGCAATTCACTGTGATAACTTACACAAATTACCTTACACAACCATAGATCACTCATCTTGTGACTTTTGAGTTCACCAACTAAAGATACCATACTACAATTGATTTCAGCACTTTTTGGGACTTTTTAAAAACAACAGGGCAATGTTATTTTTGCAAAAGGATATGCACATCCAGCTATAAAAGTTTATGTATAACATTAAAGTCTGTAGATATTCTTCCCTGCAGTACTTCAGCAATTTATTTTGGTAGGAAATTTTGTCTAAATGATCTGAAAATAACATAGGAACCCAAACATATCTTACAGAGCCATCTATTTTATGTAGGCAATTGCACTCATAAATAATGAATGACTGTTCTGATCTAAACATGTAATTTAAATGAATTAATTATGTATATTCAAGGATGAACTCAATTTTTAGCATGGCACAGTACTTAAGTGCTCATGTCCCAATTCATAAAAAATTAATTTCCCACATTACTTAGCACAATACTTGGAGAGAAATTTGTGTTCATGATATGCAAATAAATTGCAACATTAATGAAGCATTTATTTCAAAATGTGTAAACACACTAAATAGAATGGGTAGAACCAGGTAAGAAACAGGTAATTGATATCACAAATGCATTAGTTGCTTTCCACATTTCTGGTATCCAACTCTGTAACAAGCTGCTGATGTTTTGCTGAATATATGATAGCATCTACCTCACATGGTGATAATAAGAGTAGGACTAGGAAATCACATTTAAAGATTTTGTAGACTGTTGAAACTCTTGAAAATTGTCACATCCATGGTAACTCAATGTTCCTCAGAAATCTGGGATATTCTGTAATTATTCTTAAAGATAGGTATTATTATGGCTTCGGACCAAGCGATGGGAAATTTACCTGAGTTATTGATATGGGTAAACAAGTTTGCCAACAGAGGTGTCCACCAATCCATATTAGCCTTTAGCATTTCGGGGAGAATGGCATCTGTTCCCGGGGCCTTGCCTGATTTCATACTTCTAATCAGGGTTTTTGTTTCAGTCACTGTGACCGGCCTCCATGGAGGAGTGTCATTTAAATTTATAGTTGGAAAGAAATCTATTGAGTACTCTTTAATGTCCCCGAATAGAGTAGAGAAGTGCTGTTCCCAGATGTCCGCTGAGATGTTACAGCTGAGCTGGTTCGAGGACAAGCTCAGGGCATCAGTGACAAGAGCCCAGAAGAGTTTAGATTTTTTATTTAAAGTGCATTCTATTAATGCATTCCACCCCTTTTGAATTGCTTGTCTCTTTTTACGTGCTATTAATTGTTTATATTTCTTTTTTATATCATAATATTCTGCGGGTAATACGTTTAGGTTTTCCTTTCTATAGTTGTTATATACCTCTCTCAGTTGTTTTTTTAACTACATAACATTCCCTGTCAAACCACTTGGGGCCGCTTATCTTAAATGAGGCTTGTGGAATCAGTTGTTTGGAGGTTAGGGCCGTATTCATCGCATTGATTAGGATTGAGTAGTTATTTATAGCAGTAGTGGCATTTGTGGCTCCTATGATTGAATTTTTTAGGGACTCCCCCTCAGCGGAGCCAAAGAAGCCTTCTAGCTTATTGTGGGTTTCCTCAGTCCAGTGTATTCTCTTTTGTTTGAAGCTTAGAAATTTATCTTGGAGATGAGGTTCTGCACTCAGATGGACAGACTGTGAAAGTAGGAGGGTGGTATTAAGGGGCAGATGGTCACTATCCAGCCTTAGGCCTACAGAAAATTCCAGTACCTGTCTAGATAAAGAGTGGGAGATTAGCACAAAATCCACAGCACTGCTTCCATGTCCCGATACATAGGTGAATTCAGGGCGTTTGTCATAGCGGGAGTTCCCGTTTAATATTATAAGACCAAGGTGAGTCACCATTTGGATCATACAGATGCCACCATAATTCACCTTAGTATCTTTGGACATTCTATTGTAGCTAGGGGCAAAGATCTCATTTTCAACTGCCCCCCATAAACTAGAAGAAAAGAGTGCGCTATTATTTGAGCCTAATCTTGCATTAAAGTCCCCCATTATGAGTAGCTGGGCTCTAGGGAGTTTGCATTCCAGTCCTATTATATAATTTTCCAGGTCTTCCCAAGCTTGTTTTATGTTTTTCTGAGATGAAAAGGGTGGGATATAAACATTGACCAACAAAAGGGTCTTAGGCCCAAAGACTATATGCCCGGCCATTGCTATTTTCCCACAAGTGGGGAGCCAGTTGACAGATGCCTGGAGAGCAGTAGATATCAATATTGCTAAACCTGCTTTAGGTCTACCTTTCCTTTTGGTGGTCTCAGCGGGCATATCATGTACAGCATATCCATTTAGCTTGATTAGCTTGGTGAAACATGTTTCTTGAATAAAAATTATATCATGAGCCCTCAGATGTTCCAGAAAGTTGGGATCATTTTGCTTCGAGGTCCACCCTGCTATGTTCCATGAGATAACTTTGAGTTGATCATGTGTTGTATTCAAGATCTCCCATTTATCTCATGGATAGCTATCAGGTTGTGTGGGACAGATTCTAGCTATGGTATCATTATGCTGTAGGGTTTGTCAATTTATCTTAGTAATATCAGGAAAGTTTCTCTGGGCTTCATCTAGGGGTGCCTCGGATATCAAGCACAGCTCGGGATGGTTCGCAGGCACTGCCAAGTTAGAATTCAGTGTCCTTTTGTTTATTGTTATCATGGGCTCCAGAGGGGGTTTAACTCTATCCTTAGTCCATGTCACTACTGGGGAGCCAGGTACGGGCAGTTGATGGTTTGCTGGGTCTTTGTTGGTATTTGGGGGCTGTCCCAAATTCCTCAAAGTTGCAACCAGACATTCCAGTCGGTGTACTAAAGACATCTGCTCACAAATTGGCAGTCTGCTAAAGGAGGCGATGAGTCTCCGCCTCCTCTTCTGGCCAAGAAAGACCTGGAATGGTCTTTCTTGTTGCATGGCTATCATCCTTGCATTTTTCTGTAGGGTTACCATAATCATTTTGCCCATCAATTGAGTGGTCTTCTAAAATTTGAATAAGAGCTTCCTCAGTGTGCTTCTCCTGGACATAGACTGGATTCTCCCTTTCTGTCTCCCTTGCATACTCACTTAACAGTGGGTGTTGGTGTGCTAAGTTTTGGAAGTACCTAACAACTGTTATACCTCTCGCGGCTAGTTCCTTCTGCCATAAATCCTATTGGTTATTATACTATCCTTAAATTTTACAATTGCCTGTGCGTGGATATAATTGTGGAACAAATATTCCACATTTAGAATTTGTGATTTGGAGCTTAATTCAGGGATTATGGGTTCTAAGATATTTACCAGATTCCATTTGTGCTCATTCTGTGTAAGTATCCCTTTTCGTTTTGGGTATCCACAGAAAGCTAAAGTGTGAGTCATTAGTCTCAGCTTCCATGTTGCATTGTTCTCAGGCTTTGTCGGCTGGATTATTGATTGAGTGTTCTTCTCTATATTGCTCTTTAGCATATCAATCCAGGGGTCATTTCCCACCTCATCTATACCATCCTCACTAATACCCTGTATGGTAGAGGTGATTGCTGATTGATGTGTATTTGTCAAGCTTCACCAGTACCTAACTTTTCAGATTTTCTTTTAAGTCTGGAAGATTTTTCCTCTTTATTTGAGTTCATCTCAAGATGTTTAAATAGGTTATGGTAGTTCATTTTTTGGGATGGTTTTCTTGATTTATTTGCGTTCTTAATATTCTTGGGCTTTTTAATTAATGATGATGTGGTCTTATTTTTTGCTAATTTTATTCTTTTTTTACTTGTATGTCCATACAGAGACCCTTCTTGTGCCCTATTCTTGGTTTCCTGTTTGGAATTTTTACCCGCCATCTTGCGGAGAAATATATGTCCTCTCATGGTAATAGGCTCTATACTGCATTCATAGACTTAAAATCAGCCTTTGATTCTGTCCCAAGAGATATTCTATGGTCAAAAGTATACAAAACCTCTATAGATAAGAGACTCCTATATCTTATTAAATGTCTTTATCAGGGCACCACACTTCGTGTTAGATGTGGTACAGAAGGAAACCTGACAAAACCTATTCAGGCTAATAAAGGGGTTTGACAGGGCTGTATACTGGCCCCCACATTATTTAACTTGTATTTAAATGATCTGCTTGGGTGGTGTCTTGGAACAGACTTCCATCCGCCTAGATTGGCAGAGACCAAATGCCCCCTACTGCTTTATGCAGATGACACGGTTCTTCTGTCACTATCGAAAATAGGCCTTAAACGGCTGATCCGTACATTTATGACCTATTGTAAGAACAACCAATTGGTTATAAATTTTGTTAAAACCAAAATTATGGTTTTCGCTCAGTCTGTAACACCATGAAATTGGACAATTAATGGTTCTTGCATTGAGCAAGTAAAACAGCTAAAGTATCTAGGTATTATATTCCACCATAAACGTTCCTGGGCTGCCCATAGATGGTCCATAATCCAAGCAGCCCAGAACATGCAGAAAACAGAAGTTACCTACCTGTAACTCTGGTTCTTCGAGTGGTCATCTGTGAATTCATACTAATGGGTTAATCTGCGCCTGAGCAGAGCAGCTTCGGAACCTTCTAGAGCTTTAAGCACATGGTGCCGGGACCTCCTACGCCGGCTATAACCACGCCCCTGGCACTGAGTGCCTCAGTTCCGTAGAATTGTCCGCCGCTGCGCAGCATGCCGTATGGCACACATGACGATCAATGGGGAGGAAGGGTGGGAAGTGTGAATTCACAGATGACCACTCAAAGAACCAGAGTTACAGGTAGGTAACTTCTTTTTCTCCTTTGTGGTCTCTGTGAATGCACACTAATGGGTGACTACCAAGCTGACTTACCAGGTGGTGGGTGTCACAATAGAACAGAAGCCAGGATTGCTCTACCCACAGCAGCTTCCGCCTTGGCCCGAACATCTAGGCGGTAGTGGGCTGCAAAGGTGAGAGGTGTGGACCATGTAGCAGCCTTGTAGACATCCGTCAGGTCTACCCCTCTAAGGAAGGCTGTGGAGGAGGCGACTGCCCTAGTAGAGTGGGCCCGAATAGTAGCTGGCAGAGGTGTACACGCCAGTTTATATGCCAACTTTATTGTTGTCACTATCCACCTGGAGAATGTCTGTGGTGATACAGGCGATCCTTTAGATTGTCCTTGGAAAGCAACAAAGAGTCTCTGGGAGGACCGAAAAGATGCTGTCTGGGAGAGATAGTAAGCAAGAGCTCTCTTGACGTCCAGTGAATGAAGGGACTTTTCCAAATTTGAAGTCGGATTTGGGAAGAAAGTGGGTAGGATTATGGGCTGATTCAGGTGGAAAGATGTAGCTACTTTTGGCAGAAAGGAGAGATCTGGGAAGAGGGTGACCTTATCCGGGTGGAACTGTAAGAATGGTGGGTCAATTCGCAGTGCTGTTAGTTCACTAGCCCGTCGAGCCGAAGTGACGGCGAGGAGAAAGGCTGTTTTTATGGTAAGTAATTTTAAACAAGTGGAAGCCAAAGGTTCAAATGGTGGAGACATCAGTTTCCTCAACACAAGCTGTAGGGACCACTGGGGGGGGGGGTGGTCTGTAGGCGGGACGCATATTCCTAAGGCCCTTCAGAAATTGCTTCAATGTCGGATGTCAAAACAATCTGGCCGCATCCGAAGATGGAGGCTGATGGGCGACAACTGCAGCTATGTAAACTTTGAGGGTCGAATGCGAAAGTCTGCGCTGAAAAAGGAGGAGGAGGAACTTCAACAGAGCATCTAGTGAGGTAGGTAGTACAAGGATGTTGTTTTTGGCAGCAAAGTCCAAAAATATTTTCCACTTGCGGGCATAAGTGGTAGTAGTGGATGGTCTCCGAGCGTGATGTAGAACATGTGCTATTGATGGACCAGCCTCCAGGCTGTGAGGTGTAGTGAGTCCAGGTCTGGATGCAGTGTCCTGCTGTCATGGAGAGAGAGCAGGTGAGGTACCATCGGTAGACGAAAATGGTCGACTGAGGCCTGATGTAGTGGGGAGAACCACGTCTGGCGAGGCCACCAAGGAGCGATGAATATTACGTTTGCTCGATCTTGTCGAGCTTTGATGACTGCCTTCTGGATCAGCGGGATGGGGGGAAAACATGTATAGCAAGCCTTCTGTCCATGGGACCATAAACGCGTCGCCCAGGGAGTGGGGGCCGGCTCCTGCTCGGGAGCAGTACTGGATGCACTTTTTGTTGGCAGCGGACGCAAAGACATCCAAACACGGGGTGCCCCACCGGCGGCAAAGAGAGCGGAACACCGCACCGTCCAACGACCACTCGTGGGTGCAATTCTGAAGCCGGCTCAAGCGATCCACCAGAAAGGTGTCGGCAGAGGCAACATGAACAGCAATGGGGAAAATGTGCTCATAGCACCACTCCCAGATTTGGACAGTGAGATATAGGAGGCGTTGCGAATGCGTGCCCCCTGCTTGTTCAGGTAGAAAACCGCTGTCGTGTTGTCGGATGCAACTTGTACCACATGTCCCGAAAGGAGACACTTGAACACCCGAAAAGCCTTGAAAATAGCAAGGAGTTCTAGTAGGTTGATGTGGAGCTGGCGTTCTCTTGGTGTCCAATGTCCGTTTGCTGTTAAGTCGTGGACATGCACCCCCCAACCAGTCGGACTGGCATCCATAGTAACCTGCATCATTAGTGTGAGGGGTCCGAAGGGTCTGCCAACCAGAAGATTGGACCAGCGAGACCACCAGGTGAGTTGTTGTGCAAGTTCCACCGTCACCGTCAGGAGATTGAAAGGGGAGTCCAAAAGAGGGTTGAACAATGCCAGGTACCAGGTCTGGAGGGACCGCATCTTCAGCCTGGAATGCTGGAGTACTGCAGTGGTAGAAGCCATTAGACCCAAGAGCCTTTGTGTCTGAAGAGCTTGGACCTTGGGCCCCGCAGTGAAGAGGTGAAGCATAGCATGAATCTTTACAATCCTGTCCTCGGGAATAAACGCCCGACCCAAAGTAGCATCCAGGACTCCTCCAATATAAGTGACCCTCTGAGTGGGGTACAAAGTGGACTTCTCGTGGTTCACCTGGATTCCAAGTTCAGACAAAAGGGATAAAGTAAACGAAATGTCATGAAGTAGTTTTTCAGAAGAAGGCACCACCAGCAACCAATCATCAAGGTAGGGAAATACAGTGATGCCATGAAGCCGAAGGTGTGCCGCCACCGGGGCCAAACATTTCGTAAACACCCGTGGTGAAGTGAATAAACCAAATGGGAGAGCCTTGAATTCATAAATTACTCCATCGAGCGAGAACCGCAGGAAACGACGATATTCTGGTCGAATGCTAATGTGGAAATAAGCGTCTTTGAGGTCAATGAGAGCAAACCAGTCCCCCTGCCTCAACATCTGGATGGTAACGTCCAGGGAAACCATGCAAAATTGTCGAGGTGTAATATAAGAATTCAAGGGGCGAAGGTCAAGGATGGGGCGAAGTCCTCCATCCTTCTTAGGAACAATGAAATAGCGTGAGAAAAAACTTTGTGCAACATCAGGGTTGTGAACAAGTGTGATAGCATCCTTAGAGAGTAATTTGTCAACCTCCTGCCGCAGAACGGGAGAGGTAGCTGTGCTCCTGACCAGCCCCGTGCATGGCGTAGAATGGAATTCAATTGCATAACCCGTGGCTACAATGGTCAGGACCCAGGTGTCGGACGTGATAGCTGTCCAAGCATGTAGGAATGGTGCCAGACAAATCAAGTGGGGAAGTGGTGCTGGTGGGTTCGTAGTGTTAAAGGTTCTGCTTGGCCTTCCGATCCTGTCGGCGAGCCTGCTGACGAGGTCTTTCCCTAGCAGGCTGCTGACGAGACTGACCCTGAAATCCAGATGCCTGTGACCTCTGGCGATCAGAATAGGGCCGGTAGGAGTAAGGACGGCACCAAGTAGCCCGTGGGTGGGTTTGTGATGAATAAGAGCGAGCTGTTTTGCGGTGTTTAAGCAGGCTTTCCAAAATTTCGTCAGTTTTTGGGTCGAAGAGGCCCACCATGTCAAAGGGTAAGTCCTCAATTCTAATTTTGACATCGTCTGAAATGTTCGCCGAACGCAGCTAGGCGTCGACACAGGGAAATGGCTGTTGTCAACTTCTTCGCTGCAGCGTCTACCACATGCCTGGCTGCGATCCATTCCTGACGAGCCAGTGACATGGCTTCTTGATGATGGGAGAGGCTTGGAGTCCTGAGGTCTTCGGGGGTGGCTTGTAGTGCAGGGAGCACACTATTCCATAGGTGCCGATGGTATGCACCCATTGCCGCCATGTAGTTTGCCACCCACAGAACAAAGGTGGCTAAAGAGTACATCCTTCTGCCCAAGACATCAAGCTTCTGCCCTTCCTTGTCAGTCGGCGTCGAGGACAATCTACCCTGGGGTCGAGTCTGTGTGGCGTCGACCACCAGTGAATTCGGTGAGGGATGTTTTGAAATGAACTCTGTATCTGTTCCGTGTGTTTTGTATAGATTCTTGACTCGCCTGGGTATCTGATGCAAGGACGAGGGTCTGTCCCATGGTTCTTTGAGGAGGGTAAAAAGAGAAGAGATGAAAGTCAAACGGAGCGGTGGTCTTTGGTTATGTCTGCAAAAACTTTATCCAACTGCTCCACCGGAGGCTGCAGAACCGCAAGGTCTAACACCTCCGCAATACGTTTAATTAACTGAGAATAAGCCGTGTAGTCCTCCGATGGTGATGGAGGATGGCTTCCAGCTACATCCGATGAAGGCGTAGGGATGTGTAGAGGAGAATCCTCCTTGATTTCACCTTCATCTGCGCCAGAATCGGTGTTGAGCTCGAAGTCACACTCAGGAGACTGAACATAGGAACCCTGGGCCTGAGGAGCGTCGAACTCGGAAGGCGCCAGGGCCAAGTCGTCGATGAACTCATCATCCCGAGCGTGCGAAGCATGACCGGGAGAGAGAGAAGGGATAAAATCCAGACGTTGTCGAGGTCGAGCCGGTAAATCTGATGGAAGCGCCTTGGCAGATGACACTGGTTCTCGCTGGCGAGGTCGATGTACTTGGTCTCGAGATGGAGGGGGGGCAGCAATCATCAGGGCAATGATAAAAGTCATCCGGATAAGGATGAAATCGAGGCGCAGGGTACGCCTCGAAATACGGAGACCAGTGTCGATCCCGAAAATACAGGGCCGGGTCATACAGCATCGGGTATCCAGGAGGCTCGAAAGCAAAGCCCCGAGGTCGGAAAAATTCCTGCGGGTCGTCCCAGGAAGAGTGTCTCCAGTCACCTGGTGACGGTCGAGGGCGGTCGGGCTCGGGATCGAGGTGGCGCGTCTTTTTCTTTCGGGGCGCCTCCGCAACTGAGCCCGTTGGAGAATCAGGGCTGGTTCGAGTCTCCTGTTGAACCTCGACCGAGCTATGAATAGACTTGGGAGATAGACTCACATGTGGTGACACAACCACCTCCAGCCCCAAGGGAGGAATTTCCTCATCTCCCGACAGTACCGACACAGATACCGTCTCGTGCCAGGTATGAGACATCGATGTCGGCGGCGAGAGCGGAGCAGAAGGTTTAACTGACTTAGAAGATTTCTTTTTCTTCTTCGGTGTTGAGCCCGATGGAGGCTTCAACATCGAGGCCAAGGCAGTCGACCTCGAGCCCGAGGATGTGGATTTTGCAAATCTACGAGCCTCAGTAGGGGAACGGACCACGGCTGGAGAAACTCCCGAAAGAGGAGTACGCGGTGGTTCCATGGTCGAAGAACGAGTCGGGCAAAGAGATTTCCCCCACAAATGGGAACATAATCTCTGCAGTCTCTGCTTCAACGTCGGTTTAGTGAAAGCTTTACAGAAAGAACAAGAAGCAGGCTGGTGCTCTTCACCAAGGCAGAAAAGACAGAGCGAGTGGCCGTCGGAAAGAGGCACTTTGCCGTTGCAGGAGGCACAGCGTTTAAAAGGCCCCGACGCGGCCATAAACTCTAAGCTAACAACACAGTTTTACGCTTTCAGAACAGACTCACGATGGCAGGAGAATAGTCAGGCAAGCCGAGGTTAATAAACAAGGAGGTCTGATAATGATTGAAAGGAATTTAAGAGGGAAACAACACAAGCTCCGATTCACGTTGCTGCTGTAGCGGCGGCAGAAAACGGAACTGAGGCACTCGGTGCCGGGGGCGTGGTTATAGCCGGCGTGGGAGGTCCTGGCACCATGTGCTTAAAGCTCTAGAAGGTTCTGAAGCTGCTCTGCTCAGGCTCAGATTAACCCATTAGTGTGCATTCACAGAGACCACAAAGGAGAAGCTATGTTGCATTTTTTCTTTACTAAGGGGGGCAATTTATACCAGCTGCTATCCAAGTTTTTAAGCTCAAGATTCTGCCCCAACTTAACGTTATATGGTATACCAACTTGGATTCTAGGATTTCACACAAGTATAGAGAGTGTTCTTTCAATTTTTCTAAGATCCATTCTGGGAATGCCAAGATGCGTCCCTGCAGCTGCCTTACGATTAGAGACTGGTCTAACATCACTAGAATGTAGTGCTTGGCTCTTTGCTTTTAGATATTGGAATATGGTAATACATACTGATCCCTCCATGGGATATCTTAACCTTATACAGAAAGATGTCCATAATAGCTCATGGCTTAAAGCTTTTCCATGGGACGTGGTGGCGCTGTGGGTTAAACCGCAGAAGCCTCTGTGCTGCAAGGTCAGAAGACCAGCAGTCGTAAGATCGAATCCACGCAACGGAGTGAGCTCCCATCGCTTGTCCCAGCTCCTGCCAACCTAGCAGTTCCAAAGCATGTAAATGCGAGTAGATAAATAGGTACCACCATGGTGGGAAGGTAACGGCATTCCGTGTCTAGTCGCGCTGGCCACGTGACCACGGAAACTGTCTATGGACAAATTTCTCCCAAAGTGCTAGGTATTTGGAGAATCTGATTATCCCAAAATACAGGCACATCTTCTCAAGAGCCCGATTTAACTGACTCCAATCCGCAATTTTAGATGGGCGATATTCTGGCACCCCTTATGAAAAAAGATTGTGTCCTTGTAAGGATAGAGAAATTGAAACTTTGAAGCACGTCCTTTTTGAGTGTACTTTTTACAGAAATGAGCATATCAAATTCCTCAAGCCCATAATGAATGTCTTCCCAGGTAGGACTCTGATTTGGCATACAAAATATTTATTAAGCGACACAAACAAGATAACCACCGAATCAGTGGTCAAATTCCTTCTCTCTGCCGAAAGAATACGAAAGACAATCTTGACCTCTACCTAACCCCGTCATAAAAAAAAATGTATGAAAAAACAAACAAGCCCAAGACTGCTGCCATAAGAGTAGAATACAGTAAGACAAATTCTAAAATCAACTAGACCATAACACCAGCACAGAAAGTAGCAATAATGACGGATGTCCAACAGCTATGCCTGCCTAAACAGCAATAATTGTACACTTCTGAAGTCTTAGCAAGATAATCAATGATGAAATTGCACAGAGAGTGTGATAAAGGAGACAAACACTAGCTTGCTTTTGATGTTTGGCCAGCTTAACCTTACTTACCAGGTTTTATTTTCTTCTAATGCCCTAACCATTTTTTCAAGCAGCTTTTATACAGGAGGATATGGTGAACAATTATTTTATGGATGGTCTTATTTGTTGCAAAGCAGAAATTCCCCATGTTCTAGCATAACCAGGGCAGGGGGAACCCACAGAAAATGAAGGGTGTGCCCTTTTCTGAGTGGCTTTTTTTTCAACCCCTTCTTCTTGTAGATTTGTCAGTTATTCACTAGCTTATTTCCAGGCATAGGCTGCACATGTACCTGGAATTAAGGCTCTTGTCCTTGACCGGCAGAACCTGGTGGTTCAAAAGTAGTTGTTGTTTCTGGTTCAACTTGCTGGCTATGTAGTAGACTTCTCACTTGTTTCTTTGTTCTCTTTTAGCTATTATTTGGCCAGCAATAATAGAACCCATTGGCCAGGAAAGCCTTGAGAAAAAGAATGTGAGGGGAGATATACTTATAACGTATACAAATGTCTGTAACATTGTCATACAGAGGAGAGGCAGGATCTGTTCTCAATCTTTCCAGAGTACGGAACATGTAATAATGGGCTCAAGACATAGGAAGCCAGATTTTGGTTAAGTATCAGCAAAAACTTCCTAACTGTTAGAGCAGCATGACAATGGAAGCAATTACCTTGGGAGGTGGTAGGCTCTCCACCACTGGAGGCATTCAAGAAGACGTTACACAGCCACCTGTCAGATATACTTTCACTTTGATTCCTGCATTGAGCAGGGGTTTGGACTCTATGGCCTTCTAGGCCCCTTCCAACGTCATGAGCCACCTTGGGCTTCTTTCAAGAAGAAAGGCAGGGGGAAAACATTTTGGAAAAAAATAAAATAAAATGATTCTATTATTCTTCCACAGCCACAGATTTATTTTGGATGCACCTGTTGACTTGAAGCTATGAGGGTCCCATTTCGTGGCATTTATCAAACCCAGGAAAGCAAATATACCCATGCAGGAGCAAAGTCTCAAATACACCCACTGCCTTCCAGCTATTCACAGTCTTTGCTTCTCATTCAACTACAATCAAGCTAGAGCTAACACGTGTCAAGCATCAAACCAATCACAGTTTCCCAGCCCTTATTCAGGTTCCTGCCTTCACACAAACAAACTGTACCCTGCATTCTAATCTATTAGAGACCAACAACTTTGCTCCCATCTGATTCTCAGCTTTCCTTACATAAAATAAGATATTTTGTTCTCATAAACTAACTTACAGCTTACCTCATAATTTGCTAAAAAAACAAATGCAAAAAAGCAAATGTGGCATTGATTTGTGGTCAAGGGACTAACTAATGCATTAAGCATCTGCCGTGTTATGTGCTAGCTTTTCTAAATTTGTTTTCTTTTGTGGGGAACCTTTTGCCTGTTTAAGTGCTGACATGTAAACTATCAGAATGTTACTTTGAAATAGGGTCGGTACACTTCAAAGCTAATAGATGTAACTTTCCCCTGTTACTGTTTTTCCCATACAGTTTCAGCATTAGTTGACTGGTGTTAGTGGCTGAACACAGTAACGTCTTCTTTTCAAATGGCAACAACTGGATAATTCTTTATTTTAAGAGGGACTGGACTTGATAATCCATAGGGTCCCTTCCAGCTCTGCAGTTCTAGGATGATGATGATCGTGGTGATGATTAGTGCTTTATTTTACAGTGGGGGATTTTTGGTTATAGTATAATGCAGTTCTT
This sequence comes from Intellagama lesueurii, assembly GCA_037013535.1. Lineage (NCBI taxonomy): Eukaryota > Metazoa > Chordata > Lepidosauria > Squamata > Agamidae > Intellagama > Intellagama lesueurii. The sequence goes on from JBAJHW010000001.1 coordinate 256,666,896, forward strand.
CCTGGCACACAACTGGCAAGATAATGTAACCTGTTAAATATTTAGCAGCTTAACTGTTACTACATAGCTCATGGGATATTTTGTCTCAGTGGAAGCATGCTGCTGGCAGCCAACAAGGAGACAACTTTCCTGATTTCTTCCTTCCCATCACATCCCAGAGGATCTCCTAATCCTCCAGAGCACAGTTTCAGAAAATGTAAGCACCTGCAAGAAAAGAAGGAAAGTAGCTTCCTGTTCTTTTGTTTGCAAATTTGAAGCCTAGATCAAACTTAGTTAGAAGGAAATTGAAAGGGAAGTTAAAAAGAATCCAATCTCTCCAGAGTGCATGGAGCCTGTTTAAAACAATGGTAGTAGAAGCCCAGCAGAAGTGTATACTGCAAAGAAAGAAGGGCTCAACTAAGTCCAAGAGGGTGCTGGCATGGTTAATGAGCGGAGTTAGAGAGGCTTTATAGGGCAAGGAGGGGTTCTTCTGTAAATGGAAATCCTTCCCAAATGAGGAAAATAAAAAGGAACACAAACTCTGGCAAAAGAAATGTAAGAAGATGCTATGGAAGGCAAAGAAAGACTTTAAGGAATGTATGGCCAGCAATATAAGGGGAATAATAAAAGCTTCTTTAAATATGTTAGAAACAGGAAACTTGCCAGAGAAGCAGCTGGCCCTCTGGATGGTGAGGGAGGTAAAGGGGAGGTAAAGGAGGACATGGAGATTGCAGAGAAATTAAATGAGTTCTTTGCATCTGTCTTCATGACAGAAGACCTTGGGCAGATTCTGCTGCCTGAACGGCCCCTCTTGACTAACGAATTAAATCAGATACAGGTTAAAAGAGAGGATGTTTTAGACCTAATTGATAAATTGAAGATCAATACGTCACTGGGCCCAGATGGCATCCACCCAAGGGTTATTAATGGAGGAATGAAGTTGCTGATCTCTTAACTAAAATATACAACTCATCCCTTAAAATGGCCACAGTGCCAGAGGACTGGAGGATAGCACATGTCATGCCAATATTTAAAAAGGGAAGGAGGAGGGACCCAGGAAACTACAGGTCAGTTAGCCTAATGTCTGTTCCAGGGAAGATGGTGGAAAGCCTCATCCAAGATAAAATCTCAAAACACATAGAAGAAGCCTCGCTGAGGGAAAATCAGCATGGCTTCTGTAAGGGTATGTCTTGCCTCACAAACCTTTTAGAATTCTTTGAAAAGGTCAACAGACACGTGGATGCGGGCGAACCAGTCAATATTGTCTATCTGGATTTTCAGAAGGCATTTGACGCGGTCCCTCACCAAAGGCTGCTGAGAAAACTCCACAGTCAGGGGATAAGAGGGCAGGCCCTCTTATGGAGTGAGAATTGGTTGAAAAGCAGGAAACAGAGAGTAGGTGTCAATGGGCAATTTTCACAATGGAGAGAGGTGAAAACGGTGTGCCCTAGAGATCTGTCCTGGGACCGGTGCTTTTCAACCTGTTCATAAATGGAGAGAGGGATAAGCAGTGAGGTGGCCAAGTTTTCAGATGACATGAAACTTTTCTGGGTGGTGAAGACCAGAAGGGATTGTGAAGAGCTCCAGAAGGATCTCTCCAAACTGGGAGAATGGGCAGCAAAATGGCAAATGCGTTTCAATATAAGAAAATGTAAAGTAATGCACATTGGAGCAAAAAATCAAAAGTTTAGTTATCAGCTGATGGGTTCTGAGCTGTCCATGATGGATAAGGAAAGAGATCTTGGTGTGCTGATGGACAGCTCGATGAAAGTGTCAACCCAGTGTGCAATGGCAGTGAAGAAGGCAAGTTCCATGTTAGGTATCATTAAAAAGGGGATTGAAAATAAAACAGCCAACATTATAATGCCATTGTACAAAACGATGGAGAGGCTGCACCTGGAGTATTGTGTACAGTTCTGGTCATTGCACCTCCAAAAAGACATAGTGGAACTGGGAAAGCTGCAGAAGAGAGCAACTAAAACAATGACTGGGCTAGGGCACCTCCCTTATGAGGAAAGGCTACAGCGTTTGGGGCTCTTTAGTCTAGAGAAAAGGCGCCTGAGGGGGGACATGACTGAGATGTATAAAATTATGCAGGGGATGGATAAAGTGGATAGAGAGAAGCTCTTTTCCCTCTCATACAATACCAGAAGCAGGAGATATCCACTCAAATTGAGTGTTGGGAGAGTGAGAATAGACAAAAGAAAATATTTCTTTACCCAGAGTGTTGTTAGTCTGTGGAGCTAACCACCAGATGTGGTGATGGCATCTGGCTTAGATGCCTTTAAAAGGGGATTGGACAGATTTCTGGAGGAAAAGTCCATTGCAGGTTACAAGCCACTATGGGGTTGTACAATCTCCAGGCTTAAAAGGAAGGTACCTCCAAATGCCAGATGCAGGGGAGGGGTATCAGGAGAAAAGTGTCTAGTTGTCTTGTGTGCTCTCAGAGGCATCTGGTGGGGCCACTGTGAAATACAGGAAGATGGACTAGATGGGCCCTTGGCCTGATCCAGCAGGGCTCTTCTTATGTTCTTATGTAAATCCACAATCTTCATTTAAGTGAAGGAGAAAGTTTCAGTAAAAATTCATTTTAAAAATGGATGCTGTCCTGGCAGGAACAATTATATGAACCTCGTCACACAAAATAAACACATTTAGTTTCCAAAGACATTATTCTAGCTTCTTCAGGTAGAAAATGTAAGCAAAAAAGTTAGGTTACCTACCTGTAACCATGGTTCTTGTAGTGGTTCTCTGTGAATTCACACAAATGGGTTTATCCTGCGCCTGCGCAGGACGTTCGGAACTTTCTAGAGCTTAGAAAAAAGCCAGACAGTTAGTCTCCCCCCCCCCCCGAGGGTATATAGGCTCCGCCTCCTCCACCTTCCTTAGTTCCCTATGTCCGCCGTTACTAGAGAGTAGGTATAATGACCTGTTATCGTGACGGACAGCGGGGAGGAAGGGAGGGATGTGTGAATTCACAGAGAACCACTACAAGAACCATGGTTACAGGTAGGTAACCTAACTTTCTTTGTAGTGGACTCTGTGAATGCACACAAATGGGTGATTAGCAAGCTGACTCACCGGATGGAGGGCCGTCACGGTATCAGGGATGACAGTATCGCCCTTCCAAAGGCAGCATCATTTTTAGCTCTGACATCGAGGCGGTAGTGCTTCGTGAACGTCAGAGGATTGGACCAAGTAGCCGCTTTACAGATGTTTTGAATATGAATACCGCGATGGAGAGCGGTGGATGTAGATATAGCTCTGGTGGAGTGAGCTTTAAGTTGGTCCGGTACCGGTTTATTTGCAAGCTGGTAAGCCATTTGTATGGATTGCACGATCCATCTCGATATTGTCTGAGAGGATGCAGGAGCACCCTTGTTATGTCCATGGTAGCACACAAAGAGACGGAAAGAGCGTCTGAAGTGCTTGGTTCTGTCCAAGTAGAAGGCAATAGCCCGTCTGACGTCCAGAGTATGAAGCTTGCGCTCGACTGGAGTGGACGGCGATGGAAAAAATGTAGGAAGTATCAGTGGTTGATTCAAATGGAAGTCCGATACAACCTTGGGAAGAAATGAGACATCCAAGTACAGAGTAACTTTATCGGGATGCATTTGTAGGTATGGAGGGTCAGACCTAAGAGCTGACAATTCACTAGCCCTTTTGGCAGAGGTTATGGCCACTAAAAAGGAAGTCTTGAGAGAAAGCAATTTCTCGTTACAGGTTGCCATGGGTTCAAATGGAGGCTTGGTAAGCGCATCCAGGACAAGTGGGAGCGACCATTGAGGTACAATGGGTGAAGAGGGCGGCCTGATGTTCTGCAGGCCCTTAAGGAATCTTTTAACCGTGAGGTGGGAGAACAGTCTGGCGGAGCTAGAGTGAGATGGCTGGTGAGCAACGATCGCGGAGATATATACTTTAATGGTGGAGTGTGCAAGTCCGAGATTGAACAGATGCAGTATGAAGGTAAGTAAGGTTGATAGTGTAACTGGGACTGATTGAAGTCCTTTGGACTGAACGAATTTCGTAAAAGATTTCCATTTGTTACGGTATAGGCGAGAAGTCGACGGCTTTCGAGAGCGGTCTAGAATCGCACGGAATTCGGGGTTATCCTCCACGCCGTCAGGTGAAGAGACCGGACATCTGGATGGAGAAGGGCCCCGTCGTTCTGGGATAGCAAGGACGGTATTAGAGGTAAGTGGAATATTTCCTCCGTTATTCCTTGAAGGTGGGCAAACCAGGGTTGTCGTGGCCACCACGGAGCGATGAGAATTGCGTTCGCCTGGTATTGAATGATCCGGACTATTGTCCTGAGGAGCATTGGTATGGGAGGAAACAGGTAAGTGAGTTCTCCGGACCACGGAATGAGGAAAGCGTCTCCTAGTGACGCGGTGTCCCTGCCCGCTCGTGAGCAGAACCTTCGGCATTTGGCGTTGCGGTGAGATGCAAAGAGGTCTATGGTGGGTTGACCCCAGCGCCGGCATAGGTCTTGGAAAATCGTCTCGTTGAGGGACCATTCGTGCGTCCTGGTACGGAGCCGGCTGAGGTGGTCCGCTAGATAGTTGTCCTCTGAAGCGATATGAATCGCTTGTGGAAAAATATGATGGGTACGGCACCAGTCCCAAAATCGCATGGTGAGATGGAGAAGCGGTAGGGATCGAGTCCCACCTTGTCGGTTGATATAATGCATAGCTGTGGTATTGTCCGTGACAAGCTGCACAGATTGTCCCTGTATACGCGGAAGAAAGGCTCGAAAAGCCTTCATGATGGCGAGCAATTCGAGCTGGTTTATATGGAGAGACCTTTCTCTCAGTGTCCATAACCCGTGAATCCTGAGCTCTTGGCAGTGAGCGCCCCAGCCAGAAGGGCTTGCGTCGGTCGTGACCTGTATGGACAGGAAAGGAGGTTGGAAGGGTTTTCCTTCGGACAGATTGCGCGGAATCGTCCACCAGATGAGATGCTTCGCTACATGTGGCGGAACCTGCAACTTTTTCCGTGGGGAGTCCGTTAGAGGATCGAACTCGCCCAGGAACCAGGACTGGAGCGGACGCATTTCGAGCTTGGCATGAAGGACGACTGCCGTCGTGGATGACATGAGGCCCAGTAGATGCTGAACGTCGAATGCGGTGACAGTAGCCAGGGGTGGAAACCGTTGTATTGCGTCTCGAATTTTTTGGATTCTTTGATAGGGCAGGAATGCCCGTGCCCGGGTCGCGTCTAGCGTTGCTCCTATGTAATTGACCAGCTGGGATGGAACCAGAAGGGATTTTTCCTGATTGATCACTAGATCTAGCTTGTTTAAGGTCGCGAGAGTGGTAGTTGTAGCAGCGACGGCTTCGTGGTAGGATGATGCTACCAGGAGCCAATCGTCGATATAAGGGAAGAGTTTTATTCCCTTGGTGCGAAGGTGAGCCACTACAGGGGCCATGCACTTGGTAAATGTCCGAGGGGCCGTTGAGAGCCCAAATGGAAGGGCAGCAAACTGGTAGGTTGTGCGGTGGAACCGAAACCGGAGATACCGCTGATGAGAAGGGTGAATGGAGACGTGAAAATAAGCGTCTTTGAGGTCGATGGTGACGAACCAACTTCCCTGTGAGAGAAGAGGAAGAATGGAATCGAGTGTTAGCATTCGAAACTTCCTGTAAATAATAAACTGATTGAGTTCTCTGAGGTCCATGATGGGCCTGATACCTCCATCCTTTTTAGGGACAGCGAAGTACCGAGAAAAGAAACCCCCGTTTAGATCAGCATGTGGGGTCTTGACGATTGCCCCCTTGCTTAGGAGGGATGAAATTTCCTCCTGTAGAGCCACCGAAAAGGGGGTGGTCTTAGGGAGATTTGGTGGAGGAAGCTGGAAGAATTCTATAGAATAACCCTTCTCAATAATGGTTAGGACCCATTTGTCAGTCGTAATATTTTTCCATTCGGAGAGAAATGGAAAAAGTCTAGTCTGGTAAGAGGGGTAGTTAGTTGTATTGCTTACCCCAACGCTGAGGTTTACGAAAGGACTGTTTGTGTCCTTGGTATTGTTGCTGCTTGAAAGTCGAAGGGTTGGACTGAGATGACTGGAATGTCCTGTCATGTTGCTGCTGTCTACCATACCGAAACGGTTGGTACTGAGAAGATGCTTGGTAAGCAGGTTTTTTGTAAGTAGGTCTCTGATACCGATACGGTTGGTATGGTATGTAAGACTTTGCGGTCTTCCGCATTTTATGGATATTTTCCATAATATCATCAGTCTTGGAATTAAAGAGGCCATCCGCATCAAAGGGAAGATCCTCGATTTTAGTCTTTGTATCGTCCAGTATGTTCGCCGCTCCGAGCCAGGCATGGCGACGGACTGCTACTGCTGTAAGCATGGATTTGGACGCAATTTCAGCTGTATGCTTTGCTGCTACTCGTTGCTGTCTTGTAAGGGTATTAGCCTCCTCGTAGACGTTGAGGAGTTCGGTCTTGGATGGCTCAGGAAGGCTTTGTAAGACGGGGACAATTTTATCCCATCGGTGCTTTTGATAAGCACCCATCGCGGCTTGGTAGTTCGAAATCTTAATCAGTAGAGCCGCAAGGGAATAAAGTTTTTTGCCCAGGGCGTCATTTTTTCTGCCGTCCTTATTGACAGGTGTAACAGAGGACCTGCTGCGGGATCGATACTGGGTAGCCTCAACAACAATAGAATTAGGCATGGGATGCTTGGTCAGGAAATCCGAGTCAGAACCGTGGGTCTTGTAATGGTGGTCGATTTTTCGAGGGATTTGGAGAGTCGCAGGCGACTTATCCCACGAAGCCTTTACCAAGTCAAGAAGAGCTGGAATGAGGCTAAGACTGGGAGGGGAAGACTTGTCTTGGTCCATATCGTGGAAGACAAGGTCTGTTTGTTGCTCAGGAACTTGCGCATCTAGGTGTAAAATTTTTGCCATGCGTAATATAAGATGAGCATAGGACGAGTAGTCTTCCAATGGGTATTGTGAAGAAGTACTCGGAGCACCACCATCAGGTACATCAGATTCCGAAGAAGCTGAAGAGTTGTCATGGGAAGATTCAGACACCAATGAGGAGGGACGGTGCGATATTGGTACCGTGTCTCTCGGTATTGGTTCGGCATCAGAGTGTACCGAAGGAGAGAAAGGCTCTGTATCGTGGCCCTCTGGGCCAGAGTACATCGTCGCAGTCTGTACCGTGGATCGGCCTGCGGGACGTTTAGACCGTTTTAGAGGCGCAGAAGGTGCCATCGGTGACTTCCTCTTACGGGAAGTAGCAATTTGGGGTGTAGGAACATGCCCCTGTTGCTGCTGTAGATTGTCAGGAGTTGGAACCGAAGAAGGGTACCAAGCTGAGGAGGGGTAAGCCTGTCCCCTGAAGTCAGGCGGATAGCCGTATCCTTGATATGGGTAGGGCTGGTATGGACCGAAAAAAGGCGGACCATACTGTGCCGGCATTTGTGGACGGTATTGGTCCGCAGGATGTTGAGGTTGGTACGGAGAGGTATGCTTACGCTTCTCCTTTCGCTTTCTAGGAGTGCGAGACGGCAGCTCCTGTTCTGAATGCGAGTCAGTATCAGCCCGCCCGGAAGATCTCGGGCTAGTAGGGGCGATGGCCACGCTGGGGAAAACCTCAGCCGCAAAATGGCCTGACGACGGAGACATGCTCATGATATCGTGAGCAGCCTGGGCCGGAGGAATGATCCGCTCCTCCATATCCGATTGCCCAATGTCGTCTCTAGAAGACTCCTCAAGTAATATAGGAGGCGCAGGAAGAGGCAAAGTTGCCGATTTGGGTGGCTTTGCCAATTTCTGAGATTTCGCTTTATCATTTTTCTTCTTTGAAGGTACAGCCGACCTAGAAGCCTTGGTGGAAGCTGGCTTAGGCGGTCTAGAGGAGTCCTTCTGCTTGGAAGACGCAGAGCTCAAGGTAGGCTGCGAAGAATCAAAGGCAGTGGCGCCTGCTTTAGGTGTCTCTACACGTGGAGGGTTCGGTGAAGTGGTAAGAGGAACCTCCATAGCAGGCTTGAGGGTTCTTTCGTAGAGAAAGGCCCGGAGGCGTTGAGACCGCAATTTAAGAGCTTGTTTGGAAAAACTTCTACAAGCGGCACACGCCTGGATAAGGTGGGATTCCCCCAAACAAAATAAGCACTTATCGTGCTGATCCGTTAGCGGAATTTTTCGGCAGCAAACGGAGCACTGTTTGAAGCCCCGAGAGGCCATAAAAAAATAAAAAATAAAAAGGGGGGAATCCGGGAGGGGAGGGGAACGGGAAGACGCAGAACGAGGAAAAACTTAAATGGGAAGGCAGTTCTGGCGTCTTAAAAGAAGAAAAGAAAGGCTGCAAGGTAAATAGAAGGAAATACTTTCCTTAGCATGCTCTAGTGTTCCTACGTCCTACCCTAACGGCGGAAAAAAAGGAACTAAGGAAGGTGGAGGAGGCGGAGCCTATATACCCTCGGGGGGGAGACTAACTGTCTGGCTTTTTTCTAAGCTCTAGAAAGTTCCGAACGTCCTGCGCAGGCGCAGGATAAACCCATTTGTGTGCATTCACAGAGTCCACTACAAAGAACAATGATTAGCAACACACTTAAATATATTTATTTGTAAGATGTACCAACTGTTTTCTATTTTAGATCCAATTGTGTTCTTAGTTCACAGCCTGCTACCTTAATCCAACAGATGCATAAAAGTATACTTGTGGCCTACACCAACATACAGTAGGACCCCCATATCCACTGGGGATTGGTTCCAAACACCCTTCGCAGATACAGAAAACCGTGCATAATAGCGAATTATGAACATATCTTAATAAAGGGGGAAAAAAACAGGGGAAAAAATGTTTTCACATGCATTACCAAAACTGGCCAATAGAGAGGGTGCCAGAGACCATGTTATGTATTCTTCACTAACATAGCACATAATTCATAGCACAGTCTCTGGCTCCCTCTACTGGCTGTTTCTGGTAATATAAGTTAAAAAAATTCTGGATTTTTTTCTTTTAATAATTTTAATATTTTCAGATCATGGATAAGTGAATCAGTGGATACTGATCCTGTGGATAAGAAGGTCTTATTGTACTTCCATTGCTTGCCCACTTGATCCATTATATTCTACTGAATTAGTTCATTACACACAACACATGTGTACTTATGTTCATTACGTACATATACGGTGTATGTTTACCTATTTATGCCAAGATAGTTAATGTCATGATGAGGAAAAATACTTTAGAAGGGGGTTTGGATAAGCATCCACACTGTTGGCTCTACCACTCAGATGTAATTCAGAAAAACTCAAACACATGGGCACCTGTGAAATGCCATGTTGAGAACCTTTTACATATGAGTAGCTCATTTGCTGGGTGCCCCCCTTCAACATGCATGGCCAAACAAAATTTAATGGTTTCACCTCAGTTCCAAGTCTGCGATGTGAAACCTAATGCACAGTTTCTAGAAATGGTCACATACACCCTTCTCCATGATTCCACTGCTTGCTAGCTTCCCAGCTTCCCATAGGTTTTTCCCTATTCTAATAGGTTTACATACCTCTCCCTAAGGCTTAATTTCCTGCAGGAATAGTCTCAAAATAAAATATGCTGCCACTTTGGTCCCATCCTTCTTGCTTTTAGTCACTGTGACTAATGGAATGGAGATCCTGAGAACTTGTTTGAAAGCAAATTCAGTCATTGGGCTGAAAAAGGTTCCCATATCATAACATGGTATTTGAAAGAATCATTTGCAATTTTATTCATTAGGTATCCTCAAGTTCTAAACATGCATACCCCTTTTGCTTTGCCTCTTTAGTCACGGAATACCAGAAGTGGGAGAAGACATGTTCTTTTTTGGGACAGGCCATCAAACATTCTGATAATGGATTAGTAATTGGTCTGCTTCATAATACAAGACTTGAGTATTAACAGACTGATTTGACTGCTTGTGTGTATATGACTTCCAGTAGTAGCACCTAAAATGGGCTTTTTGAAATACTGGACACTGGCAATTGGAGCCACAAAATGGGCACTGTAGAACAGAAAGAAATTTCTGGGCTTGGGGGTAGCAGTATATATGTACATTGCATTTGGAACTGCAACAAATTAACATGAAATAAAACTAAGCAGGAATTCATTTACTAATTCAAAATTACTGTAGTAGGGCAGTGGTAGCTTTTGCATGGGCTATTTTAACATCACATGTACATCAAAGTGAAACTGAACTGCAGGATATGTTCCCACATCAGATAGCTACAATGGAACATGATCTATGTATGTACATACATACACTCGCCTAGTTCTAACATTTACTCCAGCTTTCCCTCATATTGCAGGAACAGATCATTGGTGGTGATCTGGTGGTGATTTTTGACAATTAAAGGCTCCCCCACATCCTGATGTTTCCAAAGCCTCCACCAGGTCAAAAGGGAGCACTAGTGGTTCTCAGAATCCTAGATGGCATTTAAATTAAATACTCTTGTTGTTGGTTGATGTCATCCAGATTACATAATGTAACTTCATGCTAACAGGATTTCAGCCATCATATTTTAAGTGCTGTAAGTTGCTTTGCAAGACAATTTTTGGTTTTAAAAAGTGGGATGAGAATAAGATAATTTCTTGTTCCAAAATCTGTAAGAAATCACAAAAAAATAAATAAAAATGAAAACTAATTCCAAAAATAAGTAAATAAGGTATTTCCTTACCTTAGTATAGTCTGTTAAATTTCCTTTGACCTGAGCCTTAAACAATACAAGAATAAAAGTAATTTTTTCTTTCATTTACAAGATACTACAAATCATACTCAGCAGTTGTTCAAGAATGATAAAGACTGTACATTTCAAAATAAACGACAGGAAAGAAACATTTCATCTAGAACAGGTCTAATGGCCCCTTGTGGCCTGTCAGGAACTTGATGAAACCTTTGCTGTTGACAGCCTCTTCCAGAATGTGGAAACCAGTACACAAGTAAACTGGCTTCATTATCTGTTACCCTAACAAAAACCATGAAGAGTCCAAGGGGAAGACTAACAAGTTTTACTGGGCAGAACATTTTGTTGTCTGCAGTGAATTTCTTCACATGTAGTTCTTCAAATTTCTGTTGCAGCAAAAGATTTTCACTGCAGCCCCATGGGAAGTGTTACACTAGCAAAATGCTTTCCCGTGCCTATGAGACAGAGATTTCTCTCTGATTAATTTGTGAACAGAATAAATATGGCCCTTGGCCCTATTCAGGTCTTAATTTCCCTCACACAATTAGAATCAAATGAGAGACAGTGGAGCTAAGTGCTTATTTAATTCACTGCTTTTATTCTGATATGAAAAGGGAAAGAAATAGAGAGAAAACTAGAGTAGCAATCTGAATTCCTATACCGACAGGAATTCCAGTTATGGTATACATATTGTCATGCTTTCTAAACCTTTCAAATCAGCCAATCCTTAAAGTGTTCTGCTTATGACTCAAAACATCCACTGAATAAAGAGACATTCACTAAACCAAATACCAACAGATCATTCTGGGATAACTAATATAATATCAGAAGGAATATGAAAGCCTGTAGAACTAAAATTAGTCCAACCAGCTGTATTCTGAGTTGAGTTTTATACATTATATACGCTTGAGCAGTTTCCTCTGTGCCTTTTCTATACTTTGTTCTTAAAAATTAATTAGTTGTTGAAAAACCAAAACTATTATTTTATTTGTTTTGGTGGAACAAAACAATTGCATATTTGAAATAAAATTTAATTGCACCATTTAATAACTGTTAGTGGATTCTAGGACTATGAATCTTGACATGAAGTTACTAAAAGTCTTCCAGATTTTTTAAAAGTAAGAGCACAGAACTTTTAAAACTAAGAACACAGAATCTTGTAATCTCCTTCTTCCAGACTTTATTTCTATTGGAACTGGGTTACAAATACTTAGAAGTTGGATAACGTTTTCCTTTTATCAATTTGGTATTATATTGTGGGTGATAATAATACTGTAAGAATAACATTTAGTACTAGCATTGAATAGATGCACTGGATTCATTACACTAAACAATAACAGAAAGGCAGGTCTATGGGACTTGTGTACTTCCACTCTTTCCCGGAGCAGATGTGAGATGCTTGCAACTCTGGCACTTTGTCAGAAGCAGCAAATTGTGGTTAATGCTAATAATGGCTGTTTGAAGAAAGCAAACTTCAAGTATTAATTATGGTTTAGTGCAACAGTGTGTAAACTGTGGCCCCATGAGCATTTCTACTACGCTCTAGGCCATCCCAGTGCCCTCCAAGTTCAAAAAAACCAAAAGGAAAAAAAATATGTCCCCCATGGCCACTACAACTTCCTGCTCATGGACCAGGAGAGTTTCCCACAAGGTTCTCCCACCCAAAACAAACAAACAAACAAAGGACTTCCTGTTTGTTTATTTCTGTTTTCAGCTGTTTCTCGGCCTGACGTGGCCTGCAGTAGGGGTTAGGGGCTTGATTTTGATCCCCAAGCCCTTGCCTATTTCTATCTTTGATTTAGTGTGATATTGAAATAAGGCTACTGTAAATACATAGACATTTCTATACCTCTTTAATCTGTTTAATCCAGAGATCTCTTCCAACGAACTCCTGATGCAAGATAACAGGAGCAGAATTTAAACTGAAGGCCACAGAATCACAAGATTTTTCATTAAGAAATGGCTGAATGTCAACATTAAGCTGAAAGATAAAGGATCAGAACATTATCATAACTTAATTCAACAGAATCAATTCTTTATAACAAATTAATTTTGTCAATAATGAAGTAAATATACAGACTTTTTAACAAAAACATGTCACATGCACAGGCTTTTAAAAAAGTATGCTGCCTGTACAAAAAGACCACAACTAACACATTATGCAATACTTAAGAGGCTGTTTCCGACTGCTTCATCTGGTTCATGTCTATTTAATATCAGCAAATACTGTGCTGCCAATCACAGATTTCTGGAGACATGTTCAACAGAACACTGGAAGCAGTGTAAGGATCTGAGCTAATAAATGAGAGAGGAACCATGTGTATAGAGCCCTTCACAAAGACAGAGTCTCTGCCAGTAGATGCTTGGCTGCACATTGTAGAGGGTAGGGCAGATTTTATTCTCATTGCAATAATGTCCACAAATAGATTCATTTAATTGCCCCATAAAAACAGCTAAAGACACTTCATTAATAAGGGAGAAATTAAAGAGATGAAATTTGGATTATAATTCAAGCAGGATTTAAACCTGATTCTTGCATCTGATGGCCTAGCCTTTAAGAATCTAGGCTGCTCCTCTCTGTATCCATGTTCTGTTCTAGTTCTAGCCTGAGTCCAGTAAGACTCAACATGCTAGCAGTGCGTATTTTCAAAGTTAGCACAAGTTAGCATCCAACACAGTCTTGCACAGGCACTTGTGCAAACAGCTGCATAGCTCCTTCTGCAACCTCTTGAACAACCACATTCACAATAATGTAAATACACAAGAGCACTAGTCACAGAATCATGAAGTTGGAAGGGGCCTATAAGGCCACTGAGTCCAACCCCAACCAAACGATATCTGCCAGGTGGTTGTCTAAATTTCTCTTGAATGCCTCCAGTATTGGAGCACCCACCTCTTGAGGTAATTGATTCCATTACTGTACTGCTCTAACAGTTAGGAAGTTTTCCTGATATTCAACTGAAATATGGCTTCCTGTAACCTTGTTGCATATCCTGCACTCTGGGATGATTGAGAACAGATCCTGCCCCTCCTCTGTATGATAGCCTTTCAGTCTTCTGTTCTCAAGGCTAAACATGCCCAGTTCTTTCAGTCTTTCCTTATAGGGCTTGGTTTATAGCCCCCAGATCATCCTTGTTGCCTTCTTCTGAACTTGTTCCAATTTGTCAGCATCCTTCTTGAAGCATGGTGTCCAAGGATTTTCATTCAGGATTTTCATTCCTTAATTATGTATTAGAATAGCATTATGACCTTGGAAGCTAGCTTTTCTATACTAGACTGTTATGAAAAGAACAAAATTATGTAATAATGGTGCACTACAAAGAAACTCAGATATGGGTAAATCCTACTACACTTAATGCAATATGAAATTCAATAGTGCTATTTAGTACTATGTAGCTGATGGCAGTCAACCAGTGGCCAACCACTGCTTCCATCACATATGCATACTGTAAAGTACATGTACAATGGTCACGACATATAAAGTGGCTTTGGAGCACAGATAAATCCAGAGTTTGGAAAAGTCACTTTTTGGAAATCCAAAATTCCTTCAGTCAGCATGGCTATTTGAAAAAAGTAACATACTTGAAAATTCACATTTCGAAGCTCTGCCTAATTCTTGGCTGAACTGCAGGTTCTATGCAGAATGGAATAGGGAAAGCTGTGAGCCTCTGCAGTGTAAGTATACACAGCCACAATTAATACAGTATCTACACCTTGGAAAGGTTAAATGAAGCAACATAATATAAAAGACTCCTGGTATATAGTTTATATGGATATCTTTCCATACAAAGTTCCCTAGTTAGAATGCCTACAGGCAGGCTTTTAATAAGCCAGGTATCTAGGGAATGCTGTATATATTAAATTCGAATATCTTAAAATATTCTAAAAATTGTTTTTAATCTTGGTTTTTTGACTGTTCAATTGTTTTTCTTAATATAGTTCGTGCGGAGTATTTTTAAACCTGTGAGCATTGTTTAGTTATAATTGTTGTGAGCTGCCTTGGGACACCTATGGTGAGAAAGGCAGCATATAAATAATACAAACAAACTGACAAATGTGTTTGGTTGTTTTTGTATTTAAAACCATGGAGAAGCACAACAGACAGAAATGCCTGATTCCCATTCATTTCATGAACTTTCAAAGAGTGAGGACATACCTTATGACTCATAGACATATGCTTCCCGTACTTAAAAGCCATCTTCTGGGTCCCTGCATCATGCTGTGCCAGTTCCATTGCAGCCTGGCAGCTGTTTGCCAGCAAGGCACTGTGGGATAAAAAAACATGTTCTTTCCAGGTTGATATTCCAATGTCATCTGTGAGACCATTTTTCTAGAAACACAAGGAAAAGCAGACTGAAATCAAGGTTAAGTTCAGAATCAGTAATATAGTGGCATATGGGCGGTGAAGAAATCACATCTTTAAAATCAAGGTGACAGAAATTATATACACCAAAATGTTCAAACAAATCTGGGCTTCTGCACTTCAAATACAGTAGTGATGTCCAGTACTGACTGCGCTTCCACCTCCCCTTATTTTCTTTCCATTTAAAGAAAAGTAAGTGTTTAATACTTCAACTCAAAATCAAACAAATGGTTCTTGTTATTTCTGTAGATCATTATACTTCAACTGTCAGGTTATTGTATTATAGCCACTGGCAACTAATTATCAATCTACAGTTCTAAATGTATGTGATGAGATGAATACTTAAACAAATAGCAACAGAACATCAATTTGAATCAAATACAAATATGGGTCTGGATGGAACCTTGGCTAATAGAGAAGTAACTGTTAAAGAGGAAAAGTGATGGAGAGAGAAATAATCAAGTGCTTGCATTCACATTTATGGAGTTTTCCCTTACAATCATCCTATTGTGTTCTCTTTGCAGAAAAGAAACAGCAGGTAGAGTTTCTACATATACATATTAAGCAGCATCAGACTGAGTCATATCATTGGCCCATGCATACCAGCACTGTCTACCTCAACTGGCAGCAATTGTTTCAGGTAGAGGGAAACTCCAATACTCCAATTCCTGCAAGTGGAGAGAGCCTGGGATTTTCTGTATTCTAAACACACTCTGCTACTGAAGTTTCAGACCTCTCCATGAAGGAGAGGGTGAATATGGAATTTCTATTTGAAATGAAAGAATTCTAGATGCTGAAAAACAAGTAAAACTTAACAAAAGGAGACAAATCTAAGACTGACTATTCAAATGGCTTGGCTGAATTATGTTCCAAATATTTAAAGCAGGTTAATCCAAGGTTTTAAAGTAGCCTGCTTTCATATCTCATCAATTCATCATTGCCCATCATTCTGTTTGCTGACTTTACTGATATTTCATCAGGCTTCCAGCAGAACACTGACTGCAACATGGGGTTGGGCTAGAGTAAAACAGAAGAAATTATGAGAAATAAACCACTTTGTGCAAGGGCAGCTCCATTTCAGAAACATGCCTTTATTCAGTTTTCAACAGGTTTTTTTTTTACACTATAATCTGCTCATTTTTTCTTGGTTTTATTATGTACTATATCTAGGGTTTTGAATACTATATTTGAATGTACATTTTTATATAATGGCTGAAATCCAATAATAAGACACAACTAGAGTAGGCCCACTGAATCAATGGAACTTACATAAGTATTGACTTTCTAAATCTCCATTGACACAATGGGCCTACTCGAGTTGCATCTTACTACTAGACTGCAGACATATTATAAAAATGTATGTGTTTATATTTTTAATGTATATGGCCCAGAAACCTTCTGTTATCAGGTGATTTAAAAGTACAAACAATTTACGTAGCTCTCTCCTACAGGAAAACTGCCATTCAGTATTATGTGATTGGTAAAATACAGAAAATATTTAATAGCAAACACTCTTAAATTATGAGCTGAATATATTATGTTGTAATTGGCTATTACAGTCAACAAGATGATTTGGAATTTCTAAATGCATTTACTTGATTGAAAACTATACATCTATGATACCAATCTAGCCATTTCTACAAAGTGACTTCTCTTATTTGTTTCTTGGTTATCCTGAAAAGGTTAAACAAGCCGAAGCTATAACAAGGATAAATGGGATGCATTAGTGCAACCTAGGATGTGTCTTGTCACTGCTTTCAGTTTGAACAACAACAACAACGAAGTAATTTAACAAAACCCCAAACACAAAAAACGAACAGTAGAAAAAGACCAATAGTATCCAGACAATTTTGTCCCTGTGAGTTACTTCAGTAAAATAACTCAGAAACAAGTAAGAACTAAATCTGCATGACACCATAATTTTCTAGCAAGGTATTATCTGTCATGAAATTGGTAACAAATGAAATAAAATCCCTCCTTTCAGCGCTAATCATCCTCCCCTTGTGGTTACCACCAAAGAGTGTTACGTTTCAAGGGAGGAGATAACATGAGACTGATGGGAAAAGGAGTACAATTCTGCAAAGCCAACTTGCTGAGTATTGTATCAAAGTCAATTGCTTTCAAATATATCAGTTATTTACGGAGGTTGGGGGAACATCCTAAGTGCTTACATATGTGATGACAAAAGCAGGTTCAAAACTTTCCCCATGGCTCATTTGACAGTCATGTTTATTATAACATCATTTGTTTTTCTCCTTTCCAATTCTTCCAGAATGATGACAGATAAGATAGGGCAATTAAACAAGTCCAATAATTTGGCTACTATTGTGCAATTTAAAATATGTTTTGAACAGGAAATTATGAGGAACTGGTGACTGAGGGCCAATCTTCTTCAGACAAGAACAAAAATTACAAATGCTAAAAATCTGGCAGACAATGGAATAGCCAGTTCAAAAATATGATTTAGTATTATTCTACTTAAATCCCACTAAATCCTAGCCTTAATCCAGAAATAAGTGGCAAACAATTAGTAAAAATCTACAAAGAAACCTAGCTAGGGTGGTATGAAGGGAGTTCACTAGTTTCTAAGTAAGGTACAACTCTATTTTTCATTTGAATCTCTGTTTTGACTTATTTGGGTAACCTGACCAAGCTTGCCAGCCTTGATACAACCAATTTCAAATTTCTAAGGAAGTCATTTGATTGAAGCACACAGTAACAATAGAAGAATATTTACCAAGCACTGCACTGTTCTACAAAATTAATTTCAGAAAGGAAGTATAATACACATATACCCATTAGACCATGGGAAATATTCAACACGTGCTAAATAGGTACACCAAAGATATGGAAGCAGCATTCTCTTAGTATGGCCTTATATTGCTTGGGAGGGTCTGCTGAGAGGCTTGAGAACCTACAGTGGTGATCTCAATTACATGAGGAAAGGTGCTTATCCACCTAGCATATCCTTTCGCTTGACAGGGTGATTACTAGTTTAAAAAAAAAAACCTATATGATTAGCCCCCTTGCATGGTTGTCCACACGTATATATTCTCCAGCTGGGGAATTTCACCATGGGGAATTGATATGATTATTTTTTTAGGGGTCCATGGCTGATCTATGCAAAATATACAAATTCATGAACCTCTTAATACAGAAATCCTAAACACATTATTTGGAAGTAAACATAATTTTACTGGAAATTACTTCTCCATCAGGAAGCTGTGGTCCTCCAGCTGTTGTTAAGACTTTATCTCCCTTCATCTTTCATCATTTTATATGATGGTCAGAGCTAGTGGTTGCTAAAATTTAACAACATATAAAGGGCAACACAATCCCCACCCCTGCTCTACGTAACACACATAGAATTAGAATGCAGGATGACTCTCCTCCTGCACCTTAACTTCACATAAATGTAATGCTTTCTCATCCTGGGGGTGGGAATGCCCTTGGTAAACCTTCCTAATTACCAAGTAGGGGACAATAAGTTGACCAGAAGAGTACATCACAAATGGAACAGCTGTCTGTGAGCTGGAGAATAAAAGATCAGAAGAGAGAGTGAGCCGTCCCCTCACACGTCTATAGAGGAGGATAGAGATAGAGAGGATAGAGATAGAGGAGTGGAGAAGGTTACGGAGAAGGTGAAAGAGCTGAAGGTGGGAGAAAAAGGGGAGGATTTAGAGAAGACAAAAAGGAAGGGGGTAGATGTGTTCTTAACGACGGAAGAGGGAGAGAAATCGGGAGAAACAAGAAAAGTAGTAGTTTGGGAAGACAAATGGCAGGAGGAGGAAGGAGGACCAAAAGTGTTTAAAATACCACAAAAGAAAGAAATAAGAGATGTAAGGCGTGAGAGTCTAGAACCAGATAGGAAAGAGAGTGAAGTTAAAATACCAATAGAAGGATTAGAACCAGAAGAATGGACTGTGCTGGTGTACCCTTGAGGTCGGGGTCCTTGGAGGAAGGTAATCCGTCCAGGACCTCTCCAGCCGAATGAGAAGCCACCCGAGGGAGACCGGTCTCGTCACCCCTGTTGCGGGACTATATGCACGGTGAGGAGTGGATGTTTGAGAAAGCCAACCGATCAGGAGAGATTCGGACACTCTCCCCATTGAGGAAGGAAAGCTACGGAGGAAGTTTACCGTTATCATGGACAGATTTTCCTGTAGACTTTGGTCACGTTGACCCTACAGAAGTTATTATAGAGAAACCTACGAGTTCTGTTAATAAAGATTTTGTTGTTAAAGAAACATCTCTCTTGTCGTTTCCCGCCAAAACTAAGGAACTGTAGATGCTGACAACGAGCCCTATCACACTGTCTAAAACGTAATTCAGAGTATAATTTTAAGACATAGCCAACAAATTCTTGCCTGGACAAAATCCTCAAATATATTCCAATTCCAGGTTTTAGACCCAGAAGCAGTTCACACTAGTTACTGCCTGCCTACTTCTCACAAATTGTACTTAACTGCTCTGCCCGTTCAGCACAATGAAGCTGTTCCTAAACTTGACTAAAAACAGCAACTCTAACTTTATTTAGAAAAACAAGATTAAAACCCAGACTACTCCTGATCTTTGCTATGTTTTAAGATAATTGCAAACTATTCTTGTGCTTAGTTCAGAAAACTGCAAATATTAAGTATTGCAACTTTCATGGGCTTTCTTTAGTCCTTTGAACTTGCTTCACAGTAGGACACCCCCATCCGTGGGATCAATATCTGCCGACTCATTATCCACTGCCTGAAAATATTAAATTAAAAAACCCAGAAATATGTATTTATGCTTATTTCCAGGATGTATTTACCAGAACTGGCCACTAGAGAGAGGTAGAAACTATGCAATGTATAGCATTCAATTGTTGTTTAGTTGTTAAGTCCTGTCCAACTCTTCGTGACCCCATGGACCAGAGCACGCCAGGCCTTCCTGTCTTCCACTGCCTTCCGGAGTTGGGTCAAATTTCTGTTGGTAGCTTCGATGACACTGTCCATCCATCTCGTACTCTGTCGTCCCCTTCTCCTCTTGCCTTCACACTTTCCCAACATCAGAGTCTTTTCCAGGGAGTCTTCTCTTTTCATGAGATGGCCAAAGTATTGGAGCCTCAGCTTCAGGATCTGTCCTTCCAGTGAGCACTCAAGAGTTGATTTCCTTCAGAATGGATAGGTTTGTTCTCCTTGCAGCCCAGGGGACTCTCAAGAGTCTCCTCCAGCACCACAATTCAAAAGCATCAATTCTTTGGCGGTCAGCCTTCTTTATGGTCCAGCTCTCACTTCCATACATCGCTACTGGAAAAACCATAGCTTTGACTATGGGGACCTTTGTCGGCAAGGTGATGTCTTTCCTTTTTAAGATGCTGTCTAGGTTTGTCATCACTTTCCTCCCAAGAAGCAGGCATCTTTTAATTTTAATCTGCAGTGATCATGGAGCCCAGGAAACTAAAATCTGTCACTGCCTCCATATCTTCCCCTTCGATTTGCCAAGAGGTGATGGGGCCAGTGGCCATGATCTTAATTTTTTTGATGTTGAACTTCAGACCATTTTTTGAGCTCTCCTCTTTCACCCTCATTAAGGGGTTCTTTAATTCCTCCTCACTTTCTGCCATCAGAGTGGTATCATCTGCATATCTGAGGTTGTTGATATTTCTTCCTGCAATCTTAATTCCAGCTTGGGATTCATCCAGTCCAGCCTTTTGCATGATGTATTCTGCATATAAGTTAAATATCTTTGCACTGTTCATTTAAGAAGGCCCTCTTGTCTCTCCTTGCTATTCTTTGGAAGTCTGCATTCAATTTTCTGTAACTTTCCCTATCTCCCTTGCATTTTGTTTCCCTTCTCTTCTCTGCTATTTGTAAGGCCTCGTTGAACAGCCACTTTGCTTTCTTGCATTTACTTTTCTTTGGGATGGTTTTTGTTGCTGCCTCCTGTATAATGTTACGAGCCTCCATCCATAGTTCTTCAGGCATCTGTCCACCAAATCGAGTTCCTTAAATCTGTTCTTCACTTCCACTGTGTATTCATACGGGATGTGGTTTAGATTATACCTGACTAGACCAGTGGTTTTTCCTACTTTCTTCAGTTTAAGCTTGAGTTTTGCTATAAGAAGCTGATGATCAGAGCCACAATCAGCTCCAGGTCTTGTTTTTGCTGACTGTATAGAGCTTCTCCATCTTTGGCTGCAGAGAACATATAAAATCTGATTTCGGTATTGCCCATCTGATGATGTCCATGTGTAGAGTCGCCTCTTGTGTTGTTGGAAAAGAGTGTTTGTGATGACCAGTTTGTTCTCTCGACAAAACTCTATTAGCCTTTGCCCTGCTTCGTTTTGAACTCCAAGGCCAAACTTACCTGTTGTTCCTTTTATCTCTTGACTCCCTACTTTAGCATTCCAGTCCCCTATAATGAGAAGAACATCTTTCTCTGGTGTCAGTTCTAGAAGGTCTTGTAAGTCTTCATAGAACTGGACAATATCAGCCTCTTCAGCATCGGTGGTTGGTGCATAAACTTGGATTACTGTGATGTTGAAAGGTCTGCCTTGGATTTGTATTGAAATCATTCTATCATTTTTGAGATTGTATCCCAGTACAGCTTTCCCCACTCTTTTGTTGACTATGAGGGCTACTCCATTTCTTCTACGGGATTCTTGCCCACAATAGTAGATATGGTAATCGTCTGAATTGAATTCACCCATTCCCTTCCATTTTAGTTCACTGACGCCCAGGATGTCAATGTTGATTCTTACCATCTCCTGTTTGACCACATCCAGCTTACCAAGGTTCATAGATCTTACATTCCAGGTTCCTATGCAGTATTCTTCTTTGCAGCATCGGACTTTCCTTTCACTTCCAGGCGCGTCTGCAGCTGAGCGTCCTTTCGGCTTTGGCCCAACCACTTCATTAGCTCTGGAGCTACTTGTACTTGTCCTCCGCTCTTCCTCAGTAGCATATTGGACGCCTTCCGACCTGAGGGGCTCATCTTCCAGCGTCATATCTTTTAGCCTTTTGTTTCTGTTCATGGGGTTTTCTTGGCAAAGATACTGGAGTGGCTTGCCAGTTCCTGCTCCAGGTGGATCGTGTTTAGTCAGAACTCTCCACTATGACCTGTCCGTCTTGGGTGTCCCTGCACAGCATAGCCCATAGCTTCTCTGAATTACTCAAGCCCCTTCGCCACGACAAGGCAGCAATCTGTGAATGGCATTCAATACTTCTACGTTTTTCACTACACACAGAAGGGCTTGGAAATGATTGTTTGTGGATACTGTGGTCCTACTGTATTTATTCCAAGCAAATGCAACTACTGAACTATTATGCAAATATCAATTTGTTTAATTTTTTTAGTGGTTCAATAAAGGTACTATCCTACTCTTGCATTTGTGTAATCCAAAGAACCACACGGCCTTTTCTTTCTCTTATATAGTCCAAGAGAACAGCCCAAAATAACAATTTGAATTGAATGCATCAACTGCTGTAAGGTTTTTTTAAATTAAAAAATTGATTCTTGATATATTTCAGTAGATCTTAATTCTTATACACTGAAGTCTGTTACACCCCCATCACTTAGCATTACAAACATCAGTTAAATCTGAGTCAGAACAATGCACAGACTTAAAAAATTGCAATTTGGCTATAAATGAGATGATACAACAATCTTTATTTTCCCATCTGTGTAGGAGAGAAGCCAGTAAAATTATGAGTCTTCAGCAGCCACATAGTTACCCTGCAAGCATCTTGCATGTGATTGATGTCTCACTTGGCAGATGCCTGACTGCTTGTTGAACATGACAGGACATATTTTATTGGTCTATTTATACATGCCTTTGATGTTTGTGATGAAAAAGGGTTAGAGCAAATGGGCCTGTAAAACACACCCTGGAGTGCCTTAATATTTTATATT
Organism: Intellagama lesueurii; assembly: GCA_037013535.1. Taxonomy (NCBI): domain Eukaryota; kingdom Metazoa; phylum Chordata; class Lepidosauria; order Squamata; family Agamidae; genus Intellagama; species Intellagama lesueurii. The sequence goes on from JBAJHW010000001.1 coordinate 256,689,801, forward strand.
ACTGAAATTGCAGAGAAAATCATGTTTAAATGAAAAAAAAGACAGAGATTTGTCTCTTTACTGCAGAATGCAATGCAATATTCTGTTCAAAGAGTAGAATCAGGGAAACCTTCCCCTGTTATAGTACTGTTCAGGTTCAGCTCCTGCCTTCCTTTCTATTGTCTCTTACTGCACAATCTTTTCTACATTCCTTTCCAGTCAACCATAGAAACACATTATGAAACTCTAGCTTTGTCTGAATGACTTTTTTATGGCAATGTAAAGATCAACTAATTTGAAGAGAATGCTTCTTTAAACTTCCTGAAAGAGGTGCATTTTTCCTAACGTGTTTGAGAAAAGTAGGGATTTGAATAGTTATACTCATCTCCCACTCTGATTTGTTTTCAGAAGTAACTCCTTATGACAGTCATCTCCCCCATTGTTTGTATGGAGAATGAAGTATTACAAAGTTGTTGAAAGCTGTTTAGTTGAGCAGTCTGCTTATTATTGCAATATGTTCACCTTTATTATTTTGCAATGAGATCCTCCACAAATTAAGTATAACACTAAGGCCAGAATACTCTTTATCTGTTTTGCTGACATGAGTCTACTACAGCTGGACTCTTTCTGAGCTTGTGCAAGGAGTGATTCAAGGAGATACTTCCTTGTGCAATCTCCATACATTTCAATGGGGCAATTTACAGCTTGCATAATGGGAAGCCAAAGATCACACAGAGCACTAGAACAGTGGGGTTTTGCACTCTGTGGCATTAGACTGAATAGTCGGCCAAATATTTGAATAATTTTTCAGAATGAAGTGGGATATTTATTTATGTTTTAAAAAAAGTAATTAATACCTCGAAGTGGTTCTCAGAAGACTGGCACAATATAATCATTTTAAATTTTAGTATCATGAACAGAAATAATATGGCTGTATATTGTGTCCTGTTACTTTATTACTTGTTTGCAGATTGTAGATCTAGTGCCATGATTCTTGCTTTGGGTCCGAATTAATTTCCTGGAAAAACCCTGACGCCAGGAAAAGAGGCGCCATTACTTAGAGACAGAGCTCATGCTTTGCATATGTAAGATTTCAAGTTCAATCCCTGGCATTTCCAGACAGGGCTAGGAATGGCTCTTGTCTGAAACGTCAGAGAGCCACTGTCAGTCATAATAGCTGATATTAAGTGGGACTGATCAACAATCTAATTCAGTGTTCCTCTTGCACTACAATTATTCAGACAGCATTTCCTACTCTTGCCCTTTAGCCATAACCTACTAGGCAGTAGCTCCCACTCAGGAATGTTGTGGTACTGAAGTGGGGCTGATAATGTCATACATATCCACCTGTAGAGCAGGTCAATATTGTCTCCTTATTGCAAGTGGAGAGGTAAAAGAGACTAATGTGAGTTAGTGAATGAAGCAGAACATTATAGTACATTAGGATAAATCTTACTACACACTGGAAGGCTCTTCTGCATCAACTACATCAGCTGAAATAGAATCACATGCTAGCGACTGTGAAATACTCCTGCAATTTCTTTTCCAGTGACAAGACCACACCAGTTCAGCTTGTTCAGTATGTTATTGCCAAAGATTCACCAGCTATTATATCTTGCCAGTCTTATGTATTTACGTTAATTGCCAGTTTTGTTTCAAACACAGTTCAAAAAGCTGGTTTGACAATTGGCTTCAAGCTGGCAAACTTAAAGAACCATTTTTTCCTCAGATGAACCTAAACAACAATAGTGTGCCATCAAGTCAATTCAGATTTATAGCAACCCTTCTCAGTGTTTTTCTATGTGACTGCCCTTCAGTAAAATATATCTCTACTGATATTATCTCTTTTCCACTAGCATTATCACTGCACATAATAGCAGCTTACAAAGCATGTAAGGTCTCTGATGCTGTTGTTGTGTGCCTTAAAGTCACCTCTGACTTTAAGTGATCCTATAGGTCTCAAAATGTGTGAGATGTTGAAGAAGTGGTTTATCACTGCCATACCCACTGAATTTCCATGGCTGAATGGGGATTTGAACCCAGATCTCCTGAGTTATAGTCAGACACTTAGTCAACCACACCATACTATCTCTGGTTCCATTAACATGTATATAAGATAACTGCAAAAGTGGTACTACTGTAACAAGTCAATAACCATGTGTTATGAATTATTGGTAACAACAGCAATAAATCTTGTAGTCCATGCACAATTATTGAACATCATAACTACTTGAGTCATACAATTTACATGGTTGATACTTTGGTTGTAATTCCAGTGACCACAGAGAGGGTTCAGCAGTGACGGGCCATATATGCCCTGAGGTTCACTCTTTTAATATCCCAGGCAAGTTAGCTCTTTGTCTAGATTCAGCTTCGGTCAATTTTAGACCAAGCAAGAGACGCCTTTTAGGGATCTTCACATCAGTGTGTGTGTGTGTGTGAATTTTAATAAACAGACTTTGGCCAAATAGTAAAACATGTTACAGTATAACATATTATACTGCACTCAGTTTTTAAAAAAACAAACAACAAAATAGCTTCAATCAAAAGCCTCAACACTAAGTACTAACATGCACTAATCATCTAAAAGCAATCCCAAGCATTAATTTTGTAAAAGCAATTTCCCCCTTCACAGCTAAAAGTCTGAACCTGTATTTCAATTAAAAAAAATATTTCTGCAGCCTTAACTCTTTAAGTGGAGGACCATATGATGAACCTTCCTTTACTTACATAGTGAAAGAATACTACCTTTCCATCAACCCATCTTTCAGTTCCAGTCCTTTTGTCACACACAGTTGATCTGTGAGTTTTTATGGACCACACACAGCCCATGCAAGCCCTCATATTCCAATCCTCCAAATTATCTTCAAACTAGTGGCTACTAACATTATGTTCATCAAATCTCCATCATGAAACAATGTTTTGTTGTCCAATACAAAAAATGGAACAGTAGTTGCTTACAGTCTTTGGCTCAGTAATCACCATGAGAATGTTCTCTGGAAGAACAAGACTTGAGGGTAGCCCATTCACACAAGACTGATAACACCCTTTCCAACATTCAGCCATTTGTCATATAAAAAAAGGTTTTGCTAGATACAAATTTCAGTGAAGCAACACTTCAAAAGTCTTATCTCACAGTTTCACTGAATTAAAAAGGGCAAGGATACCCAAACTTTGTTGCAGTGGAAGTCACAGGTATTAGTTTTAATTCAGTATCTGATTCTATTTTTGACCTTCTTGCCTACCCATGCAAGCTTTAAACCAGGTATTTGTAGATTTGGGAAGCTTGACTCCTAATGTTTGTGCATGAGTGAGATAAAGTGTTTCAAAGTCAGTAATGGGTGTCAGAAGCCCTTGGACTTGACGCCCAAAACCTGTATCTGTGCTTCTTGTAACTAGCTCAGATTAGTGTCTTGGATTTCTCCCTCAAGAACTCAAAAATTGGATGGGGGGCCTTTATCAAAGAGATATTGTATCCTGAAAATCCCCCTTGTTCTCCAGTTTTTATATTCCTTAAGTTTTCTGGTGAGCAGAACTGCGGGTAGTTGAGAAACAGCCATTAGGAGAAAGCAGTACGGTAAGAATTTTACCCAATGTCTCCATGCCTGGAAAGAATATAAGTATAATAATTTCATCAAGTTGATTCCAACTTATGAAGACCCTTTCTACAGATTTCAAGGTATGAAGTGCCCACTATCTGGGGAAGGGGGGGCACCACTGGTCAGTGTTTGATAATGCATTTGGAAGCATCACCTTGGGATCTTCCAGTGGACAAATACTCCAACAAAAATAAAAAAGGAGAGGAGCACAGAAACATGATGCAGCTAGAGTTCTGTGGTGTTAAGAGATCTTTTCAATGTTAAACACCATATGAGGGCCCTAAGACATATTTAAAAAGCAAACTGATGTACACAATGCTTCTTTTCTTTCCCCAGAAGAAAAACATTTGGTAGAAGTATGGGAGTCTGATGGCACCAGGGATCACAAAGACAGCTTTGGAGGTTGCATGTGGTTCCTGGGCCACACTTTGCCTACCTCAGTAGAGAGCACACCCTAGTTTTTGGCATTCATCCCATTTGCCAAGTGACATTTTCCACCACACTTTATTTATGCTTGCTAACTGAAAACCTATAGTCACAGGTTGCTGTTAAGAGTGCAGGATATGCAACAATGGGCTCAAGTTAAAGGAATCCAGATTTCAGCTGAATATCAGAAAAAACTGTTAGAGCAGTACAAAAGTGGAACCAGTTACCTCGGGAGTTGGTGAGTGTTCCAACACTGAAGGCATTCAAGAAAAACTTAGATAATCACCTGGCAGATATGCTTTGATTGTATTCCTGCACTGAGCAGGGGGTTGACTTGATGGCCTTGTAGGCCCCTTCCAACTTCACTTTTCTATGATTGTATGACTGTCAGAATGAATCAGCAAATCAAATCTATCTCTAGAATAAAAATTGTGAACAGCAGTGTGCCCTGTGACCATCTGACAACAAGTTTCATATCACCTTTAATTTTAAAAAAATTAAAAATATATCAGAACTTACAATCCTTGTCTGAGATTCCTGCATCACTACATGTGATTTCTTTAACTACATGTTAAAAAAAGGAGAACCAATGTACTATCATTCTGGAATACATAATGCATAAATGTTAAATAAATTGTGAAAATAAAGAAGGATGCAGTTGTAATCTCTGAACACTCATGGGCAAAGATGTTTGAGGAAATGTCTACTTTCTTTGTATTTCAGTGTAGCAGCGAAGACCTTGATTCTTCTCAGCTAATCCTCTGTCTAGTGACATACAAGTGAAAAGTTAACAATTGACATATTCTGTCCAGCACTCGGTAAATGTGATATTGGTTTCCAGCCACTGCCAGGCTTAGGTTTCAAGCTGCTGGAGTACATTCTCTCCACCCTCCCCAACTTGCCTGCCTAACAAATATATGCTTCTTAATATCACATAAGACAGAACTGCATTCCATACTTTGGGAGTGTGGGTGGCCTATTTATCTTAATTGTACACCAATCATAATGTTCTCATATGGCGTGAAGCACTTTGGAAGGGCCATGATAAACATATTCCACAGGTGAAAAGGTGTCTCTCATACTGTAAGCATAGTGCTGAATTTGATTATCAAATCTGAACAGTTTATTAAATCTTTTGAAAGGGGCCATTAACACTGTACCACAGAAGTACCATGGAAAAACATCCACAACATATTTTGCAAAGATATTTCCATCGCCAGAGAGCTGGTCATCAACAGTTTCTTAATTTAAAACTGCCATTGGTAAGTGTGCAGTTTGTTTGGATATATCTGCAGATGATCGCAAAAGCCAAGTTAGCAAGTTTGCCCCCAAAATGACAACTATGCTGAAAAGGAGTTTTTCCAAAGTCAAAAGGAGGATTATAACTGGAGAAAAATTGTTTTTAAAATTGAAGTTTGTTGAGGGCTTTTTCTCTCTGTGGGATGCAACAGATGCCGGATATAATTTCTGGTGATCCTGATAGAAATGGGTAATTTATCTTCTATGAAGATAGACAAAATAGTGCTTTTTCAGTTTCTATACTTTTTCATAAGGAATTAGGAAAAAAAAGTTCTTTGTTAAACATGTATAGATATGTTGAATAACTAATACATTTGAACATAATTTTGATCTCTAGCACATTAAGTACATGTTTTTCTAGTTTCCTCAGTTATAACAGAAGGGGTACAAATGGTCTCAAACCTATAAGAATAAAAATTAGACAATTTACTGAACAAATAATCTATAGTTTCATATTCTTCAGCTATTTCTAGGCTACTTTGTACCTTGTACAAGTGGTAGAATCAAACAGATGGATTTCCTCTCCACAGTATTTACAAATACAAAATAAGTTAGGGAAAAGATAAAAAACTACTTTACATATTAAAGCATTCAAATATTCATTCCTCTTCCTACTGACTGAAATGGTAGAAACCGGTAAGTGCAACATTATAACAATGCCTCTTTTAGTTTAATGTATCCTAATTTCTTAAATAGAAGGAGGAAGAGGCCCATTTTGAGCATACACTCCTGAGAACAGTTTTTTTAAAATCCAGAGACTTACCTCTACTAAGTTTGAATTTTCATAATATATTCCTTGTACTAATTCACCAATGGCACTTGATATCATCTCTACTACCTGAAAAAAGGGATAATATTTTTTTAAATGGAATGATATATTACATATTTGATAGAATGCTGTAAATTTAAAAAACAGAACAATAATGAAGAGGATCTTTATACTGAAGCCTCAAGCAAATATGCCTCTTTCTCCTACCACATTTCTAGTTAATTTAAACATATGCAAAGTAATATTTTTCAAGCATACATTGTACATGTTACAATATCTTTCTATGGGAATTGTTAAAAATTCATCCTTATGCTTAATGCAAAAAAGAACACACACGCCCCAAAATGATTCCAGCTAAATCTTAATTTATTTTTATACAATGGAAACACTCAAAGTCAAGTGCAAGCCCTGAGGCTCAGTACCAAGACAGGCAGTGACACCTTCACCAGCATGGGACTATCCATATATCGTATTTAGCAAACTATTATCTTTAGGATTCTAAAATTTCACATTAAAAAACCAAAGAAGTTGAATCAGATTCAAAATGTAAAAGTAAACCACAGTCTCACTAGAACTACTGATGAAAGCAGAGCTCTGTCCGTGAACTTCCTTGACTGGAACAGAATTCCAGGATTTACTGAGGCACATCCCAAGGCTATCCTGCCTGCTCACAGGTTCACTCTCTCCAAAGATTAATCTCCTCTGTATTATGGAACTGTATCTGGTTCTCTCTCTCTTTTTCATAAAGATTTCTCTCATTTGTTATTCATTAAAAGACTTAAATGTCAAGTGTTATTGTTCTTATAACTGAATGAAGAATATAATTAATTATGTGCCATCAGGTCAATCCCAATGTATAGCAAACCTCACCAGGGTTTTGTCCGTGTACACTACACAGAAGTGTTTTACCAGTCCCTTCTTTTGGTGGCGCTCTAGGACTATACAGCCTGCCCAAACTACGCAGGCTGGCTCTTCTCCCTAGAGAGACAGTGAGGAATAGAACATGCAGCCCCTGGCTCTGCAGCCAGGTATTCCCACCAAGCTAAGAGACGTAAAAGCAACAAGTATAGAAATCTCTCAAAATTCTTGGTGATCATTATGATTCATTTTGAATCTCTCCCAACCTAATTACAACCTTACAGACTCTTGCTTGAAAAAAAACTGTGCTAATCCTAAAGGGATTTTCTTCAATGTCAACATGCACAAGACTGCACTTTTAGTCTCTTTTTACGCAGGCACACACAAACACCTTTGTAAATGATATTAATTAAAAGTAATGCTTTCTTTTTAAAGATGCCTAGGAAATAATTTCTGTAGCTTATTTAAGAATACGTAGTCTCATTTTGGGAGCTATCTTCTTGCCCTTTCAGTAATTGGATACTTAAGGAAATATTGTAGCAATATGAGCTGCAAGGGAACTGAAAGGACAATGATTCTACAGTGTTACCCCAGATGTGTTGAGTTATTTAAGTGGGAAAGGGAGAAAATGAGGGGCTTTTTTTGGAAAGTATCAGATAAGCCTTATGCCCAAATCCAGAAGGATTGTGTATCGCCAATAGGTCTATGAAAGCCTGTAACCAAATGCTCAGTGTCAGATTGTATTACAGTTTATACAAGCAACATCTCAAGATTCCTCTGATGGCTGGGACACATAATACAGATCAATCACTCACTAAAAAATATTATGGTTTGTGAAATGGTTGGAGCCTAGAGACATCGAAGTAATACGAAGAAGAAGAATTTGCAAAGACACTGAGTCCTGCCTCTAAATGTCAAAGTGATAGTATGAGCTTTAACAATGCACCTAGCTGTGAATAGCCTGAGCTTCTCCCCCTGCCCACTTTCCCTGTAACTCTAGCCAGAACACAGCTCTATGGAATATTTTTTTTTATCGACACTCATTCAAGGAAATGGCAGGTTTACTGATTTCAAGCAAACACATTTTAGAAGAATCTACACTTCTTGTAGCTTTAGCATGTATCTTATGCAAAGAGATAATAACAAGACATTGTAAAAATGGCAAAGCCTGTCCTATTGAAACCTACAGACATGCAACGTACTAACTGATGGAACTACTTCTTATATTTTATACCCTTCTTTATTTTGACACACCCTAGTTTCTTGTAATAATGCACTTAAAATTATATATCATTTTAGGGGTTTCAGAATGTTTCACATACATTCTTTAAATCATCCTTGTGTTATCTCCATTACACCTTCTGAGGTTTATTGTTTCACTAGCTTCCTTAAGGTCACAGAGTTCCTACTACAATTATACTTACCCATGTCTCAGGGAGCTGGAATGGACCATGAGATCTCAGGCTCCTTTCCCTTATTTGCTTCCTCATGCACCGATTCCCATCCCCACAACCTGCTTCACTGGGTTTCAGCACTATATGGGACTACTGCTAATCCCTATTCATATGAAGTCTAGTGTATTTCTAACTGCAGTTCAAAACACAGATTCATAACTGGCTTCAAACTCTACAGCTTGAATGATGTTACATGTGCACCAAGCTCTACAGCAGTCATGGCTAAAGCAATATTTAAACCACAGACTTGTGTCTCAGAGCTCACACCTTTTGTAACCATAATACACAAATTCACATATTTTTCTCCCTCCTTCCCTAACTCCAAAGTCAGAAACAATATGACACATCCATGATCACAAGAAGCCATTCATTCAGCACAGCTAGATTTTTGGCACCTGATGATGCCAAAGTCATAGAAAGAATCTGCCTATTAGACAATACTAAGTCAGATCTGCTTTCCATGGTTACTTGGGGTACAAATGGAATCTTCAAACTTTCTACCTTCAGGAAGAAAGACTATCCTCTGTGAATTCTGTTGCTGGTGAATCTCTGCGTGTTAAGAAAATTCTGAGAAAAAAAAATTGGGATCCAAACACATTTGTGAAGGGTGTGGACTATGTGGACTGAGTCTCGTGAATGCCCTGCATGAACTGAGAGATTATTCTATAGCTGAACATGAATTGTGAACACTGAGCAAGTCTGCCAGCATCTGAAGAAAATACAGTTTCCCCCAAAATATAGTCAAAGAAATACTGAGATAGAACTATGCAAAAATTTTCTGGTCTGGAATTAACAGTACTGTATTCCACCTCATAGTCTGAAGAAGTGGACTTGTCCACAAAAGCTCACATTAAAATGTAACAGTTAGTCTTTCACATTCCACTATATTTTTGTCTTTTTTATTTTAATTTTGTTTTTGCTTGATATGACTCTAGGATGATGCTTATTTTTGTATTATATCACTTTCTGACTCAAATATTTTTTCCATTCTCCTCTCCAGTTTGAGTGCAATAAGATGTCAGGATAGGTGTGTGTCTGACTGCACTGGAAAGGGACACTTTGCAAGGGGCAAACCCTTCTGTCTGTCGGGGAATCGCTCCACCCCTACCTCCAAAAGTAGTAGCTCTACTGCTGGACCAAAAAGATCCAGCTTGGGCATGGATTGGGTCGGGCCAGAGTTCAATCCCCCATATATCATGTAATCATCAGGAAATAGATCACACCAGACCATTCCACAATCAGTCCAAAATGCAATCTATTCCCTCACGTAATCACACCCTAAGATTCTTGTTCTACCCTCCTTAGAGCTTCAACTAAAGCTCCCCTGCCCATATTCAACTAACCTTCTAACTTGTTTCTCTAGAATCTCAGAACATTTTAAAAAGTAGAATTTAGATGGGAGAGATGGGAAAGAGGCAATACATTGTCCTTCCTCTCTCTTAGTGATTATTTTTAGGAAGTTGACGATCAATTAAGAAACAGCCTACTGGGTGTTCCAAACAGAGGGAAATGGCAATCAGTTGGATCATAATTAAAAGAATGAAGCAGGCCTCTACAATGACCATCTGTCTGGCACAAATCATGCAGCCTTCTTGGAAATAGAGAACCTGATATGCTCCATTGCTATATTGACAGTGGAATTCAGAGCAGTAATGTATCAGAGTTTGTGTAAGCATGAGAATTATAAGATTAGTATTAAACTTCTGAAAGAAATACTGCTTATGCTTAATGGCCTTCCAGGAAGTTTCATCTACCTAAGGGCCTTGGCCCATAACTTACACCCAATGACTTTCCATCACAGGCCAGAATCCTGTTGGTTGTTTAATGTGAATGTAAGAAAAATCACAAAGTAATGGCAGTTAACTGAAACTAATTAACAAGGCGCAATGGAGAGCCTCATGGCGCAGCGGTTAAATTGCTGTACTGCAGCCAAACTCTGCTCACAACCCAGGGTTCAATTCCAGGTATCCAGCTCAAGGTTCACTCAGCCTTCCATCCTTCCAAGGTGGTAAAATGAATACCCAGCTTGCTGGGGCGGGGGGCAATATGTAGTCTGCAGAATTAACTTGTAAACCACCCAGAGAGTGCTATAAGTGCTACAGGGCAGTATATAAGCAGCACACTTTGCTTTTGCTTGCCAAGTGACCAGGCCTACACATCAGTACCTTGTTAATTAGCTTAAATTAGCTGCCATAAATTCCTTCTTTTCTGCTTGTACAGAAATAAAATAGGATGCTAGATATAGCTTTTTAAGTTCTATTGAAGGCCAATGAATGGATGTGGAAGAATATTTTTTGACAAGCAGGTAAAAGCTAGACAGCAGAAATAAACTTACTTGATGGATAACAAAGCTTAATACAGATCAGTTTCACAAGAACACATTTTTACATGCAAACTGTATTAGCAAATATCAGCAAAAAGGTAACACTTTTCCCTTCAATGAATGTTTCTGTATAGCATACAGATTACAATCCGTATGGGATGTTGATCAATGGCATGGACTTCTGAGGTTACTTCAAAATAAATGTATTTAAAAAGACATTTACATCTATTACCTTTAATTATGATTGTGATTACAAGTCCTAATGAACAATTATTCCCATTATTTCTCTCTACTGGTTACCAAATATTTTTTTAAAAAAACATACTCAAATAAATGCAAATCTGGCAGAAAAGAAAATTAAGTTAATGATTCCAGGAAAATAAGAGGCTGATAGAAGACAGCAATGCAAGCAATTCAGAAAGGGGAACAAAAGGAAAATATTATATCCAACATCTCTCATAGTTTTGTGGACTAAAAGTTTAAAATAAATCTTACCTAAAAACCAATAGATTCATATCTCTACAGCAGTAATGGACAACATGCAGTCTGTAGATAACATGCACTCCTGCGTCCCAAACGCAGCCTCCAGTACCTCTCAAATTTTATTTTATTAAAAAAAAAGTTCAATATGTCTTCTTTTGTGTCTTCTGGAGCCAGGGGGGGTCAATTCTCCCATGTTCGCAGGGCACCCCACACTAACCAATTAAAACATTGTTGTTTTTTTCCACCAGAGAGTTCAAAGGAGCTTTCTAATTTCTGAGAGAAAAAAAATGGGAGTAGCAGATACAAAAGCACGTATGCAGCTCCAAGGTCCAGGTATGGGTGTGTGAGGAGGCCCCTGGACCCTGTTCTACAGTAACTATGATGGAATCAAGTTGCCTATTACATAGGAAGCCCTCCTCCTGTTGCCCCCTTCAAACAGTCAAAGTCTCTTCAAAATGGTACACTAGGGGAAAACGTGAGCTCCAAAGCTCTCGCAAATCTGGATACAGCAGGTATACTCTGAAGATGATTTTCTGCATGGACACTTATTCAGAAGTAGCAATATTCAACTATTGTGATTTTTAAAATACATTGTGGTTTGGAGAGGACGCTATTGGGGGTTTTCAGCTCGATAATAACTCATTTGTGGTGCTTTCTAGAATAAGAAGTCAGCATTCCTGTTATGTTATTGTGAGACTAATGTAACTTTATTCTAGTGTATTAAAATATAACCTCACAAAAACCTGAGTTCAAATCAGGGTGGTATAGAATATCCCCAAGACTGTTGCTCTGGGGGACCTCAACATACGTGCCAAGACTTTCCTGACAGGTCCTGCTTGGTATTTCACGGCTACTATGACAATCATGGAACTGTCTTAACACACTGTTGGCCTAACACATGTGGTAGGTCATTCTCTAGATCTGGTTTCTGCCACTGGAAGAATGAAGAAGGGTCTATTTTTAGGATTATTTTTTTTCTGTAACTCCGTTATCATGGTCAGATTATTTCCTTGCGAAGTTTGGTTTAATGGCAGCAGGCCCTCCCTGAAGGGGTGGGGAACTTATTAAAGCGGACTGCCCTCAGAGAGTTAAGGTATCCAAAGGATTCCTGAATGCTCTGGGGGAGTGTCCAGCTGACAGGGCTGGTGATTTGGTCAAAGCCTTGGTGTCAGTGTAAAATAGTGAGATGGAAAGGGCAGTCAATATGATCACTCCCAAGAGCCCACTCCAGTGTAGTGGAGCCAGTAATTTCTCTTGGTTTACAGAAGATCTACAGAAAATGAAACAAGCCAGGCCTTCTCTGTGGTGCCCACCTCTTTATAGAATGCTTTATCTGTGGAGGTGTGCCAGGCCCCTTTCCTCCTGATATTCAGGAAGCACGTTAAAATGTTACTCTTCAGGGAGGCATTTGAGAATATCCTCCCCTTATAATTGATGGCCACTTAGTCTTATTTTGACGATTATATCCTGTAAACTTTCTCTTGTCTGTTGCCACCCTCTTGATTTTTAGATCTGTTGTTATATATTTCTTATTTTATATTTTTTATTTGAGTGGGATTAGGCTGTTCTCTGTATGTTTATTTTACTGCTGGAAACTGCCCAGATTAGTGGCAATGCCACTAGATGGTGTGGTATAAAAACATAATTAATACATTAATAAATAAATATTCCTGTCTTTGGAAATAGTTCCAAAGAGTGGTATTAGGGGACTTCTCCTCAGCCTCATGGCAATTAAGCTGTGGGGTGCTGTAGGGTTCCATTTTATCTCCCATGCTATTTAACAGCTATATGTAGCTACTGGGGAGGTCATTAGGAGTTGGAGTGTGATTGACTGGTTGGTTGGCTGGCTGGCTATCTGTCTTTCTCTGGACAAGGGGTTGGGAGCCATGAATATGCTGATCACATTCAACCCTACCTCTCCTTATCATCGGACTTGGCTGAGGCTGTGCAGGTGCTGGACCAACGTCTGTAAGCTGTAATGGGCTTGATGTGGCCAATAAACTGAAACTGAATGCTGACAAGATGGAAACTGTAGTTTGGTGGTTCCTAGCTCTGGAAGCTGGATAAGGGAGCTATTCTGGATGGACTCTTACACTTAGTGCAGGAGCAGGTGCATAGTCTTTGCCATTGGAGGTTTATATGAATTCAGTGGCTTGTACTGCCTGGGGCTAGCTTTGACTGGTCTGCCAAGCTATGACGATTCCTGGACAGGGATATACTGGTCACAGTAGTCCATGCCCTGGTAACTTTCTGATTAGACTACTGCAATTCACTCTGTGTGGGGCTGCCCTTGAAGATGACACGGATGCTGCAGCAAGTGTCATATGCAGCAGCCAGACTGCTAAGATCATCTTTCATAACCCACATGACTCCAGTTTTGAAGGATTTTCACTGGCTACCAATATGCTTCTGGTTCAAGGTGTTGACAATGACTTACGAAGTCCTAAATGGTTTGGAACCTGGATATCTGAATGAGCGTCTCTCCCCATATAAACCTGCCAGATTGCCAAGATCTGCTAGGGAGGCCCCCCTCTATGTCTCACCATCAAGAACAGTTCATTATGTGGAAGCATGGGTGAGGGCTTTTTCTGCTTTAGCACACACCCCAACTGTGGAATGCCCTCCTCTTGGAGGCTCAATTAGCACTGATATTAGCATAATTTTGGCTCCATGTCAAAACATATTTTTTAGAGCATTCAAGCTGAGGATTGTTGCCTATGTAGGTACACTGGTTTTAATGTTTGAAAGTTTTATTTTTGTGTTTTAAATTGTTTCATTTTAAATTGTTTTATACAGTTCTGCAACCCACCCTGAGTCCTGTGATATAGGGTGGGCCATAAATGTTTTAAATAAATATAAATAAATAAATGAAAAATATTCACTTAGCCGTGAAACTCACTAAGTGACTAGTCATACTCTCAAGCTCAACAGGATTGTAAGGATATGGAGCAGGGGATCCAAGTACACCACATATGTGTCACTGGAGAAAAGCTGGGTTGAGATAAATAAACACGTAATTCAAATTTCTCCATGACAGCTATCAACAGAAAATAAATTGTATATTGCTACAGGAAATTCCTTAATCAGTATTTGCTTGGAATATGAAAAACAGGTCTTGCTTGAAGTCAGCTCTGGAGTAAAATCTTTCAGTCATTTCAAATGTTTTGTGTTCATTTCCATGATGAAGTTACTGCCATCTTGCTGGCTTGTAAGTTATACAGGCCTAACTGACAGCTATAAATATTGTTCAGACAACTGTTATTTAGCACTGAATAACAGTGCAGAATTATTATTTTTTTAGATGCACCATACATGCACAGCAATATAACATATACTTTACATGAAAAAGATTTCAGGATCAATTATTAGCATTTCAAGACAGGGCTGGGAAAAACCTCTGTCTATAGCGAGATAGAACTATGGCCAGTCAATGTAGACAACACTGAACTAGATCAACCAATGGCTCATTCTCTTATGGTAGCTTCCTAAAACATGATACATCAATACTGATTGGACTAACAGAAAGGGCATTTCAAAATGAGGACTTCAGTGACAAGTTCTGGCAGGATTACTCCACCAGAATAACTTTGTGCAAAACTGAAGTATAAGAAGAATTTACTGCATTTCAATCCTTCCTTAAAATCTGACTCCAGAAAAAGTTTGAAAGGTTTTTACTCCATAAAGCAGGAAACTACATTACAGGTCCCACTGTCACTTTACACAGAAAGTGATCAAAGACATCTTAATCTTTCCTATTAGTTGCTTCTCAAAACAGTTAACTGGCCGCTCAAGTGTTTGCTGTAACAGACAAAGCAATCACATACAAATTTATTTCTTTTTTCTGAGTAAGAAAGCACTATTAAAAACCATGAAGCAGAAGGCAGAATGCTCCCCTGGGAAGACTTGGCTTCTGTTTATGTGCTGAATTGTTGGGAAATATACTTGTATTTAAGGCTAGACTGAAGGGGATTTTTACACATACACACATATATACACTTTTAATCCATAGTGTTACACTACCTTAACTGGTGTTCTATAAATCCTTCAGGGAGAAATATGAGTTGTTACTGATTTCCCTGGAATGTGCACATCTCACTTTAGCAAAGGATTGACATGAGAAATTCAGTTTTATGAATGGCTCATTTATTATATCATCTTTTTGCCCAGGTACATGTATTTCAGCTTGCAATGTGGAGTGCAAAATATATAATATATAGGAAACTATATAACATATAGGAAAATAGTTAATTCACACTGATCTCTTATAGCTGAGATTTGCTGCCAGCTGAACTTTTTCTTAGTTTAGTATTCAACACTGGAAACAGTGCTATTATATAACCCCAGAAACATCCCAGTGCCTCACCATTCTGTAATACCACAGTGGGGCAGGAGCACAGGACAGTGCTGTCAAAGTACCTCTATCAATGTACCAGAGTAACTAATGGATTCTCCTTGTACCAACAAGTGACTGTGGCTTTCAAATTTCACTATCTGATATGAAAGAAATAAGAAAATGAGGAAAATAATGAAGCAGAGGCTTCCTTTTCTTTGAAATGGTCTTGATTTCATACTAGCAATTTAAATTATAATTCATCTTTCAAGACTGCTTGCATTTCTAATTAAAAGTCAAAAGCTGCATTTTACCAGGCTGCAGATATATTATCAAAAACTGTAGATACCAGGGCTGGGAAAGATCTTGGCATAAGACCTTCCACTAGTGATGGGAAAACAGTGCAGTGCTAGAGAATGTATTCTGAGCTATCTTCCTATGAGAGTCAGTGTGGGATAGTGGATACAATGTTGGACTAGGACCCAGAAGACATGTGTTCAAGTCCCTGCTCAGCCATGGAAAGTCAATGCAGGGATGGCAATGGTAAACCACTCCTTGAACATCTCACTTACCTCAGAAATCATGCTAGGGTTGCTATAAGGTAACTGATGACACATAATCACAATAACAGCTTCCTAGAGATTTTAGAAAAGAAGTCAGCCCTAAATCAGAACAGTAGCTTAGAGAAGAAACACATTTGGAACTGCTCCATGTGTTCATCTTCTGTATAACTTATTTTAAAATTCTTATTTGAAACCCACTACACAGCCACTGATTAGCACATATGATTTATTGCTGCCATCCAGACCAATAAATTTGTACACACAGATCTGATTACCATCACTCTCATACACATGGTTTGGTGAATTGACACTGATACTGTAAACTTTCCCATGAATTATTTTTTGTTTCCTAGCTGCTGAGTAGAAAGTTGAGCAGTTGCCCATGATAGGTGCCCCAGGCAATCACTTAGGTCACTTGCCCCTTAGTTTAGACTGAAAAAGATTTACTTTTCTGAAAAAATACTAGCTTACGTGCAACTGATGCCTTCATTTTCAAACAGTGATATGCTTCTCTTTCTCACAACATCTGGAAATCTGCATTACCAACAGCTATCATTCATAATGCTTTTCTCACACAAAAAAGAATAAATTCCCAATTTCAAAGGGGGAAAATTCCATCCACATTTCAGGGAAATGTAGGGTCTTAAAGCAGAATAATATCTATATTACATTGAAACTGCTAGGTGAAAAGAAATATTTGTTTACACTGAGAGATGCCCATGATCTTATGGGTCAGATGCTTTCTAAACCAGTTTACAGTTATTTTATTTGGATTTCATGTTTGAAGATACCAAGGGAACTTTGAAGATACCAAGGGAAAATGGGCAAAAGGGGTTCACTAGCACAAATTGGGGGGATCTCTAATAGAACAAAATCAAGATGAACAATAAACATCTAGAAGGGAAAAAAGATAAGTTGGTCAGAAGGCTGGAAAATTACATTGTGTCTATAAGGTCTAGCCTTTAAAAAAAATGCTAAGAGGAACTACACCACTGCAATCTCGCAGTGGCTCTCCCTCCCCGCGGGGAGCAAGGACCTGTTTTAATGGTTCGCCCTCGAAGGTTATTGGATCCTATAGGATTCCAGGACACCATGAGGGGGATTCCGGCCGATTTGACTGGAGCTCCTGTCGATTGTGCAGATTGGAGAGAGTTTCTCGGCCCCGTGGAGCCTCAATTGTAGGGTTCCGCAGGGCTCGATTATCTCTCCAATGCTGTTTAACATCTATATGAGGCCGCTGGGAGGGATCATCAGGGGATGTGGGGCTTCGTGTCATCAGTACGCTGATGATACTCAGCTCTACATCTCCTTTTTTCCAACAACAGTGGATGCTGTTTCGTCCCTTGAGCGCTGCCTGGGGGCTGTTCAGCAATGGATACAGGTGAATGGACTGAGGCTGAATCCAGGCAAGACGGAGGTCCTTCGGGTGGGTGTCCCAGACATCAGTGGTCTGGGAAACTCCCTTTCCTTTGGGGGTGTGTGACTCTTACCACCAAGAGTGAGGTTCGCAGTTTGGGTGTACATCTGGACCCGGCGTTCACCATGGAGACCCAGGTGTCGTCAGTGGTCCGTTCCGCACATTTCCACCTTTGGCGGATTGCCCAGCTGCATCCCTATCTTGATGTGGGGGCGCTCACCACTTTGGTCCATGCGCTCGTAGTCTCAAGATTAGACTACTGTAATGCGCTCTACGTGGGGCTGCCTTTGAGACTGATGCGGAAACTTCAGATGGTACAAAATGCGGCGGCCAGACTTCTTACAGGGGTGAAAAGGTACCAACATATTTCCCCCACGCTGGCCGCCTTGCATTGGTTGCCCATTCATTTCCGCGTTGATTTCAAAGTTCTTACAATTACATATAAAGCCCTAAACAGTTTAGGACCTCGATATCTGGCAGAGCGCCTTCTCCCACCCAGTTCTGCCAGAGTCACTTGTTCCAAACAGGCCGGGCAGTTGAGGGGTCTAACGCCGAGGGAGGTCCAGAAGGAAAGAACAGGGAACAGGGCCTTCTCGACAGTGGCCCCTCGCCTTTGGAACAACTTGCCAGTAGAGATCCGCCTGGCTCCCTCTCTGGGTGTTTTCAGGAATAAACTTAAAACCTGGCTATTTGGGCAGGCTTTCCCTCCTGCCATATCTTAATTTCTTATACTTTGCCATCTTGGACCTATAATATATGTTTTTGGTTTTATTGTTTTTAAATTTGTAAACTGCCCAGAGTAGACCTTTGGTCTAGATGGGCGGGATAGAAATCCAATAAATAAATAAAAATAAATAAATAAATAAATAAATATATGTTAAGGGAAAAAAACATAATTGCATCAGAAATCCCTGTGTGTAGTGAATCTGTATTTACTGCACACTTAGCACTAGCAAAGTTCACCTGCTTGCACAATGATAAATTACTTCTGGGTTTGGCAAATTATTTGTTAATTTCTGACCAGTTCTGTTCTACTTGTGCCTGTATAGCTCTTTGCGCAGCATTTAATCCTCTTCTGGGTGATCTCAATTCTTCAGGAATGGTTTTAAAAGATTGTAGGGGCTACAGTGAGAAAGAAACAGGAAAGCCTGCACTGCAAGCAGAACTCTGCTATGGTTTTCAGGATCCAAGGCATTTTACCTCTTTATGATCTGGAGGCTCTAGGTACAACCCAGGCCATTAAAATGAGCAAAGCTTTTGGTATAGATTTTAATGGAATTGGATGCTGTTTTCTAAATGTCAATAATGTTTTCAATTTTCCCCTCGTATTATTGCATTTTATTTACAATATTTACAAGATACCGAGGTTAACAGCAATGAAAATGCAACATGTTCATTATAATAGAATATATGCAAGATTGTTTCAGAGTAATCTTTCAAAATTTAAATTTGCCCCAAACTATTTTCCCCCAGCAATAAGGATGGTATTATAGTAGCAGAACAACATCTACATAGTGAAACCCATATTTTGCTGACATGGGTGTGCGCGCGCCTGTATACTGTACTAATTACAGCATTGCCACTATTTTCATTTTATCAGATAATACTGCTTATCTTCCCACTTATATGTACAGATGTGTCATTCATGTGAAAGAAATGTAAAACTGGTTGAAATTCAATCTTTGGCCACCGAGGTCAAAGACAAATGAACTTCAGGTCTAATCTGGAAGCTCTCATTGTGACCTATTAATAAAACACTACAAGAACAGAATACAATCTGACCTCAAAAGTAGAAAACCTACAATATGATGCATACCGAAGACATGCACAAGTTGGAAACCTTCTATGCAGCCAAACAAAATCTAATATTCATTTGAAAGCACTATATTTTCAACATGAGAAACGTCACATTTCAATGTTACACATGATGCACCTTCACTGCCCGATAAAATTCATTATCTTAGCAAATATAAGTATACTAAGACAAAATCAGGAAAGCTGGATAACCAAAATAGGCACAAATGTATAATACTAATGTGCCATTAAGTCAATTCGGCCTTATGGCGACTCTTTTCAGGGTTTTCTAAGCAGAGAATACACAGAAGTGGTTTATCATTCCTTTCTTCTGGGAGCATGTTGAGGCTGTGCAGCTTGCCCAAGGCCACACAGACTGGATCAGTGCGGAATTGAACTCCCAACCTCTGGCTCTGCAGTCAAATACTTCACTTACTGAGCCCAGCCAGCCAACTCTTTCATTATCTAACACAGTGGTTCCCAACCATGAGTCCCCCGATGATCTTGGACTAAAAATCCAGAAGCCTTTATCACTGGCTGTGCTGGCCAGGATTTCTGGGTGCTGTAGACTAAGAACATTGGGGAATACAAGGTTGGGAACCACTTATCTAGCAGATAATGAACTTCTTTGCCAAATTGCTCTGATCTGGATTCTGGAGGCAATGGAAAAACTCCTCAGAACTAGTTATTAAACCACCAGTTGTATTTCTCTAGAAGGTGTATGCTAAATTAGCCCTATGTTGATGGTATTCCCAGCCCAGACAGTAGAGAGCTCTTTCTCTAAAACCTTTATGCTAAGTACTACAGATAGCTGAGAATCTTACTTCAGGATTTAGAAAATGTGAACATGAGGGGAAAGCAAAACAGATTTGTTCATCCTCATCAGGGATCAGCTCTGCCACAGCTTTCCTTTTGGCAAGAGAGATAAGAGGATGATCAGGGCCATGAGCATTAAATCTTTTTATTCTGTCATACATTCCAAGAGATGAACCTGGCCATTTGTTTACACTGGCTTATGGTATCCCATCTTCAGCTCTATCTATTTGGGGGTCTGTGAGTTATATACTGCAATACATTGCTGAAGGGAGGATCAAGGGTAAACATAGAAGTGGAAAAAGACAGATTCCTTGGATGAGTAACATCAGAGACTGGCTGGGCCTTAACAGAGAATAACTAATCTGCACAGCAAGAGATAGGAAGAGTTATGCTGCAGTGATAGCCAATTTCAGTAACTGAGATGGCACCCAGCTATTGAAAAAGAGAGCAGTACATAAAATGTTACTAGAATCATTTATATGCCACCTTTCAGAATACGCTATAGAGGTAGCCAGTGTTTCAATGTTATCAAAACTTTAAGTTCATTATATTTTTCTCCCTGGAGCAGGTTCTACCATGTTAACAACTACCAAAGTGACAGTGAATCCAAGCAGCAAGGATAAGAAAAGATAAATAATCCTTCCTTTTCTTTCTTTTCTAATAAGAATAATCCAGACACCAGACAACCCAAATGCCCAGGCTTGCATTCTTCAAAGACCTTTTCACAGAACAAACCCACTTCCTGGGGTGTACATATGTTTGTGAAAAGAAAAATTACACAGATGTTTTGAATTTGATTTTCTTTGCTTTCAATCACTGTTACCCAGCCAATTCTTAAGCCGGTGGCAGAAATCTAATACAATGAGATGTCAAATATACTTTTTAAAAAAATCTTATACCTCTCCTATTCAGTTTCACAGTCAAATTAACTTATTCTTAAACTCAGTGTGGCCACACATAATGTCCTTTTCTGCCAGCTTCCTTTTTGGTTATATGTTCCACACATTAAAAAATATACCTGACTCTGTAATAGCCTCAGACAAAAAGAAAGAACATCCTTACGAGAGTATGATTTGAACTGCTTTCTTTTTGAAAATGATCCATTGAACCCAAACCAGCTCCATATACCCCATTTGTTTAATGAATCAAATAGTTTATTAGATTCTGTATAGAAGGAAGGTCTGCCTGCATAAATCAGTGATATTTATGTAAACAAATAACATATTTAGTAAGCAACGTATTTATGCCTTTAGGAATATATGAAGCTACCATACGGAAATTCATCCGCTATAAGTCATACATCTGTGCCACTGGTTATTTATAAACAACTAATAATCAAGGAAACAATATTGTCTTATGGTGTAGTGTCAACTAACAGACACAAATACAAAACATAGTGTTTCAAACTATACACTAGTGTTCCATCATACACTATATGCTTCTTTTACTGAAGTGCAACTAAGAACTCTATGCTTTCATATCAAAGACTGACAATGGCTCCTGTTTTGTTCTAAATTCAGGCCAATCTGAATAATAAGCTTCTGTTCCTCTCAGTGTCCTCCTCATTCAATCCCCCTTGAATGTTGTCAGATTGGAAAAGGCTCCTGTCTCAAGGACTGGCCTGGTGTAGCAAAATGTTTGCATGACTATAGTTCAGACACTGTGCTGAACCAGGGTTTAGTGGTAGAGCAACGTTTGGCATGCAGAAGGTTTAGAGGTTAGTCTCTCCCAGTATGGCTGGAAAAGGCTTCTGCCTGAAGCCCCAGACAGCCACTGCTAGTGGCTCAGTGAAAGACAGATTCCTATGTTCCTGTTGCACCAAAATTGTCCACAGAGCACAAAGTGAATGAAAGGTTCAGGTTCTTTCCCCGGGTATGTGACTGCACTTGGAATCTGCTTATCTATCCATGCAGTGTCTGATTTCTAGACTGAGCAAATTTAATTTGTCAACAAAGTGTTGTGAAAACATGATTTAAGTGGAAGAGATGCTAAGGCAAAGGATTTAATGCAGTTCTTTTTAGCTGCAAACTGAATCAGCTGTATCCTTTGTTGTGAAATGGGAACTTGAATTGCCCTAGTTGCACAATGAAATATTATTTCAACTGATACACACTGCACACACGAGAGGAAGAAAAAGATCCAAGAAAAAAAAATAAAACAGTAGTTTTTCTTAAATTTAGAAAACATGATTTTATGACATAGCCATTCTTTTAAAAAATGAAGTACATTGATTTTTATGCAAAGTGGCATGTTCACACTAGCAGTAATTAAAACAGCTACAACAATAGTATTTTAATATGGACAAAATGGTTTTCCATGTAAGGATTTCAAACAACCTGCAGTGTCATAACTAACATTTCAATATAGGTTTAGCCTGCTGACAGTAGCATAGTTATATAGCATTAGTGGAAAGAAGTAAATTGTGACAAGATTAGCAGCAATTCCTATATTTAATGTTATTTAAAAATCAAAGTGTTACCTAAGGCAATTATCTTGCAGTCTTTAATATCTACAGGGAAAAGCCTGAGGGGAAAATAACTGACTTTGCTAATTTTACCCTTGGCAATTATAAAATAGTTCTGCATTTCATTATAAGCACAAATTTTCACATCTAATTGTCAGCCTTGATAGAAACACAGGGGTAAAAACATGATACAAAAGCTCAAGACAATTGGCAGTAACATTATGATAGAATTGGTTTGGAGCTAATGGTGCAAAAATAAAGCTAGAAATGTTGGATGTAAGTTACACTATATACAACAATTTTAATTGCTGTACAAATATATGCTTTCTCAATCATTGTCGTCTTTCACGGCTTGAACCACTAACTATATTTTACACACATTATATTAAACTCTTGTTAAAGTATTGTAGAAATGGCCAGAGGTCCTGTAGATTCGAAAGGATAGTAACTACTTCATGGAAGGCTTGTTGTTGTTTAGTCGTTCAGTCGTGTCCGACTCTTCGTGACCCCATGGACCAGAGCACGCCAGGCCCTCCTGTCTTCCACTGCCTCCCGGAGTTGGGTCAAATTCATGTTGGTAGCTTCGATGACACTGTCCAACCATCTCGTCCTCTGTCGTCCCCTTCTCCTCTTTCCTTCACACTTTCCCAACATCAGGGTCTTTTCCAGGGAGTCTTCTCTTCTCATGAGATGGCCAAAGTATTGGAGCCTCAGCTTCAGGATCTGTCCTTCCAGTGAGCACTCAGGGTTGATTTCCTTCAGAATGGATAGGTTTGTTCTCTTTGCAGTCCAGGGGACTCTCAAGAGCCTCCTCCAGCACCACAATTCAAAAGCATCAATTCTTCGGCTGTCAGCCTTCTTTATGGTCCAGCTCTCACTTCCATACATCGCTACAGGAATAACCATAGCTTTGACTATATGGACCTTTGTCGGCAAGGTGATGTCTCTGCTTTTTAAGATGCTGTCTAGGTTTGTCATCGCTTTCCTCCCAAGAAGCAGGCGTCTTTGAATTTCGTGGCTGCTGTCACCATCTTCAGTGATCATGGAGCCCAAGAAAGTAAAATCTGTCACTGCCTCCATATCTTCCCCTTCTATTTGCCAGGAGGTGATGGGACCAGTGGCCATGATCTTAGTTTTTTTGATGTTGAGCTTCAGACCATTTTTGGCGCTCTCCTCTTTCACCCTCATTAAGAGGTTCTTTAATTCCTCCTCACTTTCTGCCATCAGAGTGGTATCATCTGCATATCTGAGGTTGTTGATATTTCTTCCGGCAATCTTAATTCCGGCTTGGGATTCATCCAGTCCTGCCTTTCGCATGATGTATTCTGCATATAAGTTAAATAAGCAGGGAGACAATATACAGCCTTGTCGTACTCCTTTCCCAATTTTGAACCAATCAGTTGTTCCATATCCAGTTCTAACTGTTGCTTCCTGTCCCACATATAGATTTCTCAGGAGATAGATGAGGTGGTCAGGCACTCCCATTTCTTTAAGAAGGCAGTCATGGAAGGCAGTCAGCTGCAAATTCTTGGAATTCAACAAAGCAGTCCACACAGTCTAATACTCTAATAATATGTTGTAGCAATTCACTACACAAGGGTTAGAACTCAATGGGACTCACTTAAGAGGTAAATGAAGTTCAAAAGTAACAAAGCAGCTAATTTCTATGTAAGCATGATACAATTGCAGAGCCAGTGACTGCTGTTCTGCGTCTGTTCTCCTTGCTACCTGCTGAAACCAAGGGCTCTTAACTGGAGAGGACATGGCTTCATCCACTCTTTAACAAGAAGTATCCAGGGAACACAAATAAAAGTGGAAAAAGCAAGCAGAGTACCAAAAAACAGAAATTTCAAGTACTGTGTGATTTTGGACTCACAACCATCTGTGGTTCAAGACACTTCAATCTTCCACCAGAAGTGTCTGGCACTGACTTGTCTATCAGGCAAAGTTCTTATTTACTGAAATCCTGTTTCGTAGCTCCATGTGGAGCTGGAGCAGCAGCAGAATCAGCCTGCTTCTAAATAAATAAAGGCTTCCTTCCTTGATTCAAGGTGTCTTTAACTTTGTTGCATTGTATGAGTCACATGAGTCACATGCACTGTAAAATCACTAAAAGAAGCCTTTAATCAGTAGTGAATTGCTGTTGCTGCAGCTGCTGCCACTACCGCCAACATTCCCGCTGTGCACATGGAGCTGAGCAACAGGATTTTAGCCATTGAACTATTTGGATTTTTACAGTGCAATCTTGCATTTTTCCACTCAGAAATAAGCTTCATAGAATTCAGTGGGGCATATTACTAGGATTACAGTCAGCAGAGGTTTTATGGACTTATTCAAGACACATAATCATGAAATTCAATGAAGTATCATAAAGTTACATGAAGTTACATTAGCTGTAACCTCATTTTACAAGGAAGAAATAGAATGTTGCTTTATGGATTTTTATACATTTTTTTAAATGTACACTCAAAATGTAAAACAACCCCAACCCTCATACTTCTCAGAATAATATGAAACCAAGTCACTGTATCTGTCAAGAATTTTTACAGCTTATATTCCAACTGTTCCAACTTTTAAGATGCAAGAGAGAATGAGTTGATTAAAAATTGGTTCTATTCCATTATTGCATATAGGAGGTTTTAAAGTATTCAGGTGTCAAAAATGTGGGAAAGTGTTAACATGTTTTGGCAGAACTTTCAGACATGTAGCTTAATTGCTTGAGAAATCAAACATTTCCTTTAGGCTTCTGTGTTTCAAAGTATTGTAGATTGAATTTGTTGCAAGCCTTGAATAATTACAAGGCCTAAATTCTCAAAAGCAGAGTACTGTAACAGAAACTAGTTTATACAACTTTTCAATCACTTCTTCAGGGGACAAGAAAGGAGCGCCTCCCAAATAATGTAAGGACTGAGGACACATTTGGGCATCCCCTGGGCAATGACAGCACCCTGTTGTTTCATCCTTCCACTCCAGAAGCATTGTTGTACTACTTCTGACAAGAACAAAGAAGAAGATCACTGAACACAACCGGGAATTATTTGTGCCTACTCTCCTTTGATTTTAAATATACATTTTATAAAGGGTCTGGCTCACACAATTCATATAAGCATGCATGTGACTAGGGTGTGCCCTTTTTTAAGGTCCAGCTCCTTATTGTTGTTTAGTCGTTTAGTCGTGTCCGACTCTTCGTGACCCCATGGACCAGAGCACGCCAGGCCCTCCTGTCTTCCACTGCCTCCCGGAGTTGGGTCAAATTCATGTTCGTAGCTTCGGTGACACTGTCCATCCATCTCGTCCTCTGTCGTCCCCTTCTCCTCTTGCCTTCACACTTTCCCAACATCAGGGTCTTTTCTAGGGAGTCTTCTCTTCTCATGAGATGGCCAAAGTATTGGAGCCTCAGCTTCAGGATCTGTCCTTCCAGTGAGCACTCAGGATTGATTTCCTTTAGAATGGATAAGTTTGTTCTCCTTGCAGTCCAGGGGACTCTCAAGAGCCTCCTCCAGCACCACAATTCAAAAGCATCAATTCTTCGGCGGTCAGCTCTCTTTATGGTCCAGCTCTCGCTTCCATACATCACTACAGGAAAAACCATAGCTTTGACTATGCGGACTTTTGTCGGCAAGGTGATGTCTCTGCTTTTTAAGATGATGTCGAGCTCCTAGAGTCCTCCAAGAATTCCCCAGGTAGAATTCTGACAGTTGCTACCCACAGACACCCACACACACCTACATTTTACTTACCTGAAACAAGGCCTATCTTCCAGGCTGTCTTGGGCCTACTTCCTATTAAAAAAACCTGCCCCAGTGTTTCCTTGGAGGTGTAGTCTTGATGCCCATTAGGCTTTATATAGGGCACCCCTGAAGAACGAAGTCCTAGACCTCCGAGAAAACACTGGGGTGCTTTTCATTTGTACAGGAAGTAGACTTGAGGAAGCATAATAGGGCTTGTTCCAGGTGAGTGAAATGTAGGTGTGTGTCTATGACCATTCTGCCTTGGGAATTCCTGGAGTATTCTGAGACCAAAAAACTCTACAAGACACACACACACACACACACACG
This sequence comes from Intellagama lesueurii, assembly GCA_037013535.1. Classification (NCBI taxonomy): domain Eukaryota; kingdom Metazoa; phylum Chordata; class Lepidosauria; order Squamata; family Agamidae; genus Intellagama; species Intellagama lesueurii. The sequence continues at coordinate 256,716,433 of JBAJHW010000001.1, forward strand.
CTCCCTGGTGTTGATAGGATGTGTTTGCAGACAATATATCATTTTGTAATTGGACAAATTTTCAAATGGAACAGCAAAGTATTTAACCAACAAGTCATAAACAATATGGTCAGCCAGCCACTTCTATGCTCTCTGTTGCCGTAGAAAGTGCTGTCTTACCCATAAGAATTGTTGCTGGCTACCATCAGTGATCAAACAGTCAAGCCACACATATATCCCTATATGAAAAGCACCCAGGCCTGGATTAGCAAAAGCTAGAGGGAAAAGTACTATATGCCACAACCTGAAGTTTCCTAAGCAAAAGGAGAAACTTAATAACACAAACTGCAAACCTGTATGAAGCATTAATACTAATATTTAAAAGGAAAGTATTGTTGAATTTCACTGAACAATTATCAGTTTACCCTAATTCATTGTTTCCTCTCATAGTGGACATTTGCTAGGTAATCACACTAGTGACTTCTTCAGGAGTATATATGATAACAGAGAATTAATTTTTTTTAGCACACATTTTACATACTCAATTCATTTGACAAAGTTGACATTTCATATCTGGTAACATTTCAGACAACTGGGCTGCATGCACAGCGTTAGATGACATCTAATGCCTCAAGGGGCATGAATTTCTAACAAAATTAACTCACAAAAGACAGCAGGAGAGAAATCTCCTGAAATAAAACACAAGCAAAGCTTATACTTCCTTTTAAAGCAAAAGTAGTAATATTACCTTAGTATTTTGCAACTGAGCAAGGTTTGTGCAGGCATTTGCTAGAAGAAAATCACCGCTTAGAACAGCCATTTTATTTCCAAATTGCATGTCCTTCAATGAGTCATCAGAGGATGTCAGTTCACCAATATTCACGATCCCACGGTGTACCAGGAAAGCTGTGTAGATCAACTCTGTAATCTCAGCCAGAGTGCGTTGGCTTTAAAGCAAAAAATCATAAACTATTCAGTTAGTTGCAAAACAAGTATAGTATAATCTGCAAGTCTACTACAGATAAATGCCAAAACATGCAACAGGAAAGGGAGGGCTGTGGAGTACTTAGCCATACAAGCCTAACATTCAGTGCTATCACCAGCATTCCATTTGGGGCCTATCCTGCACAACTGCTGCCATCAATACTTTGCATATATTTACTAGGGGCCTTAAATCATAATACGGTGTTTTAAAAAGAAATTAATATGTACACTTTTTCTCTGTTCTTCAGATGTGCAATATTAATTCTAGTAAGTGTCATTAACTGCATGCCCTCATAACCTTTGGTCTAAAGAAGGGTAAATATATTCTAAAGGGGGGAAGTGGAGAGAGGGGGTGAGAGGGAGAAAGAGAGAAAACTAACAAGACATCCTCATGTTCCTGCTGTCATTGTCAGGGAAGCCCTTGGAGGAAAATGCCCGTATCAATTCAGTTTATCAGATAGACAGCTGATCAACATTAAACAGACTTGCTCTGGGCAGACTGAGCAGAGATACCAGACATGAATACCAATGAGAGCCCTCTGCTCTCAACAATCCTGGTCTGCCATTTCTGACTTCTAGAGATCCCAGGACATCTGGGAATCCCTAGTGAGGAGCACTGTAAAGCTGCTGCTTACTCAAGTGATGGCTCATTTCCTCCAGCTGAAGGCAGCACATATTAATATCCTGAGGACATCAAACTCTTCTCTCCTGCCCATCCTCCCAAACAACCTCAGCCCCCCCCCGCCACTGAAGCAAAACCATTAGTGTTCTTTTTCTTGCCTTAATAAGCCTTTAAAGAAGGGAACAAACATTCTTTCTGTAAAGCTTACCCTGAAAAGGTTACACAAACACCTTAATGTCATCATTTCCAAGTCTTCTTTTCCATTTCCCTCTATTTGCTCTTCAAACAACACCTATATCATTAAGCCAACTACATTAGAACTATACTTCATGCATCTACCCTGTTTCCCCTAAAATAAGACCTAACCTGAAAATAAGCCCTAGTACGATTTTTCAGGATGCTCATAATATAAGCCCTACCCCAAAAATAAGCCCCAGTTAAGTGAAACCCCGCCTTCCACCATTGTGCAGCAACCAGAATAAGATGACATGACTGTATTTGAATAAACGTAGATTGTTGTACAAGAAAAATAAATAAAACATCATCTGAAAATAAGCCCCCATGCGTTTTTTGGAGCAAAAATTAATATAAGACCCTGTCTTATTTTCGGGAAAACAGGGTAGTACATTCTTTGAAAAGAATACTGCAGGATGTCTTCAGACACTGCATACTTAATTTTTCACTATAATAACACACATTTCAGGTAATGTCTGCCTTCATAAAATAGCTCTAGGCATTTTACAAGCATTCAGAGTCCTCCAAGAAGACATTAGAAGAGCAGACTTTTAAGCAGTCTCAATTCTCAGATAAGTGTGCTAGGGAAAACACACTTTCCACACAAATCTTGGAGTGCTTAAACAGTAATTATTAATTGGCATCTAACCTACAAGAAATTATTGAGCAATGCCCCCTTTTAAAAATGCATCTCCCAACAAATAATAAAGTATGCTTAAAAATATCAAGGTTGTGAGAGAACATACTTCATTTACTGTGAAAGAGGCTCCCTAAAATTACTGAGAGAAGATATGTGCAGTATTCTCCAGTGCTACAATGATCCTGAACTCATCTTGCAGCCTAGTCCAATGCAAGTGGATGACAGAAAAATTAGCCTCAGACAGCATCCCTTCATTCCTCTCCTCTCAAAAGTCTAGCATACAGTTGGCACTACAGAGCTCAAAAACAGCATACTCAGGGCACAACTAACAATTAGGAGACAACTGCACCCTCCATCTCTCGGAAGAACAGCATGGCAAGGAAGAAACTAAGCTGGCCCCATCCAACCACCCATGAAGGAACAACCATGAAGGGAGCTTGCTTTATCCCTTCCATGTCAGACAGTTGACCTATAACAGTGACGGCGAAACTTTTTGGGCCCAAGTGCCCAAACTGGGGGAAAAAAAGAAAAAAAAACAGTGGGCAGCAGGCGGCGGCGGAAGCAGAAGTGGTGGCGGAAGGGGGAATCCTGGGCATGGAGGTGCCTCGAGACCCCACTCCGGATCTGCCACCAGCGCCAGCTGCTCCAGATCCTGGCCCGCTGCCTGTCGGGGCGCCAGCACTGCGGCTTCAGCCGCCTTCTCAGGTTTGGCTGTGGGGGAGAGGAAAGTAGCGATCCGGTGACTTAGGGCTCGCGTGCCCACAGAGAGGGCCCTGGGTGCCAACTGTGGCACACGTGCCATAGGTTCGCCATCGCTGACCTATAAGAACATCCATAAGAACTATTACTTTATCATTACCACCATTACCATTACCATTACTGTTTGCTAAAGAGCAGGGCAAAAACACTTCAAGAAAATAAATATTAAACATATGTTTATTCTTTCTGAAGATGTACTCACTGTATTTGTGTGTGTTCTGTACTGTCAAATCAGAACCGATTTACATCAACCCTAGTAGGGCTTTCAAGATAAGTGAGATATTTAAGGAGTGGTTTTACTTGTTCCACTCTCCTAGTGAGTTTCCACGGCCAAGCGGGAATTCAGACCCTGTTCTCCAGAGTCCTCGTCTGTCACGGTGTCCACTACACTACACTGGGCATCCTCTCACTGAATTTAGTGGAGCTTAATTCCAAACACATGAGCACAGGATTGCAGTTTTGCTCAATTACTATTTCCTGGATAAATCAATACATATTACTTGTGGGTACAAAAATAATTTCAGATAAAATAGATGCATGTTGCCAAATGATCAGGAAGCATTTTACAGAACTGCAGCATTATGAAAGAAGAGGTCAGAATTCTCAAAAGCTGTTGCCTAGAGTAATAGCTATACACATTAGTTAGCTGACTGGTGTTCATCTCTGTAACATATGGTACATGAAGAGAAGAATATCTGAGCATGTGCAGAATTCCTTTACTTCATCACAACTAACTCCCACAGACCCTTTGTTGGACGCTCAGCCATTTGCTGACACTGAATAGTTGTGAGGCAGCCTTCTGCCCTTATCACCTTTTTAAAATTCATCATTGTTCCTAACATTAGCAATACTAACTTTTTACTTTCCTTTGTTTTAATCCATTTTAAACAGATGGTAGCATACTAGACATTATAAAATCACAGGTGTGATTCCTGAACATTAATTACACAGGCAAAAATCTGACAAAAATATACTACACCCCATTATCTAATAGTGGGACAATACTGGCAGTTACACACACAGAGCAGCCAAATGTAGCACTGGCATAGAAGAGAAGAAAAAAAAAATTCTACATTTTTTTTAAACATATGAGTATTCCTTCCAGTTTCTGAATATTTCTGCTATCTCTCCCTTTGTGCTGAGGGACACTCCATCTGTACTACCTATTTTAACATGGTAAAGACAAGGCAGATGGCTGGATAGCTCAGTGACTTATGTACCTCGCTGCAGAGCCAGAGGCTGCAAGTTTAATGCCCCTCTGTGCCTGTCACAAAAAAGCCAGCCTGTGTAGCCTCAGGCCAGCTGCACAGTCCCAGGGTGCCCTCAGAAGAAGGAAACAGCAAACCACTTCTGAGTACTCTCTCCTAGAAAACCCTGGAAAGGGTTGCCATTAGTCAGAGTTGACTTGACGGCATGTAATTATTATTATTAAAGACAAGGCAACCAGTAACCTGTGCTGTGCTGCTGGAGGAGACTCTTGAGAGTCCCCTGGACTGCATGGAGAACAAACCTATCCATTCTAAAGGAAATCAACCCTGAGTGCTCACTGGAAGGACAGATCCTGAAGCTGAGGCTCCAATACTTTGGCCATCTCATGAGAAGAGAAGACTCCCTGGAAAAGACCCTGATGTTGGGAAAGTGTGAAGGCAAGAGGAGAAGGGGACGACAGAGGATGAGATGGTTGGACAGTGTCACCGAAGCTACCAACAGGAATTTGACCAAACTCCGGGAGGCAGTGGAAGACCAGAGGGCCTGGCGTGCTCTGGTCCATGGGGTCACGAAGAGTCGGACACGACTTAACGACTAAACAAAAACCAGTAACCAGATTCCAGAACACTTTGCAGAGTTAAAAATCTTACACTATAGTTGTACAATGTATTTTGACTGCAAAGGTCTTTAGTTGTGTGCAATAAAGTTCTGCCTAAACCTTACATAGTTTAAAGCACAAGTATATTAATCCTTGGTCTTAGTTTCACAAGCAAAATTTATGAGACATTAACTCCAATCCTGACTCCATCTTTTTCACGAAGTGTACCTGCTGCGGCCACTTCTTCCATTTTGCCATCTCTTTTAAACCACAATTCTCTGGGCAGCCTGAGCTTTTTTCTGTCTCAGTGACTATTTCTGGGGTGAGGGGCTGCAATTTTGAGGCATGCCATTTCTGCACTATCCAATTTCCCTCATAGTACTGAGCAAAGGTCAAATATGAGTGAGGAGCTCTTGCCTGAGCTCCTACAGTCAACCTCTCAGACAACAAAGTTTGGCAATCTCTGGCTCAGAGAAATCAGTACTAGAGATGGGCAGGAATGAATCACCAAATTCATTCAAAAATTGCTAATCCATTGATTCGTATTCATATGAATAATGCCCCCAATGAATACAAATCAATGAATTTTAGTGGTTTTTTATTCATTTGTCTATAAAACAGCACCCCAGGCACCTAGAGACACCAAAATCACAGAGAGGCTTTCCCATGACTCTCCTCTACAATCTTTCCAAGTTTAGTAAAGATTGGGTTTTCCCAAGCCAGATGCTAAAAGGCACTTTCCTGGGGGGACCCATTTTGCTGGTGTATAACTTGGATGTCTGAAACCCAATTTTCACCAAACCTGGAGGGATTGTAGAGGAGAGCCAAGTGCGCATCTTGGGGGTGCTCCTGGATTCATCCCTGAACCTGGATGCCTAGGTCTCAGCAGGGGGCAGAAGTGCATTTGCACAATTAAAACTAATGCACCAGCTATGTCTGTTTCTTGAGAGATCTGATCTGGCCACTGTGATGCTTCCCGGCTGGATTACTGTAATGCACTCTATGTGGGGCTGCCGATGGAAGGTGTCAGGAAAGGTCAGTGGGTCCAAAATGCAGCAGCCAGGTTGCTGACTGGGGCTGGTTACAGGGAACATATAACTCTCCCGTTACAGCAGCTCCACTGGCTGCCGATCAGTTACCGGGCACAATTTAAAGTGCTGTTTTTAACATATAAAGCCCTAAATGGCTTGGATCCAAGGTATCTTAAAGACCATATCTCCCATTATGAGTTGGCTAGGGTGTTACGATAATCAGGAGAGGCCTTTCTCTTGGTCCCACCACCTTCTCAGGGGCATCTGATAGAGACACAGGAGAGAGCCGTCTCTGTTGCTGCTCCCAGACTTTGGAACTCCCTCCCACAGGAGGCCAGACTGGCCCCATCTTTGCTATCCTTCCACAAGCAGGCACAGACCTTCCTCTTCAGGCAAGCCTTCCCTCAGTAACCAGTTACCTGTGTGAGAGTTTTAGACAGATTGTTGTGCATTACTGCTTTGACTGGATTATTAGTACTACTTGTGTTTTCCATTTTTAAGTTTTCCATTCCTCAGAGTGACATTTTTAAAAATTTTGTATACTTATTGATCTTTGCCTTAAATTGCCTATTGATGTAAGATGCTTCCTTGTTCCTTGTTCATAATTTGTAAATGTTGTCTTTTAACAATATTAACCACCATTGTATACTCATTGTTTTCAACTTTAAATATTGTCTTTCATTGTTGTAAGCTCCCTTGGGTCCTTTTCAAGGAGAAAGATGGGGTAAAAATATTTTAAATAAATAAATAAATAAGCAAGCAAGCAAGCAAGCAAGCTTTTCCATGATTTTGGTGTCTCTAGGTACCTGGGGGGAACTTTACTGGAGTGGGGCTCCTTGTGGCTATATAACTTGGACGTCCAAAATTCAAATGTCACCACACTTGCAGGGCCTGTAGAGGAGTCAGGGGAAGCTTCCCTGAAATTCTGGTGTCTCTAGGTGCTTGGGGGGCTGTTTTATAGGGTTTTAAAGTAAAAAATAAATTGATAAATCAATTCATCGGAAAAAAATCATAAATTCATAATTCATGATTCATTGACCTTGACAAATCACAAATCAAAACAACTTACCATTTTTCTAATATGTGCCCATCTCTAATCAGTACTTCATTGTATATCCAGATTAGAAAGCACAGCCTATATGGCAAGCAACTGGAAAATCAAAAGGTTGGAATATGCTTGAAGACCAGAGATTAAAGAAGTATATTCTGTGTATGTCAACGCTGTCACATGTAGCAAGGATAAGCTTATTGGGTCTTGTTTAAAAGTGGGCTGGATCAGGGTAAATAGAGTCAAAAGGAGGTATGGTATGCAATTTGGTGTGATCCTTGCATCCAAATGGCATACAGACCATAAGTGACCCTATTTGGTTCACAGCAGGCTGCTGTCCATTTGTTAATCCCACAAAGTGGCTTAAGAAGATAGGCACTTCATGATATTGGGAAATCAAACACTTCCTTGACTCTGAGGAAGTGGAAAAATTTTTTAAGGGTGTATTAGAGCAGGGAATATGTGCTACATCACTTTAAAAACAGTGTTAGGTTTGTGTATTTGGCATGTGTGTCAAGTACACCTCCCAAATAAACATGCCCAACTTTTAATACACATTATAATGGTGATTTTAAAGTAATGTAGTGCATATTTGCTTCTCTAACACACACACACCCCAAATTTCTTTTCACTTCCTCAGTGTCTCCAGAGAGCCAAGGAAGTATTTAATTTTCCAATATTGTGAAATGGCTCTTTTCATGATAAAGGCAAATTAAAAGAGGATGGATTGCTTTGGTTCATTTCCAGTTATCACACATGATGGAAACAGATCAAAACAAAGCAACAAAAAAAGTAAAAGCTCCTGACATGGGCCAGAAAGGTGTGAGTAGAACTGCTCTGGGCGCAGGCTGGTTCACTCCAGCAAAGACATTGTCTGATTGCTGTCTTGAGCAGTGAACAAGCCCATCCCTACAGCAAACCGAACAGTGGGCTTAATGTGTGCATAGTTAACTTCTCAGTCTCTTTCATCTGCAGAGATCCTTTTAAATGTACACATGGCACATGTGCATGCAGAGATTATAAATGTGGTAATGCATTTCACATGAAGTCTGAATCAGGAGTTGGATAACAAATTAGACTATATAATTCAGATTTATAATGCATGACAAATGAATGTGTGAATGATAAATCTTCTCTTAATGAACCACAACGCAGATAAACTTCATGCATTCACATGCAGCCTTTTTGCACAAGCTAGTCAGGAATTCACAGGCAAACACACATCTGAACCAGAAAAGTATGGTTAATGGCATCTAAGTAAAGCAGGAGTAGGAAGCAATACTTTAATATTGGGGTCTGAATCCTGCCTATTCTGGAAGTCATTAGCCATAGGTTCCAAGTTCAGATGGAACAGGTAACTATGGATAACTGCTGCTTTCTGGCATGTATGCTTACTTGCCAAGAGAGAAGTAGTAGGAGCAAAAGGCCAGGTGGCTTATACATGAAGCTTGTGCATAATGGCTTATTAAGCCTAGACCTGATTGTTGAAAAGCAGCCAGTGAGTTGTAAAAAGAGACATATTGCCAAAGAAGGCTGTAGCACAGACACCTTATCTATTTTCCACCAAATATACCTGAGAGGGCAGTGAGATTGAGAGAAGGACTTCCCCTAAATATCTCAGGAGCTGAGAAGGCTCATGTGGGGAAAGATGGTCCTTCAGACAGCCAGACCCAGCACTTTGAATTGGGCATGGGAACAGACTGAGAGCCAGTGAAGCTGTTGCAAAAGGAGAGAGATATACTCCTTGTAACTAGCACCAGTCAGCAGTCTGGTTGCAGTATTTTGAACCAGCTGAAGTTTCCAAACTGTCTCCACAAGCAGCCCCATGTAGAGTCTGTTACAGTAATCCAAGCAGGATGTAACTAAGGTATGTTTCACCATGGCCAAATCAGACATCTCTAAGAACAGGCATACGTAGCTGGCCCATCAGCTTTAGCTCTGCAAATGCACTCTTGGCGACCACCAAGACCTGTGAATCCAGGGATAAGTCCAGGAATACTTCCAAACTGCGAACCTCAAGGTGTCAGGTGGGCTGTAATCCCATCCAACGGAATCCCTATTCCCTCACCTGCCTTTCAATTGACAAAGAGCACCTCTGTCTTGTCTGAATTAAGTTTCAATTTGTGTGCACTCATCTAGTCTATTACCAATGCCAGCCACTGGTTTAGAACAGGAATAGCTTCCTTGCAGTTAGATGGAAAGGAGAGACAGAATTAGGTGTCATCTGCATACAAGTGGCACCAAACCCCAAAAATCCAGGCAACCTCTCCCAGCAGTTTCATGTATATGTTAAATAGCATGGTGGACAAGACAGAATCCTGAGGGGCACCACAGGCCAGTGGCCAAGGTGTTGAAAAGGAATCCTTCAGCACCAGCCTCTGAGATCACCCTCCAGGGTTCTAAGTCCTATCCCAGAGAGATGGTGCAGAGATACCATGATCAATTGTTTGAAAAACCACCAAGAGGTCCAGCAGATGCAAGAGACACATTCCCCTTGTCCAGTTCCCACCATAGGTCATCCACCAAGGCAATCAAAGCTGTCTCCATTACATAATCAGGCTTGAAACTACATAAAAATGGATTGTGATAATCATTCTCATCCAGGAAGCTCTGAAACTAAGGTGGCACCATACGCTCCAATTCTTTGTCCAAGAATGGAACAATGGAGATAGGGTGATAGCTATCCAGTACAGTGGATAGGAGTAAGGAAGGCTTTTTCAACAGCAGTCTCAGTATTGCCCCCTTTAGACATGCTAAAACCTTACCTTGTTGGAAAGAAGCATTCACCTCTCCTTTTACCCCCTCACCCAGTCCCCCTCTGGCTGCTTTCATAAAGCCATGAAGGGCAAGGATCCAGCATACACGTGGTAGCCTTCTCCTCTGCAAGGAATCTGTCCCTTGGGCTGCAGAGTAAAACCTGTCCATTAACACAGGACAAATGGGCCGAAGATACATCCATGGGATCTGTATCAACTATAGTAGGACTGCAGTATCCGCAGGGGATCAGTTCTAAGTCTGCCACCTGCAGATGCCAAAAAACATGGAAGTATCAAATGCTATATATTACATGGTCTCTGACTTCCTCAAGTGGCCAGTTCTGGTAAATACACCCTGGAAATACGTATAAACACACTTCCGAAGTTTTTTACTTAGTATTTTCAGGCAGCTAATAAATAAACCAGCAGATCCCGATCCCGCGGATAGAGGGGTTCTACCGTACTGCATCCAAGTCAGAGCAGAACTAAACAACTCTGTCTGTAAAATTGCTGTGCAAAGTCAGCATAGGAGAGTGTTGAGTAATCAGCACCTTCCTATTGTGGGTTAGCATGTACTAAGCCCTTGACCACTCAAACAGCCCTGCTGGAAAGCTCTGTACAGAGACAATGGCAGCAGAGAAGAAGAGTTTCTTCACTGACACCACCGCCATAGAGCAGGCCTTTAAATGAGCTCTAGCTTGTGTTTCATCAGATTTGCTCCATGTTTTCTGCCTTTTTTACTCTAGTCTCTGTCTCACTTGTTTCACTGCCTCTGTCTCCCTAGTAAACTGGGGGCTCACTTGGCTCCATTCCTTGGGATGCAACACTTAAGAGTGACTATGTCCACCTTATTTTTAACATGTCCAGTATAAAAATATTTTGCTGTACCTGATATATAATTTCCAACTATACCTGATATGTAATTTCCAACAGATGCTCTAAGTTATTTTTGTGAAATAATACATCGAAACCCACAAAATGCCTGCATGGTCACATGTGCTTAGTTGGTTTTACAGAGGATTTATTCTTGATAGGAAAACTTCACTTTGACTAATTCTGAAGGTATAGAACAATAAAACCCAGTAGCATGCACTCCTACAATCAGATGAGGAAAACACAGCATTCATTAAGTAAGGCCAATAAGTACAAATGCAAACTGAGGAGGGGACGGAATCTCTTTGAAAATGAACTGTACAGATAGGTGTTCAGTTATGCTTGAATCATCTCTCAATACAGGCTTTACCCTTGCATTTGAAGGGCACTGTCCTATCTCACTATCACATTACATAGCAATCAATGGGCATTCATAATAATGATGATCAAGTGTTGTGGATATGTCAGCATGTATTCTGGAAACCACATTACAGTGTAACAAAATGGCACAACAATCAGTGTAGTGTACCAATAACAAATAAAAGTATAAACACAGAATCCACACAGCTTTGAGCTATTTGGACAAAACAGTTAAAATTGTTTTTTTTTTTAATCACAAATCTCCAATTTGATGCTAATGATTTTCATTTTTAAAAACAAATTTGCAGTTTAAAAAATAAGATCACTTACACAGGACTCTAATCCAACCCTTTGTGCTTGAACATTCCCGAATCAATGAATGTGTTAATTTTATTGTTTATAGCTTTGAAATTATAAACTGTCCCTCCTTCATAAACGCCTCCTTTACACATGCAGAACTATGCGTGGAGGCAGACTGGTTCATGTACACTTCTGCATGCAGGAGACTGAATCATGCTCCTCTTTTTAAAATCATTTCATAGTTCATTACTGAGAACAATAAATTCTTTTAATGTCGCACGTGTCCATTTTATTGGCAATTGGGGTTTGCTTTTCTTTTTTTAAAAAAATAATCCGCATTACTACCTGAGTACTTTTCAAACAGAGGTGTAATACCAAGTGTAGCCAACTCACCAATCAACCTGGCTGCATCCCATTCCCACTTGGTTTTTCCCCTGCAGAACCTCAGTCATTCCACCTAGTCACTGCACAATTGATATACAAAAGGTTATATTTGCCTTTGTTTACTTTCCCTCTATTCTTCCATGTGCGCACACATACACACACATGTATACATGCTTTCAAAAATCTGATCTTCCCAGTCAGAACTGAAAAAGCTGACCATCTGTTCTGCGGGGGAGGATCTGTGTAGGTGGCCCTTTGCTATACACAAAGCTAACCGAATTGGGGACCACATCTCAAATAGACTCATTTTGCTTCTCACTATGAACACATGTGACAGTCTATAATCTTCTTGTTACTGTTTCCTATATATGAATCCTGTGCAGGCAAGTCACATTTATTAAAAGCAGCATGTCAAATAGTTCACGATTACAGATTATATCAATACAGATTACGCCAGATGGTAATGAGCCATATACAAGGAGCTATCCATCCAAAATAATCACACTGTTTTCCACAGAATTGTTGAAGAGGTTATGGTTTATTACACAGTGCTCATTAGATATACCGTGCCAGTATTAGCAATTTTTTCCTTCATTTGTGTCTCATTTCAGATTCTATCTCTACAAGCATATTTAAATTAGCACACAAGGTTAAAACCATTATGGTCATGAATAAAATCATGTTGTACATTGTGTTATAGAAACAGTGGATCACTGGCCTCTTAAATTTATTATCCAACATTATCCAACAAGAGGAAATAATGGGAAGACACAAAATCCTGCATTAGTGAACATTTTTAAGTGTTCCCAAAGTAAAAGCATTTGAGATCTCCAGATCAACACCAGGTAAGATTTTATTAAAAGGACATGGGGAGATGGGAGACATGGACTGGATGTTCAAGCCACAGAGTCTGCATGCTCAAAATATGCCCTAGCTGTTAACGCAATGGTCTCAGGTTAGACCTTGAGCTGTCCACATTAGTCACCTGCTAGCAATAATTTGAACAACTACAGACCCCCGCTCCCCTGTTTCAGCTTGTGATTTCACTTTCAACTGAATCCTTTTTTCCATTCTGACTCTGCCACTAGGCCACAAACTTTTGGAGAAGTGTGTCACTTGGATTTCAGGTTACTTCCAGATGTCTAGGTGGCAGTGGTGGCAAGAAGCACCTGCTACAATTATGGGAGACTTGGAGTACTTTTTAAACATTATGATTAAAAAAAAAAACAACTAAGATGAAATCAAGCCTGAACTCTCATCAGAAGCTAAAATTACTATCTAAGGCTAATTAGTGGCCCTATCATGAGAATATAAGATTCATGAGAAAAGGTAACAAGACAGTGGATAAAGAGGAAGACTTAATATGTAAAGGAAGCCACAGTCCCTATACTGGAAGACTTAAGTATGACTGTTAATGACAATACCTTCTGGAAGTCATTAATTCAGAAGGTCATCATAAGTTGGATGGACATTAATAGCACATGAAGACCAAAAAAAAAAGTCCTGCCCTTGAACCACAGCTAAGAGCAAATTATACAATCAATGGATTGAACAAATGACAAAACTCAAAGCAGTTACTACCGTTTTCACAATCTAGTGCAAATTCTATATTGCACATATACATTAAATCCAAATTGTCCAAAAGGAAAATTGGAACAAACTTAAGATGATCAAGCAGCTGTATCGTCACATAGATTTTAGCTCAAACATGACTTGCAAAAACTTGGATATCATAAACAAGACATTTCTTGAAGTTTGATGGATGGATGGATGGATGGATGGATGGATGGATGGATGGATGGATGGATGGATGGATGGATGGATGAAAGAAAGAAAGAAAGAAAGAAAGAAAGAAAGAAAGAAAGAAAGAAAGAAAGAAAGAAAGAAAGAAAGAAAGAAAGAAAGAAAGAGGCTGCCATGGTTTTCAATATCTGAGGAGCTGATTACAGTCTTGAAAACTGCACTGAAAGTATATTTGTAGTGATTTTACAAGACAAAATGAATGAAGGTAAACAGATTCCTATTAATATGCATTGCCAATTATGTAGAGACACCACCAAACCTGTGAACAGATGCTCATCTGTCCAAGTGTTTCCCTGAAATATTTCTACATAGCTTTAAAAGTATATAGTTGTATCCATTCAATTAAAATCAATTCTGTTCTAACAATGCATGCGCTACAATGCATATTCAAATACAAATGGCAGCTTTTTTCAAAATACTTGTTTTCTCCTCAATTTAGAGGAAATTCAATTGATATTCTATGAGTCATATACATTGATGGGAAAGACATTTTTAAAAATCGCTTTATCCATTTTTTAAAAAAAAAACACCAAACATTTATTATTGAAGTTTAGCCAATCTTAAGCTAGAAAAATAATGCCCTATTCATTATGAGCCAGCGTGTTTGACAAATATGTTGGTACATAGAGGCAAGCATTTTAGCTACAGGCAACACATAGCTCCCAGAGCCCACATGTGTCCCTTCAGTCCCACCACATTTTCCTGAAATTTTTAAAAACTTTCTGAAAAATTATTTTGGGGGCTCAAAAAGTCCCCCTGTATCCAATAAGGGGCATTTAGGTAATTTTGCCATGTTTTGCACCTCCCAGCATCCCTTGGAGCTGAATCTCATCCCACCCAATTTTTTAGGGAAATTCATTTGGGCACTTGAGAAGCTGCAAAGGAGCTTTTTCGCCTTTCTCCATTTTTGTAAATATTGGGGGAGAGGGCGGGTCATGAGAACAGCTTTTCCAAGTCCAAGAGTAGGTGATGTGGTTCTCAGACCTCTGGAGATACCCATCCTGAGCTATATGATTTTTAAATGATTCCACAATCTCAGTTTGGCTATTTTTAACACGTTGCAACAAACCCCTTGTTCTTCGAATTGTAATATTAGATATACTATGGAAAAGAACACAGTACTGGAATTATTCAGTGGCTGAAATTCTGTTGCTTAGTGTAGTAGATCACACCAGAGTACACCCATTGAATCAATGTGAATTTAGCAAGTTACCATTGATTCAAATAAGCCTATCCTAGTTGCAACTTACTTTAGTGTAGTAAGCTGCAACTAAAGTAGGCCTATTTGAGTCAATGGAACTTATGGGGGAAAATAGACTTACCAAATCCACACCGATTCAATGAGCCTACTCTAGTGTGACTTACTATGCTAAGCAACAGGGTTTTAGCTGATGCCTGAAGTTTTGTCTTTTCTTGATTTCATAAATTAGGAAAGTATACAAATTTCAAGAAAGCTGCAATGATATCCAGCCTTCAGCAGGAGAACAAGAAAGTCTCTCAAAAGGGTTATAATATGTGTTTTAGTACAAATTTGTCAGTAAATGATGACGTTTATGTCATATGGCATGGTTATGAGGGAACAAGTATTCATCAATAGGTGAAGCACAAAACTGTGTAGGAGTGTTGGGGGGAGAAAACAAGAGTGCCCCCCAATTTATTTCATGACAATTCAAGCACTCTAATATTTGAGCTTGCTTTAGAGATTTCTTCGATCTCACCTCCTTCTTGCCCCACAGTATTTTAACTTATCAGTATGCTTGTTTCCTGTGCGTTTGGCAAAATATAACCATGAAGCAGATGGGTCTTGCTATGTACATGCAATGGTGCTAAACAGTTAAAAGAGATGGCAAGCTGCCTCTGAGCCCTTGCTCCATTCACCAGGTGTGCTGCTATAATCAGCAGCATGGAAGAGATTTTTTTTAAAATCCTTCTGAGCCACACAACTGCCGCTGCTGCCTCTGCAACATAATCACATTAAGCAGATGCATTCTGGAGTGGTAGAGACACCTAATTTCCATTATTAAGACACATTCTGGTCTACTGTCTGGGATGCTGGTTTATGTTTTAACATTTGCAAAATGTTTCATCAGTGCAAGGACACCTTTATCAGTGGTGACATTGTCTGAACTTCATTAGGAAGAAAACAAGTTTAAAAAACCAACCTTAATTATTTCTATTCATCTCAGAAATATAAACTATCTTGTTTATTATGTATGCTTTAACAGAAATGCATCTGTAAAAATTATAAATGATTTTAAAAAGGCAATCGACAAGTAAATGCAGTTTCAAACAGATTTTCACCACTCACTGGGCAACCAAGGGCTATAAGGACGTCCATGCAGGTAATCAAGAAAGCTGGCACAGGAGTAGTAGTGTTGCACCCCTTCTATATACACTCAACAAAGCAACCTTTTGGGCTGCCCTCATCCATACGACAGAATGGCTATAGATGAGACTACAATCTTTGTCCTTTTCCAGTGGAGTAGCAATGGGCTGGGTTTTTTGTGGGGTTTTTGTTTTGTTTTTTTGCAGGCTAATAACTTTTGTCACTAGTTGAGTAAGTAACCAGGCTGAGAAAGTGGCAAGCAGGGTTTAAAACAACAGACATGCTCGGGATGCAGAAATATACTTCTGGCCTGTCTTCATTTGATTCAACAACTGAATGTACTGAGTGTGAATATATACCTACATGATTCAGTTTAACACATTAATTTGTATTTTTTTAAAATCCTCTAATGGCATGGAAGAAAAATGCCAGATGCCAACCATTGGCAGAAGACAACTGCATTCTAAGATATCCTCAGGCAAAGTACTTCATGACCACAATAGCATTGTCCACCAGGTTTTTCTGTGCATCAGCTCTGTGGAGCTGTCAGGTAAGACATTCACTGAACTGAGCAACTTGTCTTTCTAGAGAGGATGCCCTTCACCCAAGTGAGACAAAATACCCAACTACCTGCTTTTCTTTTCTTTAGCAAGTATTTTTACCTTTGCAGAAGCTATGATAAGAGGCAAAATATGCAGGCACTATTCTTCCCATTCATTTTGTAAGCAGCTCAGCATTGTTAGTCAATGGACAAAATCATACAATATTTTGGATAATGTCTGGAGAAGGAATTTCCTTATTCACTTGAAACTCTTCGTGGGATGTAATTGCTACTTCCTCAACTCTCCCCCTGCCCAACAGTTTTGCTGTACCTGTTATTGGGCAGTTGGCTTCTTTAAAAAAAATGGAACAGGAAATATAGGACTTTTTTATTTCCTGATGTTTCCATTAACCACCCCACCACCACCAATCCTGCAAACATTTTAAACATTTCCCTGCCAATGCTTTCTCTTTATTATACCAATGTTACAAGAGAAAGGGTGTGGGCGAGTTATGCCAATCCTGCGAAGTAACCCAGCATTATTCTGCCTGTTTTGCTGGTGGGGAGGATAGACATTAGACTGATGTCTGACAATCCTCAGCACAACCCTGAGTGCTCTTTTCCACTTTCTTGGTGAGCTGCATTTTTTGTAGGGAAATGCAGTGGAAGACGTCAGTTGTGAAATCTGGTTGCAGAAACAGTGCAATTTATCAAGAATAGAAAAGACTATGGTACATTTGTGAGTCTAGCTCAAAGAGGGACTGTATCAATTTCCTCTTAGTGCAGCACAATTCACTGAGCTTTCTGATGTGAAGATACATGGGATCATTTGTGTGTTGCTTTGAGAGCAGATGCTAGGTGGGAACTACTAAACTTTCTTCACCATGGCCAACAACCTTTATAAGGATGAAACAGGTAACAGAAAGGATTTCAGAATTTAGATCAAAAATGGGCCATGTGAAGCTTACAGAGTGCATGTGGCCCATTGGTTGTGTATGGTCTTCAAGGCTGCCAAGGTGGTCTCTAGGTCCCCACCCCAAAAAACAAAATCATGATACTGACCCATCATATCTCAAAAATCCCTACTTAACCTAACCATTTAGATGCTTTTAGGGAGTAGAGCTTTGAATGTTTGAAATAAGCTTTCTAATTAAAATGAGTTATCTTCTTATCAACTTTTAGATTTTTAAAAGTTACTTTGAGACTCAGAAAGTCCTACCGTGTCCTCCAGGGCAGGGGGTCCCCAACCTTTTTCACCCTGCGGACCGGCTGGGGAAGGCGGGCAACCCCCCGCACTCGTGCGCATGCACGAACGAGCGTGCACGCATGCGCAAATGGTGGCGCAGCGCTTGTGCAGGCACGCGGGTGCTCGTGTGCATGCACAAATGGCAGCGTGGCACTCATGCGGGTGCTCGTGCGCATGCGCAAATGGCGGGGCGGCGCTCACACAGGCGTGCTGGAGCGTGCACACATGCACAAATCAACTGTGCGGGGGTGAGTGCGGGGGGCGAGAGGTCTGTCTCCGCAGCCCGGTCCAGCTCAGGCCACGGACCGGCACCAGCTCGCGGACCAGGGGTTGGGGACCTCTGCTCCAGGGGACATGAAGGACAATGTTGCAATGTTTTGGAACCCAAACAATCCTGCCCCCATGCCCTCTAAAATAATAAATAAGATTAAAATAAAAATAGGAGGGGGCATCTTCTCTTTTTGAAGATGTTGCTAACATTGATGAGGTCTTTTGTGGATACAGCATTCTCATTTTGCTATCAGTTCCCAGGATAGACTTCTAAAATCATGAAACGTGATTCTAGGCAACAAAGAATGCAGGTGTTACACCCATATACCCCATCATAGCTTTGTCACATTCCCTAGGGAAAAAATCCTGTGGATATCCATCTATGAGCACACCCTATGATTCCTTGAGTGTATCTAACACTGCCGAATGTGGATAGGGTGGGTCATTCTGGCTGCCAACTCCATTACTTGGTATTGCTGCTACTGAGAAGTTATTACATCTCCAGACCACGCAGGATTCAGGGCCAAATAAGAGTGATATATTAAACATATTCACACATTTAAAAATGCAAACCATGTGGAACCCTGGTTGTGGTATGTGGGGAGGTGATTCAACCCCTCTTACTTCCTCTACTGCAGTTCTGAGTAAATAGCAATACACACCACACACTGAAGAAAGCTACTATTTCTTGCAGGAGGAAAACTATCACTGGTTCTGTCTCATCTTACTTTAGTTGTTTACTACCCTGTTTCCCCAAAAATAAGACCTAACCTGAAAATAAGCACTAATATGATTTTTCAGGACACTCGTAATGTAAACCCTACTCCAAAAATAAGCCCTAGTTAAGTGAAACCCCGCCCTCCACCATTGTGCAGCAACCAGAAGAAGATGAAATGACTGTATTTGAATAAATGTAGATTGCTGTACATGAAAAAAATAAAACATCCCCTGAAAATAAGCCCTACTGCGTTTTTTGGAGCAAAAATTAATATAAGACCCTGTCTTATTTTCGAGGAAACACGGTAGTTACTAAGTATCAGACAGGCACACTTTTTCCCATCATGTTCCCAGTGAAGTGGTTTTCTGAGGATCACCACCATAATGAAATATATTCTCAAAATCCACAGGATACTGTAAGAGTTAAGTATTTCTGCCACTAGCAATTAGTTGTGCCTCAAGATGTAGGCTACTGACAACATATATCTTAGTTAAAAGCCAACACTGCTGAAGGCGTGGATTAGGCCAGCAGATTTCACAAGAAAGGATTCCTGAGACAGAGTCCTAATGTGCAGCAGCACTGGCTAGAATTCATTGTTATGACCTGTCACTACTAAAACTGGAAGTCAAAGACTAATTAACAATTCTATAAATAAGATATATCACTACAATACATGTAGCTGAGAAAGCTCTAGTCTCAATCTTCTAACATGCCAACTGCTGATGTGGAAAGGATTTTAAGGGAGGGGCATCTTTTTATTTTTTAAAATGTGTTTTTTATATTGTTTTAAAGGAATTTTAAGTAGTACTTTCTAATAGTCAATATGTTTAATTGTTTTTAATAGTGTGATGGTTTATATTCATAATAGCTGTAACATTTGTGTTTTTAAATTATTTCTAAGTCACCTAATAAATTGTTTGTAAGCTGCTTATAGGGAGAAAGGTGGGGAGAAATTAAACAAACAAATATTGTATTCATCTGGCTTATATCTTTCAATAAATCACCTAGTTTTTGAGAGCTGCACTAACTTCTTCATAGAAATAGTTATATATTTCAAGAACTTGTATTAGTACTTATTTCATTTTGCATTTTCAGTTCTACTGTAAGTCAGGCATAGTCATCAAAATATTGCCTACAGCCATAATACCCCATCTCGCCCCCAGAGGCAGTCCCAGAATTATTACATACAATTTTACAACTACTGTGCTTCTATACTTTGGTTAAAAATATGATTTTTTCATCATCAGTTATGCTGGAATCTTGCATTTGAAACCACTCTTTCTCCATGTTCCAATAATATTTACATTTCTAAAAGTTTGAGGCCTAATTGCTGGCACAAGAAAAATGGGGTAGTGTTTTGGCTCCCAGAGTTAAGAAGTGAAAAGGGTATGTCTGACAAGATATTCAGAAGTCAAAATCATATCTTTATGCTTCTTTCTAGCTCCTTACCTTATTCCCTGTAACTCATCCACCCGTTCCCTACAATCCTCCTCCTAAAGGATTTAAACCCCAAATCTGAAGTAATCCTAAAATAAATTGTACCAAATCAAGCAGCTTTATTCAAAAATATACAGCTTGAGTAGTTGCTGAAAACAAACTCTGAATCGCTTGGCTTTAATTTTGGCAAAATTATATGTATTTTAATTACCTTCTTCCTGCACACTCCCACAGCCACTGTTGAAACACAGTAGGTAGCTATTTGATTCTGACACTTCCCCACAATGTCATGAGTTTTGATAATGAGCAGAAGTATGGATTTGGAAACATGCTGATAAAAATCTAGAAACAACTGTTCTAATAACACAACTACCATTTGACTGATGAAAGAAGAATAAACATTTTGCTAAGATGGAGGAGCATTCAACCATAAATCTCTAAAGTCATGCATACCCACAACTCTTGACAAAGTCTAGAGAATTTTGAAAAGAAATAAGTTAAAGTGAATTTGATAAAAAATTATTCTGGATTCAGATTAACATTTTTATTATTGGCTTTTAAGACCAATTTGAAGACATGGCTATACAGGCAAGCCTTCCGGAACTACAGCCATTACCTAGCCTATTTTTCTTTTCATTTTTTCTCTTTTCCATCTTGGATTCTGTTGTTAATTTGGGTTGTATTTTTAATACATTTATATTTTCATAGTTTATTTTTTGTGTAAACCGCCCAGAGTAGACATGTTCTAGATGGGTAGTATATAAGTCTAAATAAATAACTCCATTTAGAATTGTCTTAGAAATGTAGGAATATAAAAAGCAAATAAAAGCTCATAAAGTACTGTTTACAAATGTCTAAGGCTAGCTGGCTGGATAGTTCAGTGGTTTAGGTATCTGGCTGTGGAGTCAGAGGTTGGGAGTTCAATTCCTCACTGTGCTTCCCGTGAGTAGAGTCAGCCTGTATGGCCTTGGGCAAGCTGCACAGTCCCAAGGCACCCCCAGAAGAAGGGGATAGTAAACCACTTCTGAGTATTCTCTACCTGGAAAACCCTGAAAAGGGTCACCATAAATCAGAATTGACTTGATGGCACATTTATTATTGTTGTTGCTGTTGTTGTTACATTAGATCAGGAATGTCAAATGTGTTGCCTTCTAGAAGTTGTTAGGCTGAAACTCCCACCATCCATTACCACTGGGCAATGCTTGTTAGGCCTAATGAGGTTTGCAGTCCAAAAATGTCTGGAGGACCATTTTCTACCACTGCATGCAATGATCCTGAAGCCAAAAAGATACAAACTTTGGAACTCCTTCGCACAGGAGGTTCTTTCATGAAAAAATTGTACTAAAAACCATAAAGAACACCTACACTGTACTTCACACAATATGGAGAAAAGTTCACTTTACTCCTCCACTGAAATTATGAAGATATATGCATATGAAAACATATATGCATATGCAAACACATGCACATATACACAAGAACACAGAGTCAGTCCATGTAGAACTGTCTGCTTCACTGGCAGCAGTTCTCCAAGATCTCAGCCCTACTTGACAAAGAGCACTTTACTTGAAGACACCAGGAACGGAACACTGGATCTTCTGCAGGCGAAAGATAAATACAGCCAAAATGCAGAACATCAACTGCTGCATGAAACTCTCAGCGCCCATGGAAAGACAGTTTGGGTAGAGAAAATTAAAGATCTCCTCTCACACTGACTTTTATTCAAAATTTAATCTTGTTGCTGCTAGTCATCAAAAGAATAGTCAGTGAAAAGTAGCACAAGTCTGCTCCTCGTGATTTGCAGGAAACTGCACAAGACTCCTACCCGACTTATAGGAAACTGCCGCATTTGCATTAGCCATGAAGTTTACACACACATTATTCTGATAAGTCTCAGTGACAAAGGGTAATTAAATGATAGTTCAGGGGTCTAGAAAATTGGCCAACATCATACTTCCTATGAATGGTCAAACATCTATACACTGCTTCTGTTAAAGCTCCCAAACCAGATGGTCTGTGTGAGATTTCCAAAACCTTTAAAAAAATGTGGGACAGAAAATAATCAGGAAGGATTCATGCAATGATGCCTTCTTGGGTACTCGCGAGTAAAGCTCCATTACTGGATTTTTAAAAGGAGTAGTATGTGGTTGTCTTAAGAACAAATGTTTAAGTAGAGCTGTTTCCTTCATTTTAGGGATCAGACAAGGCCTCCTGCTGATGTACGTGTACTATCACCACCAAAACATCTGTAATTCCTCCCTACTTTGGATTACTAGTAGCAAAGTTCAAGCTATACAGCCTTCCTCTTCGCCACTCCCTGTCACACACTGGAGTAAGACTTTACTACAATGGCAACCATAACTGTTCTTTTGATAGAAGACAGAAAAAGATTTGTAACTAGGAAAAACAAAATGCAATGGAAGAAAGGATTGCTCTTTGAGCTGGATTTAACTTGCAAACTGCCAATCCGTTTCTGGGCACAACTTAAAGTGCTGCTTCTATCCTATAAAGTCCTAAATAGCTTGGGCTGAAGCTATCTCAAGGACTCCATTTCGCTTTTTGAACCTGCTCGAGGGTAAAGATCATCAGGAGAGGCCTTTCTCTCAGTGCCACCACCTTCACAGTTGTGTTTGGTGGGTACACAGGAGAGGGTCTTCTCTGTTGCTGCTTACAAACTTTGGAACTCCCTCCCACAGAAGAAAGGTGGGGTAAAAATATTTTAAATAAATAAATAGAATAATACTATGCTTGTGGCTTCTGACATTACAAACCCTCATACAGCAGCCAAGGCATGTAGGTCATACCACTGGAATCATGTCCATCACTTTTGTGGAATGGAATCAAGGGACTTCAATCTCTTTCTATTCCACTTTCCCAAACAAATGACTTGGACTATCGACAATCAAAGGCTACACATACAGTTGACAAAGCTACACATACAGTTAGGCAGCTACACTGTGCTTTCCAGAGTGCTGCCACAAACATATATAACTGAATCAGAAGCTGTGTGAAGCTCTGTATTGAAATCAAGCTGCAAGGGAGCCACAAATGAGTTGTAAGACTACAGTTAAAAAGAACCAAATGCACATCTTAGTTGTAGTTTTAAAAACATTAGACAAGAATGAAACTATAGTTTCCTGTTGGGTGTAGCCTTTTACTGTATTCACGTCTCTAGACAAGAATATTTATTGTCTTTAGAAACATTTAAATCAATGGCTTTCCCCTTTCGTGACATCTAAGACAAATAAGCTAGAATACACAAAGTTTCTCATCATTACAATTGCACTGAGTCACTAGCATATTAATATGTAAAATGTTATTTCTTCTCTCCATCAGGTGCATCATAATGGACACACAATGACAAACTTCTGAAATGTAATCAGTTATTTTGTGTTATACCAGATCATACCATTTTTTGTGTATGCATGCATGTGCATGCAAAAAGGGTAACCCAATATCTAAATTTGAACTCCTATTTTGTTGACATCAATATTGCTATCTTGTGGCTTTTTTTTAAGCTACAAAATAATAAATGAGCCAATGTAGCTGACCCAAGGCAATTGACAGATCTACAGGGGTCCAAGTTTTTGTCTACAAAGAGAGGAAAGACTGAAGATACCATGACACCTTTGTTTCATGCCAAAGCTATAAACTCTACCTTCCTTTGCTAGCAGTCTGCTTTTAAGAACAATAGACATCACATCTGCCCCAATCTGTTTGACATACTGGCCCTATGTCAACTGTCAAATTTTATACCATCTTCAGTTGATGAAGACTTCTAGAGAACTAGTGTATTTGCCCTGTTCATGGCTTTTTACAGTAAAAGTAATATATAATCCAGAACCATGTTTCTACAGATGGGCCATATGGCTACTTTATTTCTGTCTGTAGTCTAGCGGTAGAGTATTGGCCTACTTCCTGCCGCCTAGTTTCTGTGGATTCTACCAAAGAGAATTGATGCTTTTGAATTGTGGTGCTGGAGGAGACGCTTGAGAGTCCCCTGGACTGCAAGGAGATCAAACCTATCCATTCTGAAGGAAATCAACCCTGAGTGTTCAGTGGAAGGAAAAATCCCGAAGCTGAGGCCATCTCATGAGAAGAGAAATCTCCCTGGAAAAGACCCTGATGTTGGGAAGGTGTGAAGGCAAGAGGAGAAGGGGACGACCAAGGACGAGATGGATGGACAGTGTCATCGAAGCAACCAACATGAATTTGACCAAACTCCGGGAGGCAGCGGAAGACAGGAGGGCCTGGCGTGCTCTGGTCCATGGGGTCACAAAGAGTCGGACACGACTTAACGACTAAACAACAAAAAATCTGGACTAGGTGACTGCTTTGCAAGAGCGCATCCTCAGAATCATTTGAGAGAGATCAGATATACTTTAATTGTCAAGAGGTATACAGTTTGCACTCTTTGTCAATTAAATATAAGATGGTGGCCCACAGCAGTTACACTTTAAAAGGAAGGAAGAAAAACGTATTTCAAGATCGAAGCCAGTTCACTTGTCTTCTTTGTCTCTGAAAGCTACCAGTTAAAACAGGATATATTCCAGTAGTTTTTCACTTTTAGCAACTTTCACCTCCAAGCTGGGTTTGGAGCCAAGCTTCTGTTTTCTAGGCAAGAGATGCTCGCATACTATACCACAATACAGAAAGTGCATTAGAAATGTATTTATCACTGTCAGGTCAAATAATGGAAAACTGTTATGTGCATAGTTGCCTAATCAGCTTGTAACTGGATGTGTCTATTTTGGTATACATAAATTATCGATGCAAAAGAAAAAAACTTTCTACTATGGCTTCACTTAGGGGAGACATATTTTTTCAGTATTGCTGTCTTACTCTAAAATGCTTGCATTAGGACCTAGCAAGTTGAACTACCATCTTCCCTGTCTCCAAGAACTCCTAACAGAGTCCTTTGACACTAAGTACCTTGGGACGAACCAATGATCAGGGAACAAGGCTTGAAGCCTGTCAAGGCCTGTTTTCTAATCATGAACAGTACGCAACAGCAGGTCCATCTTCTCTGGGGGTGGTGCAGTATCTTGTAACTAAAAGCTATTGTCTGAGTTAGCTTTTCTCGCTCTCAAGATATTTCCCCTTTGTGCCCTATCTTTCAGAGTGTAAGCCTGAGGACATGGACTGCCTTATTATCTTTGTAACACTTCTAGCTGAAGAGTAGAGTAAAAAGACAATTTAAAATAAATTCATTGCCTGCAGAATTTTTGTGAGCATGGATGAGAATCACAAAGAATTATCATATACAAAATCTACTATATAAATTTAAAGAACACATCATCCAAAGATGGAAACAAACTGATTCTGAATGTTAGTCACAGTCATATACTCTCTATGTAGATCTAATATTTTAATGCTTCGATAAAGACAAAAACTTAAAAGAAAAGAGATGTAACTCTTCTTCTGCTTTTGGCCATTAACAAAATCCTTACCTGGGATATATTCCACTGACCATGTCATTCTGGAGGGAGCTCTTTGTTGTAAGGCTGGGCCCTGCTGCCTTAGAGATCAGCAGAACCACCAGACCTCTCATCTGCAGGTCATTCCTGCTATCAGATACAAAGCCTCTGCCAAAAAAACAAAAAACAAAATAAATCAAAACAGTATTTTGGGCTCCTTCAAATTATTTTTTTAAAATAATACACCCAACATTGAGGACCATTAAGTAATTGGGAATGAGATTATTCTGGCTTGCTCCTGCCCAACTAAAGCATGGTTTAGTTCAGGAGTGGTTTACCTTTTCTTGGGGAAATTGCACAGGAGCTAAATGTAGGTAGCAAGTAAAACTGAAGCCAGTGGTGGACAAGGAAAGAGTAAAACATATCTGAGCCAATCCCTTTTCTCTCTTTCTGCCACTCTCTCCAGCTTCCTACTACAATTTTAATGCCACCCACTGTTCTCTCTTCCTCACCTAGCAGACTACTAGGGAAGGAGTGGATCAGTCTTGCAAATGCTTGAATTGACTGCTTGCAGAAATTTGTGTGATATCTGGCAGAACACTGCATGCTGAAACAGAGCCCAATGGGCAGCAAGACTACACCTCACACAAAGATGTAGCGCCCCCCCCCCCCAGGGACGCACAAGAGCCATTTTCTTTTTGTACAGGAAGTAGGCTCAAGACAGGCTGGAAGATAGGGCCCATACCAGGAGAGTGAAATGTAGGTGTCTATAGGCATATGTGAGGCGCCATAAATTCCCATAATTCTGCATGGGGAATTCCTGGGCAATTCTGGAAGTTGTGTGCTAAAAATATTTTTGGACTACATTTACTTTCTCATCCTTGCATGTTCAAGTGTGTGGGGCAAGGACACCAGGCAAACACTTAATAAGGTCCTATTGCCTTGATATTCCCCCTATGGACAAATACATCAGGATTTTCTGGACACCAGCTTCTTCAAAATTCATTAGAGCTAACATATCATCAACAAATATCTAGGTTCCAAGGCATGCAAACACCATTCTTTCCTTCCTAGTTCTTCAACTATCAGCCAGTCGTTTTCCAACAACAGCCAACACTGGGTTCATTATAACATTACCGTAATATAAAAAAATACAGAATAAATATTTCAAAAATTAGGAAGGTGTCATATGCAGCAAATTAACATTTCTGCATTGATCAGTAGCAGAAAACATTTTACATGATGTAGTTTTAGAAAATCAATCCATCATTGTAATGTATGGTTCTTATTAAAAAGGTTCACATTGAGCTTTTGAGTTTTAGCACTTAGCCTATGTTGAGTTTCAAAATCTCATAACTATAACATTAACACTTGACATGTTTGTACCTTATTAACTCTTCTGCAGGAGAAATTAAGTTAAGGGGAAGGTCCAATACATATAGGATATAGAAAAGGATTATATACATGCAAACAAAATAAATGCACTTCTGCCACAAGGAAGTTCATGATTAAGTAGCTAAGCAGAATATGCAAAGTATATGACTCATTGCTCATTGGATACCTCAGTGAGTTAGGTATCTGGCTGCAGAACCAGAGGATGGGAGTTCAATTCCCAATTGTGCATCCTAAAAGAGCCAGTCTGTGTGGCCTTGGGCAAGCTGCACCATCCCACGATGCCCTAAAAGAAGGGAATGGTAAACTACTTCTAAGTATTCACTATCTAGAAAACGCTGAAAAGGGTCACCATAAACCAGCATTGATTTGACAGCACACAATTTAAATTATGTAACTAATTGAGATGGAATCAATAGTTAAACTAGAGGCTCAGCATTATAAAGTTGGAAAGTAAATTCAATCACCTCAATCATATTCATTTTGGCTGAACAAAAATGCAAACGAGAAGTCTATTAACATATAACAGAGATTAGATAAAAACAGAGTGCCAAGGAAGGGGTGACAAAGAAAGAACAATTTGTAAAATTCTCCAACTTAATGATAAAAACAGCTGCTAATTAAGCTACTCTAGAGAAGAGCAAGAGTAAAGACACAAATATAGACATAAAGAAATTGGCAATAAAGCATGCATTTATATGAGTTGTATCATTAAGTTGCCCATAGTTATATATGGTAAGTTTGTTGAAGTTATTAGGTAAGGAAGAGCTGAAGTACTTTTCCACCCAAAGTAGTAAATAAAATAACACTGGTGACATCTACTCAATCTTACAGTGAATTGCATAAGACTTGAAACAAATAAAGCCTAAGGTGTCCATCCTTTAGTAAGTAGAAGGTACAGCAGTCACTTGACATGGCTCCAGGGGTCACATTCATATTCTGCCTGAACCTTGCTCCCTAGAGATATTCAACCCCAGTCACAGGTACATAAAAGTATTCCAGATGGTGCAATTATTCTTGATGGGTATGTGGCAGACGACAGGTGCCTCTGGGGAGAAAAGTTAACTGGAAGTAGCCTAAATACAATTGGGTGAATGCGCGCAGACATTCACACACAAGTATCAGTTAAGATTCTTTTTTGAAAGGCTTCAGCAAAATACTGTACATAGCATACAAAATACTGTACAAGCATAAATATAAACCTCTCAAAATCATAATGCTGCTTGTTCTACTTTTGTGTACCTTAATATTATTAAACACTGTATCCTCAAGGTAAACAAAATTAGGCTAGGACAACAAGTCACAAAAATCCACAATTCTAAATTTATAGAACAATGAGAAGCTTGAAAAAGATACACAATTATTTCCAGTCTTATTCACGGGACAGACCACAGTTCTTGTTTTTTAAATGACATATTCACAAATGTAGATGTAGAGTTATTTTTGAAAAAATAATGTTAATCAGGGGAGGGATGTCTAGCTCTGAAAGAAGTACACTATTATGGTATGCTGATATACGACTTGCACCACCCACACAAGCAGTAACACCAGCTAATGGTTTATGTGCTGAAAGAATTACACCTCCCACCACTGTCCATCTGTTTAAAAGAATAAATCAAGCACACATGAGCATTCCCATTAAAGATTTCCACACTTCAACTTTTAATACCCAGCCATTTCAGTTTTCAGTTAGGATATGAACTGAATCCATAAATTCTGTGGTTTAACTACACGAGTACTGAAAGCTGTTAGTGAAAATAAACTGTAACCTGAACTGTGCTAATAAAGGCGATTCAACACATTTTTGATACTATGCATGTAAGAGCAGTGTGGTGTACTGGAGAAAGTGATGGACTAGGACTCAGGAAAGTGGGTTTGAATAGCTGCTCAGCCATGGAAGCTCACTGGGGGGTGGCACTGATAAAACCACTCCTTAAATATTTCACTGATCCTGAAAACCCTATTAAGGCCATTGTAAGTTGGGTGTGACTTGATAGCACATAACACAAAGTATATATATGGTATATCAGACAAAACCATACAGAACATATTGTAACAAAATACAGTCCATTTGTATAGCAAGCAAACAAGAGGAACTCATTAAAGTTCCAAAATCTTTCTTGTTTCTGTCTAGCTATTTGGTTCAAACAATAAAGAGTTTGGAATTTAATGAGTAAGCAAAATTTTGAACTGCATAAACACAAGACTGTACACTGCTCCAAGTAAATTGTCAGTATTTTCAGAACACTTCCACAATTTATACATAATTCCACACTTCTGAGCAATTTAATCACAACTGTCACAATAATGTAAGAGCAGTACTATACATGCCAATTTTCAGTAAGGCAATGAGTTTCTGAACCCACGTTCTACTGGCTCCCAGGCCTCAACTTCTTCGATTCTTCCCCAACTTTTCATTTAGCTTACATGAGCACATTTAGAAATGAGTGGCAGGGGAGTGGTCACTGCACAACAGGTGACAACTTTTATAGAAACTTTCTTCTTTCAGATATGAGCAGTAAGACGCTGTGTATGACAACAGAATATAGATAATCTGTCTAGTTTATGTGTTTGACAAGCTAAACAGTACTAAAATTTGCAGCAGAATAACAATTGTCAAAATATCACATTTGAAATGTCTTTTAATCACTTGACCGGCACTTACTTATGCTCCTAATCCTTATGGTGTTATTTAACACCAACCTTTTTTTTATTCTAAGAGGCTGACAAACAGGCATGATACAAAAAGGAAAAGTAATGGTGAAGGAATAAAACATTAGCAGTAAAGAAGTTGCTTCTTCTCTGACCTATGAATGGGGTCCGTTACCTTCCTCTTGATGCCATGTTCTTCATGAGAACCACGAGCCTTCCTCTGGCCCTTAGTGACAGTGAGCAGATGGTCACTCAGATACATTTTCCCTTTCATTTGCTCTAGAAGCAGCAATGGGCTTTGAATGGTGTCTGGCAAATGTAACGGATTAGATGAGGGCTAACAAAATTAGTTTGTATCCAAAGAGGAAGATGTTGGTGACCAGGGACCTAGCTTTCTTCAAGAAGAAATAGACCTGCTATATATGAGGAGAATAATTTCCCCCTCTTGATTAAGCTGAAGTAGTAATTAAAAACTAACTAAATAAAGGCCTGAGAAGTTAGCATAGAGATTCTTTTCTTATCTCAGATCTCTCTTAAGAACAAAAATAATGTAATAGGTGTAGAATGCCTTCAGACTACTAAGATATGGAAGTAAGATATCTAAGATATCTGGCTGGCAAAACAGAATAATGGACTTCCAGATATCTACAGGTCATCTGATAGTTCTGGCATTTAGGCATGATTTTCAGGATTTTGTACACTGCTATATTTGCCTACCAACTCTATATCAGCTAGTATGGCATAAGAGTTAGACTACTGGACTAGGACTTAGAAGCCCTTAGTTCAAATCACATTTGGGTATGAAGCACACTGGCTGACATTCGGCCAGCTGCACTTTCTCAGCCTACTCTACCTTACAAGTCTGTTAATGCTGACAATGAGAAAATAGGGGAGCCATGTATGGCACACTGACCTTACTGAAGAAAAATCAATATATAAATGGAACAAACAAAAACAATTAATTATTTTAACAATAAATTATTATAAATTATATGCTACAAGTGAGACTATGAGCAACTATGTTATATGTCCCCATAGGTGTCTAAAGGCAAGGAATGAAGTAAATATATCCCAAAGAATCTCATATAAATAGCAGCTTCAATGTCCAAAGCCTACACAGGTGTAATTTCAATGCATTGTGGAACTCTGGAATTCAACTTATTATGTTTCTCTGTACAAATGTAGATACAAGTTCAGTACCTCTAAAGTGTCAAGAAATAAATGATTCTGTACTGAAGTGTGAATGACAAAGTTTTCATTTGTGGCAAAACATATTTATTGAAAACATTTTACAGTTAATAATTGGTGGGAATGGAACTGGAACATTTCTAATCCATTTCCCATGTATGCATTCATTCCTGAGAGAGCTGAACATTTTAAAAGGCAGAGAATTTAAGTATCTTGTGATTCTGGGAATGTTAGTTTCCACAGCAACCAGCATCATTTTCTTTATATAGTTTTATAAACAGATGGCAAAAGAATGGTCATGTTTGTTTCTTTGCCAACATGTCAATAAAAACTTTCATAATATAGAACTGGATATTTGAGTTATTTGGAAATCCAGGTAGGCTGATAACAGGATCTGCTATAATAAATAGAATCTACTGCAACAAATGCAATTTCATCTTTATTTTTGTTTCATGTGTACAAATAAAAATAGCAGGATCGTTCGTTCACAACCTTCTTTGGCAAACTCTTCTAAAGACATTCCCTTACCACCTGGCATGTGGTACACAAAACTCATTTTAAAAACTCTTGCAGATGAAATAGAGAAGTACAGTTGTAACATTTTATTTCCTATACTTAAAATTATCTGATTACAGTGCTTCTGGAATTTAAATTCTCAGGTACATAAAGACTGAGCAAGAAAATTTTTGTGAAATGACCTAAATATTCAATTTGAATCACCTGCTTAAAGTATACAAGGTTTCAAAATTGAGGAGGAGGATATTATTTATTTATTTATTTAACTTATATTAGTGGAATTCAGCTGTAATGCCAAATCATGCATCTACAAGCAGTAATGACCACCTGGCTTATGGTTCCCCTCCTACCTCCCCACTGATTTCTGGTTCCTAAGCTTCTCATCTCATCACCTATTTCATTATATGATGACCAAGATCCTTCTCTCTCCTTTGCCTTCATCCCTGCAGAGGCTTTCTAAACACACAAATATCTTCAGTATGCTCAGTGTGAGAACTACTGTCCATATGTATGCCTTGTTTGCAGAACAGCGTAGTATGATTACCATTTGAACAATACTGATGGGCAAAAGCTGCATGCATATCCATCAACATAAAGCCTTTTGAATCTTATACCCATGGGAAAAAAAGTATTGGTATACTGAATGAGGACTGGGAACTTGATGTCGTATTGCCTGTTTGTGGCCTGCAGAATGCCCCAATCCAGATGACAAACTCTGCTTTATAGCTCCACACCTTCCTACTTAGTTTCACCATGCTTCCTACCCAGTGATTCTTAGTGCTTCTAATGGGTACACTCTGGAGCATTGACTCTGGGCAAAGTATACCTATATTGCACCTCACTCTTCTGTTAGAAACGTTGAGGGAGGAAATGCTAATTAACAGCAGTTTCAAAAGCTTTTCCCTTGCAAAACCAAGCAAGCAGGAGCTAGAGATTGAAAACAAAAGCTGAGAAGGGGGAAAAAAAGTCAAAGACGGTAAAAAATAAAATAAAAGTAAAATATAATGTAAATGTAAATGAGGTAAAGATGCACACATGTAAGATGAGAAAGACAGGGGCTTACAGAATGATGTGTATGGCCATCAGGGTAGGGAAAATTAAGCTTCTCTCTCTCACTCACTCACACACACACACACACAGAGAAAGAGAGACATTTGTCCATATTTTGTCCTACCCTGACTATCCTTGTCATTAATATACTGTAGCACTTTGCTTTGTCAGGAAGCTGCAAAATAAACAACTTTATTTAGCTTGGGACAGGGGGCCATGACTTAGTGACAGTAGGCTTGCTTTCATAAAAAAAGCTGATGATATAGTACCTGCCATCTCATGTGTATAAGTTGCACACCTGAGACTGTGCCAATCAGGACTGAAATTGACTAGACAGACAATACCCTTAGGGTTCCTTACTTATAAGGAAGGTTCCTATATCAGGATGAGACCTAGCCCTATGCTATTCTACTGAATTCTGGAAATGCCAGGCCACTGGCCTGCAACTACAAACACATATTTCACTCACTTGGATCAGGGCCTTGTCTGCAGATTGCATAGCCTAGGTTCAGCCTACTTCCTTCTGGTAAGGTACCAAAATGAAACCTGCCATGGTGTTTTCTGTAGAGCCTAAAGGGCTGAGAGAATACATCTCCCAGAAAGCACTGTGGCATGTTCCATTTTTGCACACTACCAACAGGAAGTACAGGCCAGAGACAGTCATGAAGCCACCAAGACAAGCTGCACTCTAGGTGAGCTAAATATAGGTGTCTGAAGATGTCTGTAGGTGTGGATCTGTGGGCTAGAATTCCAAGAATTCTGTCTGGGGAATTCCTGGAGAATTTGGGGAGTTGTTCGAAACATCCAAATGGCTTCTCCCCATGAGGTCCATTGTACTTGCTCA
Source organism: Intellagama lesueurii (assembly GCA_037013535.1). Classification (NCBI taxonomy): domain Eukaryota; kingdom Metazoa; phylum Chordata; class Lepidosauria; order Squamata; family Agamidae; genus Intellagama; species Intellagama lesueurii. The sequence continues at coordinate 256,749,610 of JBAJHW010000001.1, forward strand.
CTGACCCAAACTTGCATCATAAATGTCTTTAAGTCAACTTCATAGTGGCTATTCTGACCATATGCTTCTATATGCAAACCAAACTGTTTATTCTTGTGAATTAAGTCGAAATAAACCATAACACATTGTTTAATATTAGACATAGGCTATTCATATTCGTATCTCTAAGGATACGAATACAAACCATGGGACCACAGGTGCGACAGAGGCACATTCCCAGCAACCGGTGAGTGGACTGGCCAGTTCTGGGGGGAGGAATGGGCCTCCGTGACACCGGTGGTGCCATGATTCGCATTCATATCCCCAGGGATATGAATACAAATAGCCCATGTCTATTTAACATCCAGTCAGATAAATCAGAATATCTGTCTTTAAATTCATCTTTCTTCATTTTTAACCAATACATCTTGGCTAAAAGTCTAGTCCCAGAGCACAATTAGGAGGAGGATTAGTAAACACTTCTGAGTATTTTATGCCTGGAAATCCTGAGAGAGTAACCATATGTCTCAATCAACTTGATAGCACATTATGATTATGATGATGATTCAGAAACGCCAGGCAGAGTCAACATTATAAAAACATTGACTGGTATTATATAACAGATACAAGTTTTAACCAAAAATCTAAGTACCGTATTTTTCCGTGTATATGACCCCCCCCCCCCCCAATGTATAGGATGACTCCCTAATTTTTACCCTTGCCGGAGGCAGAGGAGCAGTCAATGGGCAGCAGTGAGAGGCGTTCGAGCACGGCTGCTTCTTTGCCTCCGTCTCCTACTGCTGCTGCAGTCTCCTCCAGCGCCACTCACGGGCTCAGCAGCAGCAGGAGGAGGCGGAGATGGAGGCAAAGAAGCAGCCATGCTCGACTGCCTCTCACTGCTGCCCATTGACTGCTGCCACCGTCGCCCGATCGCTGGATGGGGCGATCGGGCAGCGCCGGCAGCAATCAATGGGCAGCCATGAGAGGCGGCAGCTTCTTTGCCTCAGTCTCCGCCTCCTGCTGCCGCCTTCCGTGTATAAAACGACCCTCAATTTTTCCTATAATTACTTTAGGAAAAAGTGTCATTTTATACACGGAAAAATATGGTGTCTGTTAAATATTGGCGCAGTATGTATGCTGTTCCTAATACTGCCATTTTTTGTAGCTCTGATTGTGTGATTTCTGAGATCTGCAACTGCTTATAGTACTGTATGAAGTTTAATAACATTTCATAATTTCTCGATTTTCGGCAAGAGCCCAAGTTTTGCATTTACGTTATTCCAGTAGCTTTGCAGCAGCCTGTCCTGGTCCCTCAACAGGGTCTGCTGAGCCCTGTAGCCCATTTGTCACCAGATGCCATGGGGCTATAGCATCTGACATGGTCCTTGTTGACCCAGGCGATGATCGATCCGGTATGGATTTCTGTTTATTCCCTCTCATCATAATTGATGGTTGGTTGGGTTGGTGGACACAGTTGGTCTGGCTTCTCAGCTGAGGCCTGTCTGACTTGGGAGACTCTTCAGCATAGCTTTCAACCTCGCTGAAGCATGCAAGCCCCTCCACCTCAACAAGGCCTGTGCCCATGGAGGGGATGATGATGAAGATTATATTACTACTACTACTATTCAGTTTTTTTTATCTACCTCTCTATTTAGCCTGCCTCTCAGTAGAGTTGCTATGGTAGCCTTGCTTGGAATTAGCACAAAAGTTATGTCCTTCCACCTCTAATTTGTTATCATTTAATTGCTACTTCCTTGGTTATCACTGTTCAAAGCTAGACCACAGCACATCTCCTTTTCATACATATTATGTCCTCTTCCATCTTCCAAAGGTTAAACACTGACCCATCATTAGAAGCATTAACAAAACAGAATCTCCAATAACCTTTTAAGCTATTCCGTAATCTATTTTCCTTCAGAAACAAAATGCCCAAAAATGATAATTTCTTTCTCTCCTAAATTTTTGAAAACTTATCCAGATCTTCTTAATCTGTTACCAGGACAACACTCTGTTTCTCAGCTCTTGTAACCTTGCTCCACTCTGTCTCCCTCACACATAGCACTAAAATAGTTCTTTAACAGTTTTATTTCCTCCATAGCTCCTGCAATTTGCCTTCTGATAAGAGGAAGTATACATTTAAGCAAGAAATACAGCTTAAAGAAATAAAGAAAATTATGTTTAAAATGATCATCCACTGAGAGCTAGGATTTCCATAGATTCTGTCAGACAGCTGAAGCTGTAATAGCATATTGTTGCTCTTCTTAGAGTTTCTGTGGGAAAACAAATTTTACCAATTATAAGTGGCAATTCTTATTTTTTTATTAAGGAAGTCCATGTAAGTGGGAATTGACATATTATATTGTTATGCATTGTCAAATCATTTCTGCTTTGTGGAGATCCTAATAGATTTTTCAAGGTTCAAGGAGTGGTCTACTATTGGCAATTCTTTGTGAATTCCTATGTCTGAGCGGCCACAGAACCCTTGTCTCTTTAACCCTAGCCAGCCACTCTATCTACCACATCAAGCTCATTCTCTTATCTACTGCAAATATACCTTAAAACTACAGCAATTTGCAATTTTTAATCATTTGAATTTTGCTCATGCAAACTGTGACAGATGTTCAACTTAATATTTTACAATTTCACAAAACAAATTATGCTCTCTTAAGAGCTGGATAAGAGTGCTGAAGAGGCAGGGAAAGATCATGGAAAGCCAGGCAGAGGCAGACCTCTGTTCTACCCACAGAAGATGCATCAACCTAATTTTCTTCAATCTCTCTCTTTCCCCTTAAACCCCATTGTCAGAGCCACCAACACTCAAGTTAGTATTTTCAGGAAACTCTGCAGGCTGGAGAAGAGAGGAATGTAGTAAAGTTAGCCTCTGCCTGTTCCCAACATGGGAAGATATTTGGATGCAACCTAAAAGGAACCATCTTCTTTATAAGCACCATATATAAGTTGCAGTGTCATTTCTATTACTTTCAGTGAAGTAAATGGGACATTACAAATACGTTTCCTTCCAAATCAATCTTGAATTGACTGGTAGAAATCTCACAGGAAAATTACATGCCAATGCAGCCACTTGAAAGGGATGGGTGTGGGAAGACCACGTGGGTCCCAATTTGAAAAGATTCTGAGGCTGCAATTGCATCTTGCAGAGCTGTTGTATCTTGAAGTTACAACAACATTTCATGTGATTGGTCAAGACATGCGTCTAATCACATTTGCCATGCTGTGATTATGGTTATTTTCCTGTACTAACCAACTGCTTATTTTGAGAGAAATAACTTTCAAAGCATCCATCTTGGAAAGAAAATTAAACATATTTATACTGGCTACAAAATTTGAGTACATTTCCTACTGACATAATGCCATATTGATAGCTGCACCCCTCAACGTACCTCTTCTGAAAGGCCAGGCTCAATGTTTGTATGAAATGTTCCACATAGAAGAGTCCAAGTGGTTTTGTGGATGCACCAAGGAGGAGGAGGAGGAGAAAGAGAAGGGAGTAGCCTGAAATGTCCTGCATCCACCCCTTCTAAACAGCATTTCATATGAAGGTGGTAGTATATTTTTCAGCAAGTAAGAAAACTTACAACCAGCCTACGACTGTCAAATTGCCTTTCTTAGTTGAAAGGGGACGAAAATAACTGTGTCTTTATCCTAGTGTTTACATTTACATCAGTTTAAGAGAGAAAAAGTACAGAGACAAAATAGGTTGCAAATCTGTGCTGATTCAAAGCTGACAGTGAACATCAATTCCCAGACCAATTACAACAGCTGAGAAGATTTGGTCAGAGACTTTGTAAACCACTGCTCTGTTTACCGTATTTTTCCATGTATAAGACGATACTTTTGTCTAAAATCTTTAGATTAAAAATTGAGGATTGTCTTATACACGGAAGTAAGGGGGAAGGGATCAAAGCGCTTTGATTCCTGCTTCCCCCCTCCACTTTCTTGAGAGGAAAGTGCTTTCCCCCTCCACTTTCTTGCGAAGGAAGTGGAGGGGGAAAGCAGGAATCATCAAAGCGCTTTGATTCCTGCTTTCCCCGTCCACTTTCTTGAGAGGAAAGTGCTTTCCCCCTCCACTTTCTTCGCAAGAAAGTGGAAGGGGAAAGCAAGAATATTCAAAGCACTTTGATTCCTGCTTTCCCCCTCCACTTGCTAAGTCCCGCTTAGATTTCTTAATTATGGGTTAGAAAAGTGGGGGGGTGTCTTATACATGGGGGCATCTTATACACAGAAAAATATGGTACCTAAAACAGCAACAGGCAAATCAAGTACAACAAAATCATAACCTGCTTGTTAGACTGTTCTGAAATCTGTGCCAGTGGCAGATTTCAACTGTTTTAATAATTTCAGTGACTCAGGCCATATAGTAGACTACATTTTTGATAATAAATAATACACTTGTTACTGCTGCTGTTGAGTTTCTCATAATAATTTATTTCCTGTAACCTTTCAGAAAGTGTCAGTAAAAGAACTGGCACTGTATTTGTAAATTTTTCTTTTTTAGTTTATCCAAGCTAGCTTTTCCCTCTTTTGGTCCACCCCCGGGAGTTAAAGCTACCATATTTTGGAGTCAAGATTTTTACGAAGGCTTTAATGGAAGGTATCCTTAAATGTACCAGTATGTGCCTGTCTTCTCAGTCCTTAATAAGTTACTGAATAAACTAAATCTCTGTGTGAACATAAGAAGATCATTCAAAGCATATAAAACTAGCCAAAGGTACCAGTTTTGAGCAGGCACCACAAAGTCAAACAACTTTAACTTTGCTTGGAACAAAATATGTCTATTTTAAGAGTTCATAACAGGAAAAAAGTTAGGGAAAAAGCTCAAAATATGAAAGCCACCTCATTTTCAGACAGCTATTATCTGCCAACTGTCATAAGTGATTTGCCTGAAATGTTCCATACAGCAGCTACCATAGTATAAGAATACAACATTCAACTTTCAAGCAGCTTTGTTAAATCTGGAATATCTCTAGGGAGGGAGTGGAACAGAAGGCAAAATTAGGCTTATCATTGAAGAATTTGCCTCTGTTTTAAGAGCCAAGTAACTTCATATACGCGGAATGCCCAAGCATGAAAAGAGGCTCTGATTGCCAAATTTTATTCTGGACTAATGCAGTTGTACCAATGGCACAGCCACTATAGTCAATTTACAAGAGCTGTGATTTGTCTGTAATCTACCAATCTATCTGCAATAAAGTTGTGACAGGTCTTCTCATCTCATTAATTATTGATATAATGAATTTGAGAGCTAGTGTGGTGGAACAAATAAAGTACTGAACATGGATACAAGAGATCTGGGTTCAGATTTTTGGTCGTAACAATTCACACTTTGAATATCTTACATACCCTCACAAACCCTGTGAGGCTCACCATAAGTTGGAAGTGATCAGACATCCCATAACATAATGAATTTTCTCTTTAAATAAATAAGCAAGCAAGCAAATAAACAAGACCAAATAAACAAAGGTATCCTAGAATAAATACAAAAAAGATTTACAGGATCATTTTGTTTAATAATGGTCACAGAAACTTTTTTTGTTTGTTTGTTTGTTTTAAATATAAACAAATGTATATAGTCTTGAGGCCATGTCACCTCAGCAAGCATAGTCCTATATTATGCTGGCCTCCACTAATAAAAAAATATCTATTGTAGCAGTAACCTCACTAACCCATCCAAAGGTATCTAAGTTTCTTCTGAGATATTTTCATGGCCTTTTGACTCTACTGTTAGTCATGACAGCGTTTGACCAAGGCAACTACTCTTGAAGATAAGGTGATTAAGAATATAAACTGTTTTGTCTCATTATTGTGTTATGTGCTGATAGGTAACAAACTGTTTTTACATAAACATTTTCTGCATTTAAAGTATTTCAGACAAATCAGTCATGATTATAGCCCACTGAGATAAATAAAGATTAAGTTTTTAACTACCCAATTGTATAGAGTACATTCTGTGGAGGTATATTTAACAACCCTGAAATGTGCACCATTGCTTAACTTGCTATAAGATGAAAGTGATACATACAAACAGAATGTCCTCAAAGGATTACAAACAGAACAATCCTATACTCCAGTTATAATGTTGGAGTGGTGAAACATATGCCCCACTCCAATTTTAATGAACAGCTCCTCTTTTTATGTTTAAAAACTAAGACAGACATACAGCCATGCTGGAGAAATAGCTATTGTATCCTATATATGCACAGTGCCAGAGCTGAGAATGTACTCCACACAATTAGTCCCCAGGCATCTTCACAGAGTGGAGTTTCAATCTCCATATGCTCTTTACAATCATGATTTTGGAGCAATTATACACACAAAACAGGACAGAGAAACCATGGAACACAGCACCCTCATTGCTTGCTGGGCAGGCTGCCTGCAGGAATCACATGCAGCTCTCTTGGGACAAAGATTAAAAACCCCAGCAAAGGAGAGAAAGACTTCTGTAAGGCAGCCAAAGGAAGAAACTAAACAAGCAATAAAGGGAAATATATTATTATTTCTGTCCTCCCATCTCATCCAGTGAGACCTAAACCAGATCCAGGGTTGATAAGTCAACAGGAGTGTCATTCTGGTTTGGAGCAACACAGGATTCAGCATTACGTGTGCTATGCTTTCTACTGTGCCGCATGCTGCAAACACTTTTTTGTTTTAGTGGCAAAATATACCTTACATTAAAAATGTACCATATAGCATATTTTAATTATCCACCCCAAAGTATGTATCTGATATTGGGACCACTGGATGCAGTTAGGGGAGCTTTATATCTCTTATTTCGTAGCCACTTGTTATCTGAAATTACATTTATATCAGGGTTCTACTCACTTCAGAGTAAATAAAAACAAGTGATGACAAGTGATATACGCATTTAACATACCGTTAGTCTGAAGCTCTCCCTGTGCAAGAGTCATGCCTGCAGTACGCCCAACACTACCAGCACAACTCAATGTTATTATCAAATTGTCTAGCTCAACCTTCTCCAAGCTGATACTCTCCGCATGTTTTTGGCTACAATTACAAAATTAATGACTACTAGCCCATGGTGGATGGGGCTAAGGGGTAAACCCTAAAACATCGAGGGAGCACCACATAATTCTCAGCTGCTAAAACTCAAATATAGGACAGTGCCTTCAAAAGTTAGAAATATAACCCATAGCATATCTGGGAATAAAAAATTGTGCAAATTAAAATATTTATATGAATATCGTTTCTCTCTATATTTTAGCATCCACACAGTAGATACTTTCCTTTATAAAACACAGACAATTTAGTGATATTCTCTCTAGAATAGATTAATGTGATTATTTTATTTAAAACAATTATTTTCCCCTAAATTAGTCTGACTACAAAAGCATTAATTATGTCTGAAGATATTTTGGGAACATCATATAAATGGAAATCTTTGAAATGAGGGTGACTCACGGCATAGCAAACATATCTACCCTATATGCCTTAAATTTCAAATCTGCTCCAGTGGAAGATGAAAACTTCAGTTTAATCTTCCACTGGAGCAGATTAAAACTTCAGAGGGTGCTATCATAATAATTTTCAAAGCAATTCAAGCATATCAGTTTTATTTATTAATCTTTCCTGATGCGTACTCCTTTATTTAGAAGACAAAGTATAGAAAACAAAGGCTGAAATCCAGTAGTAAGTTACAGCTAGAGCAAGCCCACTGAATCTATTGAGCTTATGGAGTAGATAACTCACCAAATCCCCACTGATTTAATGGATCCACTCTATTTGTGACTTACTACTGGATTCCAGCCACAGTAGATAAACTTATATCGCTTGCTCCAAGCCACAGTAGTAGTTGCCAAGCAATAAAATTTTTTTTAAAAACCCACTAGAATCAGAATGCCATGCCGTCCTTACTTAAGCAACCTCTACTAACAGCGAAGTTGTGCTATGAAACAGGAAATCAGTTAATCCATCTTCTGCCTTCTATTACACTTCATAAAACTGCATGTTACAAAAACTCTGTGAGAATGTTTTTTAAAAAACTTGAGGGGAGAAGCAAAAGTTATCAAATTTAACATTTTTCATGAATTAAAAACAGTAGTATACAGGAATGAAGATAACGATTGTCCTTAACTCATAGTACACACCAGTTAACATTTGATCTTATTTATTAAAATTATCTAATTTAGATTTCACATTTCATATTAAGATGCTCTTTTTTGCAATTAACATGGTACTGATAGGCACAGCAATCTTAATCTCCTTAGATGGCAGGGTCTATAGGGGGCAGGATGCTTCACTTCTGCAGAAGAGAAACTCTACCAGGGAAGGGGGATGCACCAACCCTCTATACCTTGGGTTTTAAGATTAGTAGATAGGCAGGCAGACACAATCCAAGGCTCTTCTTTTAGTAGAGAGAGTACAAGAGAGAATACAGAGTTGTGATCCCAGACCAGCCATACCAGCCAGAGATGATGTAACAAGTTTTCCCACACTGGAATCAAAGCAGGGAAGGGAGGAGGAATTAAAAGTAACTGATGATTACTTTGTACGATAATAAAATGGTTATGTCTAACCTTCCCATACTTCAAACCCAGTGCTAAACTGTTTGACAATCTGTCATTCTGCACCCACATCTCAATCCTACTTAACACTGCTCTCTGAAAGGATAAAACGAGTACCATTTTCAAGGACAAAATACTCTGTAGCCACGATTCATCTTCTAGCAGCCTTGCTAAAGATCACTGTAGTATCAACAGTGTAAGTACTTTGGACTTTTCCAATCCTACCTCCAGTCACACACCACACATAGGTTTCAGAGCTTAGAAATGGGCAAAATTTAATATAAAATAAAATAATCCAAAAGTCTGAAATAATTAATCTTAATTAGCATTACTGATTCATTAAATGAATATTGCTGCAATCAGTACCTTCACCAAGGCTGTTTCTAATGAAATAACAGTTCCTACTTACTTTAGTAGCTGAAGAAAAACGAAAAGCAGGTACGTACCTGTGTGATCCTATTTTTTTATAGTAAGGGATGTTATGCAAAGTAGATAGAAGGCCAAAAATAAAAATAAAAAATCCACATGCCAGTTTCAGACTATCCAGGATTAAGAGCATGAGGGTTCTGGGTAAAAGGTTATCATTGCAGGACAAATGGCCAAAAGAAGCAATCTGTCTATACTCTTGTCAGTATCAACTCTATAACAACCTTTTGGCATTCCAAGGTGTGGCCAACATGTGTATCTAGAACTATGGCAACATGCTAATTGTTACTTATGCTTGTGGCAGAATACATCTTTAGCACCTCTGCATTGAATCAACACATAACAAGGTATTTCAGCAAAATGGGAAAACAAATATAAGTGGCACACATTAAACAACTCACATTTTATAAGAGGTATATGGACAATACATATACGATAGCTTTAGGCCTAACAAGAAAGTGATATATCCAATGTTTACAAGTCAAATTTGTTTCTTTGCTTAGCCCAAAGATTCATGATGTAACTATATGCTATGTCATGGCAGTATGGGTCTTACCCAAATCTCTTCTTGTAACATGTAATAAGTTCAACTCAGTGAATTACATGCACACTATTCACCTCAGTCACCACTAATGCATGTTTAGGAGTAATACAATATATTGTACACCATAGTGAACTAGAAATTATGACCGAAGGGAGGTATGGAAAAGCAACATTCCCTCAAACTGCCTACATTTTACAACATACATACTATGTATTGTAAGGTAAGACATTGAAATTGGTACCTTTTACACCACATACATCACAGAATGAGTTTCCTTAGGGATTATTCTTTTTTTCAGAAAATACGTTTTTATATATTCTGGCTTTGCTAGTCACCTTAAAGATGGGTAGAATTCACTATAGGTAGTGAAATAAGATAAATGAGCAGCAGGAAAGTTCCTGCTTGTAGCACACTTCCTCATTACCCAACATGAATAGCAGCAGCATACATTCCACAATTCAGCCAGAATTGGTGCAAAATTCATAGGGCTTTTTTTCCTGATGTTTAGCACGAAGACTACTTCAAAAGAGTTCTGAGGAAAATAAATCCCCACAGTCTTCTGTGTTAAAGTTAGAAATACTCCATTCTCCTTATGAGAAGGCAAAAACCATGTAATATTTAAATAAGTACGGATGGTTCGAGGTGGGACAAATAGGAGAACACAGATGTATTCCCCTGAAAGGCAACGTTTACAAGAAAAGTGGCAGTCAGTGTGGAAGCCTGCAGAGTGCTTTTGGGAGGGGAGGAGGGCATGGATGCTTACCTGGCCGTGTTGAGCAATGGATGGTTGGTCCCCACCAGTTTGCGCACCTGCATGGCGATATTGCTCAGCTCGTCACTCAAGAGGCAGCGGAGGCTCATGAAGGAGGTGGGGTAGCCCACAATCTTCTCTGCCTCAGAGACCACTTTGCTCCAGTGAGAAGCAGACGACGGGGAGCCGGAAAAGAGGCACCGCCGCTGCCTCAAGAGAGTCTGGGAGCAGCTTCTAAGAAACAGCGGCCGCAACCCAAGTCGCATCATCTTCAGGCTCGGAAGAAGTCCAGGGAACAAAGCCCCTGCTCCCCGACTTCGCCTCCTAGGAAATGCAAGCAGGACCCACTACGGTTCCTTCAGCTTCTCAATCCACTCCAGCCGAGATTTTGAGGGTGCTAAACCCCAGTCCGGTCTGCCCAACCTCCTGCTTCTTGCTACTCTACCTCATGAGGCTCCCCACACCCATCGAAACACGCTTCACACTTTGCAGTTCTCTCCCATAGTGCCGCCTTCTTTCTGCCTCAAATGTAGCTGAACAAAACCGGTGCTTTTTTTTTTTAAGACAATTACTTATTAATACCACAACTTTATAAAACCCTTGAACCAGGGAGCTGCAACCTGCCCATTTTAAGCACTAGGTCCACCAACAGCCTCCCTTGCACGGAAACCACAAGCTACTACCGTGGAGGCAGACATCTTAAATGTCGCAAACGGAATGGGAAGCGGTCGTGGACATAACTAATTGGCTCTGTTGCTTTGCTTTACGGCAACAGCTAACAAGAGAGAACGGCTGGAGTGTATTATGAAGAGCAGAGTGATTGGTGCAAACAGTAGGTGGTAATACTTCCTTAGGACAAGGGGAGAGCTTGGCTCCGTTTGCCCGCTTCTTCGGGCTGGCCGTAAAGAGAAGCCTGTAGTTCGGGTCTCCCGAGGAGCGATCGCTTGACCGACAGGGACGCGAGAATTCTCACATTCTTTGTCTCTTTAAGACCCTAAGAGACAAATCGAGTTGACTGACTCACAGCCGCACAAGCTGTTCTCTTCTTTCTTGTAAATTCCTCGTGGAATTGCCTCAGTGTCACCGAGAATAGTATTAAATTTTCTTTTGAAGTTTCAGGCGGCGCTGCTGCCAAACCGACAGTTTTGCAGCTTCTTAAAGACAGAAGTATTATTAGATGTGAGCTTTTGTAGAAGGATGAAGAGGGCTGAATAATAATAATAATAATATTCTGTTAAGTCAATTCTGAGTTATGACGACCTTTCCAGGGTTTTCTGAGTATCGTATATTCAAAAATTGTTTCCTATCCCCTTCTTCCGGGGGCGCTACAAAAGCTTATGGGAATGGGAAACAAAATGAAACAAACATTTTTAAGATGCTACACAGCAGTACAGTGTTTTTGTACTAAAGGTTGTGTCCTTTGCTACAGAACTCATAAGTATAGAGAAAGGTTTATAGGTACAGTAGTAAAATATAACAAAATTATTGTGCCTTTTAAAAAAACTAATAGATCTATTTCAATTTTAGTTTTCATGGATTACATTCCACTTCCTCAGATACATGAGATGTGAAATTTATACTTTGGTTACATAGCTAAAGAGCACATGTTGATATCCCTTACAGTTCCACCAGACTAGAAGTCCCAGCTTGCAGTATTCTTTACATTTGCTTAGGAAAAAAAGTTAAAGACCTTACTTAATTTTCACCTTGGTTTTTAAAGCTTCTGTTTAGAAAGAATAAAACCACAACAGGAAAGGTAATGAACATATTTAAGAATAACATTTCAGGAGTGAATTGTCTTGTCCTGAGCAGAAATGTTTTGTTTGTTTGTCTTATATATGTTTATATGGTATTTCTGGGTGCATATCTGTAGAGGATACCATGAGACTACTTAGAGTGACAGCCAAAAACAGACTTGCCTGTACTAAAGGTGTTACAGTGGACCCTCGACTTACAGACGGCTCGACCTGCAGACTTTTCGAGTTACAGACTTCTCTGGCCGCAAAATTTAGGTTCGACTTGCGGCCGGAGAATCGACCTACAGACCGGAAAATCAAACAAAATGGACCAAAAACGGCCGGTTATGGATTAATCGGTTTTCCATGCATTGTAGGTCAATGGAGCCTCGACCTACAGACTTTTCGACCTGCAGCCACCGTTCCAATACGGATTAATTCCGTAAGTTGAGGGTCCACTGTACTTCCTTCAGGACATGAAAAACATTGTAACATCCTGGAAGATTTTTCCCACACACACTCTGAAGAAACTCTAGGCTGGATTGTTCAGAAAGTTCTGTAGTTACTTTAAAAATAATTCTGTTGTAGACATTAGCAGCCTGCCACTATAGCTGCTGGTTCTGAAATAAAGGTTGGATTAAACAAAATGGAACTTTTCTGGTGTTAGATCCTTCCCATTAGAACTTCGTTAAATGAGCATTTTAGAACAAAGTAACATATAAGAAAGCTAAACAATTTTGAAAAATGGGTAATGAAATATGATCTGCTGCCAAATATATTTAAAAATTAGTATTAAGCTACATTGAACCAAAGAAAGATGTTTCTACTACATGATAGTGGGATGTCAGATTTGTCAGTTTGTCCACTATAGAAAAGTGGGATAGAAATCAAACCAAATCAAATCAATAAATCAAATGTTATGATTAAAGGGGCATAACTTATAGAAGATAGCATTTCTATAGAGAGTTAGAAGAATTTGTAGAGTAACAATCTCTAATTGTTATTGAAGATAAGTGAGAAAACAGCTAAGAAGTTATGACAAGGTAGACACCAGTTTACGTCTTTGCTGGAAGTGACATAAGAAAAGTGGAGTTCTTTATTATGTATGGTAGGAAAGCCTGTGTGATTAATACACATCATTCAATATTTCTCCTTCTGCATTATGTGGACGAATATGTACGTTAAGCACCGAAATAATGTATATGGTCACTGCATCAAGAATACAGGAGATTTTAATTTTTACCATCTCTAAGAGATGAGGAGATAAAATAGGGACTTCTGCTTTTAATAGCCAAACAAAAGAGACAAAAATATAGCAATTTTATTTTATACAATACTGCTGCTCTTTACCTCATACTGTGGTATGTTGCTAAAAACTCGTTGCTAAAAAATGAGTTGAAACTTTGAGAATTTTACCTTGTTAGAGGGCAATCCAGCCCATGTCCTCTCTGTGCACCTTAAAATCTTTGTTTTTACTTTAGATTGAAGATGACTTTGTGTTCCTTGTTGCATCCTATGATGTAAAGTTTAATAAAAATAAAAAAAATGTTTTAATGTAAGGAAAATAAAAAGGTGGCATGCCACAAAAGATAAAGAAAAATCTATGGTGGTGGGGAACACAGTTAAATTGTATTTTAGTTCGTATGTTATATGTTTTTGTTTATGTTATAGTTATATAATAATAACAATAAAAAAATTTAAAAAAAGAAAAATCTATTTTTGTTTGCAGTCCAGTTTCTTAATATACTTAATATATCCTCATCTGTTTTTGTTTTTGTTTTTTAAAACAATCAACAGAAGGCCCACAGGATGGTGAAGACCTCCATGCTCCTCAGCTGCTCACTAAAAGCAGCTGGAGAGTGTCTGGGACCAGCACAAGAGGGATGTGTGTGTGTGCATTTTAAGTTAAAAGGAAGTTCTTTTAACATTCAGAAAATAGAGACCTTGTTTTAGTTGATGTAAGACAATCTTCCTCCTGTATAGGACCTCACCAGCAGAAAGACTGCTATTAAATAATGCATTCCATGTCCTTGGGGTTAAAGAATGAACAAAACCAAGGTTCTGAGACCTCCAGGTAGTGATCTGTATATACAGTTTGTATGTATTGGCTTATACGGTCAAGCTGCCACCATGTGGCTTGTCCCCTTGCTGCTGCCAAGACGTGTTGGTGATACCTGTTCACCTAGAGCAAAAAGAACCATGATGGCCTGTTGTAAGTCATTGCATTTGAACGTGTACCTTACCTTTTGGAGCAGCTGCCATGTTTTCAGGAAGCCTCCATACAAAGGCTGTTTTATATGGTGGGCTTCATTGTAATGTAGATTCCAGCGGTGTTTCCTGAGGAGGTTGCAACACCATATGAAGAAGGCAAGTTAAAAGGAGGCTAAGTTGAAGAGCAAGGCTTTGAAAATTAACCAAAAATAAGAGGCTTGTTATACTGAAATCATGAAAAAGTCTATATTTAAGAGGTGCAGAAAAAGGAAAACAGGCTATTAGAATTTATTGAGTTATTACATCCTGTGAGGAATAACAGTGAAACTGATAAAGTCTTTTTATACATATCTGCTCAAGTTTGCATTCTGTAACCCTTGTGCCAAAGGTGGAAATACCACAAATCTGAGACATAAATGCAGAGGCATTGCTAAGCATATAAAGGACTCAAGCCATAGTTCATAGATCTACATTTTCCCCTATGCTAATATGGAGATCTAGAATTAATCATTAGGATTCACTTAAAGTCCACAGAGGGCAGTTACATTCCTATTCACATCACCTTAGATAAAATACATTCTTTAATCCCTTTATAACATTCCAAATTAAATTATTAATAATTTTCTTTTTCTCTGACCTACACTTTCTGGAGCTATCTGCCCATTACCTGGAGACCTATAACTCCTCTCTCTCTGTCAATCTGATGCATATGTACAGACATAAACAGAAGACAACATAAGCAGAGCAGACTGTGAGGTTCTATGCCAACCAAGTGCCACCTCTATGTGCCACAACAGAGAGCTGGGACAGATACACAAAGGTTAGGAAGAGCTATTCTAACCTCAGCCATGAGACCGGGTTTTAATACACACTGAGAGTATTTGGAGAACGAGTGGTAACTAGCAGTTTTGGCACCTGTGATAAACAGTGCAAAACATGCCCCTGAATCTACTTTTTAATTCATGGTATAAATATAATGCAAGAAGTAAATATAGCTTCTCCCATCAGCAGAGGATCAAGAGCATGGTCAGAACTCCAAAAATAAATCAAAAGAGAGATAGGTGGATAGATAGTACTTTTGTTATGTGCTTTCAAGTCAGTTCTGACTTATGGCAATGCTAGTGGAGTTGCTGAGGTATGTAAGGCATTTAAGGTGATTTTACCAATGCCACCACCATCACCCCAGTGAATGTCCATGAATGAGTGAGGTTTTGTTCCCAGATCTTCCGAGTCTCAATCAGTCAACAACACACTACACCAGACCTGGGCAAAGTGTGGCCTGCAGGCCACATACGGCCCGCGAGCCGCTCCAGTCTGGCGCGCCGCCAGTTGCTTATCTTTAACATACCGCAAAAAACCTCTTTAGTATTTGTGAAGATTAACAAGTTTAAAATAAAAACAATCATAACATCACTGTTTCATTTTATTTTTAAGTAAAGTTGGTTTGGCCCCCGAACACAGTTCAGATTTTTCATGTGGCCCCCTATAGAAATTAATTGCCCACCCCTGCACTACACTATACTGGCTCTCCTATATTTCTTGTTGTTGTTTAGTCGTTAAGTCGTGTCCAACTCTTCATGACCCCATGGACCAGAGCACGCCAGGGCCTCCTGTCTTCCACTGCCTCCTGGAGTTTGGTCAAATTCATGTTGGTAGCTTCGATGACACTGTCCAACCATCTCATCCTCTGTCGTCCCCTTCTTACAACTCTTACAATGCCAGAAATATGCTGTTTCCATCATGTCAGCACAGAAGCCTGGTGTACTGTACTCTGCATAGGCACACCCTCAGACTGAGTAGGTCTCATCTAATCACACTATCTAGGTAAACTACTCCTCTGTCTGTTCTGCTTGTCTGGACTAAAGGCTTAGTCTACTAAGCCTCAGGTAGACCTGCCTTCCTTTGCCTCAGCAGGTCTAGTATACTGGCCACCTTTCCTCTGTTCTCCCCAAGAAGCCTGATCAGCAGTCTGTCTCTGTTTCTCTAATTTCAGTCCCACCTTTCTCTCTAGCAGGAGCCCAACACAGCATACAATTAAAAAAAAAAAAAAAACCACACTTTTGTCCCAGAAGCTTAGATTTCAGTTGTCTTTTCTATTAGCTTGGCTAATCTTGGAGGAAGGGGCATGACCTCTAAATTTGGCACTCTGGGGTAAAGTCCCAGGATGACCCACCTTAGTTACAGCCATGCCCTGTCCTGCCCAGACAATTTCACCTTTTAGGAAAGCAAGTCCCTCACTTTCTTCTCTGCTCATCTATCTTTGACCACTTTCACACAAATTCCATTACAATGGGAGTTCTCTCCCCTTCTTCAAAGCTCATTGGCTCTACTGGTAAGAGCTATTTTGCAGACCCTTACCTCCCCAACAGTAACTCTCTAGAAATCCTGTCCCCATGGCAAGTAAGCCAAGGAGAATAAATTCCAGTTGGGACCAATACTGCCCCCCTCCCCCACCCAATTGTTGTGCATTTGAGCTTGGAGAGTCTACATGCACCATATGAGAAAGGGATTTTACTGCTGAAAGTGTCACTCTGAACTGGGGAAGCATGTATTGGCACCAATTAATATGCAGGGCTCCAGGGAATGGATTGTGGCACTTAGAAAACAAATTTGATGCCAGGGCTTCATGGGCCCAGGTCAAAATACAACTCTGTATCCATGCACACCTCATGCTGTATTCTTTGTTTCTAGTCTTTAATAAAGCATATTAAAATACATTATAGTATAGTTATAGTATACTATAATATCTTATAGTATAATACATCATAGTATAGTTTAAAAAAAGAAGAAAAAACGTAAGTAACTTGTCGGTGTATATTGGAAAGCACATACTCATATGTAGTGGGATTTGTCATAAGTTAACAGTAAAAATTACTACTCTTTCCTCCCACCCAAAATAGAAAATAATACTGTATAAGTGGACTGAGTCACAAACCTGTTAAGCTGGAATACTTGGAGTTCATGCTGTTTGATATGAAACATCTGCTATTCAAGTTCCCATTCTTAACTGGACTATAGATCATGTTGTGCAACATATTCCAGAGGTCCATCCTGTATATTGGGCATGTTTAGTTTCATTTCTAAAATGTACCAAATATTTTCCAAATGTTCCATTCAGGAATGATATTTAAGATTCTAACTTCCCCTTGCCCACAATTGCATTTCTTTAATGAACTGCTACAATTACAAGGTGAATGTTTTCTGGATTTGAATTTGTAACTGGATTGTTGGTAAAGCAAAAAATAACAACAACACACCTTTATTGTAAAGAAATAAGATTACTCTGTTTAATTTAGCATGCAGCTCACCTTTTATTAAAGCTAACTCCATACTTTCCTGAAGTTTTTAATACACCTGGATACAATTTTAGGGTCAGATTTCAAATAACTCACTTGGACACAGATTTATTTTAAATCAGTATGGTTCAATTCCAAAAAATATTACTTGCTTATTGGACAACATTGCTTTGAAAAAACCTGAAGAAATCATTAGTATTAACTATTTGGACTGTGATGAATTCACTGTTGTTACAATATGCCTCCTGAAGTAAAGAAAACAATTGTTTGAGCAGGCTGCAGTCTTATGCATTGAATTTAGTGGGGTTAATGTATAAATAAATATAGTATTACTTGTGAATGCATAGGGCTTTACTGCAGGTTAGATAAAAACATCTAACTATCATGGGCCACATACCTTGTACTGAATATGATTTCCTGCTTGTGGCATTGTCCACAATCGGAGCTTCCTAGTATTGGGAAGTATTACTATTGACCCACTTGCTGTCATTAAGGAATTGCTATGGGCTGAAGAAAGAAAGGGCACCATGAGTTATACAGTCATCCTTACTGATTAAAACAAAACATAGCTTTGAATTGCTATGGTCACTGAGAGCAGTCACCCTTAAGTGTCCCATTGTACAAGTAAAACCTGTTCAACTTCCCTCAGAAGTTAATATCCCAGTTTTTATTGAGTGAGAAGCTTACATAAATTGATCATAGCAACTGGCAAGTCATCATTATTATTTTTTGGATTTCCATAAAAATTATGCCGAAAGCACAAAGTCAGTCAAACAAAATATCACCATGTTTCAGGTGCCATACTTGGGAAACATTCAGAAGTGTAAAAGCATTCAAAAACACATTGAAAAAGGAAGCAAGCACAGAGTAACTGGCTATGCTAAAATTAGATACTAAATACTAAAAGCTTGTTAGAATGAAAATGTTTTCAATTGCCACTGAAAGGGGGCCAGCCTAGCCTCTTGGGGGAGGGCATGCCATAAGCTGGGGGAACTACTGAGAATACCTGTTCTTTTTTTTTTAATAGACATACATTACATTACACAATTCAAACTTAAATAAATTGAAAAACAATAAGTAAAAGACAGGAAAAAACTTAGTAAGATACAATTTTATACACAAGACTTCAAAATTATAACACTGTGCTCCCCCACCCCACTGGGACCATTGGATCCCTGTCAAACATGCCTGTAAAGATGATGGGCTTCCACAGGATCTTAAGACTTGAGGAGAGCTAAAGGGGAGGATACAGTCCTTCAGATGGCCCGTACGCAAGCTGTACCTGGCATTATAGGTTGTAACCAGAGTTTTTGTTTGGGCCTGGCAGCCAATGAACTTGTTGTAGTAAGGGAGTTATATGGTCCCTGTAACCAGTGCCAGTCAGCAGTCTGAATTTAGCTGAAGTTTTTGAACACTCTTCAAAGGCAGCCCCATGTAGAGTGTGTTACAGTAATCCAAATGGGATGTAATTAAGGCATGTGTCACTGCTCCAAATTAGATGTTTCAAGGAATGGTGCATTAGCTTTAACTGGGCAAAAGCACTCCTGTCCACCACTAAGACTGGACTTCCAGGCTCAACAATGAGTCAAGCAGGAAATATTGCTTGTACCCATAGGTTTGTAGTGTGGTGTGGGACAAGACCCAACTGCTCACCCTTTGTTTGCCAACTATAACATGGGAATAAAAGGTTCCTCCCTAATGCTGGGTTTAGAAAAGGTGCTAGTCCGGATTTCACTTCTGCTATGAAATGAGTTGATGGTCCTAAGCAAGCTGTTATCTCTCACCTTCAGTCTCATCCCACCCTTTCATCTGCAAAATGGAGATCATAATAGTAACCTGCACTATGTGGTAGTAGGTGGGGTGATAGTGGTGGTATAAGGAATACATGGCAAAAATGCATGTACTCCTTAAATCACAAAATACAGAATGTCATGATTATTGAATTATTTGTGAGGTACTGTACAAACTAAAAGTTCTATAAAGTGATGTACATGGTCCTGTTGAATTTGATTGGACTTCTGTGAAATATTTTGGAGTAAAGAGATTTAGGTTGCAATCCTACATACCATCAGTGAATTCAGTGGTACTTACTTCTCAGTGGACTTAGGATATAGGGTTGTCCTGATGGAATCTCATGACATAAGTATTTTTAAAACCTGTGTATTAAAACCTATATGTGTACATCCTACAGTATAACGTAGCTAAATTGAATAAGTTCTTTCCTTCTTTGTCTTAATGGTAAAATGTGGTGCATTCTAGTTAGGGCTCTGGCAAAAGTACTTTAGTTCATAAATGCCAATAATCTGTTAAAAACAAAAATGCAAAAATATAGACATTACAGCACATGAAACTATCACAAACGGAACAGAGTTTTTTTAAAAAACAGTGGAGAGCCTCTTCATTTACCCACACTTGAAGGCATTCTATTCAACTATTATTGGGTTTTTTTTTAAAAAGAAAAGGGTGTATAATTTTAAGATCAGCAGCAGTCATAATGAAAAATCCCTTCACAATTGCAATTTTGACTAATGGAACAATGGACACCCCCACATTGTATTGTATCAGGTAATTATGAAGTGCCAAAGAATAGGGAAGCGTGATCTAGGAAGATTCAATGTAACGCTCTTTACTTGTGTGTCCTAATTCATAACACTCCTTTCCTAAGCACATCATCCTGTCTCACCGTTCATTCATCTGCACGCAGATGAAAAAGGGTACAAAAGCAAGGCAAGTCTTTCCGTGGCACATTAAACAGTCTCCCAGAGAAAGAGAGAGAGAGAGAGAGAGAGAGATTTTAGCTAGATCCATACACAATCAAATACGCTAGGGGAAGATGGAGGGGGAAGATGGACGGAAGGGGAATGGAGGGGTTACGTCTAGCTAACGTGGCAGCTCGTACCGTTTTGCACCCTCTTTCCAAGCGACCAAGTACGGTCAACTAGTTCCGTCTTTCTTAAAATAAAAACGACTGAGGAGAAGTTATGTCGGGTTTGTTGTTTCGGGCCATCAGGGATGCGAAGTGGAGAAAACAAGGGGATGCTTTGGAAGGTGTTACTTCTTCATCCCGCGAGTAATACTTTTGATGGATGGAGGCAGAAGTGTTGAAGCAACAGAACGAGGATACACGCACACACACACACACACACGAGAGTTCAATCGAAAGTGAGACCTCGCTGTGGGACTCCAACCTGGAAGATCTTTCCTGTAATTCCAGATAGGTGCTGGGATCTGCTTGTGCTTCCCAGTCTTTGGGCAGCAAAGGCACTCTGCATATGTCCAGGAGCTCTCTCTTAGTTTAGCACTAAAGAATGCTCTACTAAACATGCTGAGTGTTGGCACAGAGACGTCGAGGTTTTCCTGGCAAGGAGACAAAGCCTTAATGGTTCCCATCAAGTGAATCCGTTTCCTAAGGACTAGTTGTGTGAGGCTGGAGAAGGAGCGGTTTCCAACAGAGGCACGCGTCAAGATTTCCCGCCGCCAAAAAAAGGTTGGAGCGCGGGCGGGGGGACAGAACATGTACCCGCCCCCCCCGCGCCCCCCCCCCCCCACCCCAGTCCCTGCTTCTCTGAACACGGGCGCCGCTTCAGTGGCTCGGCTCCCTCGGAACAGCCGCCCACCCGCGCAAACGTCAAACTCCGCCTCAGCTGGAGTGCTTTCAGGGCGACTGAATCTGCGTTTCCCTTCAAAGCAGCGTGGGCAGGCGGGCGGGCGGGCAGGCTGCCTCTCTTTGCGTTTTTATTTTATTTTATTTCGTTTTATTTTTTTGCGCCTAAAGGTGGAATCGTGCTGCGGAGGGAGAGACTGAGGCGGGCGGGCAAACCAGTCACTCCGCCAGTCTCTCGCGCACAGCATCCTCCATCCATGCCGGCCGCTCACTCCGGAGAGCGCGCGGTCTCTGTCTCTCGCATACAGTCCCCCTCAGACACACCATTTCTTCTCTGCCGCCCAAAAAAACAGCAGTCTGGCTCCTTCCACCCATTGGCTCCCCCTCAAGACGAAGGCAACCCTGGCTTCCAATTATGTCCGCCGCCGCGCCCCCCCCCCCCGTCCCTCTCTTTCTCTCTCACAACACGCGCGTTTTGAGGCCAGCCATGCCATGCCACGCACGCGCGCGCGCGGGTATTTGTAAGAAGGGATTTCTGCTGCTTCTTTCTCTCCTTCTTCGTCTTTTTTATTTTTTAAGGTCCCTGTCACTTTGTTTTGTAACATGTTTGGCGGTAGGTGTGTTGTGCGAGTGTGTATATGTCTCTCTCTCTCTCTGTGTGTGTTTGTGCGTACGTGTGTGACAGAGTAAGACTGGCACGGCAAGCGGGGCTGAGGAGGAGCGAGACTGAACGCATTGGTGTGTTCGCCGCCATGGACGACCGTCCCCGCGGGGGAGGATGATGACAACTGAAGCATAAGAAACCCCCCCACACGCACACACACACACGCCTCTCCCGGTTCCCTGCTTTGAATCTGAGCTGAGCAGCAGCAGCAGGAGGAGGAGACGAGGCGGAGGATTTGGTGACAGTGGAAGCCCCGCCCGCTGCCTGGGCAGGGGGGCCGTCCTGCGGACCCCCCCCCCCCTTCGAAGGAACTGGACTGGCTTTCTTTCTCTCCCCCTACCCAATCCCCTCCTTCTCCCCCCCCCACACGCACACGCAAGCACACACACACACACACACACACACCCTCGCTCACACACGCAGGCAGAGCGAGTCTC
Source organism: Intellagama lesueurii (assembly GCA_037013535.1). Classification (NCBI taxonomy): domain Eukaryota; kingdom Metazoa; phylum Chordata; class Lepidosauria; order Squamata; family Agamidae; genus Intellagama; species Intellagama lesueurii. Next base: position 256,771,798 of record JBAJHW010000001.1, read on the forward strand.
CGGCGCTCGCTCATGCAGACAGACAGGGAGACAGAAGATGGCTGACTCGCCCGGGCAACCCACAGTCCAGCCCGCCCGCATCCCCGACCCTCCCAGCGCCGCTTTCTCCTCTGACACTCGCTGACGCCTCCGTCCAGCGCGGAAAGCGGCCACCCCCCCCTTCCTCCCTTTCCACGACCTCCCCCCTCCCCAAACCTTTCCCCAAATAATACCAGCAGCCATTTCATCTCCAAGAAGGAGGTATATCCCCGCACACAACGCACACATACATCCACACAAAAATGGCAGAAATGGAGAAAGAAGGGAGACCTCCCGAAAATAAAAGAAGCAGAAAACCGGCTCACCCCGTGAAAAGGGAAATCAATGAGGAGATGAAGGTATGTGTGCGCTCTGGCTCTCTTGTGTCTGATGCGGAAAGGAAAAAGGGAGAGAGATGGGGGGGGGAAGTAGAGGAGGAGGGAGGCTCTGTGCAAATACCCCCTCGCACCTCAGCTCCCCCCCCCCACCCCCCGCTCCGCGTGTTTGGATGTGTGATAAAGAAAGGATCTCTTGGTTTGTTTGGCTGGAAGAAACAAACAAATAGGGTGGATGAAGTGGTGCCTCAACTCCTCTTCCTGAACTACAAAAAGAGATCCGTTCGCAGGCTATAAAGCCAGGTCACTGAGCAGCTTTGATATTAGTAATTTATTATTACGACCATCATCATTATAATCACCACCATCACTGCTATTATTGCCTCTTTCTCCCCCTCCGTAGCGATTTCAGCGAGGATTCCCTTGCTTTCTTCCAAATTTAAGCAGATCTCTCAGAAACTGCTAAAGTTAGAAAAGAAGGGAACTCGTTTAAGCTACGTCTCTCTCCCCCCCCCCTTCCAGTAGCCAGCTGCAACTGTGTAATTAAATTGTCAAAGTGAAATGTTATGGTCTGAGCTGCACATCATTCTTGTACTTAGACACAGGATCTCTTGTCTTTCCCGTCTCTTTCCTACTTCCTCCGTCTCTGTTTTCCATGCTTCACTTCATTGTTAATCAAACCAGTAGAGTGTTGTGTTGAAAGAGAAGTGTCCTAGAGGGGTGCCTGGGATGTGTGTGTGTGTGTGTGTGTGTGTGAGAGAGAGAGAGAGAGAGAGTGAGTGATATAATACGTGTTTGTCTGGAGGGACTGGGGGTCAAGGAGAGAAAGCCAGTGTCCTGACAGGAAAGGATGCCAGTCCAGCTGTGTTCCAGAGGTAATGCCATGGGCTGGCTTTCCAGATGTGCAGCAGTCATTGCACAAAAACATGTCTAAGGGCTTTTTTTTTTAATCCTTAGGCTTAAGTCTTAGGCTGAGCTGAAGTGGGCCTCTGTTGCATTATTTACTTATTTATTAAGAGAGTCCTTTGACTATATTTATTCTTAGGCTTCCCATTTGTTGTCCCCTTGTGGTTCACACGTGTTGCAGGGCTGAGGTGAACTTGCTTTGCCTCAAAATACGAAAGACAGTACCGTTTGGGATATGGACCGAAATGATATTCAGTGTGATGGATCATTTACAATGGGTCTCATCATAGTATAGGTACATGCTAAATATCCTAGCAGTGCATTCAGTGGTAAAACATCAAAGTATGCCGACTGTGGAATCTGTGCTTATGGATATAAAGATAATTAATGCATTTAGATCAACATTTTATTCATTGTTCTTACCAAATTAAATTAAAGGAGGATGTTCTGTTTCCCTTTTTGCTTTTAAATATAACCCTCAATAAAAGTATTCTCCATTTGCCATGTTTGGATTCCGTCTTTCTGTTCTTACTGAGGGTTTATCCGGCAGCAGACAGATGGACATTCAAACAAAGGTGGTGGTATGTGTAAAGAGCAAAGTGCCTAGCATATCAATAACATTTATTCGGTGCTTGGGTGCTCTCAAAGCAGCTTTATTCCTTTGAAATATGTATGCCATTTCCTATCTTGGGATGAAGCTGTGTATACCCTTCAACTTCACAGTAATTATTACTCAGGCAGATCCCTTTAGGTTTTGATTTTGGGAAGGGGGGAGGCTGCAGAAGAAGTGGGCCAGGGGCCGTAGAAATGTGTTCCACTGTGCATTGTCCCTTTAAGACGTTTCTTCATATGATCTATGTGGACTGCAGTTTTTAAGTTTCATAGGTTCTAGGATTACAAATTAGCTAATTTTAATCAAAACATGTGAAATGTTATCCTGGCTGGATATAAAGGCTGACTGTGCTGGATCCTCTGGGTTTGTTTTGTTTACTTTGGCTACAGGCACTCTTGGTGGTTTGGGAGATAGTTGTTCTTCTGCAGTATAACAGATGTTTGTCTGAATTGGTGAGGAAGAAACAAAAACAACACTGTGTGTAAAAGGATGAAAATTTTATACACACACACACACACACACACAAGTTCATGGCATTAACAGCATTAGTATTAATCTTACTGCAGAAAAGTTGTCACTTTTCTTAAATTTCTGTATTGCTTCAACAGTATCAAGATAAATAATTACATTGGAATTACAGCTATATGAATAATTTAATTCAAGGTTATGGACTGATGTCATTTTGGAGACCATTTTTGTAGTTTGGGTGGCTGAAAGATTAACAGCAGCAGAAGCTTTCAGGCAACACAGACCACATGCCAGAACAAGGTATCTTATAAAGCCTGGAGTCCACATTCTTTTTTAAGGATAGATAAATTATTATAAGTGAATTTCTAAGTATGTTTGCACCTATTATTTCATCTGAGTGCATTGGAAACATGGAATGTTTGCTTGCCTTTCTAAGAACAATTCTTTGTTTGCGGAAAGAAAATATATAAACTGGATGGACTTCCACTTCTTCATGGAGTGAAAGAGTACAGTAACACAGCTAGTTAGTCACTTTGTATAAAATGTATGCAACAAAATGTCATAGTGAACACAATGTGCCCTTGTGTAGGTACATATCTGTATCGTTCAAACAGCTTGACTGCTTCCCTTCATCTGAACTGCTTTCATCTGGACCTGTGTAAAATAAGCTCTGGTAAGTAATCACGACAGAGCAGAAAGAAAGGAATGTATACAGCAATAGACAGCCTAAGCTGTAAAAACTGTAACCTGAGTCCCAGCAGCAGATCAGATATCAAGGCTGTAAGGTAGAGGGAAATGAAAGAGATGAAGGGGAGGGAAAGAGGAGAGGGAGAGGGAGGGCTGAGGAATGGAAAAGTCAGCTTGGAAAGTGAAGGTCTAGTAGGAGGGCCCCCTCAGGGAAATTTGGCTCAGGGATTAGGGAATTTTATCATGGTGTACAGTGACCTACTCAGGTTTCAGACCATGTTGGATTGAATTGCTTCCATTTGCTAGGAGTAAGAAAAAGGGCCAGCGTGTATGCGATTCCCTCTCCCCACCCCTCTTTCCAGTAATAAAAAGCCACTGGGTACAAGTGCCTATTTTAAGTACAGCAAATATAAGGCACTATGAATGAGTAATAAAATTACCTCATCACACAGATTTTCTTGAAGATTTTCTGTTTGATAGAACACATACTTGCCCAATAATGATGGAGAGAAACTTAACCACTAGTTTTTCTTCTGGCACATCAGCAATATCACTTGCTGCATCATTTTAACATGACTGGAAAGTGATATTGTTTGCTGTTTCATTGTAGCAGATATTAGGCTACATTTTTGTTATCTCTTGTCTAATATACATGATGGTTGTCACAAAACTCAGCTTGATATATTACTGTGTCTAAGAAGGATAAGACTACGGAACATGCCCACACGGAATTTTGTGAAAATTCACTGAAATTTTCTGGCATAAATGTTTTGTTCCATAGTGACCTTCAATACATTTCCACTATTTTTGTTTTCCCAATTCCTCCTTCCTTTCTCCCCTGGATAAAGGAGGTTCTTAGAATTGACCAGTATTGCAGTGAGATGAATATTACACATGGTTTAGTATATTTCACGTCAATAATATCAAATAGTGCTTATGTTCTAGACTGAAAGAATATTCACTAGCAGGAAAAGCTAGTACATTTTGAAAACAAATCCAGTTTTTATAGTTTAACTGATTCATTCAGCTGGACAAATGAAACATTTGTGCCTATATTTTATCTAATAATAGAAATTCTACATCTACATCCTATTTATTCATCACAGACAAGTCCTAATAATGTCAGTAGAGTTGTTCCATAATAAATGGATTGTGGTCTAAACAAGTTTAATGCCACATAATAGTATAACTGTTCAGAATACAGGAAAAGTGCTTTGAAACAGACATAATTAAGGTATATTTGAATGAATTAATATAATTATACTTAGCAGACCGTACTGGAAATTTTGTTAAATAAACTAGACTGATTTAATCTACTTCTTTACTTTATTTGCCAATTGACATGTTTTATAATTTCACAAAGCTTTCTCCACAATGTTTACCTTCTAAATTCTTAATTAAGTTATTGATAACTAAAATGGGCTTCATTACTGATGCATCTGTCAGAATTCATTGGTAAATTCATGGAAATCTTCATACATTTTTAAAAAGTCATACTTTGGGGGGTTGTTTAAAGCATTATAATCACAGTGGATAAATTAGAAACAGTGGATAAGATACAGGTTTAATCATACAGTAGACATACTGAAATAAAGAAGGCTTAAGCAAGTCACAAGTATGAGTTGTCATATGATGATAAATATATTGTCTATACAGGTTCTTTTGGAGTGGGCTAGTGAGGGCTAAATAGGGTCATCTGGAGTTGGGTAGAGGTCTGTTGTGCATTTGGTGTGATCATCAAGCAACCCTATTTAGTCTGGTTCCTTCAGCTGTCTATTTGCTGTATCATGAAGCAGCTTAAGAAGAGGTGCAGTCCAGGACATTGGCAAATGAAACACTTCCTCTGCTTCTCCATGGAGGGCCAGAGGAAGTATTAGGCCAGGTTCTCAGCAGTTGCTTTGACTGCTGGCAGCTGCCTGATGAAGCTTTTTAAACAAGTCAAAGAGAAGGTGTGTGTGTGTAAATAATATTTTAAATTGCTCCTTGTTGCTCCTTTCTGTGACTTCCTGCTTCCAGGAGGAAGTTTTAATTTTTTTAAAATAAGTGATATAACACATATGAGCTGCCCCACTAGAGTCTTAAAAATTTACTTCCTCTGCCCCTTCCTCTGGAGGGGCAGAGGAAGTATTTAATTTACCAATATCCAGAAGTGGCTGTCTTCTTAAGCCTCTTCCCAATGTGGCAAATTGACAGCTGAAGGAACCTTGACAGTGTTCACACAGCTGAAGTCTTGCTTTGGTTAATTTCTAGTGATTGTACATGCTAGAAATGAGCCAAAATGGAGTGATCCTATCTGCACCAAAGAGTATAAACCCCTGACAGAGGTCCAGAAGGTGTAAGTAAGAACACTCTGGGAATGGGTTGGTTTGATCCAGCAATTATGTTATGTGATCACTGGAAAAAGGAGTGAACCAATTTGTCCCTGCAGCAAACCAAACAGAGGGCTAAATGCCTGTCTGATTACACCCAAAGTGTGTGATCTTATCTAACCAAGATGGCTGAGAGCCAGCTAAACTGATGCCAGGGCAGGTGAAGCTGCACTGAGTCCAAACTCCTCCTAGCCTGGGCTAGTCCTGTTAGTCCAGTGGCTGTGTCCCTGGTCTGAAGAGGGTTTGCATCTAGGATAACTTAGCTCCTCCCCTGTCCTGCCCCTTCTCTGCAGTTTTATGGCCCTTTCACCGGCTGATCTTAGCCAGCACAGTCACTCCACTAGCAGATCCTTCTGTCAGCAGTTCTCTAGGATCAACCAGCACAAGATGGTTCTGTCAGCACAGAGGAAATTGTCCTTGCAGAAGAGGCTCCTGCCCATCCCTGACTCACAACTGCAGGCACAACTTTGTGTTAGGATTACACTGCCTCTCTGGATCCAACCCCAAGGCTTTGTTTACAAAAGAGCACTGGAGATACATTTAATTATATCAGGAAAATGAGTCTTCTGAATAGCAAAAAAAACAAAAACAAAAAACCAACAACGATATGCAGATATATTTTAAAGGGACCTCAGGAAAATCGTGCAACACAATGCCAGAGATTTCATTGAAGAATGGGACCCCTGTAAAGCTAGAACTTTCAAGATAGGCAGTACCTCTCTGTTCTGCATATACATGCAGAAGGTTGCATGTGTACATTGCTTGTGTACATTGAGGTACACAAGCATCTAATATAAGATAAAATCATCCTGAGAACTAGGAATGTTTTATACAGGGCAGTGTGAACTTACACAGTATTGTAGTATTTGCAATATATAGTACTGTATTAGGCTTTTGTCCCCCCCTCAAAAAAAAACCACCACAATGAGATCATAGTAGCCATAAATGATGAAACATTATAGATACACTTTTAAATTTCCCTTTATGTTCATGTGTACCTTTTTGCGTTTGTATTTGAAGTTAAGAATGCCAGAAGTAAAAACAGATGCATTCTGCTTTCAAAATCTGAAACCATCAATTCATTAACATAAACAAGCAGAAACTGTCAGACTTGTTCTCCTTTGTGATTCTTGCTTGCTCTCACCAAATCTTACCCTTGTTTCCTAGCACAGAAAGGACGGTGTAAAAACATAGAGAAAACACAAGTGTGGGTAATACATCTTTAAGAAATTGGAAAAATCTACCATGCCGTTTCAAGCCCTACATTCTGTGTAGGATGATAGCACAGTGCAGTTTACTCCATATACAAAATGTATACAAACAAAAAACAAGCTCTATTGCTTTTTTAAGCATGAGACATATAGTCTCCTTCCTGTCCCCACAAGGAAATTGTGATTTTACATGCAGAATAATTTTACAATAGTCATTTCAACAGCCAGACAGGATGTATCTTTGTGCAGTGTACTACCCAATAAATGAATGGTGATGGGGCTCTACCAGGTGCAAATGAGCAGAAAACCACACCATAAAATGATTTTAGTGGTATGAAATCATATTATTATTAGGAGCTGAACTGGAGGTTCCATAGAAGCATTTTAAAGTCATTTTCTTTAGTGGTGATAATTAATTGCATAGAAATTGATAGCACACAAGTAAACGCCTTGTCAGTCTAGATATTCCAGGGAATTTGGCTTTAATGAATCCTTAGCTTTAACAGTTTAATTGTATCTGAGTCCTTGGAATCACTGTTGTGAAAGTAGACCAGGTGAAAACAGAAATGACAAAATAAAGAGTGCTCTGTAGTTGTCGAAACATTTGGAAATACAAAAGTTAGAATAGCTATATTCTACATTTTCTGTTGTTTTTATCGATGACTGTTATAACGACCTTTTGGGCTTTCTTCAGCTTTGCTGTTCCTCTTGAGACTAGGCACAATAACTCTGATCTGTCATCTCTTGATTGTCTTGTGTTGTGAAATGTCATCTTCACATCCATCTGCTCCTTTTTAGTTCCTTGCTTCCTCTCTTATTAGCCTTTTTCTGACTTGTGTATTCTTTTGAATGATCTAATCTGTCCTGTCTTTAAAAATAAAATAAACCTTCCTTGATACTGCAGCTTCAACCACATCTCTTCTGTCTTTTGTATGTGTGTGTGTGTGTGTGTGTGTGTAGGGTTGTCTGTACCTGCTACTTATAATTTTTAAATTAATTTTATTTTCTCCTAGAAATTCTTCTAGGCCATCTGAAATCTTTCATGGCTGTTTCCAAGATTTTCTCTTTGTCTGTTTCCTGAGTGCCCATACTTGTCAATAAGCCTGCATTCATTGAAACTCAACCTTTAATACCACACTTCTTTTTGATCCTATGCTTCAGCCTGATCCTTTTCATTTTATTAAGAACTATGTCCCACTGAGCTGAATTTAGTTAATTAGAACTGTGCCCACTCTCAACCAAGTAATTCTTATTCACCTCTTTGTGTGGGAAGGAGGCTTGTCCTATTTGTTTTCTCTCAGACCATCTATTTTCAATATTAATTGGTAGATCTTTCTCCTCATGGATCCTCCCTAGGTGTCCCACACCATTTGAGGTATTGTTTTCAGACTATATGGAGGAGTTCATACTCTAGTTCCTCTGTCCTAATATAATTTTCTCTCTGAGACAGAGCTGTATATGGCATTCATCTGGCACCCCTCATTGCATACAGTATTTAAGTCCAAAAAACTGATTTGGGTACACAAGGCAGACAGTCCCACAAGCACCTTCCCCTAGCGGTAACAAAAGGACAGCAATTAATAACTAACAGTTGCTCCTTGTCTGTGTGTTATGTGCTCTCGAGTTAGAAGTGATTACACCACACCTGGTAACATTATTTGGTTCCTTTACTTGACACCTAAAAACCTACAGCTTGAGGTGGCCCCTCTCCCTGGCCCTGCTCCTCCTCCTTACGTATACTAGCATCTCTCTCTCTCTCTCTCTTTTCCTTTGAGAAACTGAAGCAATCCGTTATTGGAGAGCAAACAAGGACAACAGCCCATGTTTTAGTCTTTTTGTATAATCACTGCAGCATGAGAACAAGTTGTTATGCAATGGCTTCCACAAAAGCAAGGGAATGGAAAAAGAAAATGTCTGTCTCTTCTCTCATCTCACTTTGCCTATTGTCTTGTTCTTCCATCGAGCATCCATCCATCCATCCTGGGGTCCTTTTGTCATCTTCTCCTTCTGCCATCTATCCGATGCTGGCTGCATGCAGAAGCTTAACCTTCCCCATTTGTCAGGTTATTTTCTTCTCTCTTTTAATTCCATCCTAGAAGAAGCTCTTCTTATTAGATGAAGATTTCCTTCCACCATCCTAGCCTTTAATACTTTTTCTTTCTTGCCTGACTCCCTTATCTATTCCCTCCTTCCAAATCTTTCTTTAATCCAATTTCTTTAACTTTGGAAATTGAATTTTCAGTTGAACATTTCTCCAGGAGATGCTATTCACTTATATTTTCTACATAATAATGGCATATAGTTGGCAAAAAATATTAATTAATAGCTGCAACAATATCAGCAGCAGCAACAGGAGTCAACTGCTGTATTCTTAAAATTAGAACTGTTAGTTAGATCCCTCTTATATGGCAGTGTATATTCACAAGAGACCAGGGAGCTATTTAATAGGTACTATTCGACATACTGTTCTTGGAATGGCATTCCATATGCTTGTAAGATCACCTAGGCATGAATACAGAATTGTGAAGATTTGCTGGTACGCTTAGTAGAAAATGATTTTGCAGAGATTTCTATTCATTGAAGGGTCTAGTCGCATGCCATATTGTCACATATTGTCCATTTCCTGAAAGAAATTGACAGAAAGAATGAATATGTGAATTGTTCAATGTATTTCAGGTCAAAGTCCAGTGATTTTGTTCAGGCTTTTTGAGCAGAGATGATACAATGATGATACTGATCATTGGTGGATGTTACAGAAGTTGGATAAGAAAAAATTGATAACAATGGCTCTAGCAATAATATATGTCGCTTTTTTGTAAGGCCACCGTGAGTCCATGCTAAGGTCAACTGTGACTTCCTGGCACCCATTCTTAGCTACTATGTTTCACCAAGCAGTAACTGGGTGAAGCAACAAGCTTTGGAAGCACTTATAGTTTAGAAAGAGAGCCCATGCTTTGCATCCACAAGGCTCCAGATTTAATCCCCAACATCTCCAGGTAGAGGTGAAGAAAATCATTGTCTGAAAACCTGGAGAGCTGCAGCTCCTTAGCCTTGACAGTGCTGGGCTAGAAAGACCAAAGGCTTGGCTTAGTATAAAGCAGTTTCTTATGATCCTGTGGTGTATTTGATTTGCCAAGACAGCTGGATTATTACTGAATTGTCACTTGAGCTTTAGTTTGTGAACATTATGGTTTGCCCTTTAAACAGTGTGTGCAGCTGGCTGGTAGACTAGGATTGTGAAATTAAGGACCGTTATCAGAATGAATGGCTAAATATAGTTTTGATTTCCTCTGAGACAATGAGGTCCAATGGATTGTTGTTTGCCTTTTCCCTTCTTCCCAGACAAGACCCTGGTTCTTGAGTCCAGCCTGGTTTCTGCCTTAGCATCTCACATTTTTCTTTTCATTCATGGCATGTTGTATATTCTTTCTGTCAATATCCTCTTCTACCAGTCCTTATAATATTCATTTTGCGATCTTTGTGGCTTCATTCACCAGAGAATCTCCTAACACTTTGTATAATTGCTCAACATTTTTAATGATTTGTACAATGGCTGTTGTGACTCAGGTGGTGCTTTATTCATCATCCTTTATTGCTGTTTTCAAACCTAGTTGGATGTTTTTGCCCATCTGCCATTTTTCAGTTAGGTTACAGTTCTTCATATTAGGGAATTTGTTTTGCCTTTCTATATCTTCTTCCTAGAAATGTGACTGAGAAACATAACTGAGGATGTGGGGGGATGCAGACAATTAAAAATAGCAAAGAATTATCTATGCTTGAAAACCATGCTTAAGCCTAAGGGTATAGCTATATATGTGTATTTTGGTGGAAGATATGTGTTCTTATAATTTTTACTTTGGTAGTTTCATATTATATGACATAGTTCTAAACACATACTAGCCCCATTTACTTGGTTCTGACTTTGTAAACATGGATAGGCTTGCACTTGAACCTTAGAAAAGCAATGTGCAATAAATTAAATTAAATTAAATTATATCTAACAGTTGGTGCTATGACCCTAATACAGGAAGAGGCATCATTTATATAAATGTAGATAAAGCCTGGATGTGTGGATTTCCATAAGAAATATATTTTTATGCAAGACATTTTATACCCGCCCAGAGTAGTCTATATGACTAGATGGGCGGGCTATAAATGTAATAAATAAATAAATATAAACTGGAATGATATTGATGCTGTCCCTGGTGGTCAAGAAATGAGCAAGCAGAATGATGCAGAGTTGCAGATCAAATACTATCTCTTTTAGGACTGCTAAAGGTATGGAGAACTAGACAACAAATCATGTATGTCCAATTTGACTTCTGATGTATTATTTCTGAAACAGCCACCCTCCCCACTTTCACATGTGGAAAGCTTGCGTTAGAGGATTGTTTCTTCCAGGGGAAAAAAAAACCTGGCTGTACAGTAATAAACTGCGGTTTAGCATTATAACCAAATCAGCTCTGCTGAAGAACACCCACTGATTATATGCTCATGCAAAGATTTGAACCTGGGTTTTCTAGGTCTATGTTATTCCCAGTTCATAAAATTTCAGAAACATGGAAGAGTTTTCCAGATAATAAGATTTTGTTGTTCTTGCTAATTTGTTTTAGAGCTTCTGCCACTGAGCCTCGTGATGCAGTGGTTAAACTGTAGTATTGCAGCCAAAACTCTGCTCATGACCACCTGGGTTCATTCCCAGGTAGCTGGCTCAAGATTCACTCAGTCTTCCATCCTTCCAAAGTTGGTAAATTGAGTCCCTAGCTTGCTGGGGGAGCAATGTGTAGCCTGCAAAATAAATTATAAACCACCCAGAGAGTGCTTTAAGCACTCTGGTATATAAGCAGCACACATGCTTTTTTTGTTTTGGACATCCAGGTGTATTTTTTTTTTCAGCCTAGCACTGATGCTGCAGGATCATTACATCTTCTTAGGGTACTAACTGCAGAATGTTATCACTGGAAGAAATGCAGTGCTTCTGCCCACTAATATATTTCTGTGGTTGTCTGAATGTCATAGTCCATTAAACAGTGACTGTGATCATCAGTGATGAATGACGTAACTTCCTTTCATACCTAATATCAACAATTTTTCTGAATAAATGTGATTAATCATAATAACTATGTACATAGGTTTGCCATTTGTTGCAAATTGTAATAGTAACAATTCAAACTCTTTCCTTAGTTGCATACATAGAATCAATTCGCTGCATAAGTATGAGGAAGTCTCTCCCCATTTTAAAAATGTTGCTAAAGTATAGCAATACAGATGGTCGTGGCAGATTTTAACTACTGTGTGATTGCTGCTGCTTACCCCTGGTTACTGGACTAGTTCTGTTGCTATGGAGTGAAGACATTAGGTCTGTCTAACCCTCTGTGTACTGCTGCAGTTGTCACAGTTTCCTAGTTCTTTGTTTAGGGAGGTAGATGAGGAATCTGTTCAAATGTCTGTTTTTTCAATAAAAAGATCATGTTGCTTTTAAGTCTGCAAAAGTCCTCTGTTGATAGTGAGGTATAAAATGAAAGTTTCAGGTTTTCTGACCTTAATTTTCTCCACTGTAATTTGCAACAGTTGCAACAAAATGAGCCAAGGTTGCATTTTTAAAGATCTGCTTATGTATATTCTACTTAATCCTATCCACTTGTCATTCATATTGAAAGAAGTAACTTTAGAGTAGTGGTTCCCAATCTTGGGTCCCCAAATGTTCTTGGACTATAACACCCAGAAATACTGGCCTGCACAGCTTGTGGTGAAGGCTTCTGGAAGTTTTAGTCCAAGAACATCTGGGGACCCAATGCTGGGAACCACTGCAGAGACAGGACTAGAAGTTATTACAGAACAAATTCCCCTTCAGAATACTAGACCTTGTTTGAATATATTATCTGCAAATGTTTCAGTCTTTCAGAATGCATAACTGCTCTTAGGAAGTAAATTTGAATTTGGGATCTGAACACCATGAAGAAAAAGCAGGGAAAACAAGCTATTAATTAAATGACCATTCAAGTAAAAAACAGAAACAGGGATAGCTGTATTGGTGCAAAACAAATTCCTAATCCATTCTGAGGTGACACTTCTATTAGGCCAACCAGAACTCCATGAAAAATGTGCAAGCTTTGAAAACAGCATCTCTTCAGCTAGCAACATGCTGAAAGTAAATAAGGAAGAGGTAGTGAAAGCTGACTCTGGAGGCCTTATTGTATGCATGTTGTTTTAGGATGTAATGGCGGAGTGATGTTGCAAACAAAGAGTTGGTCTCGCTATGTGATACAATTATGTAAGATTTTACCTGGGGTGGATTGTGACCTTACTAGGAGTTGGGATGTTAGAAACTTTAGGTCCTCTTTCTTAGATTAGAAAATAATGAACTCAAAGGAGCCTCCAACCTATCTAGCACGTGCATCATTGGTTGGAGGAAAACAGAGAGACACTCTCTGCTTGAATTAGTTACGGAACTCTGTAGCTTGCATGTTAGGGCTCTCCCACTCAGTGTTATCTACCTTCCTCACACAGTATAGTCTGCAAGAGATTACTGATACAGACAATCGTGTTCCCAAGAGGGAAATGTGAGAGAGATGTATCACCTGATAACGTCCCCATCTTTACCATACATAGAATAAGTGTTAGGGGGGGGGGGGAAATCTCACTACATTTGCAACCCTGTGATGGACAATCTTACTATGTATAAAGATGGTCAACCATATTCACCATCAATTTTATAATCTGGTAAAAAATGTTGAGCAACACATTTTAACGGAACTTCACAAATCACACTGTATTGAGATGTGCAAATGCCTGCAGAGTGTATAGAAACCAGTGTTGCCCTGGAGTGGCTCTTAATTTTTTCAGCAAAGGGTTTATTTAGTTTACTGCTCAAGGTGATGCTGATAGATGATTACCAATAACTAGCATTTATTCTGCACATCTGCTTTTTGCAGCTTTCTGTAAACCTAATCCTTCAACAACTGTAACCTTGGTCATGCAACATTCCTGAACATATGTTTAGCATTAGGAATCTGAATGCTGCCAGTAAACTCAATGAGGCTACTCATGAGCTAAGGCTTGGCATACACAAGAGCTTTATGGCACTGAAGCTAGACTGTGCAGAAAGAGAGTGTCTTCAGTACAGAGTATGTTTATAATGACCTGAGGAATAAAGAGTAGTGTTAGTTTTATACTGACATTATTTAGAGTGATCAACAATACCCTGGGGGCTCAGAGTATATTACATTTTAAAAATTGAGATGCCTTTCTTACAGTCTCCTAAAGGTTTAGGGTTGGTCATAAATTGTAAGTTATATTGTACTTTTGTATCCTTTTATCATCACAGAAACCCTGAAACAGTATTCATACAGTATTGCACTCTTAAGGAAGGAGGCAATTAAGGACATTGCTCAGTAGCTCTAGATCATTTGAAGAAAAGATATGTGCTTCCCTACTTTTCTTTCCCTTGAGCCAGTACTCCTCAGTTTGTCTTCTTACTGATTAATGAAAAAAGACTTCAGTACAGGTCTGTAGAAAGTTAGTTGCCTTACCTAATAGGAAGACTTAATTCTACATCACAAGTAACTCTATGCTGCGCCTTAAGTTTATTTGAAAACACTCAATTGGAACAATTACATTGAAGGGTTGTAGCTCAGTAGTAGAGCATCTGCTTAGAATAAAGAAGATCCTGGGTTCAGTTCTTGACGTCATCAGGCAAGACTAGGAAAGATTCCTGCCTGAAAGCCTGGAGAGCTGCTGCCAGACAATGTCGACCATACTGAACTAGATGGGACAGTGGTCTGACTCAATAGATAGGGCAACTTTCTATGTGCCTAACATGAAGCTATTAGGAGACATTTAGGATCACTCATCATGTCTCTTTTATGTTTCTGAGGCCTCATGAATCTTCTGTCACTTGCTCCAATAGCAAAATCAGCTTCTGACAGAGTTGTAGCCAAAACAAGGTCCCTGAGAAAGAAGAGACTGGGATCAGCATGTTTCAGTTTTTTCCAGGTGATTTTGAGCAAGGGTTTCTGGTTCACCCAATGTCTATAGCCTTCCTTTGTGACCACAAAGTACTGTTGTACTGATGCTTTTTAAAAAGTCATTCATGCTTTTACAAGCCTGTAATAGTAGTTCCCCATGTTAAGGTATCTTTCCTGATTTTATATTCTACATATCATTTTCTTACTATAATAGACTATTACCAGATTATTGTTTTGTTCTATATTTGGCAATAGTGTGTTTGTATGCCCAGCGTATGGGGATTGAGTACCTTTCCATACTATAATGGGTTCATTCTATAGTTAAGCAGTTTCTATAATAATGTATGCTTCTTAATATGATTAAGGATTCTGTAATATAAAATGAAGCTGGCTGGATAGCTCAGTGGTTTAGGTATCTGGCTGTGGAGCCAGAAGTTGGGAGTTCAATTCCTCACTGTGCCTCCTGGGAGAAAAGCCAGCTGGTGTGGCCTTGGGCAAGCTGCACAGTTCCAGGGTACCCGCAGAAGAAGGGAATGGTGACCCATTTCTGAGTACTTTCTACCTGGAAAACCTTGAAAAGGATCGCCATAAGTTAGAATTAACTTGATGGCACATGATGATGATGAATGTCAAGTGGAGATTTTCTCCTGGTTCCCTTATTTCTACTAGTACGTTATTGCTATTGGCACACTAAATTCAGCTAACCCTGTCACTCATACTTATATGGAGCTTGAAGTTACATGATGAAAGTCATACATTGGTCCTGGAATTCTTAATTTTTGAACTGTCATGTATTATCTCTGAATGCACTAGCCTTGAAATGCACTGATAGGTAAAAAGTGATCTTGTGTAACTATTTTTTGAAACATTTTAGTATAACCCTAACCTAAAAAATAAATTTCATGCAAATATACAAAAATAATAGATTACTAAAGTAAACCAGGTGATTAAGTGCTTAGTCAATTAAAGGGAAAACAAGAAAGACTTGCTTGGCATCAAATATTGTTCCTGCTTTCAATGTGCCTGTGTTTGGAAAATCTGTAAAATAGTTCCTTGTCAACCAATGTTTTTAGACCCACCAAATAAAACAAATTGATTTCAGTTTTGCCTCCACCCCTAAAACTGCTGATTATTCATGATATATCATTGCTTTTCTCCTGTAGAAATCTTGGTGTTATTTATACATTCCATAATTCTTTACCATCTCAACATTTTTCAATTTAATAAATTATATTCATCCTTTGGCTCCCATATCCATATGGTAAGTTGTGTCAGGAGAGCTGTAGGAGTTACACAATAGGATATTAATTTGCTCAGATGATTCAACATATCTAGAAGTCTTTGAAGCCTGTTGTTGTTGTTGTAGTCACGGTGGTGTGTCTTTTGGTTCAGCAGGTACGATTTCCTTAGGGACTAGTTTTCTACCTGTCTGTGTGATAGATGTTGTCTGTAATTGCCATTTTGCTTTGTTTGGTTTAGCTTAAAATGTTTCATTCCTACATTTTCAGTACTTTCTTAATTCTTTCATGCTGCTGCTTGCTGGTCATGCCCCAAATGATGGTGTTAAGAATATACACTTTTATATCAATTATTTATGATTCCTAGCATTTTCCAGGTTGTGGTGTGGTTGAATGCCCAAAATACAGTACTGAATATAGACTAATCTTGGAAACTCTGATCTGCCAAAGGATGTCTTCAATGTGCAGATCTGGGAGCATTCTCTGTGCAGCACAATCTGCCAAAATTCGGTTTCTGCACCTGGTTGCTTAAAAAGGAAAAAGAAAACGACTTCCTTTTCAGATAGCATTTCATTTCATTTAAAGTAGTGGTCCCCAACATCGCTCCAGATGTTATTGGACTACAACTCCCAGAAGCCTTCACCACCACCTCTGCTGGCCAGGATTTCTGGGAGTTGAAGTCCAAGAACATCTGGAGACCCAAGGTTGGGGACCACTGATTTAAAGAACATGGAAATGCTAATTCTTTATGTTTAGCAATGCACCAGAGCTTGCCCTATCATTAGCTAAAACAAGGCAACTACCTCAGGCAGGAAGATGTCAAGAGCAGTGGGTTGCCATTTCCCCCCACCAGCAGCCTAATTGCACTGCCTGAGCTTATTGACTTCACAACTCATCCTATTATTCTTTCCCACTCCTCTTGCTTGCTGCCATTGCCACCTCCAATTTACTTGATTGTTAGAAGTGGCTGCTGCTCCTTCCACACCCAGTCCTACAACCTCTGATTCCCCCCCCCCCTCCTCCTGACTGGTTCTGGCTGTGATGGCTGCTCCTCCTTTAAGCTGTATCTGTCCACCGGCCATCCCACCTTCTCCTGTTCCCCTTTTGCTTACTTGCATGCACTTACACACACATATCTGCATGTGCACAAACGTGTGCACGTGGGGACACACAAAATTACAACAATGAAAAACTTTTTCCTTTTTGTGTAACAGAGAGAAGTGCATTTTTCTCAATCTGTGATTATTCTCTCATTAGAACATTTTAGAACCAGATTTGACTATTTAATGTTTGTTCCTTATATTTTGTTTTTGATTATTACCGTATATTTGTCTGCATCCCTGCTTCTATCATGTATGTGGCATTAGTGGTTAGTTTGATAATTCAGTAATTTGTGTTTACAGACTTCTCTTAGATGGCATTTAAAAATAGCTCTATTTCTTTGCTTTTAAAGTTTTTTTCTGTAGTAGCATGCATATATTTTTTTAAAAAATTCTTTACATGTTTCATAATAGTGCTTACTTGTGTTGCAGTTTATACAAACTGCACCTTTTATTTTCATGTTATCACCATATTTTCACCTTTTGGGGTGAGGTGAAAAATTGAGTGTATTTTTTTTTTAGCAGATTTAACCTAAATTGCCTCTTACTTTTCATGAGTACTTACAGTTGCTTGCTTGACAGATGTTCTGTTATTTAAAATATGTGTCCATCCTGTACAAATTCTACTGCCTGAAATATTGTTTTTGTTACATCCTGTCAAGTCTCCTCTAACTTACGGTGACCCTATGAATAAGTGACCTTCATAAGATTCTGTTTAGAGATGGGCATGAACCACTGGTTTAGTGGTTTGGTGCAGTTTGTTTACTGGCCGCACAGCTGATCTGCAGTGTGGTGCCCTGCCTCCTCCAGGGGCCACCCATTCAGATGTAGAGCCTGGAGAAGGTAGGGCAGGGAAGCCAGCGCACTGCCTCTGAGTGGGTGCCCGACAGACAGAATGGGGCACCAAACCACAGATCAGCTCTGTGGCCAGTAAGCGAACCCCATTGAACTGCCGAACCAGCGTTTCATGCCCCTCTCTAGTTGTCATTAACAACCCTGCCAAGTTCTTTCAAAATAAAGGTTGATGCTTTATTGAGTCAATCCATCTCATACTTAGGGAGTGACTACACAGTAAGAGAAATGCAAATTCACTCACATTCACTTGCTTTGAAGTTAGATTAGGCATCCTTCAGTCTCGAGAGACTATGGTAACGTGCTCTGAATAGAGGTCTTGGAACAGCATCTAGAGTGGCTGAGAAGGCCAATTCGAGAGTGACAATCCCTTCCACACTGAAGACAAATACAATCTGTCCCCTGTCCAGATCCCTGATTTTGCTGCTTTCGGGACTGCCTCTTTGCCTCGGCCTGCTGGACAAGTGTCTCTTCAAAATGGGAGAGGCCATGCTGCACCGCCTGCCTCCAGGCTGAACGCTCAGATGTCAAGGTTTCCCATCTGTTGAGGTCCATTCCTAAGGCCTTCAGATCCTGATTGCAGATATCCTTGTATCACAGCTGTGGTCTCCCTCTGGGGCGGTTTCCCTGCACTAATTCTCCATACAGGAGATCTTTTGAAATCCGACCATCAGCCATGACATGCCCAAGCCAATGTAGACTTCACTGTTTCAGTAATGTATACATTACTACTCTGAAGTGACACCAGGGAATTTGAGTCCGTTCGATTTAAGTGGCCACTTGCAGTTTTTCTTTCAGTCCTGCAGGTGGCACTGTTGAAAGAACTACCTTAAGAGGCAATGAGACAGAATTTTTCCTGTCTTGATTGCCAGCTTCTGACTTGGAGCTTTGCTAGTTAAGCTGTTTTTTTTTTTAAAAAAAGGAGTGTTGCCCAGGAGGAGAAGCTTAAAAAATAAAAAAAGTGTCTTGGAGAGGCTTTGCTGGGGAAATGTGTGCTGGCACTGCCCTGTGTGTCCATGTGTTCCTGAGATAAGAGGCAAGAGGTGAGAGGGAAGTTGCCTTGAGTTTGCATGCTCACAAATCCCTCATTATCTCTTTCTGCATCAGTTCAAGAGATCACATGCAGCAATCCATAGTATCTGTTAAGCTCTCCTGCAGTACCATGGTTTGAACGAATTCCCCTCACCCCCGTTGGCTTTCTTCACTGTCCAGCTTCTACAGAGTAATTTGGAATACAATACTGTGGACTGCCTTGGCCTTGGCCTCCAATGACACCTCCTTATTCTTGATGACCTTTTCTAGTTCCTTCATCTCTGCCCTTCCAACTCTCAGGCTTTTTTATTTATTTCTTGTAAGCACATGTTAACATGGTGATGGGGTTTTTACTGTGTCAGGAAAGCTGACAGCAATGTCTTCATGAGGCTGGATTCTTATGAGTCTGGGCTTGCAGCAGGATCACCCAAGGTGGTATGGTTAAAGCAAAGACACCAGGCTGAGGTGCACTGACTCTCTTCAGGATTAAGAGTCCTATCAGCAGAAGGGAATTGATAGTTGCTATGGTGTAGGTCCCCTTCACGGATTGCTGCCTTGTCGTGGCGAAGGGGCTTGAGTAATTCAGAGAAGCTATGGGCTATGCCGTGCAGGGACACCCAAGACGGACAGGTCATAGTGGAGAGTTCTGACTCAACACGATCCACCTGGAGCAAGAACTGGCAAGCTACTCCAGCATCTTTGCCAAGAAAACTCCATGGACAGAAACAAAAGGCTAAAAGATATGACGCTGGAAGATGAGCCCCTCAGGTCGGAAGGTGTCCAACATGCTACTGAGGAAGAGCGGAGGACAAGTACAAGTAGCTCCAGAGCTAATGAAGTGGTTGGGCCAAAGCCAAAAGGACGCTCAGCTGTGGACGCGCCTGGAAGTGAAAGGAAAGTCCGATACTGCAAAGAAAAATACTGCATAGGAACCTGGAATGTAAGATCTATGAACCTTGGTAAGCTGGATGTGGTCAAACAGGAGATGGCAAGAATAAACATTGACATCCTGGGCGTCAGTGAACTAAAATGGACGGGAATGGATGAATTCAATTCAGAAGATTATCATATCAACTATTGTGGGCAAGAATCCCGTAGAAGAAATGGAGTAGCCCTCATTGTCAACAAAAGAGTGGGAAAAGCTGTACCGGGATACAATCTCAAAAATGATAGAATGATTTCAATACGAATCCAAGGCACACCTTTCAACATCACAGTAATCCAAGTTTATGCACCAACCACTGATGCTGAAGAGGCTGAAATTGACCAATTCTATGAAGACTTACAACACCTTCTAGAACTGACACCAAAGAAAGATGTTCTTCTCATTATAGGGGACTGGAATGCTAAAGTAGGGAGTCAAGAGATAAAAGGAACAACAGGTAAGTTTGGCCTTGGAGTTCAAAACGAAGCAGGGCAAAGGCTAATAGAGTTTTGTCAAGAGAACAAGCTGGTCATCACAAACACTCTTTTCCAACAACACAAGAGGCGACTCTACACATGGACATCACCAGATGGGCAATACCGAAATCAGATTGATTATGTTCTCTGCAGCCAAAGATGGAGAAGCTCTATACAGTCAGCAAAAACAAGACCTGGAGCTGATTGTGGCTCTGATCATCAGCTTCTTATAGCAAAACTCAAGCTTAAACTGAAGAAAGTAGGAAAAACCACTGGGCTAATCAGGTATAATCTAAACCAAATCCCTTATGGATACACAGTGGAAGTGAAGAACAGATTTAAGGAACTAGATTTGGTGAACAGAGTGCCTGAATAACTATGGATGGAGGCTCGTAACATTGTACAGGAGGCAGCAACAAAAATCATCCCAAAGAAAAGGAAATGCAAGAAAGCAAAGTGGCTGTCCAACGAGGCCTTACAAATAGAGAGAAGAGAAGGGAAACAAAATGCAAGGGAGATAGGGAAAGTTACAGAAAATTGAATGCAGACTTCCAAAGAATAGCAAGGAGAGACAAGAGGGCCTTCTTAAATGAACAGTGCAAAGATATAGAGGAAAAGAATAGAAAGGGAAAACCCAGAGATCTGTTCAAGAAAATTGGAGATATTAAAGGAACCTTTTGTGCAAAGATGGACATGATAAAGGACAAAAACGGTAGGGACCTAACAGAAGTGGAAGACATCAAGAAGAGGTGGCAAGAATACACAGAGGAATTATACCAGAAAGCTCTGGATGTCCCAGACAACCCAGATAGTGTGGTTGCTGACCTTGAGCCAGACATCCTGGAGAGTGAAGTCAAGTGGGCCCTAGAAAGCATGGCTAACAACAAGGCCGGTGGAGGTGATGGCATTCCAGTTGAACTATTTAAAATCTTAAAAGATGACGCTGTTAAGGTGCTACACTCAATATGCCAGCAAGTTTGGAAAACTCAGCAGTGGCCAGAGGATTGGAAAAGATCAGTCTACATCCCAATCCCAAAGAAGGGCAGTGCCAAAGAATGCTCCAACTACCGTACAATTGCACTCATTTCACACGCTAGCAAGGTTATGCTCAAAATCCTACAAGGTAGGCTTCAGCAGTATGTGGACCGAGAACTCCCAGAAGTACAAGCTGGATTTCGAAGGGGCAGAGGAACTAGAGACCAAATTGCTAACATGCGCTGGATTATGGAGAAAGCCAGAGAGGTCCAGAAAAACATCTACTTCTGCTTCATTGCCTACGCAAAAGCCTTTGACTGTGTGGACCACAGCAAACTATGGCAAGTTCTTAAAGAAATGGGAGTGCCTGATCACCTTATCTATCTCCTGAGAAATCTCTATGTGGGACAGGAAGCAACAGTTAGAACTGGATGTGGAACAACTGATTGGTTTAAAATTGGGAAAGGAGTACGACAAGGCTGTATATTGTCTCCCTGCTTATTTAACTTATATGCAGAATACATCACGCGAAAGGCTGGACTGGAGGAATCCCAAGCCAGAATTAAGATTGCCGGAAGAAATATCAACAACCTCAGATATGCAGATGATACCACTCTGATGGCAGAAAGTGAGGAGGAATTAAAGAACCTCTTAATGAAGGTGAAAGAGGAGAGCGCAAAAATGGCCTGAAGCTCAACATAAAAAAAAACCCCTAAGATCATGGCCACTGGTCCCATCACCTCCTGGCAAATAGAAGGGGAAGATATGGAGGTAGTGACAGATTTTACTTTCTTGGGCTCCATGATCACTGCAGATAGTGACAGC
Source organism: Intellagama lesueurii (assembly GCA_037013535.1). Classification (NCBI taxonomy): domain Eukaryota; kingdom Metazoa; phylum Chordata; class Lepidosauria; order Squamata; family Agamidae; genus Intellagama; species Intellagama lesueurii. Next base: position 256,793,795 of record JBAJHW010000001.1, read on the forward strand.
AGCCACAAAATTAAAAGACGCCTGCTTCTTGGGAGGAAAGCGATGACAAACCTAGACAGCATCTTAAAAAGCAAAGACATCACCTTGCCGACAAAGGTCCGCATAGTCAAAGCTATGGTTTTTCCAGTAGCGATGTATGGAAGTGAGAGCTGGACCATAAAGAAGGCTGACCGCCGAAGAATTGATGCTTTTGAATTGTGGTGCTGGAGGAGACTCTTGAGAGTCCCCTGGACTGCAAGGAGAACAAACCTATCCATTCTGAAGGAAATCAACCCTGAGTGCTCACTGGAAGGACAGATCCTGAAGCTGAGGCTCCAATACTTTGGCCATCTCATGAGAAGAGAAGACTCCCTGGAAAAGACCCTGATGTTGGGAAAGTGTGAAGGCAAGAGGAGAAGGGGACAACAGAGGACGAGATGGTTGGACAGTGTCATTGAAGCTACCAACATGAATTTGACCCAACTCCGTGAGGCTGTGGAAGACAGGAGGGCCTGGCGTGCTCTGGTCCATGGGGTCAAGAAGAGTCGTACACGACTTAATGACTAAACAACAACAACAACATCAATGGTGTTGGTGTGTGTGTGTAGAAATTCCTGAAGGGCAGCTAGTGGCCAGCAGCATTTATAGAAGGTGACACTGATGAAGGATCTTTCATGGACAATGGAAATGACACTTAAGCTGACTCTTGTCAGCACTGTGTAAAAGAGGGCAATGGTAAATTCCTTCTGAATATTTTGTACCTTATATATAATGAAATAATTTAACAGAGCTGGATGGTTGTTCCCCCCAGAAGCAGGTGAATCCTTTTAGTAAACATTAACATGTTCTTTGAAAAAAATCTACAAAGTTCACTTTTTATTTTCATATGCATAACAAAGTCTTCCATTGTTTTGTCTTCCCTCTGAATATGCAACAAAACCTTCATTTCTTCCAGCCATTTTTCGCAGCCAATCAGCCATGTCTCCTTCTACAGTACTCCATTCTATTGACACACCTCCTTGGTTTTCTATTTGACCCTCAACAGACAGATAGCATTCTGTGCCTCCACAGCATGCTCAGTCCACATTATAAGCAAATTTCTGAGGCCTCTACTACCCTAGTTTTTGCCCCTATTTCTTTTTCTTCTTTGAAGTATCTCTTCAGCTTTTGCAAAGTATGCCGTTAATATTTTCTTCTTAGTAATGGATAGTACTGTTTTTGCCATATAGGAATAAGGTACTTCAAGAACATTTTCATTATTAGTTTATAATTTATGAGGATAATATATTTCCTCAAACAGCTGCATTAGGAGCATCTCAAAATCTTCTTTTTCAGTCTCCAGCCATAACGATAGAACATTGCATAGTGTATTTCTAAGGCTTTGGGGACTGCTATTGTCAGAGAAGACTAAGAAATTTTGAATATATAATATATTATATATGTTATTGTAGAATGATTTTGTGTTCAACCTTTAGTTCCGTAGCTCCTGTAAACATAGATTCTCTTGTCTTAAAGGTCGAGTTGAGAACTTTCCTGCATCCAAATCCACAGTGGATTTGGCTGCAGACAAGTTCTTGAGCAGACCTTTCAGACAAGTCAAAGAAATATTTTTTTTAAAAGGCCCTCATTACCCCCTCTTGTCTTCTCCTGCTTCCAGGAGGAAGTTTTCTGTTTTTTAATTTTTTTAATAAAGTGTCCTATTAGGACAATGCAGTGTCCTAATAGAGTCCCCTCCTCTGCACCTACACAGAGGTGCAGAGAAAGTATTTAATTTACCAATATCCTGAAGTGGCTCTCTTCTTAAGGCACTTCAGGATATGACAATGTGACAACCAAAGGAGGTGGACCAAATAAAGTCACTTGAGGTGCGTATATCATTTGAATGTGAGAATCACAACACATGGCATACTGGAACTTGACCTGACCTTTACCAATCCTATTTAGCCTAATCCAGTGAGCTCGAATTGTCATGTGTGGACAAGCCACCAGTCAAAATGCCATGAAGGAGGATAGCTTTCAGTCTTCACTCAGGACTTCTCTTTTCTTGCCTCAGGGATTAAGGGAACCTCTGCAAATTCACCACCTGTCATACCTAACCACTTTAAAGAGGAAGGGGCATATCCCTTCTCTGTTCTCTTGAAATAAGTTAACCCATTGCCCCTTTATTTTCTTAGTGGGGCTGCTAAGTGGAAGCAGCCCTTAGCACTAGTAGAAGTCCTTTCCCTTTGCTGTCATCCCACAGGTTCTGCTGCTGCGTGGGAAAAGAGCATGCAACCAGAATCCTATTTTGCTGCAAATGATTCTTAGCTGTGGCAACAACAGAGGCAGAGCATGGGGCAAAATAGTCTAGCTATTGAGCACCAGAGCCAACTCATAGTCTTGCCAAAGTTAGTGCAGGACTGAGCAGGACTGTGTTTAGACAATCATAGTGCAAAACATCTCTTATCTTGTTCAGTTATGTACATAAGGATTCTCACAAGCCTGTGAATGATTCCATTGCCTAAGTCTAGTATTAACCACCGAACTATAGGAACTCTCATGTTGCATTAATATGTATTTATCTCATTTTATTTTAAATTGGTTTTTTTTTTTTTTGCAGAAAAATGCTGCCCAAGTGGCATACAATAAAAGCTTAGAAAGGTGTGCACGCACATGGACACACAGAGACGCTACAGAACAACATCAGCAGTAAAACATAAATAATAGTTAATATAGGATAAAGAAATAATAGAATCATAGAATAGTGAAGTTCGAAGGCGCCTACAAGGTCATCAAGTCCAACCCCCTGCTCATTGCAGGAATACAATCAAAGCATATCTGCCAGGTGATTATCTATGTTTTTCTTGAATGCCTCCAGTGTTGGAGCACTCTGTAGCGTTCTCCTTTAAATGTGGTCATGGCTCAGGTTTAGTTAGAGTGAGTCATGCATATTTATGTTGCTGAGAGGCGGAGCCAAGAAGCAGAGTATAAGAGGCAGAGCCTGAGGGGGAAAAAGGGATCAGAGTTTTGGAAGGAGTTTGATTAGCAGAGTTCAGAGATTTATGTGATTGTGATTAGACTGATGAAAATATAGTAGGAGATCTGAGAAGTGATTGACCAGTGACTGGAAGGGAGAAGGAATAGAACTGAATATTAAAATACTGAAACAAATAAGCAAATAAACTAAAGATCTTTCTATTTCATTAAAGAGTGGACCTGATTCTTTCTAAAGGAGTTATGGGGATCTAGGGATCTCCTGGTGGCAGCAGTGGAAGAAAGGAAAGAGTTTAGTTTTGCCCTGGTGTGCTCTGAGGTCTGAGTCTAGGTGGACAGACCAAGGCACGAGTGGGTCCAACGCCACATAGGTGCCAGAGGTGTGGGATCCAAAAAGGGTCAAATTGCGACACTCACCAACTCCCGAGGTTCCACTGTCGTACTGCTCTAACAGTTAGGAAGTTTTTCTTGATATTCAACCGAAATCTGGCTTTCTTTAACTTGAGCCTTTGTTGCATGTCCTGCACTCTGGGATGATCAAGAACAGATCCTGCCCCTCCTCTGAATGACAGCCTTCCAAATATTTGAAAAGTGCTCTCATATCACCCCTCAGTCTTCTTTTCCCAAGGCTAAACATGCCCAATTCTTTCAGCCTTTCCTCATAAGGCTTGGTTTCCAGCCCCCTGATCATCTTTGTCGCCCTCCTCTGAACTTGTTCCAATTTATTAGCATCCTTCTTGAAGTGTGGTGTCCAGAACTGGACACAATACTCAAGGTGAGGCCTAACCAGTGCTGAATAGAGGGGGACTAGCACCTCGCGGGATTTGGAAACTATACTTCTATTAATGCAGCCTAAAATAGCATTTGCCTTTTTTGTAGCCACATCACACTCTTGGCTCGTATTTAGCTTGTGATCTACGACAATTCCAGGATCCTTCTCGCTCGTAATTTTGCTGAGCTGGGTATCCCCCATCTTGTAACTGTGCAATTGGTTTCTTTTTCCGAGGTTCAGTACTTTGCATTTATCCCTGCTGAATTTCATTCTGTTGCTTTCGGCCCAGTGCTCCATCCTATCAAGGTCATTTTGAATTTTGTTTCTGTCTTCTAGGGTATTAGCTATTCCGCCCAATTTGGTATCATCTGCAAATTTGACAAGCATTCCCTGCACTCCCTCATCCAAGTCATTAATAAAAATATTGAAGAGCACCGGGCCCAGGACTGAGCCTTGCGGTACCCCACTTGTTACCTCCTCCCAGTTAGAGAAGGACCCATTAATCATCACCCTCTGAGTACGATTCTGTAGCCAATTGTGTATCCACCTGACCCTTGATCTATCCAGCCCACACCTAGTTAGCTTGTTAATCAGGATATCATGGGGCACTTTGTCAAAAGCTTTGCTGAAGTCAAGATATACTACGTCTACAGCATTCCCTCTGTCTATCAGGGAGGTGACCTGATCAAAAAATGAGATGAAATTAGTTTGGCAGGATTTGTTCTTGACAAATCCGTGTTGGCTTCTAGTTATTACTGCATTGTTTTCTAGGTGCTTGCACAATGACCGCTTTATGATCTGATCCATAATTTTGCCTGGGATTGATGTCAGGCTGACTGGCCTGTAGTTCCCAGAGAAATTATCAAATGCTTACCTGAATAAAACATATTTATAGTCCATATATAAAAAAAACAATTTACATCGCAGAGTAAGAAGATAGACTTGAACATCAGCCTAAGAATCTCAGAGGCTTTGGGCCTGTTTGTACATAAAACTAGTGGCATGGAAACTGTAACTTTCTGGTGATATTCCACAATAAAATTTTGAATGTTAAGAGTCAGAATAGAAGAACTGTATTGCTAGGGCCAGTTGCGTGGGTCATGCTGACCCTATTATAGACCAGCTGTCAGGTGCCTTTTGAATGGAAAAGACCCATGCAATTTGTTGCTACTTATTTGATATATTTAAAATATGTTCTGCCTCTCTTCCATCTCAAACTGGATGAGGCACACATGGGGTTCCTATGCTGTTTCCCATTTAAGCACTGACCAGGCCCAGATCTGCTCAGCTTCAGCAAGATGATTTCATCATGTGCCCTGAAGCCATTATCTTCCTAGACTGGTCCCTATCTTCTAAACCTACCACAGGTGTATGAAAGCATCTGTAATATGGTTTGAATTAGTCAGGTAGTCCACCTGAAGTTTGGATTATGACTGCCAGACCCAAATTCTGTAGTATGCAACACATTATTAAATCCTGGGAGCCTTGTGGCACAGTGGTTAAACTGAAATACTGCAGCCAAAACTTTGCTCATGACTCAGGTTCAATCCCAGGTAGTTGTCTTGAGGTTCACTCAGCCTTCCAGCCTTCCAAGGTCAGTAAATTGAGTACCCAGAGCATGCTTTAGGCAGTATGGAGTGGCATATAAGCAGAACACTTTGCTTTGCTTGCTGTGTTTGGTCATGCAGACCCGCCGAACTTTGTCTTAATTTTTTTTAAATGTCCCTCTTTCTACATAAATTGAGTTCACAATGACTCTTGTCTTCTGCATTAATGCTGTCAAATAGTTAAGTTTTGAGAATTTTCTTTCCATTTTTTGTAGGCTTTTAAATATGATTGCATAGGATGTTGTGTGAGTGTGTGTCAAAGCATGTGTGCACAAACTTACAAGGAAAATGCATAGGTTTGTTGTAGCAGTGTGTGCTAAGCATGTGGAATATGCTTATGTATCACTAGGCAACTTTGCCTCCCTCTGGAAAAATTCCTGTGGAGACCCTTGGCTATCAGGATATGTTGTTGTTGTTGTTAAGTCGTGTCCGACTCTTCGTGACCTCATGGACCAGAGCACGCCATGCCCTCCTGTCTTCCACTGCCTCCTGGGGTGGAAGACCCAAAACTAAGGAAGCCAATTTCTTTAACATTTCCAGCATTCATATATCATATCAGGCTTCCTTAGTTTTGTTTACTAAAAGTATTTGATTTGTAATTTTGTTAGATCTGGATTATAATTTCATCAGACCTGGTTTATAGGTCAGTCTTTGATTGAGTCATTAGCCTGTACTAATGTGAATAGCTGTAATCTAGCAAGATTGATTGATTAGTGCTTGAGAAACAATCTTTGTCCTTCTATTGCTTTTCTGATGTGCTTTAAAACATTTTATGGTAGCACAGGTTTTGTGAAAAATATGTGCTAAATATATCACTGACTATCAATTCATGTGCAAGAAATGACAAATAGCTCTCTTCCCCCTCATATTTTTCTTTAAATTGCAAATTCATGAAGGTCTGTCATAATTACATGTGTCATTCAAAGATTTAAATGCATTACTTTCTATGTACGTGACTTGATAAATGAACATTAGTCTAGAGGAGGTGGGACAAACCTGCTATTTCATGGTACAGTGCAAATAGATTTCGATTTATGCATTCATCTCTTCGTTCCTAATGATTATTGATTACATAAATAAGTAGGCAATTCTTCTCTTTCAGAACTTTGCAGAAAACACCATGAATGAGCTCCTTGGCTGGTATGGTTATGATAAGGTAGAACTGAAAGATGGAGAAGATATAGAATTCAGGAACTACCCCACGGATGGGGAAAGCCGACAATACATTTCTGTTCTCAAAGGTAAGGGCATCTGACGTCCCTTGGTTCATGTGAGGGGGAATGAAAAATGGCAGCTTGCCAGAATTTGCTTGTGTTGGGATTCATTTGTTGTGTTTCAGATTAAAAAGTGATCTCACGTGCATCCAGGACTATGTCTTCTGGCAGACCAAACCCAGAAGAGCACAAAAAGACCTGGCATGCATTACTGAGACCTGGGTGGGAGAAGAGGGTGGTGTTCCCCTCTCCCAGCTGTGTCCGCCTGGGTACTCGGTCCAGCACCAATGTCGCTCGGAGGGTCGGGGAGGGGGAGTTGCTATAGTCTATAGGAGTTCTATCTCCTTGACCAGGCTCCCTATCCCTTTGAGAGGAGGTCTTGAGGGCCTGTATTGTGTGTTGGGCTTGGGAGACAGATTAGGGATTCTGTTGGTGTACCGCCCGCCCTGCTGCGTACCAACAGTCTCCCTGCCTGAGCTGACGGAGGTGGTCTCGGACCTGGTGTTGAGGACTCCCAGGCTGTTGGTGCTGGGGGACCTCAACATCCATGCCGAGGCTGCCTTGACTGGGGCGGCTCAGGACTTCATGGCCGCCATGACAACCATGGGGCTGTCTCAATGTGTCATCGGCCCAACACATGAGAAGGGCCATACCCTGGACCTGGTTTTCTCAACGGGACTGGAAGATGGTGGTTTGGATGTGGAGGGGCTGGTTGTGACCCCATTGTCATGGTCAGACCACTTCCTGGTCAAGTTTAGTCTATTAGCTTCTTCTTCCCTCTGCAAGGGTGGGGGATCTATTAAGATGATCCGCCCTCGGAGACTAATGGATCCAGATGGTTTCCTGAACGCTCTGGGGGATTATCCGTCTGATATGGTCGGCGCTCCTGTCGAAGCTCAGGTCACCCTATGGAATAGGGAGATGACCCGGGCAGTTGACACGATTGCGCCTAAGCGCCCTCTCCCTGCACGCAGAGCCCAGACAGCTCCTTGGTATACTTTTGAACTGCGGGCGATGAAGCGAGAGGGGAGACGGCTGGAGCGCAGGTGGAGGAAATCCCGCTGGGAGTCCGATCGAACACGACTTAGAGCCCATTATCGGGCCTATTTCGTGGCAATACGGCTGGCGAAACGGCAATATTTCTCCAGCCGTATTGCTTCCTCAGAATGTCGTCCAGCAGAGCTGTTTCGGGTGGTCCGGGATCTTCTTCAACCGGGAAATCCGGTGGAGGTCCCGGACTGCTCATCAGCTCGCTGTGATGAGTTTGCTATTCATTTTGAGGGGAAAATCGCTCAGATTCGCAGTGGGTTGGACTCCACCGTTACTGCAGAATCAGAGGATGTGTCCAGTGTGCCGTGCTTAGGTCAAGTATTAATGGATGAGTTTCAGTTGTTGAGACCTGAGGATGTGGACAGGGTGCTTGGATCTGTCCATTCTACCACCACTCCGCTCGACCCTTGCCCATCTTGGCTAATTGGAAGATCTGCCAGGGGGGTTCGCACCTGGGTCCAGGAGGCCGTGAACGCCTCTTTGAGAGAGGGAGTGGTCCCTACCACCTTGAAAGAGGCGGTAATTCGTCCACTCCTTAAAAAGCCTAACCTGGACCCAAGACTGGTGGTTAACTACCGACCAGTGGCGAACCTCCCTTATTTGGGCAAAGTGTTGGAGCGGGTTGTGGCCGGGCAACTCCAGGCGCTGCTGGATGAAACGGATTTTCTGGATCCATTTCAATCGGGTTTCAGGCCGGGTTTTGGTACGGAGACTGCCTTGGTCGCCCTGTATGATGACCTTTGCCAGGAGAGAGACAGGGGGAGTGTGACCCTGTTGATACTCCTGGACCTCTCAGCGGCTTTCGACACCATCGACCATGGTGTCCTTCTGGATAGGCTGGCTGGGTTGGGAGTTGGGGGCACCGCTTTACGGTGGTTCCGCTCCTTCCTGGCTGACCGTGTCCAGAGGGTGGTGCTGGGGGACAGTTGCTCTGTCCCATGGCATTTATGTCATGGGGTTCCTCAGGGCTCAATACTGTCCCCCATGCTATTTAACATCTACATGAAACCGCTGGGAGAGGTCATCAGGAGGTTTGGGCTGAGGAGTCAGCAATATGCTGACGATACTCAGCTCTACCTCTCGTTTTCCACCAATCCAGGTGAGGCGGTTTCTGTGCTGAACTCGTGTCTGGACCTGATAATGGACTGGATGAGGGTTAATAAATTGAAACTCAATCCAGACAAGACGGAAGTGCTGTTAGTGGGTGCTTCGCCGGACAGGCTGGAGGGCCATTTCCCTGCCCTGAATGGGGTTACACTCCCCCTAAGGGACAGGGTCCGCAGCTTGGGGGTGCTCCTGGACCCCAGTCTAACACTGGAAGCCCAGGTGGACTCGGTGGCCAGAGGCGCCTTCCTTCAGCTGCGGAAATTATACCAGCTACGGCCCTACCTGGACGAGCGGAGTCTCATGACAGTTACACACGCACTGGTAACATCTCGCATAGATTACTGCAATGCGCTCTACGTGGGGCTGCCTTTGAAGATGGTCCGGCGACTGCAACTGGTCCAGAATCGAGCTGCGCGGCTGGTGAGTGGTGGGGCCGCTAGGGACCATATCAAGCCGATTCTATTTAAGTTACATTGGCTACCAGTTGCTGCCCGGGCCCAATTCAAAGTGCTTGTTTTGACATATAAAGCCCTAAACGGCTTGGGCCCTGGATACCTGAAGGACCGCCTCCTTCCATATGAACCTACCCGGCAGTTAAGATCTAGCCAGGGGGCCCTTTTGAAAGAGCCGTCCCTCAAGGAGGTAAGAGGGATGGCTTGTAGACAAAGGGCCTTTTCGGCAGCTGCCCCCAGACTATGGAATGCCCTCCCGACTGAGATTCGTCTGGCGCTGACGCTGATGACATTTCGGCGCCAGGTCAAAACCTTCCTGTTCCAGAAGGCTTTTAATTGAAATGATATCAGCTGTGGGTCCGATGGCAATTTTTTAGAGTATATATTTTAATTGCATTTTAATTGTTTTGTCTTTTTATTGTATTTTAAATGTTGTAAGCCGCCCAGAGACCTCTGGGTAGTGTGGGCGGCATATAAGTTAAATAAATAATAATAATAATAATAAAAACACCACTGAACAAAATAATGGCTACATACAAATTAGGAAGAACTGCATTTTTTCTTTAAATCATCAACTCTTATGAAGCTAAAATTCAAACTGCTACCACAGAGAGTAAAAAAGAAAAGTCAGAAGAAAAAGCAAACACAAGGTTATCCCCCTTCTTCCCAGCAGCCTCCTGTTGAAAATTGCTGTTGAGAAATTGTCCAGCAGCAAGTTCTGCAAGAAAACAAGGGGGGGGGGGGGCGGCGGAACAGTTGTGTTTTTAAAGATTAGAGGCCCCGAACGACAACAAAAACCTAGGAAGTTAGCAAGTTCATGTAGAGAGTGAAGTCATCTTCATTATTTTTGAGTGGCCGTATCATAATAATGCAGTGGCAGAAGAAGTTGCACTTTGGCAGAATTACTTTGGTAGGACCTAGACGTGTAATGAGCATGGGAAAATCCTTGATTTTCTTCCCTTGTGCCAAGAAAGACATGGACACATAGTAGGTGGTAGACTGAGAGAGCATTGCCATCTCTGTGCTCTTCCAAGTCTCTTGCTTTTGTTTCCATCCCTTGTTGGGGGCAATTCCTGAGGTCTGCATTTGAGCATCCTCTGGGTGGGAGGCAGATATTGTAATAAATGAATAATATTTGCCTATCCCATGGTGGAAATGGTAGTAGACTCTGGTTTGTAGTGGCTGTGTTTAACCTTCCTCATGTGGTCAGACTATGTTCCCCATGGTCAAGAGGCTTTGTGGAAGTTTGGATAGTAGAAGAAGCAAATGGTTGAGGTGGAATGTTAGATGTCCCTGTTCCACTGGGACATGGCAGAAACTGTCTTGAATGTGTGTGTTTTTATGGTCAGCTAGGATGGCTTTTATTGTACACTTCATGTACTTACTCTCTTCCAGAGTGAGAACACCTCTACTGCTTTTAATCTGTTTTGATTATGGATTTGTTGTTATGTACTATCAAGCTACTTCTGACTTATACTGACCTAATGGCATTTTCAAGGTACTTGAGATGTTCATGGAGTGGTTCACCATTGCTAGAATCCAATGAATTTCCCTAGTTGAGTGACGGCTGAAACCTGATTTCCTGAGTCCTAATCTGACATTTTATCACCTTTATCACTGTGGGTCTTATGGATTATTGTTAGGTATCCGGCTGTGCAACCTGGTATTGGGAGTTCGATTCCTCACTGTGCCTCCTTGACAGGGGCTGGACTTGATGATCCATAGGGTCCCTTTCAGAGCTGCAGTTCTAAGATTATTATGGTGATTGTATTTGTAACCATTTGAAATTATTGTGATTATTTTCATTGCTTTCATTGTCAAATTTCTTTTTTGCTTTTTATCTGTTTCTAACTGTTTTAATTATGTTTGTTAGTTGCCTTGAACACATAATTTTAATAGAAAAGTCAATGGTTTTATTGATTGGTTTATTGTTAATGTGTTTTTGTGTATTGTTTTGTATTTATTCTTGCTTTGTTGTAAACTGTCCAGAGAGTGTGTTGCATTATGGGGTGGTATATAAGTTTAAATAAATAAATAAATGTATATATCCTCTGGGTGGGAGGCAGATATTGTAGTGTGTGTGTGTGTGTGTGTGTGTGTGTGTATGTGTATGTGTATGTGTGTGTGTATATATATATATATATATATATATATATATATATATATATATATATATATATAGATAGATAGATAGATAGATAGATAGATAGATAGATAGATAGATAGATAGATAGATAGATAGATAGATAGATATAGATATAGATATAGATATATATATAGATATAGATATAGATATAGATATAGATATAGATACACACACACACACACACACACACACACACACGGCCCCCAATATCCACAGGGGATTGGTTCCAAGCCCCCCCCATGGATAGTGACAAACACGGATTATAGCTAACACCGTCTGTTGGACCCAGGACTCCCCTGTATCTTTAATTTTTATCTTGATGGGGTCTCTATGAGTAAGAGCTGAATTGAAAACTTGCAATGCTGGGTCTTAATTGTCTCAAATATATGAGGATGTTTTCAATTGGATTAATTATATCCCAGAATATGACTTCCTTCTATGTAAAATTAGTGGCTGCTTGTTAGTTTCTATTACATAGAGCTGTGACAATTCAACCATCTCTTAACTATTGAGGCAATACTGGGAAATAACAAACAGATATCAATTAATGTGGAAGAAGCCAGAAAGCTGTACCATCAGTTTCTGGTGGTTTGTTGTTGTAGTAGTGTGGTCTCCCCACCACCAGACAAAATGAAAATAGGCCTTCAGACCCGCCAAGATCACCTGTCCTCGCTTTAGAGAATTGGCAATGCATCCTTTGCTTTCCACATGCTGTTTGCATTTCAAGTAGCCAATGGTCTATATGGGAAGGAGAAATTACTGCATAATTTTCACTTGTATATCACCCATGGGAGAAACAGAGTTAAAGTTCCTGTCGGGAGTTTATTTCAGGTGTTCTGAGTCAGAGTATCTGGAAGAATACTTAAAAGGGCAAGTGTTAGCAATCAGCTCCTCCCATTTGTCTTGTTCTTTTTGGCTGTTTGTGTAGAGTACTCCTTTTTTAAATTATACATGCACTTCAACATTACTGTTATCGCCACCAATTCCACTTATTCGCTCCACAGTTGCTTGACAGAAGGCTATCTTCATTAACTATTGTTGTTGTTACATGCCATCAAGTTGCTGATGACTTATGGTGACCCTATGAGTGAATGATCTTCAAAATGTCCTGTCCTCAACTGCTTCACTCAGTTCTTGTAAACAAAAACCTACCTTTAGGGAGTCAATCCATCTCATATTTGATCTTCCCTTTTTCCCGCTGCCTTCAACCTGTCACAGCACTACTCTCTTCTCTAGAGAACTCTGCCTTCTTATGATGTGCCCAAGGTAGGTCAGCCTCAGTTTCAATTTTTTTGCCTCCAGAGATAGTTTAGGCTTGATTTGATCTAGGACCCAATTGTTCATCTTTCTAGCAGATATTTGCAATATGATCTGGAGTGTCTCTTCCTTTTTGGAATCAAACTTGAACATCAGGCATTTCTTGCTCCATGTAAGATAAAAGCCTTTGTTGCAACATCTTGAGCATCACTTGTGTGGGAAATTAAAGCAATGGTCCTATGCTTATTTCACTCCTTACAATCTCCCTTCTTTGGGATTGGAATTAATATCGAACATTTTTAGTCTGTTGGCCATTGATTCGTTTTCCATATTATTTTGTTATATTCTTGTTAGGATTTTGACAGATTCTATCTCTGTAGTTTGAATTAGTTATATCAGTATTCCATCTACCCCTGATGATTTATTTCTTCCTAATGCTTTGAGAGCAGCTTTCACTTCACTCTTTAGAACTGCAGGTTCTTCATCATAGGATTCTTCTTCAAAGGAGTCTGTCATCCTTTTATCTCTTCTGTATAGATCTTCAGTTTACTATTTCCACTTTATTTTTATTGTCTCCTGGTCAGATAGTGTGCTGCCCTGTTGGTCATTCAGGATTCCTAATCTAGGCTCAAATTTCCCTTTGATTTCTTGGATCTTCTGGAAGAGATTTCTTGTTTGTCCCCTTTTGTTATTCTCCTCTATTTATCTGCACTGGTTGTTGTAACAGTTCTTTTTGTCTCTACATTACAGTCACCGAAAAACTGGGTTCTCACCGTATTTCTGTCACCTTTTATTTTTGCTTCTTGCCTGTTTCTTATAATGTTAAGTGTTTCTTCTGTCATCCATCTAGGTTTTTCTTTTTACTACAAGAATTGATTTTTTTGCATTATTCCCTAATGATATCTCTAGTGTCAATCCTTGGTTCTTGGTCAATTGAGCTTAGTAATGCAAATCTGTTCCCTATGTGGACTTTAAATTAATCAGAAATGTTGTTTGAATTATATTTTGGCACTAAGGTTCTTCAGGTTTACTCTAATGTTTGAAATTAGTAGTTCATGATCAGTACCCCAATCCACTCCTAGTCTGGTTTTGGTAGAGAGAATACAACTTCTCCATCTCCTGCTTCTAATTACGTAGTCTATTTTATTTTTGTACATTGACCATCTGGTGATGTCCATGTGTACAGCCATCCGTTTGGTTTCTTGAAGCATGCATTTGCAATAAACAGATTGTTGGCTTAGCAGAACTCCATGAAACATTCTCGTGCTTTGTTTCTGTCCCCTATACAACATTTTCCAACAACATTTGGCTCCTACTTTTGCATTCCAGGCATCTATGACTATAAGCTTGTTGATAATGTTGATAGGTTTTCCATAGAGTCTGACTGATACTATTTGGCCAGAACTTGCATTATAGCCCCAACTTCCAATGCTACATCTTGCCTTAGTATTAGAGCCACTTTTCATTAATTACAAACCCCCAAATTTGGGATACCCTCAAAATCTTTGCCAACCTTTCACAATCATTTTGCAGTGAAAATCTCCATCTTATGGTGCCACCCTAAATGGTGTGACTAGCATACCCAGTGTGGGAGCCTACTAAGTTCCCCCAAATCAATGTTGGCCTTTTCACTGAAAACCTGTGTCAAAATGTGATCTGTAAAACACTGCAAAATGAGTTCAAAACTTTTGTATAGGTTTTGAGTAAAAAAAGGACAATGTTGATTTTGATGTGCTCAGTAGATTAGGCATGTCAGCTATACTTTTTTTAATAACAGTGCCAAGCATGGTATTTACACTGTAAAAGACTCCAAAACTGTTGCAGAGCTTAGACAAAGGATTTGAGGGAATCCCAAACTGAGGGTTCATTGTTAACAAAGTTCATGATACAGATTTTGCTGCTTTAATTGCCCTGTAATCAAATCAGAATTGTCATGTAATCTATTACTCTATTTAAAGTATATAGTTCCCCTACATCAAGTTAATAGTTACTTGAGGGATCTGGATTCAGAGTGTGATGATCCCCTGCATATCCAATGCCTATGGAAGTTGCTTCCCTAAAGGGCTCTCAACCTTGGAAGAGAAGCTCCTTTACTGCCCACCTTGGGCAAAGATCTCTATCGGGGTTGCACATGTGTGTGCTGGGTGGGTAGGGAAAGTTTTCACCTCCTTTCTTGCATGTCATGCTCCTGATCACCTTCCCCTCAGTGGTGGTTATTGTAACGAGTTGTGGGATTAGATATGTAATTGATCCTAAATCACGGATTAGTGTTTTTTTTTTAATGTTTTTTAAAAATATTGCTCTTGGTATGTTGAAGTTATTTTGAACTTCCTGTTCAACTGAGGATGTGTTAGTTGACTGCAACATCAGTTTACTGTATTGATAGAAGAGCTGGGAAGGGGAACTGATGACATCCTTTCCTCCATGTTCCAGTCTATGCAGTGTTTTCACTGTTAAAAACAGTGCAGACTGCCAGACTAAGGATGAACTAGGCCTGCACTATATTATTAATTTCAGGCATAGCATGGTCGGGAAGAAAATGAATCATTCCACTTTCCAGCCGTTTTGTACTGTGTTTTGACTCACAACACAGAGCAAACCGGAAGAGAGGTAGCCCTTGCTACCATATTGTCATATTTCTTCAAAACAGTATTAGGAAAGTTCCTTGCACTGTATCTCTGAGCCACCATAGCACAACATAAGATGAGGGAAGAGGCACAGGGGCAACCAATGTTTTTCCTCCTATGGCTGCCTGCAAACACCACAGCCATTATACAAGGTGCTGCAGCACAAAAGGGGAAACACTGCCGTATTTTTCAGGTGATATTTTGTATCCCATTTGTTTCCTACATTTTGATGTTTAATATCACCAAGGCAGTACTCTGGCTCAACATTAATTCTTGATATTACAGTCAGTATTTAGCTTTCTACGGGTGTTTATGCTTCATAAAAGGCAAACGTGAAACAGATGTATTTTTCAAAATACTTAGTGTTAACATGATGTCACCATATAAATAAGACCAATAAAGTCAGAAACCTATCAACAGAAAACATTTTACATGTCATTTAAACTATGTGGATTTTCTGTACCGTGATAATATTTCTAAAGAAGACACTGGGCACATGTACTTGACAAAAGTATTCATTATGTGAAATATAAAGAAAGAAAAAAGTATTTTTCATGACGGAAAATGGGAGGTTATTTTAAGAGTACAGACAGAAATATTACAACAATGAGTATGCAAACTAAGTATGTCTAGCCTTAATGCTGTATTACTAAACCCAGTAATTAATTCTTAGAATTGATGTTTTACATATATATTGTCATGTCAGCATGCATGGATTAAGTATATATATTTCTTTCTGTTTGCTTTGAATTAGGATCTAGGTTGCTTGAGTTGCAGCTGAAAAGAAATGATTTAAAACTTTAACAGGAAAATCCTCCATAACAAATATTTAAGCATTTCTACATGCAGGGGTCTGTTTTGCTTTGTTTACTCTATAGAATAAGAAATCTTATCTTACCTTCTATGGATTTTTAAAGGCTCAGGTCACAGTTTATATGAAGGCTCTGCAGCTAGTTCATATTGCCTTTAGCACTGCAGTCCTCTGCCACCCACTTACCAGGGAGTAAGCTCCACTCGGTAGAGTTACTTCTGAGAAGACAGGCATAGACGTCCACCATTAACTTTGATTTTTTTAAGAGATGTACTGAACTTTGATTTGGCTGCATAGTGGCTTCTTTACACAACCTGCCCAGGCCAAACTAAGGGAACTTCCCACTTGCTCTGTTGTTACTTAAGTAGACCCTGAGAAGGTGCATCTGATTAATAGTTTTCATATATTTTCTATTTTATTCTGCTTTCTTCTACAGAAAACTCTTTGCCAAAAACAAAATTACCTGAAGACAGTGTTATTTCATCTTACAATATAAATGCAAGCTATCCAGGGCTTACCACAGGAAATGGACTCTCAGAATCACCAGCAGGGTCAAAGGAGCATGGCAATGTTCCCATTATTGTACCATTAATTCCACCACCTTTCATAAAGCCACCAGCAGGTAAACAAAATTGTTTATTTATAATGCTGCCAGGTAGATGTTTTGTCCATTTTAGGTAATGTTTCTGAATATAATAGTCTGTTTTCAATTGTCAGTGATCAAATGATAGTAGAACTGCAGAAACATGGAAATTCTCAAAAGTCTTTCTCACTTTCAAAGAACATTTTAAAGCACATTAAAAAAACCAACAAATTGGGCTGGGTCAGAACTGCTACTGTAGTTCTGATATAACTGTGTCCAGTGAGTCTTGCTCCAGAAAAGTGTGCATATGGTAAACAACAACAACAACAATGTGCCGTTGAGTCAATTCTGACTTGTGGCAACCCTCTTCAGGGTTTCCCAGGTAAAGAGTACTGTACTCAGAAGTGGTTTACCATTCCCTTCTTCTGGGGGCATCCTGGGACTATGCAGCTTGCCCAAGACCACACAGTCTCACTTTTCTTGCTGGAGGCACAGTGAGGAATTAAACTCACAACCTCTGGCTCCACAGCCAGATACCTAAACTACTGAACTATCCAGCCAGCCACATAAGGTAAAAGCCTAAAACTAAATTATTTGCATTTAATCTTCCTTGAATCCATGAGACAAAAGTTAAGTAATGACCAATTTATCCTGCTGATTTCAGTGAGATTACAGCAGCAAACTCAACCTGAATCCAACTGACTGTGAATGGGCATGAATTAAAAGCTATGCACTTTTAGATTCTATTGATTTCAATGGCAGCACAAGCTTATTTCTCCCACTGAAACTGATGTTGCATAAGATAGAAGGTAAAATCCCAGAAGATGCAATTCCACTAGGAATAGCCTTATCCAATGATAGTGTTGCTTTAAGTGATAATTTCTTCTGAAAGTTGATTCACACAATTAACAAATGTTTGGCCAATGGATGTTCATGGATTTCTGAAAACTGATTTGCAGCTTGATGTGCCAGACTTGTATGAAGCTTTCACTTTGCAGACTCCTTTAGATCTGGGCAGTAGCAATCATATTAATAATTATTCATTTTTATTATGATCTTCTTTGGGTTATTATTATAATGTCCTGCAAATGGCACAAGGCCTCTTTTAAGTTTATGAGTTGTAAGTTCACAAAGGAATTCTTAAAAGTATGAATTTATTTATTACGGTCGGGTGACCAGCTCATAAAACATATTTATGGCTAAAATATACAAAATGCAGTTTAAAAATATACAACCAATTCATAAAACATATTATGTGGCTAAAATATACAAAATGCAGTTTAAAAATGTACAACCAGTACATCAAACATATTATGTGGTTAAAATATATAAAATGTAATTAAAAAAGTGTACAGCCAGTTCATAAAACATATTATATGATTAAAATATACAAAATGTAATTAAAAAAGTGTACAACAGATAATTAATTGTGTACTGGTTGTAAAATATGGGGAGAATCAAATACAGCATTTTTATAGCTATCCTTTGAACCATTGGATCGTCTGGGGCAAACTGGTTTGGACAGGGTCTTTGGGTTATAGGGAGTCCTTCCTACATATTTGTAAAGATTTGTAAATATTTCCTCCCTTCAGTTGGGACCACAACATTTCTCTACGCTCGACAATAAACCACCCTCATGCTAAAACCAGTCAACCTGTGAACTCAGGAGACTATAAGGGAGCGCTGTGCCATTGCTGCTGCACAAAATTTTGCTGCAGAGCATGTGATAAGGGAGTCTTGATCGGAAAGAAGTAGCTTGATCAGGTCTCCCTGATATCTGAGAATGATTGGGCTCAGGAGGTTGGTCCGTAGATCTCTATAGAAAAGACAGTACAGTAAGATATGACCTACAGTTTCCACTTGGCCATCATTACATGGACCCAGGCAATCCGAGATAGGTATATGTTGAAATCTTCCCTCCATGAGCTTAGAGGGTAAAACATTAAGTCTCGCTAATGTGAAGGCTCTTCTGGTCTTTGTTGACATTGTGCTCGTCAAATATGAAGATATTGTAAAGGCATTATTACAGTAACAACACTGTATTTGCCTGACTGGCTCATATGCTCTTGAAATTCTATGTCCCAGGTTCTTTGTTTGAGTGCTGCTTTAGCACTGACATGCCCCATCGCCAAAAGAACATTGGTGGAAATTCTTAAAAGTAGCTTGATGACATGAGTATAGTGTACATCAGTGGGGTTTACAACAGTAGAACGTATTGAAAAATAGGCTGAAAGTATTTAAGCAATTAAGCAGAAGAATGACAGTTTTTAAATGAGATAGGAGCTTGGGCTATCAGACTTGTTAATTAAGCTCTTTTTTTACCTTACAGTGACCAAATACAATTCAAAGCTTACTAGTATGCCAGATATGGAGCTGAAAAAAAAAAGCATGTGCTGGTGTATTTTGTTGTGTTAATCTTCATTCTAATCATATCCTAATGGTATCCTCTACCTTGGAAAGTTGACATGAACAAAGATATATATCTATTGCAGAGAAATTATGCTTTGTGTCCAGTTAGTGTCTCTCATTGATAGAACAGCTTCTGGCAGCAAAATAGGGAGGGGCTAATATAGTATTTCTTGCTGCAAACCATCTCCCTTAAAATATACTCTGATGTGGTGAGGAACAGATCCCCTAGAGCAGTGGTCCCCAACCTTGGGCCTCCAGATGTTCTTAAACTACAACTCCCAGAAGTTTTCACCACCACCTCTGCTGGCCAGGATTTCTGGGAGTTGAAGTCCAAGAACATCTGGAGGCCCAAGGTTGGGGACCACTGCCCTAGAGCACATTTTGGGGACAGGAAGGCAAAGAAAGCTGAAGGTGGTGGGGAGTGGGAGAGAGGAAGAAAAAAGTCTTGATGTACAAGAACAAATTTGTTCATGCAGCACTGGATTTTATTCTTTATACTTCTGTGACATTTTTATCTGGAATTCCCATGTAGCATTCCTCAAGGCATACATGGACATATTCATTTGCAATGAGCACTATTTTTCATAAGCTGCAAAATGACTGCTATGACTGCAGTGGGGTGTTTAATTGCTATATTATTATTTACTACTGTATGCACTGTAGTAATTGGTGAATTTATATAACACCAGGCTCAACTGTGTGCTGGCTAAAGTCAATTGGAATTTTCTCGTGCTCTGTTGGATTAATTGAAGGGGAAAATAGATCTAACAGAGACTCAGCATAGCTAATAGTTTGTGAAATAATATAGAATCCATCTAAAGCAGCATATATCTTGTCAATCTCATTTAACTGAAATTCAGGGTGACCTGATAGGTAAAGAGCCAGACTTGGGTCTAGGAGATCTGCATTCAAGACTGTCTGTTGGCTTCAAGTGTATGTTTCTTTGATAGATCAAGATCTGCTCTAGTGGGGTTGGAAGTAAGGACAGAATTCTGAATTTCAGGAGGCATGTGTTGTAAATGCGAACTTCTCCCCTGAATTGAGGCTCATTCAACGGTGTAGTGGCACATTTTGTAATTCAGACATTGATAATGACATGAGAGTACCCATAGCCACCCCTCTAAGGAAAGCCCCAAAATGCAGATGGCTTGTTGATCCAGATGTGCACATGTGTGTGTGGGCTCACGTGTGCATAGTACATGCGATTAATTAGGATAAGATGACAGTCCTAGAATCCTGAGCCAGCGAAGGGCAACACAGTAGTTAGCATGATGGACTTGGGTTGAAGAGATATGAGTTTGCATCCCTGATCCCTCATTAATTTTACTAGTTGAGCTTGAGCTAGTCACTGTGCCTTGAGCTGGCTACTATGCAAACCCAAAGCCCTCATCCACTCAGTGTCCATCAAATGATAATCATGACAATGTGAGCCATCTGTGTGATAAAATACATTCATGTGAAAAAGAAAGTACGCCTGCTTTGAATTCTATGGTTTTACCTATGAGAACATAATAAAAATCAACTGGTCCTTAACAGGTCTGAAAATTAGGTAAATACTACTTCAGATGAAGGACAACACATGACATATTACACTGTGTCATAATTTATTTAACAAAAATAAAGTCAAAATGAAGAAGCAACGTGGGAAAAACTAAGTACACCATTAGTGATTCCATGGGAATTAAGGGGCTAAGTCGCAGCCAGGTGCTTCTAACCAAATGCCCTTGACTGACTGATCATCAGCAAGTGTGACCACCTCTATAAAAGCTGAAGTTTTATCAGTTTGCTAGTCTGGAGCAAACACACACAAATTGTGTGTGTTAACACAATGCCAAGGAGGAAACACATTGACAATGATTGTAGAGAAGCAATTGTTGCTGCTCATCAATTTGGGCATTTCCAAACAATTTAAAGTCCATCATTCTACAGGAAGGAAGATTATTCACAAGTGGAAAACATTCAAGAAAATTACCAATCTTCCCAGGAGTCCCAAGCAAATTCACCCCAAGGTCAGACTGTGCAATGCTCAGAGAAATTGCACAGCCCACAAGAGTTACATCTCAGACTCTACAGGCCTCAGTTAGCATGTTAAATGTTAAAGTTCCTGACAGTACAATTAGAAAAAGACTGAACAAGCATGGTTTGTTTGGAAGGGTGGCCAGGAGAAAGTATCTTCTATCTAAAAAGAACATGGTAGCATGGCTTAGGTTTGCAAAATTGCATTTGAACAAACCACAAGACTTCTGGAACAATGTCCTTTGGACAGAAGAGACCAAAGTGGAGATGTTTAGCCATAGCACCACATTTGGAGAAAAAGACAGCATATCAGCACAAACACCTCTCACTATCTGTCAAGCACGGTGATGGAGGGGGTGATGATTTAGGCTTGTTGTGCAGCCACAGGACCTGGGCACCTTGCAGTCAGTTGCCCATGAACTCCTCTGTATACCAAAGTATTCTAGACTCAAATGTGAGGCCATCTGCTCAACAGCTAAAGCTTGGCCAAAATTGGGTTATGCAACAGGCCAATGATCCCAAGCACACCAGCCAATCTACAACAGAATGGCTGGAAAAGAAAAGCATCAAGGTGTTGCAATGACTCAGTCAAAGTCCAGACTTCATCCCAATTGAAATGCTGTGGTGGTGCTTTGAGAGAGCTGTGCATAAACGAATGCCTGCAAACCTCAATGAAGTAATGTTGTAAAGAAGAGTAGACCAAAATATCTCCACAAGAATGTGAGAGATTGATGAAATCATACAGAAAATGATTACTTCAAGTTATTGTTGCTAACTGAATCATAAGGTGTACTTAGTTTTTCACACATGGCTTCTCTGTTTTGGTTTTATTTTTGTTAAATAAATCATGATACAGTGTAATATGTCATGTGTTGTTGTATTTACCTAATTTTCAGACCTGCTAAGGACAAGATGGTTTTTATTATGCCCTGATACGTAAAACCATAGAATTCAAAGAAGGTGTACTTTTTTTTCACATGACTGTATAACTTCATTACTGATAGTTAATGAATGCAGAGGAAAAGCAAAGGAACCTCTTCTCTTTTCCTTGCCACTGGAACTCTTCTTTCACTATTATGGAAAAGGAGTGCTGAAGCCATGATCTGGCAATCCTGAACCAGGACAAAAGATGATGATACCAGCTGCATGTTTGATAGTCCGTTCTTTCCTCCCAGACGTTTTCAAAAAGATAGAAAACTGTTGTTAAGTGTAGGCAGTTAGTAGGTGAGATCTAGTTATTTTCACAGTTAAAGTGTACTAGCAGAATAAGAATTTACCATAGGCAGCATGGCTATGACATGGAGTCTATGAATAGTTTTTGTCTTATGTTATGTGCTGTCAAGTCACGTTCGACTTATAGTGACTCTAATAGAGTTTTCAAGGTTTGTAAGATATTTAAAGAGTGGATTACCAGTGCCACCCCATTGCCCCATGACTTTCCATGGCTGAGCAGGGTCTTGAATTCAGGTCTCCAGAGTCTTAGTTTGTCACTCTATCCAGTACACCACAGAGTCTCTCACTACACGCCGAATCAAACACAGGCCTCCCACTGAACCATCAATGCAGCTGAATAGTTCATATATGTGCTAATTTCTGCTGCCTGTGTGATTCCCCTACCTTTCTCACAGGTATGTTGTTATTATTACTTCCACCAATACTTTTATAATGTGTGTGAGGGAGAGGATCAGCCATGTATGCCATTGGAAGCTCTGTGAGGAATAATACAGTGCCATGCAGTGAATGGCTCAGAGGGAATAGGTTGAATTGAGGTGGGTTGCAGATAATTTGGTTAACATTCCTGTAAATCAAATAGTCCCTGCACTTAGATCCTATGAGTCTGACCCCTCCTCAAAACCAGAGGTATCTCATGGATCTCATTTTTTCCTGCAGTGGAGGCAGTGACACTGGGAAAGAGGCCACTGGGAAGAAGTGCATTAGGGAGAAACAAGGAAAACAAATGCTGTGTGGCGAGTGGGTTCAGTGTTCCTTAGCCCTAGGCCTGTACGACAGAATCTTCACTCGCTCTCATCCTTTTGACCCTGTGCTATTTCTAAAACTTGCTTTTTTATAAGCAAGTTTTTATAAGGATAAACAGTTATCTGTCAAAATACTTATCCAGTCTCTTGCCATTTCTGGAACTGACTGCTGAAGTATTCTTTTACCTAGTTTTCCTGTTTCTTCCCTTCATGCTTTACTAGATGTCTTAAATTCCTTGCTCATCTAAATTTTATCTCCTCTTATAACTGCCTGCTGTCTTTTTATATTTCCTCGCATTGGCTCCCTGTTTCCAAAGTGCTATTCCTTGCCTCTTTTCTTTCCACTTTGCTGCCTCTGTCTGCCTAGAATCCACTCCCACAGAAAATATGATTTTTTTTTCTGTTATCCATGTTCTCTTGCTTTCCTTCTTACTATTCTCTTTTGCCTTTTGGCTCATTAACCCTGTGTCGCCCAATTCTGTTTCTTTGCGTTGCTCTACCTTACTGTCTGCTGGCTGCAGCTTTTTAAAAGCTGGCCATGCCATGTAGAAGTATAAAGCAATCTTGTTCAAACAGTATCATGAACAGGGAGAAGGGATACATGAGCACAGGAATAGGTGCCTGAATAGTATAGCAAGTCTTTTTAAACTGTTGGCCCTACCAGTATGATAGGGCACTATTTGTGTGCAGAAAAAGGCCTTGAACAGGCACTACCATGTTTATTTTCAGGTGGAGCCATGCATAAAAACAGGCCTCAGAACGGATTTAATTTAAGTCCCTCAGGTTTAAATCACAGTTCATAAATACTGTACTTGATTCAATCACATCATTTTAACAATAAAACAGGAAAAAATCTGATTCAAATCAAATTTTGAGTTTTTTAAACAATCTGAGTGCACAGTGGGAATGATGTCATCGTCATTAACATATTGCTGCTAATTAAAGAGTTCCTTTTAAAAAAAATTGGGCTGCATGTGACTTGTATGTAATGAGGCAAAATTGTATACACCCTAAAATCAAAAGAGGATGTCTTTAATTAGTGGTAGTTTGAACTGAACAACAGAATACTGGCCATGGATTTTCCTCCACTCTAGTAAGGCATGATACAAATACTAAAAAGGACTCTCTCTGTGTGTGAATTGTATAAATGATTGTGATTAAAGATTGTATTCAGTCATATTCTGTTAGTGCAAAGCATCTGCCACTTAGCAAATCCCACTTTCATGCTTGTGCAAGTGTCAGAGATGATACTTGTATTCTGCTTGTACGTACCATTGGTTTTGCAAACCATTGCAAATGCATTTTTACCACTCACTATGACTTTGTGGTAATTGTGGCTTGTACTACTTATATTAGTTGTTCTGCTTACACACAGGGAGCTCTAGCAAAACATAAGAATGCTGCTTGTACTATTCCAAACAGCACATGGGAAAAAAATTAATCCAGGGATGGAGAACCGCTGGCCTGTGGACCTAATCCAGCCCATGCACATTCTCTATGTGCCCTGCTGTGATTTCCCCCTACAGGCCCTGTCCCTTTCTTGGCTGTTCCCCTGGCCCCACTCCATTTCTTTCTTTTTTTTTAGCAGACAAAAAATGGCAGGGACAACATTATTCCAACAAAGCTGTTGCTTCTTGCTGTTGGAATACTGTTTTAGTCACAGCCAATATGATGGGCTGAAACAAAATATTACATTGTCATTTTATGCCATGAACTATAATTTCCAGAAACAGAAATGTCAATGGAATGGCTCCAGACACTGCCCTATGCAACCTAACTCTAATTTGACTGCTAACCTTCAATGCATTGGAATTGCTTGGGGGGGGGGGGTGTCTAAAAATACCCCAGATCTCACTCAGTTTTTTCAGTCCATGTGGATGGGTTTTTTTAAAAAAAAAATCTAGGAAGTTTTTCTTTACCAAAAGATTAATCTACTCCAAGAGATTAGCTTTTGGAAGGTAATGTATTATAGAATTGCGGTAGTAATTCTATACATGCTAATGTAACAAACATCATATTGAATGGTAAAATAAAAATTTAGAAACACGGTTGTTTTTGTTAAAAATACTTTCAAAAGTTCTCCCTAATGGTCCTTAATGACGGTACCTTTTGGAGGATGTTAGCTCATAGGGTTCCATACATTCACTGTATCTGATGTGGGTTTCTAGTAAAAATCAGTATGACACTAATGGTGCTACTAGACTGAGGGCTCCTGGTGTTACCAGTCAGAAGACAAGCTTTCTTTTCCTTCTTAATGGATTTTTAATACCATTAAAAAGACAAAAGAAGTGGTGAGAAAATACAGGAGGGGTACAGAGGAAGAGGATGACATTAGCATTCTGCCCACCCACAGAATGATAATGTTTTATCATTATTTCATCTACCTCTGCTGATCTATATCTTCCAAGCGCTTTGAGAACAACTTTCACTTCACTTTCTAAAGCTGAAGGTTTTTCATCATAAAATTCCTCTTCAAAGTAATCTGTCACCTTGCATCTCTTCTGTATAGTTCTTCAGTATATTTTTCGACTTTCTTTTTTATTTTATCCTGGTCAGATAGTGTGTTCACCTGTTGGTTTTTCAGCATTCTCAGTCTAGATTTAAATTTCTTCTGATTTCTTGGATATTGTGGAAAAGCTTTCTAATTTTCCTTCTTCTGTTCTTCTGTTTCTTTGCAGTGGCTATTGTAATAGTTTTCTTTGTTTCTATATGTGATGATCACTGAAAACTTGCATTCAGGATAGTGAATATACTTTTGTCAATTTTTACTTTTTCTCCCTCCATCTTCTTTAACAATTTTGTTTCTTCCATCATGCATCTAGATTTCTTTTTTCACTACAGGATTTTTTTTTCATTCCTCCCTAATAATATCTCTAGTTTCAATCCACAGTTTTTCTGGTTCATGGTTAATTGAGTTTAGTACTGCAAATGTCCTTTGTGTTGACTTTAAATATACCTGAAATTAGGTTTAAAATATGTTTTGGCACTATGCTTCTTTTAGTATTCTTTTTCTGCTTTACTCTAATTTTTGATATTAACAATCCATGGTCATTACCACAATCTCCCCCGGTCTTGTTTCAGCAGAGGCAATACAGTTCCTCCATCTCCTGCTTCCAATTGTGTTGTCTATTTGATTTCTATTTTGGCCATCTGGTGATGTCCATGTGTACAGTCATCTCTATTTCATTGACTGAAGCATGTAATTGCAATAACCACATTTTTGGCTTCACAGAATTGAGTCTTTCTCCTACTTTGTTTCTGATCCCTAGACCAAATTTTCCAAAAACATTTGATTCTGCTTTGTTCCCTCCTTTTTGCATCCCGGTCACCTATGATTATGAGCATATCTTGTTTTAGTGTATGATCAGTTTCCTCCTGAGCACTTGCATAAAAGCATTCAGTTTCATCTTCTGCAACATCGGGAGTTGGAGCATAGACTTGAATGATGATTATGTTGATAGGTTCTCCAAGAAGCCTTGCATTATAGCCCCTAATTGCCTGTGCGACACCGTGGGGCAGTTTTAGTGCCACCCTGTTTCTTCTTTATCATTTCCAGAGTAAAACATTTTGTAGTTGTCTGACTGGAAATGTCCCATTCCAGTCCACTTTACTTTGTTCACACCAAGTACTGTCATGTTTAAATGATCAATTTCTTGCTTTATGGATACCAATTTACTTTGATTCATATTTTTCAAGCTGGATGTTCCCATTGTATGTGTTTTGCAGCACTGGACTTTCCTTTCTCCTCTGTGCACATTGGCCACTAATGTCCTTTCTGTTTTAATCTAGTTGCAGCATTACCAATAGTGCTGTTTGTACTTTTCCTTTGCTCTTTCCCAGTAGCTGATTGAGTACCTTCTGACCTAGGAGTCTCATCTCCCAGAATTATGTCTCATTTCATTTTGGATTGCCTCATCATAGGCTTTTCAAGGTACGAAATACTCAGCAGTGATTTACTTCTGCATAGTGCTAACAAAAGTTAGTTTGGGTGTCACTGCCATTGTCTGTGAAAGATCTTCCACCAGTGTTACCTTCAACTACTGCTGGTGCCCTGTAGCTGCCCTTCAGAGGTTTCTCTTCTCTCACTACCATTAGAACTACCCATACTCTTTTGCTGATGCAACCATCATTACCGAAGAAGGTGGATGTATAAGTCTAGTGTCTCAGCTGTGACCATTCCACCTTGGGTAGCCCTGCTGGGAGTTCAGATTTATAATGGAGCATTGCTCTCAGCTATTCTGACACATTCAAACCCCATCACCATCTCAAGGAGTGCATCAAGAGGGGGGGGACTTACTATGCTAAGCAATAGTATTTCAGCCATTACTTTAACTGAGATTTTGTGTAGATGGGTAGCCTCCCGAGCTCTTATGAGAAATGTTGAAATATAAATCAAATAAATACTAACAACAACAACAAGAATTTTGTGAATGAAGCAGAGCAGATGGCATGATAAAAGCATCATCTGGAAGCGTCCATAGTAAAAGCTGTGGAAATCCCAGGGAGAAAGTAAGGTTTAAGCTTTGAATTAGTGAATGTAAAGAATTGCAAGTTTTTTATCACTAAAAATTTAAACTCATTGAAAGTATTTTCTTTTCATAGATTGCCTAATATAGAAATCTTGTTTAATTGGATTCTGTTGGAGTCAACATATTAGGAAGATCTATTCATTAATGCTTCAGTAATTCATTATTTAAAAGATATGTCTAGGTTGTAATTGTGAAAATGTGACTTAATTATCAACCAGAGCTGCCAGCTGATTAAAGACATTTTAGATGATTAATTACCAGCTTTTTAACCCATTAATTGATTAAATTTAATAAATATGCACGCAACTAAATTCTCCTTCTGGGTAGCTCTTGAGATACCAAAGGAAGTATGTGTAGTAGCATGCAATTTGTTAAACAAAGTCTGCCATAAAAACCATCTAATATCTGAAGTTCTATTCACTGTTACAATAAGAGATGAAGAAACAATAAGCATTTCCTTCACTCTCAGATGGTAACCATTGAGAAATATCCTTTCCAAATGAGTTTGACTGCCAGTGACAAACCTTTAGACTGAGATAGACTTGCAACCTTTAGAGCCCCTTAAGACTAGAGTTGGCCAGGGCTGCTGGCAGCTGCAGTCAGCAGCCTAATAACATCTGGAGAGCCACAGTTGCCCACCCTCGTTCAAACTAAAGCCTGGTCCCATAAACAATAGGGGGGGGAAATTCGCCAAACTGACACTTGCTGCCCTGTCTGAAGAAGCATTTCCTTTAGAAACTTTTGTAAACATTTCTGTACCAGCTTTTCCTGTTGTTCACTGCAGATTGGAAGGGAAGGGGGCAAAAGGGAAAGAGCCACCAAATATTCTTCTTAATTAAGACTTGAAATGGCACTGCAGACTTCTGATGATTAATTGAAGCATGCTTTTTGCCTGATGCATATTTAGTTATTATAATGTGATAATTTTATTCTGTTATACAAACTGTTCCCACTGGGAGCATGATTTAATACTCATGCAGAGACTCTTGTTTATTGCATTGTTCATTATGAAATGTACACAGACTGGTAAACCATAAGGAGACATGTATAAGTGCTGTCTGTATAGTAGTGGTGGCAAGTTCTTCTTCCTTCTGTAATGCTATGACTCTAGAGTAGAAAACAGCCTGCAGCTCTCTGGGAAATTTGTCACTGTTTAAATGACAAGACAGGAAAGAGCTTCTGTTGGTATCACCTGCTCTGTTTACAACAGTGCTAAGACAAACAGTACAGGTATTTTATTGTCATGTTTCTAAAATGGCATTATTAAATTAGAACATGCTGCCATGAACTGATATTTACAATGATAAGGAACAAGGAAGATTTTGCCCTAATAGAATGTTCAGATTGTTTCATTTGGGGGTGAGAGTAGGGGGATTTGATAAGCAGTCTGAAAACATTATCTGGTTCCCAGGTGTTCTAGATTTCAGGTACACAGTGACATCAGTCATAAAGTTTCTTTTCTTCAATAGTTCTGTAAAAGCTTCAAGAAGTATAGGGAACCTCCATCTTTATTCAATGCAGAATAGTAAAATCGTATTCTACGAATGCCACTATTAATAACCAAAAGAAATCTGGCTGAAAGTAAACTACTCCTATTCATTTCAGCAAGGTTGTTGGCAAGTCTTTGGGTCCGAGTCCAAAGTCTGAGTCTGCATCCTTGGTACCAAGCCCCAAGCCCCAAGTCTGAGTCCCTATTAAAAATGAGTTCTTTTCCCCAGAAAAAAGGGAGGGGTTGGTGGGTTCTGAGTCAAGTTGAGTCCAAGTCATTGAAAAAAAACCTTGAGTTGAATCCGAGTTGAGTCACTGGTTTGATTCAAGTCTGACTTGATAGTGAGTCCTACAACTTGAGTCCCCATCCTTGCATTTTAGTGTGTGCAGATCTCTTGAGATGAAGGACTTTACTGCTGCAGTGAACTATTGCTGCTGAAGGGATAGATGTAGACATACTAATTCATGGTACAGAAGGGTAAATATAAGTCTGTAGCATTTTATTTTTTTATAAAAATCATTGAAAGAAGGTGTAGGGCAGATCCGGATATTGGGGGGGGGGGGATCTAGTTAATTATAGGCTGGCTATCTTAACCTGTTCCAACTGCAGTTGTAGATTTGTAGAGCTGAGAGTGAGGGATCAGCAGTGATGTGGCAAGATTTGATGAATGCACCATATTATTCTGAGATATTTTAATGAATAATGGTTTGAAAAGACTCCAAAAGGGAGGAGATACCAACTTCCTAGGTACACTGATGATATCTGAACTGGTGGTGACTGACCATGAAGGTGATCTTAAAGTTGTGCTGGATAGCTCTGTAGAAATGTTGAATAGTATGCAGCTACTGTGAAAAGGAAAAACTAGGTGCTGGGATTTATTAGAGAAGGATCTATAACTAAAATGGTGAACAGAACAATGCCCTCATCCAACCCCTACTTGGAACATTGTATACAATTATGGTTAAGGAACATAAAAAAAAGATATTAAGGGGCTGCGAAAGGAAAACAAAATGGTCAATGGTCTGGAGCAACTGTTGTTTGTTTACAGTGTTTGAGGCTGTTTGGCTTAGAAAAAAGGGAGGTAAGGGATATATGCAATTCTTCGTGATGGGTAGAAAATGGTTAGAAAAGCCGTCTCATAACACGTGAGCCCGCGTGAGCCCAAGTTCATCCTTTGAAGCAGAATTGTGGGAGATACAGCAGAGATACAAGTATGTGCTTTTTCACATGGATCACAGTTAAACTGATGGAATTTGCTACCAGTAGAAATAGTAATAAAGATCAGGGGAATTCATGGAGGATAAATGTGAGAGGGTGTTGTTGCAGCTTTGTAGGTTTCCTATAGGCTTCTGACCAGGTAATGAAGGGGATAGAATACTAGTCTAAGTAGGCCTTTCATCTGATCCAGCATGCCTTTTCTGATACTTTTATATTTGGGACTTAATGAAAAACAAGTGATTAGAGATGAGCACGAATTAAAAAATGAATCACCAAATTGATTCAAAAATCACTAATTTGTTGATTTGTATTCATATGAATCAATGCCCCCAACAAATATGAATCAATGAATTTTTTAGAGATTTTTGATTTGTTGATTCATTGAGCTATAAAACATGCCCCCCGGCAACTAGAGACACAAAAACTTCAGATGAGCTCTCCCTGACTTTTCTCTACAATCCCTCCAAGTTTGGTGAAAATTGAGTTTTGGATGCCCAAGGTATACACCCACAAAGAGGGCCCCCACAGAAAAGTTCCCCCAGGCACCTAGAGACACTGAAATTACAGAGAAGCTTCCCCTGACTCTCCTCTACAATCCCTCCAAATTTGGTGAAGATTGGGTTTCCCCAAGCCAAAGGGCACTTTCCTGTGGGGGGGGGGACTTATGTAGTGGGTGTATAACTCAGATGTCTGAAACTCTATCTTCACCAAATTTGGAAGGATTGTAGAGGAGAGTGAGGAGAAGCTTCCCTGGGATTTTGGTGTCTCTTAAGTTCCTGGGGGGAATTTTCCTGGGGAGACTTCTTTGTGGGTTTATAACTCG
This sequence comes from Intellagama lesueurii, assembly GCA_037013535.1. Lineage (NCBI taxonomy): Eukaryota > Metazoa > Chordata > Lepidosauria > Squamata > Agamidae > Intellagama > Intellagama lesueurii. The sequence continues at coordinate 256,824,833 of JBAJHW010000001.1, forward strand.
GACATCTGAAACCCAAACTTCACGTCCACCAAAATCACAGGTCCTGTAGAAGAGAGTCAAGGGAAGCTCCCCTGCAATGTTGTCATGTCTAGGTGCTTGGGGGGGGGGGGGCATTTTATAGGGTTTTAAAGTAAAAAAATGAATCAATGAATTGATTAATCAAATTCATCAGAAAAAAACATAAATTCATTATTTGTGATTCGTCAACCTTGATGAATTAGAAATCAAAACAAATTGCCATTTTTCTGATTTGTGCCCATCTCTGCAAGTGATGTTTGAAGCATGGAAGTGCTCTTGGTCAAAGTTCTAGACAGCCATGGCCATTCCATCTATCTCCTAAACATGTACATCTGCTTGAAAAACTGAAACTTAAAGAGGAACTCAGAGGTCTCTGGAAGTGCTGTTCTATTTTTCCTACTAGGGTTCTCACCGCCAATGTTTTTGTTTGTTTGTTTGTTTTCATATGTAATCAAATCTGGAATTTCTTCAGAGATTCCTTTTTGGGATGGATGGCACTGCTTCAGCTATTTAACTTGGTCAATGAATTTGCTATCGGTATTGTATATAGTGAGTATTTCAACTTCTGGGATGCGTTCAGCTTCAACAACCATGAGGGAAACATCTTCTTAAACAGCTGCAGGTATTTTAGATCCATTGCTGCTGTATATTATGGAAAAGGAGTGAATTAAATGAAGAAACTGTGACTTAGAGGCAATAGAGCGAATTACATGAATGAACTGTGATCTAGATCTATTTTTTCCTGGATGACTGACATTTCTTGACTCCATACCTGATTTCCTTTTACCTGACAAAGTGCACCTCTTGCCCTGTTTTCTCTATACAAATGAAATGCATGTGTTTTAGTTGCAAACCATAACTCGAAAAGTGCTTGGTTGAGACTCTACTGTGTTATCTTGTTTCAGTCTGCTGAATTAAGAAGAAATCCAATATAGATGAAACAGGTCAAATGTGAATGTCTCTTACAGATGTTCTGAACTTTTGAATTTTATTCTACTGTATCTAATAGTAGAATATTTTATATTCTATAAATATATTTATAATATATATAATATATTTATAATATATAATATATTTTATGATGAGCTTATAAAATTTTGCTCCATTTAGTACCTGAGTAATCATAGTATAATCCATATTTTGCTACCTCCTCCCCAGCCATGACAAACATCACACTATAACTGGAACCAAATACTACTACTACTGGAGCCCTCTAAACTGGTGAAGTTGCAATGATTCCTTGCTAGGACCTGAAGTCCAGCAATACCATGTTCTAGGCCAAGATCCCTGGGAACATCTGAACAACCATCAGATTCCTATGTCACACATACATAATACAATCTGATGGTGCATCACAGTGGCTCAGAGCCACCTGTAATGTTAGCTGAGATTGCTTTAGGCTTGCAAAGCTTGGCTGCCTGGCTTAGAACTAATGGGGAGATGCACCATAGCTATTGATAGAATACACTCTTAAGTACTGAATGTTCAAAATTTCCATTGAATTAATGTGTTGTTATTATCTTCCTTGTAAAAAATCATAGAATTAACTTTAACAAACTATAAGAATAACTAGCTTTTCTAAGTCTACAATCAAATCCCTGACATCTTCTCTTTAATCCCAGAATCAAGTATGTGCAGTGTATTCTTAAATTTCCTGTACTTTAATAAAAATGATAGCAGTTTTCCCAGGACTGAATAAACATATTTAAATGATGTCATCCTGACATCAATCCCAGGCAAAATTCTGGAACAGATCATAAAGCGGTCATTCTGCAAGCACCTAGAAAACAATGCAGTAATAACTAGAAGCCAACATGGATTTGTCAAGAACAAATCCTGTCAGACTAATTTGATATTGTTTTTTGATCAGGTCACCTCCCTGATAGACAGAGGGAATGCTGTAGACATAGTATATCTTGACTTCAGCAAAGCTTTTGACAAAGTGCCCCATGATATCCTGATTAGCAAGCTAACTAGGTGTGGGCTGGATAGATCAAGTGTCAGGTGGATACACAATTGGCTACAGAATCGTACTCAGAGGGTGATGATTAATGGGTCCTTCTCTAACTGGGAGGAGGTAACAAGTGGGGTACCGCAAGGCTCAGTCCTGGGCCCGGTGCTCTTCAATATTTTTATTAATGACTTGGATGAGGGAGTGCAGGGAATGCTTGTCAAATTTGCAGATGATACCAAATTGGGCGGAATAGCTAATACCCTAGAAGACAGAAACAAAATTGAAAATGACCTTGATAGGATGGAGCACTGGGCCGAAAGCAACAGAATGAAATTCAGCAGGGATAAGTGCAAAGTACTGCACCTCGGAAAAAGAAACCAATTGCACAGTTACAAGATGGGGAATACCCGGCTCAGGAAAACTATGAGCGAGAAGGATCTTGGAATTGTCATAGATCACAAGCTAAATATGAGCCAAGAGTGTGATGTGGCTACAAAAAAGGCAAATGCTATTTTAGGCTGCATTAATAGAAGTATAGTTTCCAAATCCCGCAAGGTGCTAGTCCCCCTCTATTCAGCACTGGTTAGGCCTCACCTTGAGTACTGTGTCCGGTTGTGGACATCACACTTCAAGAAGGATGCTAACAAATTGGAACAAGTTCAGAGGAGGGCGACAAAGATGATCAGGGGGCTGGAAACCAAGCCTTATGAGAAAAGGCTGAAAGAATTGGGCATGTTTAGCCTTGGGAAAAGAAGACTGAGGGGTGATATGATAGCACTTTTCAAATATTTGGAAGGCTGTCATTCAGAGGAGGGGCAGGATCTGTTCTTGATCATCCCAGAGTGCAGGACACGCAATAATGGGCTCAAGTTAAAGGAAGCCAGATTTCGGTTGAATATCAAGAAAAACCTCCTAACTCTTAGAGCAGTACGACAGTGGAACCAGTTACCTTGGGAGTTGGTGAGTGCTCCAGCACTGGAGGCATTCAAGAAAAACATATATAATCACCTGGCAGATATGCTTTGATTGTATTCCTGCATTAAGCAGGGGGTTGGACTTGATGACCTTGTAGGCACCTTCCAACTTCACTTTTCTATGATTCTATGAAAAAATAATGTGAAAGACAAGTCCCATGTCAATAGATAGGATGGTTGCTAGGCAATGTTGTGGCTTAAGGGAGAGAATCCGAAGGGACATTACTGGGGGATCAAGCCTACCTAGGAAATTAGAAAAATTCCTATGTACGTAAGTGTGACACCTCAAATTTATGGCATATTTACAAAGTAACTTATAATTCCTTGTACAAGGAAGTGAGATATGGAGTTTTTTGGATAAAACAGTGCAGCGTCAAAGACAAAATAAAGTAGCTTTAGGAATTCAAGTTATTTTTCTCAAAGGCTGTTTGCTAAAACATTTACGTTTGTACTACTCACTGTTTGATTGCTGTAAAGATGCCCTAAATATGATTAGTCAGGTTGTAGTTCATGCACTATGGACAATCTGAGGTTCACAGAACCTGTCATAAAGCTATCCTATTTCCTCTTTAAAGGATTTGTTTTGGAGCAGTGCTGTCATAATTCTGTAGAATTATTGGTAAACTAATTTGTACTAAAGGCATTTGGCTTCTTTCCCTAGCTACCATAACTCATAACCATGTGCCACATTTGATTCATGTTAACAGAATAAATATTGCCAGTTTAATAACATTTTCCCCTGCTCTCAGTGCTGAGATTTATGCTGATCAATAAAAGTTGCATGATGTTGACAATGAGCGTTTAGATTTAACTAGGTTCTTCAGTTTTAAAAACCCTGTCAATTTGTGTTTTGCATGAAAAGATAGGGTGTTTTTTAAAAAAAATGTTTTGTATCCATTTTAAACCCACATATTCTCCTACATTTGCTAAGGTTGGTTTCACTTTTGTTTATTATTACCTCAGATTTATGCTTATTGAATTGAACTCGGCAATTCTTGGTTCTGAGCAGATGTGTGGCATGATTGCACTGTCAAAAACTTAGAAGCAAACAGTGACAGAAAACAAATATGGAAAGTCTTCAGCAATTCAGAACTGAAAGTGGAATTATACGTAATGTGTTTCCATGGAAATGGGGTTCATGAAGGTTGGAACCCCAGGAGAACTGTGCAGTTAGATTGTTACATCTGTAGGAAGCAAGATAAAGTGGCCATTTTAAAAGTTGTGTATATAAATCAACAAAACATATACATGTGTGTGACAGCAATGCATAGTAAGGCTATTATCCTATGCAAACATATTTGGAAATATTTTTACTAAACTTAGTGGAACTTAACTATATAAGAAAATTGATAAGAACAGGCTGTTGAAAAGTAAGCTGTCTTTAACACATTCCTATTTATATGTGGCTTTTTGTGCATCACGTAAGATATGAAACAGGGTTAAACCAGTCCTAGTCCAGGATACCCAGTGTGGTATAACAGGCAGAGTGATGAACTAGGACTCAAGAGACTTAGGCTTGAGCCCCCATTCTGCCTTGGAAACTCACCGAGGTTGTGGAATTTATAACACTACTCCTTAAATATTTCACTTACCTTTAAAACCCTCTTAAGGTGGTTCTAGGTCAGTTCTGACTTCATGGCACATAACAGTCCAGGTTAGACCAGATGATATTTGACATATCTTCCAGTTCTTGAGAAACTATAAATTCTTAGTTTGCTCTTGAAACAATGGACTTGTTGAGAGAAAACAATAAGGAATATTATGGCACCTTGAAGATTAACAAGCATTAGTCTCTAATTGGCATAAGCTTTTATGAACTGCAATCTCCTTTATGAGATGCTGACACAGATCTTCCGTTCGCTATCTTTTTCTCTAAAGAGTGCAAGGTTTCCAATAGTTTCCAGTGTAAGGAGACAAGACCAATGAAGCAGTTAGGTTGATAGATGGAGGAAAACTTGCAATAGTTCATTGAGGAGTAGCATAGATTATGTTTGGATCTCTATTCTCTGACAGTGCTGACAGCAAAAAGGCCATTATTTTCTGTAGAATCCTGCTGAATTGAGCTTGTTTAAGTGCTTTAGTGGATTTTACAACATGGCTCAGTGGAGAGCTTAGAACCTGAGCTTGAGGGAAATGTTGCCCTCCAGTTCCTGTAAACCCTAGTCAATACAACCATTGGCCAGGGATGTTAGGAAGATGCAGCAAAACAGCAGCAACAGGAGACCAACATCTTTCCCACCTGAGCCTAGAACTTTCAGGGTGTTGTTGTGACAGTAACCCTATTGGTAGCTCTTCATGCATCACAGTGCAGACAGCAAGGGCAAGACTAAACTGTACCCACTGTTTACATCACTGGTATGGGCAGCACTATAGTACTACTACCTCTCCTAAACATTGGCACAAGTAGTACATGAACAGGATTAGTTTTGCCAAGTTATTTGTAAGTAAATGTACTTGAACTATGCAACTGGACACCTTTTCAAACATTTTAAAATTGTGCAGTGTTAATTGTATGAAGAAAAGGAGCAAAGTAATCTTATCCCCTTCTGTTACTGTTTCCATCACTCTCGCGTGGAGAGTGAGTTTGTCATGTAAAGAGCCCCCCATATGTATGGAACCTCTCCATTTTATCTGAAATCCTGGAACCCCCATTTTGGAATGTGTTTTATGACTCACCTTGCTGCTGCTAACTCTGTTTCTACAGTTTCAGTGGTGGAACAGAATGGGTGTGTGTGCCTCCTGATGGGTTGCTTGTGCTGGCAAAAAAGCTGCTAAACCTGCAAATTGCTCACCTTGGCCCATCATAAACCAATGTTGTTGACTCAGCTTTCTTGAGCTGTAAATAATGGATATGTTAAAATATGCTTTGGTAATTGTTGCTTTTTCATAAAATTAACATCAACTTGTTCTTTAGGATGTTGAAGCCTCTTAAGATTGCAGTGCATTGGTCCATTCATTAAACTGCTAATCATTTTCAGACAGTTGAAGAGTGAGGCAGCTAGTCACCAGCTGCTTTAGGAACATTCAGATAAACATAAATGTGCAAACCTTTATTGCTCACAGACAAGTAGATAGGAGAAATAGATGTTTGGGAGGCAGCATATGATGTATGACAGGGTTCTCATTCTAGTATATAAAATACTATTTTTGTCTTTTTGTTGCAGAAGATGATGTGTCAAATGTACAAATAATGTGTGCCTGGTGCCAGAAAGTGGGAATCAAACGCTATTCTCTGAGTATGGGAAGTGAAGTGAAATGTTTCTGCAGTGAGAAGTGCTTTGCGGCTTGCCGAAGGGCATACTTCAAGAGGAACAAGGTAAGAGAATAGGATGGCAATATACATGGGACTCAACCTTATACAGCATTTCAAGTAGTATGTTAATGTTAGGAAAATCTTTGGTTCCTGCCCCCATTCGTATCACAGCTTTTGATAAAGTATGTCCTGTCTGATCAGTTTTTACTATTCAAATCTGCTTGTGTTTTATAAAGATGTTTTGACAAACTGGGGTATTAACATTGTGCTATAAAATAATAAAATCAAGCAGTCTAACTACACTTAGGTTTTTAAGTATAATTCTTGAAATAAACAGAATCTTAAAAAACAGTGCCAGGAAGAGACAGGAAAGCAAATCTCACTTGCAGTTTTGCTCCCTTCTCAATAAAATCAACAAAGTATTTGTCACTATCTAGAGCTGACAGCCAGATTAAAACTCTGATTAAAGACCTGATCCAAAGTCCTGAAATCTTTCAGGTGACCTGAATCCATTCAAGTAACTCCAGTGTTCTTGACCCTCTTTATTTCTTGCCCTCTCTCTTTCTCATGAGTATGTGTGTACTGTTAAGCATTGCAGATAGTTTGTTATTTGATTGGTGAACAGGAGTACCCAAACAATTCTATCTCATCTGGGGACTGTTCTGAATTACCGTTCTACAGCTGAATTGAAATGTAAGACATATATCACATGGATTTAAACCCTGAAAGGAGCATTACTAGTAAAACCATATACTAGCCACTTTCAGATGAGTAAAACTATATACCAGCTACTTCAAAAGCAGTGTATATATGCAAGGCAGTTAAGTGATCAGGCTATATTCAATGCATTGCTGCTGCTCAGCTAGTAGTATTGGGCATCTAAAAACCTTATCCCATTAAAAAAAATGCAATACTGTATATTGATAGTGTCCCTCCTATTGCAAAGAATTACTGAAAAAGATAGAGCATTCAAGATAGACAGGAAGCAATGACTGTTCAATAGCAGCCCTTTCCTGGTAAATGTCATATAAATCTGATGGTTCTAATGTGTCAGAAAACTCAGATACTGTCTCCAAAATGAACACAAACATTTGCAAACTTTAATTGATAAAACCAACCATAGGAATTAGATGCAGGAATCAGTGACACATCTAAGTGGCCTAAAATCCAGTTGCTCGTCTCAGCTAGAACACCCCTATTTGAATACATGGATTTGCACAAGTGATGATTTATCATTCAGTAGTCGATTCAATTGGCCTACTCTAGATGGGACAAGCAATTTGATTTAAGCCTGTGTGTTTATGTGTGTTAAAATTTTATCCTAGAATTCACCCAAAATTGAACTCCAGCTGGCTTACAGGTCTACTAAACGAAATATAGCAATTATAACGCAAAGCAAGATCAATCATTCAAATTGAACTTTAAAGCACAATATAAAAATAACAAAACATAATTCACATATAATTATATGTCCTTTTTAGTTCTGTTATAGTGGCCAAAATCCTGTTGCTTAGTACGTATAGTAAATTGCACTAGAATATGCCCATTGAATTAGTGGGGATTTGGTGAGTCAAATTCTCCATAGGTTCAGTGGATTCAAATGGGCTTACCTAACTGTGACTTCAGCATAGTACATCACATTTTGAAGAGGTCCATTTGAATTCATGGCATTTACAGAGGAGTTGACTCACTAAATCCCCATTGATTCAATGGGCCTAGTGTGATTAATACACTAAGCAACAGGATTTTGGCCACTATTTGCCAAAGAGAATCATTCTGATACAATGAGAGGGAAACCATAAAAAAGAAGGATTTTCTTGTTGGTTGGGCCATGTTTATAAGCCAACCGTGCACCTGCTGTTCCTGTGGTTGGATCTCTACATGCAGAAACACATGCACATTTGCAGTTTTCTCTTTGGGTTTGTGAGTATTATGACTATCGGATGGTTGATAGTTTTGAGATATCAAGAATCAGAGCAAACAGTGCCAGCAGATGGGACATAGTGGACTGGATATAACTTGTGCTAGCTAAAATATTTTCTTGTAGAACTACCATGTTCAAGATGAATAACATACGTGGAGTAAGTCTTTTTCATTTCATTGACATTATATAAAGTGGAACATTTGTCCACGTTTTCTTCCAAATCCTATACCAGCACCATTCTGAGTGCATACAATATCTTCATCAGATCTTCCAGAGTGGATTTTAAAAGCACATGAGGGGCTGCAGAGGGGAGGAGAAGGCAAAGTCTTTGTTCTCAAGCAGTAGTCTACTCATGTGGTGTTGGATCTTGTCCAAAGAATTTAACAGAGATTTTAACCGAAGTCTCCAGTAACAAAGTTGAGCTTTATGAATTCAAAATGGCTACTAGGCATATAGTGATTGGACATCTTTTCAGTTTGTATTAGAACATTAACCAGCTGTAGTTTGTTGAAACTAACCTTAGAATGTTACCCAGCTAAATCATCATTCAGTGCAATCCTTTGTGTGTTTACCTTGAAAAAAAGCTCCACTATGGTCAATAAGAAGTAAGAACTACTGTTTTCAATAGGATTTTGGCTGCAATCTTAAATCTTCCAAAGCTGCAGTTAAAATATCCATACTGAATCCATATGTAAACCATATTTTGTTTCAAAAAGATCCACACATGAACCCGATAAAAATGATATGACCAGGTTAAACTGACTTGCTGTCATTCATCTAACACCCTATGAGATCTAAATTAGTTTCCACTGGAGCCCAATTGTTTCAGAATTATTTGGGAATATGTGGTGTAAGAATTGTGGTACTGAGATCATTCACCTTTTCTGTCAAATAGGGATACATGATTTTTAAATCAGTTACATTTATGGAAAAAATGGTTTTATGGACAGTAAGAGTATTAGAATCATGTTTGGTGCGTTTAGGCTGTGCATGTGTTCAAGGCCAGGATGTCATGAATAGACAACCTTTTTCCCCTTGTTCTTTCAAGGTGCTCTCGCTCTCTTTGTTTCTCTTTCTGCCTCTTTTTCTCTCATGCACAGATACATACACACCTATAAATACATTGTGTTTGCACATGTGAGATCAAAGATGTATGGTTGCAAAGTTTCAGGTTTAACCAGTGACCTCTAAACTGTTACTACTAGACTGGTTGTGTACCTGCCTTCCCCATTAGTCTAATATTTATTTATGTATTTGAGGTTATGCCACTCCACATCTTCTCATTTTTCAAACAGAGAAATAATATGGTCAAATGTTAGCTGCCTTATACATGTTTTAAACAGCACATCTCTCCAACAATATAGTGTTGTGTTACAATAAATATGTACAGCTGCTGCATTTCTGCTAACTGATAGGTCTTTGTGGTCATTTCATTTATGTCTTGAATTTCTTAATGGCTTGTACAAGGCAGACTTTCCTTCCCTATCCTGACTAAGAAGTACAGCAATAAGCACTTAGCCCAGTCTGGGGAGGGATGGGAAACAGAGGGGGGAAATTTATTAACACTTCAAAAATAAAAGGGCACATATGAAAAACCTGTTATTATCAGGTATTATGTGAACAATCAGGACATAATCTACATTTACATTTTGTTAAAAGCTCTGTAGGAAATGTACTGAAATATATTGTAAAGCATGTGTTCTGTCCATTTACAATTTGAATCAGATTATTTATGGCAACCACTTGGAAATTATTTTAAAATTCCCCCATTATCACAAGTGTAAATACTCAAATGCAGCCATACATATATGTAGCTTTCAAATATGAAATCCAATGTCATGCAAGTAAGACATGCCATTCCTACCACAGCTGAATCCTGCTCAAATCTGCTGTGCAGGGTTCCACAGTTTTCTGGAGCAGATGAGGGGCATAGGAGGATGTAGGAGAAATCTCCCTTTCAGCGTTCCACTGATTGCAGCTATTCTACTGACAAGAGGATTTAAATGCAAGCCATCCCATGAATTGGCCATGATCTAGATATTATTAAGGTCTCTTTTATTTCAATCAAGAAATAAGGCTTAAGTCTTTCTCACTGAAAGCAGGAGGACTTCAAACTTTTAACTTTCATTGAATAATACTCAGAATAGAATAATGCATTCCACAAGAATGACAAATAACCTGCAAATAGCAAAAAAAAAATAATAAAAAAAAATTAGTTTGGGTATGAATACAAGGAGTCAGCTCATCTACATTTGAGTATTTTTCCTTAACCTGTATTATTCCTTTTGTCATTCAGAAGTGACTTGCAGAAAGTCGGATCTACAAGTGTGGATTATTTAATTCAAAGCTGTACTTGAAATAGCAGTGTTCTTCCTGTCATTGGAATATTTTTTTTAATATGCAAAAACATGATAGGGTCACATCTACTGGCTAAATACAACAGTAGTTAGTTCCTTTGCATTCTTTTGTATTATTCTCTTCAAAATCACACATCTGCCCATTCATCGTAGGTATCCTGACAATCTCAAAACACAAATTTTGTATAGATTTCATTCTACAGCCCTATTGTTGTGTAGGGTAAGGCAAAATGCCCCTGAAGCACAAGATTGGGAGGACTCCATATGAACAGCAAATATCTCTTGCAGAGATGGTCTGTGCTGTTTTTGTTGCACAGGCCTGTGAAATGTCATTGTAGAACCCACCAGTTCTGAAGATGGGCAGATGCAGGGCTCACTGCTTAGTATCTCAGGCAATCCTACTCACCTTTGTAATTTCAAAGCTGGGGAAGTCAAGCTAGCTGTTCATCAGGCAGGGCAGAGAATGGCACCACATTTGCTATGATGAACATTGAAAGATTTTTGTTGAAGATTGCTGTGGAAATGCTTGTTATTTGCTGGGACTGCACTCCGTTGTAAGGATCACACTCATAATCTGGAGTTGCTTCTAGACTCCATTCACAGGTGGTTTGGAGTATCTTTTATCAGATTTGAATGATACTTTGTTGCATTCATTATTGTAAGATACTCAGCTGCTGTTACTGCTCGTTGTCTTTCAGGTTGTGTTTCTGTGATGTTTGCTTTCATACATTTTGAAAATGCTATGAAAACCTCAGATGTTGGAATCTATTTTATTGACATTTTGAAGTTGCATGCTTGTCTCACATTCTGAAACATCTACACTGGCTTCTAGCTCATTCCTGTGCCCAATTCACAGTGCTGTTTTTGATCATTAAAGCCCTCTGTGAGATATGTCTTGTCTTTTCTAGATCTGCTGCTGGGAGGAGAACCACAAACGATATTTCCATTAACTGATATATTAGTTCTCACAGTTCTGCTTTCATGTTTTCATGAATGCTAAGTTCTTAACTTTGAAAACTAAAAAAAATGGTGGCCTTTGGATGCAAGTGTGGAGAACACTTGCATCCAGAAAGCTTAAATGCAGGAGAACAAAAGCTGAAAAGGTGTGTAGGTGAAGTTTTAGACATTTTAAGAAAATATCTGAATGGGAATATTTATGATAGTGAGGCACATACTGTGTACTATACAAATAGAAATATTGTGCAAATATTTTGTACAAACAAACTGATTCTGTGTAAACAAAATAGCATCTTGAAAATTAATATGTAATGATGCTGCACCAAATTATATTGCATGGTATAATCTGTTTTGCTTTTAATTCAATCCAAAAAATAACAAGCACCCTTAAATAGATAATGACATAATGATGCATAGCAATCTGTTTGGTGAAATCCTATTTCAAATTGGAGTTAGAGTTAGGGCTAGGTTTATAAGCTGAAGAATATCAAGATTGTAAATGGAAATATTCAGCAGAAACCCAAACATTTTGATTTACAACATTTCATTCTTCATGAAAGTTTGCATAATTGTAAATATAGCTCAGTCACTTAACTCTAAAAAGTTCAAGTTTAGATGCTGTTTTCTTTTAGATTTCTCCTGAGTCTTTAAAATGTATGATACTATACAGAACACAGAACAGTAGTTTTCCCTCTATGCTAGAAAAGAACACAACAGCAGAGGTTCTTAGTCTACTTTTCATGGAATTACCTTTGCAAAATTTGTGAGCTAGTTTCTGGTTTCTTAAAGGAAAGGTATATTACATACTATAGCTCTACCTTTACAACATGAAGCAATAATTGTGTCTCTAAAGCACATTTTAAAGGCTTGTGGATTAAATAAATGAGTTATTAGACAATTATCCTCTAAAATATTTACCTTTGGCAAGTGTGGAATAGCACTAGATTTTGGTAAACTGCATCTTAAGATAGGGAAGACAACATATAGGTGAACTAGTTCAATATTTAATGCTAATGGTTTAGCGTTTGCTTATGAGCCTGAGGCTTGAACATGTACAGATCCCTTTCTCTTATTTAAGCCAGTATCATTGTCCTTGAGTGGCTAGAAAATAAGACATTTTACACTTTTTCATTATTTCTGTGTGTTATGGAACCCAAGTTAAATAAACCCAAATAAACCTGAAATACCCTACCTGTGACCTTTCCAAAGACAAGGAAATGCAGAATGCATAACTGGGAGAACACAAGGTGGAAATAGCAGGCAAGTGGAGCAGGCAGATGTACAAACAATGCTAATTCAAAGCAGCACCAGGCCTTCAAACAACATCATACATTTGTTGTTTGTCAGCTCCAGAATTCAAGTTATTGTCTTCAAACCCGTCTTCAAAACAGCCTCTTTTTAAAATTTTCTAATCTCTTTAACTTTCCACTCAGGTCAGAACGATACATCCCCTCAGCATTTGCTTATGGTGGCTGAGTGTAACAGGATTAACCCTTCGAAAAACTTTCACATTACCTCTTTGAAAATATACCCCTCATGCAACGAACTCTATTTTTCAGCCCTGCTGGATGGGGCTCCACCTCTCTCACACACAACTTCGCCCCTGCGTGCATACGAGACTCTGCCCCCCTGCATGGAGGGTTCCATCGTGACTGGAGCCAAAGGGGCTGAAAACGATTGCTGCATGAAGGAGGAGGAAAGCTGCACAGAGGGAGGTGGAGTTGCATGCATGTGCACAGCCATGCACCTTAGAGGAACCTTGCCCTCATGCCATTTGTCCTGTCTTTCTGGAAGGGGTACTGCTGGCCCTTGATCTGAGAAGGAGGCATAAATTGCCCCTTTTCAGACCACAGATTACTACTAAGAAGAGGGCACAATTAATTATGTTGTTTGTGTTATGTGCCATCAAATTGCTTTTGACTAGTGGCAACCTGTAAGTTAAAGACCTCCAAAAGATACTATCATTAACAGTCATGCTCAAATCTTGCAGACTGAAGGATGTGATTTCCTTTATTAAGTCAATCCATCTCATGAGAGGTCTTCCTCTTTTATTGCCTTTTCCACTGAGTCTTGTCTTTCATGATATATCTAAGGTATGGTAGTACCACACTAAACCTGCTTCCTTAGGCTCAGTGGAGAACCTCACTACAGACCTTGTACATCTTAGCTTCTATGCTATTTCACAGAGAAGATAGAGTGCCCGGGGCAACATTTATGGAGTAGAGCTGCTGTTTTCCTATCTGGTTTCTGAAACACAGCTGGAAAAAGTGGAAATGGAGAAGGTGGGGCAGATTGCCTGTGACTGTCCTCTGTTTTAAGAGATGGGCCATAAATTCCAAATTGCTAGCTGAAGAAGAGCTTGAAACCAACATGCATGCTGCAGCTGCTAAGAAGCTTACCTGGCCTCTACACCATCAGCTATGTGAATTTGTGACATTAAAAACAGCCCATACGTTTGGAACTGCCCACAAGAACTTGATGCACAGTCTTGAAGAAGATGATTTATCATTGAAAGCTCACTATTTGTTTTCATTTTTCTTTTATATTCTTAATGATCGATTAAAGATATTATCTGCTCCTGCATTTGTACAGCTGGAAAAAGTTATCTTTTGGACTAAAATTCCCAGAATCCCTCAGTCAGCACTGCCATCATGGTCATTCTCTAAGCTATGGAATACTAAGATGGCAACAATAAATGAACGTCGAACCATTTTAAATGTACACATTGGAAATTGGGAACAGATGCTCACAGAAAATTGTATTTCCTGTTCTTACAGAAGTGTTGTCCTTTTTGCAATGAATGAATGAACAGTTAGACCTACAAGGAAGGCTGTGATTGATTATGAGTGTGGTAGTAAAGTCCCCCACTATCCCTTGAATCAGTTCTTCCTGTCCTTTTGTCTATATCCCTCTGTGTTGCTCTCACAGAAACCCTGTGCTGCAAACATCTGTCTACCAAGAAAGATGCTTTAGAAGATGCTGTACATTATGATGGAATTGTTTGCACAAGAATGTGTTGGAGAGGAGAGACAGAATTCTGAATTCACCTATGTTTTCTTTCCAATGCTGTCTGAAAAACACACTTTTATTCTCTTTGAGCCCAATGGAAGGAGTTTTATTTTGAAAAACAACAGAATTATGAATGTAGGGAGTGGAAGGGGCTTACATAGGTGCTTTCTAAAATTGTTCTTCCTGTCTGTAGTGAGGAACTGAAGGGGAATTGTAAACTTCTATGGCTGAAATAAAGGGATCAGGTGAGCCCTGTTTGAGCTGCAGTTGCCATTCTAAATTTCAAGTTACAATGCAACTTGCTACAAATATTTCTGATCCTTTTGCATGGTCATTTGTTACGTTTTGTTCCGCTGGGGAGGGCTACTACTTTTTGTGGTCACTTCACACACATCACTTTGTTTCAGTGTCTGACATGTGTGATTGCCTATATTGGTCCAAAGGAGCAGTGGTGGGTATATTCTAGATAACAGTGTTATTGGGGGGGGGGGGGCAGTGTAGTAGGAACAATTTAAAAATTGATTTTATCAAATGGAATGCTATATCAGAAAAACACTGTATTTGTAATTACCTTTTGAAATTATTTTATGGAGAAGGGGTCACTGCTACTGCCTTTTATGTCAGCAGGGAGAAGATGTGTCTAATTTTCTGGGTTGGAGAGGGAGGGGGAAAGACCAGAATGGCTTTGATGAAGGAAAGGGGTTGGGAAGAGGGTGTTGTTAATAGGTGGGAGGCTGTGACCCAGGTGAAAATGTTAGTGATTAGAAGGTGCAGTGTGAACTACGGATGTGCATTTGGATTTGGAAATATTCTGAATTCACCCAATAATACCATATTCAGATCGTTCAAATCCAAATTGAAATCAAATCTGATCGTTCTGAATATCTATAATAATAATTCCTAATATTTGGAGTCCCATTTCCTCCTGTAGATTAGAAAGCAAAAAGCTAGGTTTCTGCTTGATAGAGCAGTGGTTCCCAGCCTTTATTTTCACTTGGCAGCCCATTTCCATAAATTGTACTCTTCATATTTGGGGAGGCAAGATTAGGTGGAACTCTTCACTCTTGTCTTCAGGCCACTTCCTCTTTGCCTCTGGTAGCATGCATGAGCATGCCAGCGAAGGGGTTAAAACCCATAAGGAATTTTGCCCCATACAAACTGCCATTGATACGAAAGGAGCAGGTGGCATAAGCCGCTGGGTTAGTGGTGGAACAGACAGAGCCTTGGAGTGAAAGCTGATTGGCTGGGTTCTCATGCCGTGGGCAGGGAGGGAGGGAAGAAGCTGAGGGGTCTCTCACTGCTCAGGATATAAATAGGTGACTTACATTGTTGACGTATGTGTCTTTTTCCACCATTATTAAATTTGTTCCACATACACCTAAATGTCCTGGTTCATGCCCCTAGGGGTACGTGTGCCCCAGTTTGGGAATCACTGTGCTAGAGGAAGAAGTAAAAGTGAAACCTTTTCCTCAGGTATCTAGGAGTGAGTTCTTGAGAAATGAAAAAAGATGTTGTGACTCTCTCTCTCTCTCTCTCTCTCTCTCTCTCTCTGTGTGTGTGTGTGTGTGTGTGTGTGTGTGTGTGTGTGACAGAGAGAGAGAGAAAGAGAGAGATATTTCCATTGGAAATGGTTGTATTCTGCAGAATCGGATACTGTTCTTTGGGTAGATTCTGCAGGCAGTATGAAATGTGTGGTAGTAGAAATACTTCTACTGAGTGGAGTGGGAGAGGAAGAGGAAAAAGACAGCCTACGTACAACTGCTATTAGGAGCCTCCTAAACAAAATCTGTCACTCAGCTGCATTCTTCAGCACTAACACTATGTTAGGCAGCAGCAGGGTGTGTGCATCTCTGCCAAGGAGGTGGCGGAGAAGCATCTGGTTCAAGATGGGACATACAGGAGTGAACCTCTTACATGTTCCCATGACATCTTTGTGCAATTCACCCAGTGCAAGGGGCCAAAAAAGGTGGTGAAGAAGACACTTTTCTCCCAAAAAGCCAATGAAGGACAAGGATGGCATCAGCACTAAGACTGGGCAACTTGGGCAGCAGCAGTGCTGCTACTTTTGTGGCTGGGAAAGTGATTTATCAAGAGCATCAGGGATTGCTTTCCATAACCATATCATGCAGCTCCATCATATTTAAGGAAGGGTTTACCCCCAGCCCCCATTTCCAGCAAATCTCTTTTGTGCATAGCAGCATTGTGGTTGGTGTGAACTCCCCTTCAAATATATACACATATGATGTGGGAGAGGAGACTGAGGGGACTCAGATGGCCCCTATTTCAGAAACATGTGACACTGAAATTATTTCTTCCCCTTTGGCTATACTTGCCCCACCAGTTGCCAGAACTAGGAGTGATGACAAGTTAGCAATCCCTGTTAGAACATGCAGTCAAAAGCTAGAGCCCCCAGTAAGTCAATAATCTGGAAGCATTTCCAACAGTGTATAGCAGATGCTCACATGGCTGAGTGCATGTAATGCAAGAAGGTGCTCAAGCATGAGCAGGACTTGGACCATCTCTCCAACAATAGCATGCTCAGCCACCTGAAGAATCAGCACAGTGCATTGCTGCTGGCCAATGAAATGGGTACTGTGGGAGCAAGCAGATCCCTTATTCCGAAGGGTAAGAGTCATCAGAGGGCACAGGTTGAGCTGCTAGCCCAGGAAAATGGGGAGGGAGATGGACAAATAGCAAGAGGTGGGAGGCAGCAAATGCCAGAGCCACATCCCAACAATAAGTTACAGGCTACACTGGAGGTGTTTGGAGGGGTGCAGGAAAAAGACTTCTGCAAATGCAAAAATGACAAGAGTACTCATTGCCCAGGGACAAGAGTACTCATTGCCTCATTACAGGGACGTGGTGGTGCTGCGGGTTAAACCGCAGAAGCCTCTGTGCTGTAAGATCTATAGATCTGCAGCTGTAAGATCGAATCCACGCGACGGAGTGAGCACCCGTCGCTTGTCCCAGCTCCCGCCAACCTAGCGGTTCGAAAGCATGCAAATGCAAGTAGATAAATAGGGACCACCTCGGTGGGAAGGTAACAGCGTTCCGTGTCTAAGTCGCACTGGCCATGTGACCACGGAAGATTGTCTTCAGACAAACGCTGGCTCTATGGCTTGGAAACGGGGATGAGCACCGCCCCCTAGAGTCGAACACGACTGGACAAATTGTCAAGGGGAACCTTTACCTTTACCTTTACTCATTGCCCAGGGGAGATAATAGACCTGGATGACCAGCCAAAAGCCTGCAAGCAGGAGCCTGCAAGCCAAAAGAGACTGATCCTTTGTCCTCCTGTTTGGGGAGGTCTGGCCAAAGTGGCAGTGGGACTGTGTCTTGCCTACAGTTAGTGTGTCCAGTGAGTCCACACTCATGCCTGGAACCTGGATCTGTAGAAAAACTTATTTTCCTTGAGGTCAACCTACCATTGCTGGGCTTCCCTGAAGTCCCCTTTAAGTAAGAGAGAATGGCAAACTCTGTACACTGTACTAGGTATGCCATACTTCAGTCTACTACCCCTTCCTTCTGCCTCTTTCATTTTTCCAACTGCTACTCCAAGATCATGTAAACTCACTCAGTTGTGCTGTGCTCCATGTTGTTGGCACAATTCCCAACCACCACAGGCTACCTGCTGCTCCAATCTGCCTGCCTGTGCTGCCCAGGGTATTTGCCCATTCCAATGCTGCTGGCATTTCCTGCTGGTATTCCCACTGTTCAGGGTTCAATCAGTAGGCCCATTACAGTCTTTTCCTAATACCTTGCCACTGCTGGCTTTTGGTGTGCACTCTTTTTGTGTGGCATAATAACTGGGAAGGTGTCAGAGGACACAAGGAAACCCTTTAACAATGCTTTGCCTGTTTATTTGTGTTTTTTAAAGGGGAAAATAATGTCTATATGGTTTTCATATTAACTGTAACAGAGTTCTGGGTATCTAGAAATTCCAAATGTTTAAAAGTCCACATTCCATATCCAAAGAGCTGTAATTCCAAATTCTGATTTTGAATCTGAATTTCGGTGCTATTGCACATCCCTAGTGTGAATTGTTATGATGGGATAATTAAACATTTCGGTGTGAACGACAGTAATAATTTCAGCAGTGGAAACTGCCAGGGACGTGGTATAGAAAACTTAGAATAAACCTGAATAAACCTGGGACTACCTCCCTGTGTAGTCAAGCCCACAGCCAAAGAAGTGAAAATGAGTAACTGGGAAGACTAATGTGCTTTTACAGTCAGGCACTGTGGAACTTAGGGAGCCCTGCTTTCTACATGCAGGCATGGTGTATCATATAGTTCTGGCCTAAGTTTCCCTAGTCGTAATTAGTTCAATACAAAATGTGGCATTTTGAGGACTGACTGATGCCTCCAACATAGCCTTAATGGAGGTAACTGGCACAGTAGAGCCCTCATCAGTGTCTGCATGCTTAGTGGACAGTTTATTGTCCATCTGCTGCCATTTAGTACCCTAAATTTGAATCAAATTCTCATTGTCCAGATGATTAGCAGGTATCCAATGCAATTAAAAGGCGTGTTCCCTTTTAATTATAACCATTATGCTGTATTGCACCATTCATGTTGTATTTCTGGCATCATTGGCTGTATAGAGATGAATGTCCTAATTATGACAAAAATCTAACCATCTCCTTCAAGTAATGGGACATGTGTTACACACAGGTTGATTAGAACCATCCATTATCTGAGGTCCACGCTGTACCTGATGATGACAGACTGATGGTGAAATACAGGCCTGCTGTAATAATGGATGTAATATAAAGCATAAAAGAGGCATATGGGTAGGTGTTTCTGAAGTCATCCCACCAGTCTTTTCTATATAGTGCATCCTCCATATCCTTTTTCTCCCAACAGGGCTTGAAAGTAAGAAAAAACAGAAGGGAGTTGCAGAGAGAAAGAAGCAGGGTGGCGGGGGGGGGGGGAGATTGGAACTTCTAATCTTGAGACTTGTGGCGGGGTCACCCAAGGTGGCGTGGTCAAAGCTGAGATGCCAGATTAAGATATGTCCACCTTCTTCAGGATTAATAGTCACAACAACAGAAGGGAATAGATATAGTGATGATATAATAATGATGGGTCAGAGAAACCCCTGCAGGTCATCTACTAGGTGGCAGCAGTGGCTAAAGCTGACAGTGGCAGAGGATGTTTCATAGACGATGATAGTGACCCTCAAGCTAACTCTTGTTAATACTGTAAATAAGAAGATAATGACAATTCAATTTTGACTGTTTGATGCCCTAAGATATTATTAGAGAAGAATTCAAGAAGACAACTATCACTGTCAATGGAACAGAAAAGAAAACTTAGATGAGTCATTGATGAAGTGCTTAAAATAGTTAAACACAAATAAGAAGCAAAACAAATAGATGACATAGGATCAGAATTGTAAATGCAGTCTTTTCAGCAACATGCACATAAAAACCAAGAGAACAATAACAGTAAACAGTGCAAAAAATAGAAGAGAACAACAACAGAGGGGGAAAAAGAGATCTCTTCAATAGAAATATCAGAAATCAATGGGAAATTTAAACAAGAGATGTAGGGACAATTCTTTAAAGAAAAATTCTGTGGTGAGGAAGCTGCAATTTTAGAAAGTTAAGCAAAAGCCACTCTCAAATCAATTAGAAGAAATCAATCACCAGGAATAGACCCACAGACTGGAAACATTCAATATATATTCCAGTCTCCAAGTAAGGAGATGACAAAGAGTGCAGTACCATTGCATTAATTTCCCTTGCAATCAAGTGATGCTCAAGTTTTTTCATCAAAGACTTTTACCACACAGAGAGCAAGAAAAGTCTGATGTGCATTCTGGATTCAGAAAAGAAAGAGGCACTAGAAATCATATTTCAAGCATACGCTGGTTACTGGAACAAAGAATTTTAGAAAAGAGTCAGCCTATGCTTTATAGATTACAGCTATATGGTTTATGAGAAGCTATGAATTGTTCTAATAGAAACTAGTGTGCCTCAACATTTGATGGTCCTCATTAGAGATGGGGGTATTCGTATTCATATACGAATTCGAATACCCCCGCACAGGTGGACAGTACTGTCCACTCACCTTTCGCTGTTGCCATGAGCTCTGCGATCCTTTCCTATCGCTCCGGAGCTCGCGGTCTGCGAACCACTCTTTGACCTTACAGTGAAGCTTATTCTCCTGCCTCCTTCCAGGAGTGGCTTGCAGACTGCGAGCTCTGGAGCGATAGGAAGGGAGCCCAGAGCCTGCGGCAACAGTGGAACATGAGTGGATGGTCTGGCCCCAGGGGGCTGGACCCTCGTTATGTCCACCTGTGCAGGAGTATTTGTATACAATACGAATACCCTCATCTCTAGTCCTCATGCATAATATATGCTTTGAACAATATGCTACAGTTAAAACAGAAAATGGAGAAAGAAGGCCCTCCAAAGGCTCAGACAAGGCCAAAGCCGTTTCACATTGTGATGGGAAGAGAGTTGTTTGGGAAGAGAGTAAGAAATATTTTTATGAGAACAATGACATGTACTTTTAAAAATGTGTAGGATGCATGGCAGTATATGTTTATTTAGATTTATTTTTAGTTTTTAGACTGTAGTAAGGCCTGCATCAAAATGGCCCTCGTGCCCTTGCCCCGGGCCTGAGAGAGACAGAATGCTTTTTCACAAACAAAGTTGTTAACCAAAGGAGTATTTTATCTCCGTATATGTTCAACCTGTATGCAGAACATATCATATGGAACTATGGATTAGATTAAGATGAAGAAAGAGTAAAAACTGATGGAAGAAATATCAATTATTTAAGATATGCAGATGACACCATATTACTGGCAGAAAGCAGCAATCACTTAAAAGCAGGACTGCAATTAAATATTAAGAAGAAGAAAAATCATGACTACAGAAGAATTATGTAACTAAAATGTTAACCTTGCAGAACTGAAATTGTTAAAGTTTTTCTGTTAATGAGGGTGTGACTACATTGATATATAATGTGAGAAATGCTGTGGGATTGGGAGGATCTAATTACCATTTTTTCTCATGGACCACATGATGTAAAAGTCAAGGTGAATCATCCTGGATACCCCGATCACAAATCTGTAACTTTTTTCCTCTATTGCTGGGGCTTCTACTTTTTTTTATATCAGATCGACTTGCATCTATTCAAGGTACTGGTGGTTGGCAGGATGGCATGGCAGCTGGGGGAGCAGTGTTAAAACACTGGGAAGGCTGAATTTTCAAATCATGCAATTCATTTTATTTTATTTTTATGGCTTGATGACAGTGCTGTTACACTTGGGCATCTAAAGACAAAAAATAAAAAATAAAAAGGAAAGGAAAGGAAAAAAGAAAAGAGGACCAGAGAATGAGAGGAGGAAATTGCAATACGGCCCTTGTTTACAGCTTATTAAGGTCAGTCACCTGTAGTCACCTGTAGCCATGCTTCCTGCAAATCAGGAGCACTACAGGAGCACTACATTAAAAAGCTGCAAAGAAGGCTGTTTGTCAATTTCCTCCTTTCCCTGTGTGGCCAGAATATGAATTTTCCTGGGGAAGCCCAACTTCCCAGGTGTGACTTCACAGGTGCATCAATTCTCATTTTTCTTGTGGTGTAGTTGTACCCCTAGTTCAATGGTCAGTTACATGGAGACTCTATCCAAGAAATCAGGAGACAACACTTAGAAGGACAGATATTAAACAACTAGAAAAGATCCTGAACTGTAAGGATGTGTTACTGGAGGCCAAGGTGAAGTTTATCTGTATTATGATATCTCTGATTACTATGTATGGACGTGAAAGCTGGACAGCGAAGAAAGCTGACAGAAAAAAAATTGATTCAGTTGAAGTATGTCAGAAGAGAGCTTTATCGATACTATGGGTTGCCGGGGGAAACAATTGTTTTTAATCACTTTTGCATCATCCATGCCACAGTGGTTAAATGGAGTACTGTAGTCAAGCCTGTGTTCATAACCTGAGTTCGACCCCGAAGGGCTCAGGTGGCCGGCTCAAGGTTGACTCAGCCTTCCATCCTTCCAAGGCAGTAGAATGAGTACCCAGCTTATGGGGGAGGGCAGTATATAAGCACTATGGAGCAGTATATAAGTTGCAACAACAACAAGTGGGTCAAGAAGCAAACTCTAGTACTCTCTCCAGAAGCAAATATGACTGAATTGAGGTTATTGAACTTTGGGCACATCATGAGAAGATAAGACTCACTGGAAAAGACAATAATGTTATGGAAAACTAAAGGCAGCCAAAAAACAGGAAGACTAAATAAAATATAGGTTCTCTCAATAGATGAAGCAACAGGCTTGATTTTGCAAGAGTTGAGCAGGGATGTTAATTACAGAATCCTGCTTTCTTTTGCCTGTTGAGTAGACAAATTCTGAACCTAGCTTTTCTATAGGAGCTGCAACATTTTTGTATTGATGTTTCCCCAACACCCCAGCCAAACAGGAACCTTGTATTTTATGAGCAGCCAATTGGGGGGGAAGGGGAAGGTATATGCAAATTATTTGGTGACTGTTTGAAGAGCTGGGCGAAAAATTCCAGCCAAATACTACCAAGGGTGGAATTTGAAACTACACCTCCCCCAATGTCTGTTTGTAGCCAGCCTTTGAATTCACCTTAAGAAGCATACCTGGCAGACTTCTGCCATGAATATTTGGGACTCATTTATAATTTTTCTGCAGTATTGGTGCATGGCCTCTCCTGCATTTGTATTGTGTAAGGACATGGCATGTGTATCTCCCCCCCCCTTTTTTTTGGAGGTCACTATTTCATAGGGTCACCAGGAGTTAAAAGTCAAGTGATGGAGGCAGGTAACAACAAAGGATGTTCAATAGTACGATGCTAAATGAATGGAGTAACCTGCTATATAGGCAGTTGGCCAACCTTTAACACACATCACTTTTGCATCACCCAAACATGGTACTTGTGGTAATTTTGAAGATTATTATTGTCTGCAGTGCTTTTGGTCTATTCCCCCTTCACCAAAAGAGAGAACACCATTCTCTGTAGTAGCAGTTTGTATAAGTGCAGCTGAAGCTCATCCTGCCTTGAAACTGCCAAAGCATTCAGCTTTATTAGCTTTCATGAGTATATTATTTACAAAAAGGTCTGAAAATCCTAACTCCTGGGATATGAGCAGAGAAGCATCTGATTTCAGGTGAGGTTTATGAGCTGAATCCATTATTAAAGCTAATAAAATATGGAATAATTTTGAAAGTTTCAAAACTAGTAGATTAAAATGTTAATGAAAAGGAAGGTTTCCAAAACCAAAAGTGAAAAAAGGAGCATTGAATCACTCTATAAGCTATTTAAAAACAACATATTAGAGGCACAGATGGTCCACATGCTTCATAGCAAAGAGAAAGTAAAAAGGGGGGAGAGTAAATATGCCATAGTTAAGCTTAAGGATTCAGAAGTTTAAAGGGACATTGTCAAGTTAAATCACACCTTTTCAGGAAAATTGGTTAGCTACTACTGTGACAAACAACAACTATGAATGCACACAGTAAAAGAAAAAAAAATTTTTGAATGTGTTCCATTTGGTGATTACTTACTTGGCCAATATCTCAAACCCACTGGAGTCACAGTCTTCTGTTGAATATTAGATCAGATATTTTGTATATCTGGAAGCAATCTTGTGTGTTTGTGTGTGGAAGGATGGGAATTAAACAATTCACCTTGCAGCCAAGTATGGGAAACTCAAACCAGAAACTAAAGAAAACATCACAGGTGGATGTTTGTCACGCCTCTCAGAATTAGGAAATTAGCTTCCTTTGTTTAGCAACTGAGCTTCAGCATCCTCTAAAGTCTGATTTCACAAACCATAAAAGACTGGCTAAATTACCTTTCTCCTTTCAGTTCTGATTATGGGCGATCTCTAATGTCTGTCCTGGCCGCCAATGTTCTACGTATTGTTATTGTCAGTATTGCTTACTTTTTTGTGGTGAGCAAAAAGGCAACAATGTTCCTGCTGCAATTTAATGCAATGGACAAGGAATAAGGGCTTATTTAGGTGGAACATTTGTTCCGTCAAAAGTACTGGGCTGTGGAGGGACTTCCTTGGTATTTTGTCCCCCATTTACAGCATGTAAAGATTGTCTTGATTTGTCTATTTTTTTCTGCTTGAAGGGTGCCAGAACTAATTTCTGGCCATTAACCTGTCTCTGATATATTGTTCAATTGACCAGGGACAGGGAGATCCGATATATATTTGTTTATTTTCAGCTGAAAGCAAGCAAAGATAATGGACACAACTTCGTCCACCAAACATGCGGAGAAGAGGGTGCAGCGCTCTTACAGAATATACTTTTATAAGTTTAAATGAGAAGAGGGAGGCAAGGGGTGGGAAGAAGGAGGGGGAAAAGGGGAGGTTCTGCAGGTGTCCGGGCTGTTGATAATAATTCATTCTTCCTGGTTCCGTGCTAGGCGCCCATCTCTTCAAGGACGAATTTCCAATTAAACCATTTAGTTGCAAAGTAAAAGGAATTCAAGCAGCCTCCCTCCTTTGTTCATTCTTGTCTGCTTAAGCAAAAACCCTTAATATAACAGGTTTACACATTTATATAGCAAAGTAAATTACAGAGGCAAGATGGCTACAGTTAGGCTAAGTTATATACACATACAGGTGTACCTCGGTTTATGAAATTAATGTGTCCTCTGGGATGTTACGTAATGCAGAAATTTCGTAAACCAATATGCGGATTGCTCTAGGAATGGGGGTGGTGCTAGAAACCTCCAGGCGCAATGTGTCCTGGGGAAACCCTTTCGTACAGTGGGGGAAGAAAGAGGGAAAAAACATAAACTGGGGCATTATTTTCTATGAATTTCGGTTCGTAAACCAAAAATTATGTAAACTGAGGCTTTCGTAAACCGAGGTACCGCTCTCTCTCTATGTGTGTGTGTGTGTGTGTGTAAGTTTATGAATAACTTAGCCTAACTGTAGCCATCTTGCTTCTGTAATGTGTGTGTGTGTGTTGATTTGACCCCTTCATGCTTTTTTTTTTTAAAAAACACTATTTTAAAAACAAGTAGTGTTTTTTTTTACCATCAGTTTGTAATGGGGCTGAGATTCTGAGTCAGGACCATTGCTCCCTGCTCCCTTGCAAAAATCAAGCATAGAAGCTCATTTATGCAATTTTCCCCAATATTTTTTAGAAAACAGTTTTTTAAAAAATAGATGCTGATTTAAAAAGCAACACAAGTGGACCTGAAGTGAATTTTTTCAGCAAGGAGCTCTTGGTCAAAAACTTTCAATTACTGCCAAATCACCACTCACAAACAAACAAAAATATATCAGGAAAGCTTATTTTTAACTGGTATCTTCAGGATTTTTGAAATATTTCAGAAGAGAGGAGAAATGGGTTTTTAAAAATGCATTTGGACACAAATACTGAGAAAACCTGTTCAACACACCTCTTCTGCCATTGGCACCAAATGGCAGAAGGAGTGTGTTGACCACATATTCTGTGTGAACGAACCCTAATGTCCACTTTTTGTTTCCTGAACTATAAGAGGCTAACAATGAAGTTTCTCCTAATGTTCACTTTAAAACAAGTGAACTACGACACTCCAAGCAGGATGGACCCTTGATTGCTCTTTCCTGTATAATGCAGAATCAGAGTAGAATAATACAATACAATGCTATAGCCCACAGATGGACAAAGTGTGGCCATCAGGCCACATGTGACCTCCCAGGACATCCCCAAGTGTCCATAATGTTGTTCATAAAAAAGAAACACAAACAGTCTTTTTTTGAAAAAAACAAGAGCAGTGATTTTCTGCTGTCAGAAAAGCCGTCTAGGAAGCACAGTTTTTACTTTATTCATTATTAGGCTAGTGGAAAAGATGTCATTGTTCTCAGACGGGCCACACAAGATCTAGCAGGGAGATCTAGCACAAGCAACAACTAGCCTAAAGGAATTGTAGTGAGTTGTGCAACCACTTGTGAAATGGCTAGCACAAGTGGAATCAAGGTATTAGATGTATCACTTGTTGAAGGATGAAAACAGTGCTTCTATAAGAGACAGAAACTTTGAGCTAGCACATTGGTTCCAAACCTTGGGTAACCCAGATGTTCTTTGACTACAATTCCCAGAAGCCTTCACCACCATTTGTACTGGCCGGGGTTTCTGGGAGCTGGCAGTCCAACAACATCTGGATTACCCAAGGTTGGGAACCACTGGGCTAGCAGAATGACACCATTGGATGGTACCCAACATCAGGAGTCATTATCATAGGTCAGCCACTCCAATATTCTCACAGGAGAGTATTCTAAAGACCCACTCAACTCACTTCATTAAAATGAAAATGTGAAGACTGAGATAGTTGGTGTTTTCCTGACAAAGGATCAGGAACTGATCTACTATTGACACCACTTGCACAAGTACCTAGAAGGTTCTCACACTGAGTATATGTGAATGAACAACTAGGGTGAGATTAACTGAAACAGCAACACAACTGCTGGCCATTCTGCTCTTTGGGTATTTTTAACTGCCTGAAATTCAGAGTAATGCAGGTGGGATTGTCCAGGACAGAATCCTTCTGCCCACACTTTTCATGAAAATGATGCAAAATCCACTTTAATTAGAACTCCAGGAAGATCTGCACAACTACAGATGTAAACATTTTGGTGTTTGATAATTGATGCCTCAGCAGGAGTAACTTCGAGGCCCAGCTGTATGGAATCCCTCTAACCTCTCAATGGTCCAACACCCTACATGCTGCTTTGAAGCTACCTTAAATGCAATTGCTATCAGCACTTTGGAGGCAGTTATCACAGAAACCCAGGAGAGACCAATTAGTCACATGATTACATTATTTAAAATAACCCATTGCACTCACTTGACAGAACTGTAAGAAGTGAAGGAACTCATGTGCTTCCAAATACTAATAAAGACATGTTTTTTTGCTTACATCTATCCTAGCTGTAGTGCTCAGAGTCAGTAACAAAACATTTTAAAAAGCTTTAAATATGCAAAAATGTTTTAAGGGACTGTGTGTAGAGGTCCTTTATGGAGGAGGTATTGTATTGAGGAAAGGAATGTTATATTCTCACTTCAAAACAAAACAAAATAGTACTGTGGCATCTTTAAGACTAACAAAATTTATTACAGTATGAGATTTCATGGATTATAGTCTGCTTTCAGGCACAGAAGGAAGAAGTACCTGTGTTGATATTGTTTTTATCTGAGACAGACTAATACAGCTATTGCCACATTCTATGCAAGGCATACATTGACTTTTATTTTTGCTCAGCCTTTTGATCTAACCTTTTTCTCATCTGTAGTGTCTAATTTACAAACTATAAAAGAAACAACAATGACATTTGTTATATTATGGGCAGGAGGATTTAGAAACATTTTCAATAGCACAACTACAGTTTGTGAAGGCCTTTAATGATGGCTTTAACAGTACTTGCCTTAGGGAAGTCTGTAATATTTATTGGTACTTGACCCAAGAATTCTGAAGTAATATGACAAAGACAGTATGTTGTGCCTTCATTTCTCAGTTAACAGTATTGTTGCAGTTGGGCATGCTTAAGTGGTCTGTGCTAACTGTATTGTAATGCCGCTCTGGAGTCGAGTGGCAGTTTAATAATGTAGGCCAGAAATCTCAGGTTGTTCAGAAAGGCAGAAGTGTACAGTCTCATTGTTGTTCAGTCAGTCATATTTTGCTCTTTTACTGTGTGTTAATAGCATGCAGAATGTATGCATGTTGCACTGAATGTTTGCTTATTACTGCATTGCCACATTTTCAGAGGAAGCCCCCCCACCTCATTCGTTTCTCCTATATAATAATTGGACAAGTGCTTTATTCATGTTATCATGTTAGCTTGCTGTGGGTGTTGGGATGGTAGTACCTTCAACTTCTTTTAGCTTTTAGCATATCAAAGCAAAAAGCAAATCTGCAAAATAAGTAAAACTATACAGAAAGCAAAAACTGGAGGTAGGCACATCAAGATTGTCATGTAAGTTATCAAAAGTATTTGCAACTGGAAGTGGGCGGCCTTCTTAGCTTTACCCTTTGAAATAGCCTTGTTTCAACCTGATATTTGTTAGATAACATACTAATACCTGGTAAATTGTGGGTCAAAAAGAGAAAAATATATCACCCAAAAAGAAGATAAAGATGTGCATAAAATGTGTGTGTGTGTGTGTGTGTGTACACAAATTTAGAAGTAATTGCTATAGTTTAAATTTTTAAAAAATACCGTACATCTCAACCTGGTGAGAATGACTGCAAAGAGTGATCTTTGAGTTTGCTTTGTTGGTCCTCCACAGGCTAAGAGCTGGTGGGCAAATTCCAGGACCCTGCTCTCTATTTCTGATGGCTCTGCTTCTGGATCTTGAACAGCAGGCCTGGTTCGCTGAGGCTCTTCCTGACATATAAATTGTGGGCGGAGGACTTTTCTCCTACATTTCTTTTTGCCAGGCTTCAGTTCAAATCTGGCTTATTATTACTTTCTTAAAAATTCACAGCTGGAGTGGTGCCTGCACAGAACGGACATAGGTATGAGCTGCTCCTTTAGTTGTATATGAAATGAAATGGTCACTGTGCTGCTGCTTAAGAAAGCTAAGGACTCTGGGTTGACCCTACACCTAAACGTACGTGTGTGTGAGAGAGAGAGAGAGAGGGAGAGGGAGAGTGAGTGGCTGTGTGTGAGTGTGATGAGGATAATGGAAGTGGATTGTCAAAGTTGCCGAACTCCACTCAAGTTCCTAGAAATGCTACATTCGAAGCGGGGATACTGCTGCATGGAGAGACTATAGTGGTGGGAACCCAGGAGACACCCCACCCCCTCAAATTAGGCAGTAAAACAGACGGGTTTTAGGGGATATGTTCCCATCCCAGTGCAAAACAGCCTCCCTCTTTCATCAAGGTCCCTTGACATTCTCTTTAGCATTGGGGGGGGGGGGCGAGGGGTGAAGAAACTGCCACAAGGGAAGAAGGGGAAAAGGACGTGTCTAATTCTGGATCCATCCTTCTGATGAGTTTTAACAGTGTGCATAAATTTAAAACATAAATGCTGTTGTCTCCTTCATTATGCAGCCTTCCCCTCCTCCTACAGTGGCACTGTTCTAATTACAGGCTTGAATCAAAGGAGGTTGTATCTGGTTTAAAATGGAAGGCCACATGTATTAGAACAGAATACAAACAATGCCCAGGATAAGTAAAGGACTGAATTAGAAAGAGCTAGTTAAGGGAAAAAATTGCTTTCTGTTTCTGAGCATGGCAAGAGAAAGTAATGTACCTTTCCAGAACTGATTCCATGTAAAGAAGGTTGACAGAATAGCATGAATAAATTACAGATCCCCTGGTGCATTAATGCATGCCTAACAGAGCAAGCAGCAACAACACTTAATCTACAGTGCACTTTTAGAGGCTGGAGAACATAATTGTGTGAAGTTAAATGTATTTTTAAAATATTAAAGATTTTGAATTGAGGAGGACTAGCAGAAAATAGTTGACTGTATATTAATTTCCTCTGCTAATATATCAGGCATTTGGTAATCTTGGCTAGCTCACAGAGCTGATGGAAAAGATGAAGATACCTGGCAGTACAGCTGCCCCCATATGAGGCTGTATCTAATTAAGTCCCTGCCACCACAGTGTGCTTTCATATACTGTCCTAAAATCCAGTAGGAAAGGAAACAAAGCATATGCTTAACATGACTGTGTGCTTGATGCTTCTTTGATGGAAACCAGTATTAAGAGAAAGAAAACTTCAGCAAAAGAATCACAAAAGTAAGTTTAGGTAAGGGTATGGCAGAAGAGTGACTATTCAGTTAAAGAACTCCTATACAAAATTCTAAGCTGAGTTTTTTTAAAGAATAGACATAATAAATGCTGCCAGTATGTTTGAACAATTATATACCACTAGATTTAGTAGGAAATATTAATGGGAATATGATTCAGTTAATTAACTAATTAACTAATTAATTAACTGGATTAATTAATCCACCTAATTAATTTGCTGAATGCATTTGGTAGCTGGGGCCAGGAAACAATTTAAAATTGTAGACCATGATCTGATTGCTAAATATATGATTTCCTGTATTCTGGGAGCTTCAGTGAGTGTTGTGAGCAGTCATTGTCTTTGTGTGGAGGGGGAGGTAGGAGTAGTGGTGGTGAGTTTTGATTCTGCCAGATACCTGTTGGATATTTATATGCATACTAGAGGAATTGCAGAAGTTGCCACAACTAATTGACAAGATGCCAATCACATGCTTGTCACATGC
The DNA here is from genome assembly GCA_037013535.1 of Intellagama lesueurii. Taxonomy (NCBI): domain Eukaryota; kingdom Metazoa; phylum Chordata; class Lepidosauria; order Squamata; family Agamidae; genus Intellagama; species Intellagama lesueurii. The sequence goes on from JBAJHW010000001.1 coordinate 256,855,512, forward strand.
CTGGTTGTGTACCCAGCATGCTCCAGACATGGGCTGGCACCTTGTCAGTTAGCCACAGTGAGCTGAAGCAACTTTCATTATTCCATTTCCACGTAAGTTAATATCCATTTAAGGTTTTGGTCATTAAGTTCACAGACGTTAAGAGTCACCAATATTTATTTGTGCTGTTAGCTATTCCACCCAATGTTGTGTCATCTGGAAATCTGTAAGTATTCCCTGCACTCCTTTACCCATGTCATTAATAAAAAATTGAAGGGCACAGGGCACAGGACTGAGCCTTGTGGTACTCCACTTGTTACCTCCTCCCAGTTTGAGAGGGAGCCATTGATAAGCACACTCTGAGTATGATTCTGTAACCAACTGTGTATCCAATCAGCTGGTTGTTCTATCCAGCGCACACCTTGCTGATCAGAATATCGTGGGGCACTTTGTCAAATGATTTGCTGAAGTCAAGACATATTATGTGTACAGCATTCCCACCATCTAACAGGGAGGTTAAAAAATGATATAAGATAAATCTGGCAGGATTTGTTATTGGCAAATCTATGTTGCCTTCTAAGTTATTAATGCTTTGTTTTCAAGGTTCTTGCAGAATGACTGCTTTATAATCTGCCCCAGAAGTTTCCTTGGGATTGATGTCAGGCTGACTGGTCTGTAGTTCCCTGGTTCCTCCTTTTTGAAAATAGGAACAACATTAGCCCTCCTCCAGTCATCTGATACTTCACCCATCATCCATGATTTCAAGAAAATAATAGACAGTGGTTCTGTAATCTCTTCAGTCAGTTTCTTCAATATGCAGTTCATCCAGCCCTGGGGATTTAAACTCATTTGAAGTAATAAGTACTCCTTGACTATTTATCAATCTTAGGCTGCAATCCCATTCCCTTCGTACTTCACATTTGCCTGGAGGAGCATGGTCTGTCTTTTGGAAGAAGACAAAGCTGAAGTAAGAATTGAGCACTCCTGCCTTTTCTTTGTCATCTATTATCATTTTCCTATCCCCATTAAGAAACTGAGCCACTGTTTCTTTTCTTTGTCTTTTGCTATGCACATACCAGAATAATGCTTTTCTGTTGCTTTTAGCATCTCTTGCTAACCTCAGCTCATTCTCAGCTTTTGCCTTCCTAATGCCATCCTTGCAATTCTTTGCTACTTTTCTGTACTCTTCCTTTGTAGCCTGGCCTTCCTTCCACTTTCTATATGTGTCCCTTTTTGTTTTCAGGTCCTCTCTGAGCTTTTTGTGAAGTCACATTGGTCTTTTTTTGCTGTATTCCATCTTTCCCCCCCTTGTTGGGAATTGTTATGTGACCATTATGCTCTAGAGCAGTGGTTCCCAACCTTGGGTAGTTCAGGTGTTCTTGGACTGCAAATTCCAGAAACCCTGGCCAGCACAGCTAGTGGTGAAAGTTTCTGGGAAGTGCAGTTCAAGAATCCCTGAGTTATTCCAAGGTTAGGAACCACTGCTCTAGTCTAGAGCATAATAGTCACATGCCATAGCAATAGTGATGGAAAAATGCAAGTTAACACCTATGCAATGTTATAGTGACTTTAAGCCATAGAGAAAGCCAAGACACAGTTGTTTAACTAAGGGTGTGATTACACAGTGGGGTGGGGGGATATGTTTGCATCTGCTGTGATCAGCACTTTTTCAAATGGGGTTTATGTGGGTGAAATCACTCTAGCCATCCAGACATTAACCAATTTGCAGGAATCAGCAGGGGTGGAGGCAAGGAGCTGTGTTTGTACAACAGAAGCTGCATTTGACAAGGTGATAATTGTCATTTCCACCTCTTTTTTAAAATTTGCTTTTCCTGAAGTGACTAGTGATATGGTGTGCTTCCTTGAAAGACTTTAAAAACAACAACCTCTGTTTGCAAGCAACAGGCGTTAAGTTGAAGGGGGCTAACCCTGCAAATACCCTTTTGTCTTTGGATCAGGCAATCACACATAGCAGAATGCGGTCCAAAGTAATGTCAATCTGATTATAGCAAATTTAAGCCACCCCTGCTGGTTGAACAAAAAAAAAGACAATTCCCTGTTAAACAAAGATGATTTCACAATTGTTTTCTCAGCATTAAGCTTTGGTTGATGGGTTTTAATTTGAATTCATCTGTGCCTATGCTGTTGCAAATTGTGGAGTAAAGGGCCATTGTAGTCATCCCTTAGGTGGCTTATTATGGTGGCAGTGGGGAGGTTAGTATGGAGAGGGGCTTAAGTATGCCTGTCTTCAATAGATGGGCAGCTTAGGGAAGTGAACCAGTACAATCAATGGTGAACTAATGCAACCAGTGCTAGGGGCTTCAAAACCCAGTGAGGCAATGTATTGATGTTTTTCTTAGTGTGCTAAACAGTGTATGGTTGGTGTCTTTAGTAAGCCTTCTATCAACTTTTATAGGTTAGAAACACAGGAAGCTGCCTTGTACTGATTCAGACCATTGGTACATCTAGTCTTGCACTGTTGACACTGACTGGTAGCATCTCTCTAAGCGTTTCAGACAGGATTCTTTCCTAGCCTATTGGAGAACATTGGTATTCTCCCTCTCAAGTACCAATCAAGCCCAGTTCTTCTTAGCCTGTGAAATGTAACCTGATTGGTGCAAAGGGTTGAAACATCTAGAGAAGGGTGATGAGCAGAAGAATGGAGCATTCAAGCTTAAGCTTATGCCTAGCTAGGTTCTGTAAAGCTGTCCTTGTTTAGCTTCATCTCTTTTGAAATGCCTTCAAAGAAAATAACCCACTCAAAAAGATCTAGGGGTTGGTGGTACTAAAGATAGTGACTTGCACTCAGACGTTTTGAGTACTTTGTGGGTTTTTGGCATTCCTGCTTTGCAGGGTTGATTTGCAGTTACAAACAAGAACCTGAAAGTTTTTGTCTCTCCGTGGAGCACCGAAAGAACAAGCAGGCTCAGTATTGTTGGGAGAGGGGTCACACAGGAAGCTTTTCTCAATCACTAGCACACTGGACCCTCCTGAGAAGCACCCACACCATGACAAATAAGGGTAGTGTGGCTAAGTGGTCAGTAGATCCTCTCTGTGCCGGCCAGTATCGTGACACCCACTAGTGAATTTGATAGTGACAAAAATATATTTTATCATAACCAGATTCCAAAAAGGAGTCTACCAGAGTTGTTTTAACCTTCCTGATATTTATTTATGTCAGTGCTGCTTTTGAAGTAGGAGACTTTCATTTCTCAGCTTCTCCTGCCTTGAGGACAGTCTCCCTGAATACATGAAGGAAACACAAATTAAAAGACTGACACTATCTTTCACAATCAATCTATGGTGAACTTAATGAAAAAAGGATAGGATCCCATCCATTTCTGTAGTGCACTAGAAGGAGGAAACTAGCCAATCAGCCATCTGCTTCAGTTTGATCTCAGAGATCACACATGTTAAAACCAAATCAAAACTAAAAAGTTTAAAAAAAAAGGAGCCTCTGACAAGGACCCAAAAAGGTACGAATAAGAGACTGCCAGTACTTCATACGGTCACCAGAAAGAGGAGCAAACCAGCCCTCCTCAAAGTGTACCAAACCATGGGACAAAGCCCTGCCTGATTGTACTCTTAGAGAGCAAGTCTCCAAGTACCACAGCCACTCAGCTTGTTTAACTGAAAAAGTCACTCACTGTTTTCTACAAAGCTATCCAAAAGAAGACAGGCTATGTAGCAGGACTGTACCCTTTTCACTGCAATCCTGCATTATTTATCTGGGCAGGCAAGGTGTGGGGGAATATAAAAGAGGTCATTGGGCATGTACATATAAAAAACTGCACAGGATCAACAGCCTCATCTACATTTCAGCTTGGTAATGTTACTTTGTGGGGCGGCGGGGGGGGGGAATGATCTATAGTCCAAAAAATAACACACTTGAGCCCAGTTCATTGGATAGGTATGGCCAATGCCACTGTGTTAGTGGACAACTGCAATCAGAAAGCACAAACTGGAATTCCTTCTTATTTAAAAGAACACTAAGCTGTAATTATTTAAGGGACTACAAGGCTTGCAAAGCGGTAATGATCTCTCAATCCAGACAGCTCAGGCCAAACAGGTTTTAGACAGCTGTCAAAATACAGCTTTCTGTAAGCTTTTATTGTAATGAAACTCATTATGGAAGGATATTAATAGAAAACAATTGTCACATCTCAGAAAGCTAAAGGGCTTTTTAAACAGGTAGGTAAGCTGATAGGTCAGAATTCCCTTCTAACGTACACATATTCGGAGTAGATAACTCTAGCATTTATGTGTCTTGCCACACTGGAGTAAAAATATTAAAGCCACAACAGCAATGCTAAGCAGTCTCCAAAATTCTGTACACTTGCAGAACTACGCTGGGATATTCAATATAATGAATGATAAAGAGTAATAAAACTCCTACAGAAGGTACTCATCCTACAAGCTAGTTCATGACAGCGATGTTTTCTCAAGACATTCTCAAGCAAGAGAAAATAAAACATGTACTTGGCGGTACGTTTTAGAAGTATAAGTGAAATCTGATTTCCTTTCCAGAGGCAGAGAAAGAAACATGTCACGTAGTTTTCAATTTGACCAGAAGTGACAGAGAATTCTACCACGTGGTATACATCTCAGAAATCACACACAATAAAAGTGACATGTCTCACTTTACAATACCTTCAGCCTGTTTTTTTGCTCCAGCTGGCAAAGCATGGCTTTTGGTTATATTTATTTACATCCAATAGTTTGTATAGCTTTTTAAAAAGAAAGCTTTGGCTCGTATACTGTGTAACCTGTGTGGGCCACAACTTACTAAAAACACTCAACCATATATAATTTCTCCCCAAACCTTCTAGTAGGTAGTAAAGTAACTAATCAGATAAAGCAGGTGTCACTAATTTTGGCACCATGAGACACCAAAAAGAGAGGATTCTCACAACATTCTTTCAGTTATGAAGTTTGTAGATAAGGCTTCTTCACAGCCATGGCCAATTCCTCTAATTGGGAGCTGCTTTCCCTCCTCCCATCCAGGCCAACTCAGTTACCAGGCATTGCTCTCACAGGCTACAGGGAATGAAGTAACCTTCTCCTTGATAATTCCGTGACAGCAGGTATCTGACTATACATGTCGCAATTCTACCCTTCTACTGTGTTTGACACTAAATAATGTGTCAATGCTATTTTTAGTGTATGTAGTGGCTGCTGTGGTCTTGTGATGTTAGGGCATGTGTAGACCCATCAGGTTTATAGTCAATCTTTGTTAACTTTGCTCATCCCTGTTCTGGTATGTGCCTTGTATTATTATTTGTGCATTATCAGCTCTCTCTCTCTCTCTTTTACACACATTCTCTCACACATGTACTCAAGTGCTTCCATTACCATGATGGACATTACTTGTAAGTAAACTCCCAGCCTTATATGTTTGCAAAACTGGGTTGAGTGGTCATGAATTACTACCATCTCTTGATGGGTGAACATGAGACACTCCATTTGGGGTTAGTTTACAAGATGAGTATCACTGCACTGACTTTTAATAACATTCCTCAGCAGGAAGCATTCAAAGTGCCAGTTCTGATCTACTGGCAAGGACTTATTTGAGGGACAAATTTCTCTTTTCTTTAGCAAATACTAACAAAAATTGAAAGTATTTTCCACCTACAGAGATCCCTCTGTGCATTTTGATACATAGATGTATAAAGGAATGAGGTAATTTCAATTTATGTCTGTGCTGTTATGAGACAAAGAAGAGAAAGATGTCTCTGAAAATCTCAGTGGTTGCCTGCTGTTTTGGAACTCCTTGAAGTCTAGCAAAGTTCAGGCTTAAATATTTTCTGGAAGAGCCAAATCCTTCCCTATTTCAGCTGGAAGGTTTAAACAAGCATGCTGTAATATTTAAATTTTGAGTATTTTAACATTATCTGTGGTGTTTGTTTTATTCTTGTTAATCACTATGAGCCTCTGGGGATTGTCCAATGAATAATGAATTAAAATGATAAATAGACCATAAGAACTACACCACTGCCAGGAGTCATCGAGGAGTTACTTATTTAGAACTGCAGAGCTGGAAGGGACCCTATGAATCATCAAGTCCAGTCCTTGTCAAGGAGGCACAATAGGGAATCCAACTTGGTAGGCAACTTGTTTTGAAGGAATAGGAAGGTAGTTTGGGGATATTCCTGGATCCAGATTTATCACTGGAGGTCATGTGAACTCAGTGCTTGGGGCCTGCTTTGGTTGGTCTGCCAGTTATGACTATTTTCGTGTAGTGTGAGTAGGCTGCTGTTAGAAGTGTCTTCCAGACCTCATATGACAAAAGTCTGAAAGAACTGCATTGGTTGCCAGTATGCTGTTAGTCTGAACTCAGGTAATTAATTGTGACTTAAAAAGCCCTAACCAGTGTAGGATCTGGATACCTGAGGGAGCACTTCTTCCTATATACACCTATTCCATAATTAAAAGCTTATGGGTGGGCGGGCTCATCAGTTTCCCATCGTTGAGACTGGTATATTATGTTGGGACACAGGATTGGACTTTCTTGGCTGTAGCTCCTTGGATGTGGAATTGTCTCCCCCTGCAAGTTATTTCGGCACTGATATTGACTGCATTTCAGTACCAAATTAAAATACACTTATTTAGCATAGCCTGTGTGGTTTAAGGATTCTAGCATCAATAGAGGTTGTGCAGTTCCTTGTAATATGTATTCTTTTAACGGTTTAAAGTTGTTTTGAAGTTTTAAAATTCCTTTATGTTTTAAATTGGTAAATATTAAACTATTGCATGTTTTAAACTATTTACCATTTTGTGCTGTTTCTCTTCTACCCTGTCCTGAGATCATGTGACAAAGAGTGGGATATAAATATTTGAAATAAATAAGTATTTTTAAGAGAATTAACAAATCCGTTTTGAATGCTAAATCTTTTATACATGTATAGCTTATATAAGAAGTGATGTACATAGGGTATGATTTGAATATTTTGTTTACACACTTACTGTATTTGGAAGCTTTGTGTAATATTTATGTGAATTGCTTTTTTGTTGTTGTTGCCATTCTAAAGCAAGGTGGCAAAAGATCACAAAAAGCAGACCCAGAAAGTTAAGACTAGCACTAAACTTTAAATAACTCTTCTCATGTAGTGCTTTAAAAACATTATTTTGCCTGGATGTGGGCTATGCTTATCTCTCAGTTTTATTTTATTTTTTATGGTGTTCGTGTGCGGATGTGTGTGTAGGATTGCACTGTAGACCAGCCTTTCTTGATAATGTTGTTCTTTCACAGAAGGGTTCATTTTTTTCAAGATGACAGCACAGCTACAAATGAAACAAAATGTATATACAGCATAATCGGCATTTAGTGGATGCACTACCATATGTACCAAGTTGTACACATTTTACTGAGATATTCTGCTGCCAGAACTGCTAGAAGTGAGTGAGTGGGTGAGTGAGTGAGTGAAAGTAAATAAATAATAAATAGGGCTGTGACCATGACCTTGAAAGAAGACTCTTGTTTTCAAGGGGCTGAACAAATTGCAGTGTTGTTGAGATGCGTGATTTGTTGATACTTCTCACTTTAAAGAGTCATCCATAATTTTATCTTTCTTTTTACCAACCATTATTCCAGATAATCTTATCTAAATTTAAAAGTGACCACTTAGCAATCAGTGAGGGCAGTAGGAAAAATGCTACGAGTTATAAAAACAACACTTCAGCATTTAATTTGTAGGCCAGACGTTTCATTCATGACTTTAATTAAGATGCTACTAATACTTGAATGTCTGTGCACCATCTTTATCTCTGATACATATTGAATAGACATGCAGTGGGTCAAAATGGTCAAACTGCAATCCTTAGCTCGTGCTTCTGCAGCACGCTCAGTGTGAAGAAAACTTCACTGTGAACACCCAGTAACCTACTAACCCTAGAATGTGTGAAGGGGCTCTAAATCATGTTCTGTAGAATCATGTTCAGCTAAAACTAGCAAGTCCCCTTTTCTTCCAAATAATGTTTTGTGACTTAAGAATTAATACCATTGGACAGACTATATTGGGGTGTGTTTCAGATTTAGCCAAATCATTGGCCCTTGGGCTGATTTTAGAGAAGTTTGGGAGATGACAGATCAAAGAGAATCAAGAATCCTTTGCAGTGAACCGAATCTAAATGTGAACCTTCTCAAACCTTTGTTAGTAATTCAGATTTGGAGGAATGCACAAATGCAGGCAACTTGCACTTGCATTTCCCCTCAAGCTTTAATGTGGTGGTGTCTTTGTGATGTGGAGGGGGGGTAGAATTAGGTACTTGGAAAGACTATAGAGTCAAGTCTTTTTTTTTCGTCTCTGCCATTTTGTTCCACACACATGATCCACCTGCCTTGTCCTAGTCAGACAAACGTATGCAAGATTTGTTCTGTTTTGTTTTTTGTTCTTGTGTCAACTGAGGACAAAACAAAAACTTTTAAACTGTATTTCATCGATGGAAACTCATCAGTCTCCTACTAACCTCTCTTGGCTCTTGCACATTACTTGCCTGGGAACATTTCTATTTCCTTTGCAAAAATGCTAAAATTTTGTTCTGAATTTTTGAGCTTTCTTAACTCAGGCCATTTCCATGCTGCATGACATTTTTGCAATAACTGCTGACAAAAACATAGGCAGAAAGTCAAGGCTTCACTAGCAAAAAGACTCTATAGTAGTTAAACCTGCCAGCCTTGAGTCCACTAAGAAGGAACTACTTCCATTGAAGGAACTACTTCTGTGAAGAGAGAAAGGCTTTGTGACTTCTTTAAAAAAATGTCAGTACTTAATGGCACATAGCACAATAAACCTTGCATCTATTTCTCTATAATACAGAAAAGTTATAATTACTTGTTGATTTCCAGTAATAGTGAAGGGGAGGCATAAAGAGTGAGTCTTCCAAACAGAGATCATTCTGAATATACCTTAGAACCAGGCTACTTTTAAATAGGACCAGACTGAACTGAGCTGTTTTCTGAAGTGTTGAATTAGGTTCTAGGGGTTAGTACATGCCCTTAGGACATACAGAAAATGAGCTAAAGTGTGGGAATGTTCACAGATTATTTTGTCCTTTGTATTAAAATTTACAGTAAGTGGAACATTTTTGCTATTGTCACTTGTCTTTTACTTTAAACATCTTATAATTGATTATTGCCTAAAGAAATAAACTGGCCTTTGCAGGCAATTTTAATAGTCTTTATGCTTTGAAGCAGCATAAGTGAGTTTCCTTTACTTTGTCAGCATGTGATAGAGAGAGTAGCAAGCAGTATTGGCTAGCTTTTCAAGTTATATGAAGATTTTAGAAATGCTGTTGATTATTGTAACAAGTAGCACTTATTTACTTCATTGTCATTTGAAGTTTTGCTTCAGTCTGAATATTCCTACATTTTTATGTCATGTACTGTTTAGTTCCCATTAATCTTCTACTTTCTTCTTTTATTGTAACCTCATAATTAGCACAATTTATCAGCAGGGGTACAGGCTGTGCAAAACATATTTTACATAGGATATACCAAAAGTGCTCATGACTATGATAGGGGCTTCCCCACCAAATCTGTGGGACAGACACTTGCCTGTCCTGGAGCTTGAGCTGCCTCTGGGTATATAATGGTCATAATCCTGTTTCTTAGGGTAGCAAATTGCACAAGAGCAGGCCCACTGAATAACTGGGGTTTAGCAAGTTAATTCCTCTGTAGGTTCCAATGATTCAAATGGACCTACTCTAACTGTGACTTACTGTGCTAAAATAAGTTGCAGTTAGTGTAGCCTATTTGAATCAATGGAACTTACAGAGGAATTGGCTCTCTAAATCCCCATGTATTCAATGGGCCTGCTCTAGTGCCATTTGCTACACTAAGCAACAGGATTTTGGCCACTGTGTTTTACATCTCACATTATAATGTGCCTGTGAGCATTAAGTGTCCTAGTTAACCATATCACATGTACAGGGGAGGAAGACTAGTAAAGGGTGAGATCTTTCACCAGATGTGTTGCCCCTTCCTTATTGCATCCATTTCTTGCTTTTTCTTTCCTCAGTGAAAGATGCATGTACACACACATGTAAGCAGTAATTTGGTAGGTATTCCCCCCCCCCCCCAAGGGATAGCCAGATTAGACTGTTGCAGCAAAAACAACAGGGTCTTGTGGCATATTAAAGACTAACATGCTTTACTTGGCTTAAGCAGTCATGGATTGTACCTCGAGTCTTCCATCTGAACAAGTAGGACAAAGTTCATGAAAGCTTATACCAAATAAAAGTTGTTTGTCTTTAAGCTGCCACAAGACTCTCCCCTTTAGTTGATATTTATTTATTTATTTCACTTATATGCCGCCCACACTACCCAAAGGTCTCTGGGCGGCTTACAACAATTAAAATACAGTAAAAAAGATAAAACAATTAAAATACAATTAAAATATATACTCTAAAAATTGCCATCAGGACCCACAGTTGATATTATTTCAATTAAAAGCCTTCTGGAACAGGAAGGTTTTGACCTGGCGCCGAAATGTCATCAGCGTCGGCGCCAGATGAATCTCAATTGGGATGGCGTTCCATAGTCTAGGGGCAGCTGCCAAAAAGGCCCTTTGTCTACAAGCCATCCCTCCTACCTCCTTGAGGGATGGCTCTTTCAAAAGGGCCCCCTGGCTAGATCTTAACTGCCGGGTAGGTTCATATGGAAGGAGGCGGTCCTTCAGGTATCCAGGGCCCAAGCCGTTTAGGGCTTTATATGTCAAAACAAGCACTTTGAATTGGGCCCGGGCAGCAACTGGTAGCCAATGTAATTTAAACAGAATCGGCTTGATGTGTCCCCTAGCGGCCCCACCACTCACCAGCCGCGCAGCTTGATTCTGGACCAGTTGCAGTCGCCGGACCGTCCTCAAAGGCAGCCCCACGTAGAGCGCATTGCAATAATCTATACGAGATGTTACCAGTGCGTGTGTAACTGTCATGAGACTCCGCTCGTCCAGGTAGGACCGTAGCTGGTATAATTTCCGCAGCTGAAGGAAGGCGCCCCTGACCACCGAGTCCACCTGGGCGTCCAGAGTTAGACTCGGGTCCAGGAGCACCCCCAGGCTGCAGACCCTGTCCCTTAGGGGGAGTGTAACCCCATTCAGGGCAGGGAAATGGCCCTCCAGCCTGTCCGGCGAAGCACCCACTAACAGCAGTTCCGTCTTGTCTGGATTGAGTTTCAATTTATTAACCCTCATCCAGTCCATTATCAGGTCCAGACACGAGTTCAGCACAGAAACCGCCTCACCTGGATTGGTGGAAAACGAGAGGTAGAGCTGAGTGACTCCTCAGCCCAAACCTCCTGATGACCTCTCCCAGCGGTTCCATGTAGATGCTAAACAGCATGGGGGATGGTATCGAGCCCTGAGGAACTCCATGACATAAACGCCATGGGACAGAGCAACTGTCCCCCAGCACCACCCTCTGGACACGGTCAGCCAGGAAGAAGCGGAACCACCATAAAGCGGTGCCCCCAACTCCCAACCCAGCCAGCCTATCCAGAAGGACACCATGGTCGATGGTGTCGAAAGCCGCTGAGAGGTCCAGGAGTATCATCAGGGTCACACTCCCCCTGTCTCTCTCCCGGCAAAGGTCATCGTACAGGGCGACCAAGGCAGTCTCCGTACCAAAACCCGGCCTGAAACCCGATTGAAATGGATCCAGAAAATCCGTTTCATCCAGCAGCGCCTGGAGTTGCCCGGCCACAACCCACTCCAACAATTTGCCTAAATAAGGGAGGTTCGCCACTGGTCGGTAGTTAACCACCAGCCTTGGGTCCAGGTTAGGCTTTTTTAGGAGTGGCCGAATTACCGCCTCTTTCAAGGTGGTAGGGACCACTCTCTCTCTCAAAGAGGCGTTCACGGCCTCCTGGACCCAGGTGCGAACCCCCCTGGCAGATCTTTCAATTAGCCAAGATGGGCAAGGGTCGAGCGGAGTGGTGGTAGAACGGACAGATCCAAGCACCCTGTCCACACATATGTGCATACAGTATGTGTGTATGTGTTTGAGAGAAAAATGAAAAGAGAAATAACTAGTTATTTATTATGGCTCCCTTTCTCCTATGAAAAAGGTATAACTATATTACCTTATAGGTATAATGAAGGCTAACCTCACTCCTTTTATGATGTGATGTAATTGTAGCATTTGAAGTTTTATTGTTATGGGGGTGTGGTTGAAATAAGTGATAGGGGGAGGAATATCACATTCAGATTCTTCTGTGGGTGTTCAGGTTACAATGAGAATGTATTTGGTACCACAGCTCAGCAATTTGTAGCATTCAGACATTTTGTAAAACCAACTAAAATGTCATTGTTTTAGTTACTTTTCGAAGTGTGCAGACTCTCAGAATTCACCCAGGCACCACTTTTCTAAAAATGTTGAACTATCGCAGTAACTTTTGAAAGCAAGTTTCCATGCTTTCAGAGAGGGGAAGAAATAAAGTGAGTGAGCAAAGATCTTTAAGTGGTGGATTAAAGTAGAACATCATTAAGTGCTTTACTTTTTAAGTGCTAGATCAAAGTGGAGCAGATGCCCAGAACAGAGCTATACTCCCCTCTCCACATACAGTACTCAGTTGCACAGAATTGGAATTTGTCAGTTCCTAGGCTTCTCACACTGGGCAGAAGTAGTGTGATGCCATAAATAGAGTAGGTTGAGAGCAATTCAGGTTTTTCCTGGATCATTCATAATCTCTAGCTTAACTTGGTTTCCAGGGATGTTGCAAAGGAAAAATGAGGTGTATGCATACTTTCCCGAGCTACTTGTAAGAAAAGTTGTGATAAAACTGTAGTATAAAGACACACCAATCTCCTTTGTCATCATGGAACTTGCTGTCACTTCCTTTTCAGTAAAACATGATGCTATGGGGTAGTCATGTGTCCTATTTAACAGAGGACAGTTCCAAGGATGGAAGTTTGGAGAAAATAAACTCCCAGTCCCATAATTCCATGGGAACACTCCAGGCCAAACTATGGGACTGGGACTCATCAAATGGCAAGATGTAGAATAGTCCTCTTACCTCCATGCTGTTCCTATGCTGTTTCTTTGTGCTCCCTGAGAAGTGCCAAGCTGCATTTTTGAAAGTTGTGAGGATTCATTGCAACTTGCAAAGGTGCAGCTGGCTTTCAGAAGGCATGAAGAAACAGCATGGGAATGGCACATACTGTAAATAAAACAGCTGCTCTACTTCCTGCTGTGTGATAGCTCCCAGTCCCATAATTCAGCTTGGGGGCTTCCTGCTGAATTATGGGACTGTGAATTTGTTTTTTCTGAATGTTGCATCCCTAGAAAATTACTCTGTCATGAAGGACTGTTGAAGGACAGTCCTCTTGAAAGTGTCTTCCATTTTGAAGGGCTGTCCAATTCAGGTCTGATATAAAGATAAAGTGCTAGGAGGAAGGAGTTCAGAGAACTTGAACTTGCCCATCCCCAATTAGCACCTGGATAACAGTCTCAGCAGACCAGGCATATGGACCCCTGATCACTGTCTTACCTACTCCAGTGAGAGATGTACTATATTTCCATAGAAACATCATTCCCAATTTTGCATCAGTACATACGCAATTCTATGCAAATTGGTGCCCTCGTTTGTCCTCTTTGATAATGTGTTAGTGGCCATCCTACACTGCTGCCCCCACAGCACAGATGTCCTTGGTTCCAAGGCATATGAAGGAGAAAGAGAGACATTGTCACAAACTTATGGACCAGAGCAAATAAAGGCTGAAAGAAAAAGCTTACATACACAGATGCAGTTCTGTGCTGGCATCCACAAAATTCTGCAAGTCTGCACATGGTGTGTTGGATATAGCAGGGCAGGGTGCCTAAAGAGAAGCTATTCATAGAGCCCAAGAAGAGGAATGTTAAAGTCATAAATATTAATGAGTGCATACACACACACTTAGGAACTTTTCAGATATATTTTTTGCTATAAGCCATTGATTTATTTTCATGTGAGATATGGTACAACAGAATATTGAGAATCAGTGCAAGATTTATTGTGTCTCTTCATATTCTGGAAGACTGGGTCTTAAACCGACAGCTGAAATACATACCACTTCCAAAGGTGTTGTGATGCCTGCTATTTTAGATTGCTTTCAGAATAGATTAGATACATTAGATACATTCATGCTGTATGAATGGTTACTAACCGTGCTTAAATCCTGTGGATGTTTATTCAGAAATCCATCCTGCTGTTTCCAGTCTGGTTTATTCCCAAAGTTGTATGCTCATGGTCAAAAATACTTCTAATTATTAGATGCTGTGTGCAACTAATATGGATAGTAATCTCATTCATATCCCATCCATAGGGTTGTTTATGAGCATGTCTTGACCACTGATGAGAATCTCATTGCCTTACATGACCACATAAGCCAACTGTGCAAGCAGTTTTGCCTGTTCAGCTATCTCACCTGCCATTGTGCTTGGATGCATCCGCTTGCTGAATAAACAAACATGTGCCTTGTGGTGCACATAGCTATGTGATTGACAGAAGGCCACAGGGGAAAACCACATGCACATTCATACGTATGCCCATGCCCCCTGCAACATACTTTTAGTGAGAATGTAATACCTGATGTATCATTGCAGCTCCATACTTTCCTTGAATTCTCTCTCTTTCTAGGAGTCATATACAGCAACACTGAGAGAGATGATAAATTAATATTAGGATATGCTAAAGAGCAAGAACTGTGTTGTATGGGTGAGTCTTGAGGAAGGTAGAAGTTTCAACAGTAATTTAAAAGCTGAAGACCACCTTCACCAAAATGAGAGAAAGCTAGAATGGGAGTCTACAGTGATAAAGATAGATTGCAAACCTTCAAAAAAGCCACTGTGACCCCCCCCCCCCGAAATGAAATTATACAACAGTTTAACTAGCAAAAAGACATTTGTAAATTGTTCTGTCTTGTCTATGAAAAAAAACACCGTACAAGGGCATTTGAGGATCTCTATGCTAGTAATATCTAGGCATGAGATTTTCAGATTTTTTTGCCACTACAACTACCACAGTTTAGCAGGAATCCCTCTAGCCAGAATTCTGGAAGCTGTAGCCAAAAAATCCAAGTACTCAGAGGAGTTTCAGCAAATCTTCCCTCAGTCTCTTCTTTTTACAATGCCTTGCCTCATAGAAAGGTTTCATTTCCCACACCATATCTGAAATCCTGTTTGTTTATATGCAACCTTTCTCCCCGTAGGGGATCTAAGGTGGCTCAGAACAATTAAAATCATACAGTAATAAGTTAAAAATACCATACAGAACTATATATTAATAAGCAATTAAACATTCCTCCCTTGGAAATAAAGCATCCCTACTGTGCTTCTTGGGATGCATGGGCACATGCACCAAACCATTGTGGGTGCACACCCCAGAGAATTGCACACACACCCATGGGCACCTATGTTACAGGCAGCTCTTGCCCTCCCAGGCCCTTTTGTGGCTTCTCTACAGTCCAGTTTGAACATTGTTGCTCTCCGAACTCCAAGATGCCTTCTGCCCAGGATGTCCTCCCAATCTTCTTATTGACCTCTTGACTCTCCTTTTGCCCTTTCCTGATTTACAAATGTCTTTCCTTTTTTTACTCAGCTTCTCCCAGCCTATACACTTTTACCCCTGCCATTTTCATGGGATTGAAGGTTGAGCACTAGTTTCCACCAGAAGGTTGAGCACTAGTTTCCACCTACACATTTCTTTTGGATATGAATGCATCTGCTCCCATGTGGGCTGAGGGGATCCACAGGGATATGGATCCTCACCATTGGAAGAAATGTATTTTAACCTTAAAAAAAATAATCGGGAGATTATTGGTCCATCAAGTACCTTGACAAGCACTGGCTGTCCCTAGGTGATCAGGGGTACTGTGTTTCAACTCCTGACCTGTCATATTGATTTATTTCCCAGTTGCCTTAATCTTTTTCATCAGATTTTACTTTTGCCCTCCTTAACAGCCACTTCTTTCTTTCTCTTTATTACAGTCATTCATCATTCTAGGAAAAATTAATAGCAAAAATTATAACTGTGGAGAATGCTATTTTACCTGAAACATATTTTAAAACTGAGATTTTGTAATATGTAATAAGAGAGAGATAGTTGTCTTATCAGTATAATTAAAGTGCTGCCCCCCCTCCAGTTTTAGCATTGTTTTCCAATGTTGAAAGACCTGAGACAAATACTGAAAAAGAATGAGTATATCTCCTAACTTATCAGCCCCCATTCCCCCATGAATTGAAACATATATTACTGAGTAACTTCCAAGCACTGCAGCTTTAGGGAAACTATTATGCTTAGATTTAGTCATTTCCTTTTCTCAGACTTCCTTAAGTCTCGATAATATAGATTTTTTAAAAAAACAACAAGACACTGATATCTTTTGTATTGGTTTTATGTGAGTCTCTTTAACTGTAGTAAATTCAGTGGCTTGCTGCTGGGGAAGGTGAATGTACATATTTGAGAGAACAGTTTATTTTCATAGTATCTTTATGCCTGTTCTATACAGGGCAATAAAAAGAGTTCATTAAACCATGCCTAAAGTCTAATGGATTAATTTTTCATGGGGTAACCTAGGCAGTTCAAACATAAACCCATGAGAAGCCAGATTGAGCTGGATCAGTGACAGTTTTGACAGTGATGTATTCTGCCGATGAGCTCCAACTAACTGTAACCAACTCTGGATCATCTCTTTCCCTGTTATGTTGCTGTTGTTGTAAGGATGTTGATTATTTTTCACCGTCCTGTGTCTAGCAGGCTAATTGGACATCTTTCACCCCAGACCTCTCTCTAGGTGAGATTTTCACTTGTACTTTGCAGTCCAAGAAATGTTAGATAATGGCTCCATTAGGAAAAAAAAACACTGAAGTGACCTGACATTGTAAAAGAGAAAATGTTCTTCCCCTAAGTGGGGGAAGGATATTTCCTATCATAAATCATATAGCTAGAGATAGTGATAAGCAGAAAGAGCTGTTATTTTCTATAATCATGAAAGTCATAAGAATGAGAAGTCATACAGCACATTTATGTTATTTTTTATAATTTTCTGCTAAATTGCCTTATATTTCCATTAGATTATTATTTTACTTTAATCATCCATTTCATACAATATTAAGCATTGGATAATGCTACTTAATAATCTCAGAAAGTTAACATTAGGGAGAAGTGCCAATATTGTAAAGGTTTACAGGAGATGCAGAAGACATTCAGACAACTCAGAGAGTTGTCTGAATGTAAATTTCTGTTCAGTCAGTATGAGGGCAGGACACAACATAGTCTCAAGGAAAAAACCAGTGACACTGAAGCAGCTGTTTATTTCTCGGTGGAGACAGATTAAAATCCCTGTTAATCCGACATCCATAATTTTAGATAATAGTAGTGTTCTACAGTGCTCTTTATTTTTAATTTTTTACATCAAATGTGGACAACTATGGTAAATTTAGAGGTTAATCTTCTGCCACAGGAACATCTGGAAGCTGCACAGATTGCTAAAAATGCACTCCCTCTGTGTGGGAATGGGTTTGTTGGGGTCTTAAGTGATGCAAGGAACACTGGCTAAAATTGAGTAACGTAACATGCTGCATCAAACTGATGAATAAGCAGGCATGGCAGTTTTTCAGAAATTAAAAATTTCTAATCCCCCTCAAAGTCATGAGGGTCCCTTGGAATCCATTTCATTAGGGGAGGCTGTTGGGAGCCATGAAACAGGGTAAATCTTCAATTTCCAACAATCAACTGCCACCAATAAAATCAACCCCCATATTGCATTCTCCCCCCCTTTTTCCCATTATGAAAGGAATTCCAAGAGATCCTCAGAACATTTAGGGGGGAAATTGGATATTTTTAATTTTTGAAAAATGATCATGTCTGATGACATCACCAGCCCTATGCAGAGTAACATTTGGCAACAGGATTTCAGCCACTGTAGCCCAGTTTAGAATCACATATCCTGCAGGCTTCTGTTCACCATTTTTTGCAGAAAGAAAAATAGGGGCCTGGTGAATATTGAGGGCCACAAAAACAGAATTGGGGTTGGCACTTTGCTTACCAGTGCTTCACAGGAAAATGTCTCAGTACAAGACAAAGTTGTCTAACCACTGAGTAAGAACCTTTGCACGTTAAAAGAAGTACACCTGATTTTTTTTAATGAGTCCACCATTTCTTAAACAACAGTTTTCTACATCATCTGTTTGGCCAAACAAAAAGAAGAGAACCTATTTGCAGCACTCTTCATAAAAGTTTGTGTTGTTATTTCATCATACATGTCAATAGTTGTATTCTGATTCTGAAACCTTTAATGGCATTCACAAACTACAACAGCACAAGCAAAATGAGAGAAGTAAAATTACACAAATTAGAGGCAAGAAGAAGGGGACAGTTTCAGGATTGCAGATAGAAAGCCAGCAACAGCAGTGGTCAAAGAATTGCATTCATCACTCATAAAAATAGAAAGAATTGGCTCAGGTGAATTAGAAAGAGATGAAATCCAAGGTTCGAGGAAAATTTTTCGGAAATAATAATGAGCCAGGGCATTGAAACAATATATGGAACAAGGTGTCAGGAGTCTCTAAACAAAAGGGACATAATCTTTTTTCTCGAGGGATATTAAGAAAACAACCGGCATGGATGGCCGAAGGAAAAATATTGAAACGGGCTAACATAAAGGCTCTTCTTAAGTGTGGATTTACTAGGGAATGGAAATATTTAGGAAAATGGTCCTGAGATGGAATAAGTCCAACAGAAAGGGGAGAACATACAGGGTTAAGGTTATTGCATAAGTAATTGAATTCAGCGTGGCAGAGCTTATCCTTAATTATGGAATAAGCCCTAGGGAGACTCATGTCTACCAAAGTTTCCAGGGATATATTAAGAGAGAAAAGTTTCTTTTCAAGAAGCCGGAACCAAGAAAAAGAAAAAGAATCACGCAATAAATCATATAACAAGGATCCAGAATGCGAATTTAAAAAAAGACGGAGCCAGAATTTAAATGTTAGTAACCAGGCAGTTGTGAAGGGAAGGTGAATGCCCAATTCTAAGGAGATAGTAGAAAGCCGAATTAAATTTGGAACTCCTAGTATTCTACGAAAAAACGTTGCTGCAACTTGATCAATAGCTGAGTTTACAGAGTGTATCCATATAGGCGCACTGTAAAGCAAGTGGGAAAGAATCTTAGAGTGAAAAATCTGAATGGCTGCTGGTATATATTGGTTTCCAGAAGAATAATGAAACTTAGAAATAGCATTTAACTGGGGGGAGATTGAAGAGGTAACAGCTTTTTAATGAAATGTCCAACTAAGTTTGTGATGAATGAGAAGGCCCAAATATTTATAAGAGTGTACTTGGTGATAGGTAGAAGATCCAATTGTCCAAGGGGTGGGGGACCAGTATTCTTCTTAAATTTCAAGAATTTTGTACTCTCAATGACCTGTCCACTAACTCTAGTAAAACCCAAATTTTGGTTTTTTCGTGCTCCTGGTCAATAGTTGTATACAAAGATTAAGTTAATGTACTAAGGGGTGTGCAGTGGTACTCCTATTCAGCAAGTCGGAAAACAGTCCAATTCAACACAGATTGATTCAGAACCTGTCCAGTCTGATTTTTTAAGTCCAGTCCTGACTAGAAAATCCAAACCTTCACTGAGTAAAATTTGGAAATCAATAAGCAGCTATAATCTTTCATTAGTTTCTTTTTCTTTCCACTAAATGGATGAAATCTGCAGTGATAGTAGCTCCTTATAAGGCACAAATTCTTTAAATTCTGATTTTTAGTTTTTACAAAAATAAATGGCTAAAAATATTATTATTTATTTCTTGGAGAATGGAAAGATTTTGAGGGTTAATTAGTAGTTCTAAAGGGATCAAGCCTACCAAGTTTCAGATGAACAAATAAAGAGAGTTTTGTGCAAAAGCTGTGATGTGCTTTTGCTCTCCTTGTTCTTTTCCCTTTATTTTTCATTCCTTGCCTGCTCCTGCCCCCAGAGAATACTTGCAATGGACAGGGGTTATGATGAGTTCGAAGCACGCATCTACATGCAAGATTATATTTTTCTCAATGAAAAACAGTTAAGGAGATTTTAATGGAAAATAGAAGCAGCAGTTTTAAAATTAAATTGAGTTCTTAGACATTTTGGACTCCAGACTGGCCACTTATGCCATTGGGAAGGATAATAATATTTTAAGATTCTGCAGTTCTTAACTGTTTGTTACCTAATAGCTATGTTGATAGCAAACATGGTGGCCTAAATAAGGATTTAGCTTGCCCCAAATATTTGGTCTTCAGTTGCCCATTCAATAATGAATTCTGTTTGTAAAAGCAGAATGTTAGCAATCACCAAACTAAATTTGAGCATCAAGCTTTATGTTACAAGTCTTGAGAATTGTATGCTCTCTTGTGTATAAATATACTTGAATAATAATACTTGAAACAGTACATAAAGATCTTCAGGTCAATTTTCTCCATGTTATTTTAAATAAGGTTAAAGTACCCGTTCTATGTATAATACGAAAAAACACTTAAACATAAATTCTTATCTATCTAGCATATGAAATTTAAAAATAACGAGAAATAATAATTCAGAAAACAATTTATTTTATTCCTTACTGGCTTTTGGTATTTGAAACATTATTAATGCAATGAAAAATCCAAGCCCTGTTTATTACTTCTGAATTATGTTAATTTTATAGTTCATTTTTACAATGAGATCTGAAGGTTAATCCTTAAAACCAGACTAAAGACCACCTCTTCCCTGGAGGTTTGCCAGGAAAATTCAATAGCTTTATGAGGCAGAAGGATTATTGGTAGATAATTAGGTGCATCAGTATTTATATTGAATTTCTAAATTGACTTTATTGCTTAAACACACATACACACCCTACTCAACATATATCTATATGGCATTACCATTTAACAACTAAATAATTTCAAGGCTTCAATTTTCTTTTCTTTTCTCCTTATTTGACATATTTTTTCTGTTGGCAACCTACCTCAAAATACACCAGATCCCATTAATGGTACATTTTCAAATACAAAATATTTGAAAGCGATATAAATAGTTCAAATAAAATCAAAAGTAAAACAAAAATGATATAATAGAAGACATAGGGCTGTGGATATGAAAATCAGAATTTAAGGTATAATTAGAACCACTATGGAAGGACCAGAATAAAAACAATACATTTTTCATACACTTCTCCACCTCTGTCTTGGAAGTTGTGAAATGTTTGTCCAAATATAGAATATAAAACATTGATGCAGTTGTGTGCTAGCACACTGTCACAGGATTAGGTGGTCCCAAATGTCCTCTAGTCCATTTCCACACCTGAATGTCTAACTGCCCAGTTACAGCTCTACCTCTTCCTAAGACAATGTTTTTAACCCTTTGCCAACACTATAGTTCTGACAAGAATTCCACCCCCTTTGTGAACAGTAGGCTTGAGGTGAGAAAATTCTAGGTTCTCATGAGGTAATGCAAGATACAAATGAAAAGACTGCTCCTAGCAAGTGATAATAACAACAATAATTAGGATCATGAGTAGGCCAATGAGTTATAGACCTCTCCCCCTTTGACAGGGTCTCGATCCTGTTGGGGTTTTCTGTGCTGGCTACTTGTTAAAGTAATGCCAATCATGTAATAAATGACATGTATGCATTGTTTGTCAGGCAATTTGACACTAAAGGTGGGGGATTACTACAATGTAGATTTTAGCTTGAGAGGAAGAATCTTCCTGAGGACCACAGCGAGCAAGAAGACTAACTATATAGCTATGTTTGTCAGGAGGGGCACAGAACAAATGGGTGATATAGTTAGACTTATGAATGTCTCTAAAGAAACAGAAGAACTAGTTAACTGGGGTGAAACTGAGCCAGAGGAGCATGCACATTTTTCTGGACATCTTACTGCTTTCGTCACAATCTGTCTGGGTTTGTTTCTTCTCCTCAGTGGATGCTTCATGACCTTCTGACAGGAGCAGTACTGCATTTTGCAACTACAGACTTAAATGAAACATCAGCTATCAAAAGTTATGTGAAATTTATCAGTTTATTTTTGAAGGGTGCTAATTTTGAAAGCTGATGATATCCTACTGCACTAGAAAGATTGCTGATTTTTTTAAAAAAAATATTGTGGTAGCAGAGATACCAAATATGTAAATACATTATGGACCTGAATATAATATTTATATTGGAATAATGTCCAAGCTGGATACTTCATTCAGTGTCTGAAGGGACATTACATGGGAACTACTCCAAAGTGGAAATGTTTCCTCTATTATATAAAACTTTTGGTATACTTTGTTTTCTGGGATTAAATACTGTTTCCCTTGAAATGAGCGGATAATTTATTTTTTTACTCGGCTCTCATAGGCTTTGTTTGAAAGTTTGATTTCTTTTTACTTTCCAATTTTTAGAACCTTGGATTCTTAAAATTTGTGTTGAAGCAGGTGATTATAAGATGGCTATCTGCAGGAGATGGTTATCTGAGAGCATAAAATTATTGATTTAAAACATTACCTGCAGCATAAGAGGAAACAGTAAATACTAGCTATACAACATATTTCAAAAGTAATTTATAAGGAATCAGAATTATTCAAAGGAATAAACAAAGCAAAATATAAGGACCAAAGTAATTTTCAATTTTAGAAAATATTTGGGAAGCAAATAGATCTAGATGAATGCAGAGTAACTGCATTGTATTAATGATAGAGTGGAGAAAAAAAATCATATTTGGGTAAGTCATATTGGCCGAGATGAACGGGAAGGGTGGCACAATGTTTTTGTCTACTTTATTTTTTATTTTAATTTTATTTTTGCCTGGGATTCCATCAATTGCTTTCTATTACAATTCTCTAGTAATGATATTCAAAGGGAAAATCCTTTGTGATATGCTTTGATTAAAAGATGCATGAATCATGAAACCCACATCTACTTTAGAAAAGCAATTTTCTTTTGAGAAACAATAGGAAAAAGTTACTAATGACTAATCAGAATTTTTGCTGAGCAGTAGTTGATAAAGTTATCAGTATAACCACCATTAGATTGGATAATTAGTCACAACCACTGTAAGTTCTGTCAGCCCAGTAGTAAAAAAACTATTGTATCTGGATCCAGTCCATCAAATCTACATGAGCCAAATAGCTTCATTAAACCATCAGGAAACAATATAACATGCCAATTGTTGTACAATAGAAATTGGAAATAGTCAAAGTATACCACAATCATTGAGCAATTGTGGTATGAGATGATAACTTTAAAACTTGGTTCTGCATGCATGGGTGTTTTGGCATCTAAAAATATAATTATACTAAATGTAATTCTACTAAAACATGTAATAAAATTTGAAGTTGAAATAGTTTTTAAAATGTAAACATTTAGTCAGCTGGTGGAAAGCAAGAGATTTAGTGCAATTACACTGTAAGAAAAGGCATGCTGGAACAGGGACTGTTCAAATGTCTATGGGAAGCCTAGAAACCGGGCATGAGCGCAGTGGCCCTTTCATACTGTTGTTTCCCAGAAACCTATACTGAAAGATACATTGCCACTGATGCTCAAAGTAATATATAACCCATGATAGCCTTAAACCGCATTCATTTGTCTAATCTCCTATTGAGGTTGGTGAGAATTGATATACTCTCTTCTGTCAAATTTCATATGATAGTTATGGACTGTTTGAAGAGTTACTTCCTTTTGACTGTTCTGAACCCTCCAGCATTCAGCTTCATGGAATGCTGATAGTTCTAGACCAGTGGTTCCCAACCTTGGGTAATCCAGGTGTTCTTGTACTGCAACTCCCAGAAACCCTGGCCAGCACAGCTAATGCTGAAGGCTTCTGGCAGTTGCAGTCTAAGAACACCTGGGTTGGAAACCACTGTTCTAGTGTAAAGAGAGAAGGAGAGAAACTTCCTATGTACTTTCTCCACATGATGCATAACCTTATAAACTTCGATCACATCATTTTTGTTCACTTCTAAACCAGAAAGACCCAATTATTGTCATCGCTACCCATACTGAAATCAATACAACCCAAATCATTTGAGTTGGCTCCCCACCCACACTATCTTTCCCAGTTCTGCAATATACTTTTTGAGGTATAGGATCAAAATGGTACCCAGTATTTTCACTGTAATCACACTACAGAGTTGTATAAAGGCATCACAAAAGCAGTATTTTATTTTTTACTCATACTGATAACTAACAAAGTATCTGACTTGTTTGTAGCAAAGTATTGGTCTAAGTTGTCATTGAGCTATCTCCAAGAAAACCAGGATCTCTCTTCTGACCAGTCATTGCCAGCTCAGGCCCCATCACTATATACAGTATATCACAGAAGTGAGTACATCCCCTCACATTTCATAAACATTTTAGTATAACTTTTCATGTGACAACACTGAAGAAATGACACTTGGCTACAATGTAAAGCAGTGAGTACACAGCTTGTATAACAGTGTAAATGTGCTGTCCCCTCCAAATAACGCAACACACAGTCATTAATGTCTAAATCGCTGGCAACAAAAGTGAGTACACCCCTAAGTGACAATGTCCAAATTGGGCCCAAAGATATACTAAAATATTTATGAAGTGTGAAAGGGTGTACTCACTTCTGTGATATACTGTATATATTTGGCCATAGTATGTGTCATTTTATGTCTTTACTTATTTTAATACATTTTATACTGTCTTCTATTTTTTTCAAAAATATGAAAACTGGTAAAAATAATAAAAAACAAACAAAAAAGAACCAATTAATTAAAAACCAGGAATAACAGATAGGATTAAAAATTAGGAAGATAACTGAGAAACCAGTAAGGTAAGCAGGTAGATCTTGAGCCAACACTTCTATTGTCTAGTATTGGGAGCTTGCCTAACCTCAGTGGTGACATCATTCTGCCTGGTGGGCACCATAAATGAAAAGGCCCTCCATCCCACCATTATGTGCTGTCAAGTTGCTTCTGATTTTTCATAACTCATTAACAGCTCAGTTCAGGTCTTGCAAGCGAAAGGCAATAGCTTCTTTACTGAATTAATCTATCTCCTGTTCAACCTTCCTCCTTTTTTGTTGCTGTCAACTATAGAGGCTGATAAAGCCAAAGTAACACTTTTCAAGCTGGCTACCATCACAAATCTTTCAGCACAGGAGTTACCTATGAACACTAGATGACCCTACTAAGCAGCCTTGCTGCTACCTTCTGGATCCAAATGTATAACAGATAAGCATAGAACAATTTACACTTACCACAGAAAATGCAGTCGAGTGCAACATTCAGTTTGGAACAATCCATTTGGAGCTGTTCACAGTTCATTTTTGTTTTTAAATTACTGACTATTTTAGTGTCATTGTCAAACCTGGCCTCTTCATATTTGGTACTGACAGGGTTAAAGAGACCTTGGGCAAGAGCCTAATCCAGTGTTGCTCTGTACCCCAAGTCTGTTCCCCCCTTCTCTGTGGTTCCCCCATTGCTTTCCCTTCTCTTCTTCTTCTTCCCCTGTCTCTCCATCCCCTTTTGCTTCTGTCACAACAGAACCTCTTCTGAATATCTCTTCTGGCAACTTGGGGACTCCAAGCTCTACCAGACCCACTGCTGGTTGTCTGGTCCTATTGACTGCCTCTACCTAATTGCTCACCTGAAAAAATTATAAATAATGTGAAAGCATTAGTGTCAAGTCTGATCCTTGGGCAACCCCTCTTTACATCCTTCCATTGTGAAAACTCATTTATTCCTGTTCTGTGCTTCTATTTAACCACAATGGTGTGGTGGAGCCAGGCCTGAGAGAGTTGACACTGTGAGACTTTCTGAGTTGCAAAGACTATGACATCAACCACCCCTCCCGGGCTTTTCTGTTGCCTTTGGGTTAGTCATTGATCTTCATAGTAGCTGGAAGAAAAATGGATTTCCCTATGAACAGTATACTGTTGAATACTGTCCTTGTTGTACTGAAAAGTGTTTGAGAGAGGTTTGTCTTAAATATGTAATTAAGAGTCATTAACTTTACAAAATACCTGCTGCCCAATAGCTGACATAGACAGAGCTAGCTGCCTGCATTTTGGACTCTCTTTGTTGGGGGAGATAGCTGTAGGAACTGTCATGATAAGCTCTTTCAAATTTGCCACTGTACCTCTGTTTAAGTGAGTACTGGCACATAGTACCCCTTCTCTTGTCCCATTTCTGCAAAGTTTGCTCTGTAGGGATCTTTTCCCATAAACTTCTTGAACACCCAAATACATAATGTTTACCCAGATCCTTGTATCCACATGCTTGTTTAAACTCTCAAAAAATCCTAAGAGATTATTCAGATAGAGTTATTTATGCACAAGCCTTGATGATTCTTCGACAATAAGAATTTTCCTAAGTCAGTTGACTTAAAATTTCCTTAACTGTTCCCGTCTTTTTTTTTTAAAATTGATGTTAAATCAGTCACTTCCCAGTCCTCAGGTATGGTGGCCATGTAAGAGAAAGATATTCAGACACCCACTCACCCACTCATATTGCATTTCTGAATTCCTTAAAAGGGTTCTGTTCTGTTTGTACTCTGTGTTGTGGTTGCTGTTTGATTTTCCCCATCAGAGTTTGGATTTCATCTCTTGTCAGTAATATTTGTCTTAGTTCCTCAGATTCCCTTTCTGGAAATATATAACTAACAAACAAAACAAGGTCTTACAACACCCATGATATCTGGGCCTACATCTTATGAAGTGAAAAGTGATTAAAATATTTAATCCAGCAGTCCTCCTTAATACTCTTTTAGTATTCTCCTTTAAGTATTTCTTTAACTCCCTTGTCATCCAATCGACAGCATACTTCTTTACTCAATTTCCTGCTTCTGATGAGTTTAAATAATTTTTAAAAGGCTAGTTGTAATATAACCTGTGCTATGCCAATCCCTCTAGTTCTAAGCATTCTTACCCATTTAAACTTGTGATCACTGTGAATAGAAGCATTTAGGATCAGCCTTAAACAATATATAGTATTTGTAAAAGAAATGGTTACTGCTATAAAATATTTTCTTAGTTATGAGTTCCCATTATTTAATTGAATTATTCTTAGTGGCCAAAGCATTTCATTGTTTCACTTAGAGTTTGCAGTTAAAACTCATTTAGTTGAATGCTGATTAGAGCCTTTGGAGCCTTGTGGCTCAGTGGTTAAACTGCTGTACTGCAGCCAAAACTGCTCACAACCTGGGGTTCAGTCCCTCCGAGGTTGGTAAAATGAGTACCCAGCTTGCTGGGGAGGGGGCAAGGTGTAGCCTGCGTAATTAACTTGTAAACTGCCCAGAGAGTGCTTTAAGCACTATGGGGTTGTATGCAAGCAGAACACTTTGCTTTTGGTTTGCTTTGGTTTATCCAGCCCCAAATCACTGGCAGGCAGGCATACCTATATATGTCAGTTATGCATAGGACATCCATACTCCTCCCCAACAAAGCAAATGC
This sequence comes from Intellagama lesueurii, assembly GCA_037013535.1. NCBI lineage: Eukaryota > Metazoa > Chordata > Lepidosauria > Squamata > Agamidae > Intellagama > Intellagama lesueurii. The sequence continues at coordinate 256,882,883 of JBAJHW010000001.1, forward strand.
AAAGAGGCAAGGTTAGGAATTCCCTCACATTAGTTGGTCCTTTCACTACAGCTGAATTTTGAAATGCAAAATATCAGAGACAAAGGATGTACTTGTAGTTCAGCCCTAAATGTATTTATCTTTTAGGATTAAATTACCACATTTTAGAGCACTCTCTTATTTCCATTCAGTTGACTTGACCCACCCTACCCATTTCTTGCACTGGGAGCTGAGGGGTTTATCTTAGTGTGTCAACAATATGGTCCTCTATTTTCTACTCCATTGTACTCACAACAATAGTTACTGTTGTGGTGAACCAAGCCATGACTGTTAATAGGGGGCAAGTATGGAAATTGCCTTCATCTCATTGCCCCATGCCTTAATACTCTTACTCTAAATTTGAAGAGGTCCTGGTCAAGTAACTCCTGGCAGACCCACTCCAACGTATGTGGCAATGGTGCCAACACTCTTAAGGATAGGAGGAGCCTGCCATCTAAATTTCCTACAGTGTTTCAGAGTGCCCAACTTGGTGTCACTCGGTTCCCAGCAACAGATTAAAACATGCCAAAACCTTAAGGTAGGTGATATGTAGGGAACCCTAGAGTAATGCCAAAGAGAAAGTGTATTGTTCGAACAGGAACAGAAATTTAGTAATGTTTTCCTATTTGTAACCTCACAATTTGAGGCTCTGAGCTGTCACTTGCTTAGACTCTTCATAAACCTGGCACAGTCTGTGGTCACTGGGGAAATTAAAATGGAGGCAGGTAGACACAGCTGCCCAATATGGAGGATATGAGGTAGATTTTGTTGCATATAAATCTTATCAGGAGCCACAGGGTCCTGGCAGTTACCCTAGGAAATCAGGTGCTGATGTCAAGCCTGAGATCTTGAAATTGACAAAAAGGTCATGTAGTCCAATCTGTTGTATAACCAGACCCTCCCCAAGGTACAAAAAAGTAACAAAGTACAGTTTGGGAGCCATCTACTGCAACATGCATATATATTACCTCCATGAGTAAAACATAACAAAACACATCAAATTACAGATGCTGAGTAGCCCTATAATTCTCCTGACTTTTTAAAGAAGTAAAAATAGGTGCCCAATGTTGTCAAGCTTTTAAAATTTGTTATGCCTTGCAAGATTTTTATATGTAGAGTTTCATTTGGATGAGATCTGGAGTATGTGTGTGTCTCTGTGTGTTTGCATGTGGCTGCTGTTATTGTTGCTGCTGCTCAGTGTTTTCCCTTTTGCTTTTACCTTCCTGAGTTGCTTTCCCACACATTGGAGGGGAAAAGAGAACAATTTGGAACAGGGAAACAACAGGAAGGGAGATGTTTAAGCCAGGAGTGGACCATTTGTGGCCCTCCAGATGTTATTGGATTGTGACTCTTATTATCCATCATTGTTGACTATGCTAGCTATGGTTGATAGGAGTTGCAGTCCAACAATTGGAGGGCCATGACAGGGGTTAAACAGTCATGATCCAAAACTTAAGCAGTGGTGTATACATTGTTTCTGATGAGAAGTTTGCCTGAGCCTTCAGGAACCAGGGTGTGCTGTGCTCTTGTAATTTAGTCTTTGGGGAAGTCAAGTATGGACCCTGATGATGGAGAAATGTTTGGGACTTATAACAAATCAGAACCCAGCAGCTGGGTCTCTTTTTGTGTGTGTCCCCCTAAGCTCTCAAACTTGTATTCTTCAAAGAACTACTATGCCTTCTGCAAGAAGTTACAAAGTCTCCCACAGCTAATTCACGGTACATGCCAACAGGCCAATGAGGAAATGAATAAGTAGTGATTAAGTACCACACTCTGGGCGAGGGTGCTACCTTTTAAAGAACTCTATTCTTCAGAAAGGGGAAGGACCCTAGGATAAACTGGAGGATTGATAGAACATGGATTTGGGGCTTTATAACTTGTCAAAGCCTGGGAGCTGTCCTTGGTGCTGTAGACCCTGTCTGTTTTATATTTGCTTGCCAGCAGCCTCTCATTGGATGCCCCTTGCCTTTTAGGGGATAATCTCCTTGCCCTTTGCTTGTTTGTAATCTGTCAAGTGAATTAGTCCAACCTCTCACTGCAAGTTCTCCCCATCTTGGTGTAGATATAAGCAGATCCTCCTTTTTGGCCCTTTACTTCAAATTTTAGCCTTCTTGTTTCAGAAATACTGCGGGGGGGGGGGGATAATTATTAAACTGCCTGTTAAATGTAATTTGGCTGTATGAGACTATAAAAAAGGAACAGCAATGTGAAATATATCCATAGAATATATATAGATATGTTGAAACAGCTGTGCTTGTCTGTTGGCACTATTCGAGGCCATGAAAGCATATGGTGCAATAAGTTGTTTAGTTTTTAAAGTATTTATATTAAAATTCCACTTCCCTATTTCTTACTGGGGAAGCTACTATCAATATGTTATATTACTCAGATGTATAAGACATCTTTAAATGACCGTCTTTTTTGAAGTGAATAGTTCATTTTCAATAAATAGTAATTACTAAGGCCCTGAATCAAAGCTGAGCAGCAGCAGTAGTAGTATTTGTTTCATTGCTTTCCCTGGCATTTCGATCACATTCAGTAAACCTCCTTTCTTTGCTGCTCGCTTGGGACTGCCAAAATCAGGCACCCAGGAGACCCTATGCATGGTTCAAGCTATGCTGAACTAGGTGGCTCACAAACAGTGCAATCTGTCAAGCCTTCAGACCCTTGACACTGTTAGGAACTTCTCCAACCCCATGCAGGCTCTTTTGCCTCTACATGTAAGAGGAGAGAGCTTTTTTTGAAATGAAGGAACAAGACACAAAATGTACAAGGTGCTAATGTCTTTCACAAATGACAATATCAACAGAAACCAAATGCTCCGAAATGTGACACCTGAAAATAGACAGTTCACACTGAATTAAGGAAAGGGAATGTCACAGTACTGTCACAGGTCCATAGATGCGTTCTAGATATTATTTTCACACATATACCTGATCCATATATCACACCAGGCAATTTTCTGTTTCTGTTATAACAGCAGACATGATTTAATCTTAAGAGCAGGAGACAGAACTACCTGCTGCTTGCTGCATGACTTTCCCGTCTGCCTCTTCCCCCACCCCCTCCCAAGTTCAGTGGGTCTTATTTAAATAAGCTGGCCTGAAGCCAGAAGCTCATCATTTTAATGCAGTGTAAAATGGAATATGCATAATTATATGCAAGCCATATGTGAGGGAGACAGCTCAGCTGTGAATTTCAGGAGGCCAGGGGAGAGAGAGAGGGAATAGTCAGGGATTAGATGAGAGGAGAGTGGAACAGAGTGCAAGTGTCATCCAAATGAACGGTGTAATGAGCATGCTGCTGACACTCCTCCTTTCACCTACTTCTCTCGTTGCTTTAACTCTAAACCAGAATATGTTGTAGATTAGAAGGAAAAATGCTGCATGCAAGCAGTATAGTTGCTAATGGATTACATTAATGTCTCCATTTAAACTTCAGCTCCCTTAATTAACAGTGTAGATCAAAATAACCTATAACTTTTTAATGCATCTTCTTAAATTAAATTTTTTAACATATTTGATTGCCCTTAGTTAATGACCACTTGTTTCAGATCTTTACTTAAAGAATTAGAGGAAAATCCATTTAATAGCATTAATGTATAAATCATGAATATGAAAACCATTTTTAGAGGAATGACCTTGTTTCTTTTAAAAAAATTGAAGTGTATTAGTTGAATATTTTTACAGGCTTTAAGAAAAACTATAACATATATGGAATATAATCTTCAAAATGCAGTAAATAGTAAAGAAGCTTCTAATCCTATTCACATTTACCTGGGAGTAAGTCCCCACTGAACTTAATGAGACCTGTTTCTAAGTAGTCATCCATAGGACTGCACTATTAAACACCGAAAACAGCTAGCTGAAATGCTTCATTTGGGGGTTTGTCTTTTGGTTGTTTTTAACGCTTACACCAAAATCTATTTGCATGGGTTTTAAAAAAAACGAACAAAACAGTAATGGTATAATGAGCACTCAATGTTCTAGTATCTAAAAGGTGTACTGCGTTATTTATGCAAACCTCTTAATATTGTTGTATTTTGAAATTCCCGTTTGTTTTAATGAACTGAGCTGTTATGCGTTAAGCTTATATTTTTCTTCCATTATTTATAAGTCCCTAAATAGGCCATTATATTTCCCTTCAGGCTAGAGATGAAGATGGACATGCTGAAAATTTTCCCCAGCAGCACTATGCTAAGGAAACTCCAAGACTTGCCTTCAAGAATAACTGCGAACTACTTGTAAGAATAACGTACTTACAACAAGTCTAGATTGTTACTTTAGCACAGTGAAAACAGTGTTTGGAAAGCTTTTGTTCATGATTACATAACATTATGACAGTTTAAAATAATAACCTGTGCCATTTGCAAATGCTAAGTCTGATATAACTGAACAATTCTGAGCTCTCAATTTGTTTGCAAATCTTTTGTAGTTTATTATAAAGTTTTACTGGCCCTGTAATTGGATTTCAGTGCAATCCTGGGCATGTTTACTCAGAAGTAAGTTCCTTTTCAGTAGAGCTTACTCCCCAGTGAGTGTGCTTAGTACTGCAGCCATCCATGGTCATGTTAAGTGTCTCGTTGGAAGTCATTACGTGAATCACTAGTAAAGCACATGGGAGAAAGAAAAAAGAAGGGAGAGAAATTATAAAACCACTTCCCTCCCCCAGCTCTCCCTTTTTTTACATTTTAATGGTTTGATTGTTTTCAGACAACATTGGGGGAGAAAGAGAGAGAGAGAAAAAACATCCAGCAGCATTGACACGCAGTACTCCCTTTAGAAATTGTCTGTTTCTCTAGAATATTGAAAATACTGTGAGATATTTTCTCTTGTTCTCTTTGGCTGAGCATGGGCAAAAGCTAGCAAAGCACGGACAAAGAGCATGGAATGTGTACAAGCTATAAGTGAGATTATATCAGCTGTGAATAGATATCTGTTCCAAGGCAGGGTTAATTTGCTGTTCATTTTAGCATTTTCAGCTAGACAAAATTAACAGCAAATAGAATTCCTGTTATATTTCTATTCAACAAAGCTTTTGGATCCTAATCATTTTGATTAATATGTAAAATGAGCACTTTAAGTTCTAAAATTTCCTTTTCTATTTGCTTAATTGAAATAGAAAATGAATTGCTGTTTATTTAAAGGGAGGTTTAAGATCCTGACATGCACATGGTTACTACTCCCTTTCCATTTTTCTTTCTTCTCTGTAATATTTAAATAAAATAAGAAATATTTCCTTTTTTTAATCAATGGCATTGCCTGAGAAGATTGAGGAAATATCTAATTTTAAGAGTTATAGTCTAGAGTAAGTAAAGAATGGCAGGTGAAAAGCAGGAGAGCATTTTGTGAAATTTGTAGGTGGAATTTTGTAAATAATTTGCTATTTCCTCCTTAATCCTTGAGCTATTAGATCATGTTAATTGTTTAAAAATGTGGGACTGTATCACCACAGCACTAAAAGAATGGAAGTAGAAGAAAGTAAAGTAGTAATAATTGTTATTTATGCAACATATTTCTTAAGGGCTCAAACAAGTTAACTCATGTTTTTATAATAATAGAAGACAGGAACGTTTTAAGGAAGCCTATTTGTATTATCTCCATATTACAGATGGTGGAGAATATTAAATGATGGCTTACCCAATCCATTGAGTGAATTCATGACTGAGTTTTATTCCAAAGGCATCTATGTTTTTGAGATGCAAACCTAAACATACTTATTAGTTTGGGAGGAACACTGGACACAGTGGCACTTAACTTCTGAGTAAATGTGCATGAGATTGCATGGTTAACATATCAGGAGTCATTTCTAAGGCTTTTGTATTTCCCCCTTAAATTAGAACTAGTCAGTGCTAGCTTCATTGCGGCCAAAAATAACAGAATCTCAGATAACTACAGTGCAAAAGCAACCTGGTCACACTCCCATTCCACAGGAAAAAGCATCTGTATTGTGAATCTTTTTAGACCAGTTTTGATGAATAGTTTTACAGCCACAGTATTTTATGCATTTATTCATTAACATTTATGTCCCGCTAAGGAAGCTCAAGGCAGCATACATGACTTTCTTCCTTCACCATTTATTTTTGGGAGATAAATAAATCAAGAACAAACCTTACATGATTTAGCTGTTTGATTGGGAGAGAAAGTGTATTCATACTACATGATGAGCAACCTATGGGGCAAAGCACTATCATTTTTTTAATTCACTCCCACTGCAATCAGGAATGATGGAGCCATGTGCACCAGCACATTGTGGTACATGACAAGCCATGTTTCCTGGATTGTTCTAGAGTGCAAATTTGATCAATAGGTTTTCAGTAATGTCAGGCCATATGAAAATTTTGTTTGGAGCCTATGATACATGGTGGTTGTTTTCATATACAAGTAATCAGTAATTAATTTATATGTATAATGATGTGTCTTTTGAAGTACAATAATGACAATTAGTCAAGTATCACAAGAGACAAACATTATCATAATGAGTAGAGGAGCCTATTAGTTTTTTAAAATTGTCAAACATTATTTGTCATTTCTTTCCCTTTTGCTTTATTGAGGAAAAAGGAAAAAAATTGGAAGGACTGCCTCTTTTAGTCAACAGATAAGGAGGGCTGTGTTTCTACTGTTGCTTCTTCTATAAGTCTTCGGGGATAGATTAGTGTTTCTATTATATAGCTCTAGTTATAAATTAGAAACATCTGTATGCATGACTAGTTGCATGTTTTAATGTACATTCCACTGGATGCAGTGCTTTGGGGGGATGTGGTAGCCACTTGTAAAGGCAGATTTCAGGGGCACCTAGTTTACCCTTCTAATTCCTGACTGAAGAACTGATATATGGTTGTGGATGTCTGGAGACTGCCTAGAACAGTTTGTCTCAATTTACTGTATTTATCTTTGCTGGTTAGAATTGTTTCTCTTCATCAGCTATCTTTCATCTAATAAATAAATAGCCAAAAGGCCAAGGACCAGCTGGGTAGGCACTAGGGCAACCGAAGCTGTGCTGAATCTAAAACTTTTCCAGCCTAGGGATTTTGGAAATATAGACTAACCTCACATGGCCTAACTTTTGCTGGCAATGTGGTTGTGTCCCAGGGCTGGAGGAGGTGTAGATTTTGTGTATATCAGCTCCTCCCACATTTCATCCCTTGTCTAGGTTTTTTTGGCTCTTCTGCTAGCAGACCTTAGCCAGCAGCATGGTTCTGCCACCATATCACTCTGTTGGCAAATCTCTGTGATCAGCCAGCAGAAGAAGGTTCTGTGTCCCGGTTTTCTATGATCGGCACTTCTTTGAATTAGAATTGCCCTGTTACATAGCAGACATTTCCATTCCAGTGTATACTTCGGATACATGGATGATATATTGAATTAGAAAAGTGCTAGAGTTGAGGGGGAAAGACAATATTTTCCAAAATGTTTTTTTGTAATTTTGTATCTTTATCAACAAAAATCTTTTAGGCAAGTGAAGGAGAGAAAATAAGAAAAACAGAAAGAGTTGTGTCTCTCAGGAAAGGCTTAACCAGTCATTAATGGTAGGAGACAGATGGTGATTCTTTATACAGCAGCAAAAAAAGTTTAAGGCTTTAAATGAAGGATAAATTGAAACTTGTTTATTCTTATGAGACTCAGGAAATCCTTGGAGTTCTTTTAGTGCGATGTAGAGTAAGTTTTATAATAGCCTGTCAGAGGAAATTGGAAGCTTAGGCTCAAAAGTGCTTTCTTAGCTTTAGGGTGCAGATGCCATTTTCCAGTACGGATTGCTACAGCAAGTACAGTCTCTTTAGTTTGGAAAATGTTTCTGCTCTGAGGGTGCTGCCAGGATGGATCGAGGGGATCAAGCACTGATGGAAGTTGCTTGCTAGCAAGCTCCCAGAAGAACAAGAGTGCACGGTTAGAATGTTAATATCCTGGGTCACTGGCATGCATTGAAAAGCCTTAACTCCTAAGCACTTGGACAGATTTTTAAGCCAAATAACCTTACTCTGTTACAAACCATATGCTTCCCTACAATGTTTGTATCTCTGAGCAGAATATATTTTGGCATGTTAGGCATAACTTCACAACTTTTAAACAAAAACAGCTAGATAGCAAATTGAGGAAAGAATAAGCTGCTGTTGAACTTAACATGCATATGGCAGGTCTGTTTATTAGGAAAACCGTGACAATTACAGTTTTGGCTGGTGGAAACAGCCACAAAGAAATTCCACTGTGCAGTTACGAGACTACTTTACAGTATTGATTTCCCACTATAAATCCAAAATGTGTTATGTGCTATAACATTTAATAGACAACATAGGAAACCAGATATTAAGCTTGGCGGTTAAGATATTTGAATCAGTGAGGATGCAGAATTTTCCTTGTGAATTACCAGTAAATTCAGTCATTTGGAAAATTAGGTTTCCTGATGGTTAGTATCACATAATATAAATAGGGAACCAGTACAGAACACAAATATTTTATAGAAAAAAATAGGCCAGCTGAGTGGTTAGGCTCATATACTGCATGGATGCAACACTGAGAATTTAGCTTGCTTGCGGTCTCAATCTCTCCCCCTCCTCTTACTCTCTTTTTCTCACCACCAAACGTTTGGCTGAGATATAAAAAGGTATCACTTATTCCAAATTCAGAAGGAGCAGCTTTTTGGAGGCAGAGTAAAATTATATATTTTAAAGAGGAAGCATAGGTTGAGAGGAAGCATGTGTGTACATGCAGTGTGCAAAGATGAGGTCTCTATTTCAGTCTTTGGCTGAAGGGAAGCAGGCCAATAGGGCTGGAAGAGCCTGTGTGAAACTATGATATACAGGATATGTGCATGTGCTTGGGTGCCGATTCATCTTATTGTCAGGCTATTCATCAGTTGGGTTACTGATCAAATGACTAGTGTATTAAAGCTATGAGAATGTGTGACAAGAGAGGACAGAACGTGTTGATGATATTACACTCATCCATTTGCTTCTGCAATGGAATACATGCTTGGTTGCTGATAATATGCCCATTCCCTGGCTTTCTTTTGACCCTCTTTCTATACAAATCCTAATAATTGTTTGTGTTTTTTTGCATCTTCATGTTCTCAAGTTTCTTTCACCTACCCAGCAGCCCAATTCCATACAAAATCTGTTCATGCATGCGCACTTACATGTGTGCCTCTATGTGTGTGTATGCGTGCATGCGCACATGTGCACACACATATGCACACACATATGCACACACATTTAAAGAATTAAGTCATTTTTCAGATTACTTTCTGTGGGGGGAAAGCATAATTTGGAAATAGTTAATTAAAAATTATATTGTTACCTTCAGTTCATTAATTTTATCAGCAATTAATGTGTCTATTATTTTAAAGTGTTATTTTTCAAGAGTAGTTAAATTAGTGGGAGGTGGTTGTTTATAGCAATTTGCCATGATTTTTTAAAAAATAATTTAATTATTAGCAGTTTTTATTAACAATTAATGTAAAAATAATTTTGCAATTTGCTTCTAAAATTTTTATGTTAGCAAATTCATTTACTTTGATGATTTGAAGTTAGCAGATTAGTCCTGAGGCTAATGCAGGCTCAGGAAAACTATGTCACCTGAATAATCCTTATTAGATTGCATGATGTTTTCTTTTCTTTCTTTTTTCAATTTTTGAAAAAAGGGTGTATGGGTGAACAGATGAGGCTTAGGCTGCAGATCAGGCACAGTTAATTGAAGAAAGGGAAGGACTCACCATTGGTTGAAAAGAAGGAAGGACCCACTCTCACTCTTCCTGATGCATTCACGCACCTGCTTTCACTGTTGGTGCAAATGCAATAAGCAGAACCTTTTCCCCTCCAGGACTGCTTCTGTGCACCCACTCTGGTTGCCTAGTGATTTTTGTATAACTGCAGGAAATCAATGGAACTGGCAAGGCTTTCCCTCATCATGCAAGCCTCCCCAAGGTACACGGGAAGGCCAATAAGTGAATGGGTGGACAGGTAATCCGGAAGGAAAGAGTTAGCACAGCAGAGCTTGCCATGTTCTTGTTTCAAAAAGGCTGGAAGCCACATCTCTGACCATTCCTCAGGACCACCTGAGAAAGCAAAGGCATGTTCTGCCATTGTTCTGGAAGCTTAAAAATGCCACAGAAAGCTAGCTCAGGGCAGAGACCATGGAGGGAGGGGGATGATGATAACAGGAAGATCAGAGGAATGTAAGAATAGGAGGCAAATATTATTTGTCTTTTCAGTAATGAATGAATAGTAGAGGGACTTTACAGACAGAATTGCTTTGCAGCAATTCGAAAGTAAACAGAGGTTTGTGATTTCATATACTTCACATATTTTAATAACTGAAAATGACAGTGATCAGTTTAAGAGCTGAGTGAGATCAGAGTAATTTTAAAAATAAGAACAGAGCTTTGGTATTGTGAGATCTATTTTTAAATGACAGCTTGGTGTTGAAATCACAAAAAACCTTCCCTGTTGCCTTTTAAAAGTTAGTAAAGTTATTAAAAATGGACATGTGAGAGCCTCTGTGGTATAGGGGACAGAGTGTTGGAGACCTGGGTGCGTATCTCTGCTTGAACATCTCATCTTCATCTATATCTATGTCTATATCTATATCTATATCTCAAAAGCACTGTTAGGGTCACCATAATTTGGAAGCATAAGAAGAAAAATGGACATAATGATTGGTATGATAAAAGCATCATGCTGATTGCTAAATATTCTTGTTTTGCTAGTCTTGGGTTGCTTGAAATGTACTGTTTTGGTTGTATGCGCAGATATTTCTGGTACATATTGGTGGCTTTATTATCATTATGTGCTGTCAAGCCATAACCAACTTTTAACGACCCTAGTAGGGCTTTCAAGGTAAGTGAGATATTTGTGGAATTGCTTTACTAGTTCCATGTCCCCAGTGAGTTTCCATGGCTGAGCAGAGATTTGAACTCAGACTTCCTGAGCCCTAATCTGTTACTCTGATGTGGTAGGGGAACTTTCTGTTGGGAAATTACTAGAGAGCTGAGAACTGTCCTTTTCAACCCCTTGCTTCCTAAAGTTCCTTCTTCAATAATTTTCCTCCCGCACATTCATTTATGATCTTGTATACTGGCTAGGACAAAGTGGTGAGGGGAAGGTTCCTGAGGGAAGCAAAAGGGCAGTGGAGTGAAGAAAGGTTCTGATCTATCCCTTTTCCACTTGAAATCACTCATTCTGCCCTGGAGTATTTGGTGGTCTCCCAATATATATGAAGTGGCCTCCTACTTCTACTCAGACCATGACCCTAGTTTGGGTCAGGGGCAGCTCATGGCCTGAATAGGTTGCTTCTCCAGTTACAAGCCAGCTATGTTTTGGCATGCTCTTATACAATGAGGTGTGTGTGTGTGATAGAAGGAGTGAATATTTCCTGTAAAATGAGGTAGAATTCAGTGAAAAGACCCACAACCTAGCCTCAGGAGATGGGCCTGTGACTGAGCATTAACCTACACACTGCGTTAAATGTGTAGTGTGCTGCTCACTTCTTTTCTTACTGGGAAGTAAATCCACAGGTGGCCTAAACCAGAGTTAGGATGATTCTATCCAGGAAGGAGAGGCATCAGCATCCCCTCCTATAGCTGTTTTTTCTTCTTCTTCTTAAATTTGACCTCCCCAGATTTGGGAAGACTAACCATTTATTTAAATTTATTTATTTAAAATATTTTTACCCCACCTTTCTCCTTAAAAGAACCCAAGGTGGCTATCCCCAAATGCTATTACTGCCAAGAAAGGGATGGCATGTTAGGTGAGCAGAATCTGAGACTGGAATAAGATGATGCCCAGAAGATGAAGATCTATGTCAAAAGATCTGCAACAAAGGCTCTTGATATAATCCTAAACTTGACTAGAAGAGGAGAGGCCACAATAGTCTATATAGGTTCCATCTGGACGTGCTGGGTGGTCAGGAGCAATAGGAGTTGTCGTCAAAACATCTGGAGACCACAAGGGTAGAGAAGGCCTGTGTGTGTGTGTGTGTGTGTGTGTGTGTGTGTTGCTGTGTATCCTCCTATTTCTGATGATCAGGCTAAGAGCACTGTTGATTTGGTAATGAGAAATATTTAAATGTATGGGGATACAAATGTTTGTTAAGTTAGTAAAATTCTTAATCTTAGGAATATGTGGGAAGGTCTCAAAATAGTCAAGAGGACTGAACATGCTCAGTGCTAACTAATTGTAGTTTTATTATAATAAAACAAACCAGAAAACTGGAAGAAATGGGAGTAGAATGACATTCTGAACAGGAATACTCCACATGCAACATTTTGTTGCAAACCCAATGCACATGAATTGAGTGTGTAATTTTGTACTAGATGGCTTTGGGTCTCCCAGTGTGCCGTGGAAAAGAGCTATAAGGCAGCCAGCCAATTTCCCAGAGTTCCCTCACCCAGTAACGCATTCCTATTTGGACTTTCTTAACCAGATATGAAGCTGGTGTAAAGAAAACACCACTTTAAGGTTACCTTGGAAAGGGGAACACCATAGGAGATCAGTCCTTTTAGGTTTCCCTTCTGGGCCAAGGGCAGAGAGATTAGGACACTGTGATGAAGCTGAATTTCTGCTGAAGTTGATTCCAGCATGGTTAATTGTTGAATCCTTGAAGGTGAATTAGATAAAGCATTACAGGTGTATGTGTGTGTACTTTAAAGTTATATTTTGTTATTCCTGATGTTCCTGGAGCTCACAGAAGCCTGTTTTGTGTCTGGAAAATAAAGAGTACAAGTACATTATAGATATCGCATGTAGCAGAGAATTTGATGGTGGTGGGAAGCAAGGCCCCACAGGGAAGGCAGTTGAGAAATCTGTGGATGGTTCGCCCTTCCAGTTTACTTCCCAAACCCAGTTAATATTGGGAGCTTGCCTGCAGTTCTGTCTAGTCCAGTAGTTCCCAATGATGGGTAACCCAGGTGGTCTTGGACTGTAATTCCGGTAAGCCTTCACCACCAGCTGTGCTGCCCAGAGTTTCTGGGAGTTACAGTCCAAGAGCACCTCGGTTACCCATCATTGGGAACTACTGCTCTAGTCCATGGGTGATACTGCTTAATGTCAGGCTGATCAGTGGCGAAAGGTCTGTATCTCATATCACATTACAAAACAGCATGCTAATCTCATTTATATCAGCAAAATGTAACTGGTTGACAGAGAAGTTAATCTAAATAGATCCACAATGCTTCTTGACATAATTCTAGAAGGGAAGGATAGCCATAGTCCACATGGATACTAAGTTTTTGATCAGTTCTGAATTTCAGTACTTAGTATAAGGAACCTCAGACAAGATTCGTGTCATATACTCATCATTCATTGGTATTAAACAGTTGTGCTCTTGACAAACTTTAATACTTACAGCAAGACAGCTTTATTGGGAGCAAATCAGGTTTTATGGCCTCCATGTTAGTCATGGAGGTCTCTCAGTTAATGCCTGGCCCAACACATGGAACAGGGCACATAACTAGATGTGATTTTCTGTACACAGGGATAATTGCAAACCATAGTGAAGCCAGAAATGAGTCCGTGATACAGTTAGAATATTATCTTATCATTTAGACCTTCAAGCTGGTGTAACTTGCATGAAGATGGAGGACCAGACTTAATTATCCATCCTCGTACATAGACAGAATTTAAATTCCCCCCTGAGATCTTATGGAGATTTCCTTTAGGTTAGACAAGGGGTCCACCTGAGGCCCAGGTCTCTGCTTGGAATCAGAAGATGATTTGAGCTTTTGATAGAAATTCTCCAAAATGTCTATAACCTATGGTATAACTATGGGAGCTCCCTGGTATTCTGGCAATGAGCCATGTACTCCGAAACAAGAAAGTTGATTATTACAATGCAAATACTGGAATATGCATAATGAATACAACAAATACAGTTATGAATCCACATTTGATCATTTTGGATCATGCAGGGATTAGCCCAAATGAGGGACAGTAATTTAGCAATCTGATCTTTCAGTGAAAGGAGTATAAGGAAGTAGGCCAGCATGCAGAATATTAGAATTGAGCTGGGTAACTTTTGTGGGTCTGAGGTTTACACAGAACCAAATAAAATGAAATGTGGCTTAATACTGACTTAGATGTTTTGAGGATTGGTATTTGAAGGTGCTATATGGTGCAGGAGGGCCCTGCCAAGTATCTAAAACATGAATAGCTTCTTCTGGAGGCTTCCAGGAGCTGCAATTCAGCCTTTTTTGTGAGGTAGAACGGGGACCCAAAAAACCCCCCAGCCTTAGTGGGCCACATGTAAGCTCAGGCCTACAATTTAAATGTTGCTCCAGTTAATTAACCAAACAATTCATAAACATTTGTGCTCTAACAAAGCAGAAACTATCTTAAAAAGCAGGATGGAATCAAGTGGCACCATGATACGGATTTCTATATACTTGATGGTGGGCACATAGATATGAGGCACCCCATATGATCCTTATTAAAAACAGGGATCCACAGGGGAATATACTTTCCCACTTAATCTTGCAGTACAAATTAAAATACCTGTCTGTAACCTCTAAAAATAAGCCCTTCATCCTGCCTGACAGTTAAAAGTATGCCCATACACTTAGGGTTAACTATCCAGCATAGATTTATGCATGCCGGAACACACTGACATCAACTGCACTTAACTTTCCATAGGATTGTAACCAATTACTGGTTTCACGAAAGTCTTTTTTTCCAAACCGTGACATTTTGGATTATTTTATTTCTGTATGAAAGGAAGGAAGCCTTGCACATTTTATGTTCTACTAATTGCTTTAAAATTTAATGAATACCAGTTTTAATTTAATTGCTTTTCAGTATTTCATTTAAGTTATTAAAAAGAATCAAGGACACATAATGAACAATAGAAGTTATGGCCCAACATTTGCCTATATTCTCTCTTCAATTAATCAATTATACTCTAGTGGTATGTAATTACACATTAAGAAGTTATCAGATATCTCAGTTATGCCTGTCTCAGGGGGCTCATGAATATACTAATATAACACACCTGTAAAGACCTGTTCATAGATTTGCAAATTGTTTCCATTTCCCCCCTCTTCCCCCCCCTCTTGCTCTAAATGGAGATGAGAGCAGTGACCGTTAACTTTAAATCTCCTGTAATAGTTAATGAGGGAGACAAAAAGGTTCTCATCCAGCAGTTGCAATAAATCTACTCTCCCCCCTCCCTTTTTTCCTTTGGTACAAAGTATTAAAAGAGAACCAGGTCTAAATGCAACTGTATCTGTGCTTCTGAAAAGCAGCCTTGTGTGTCCGAAGGGAGCCAAGGGCAGTCTCTAAACTGAGCATACATGCTCTTTTGGCTCTTCTTCTCTGTCTCCAAATGAGAGAAACAGACAAGCAGGAAAACCTTGTCAAATCACATCCAGACACTATTTGCTTGGCTTGGTTCAAATCAAATCAAACTCTGGAACTGATCCCTATGCAATGGCTCTGAGTGTTTGCATAGCAACTAAGCTGTGTTTTGTTGACGCATTTTTTAAAAAAAGCACTGGAAAGAACAAAATTTACTATGTAAAGACACAAAGGCTTTGCTTGTAGTCAAGAATATGTTCATCGGTGCTTTCTTATTAATGCATAATAAATGAAACCAAGAAGAAATCCTTAATCCACATTATGGACTCTGACAAATTTTCAATGGGTGATTCAGAGAAATAAGATAGAAATGGCACTGTTTAGCTGGCTTTTTTATTGCTGCAAGGGATAACCACAGGAAGGCATCTGTCAATATTTTCAGCATTCTCTCCCCCCTCAACATTCAAAGTTATTTTGATGTACCAAAACACCTTCCAGAAAGGGGGGGGGGGGAGCTGCTGTTGCTGCTACTCCTCCTCCTCCTATTCTGATTTACTTGGTCAGGTCCATAACCAATGGTAACAAGTCCCCCCCCCCCCCCCCGGATAAATCACTTATTCAGGTGCCTGCAGATAAAAGCAGCTTCCTTGAGGGGGAAAGTGGACATATTGCCATAATATTTCTGAGATGGTTACATTTATTCTCATCGTTTTGGCCTCAGCCATAAAAGACAGAAGGCCATCAATAACACAGCCCCTGCATCCTTTACAACATGGCTGAAGACTGAATGTTGGAAGGGTAATTGTTCCTCAGCCCAGACATTCAGTGACTTGACAGATTGTAGATGCATGTTGTCTTATATCCTTATAGGTTAGTTTGGCAGGTCAGACAAACGGATTTGGAAGTGAGACCAAGTTAGGACTACACTGAGAATTTGAAGGAGGGGTGCTCATTTATGTGCATGTTTTGAGTGTCCTTGGGGGTGTGCTATGTGGACCTGTATTGATGAGTGTAATTATGCATTTTACCACTACACCACCGCTTTTAAAGTGTCAGAATGCTTATTCTGGCCTAAGGCTGGAATTAATTATAAAAAAAGTACTCAAGTTCAGAAGATAGGCTTGAATTTTAGAGATGGGTTCATGCCCTTGATTAATAATGAAAACTCTTGGTAGTGCTGGACAGATGAATATCTCTAAGCCTCAATTCTCATTTGTAAGTGGACATAATAAATGTCAAAGGAATCTTGTATGAATGGAGTGAGAATGTGCTACAAAAATTTCTATTAACCAGCAAAACACCTACAAAATGAAGATAATACATATGGAAGCATGTCTCTAGAGATCAGTTTTAGGTGAGTGTGTACTACTAGCATTATTTTTGGGGAGAAGGGAGCAGTACAGACTTGTAATATGGGCTTCCTGTCTATACACATGATTACATCCCATCCGTAGTCTCATGAGATGTTTCTATTTTAATTCCAAAACTATATCTCCTATGTTTTTGAAATGCCATCATCTTCTCCAAAACTACATTTCAAATAAATCCATTGCTCTCCTGCCAGCTTTCTTCATTATCCAGTTTTCACATCTGTGTATTGTACTCAGGAATACCATAGAACCAGTGATCTTGGTCTTGGTTTCGAACAACATGTCCTTACACTAAAGGATGTGTTGTAGTTCCTTCAAGTCTCAGTCTTTTCCTGATTATGGTTGCAGTCTTCATAAGTACCTTTCCAGCAACGAAGTATCCAGAATGTTGCTTGTGCATCTTTAGCACCACTTTCTGATTCACGTCTGCTTCTGATTTATGATGACCCTCCCAGTGTTTTTTAGATATAAAATATCACACTCTACAGTGGTTTACTAGTTCTGAAATCTGTGCAGTAAATCTTACCTTAAGAAAGATTGTGGCAGGTCAAATGACCTAATACTCCTGTCTGGTTTCCTTAGTTTTGTCATATGTGGAAACCTTTTCTCTACTTTGGTCCACAAGAACAAGAAGGGGGGGGGGGAAGAACTTGTCCAGAGCCACAGAAGTAATAAGGTGGCTGATACACTGAATGTGAACAGGTGAAGCCTTTCCAAATACTACTAATTCTATGTCAGAAAAGTCTCAATATGTTCAATTGCTGCCTGGTACCCAGCTGCTACAAGGCTCAAGCAATCTGCCAACCATGAAATGTGCTAAGAACTTATGTTTTACCCTCTTGTTTGGGCTGGAAAACAGTTATTGTTTACAATTGCTCTTAAACTGGCAATTTTATACTTAGTGGAGGACTAAGAATAGTAGATGGGTGGGAAAAACAGATGCAAAGATTAAATTGTTAAAAGTATTCAGTGTGTTTTAACATCATGTGTTCCGATTATTTATTTATATATCACAGTGAGAATAGCAATGTTAGCAACCTAGGTTAAACAGTGCCTTCCTCTTCATTTTTTTGAACTACAAAGGATTGCAGTCTTTGATATTAACATACTGATTGAACAAGGTGGCCGGTGACTGTGTTTGTGGGAAGCAGTAAATCTCCTTCAAGCTTTAGTCTGAATTTAGCAGGAGCTATTCAAGGTGCTGAACTCTGTCTCCCAAATAAGGTTACCACCTGGGATACCTCCTGTAAAACTCAAGCTTAGAACCTACAGTGGCTTTACCATTTCTATGAACCCAAACTAACCAGCTGCCCCGCCTATTAAGACTTTATACTAGCAGCAATTCCTCATCTATTCACACACCCCTTGAGTGGAAATGGAACAAATTAGACTTTACACCAATGGATATAGTAAAGATGTGAGGAGAGAAAGTATACTAGCTTGTCCCTTCCTTATGCACTTCTATCTTTGTGAAGGGGTGACTGCCGAGAAGGCCTGGTTTCTTGTTCTTTCTCTCCGGGCCTCCCTCCCTTATATTTCTAATATAAGGTAGAAATAAAGACAACACAGATTCTGCAAATCTGAAGTCTGTAGAACTCTGCCTTCTGTAAACTACATCAACAGTGCATAAGAAGCCAGTTTTCTGTCTCACCTTTTTCTAAATTAGTAGCTTCATGACTATTGCAGCAAAAGCAACAATAATTCTGTGGCATCTTCAGTCTTTAATTGTTTATAGAGCTTTCTGGAAGTACAGTCCATTTCATGGCATACTTCCTTATGTTATTAAGCTAGAGCACATGCTGAAACAGACTCCAAGAAGATAGTCATATTAGGGTGCTGCAGTACAAACTGCAAAGCATCTTGAAAACGATTTAAGTTTCATTTTGTATCAGCTTTCCTGGAATGTCTACCATTTTATCTCATGCACCTTAGTTTTTAAGGTGCAAGAAGAATCACAGAAATTGGACACATAATTTAAAACTCATATGGAGATACAGTGTGACTCATGCTGCAAATTACTATGCTTTGGAAAGCTACATTAGGAAACTGTAGACTGGCAGGTGGGAGGCCACACAAAAATGAATTCAGTCAGCCATGGATCTAACAATACATACAGCTGATTCTATATCAGGCCAAATAAATAAATAAATAAATAAATAAATAAATAAATAAATAAATAAATAAATAAATACAACAAAAATGTTTTTGCACCTTAAAGACTAACTGCTATATTTTGATGTGAGCTTTCATGGACAAGTCCACTTCCTCAGACAGCAGATTCTCTGTTCCATTACCTGGGTAATGTGCTGAGGTATGCTGCCCAAACATGCCCACTCTGTTTAGGAACAAAGGTTGAGGCAGTAAGAGCCTTGACAGTACAGCAGATCAAATGCCCATGTTGTTTTGTCCAGCATCCTGCTTCCTAGTGAGGTCAAAATGGCATGTACAACTCTTCTTCCCATCTTTCTCTTCATAACTACCCCATGAGTTGTCAGGCTGAGGGGGAATGACTAAGACAATAACATCCAGTGAGTTTTGTGGCTCAGTGGGTGCTTACCACGTTTTGGTGACTAGTGTGGTGAAACAAGACACTTGAGAAAACTACATGGATTTTGTTTTGTAAGTTGGGGGAGGGGAAAACCACATCCCTCCCATGTCAGTTTCTGAGGTGTTATTGGTTCATTACTTTTATATCCCACCTTTCTTCCAGTGAGCTCAAAATAACATACAGTCATGGCCAAAAATATTGGCATCCTTGCAATTCTGTCAGAAAATGCAATCCTTCTCTCAGAAAATTGTTGCAGTTGCAAATGTTTTGGTACTCACATGTTCATTTCTTTGGTGTGCGTTGGAACAACACACACACACACACACAAAAACAACAGAGAAGAAAAGTCAAATCTGATACAATCCCACACAGAAACCCAAAAATGCACTGGCCAAAATTATTGGCACCCTTAACTTAATATTTGGTTGCACCCCCTTTGGAAAAAATAACTGAAATCAATCGCTTCCTGTAACCATGAATGAGTTTCTTACACCTCTTTACTGGAATTTTGGTCCACTCTTCTTTTGCAAACTGCTCCATGGCCTTCAGATTTGAAGGATGCCTTCTCCCAACTGCTGTTTTGAGATCTCTCCACAAGTGTTCTATGGGATTCAGATCTGGACTCATTGCTGGCCATTTCAGAACTCTCCAGTGCTTTGTTTGTAATCATTTCTTAGTGCTCTTTGATGTGTGTTTCGGGTCATTGTCCTGCTGGAAGACCCATGACCTCTGATGGAGACGCAGCTTTCTGACACTGGCCACAATGTTGCGCCCAAAACTTCTTTGGTAATCATCAGATTTCATTATACCATTCACACAGTCAAGGCATCCAGTGCCAGAAGCAGCAAAGCAACCCCAAGACATATTTGAACCTCCACCATGTTTGACTGTAGGAACTGTGTTCTTTGAATGCCTCATTTCTTTTTCTGTAAACAGTGTCATGATGTCCTTTACCAAAAAGCTCTACTTTTGTCTCATCTGTCCACAGTACGTTCTCCCAGAAGGATTGTGGTTTTGTCACATATGTTTTGGCATATTCCAGTCTTGCTTTTTTATGCCTTTGTGTCAGCAGTGTCCTCCTGAGTCTCCTACCATAGCGTCCTTTTTCATTCAGATGGCAACGGATAGTGCGAGCTGACACTGTTATACCCTGTGTCTGCAGATCAGCTTGAATTTGTTGGGAAGTTAATCTGGGTTCTGTATCCACCATTCAAACAACCCTTCGTTGTAATTTTTCAGGAATTTTGCTCTTCCATCCACGTCCAGGGAGGTTAGCCACAATGCCATGGGCTGTAAACCTCTTGATGATATTGCGCACAGTGGACACAGGAACATTAAGATCTCTGGAGATGGACTTGTAGCCTTTAGATTGTTGATGTTTTTCCACATTTTTTCTCTCAAATCCACAGACAACTCTTTACACTTCTTTCTTTTCTCCATGCTCAGTGTCACACACAACACAAATGTTGAGTCAACTTTTCTCCATCTTAACTGGTTGCAAGTGTGATTACTATATTGCCCACACCTCCTACTTGCGACAGGTGTGTCTAAATACAAATTAAAGGAGCATCACATGCTTGAAAAGCAATTATTTCTTACAATTTAGACAGAGTGCCAATAATTTTGGCCAGTGCATTTTTGGGTTTCTGTGTGGGATTGTATCAGATTTGACTTTTCCTCTCTGTTTTTTTGTGTTGTTCCAACGCAAACCAAAGAAATGAACATGTGAGTACCAAAACATTTGCAACTGCAACAATTTTCTGAGAGAAGGGTTGCATTTTCTGACAGAATTGCAAGGGTGCCAATATTTTTGGCCATGACTGTATGTAGCCCTGACTTTTCACTTTTTCTTCACAACAACTCTATGTGTTGGTCAGGCTGAGAGAGAATGATTTAGAAAATGTCTGTGCTTCTGCTCCTCTCACTATATTCCAGGAGTGTAGACAGATAACAAACCCCTCACTGCCACTGTCAAGCACCCTATCTAACACAACTGTCAAGCTGGAGATCCAGCTGGCTTTTCAGAAGACACTTCAAAGTCTTTCTCAAAGTGTGCCTGGCCCTTTAAAGGCAAAGAGACCCAGAAGCTGCAATCTCTCTCATTGTCCCCATTCAGTGAATGATCCATTCAGTCAATGATGTATTAGCAGAAGTAAGGGTCACGGAACACCTAATACTCATGTATTTCTGTGTTTCCTCACTCTATTTCACTCTATCTCCTTTTCTCTCTCTTTTTGCCTCTTTGTAGGGCCCCCCTCTCGTCTCCTTGTGGTCTCTCCATCTCTTTTTCTTTTTCTTTGCTTCATCATTCTCTTTGTATCACTCTTACGCCCTTCCTCCTTCCCTTGATCCCCAAACTATGTCTGCTTTGTGTGTGTTCCTGTGGTAAGGCTGATATCCTAACCTACCATCTTGCCCAGAAGTGCAGCCCCATTCACTTCAGTGGGATGTGTTAATTTCTTGAAATACTGGCAAGAAATGTGAACAAAAGCTATGGAATACTTTGCGAACATGCACAGCATTATGAAAAATGTTCTATTTATTAATTTTATTAATTAATTTATTAGATTTATATACCACCCATCTAGAACATGTCTACTCTGGGCGGTTTACATATAATATAAAAATAAACTAAGATAAAATCCAGATTAGTCCAAGATGGGAAAGGAAAAAAGAAGAAAAAGAAGGAGAGAAAAGAAAAGAAAAGGGGAGATAGGCTAGGTAATGGCTGTAGGGAAGGCCTGCCTGTATAGCCATGTCTTCAAGTTAGTCTTGAAGGCCCTCAGCGAGGGAGCCAGGCGGATCTCTACAGGTAAGTTGTTCCATGGGCGAGGGGCCACTGCCGAGAAGGCCCGGTTTCTAGTTTTTCCCCACCGGGCCTCTCTTGGCGTTAGGCCCCTCAGCTGCACGGCCTGACTGGAGCGGGTGATACGGGTAGAACTGGGTGGAAGAAGGCGCTCTGCCAGGTATCGAGGTCCTAAACCATTAAGGGCTATGTAAAACAAGCATTTTCAAAGTCCTGTATTTTTTTTTCAATAACAGGGCAGATCAAATTCAAATAAAGAAAAGCTTTAGCAGGAATTGTCTCCTGTAAACTGTATGAATAAAGAAAGGGGAGTAGGAATGGTTTTTTTAAAAAAAACAAAAATTAACCTTTAAAAGTACTTATCGAACTTCCTCCAGATTTAGCACAAAAGAAGCCCATACTGTCCACAGCTAGTTTGCCAAATATGGCCCAAATATGAATAGGAACCCATTCAAAAGTTATGTTTTATTTGGACCACCCTCTTCTATCAGAAATGGCTTACAGAATGTTGTTTTGATTGGATATTCCATAATCAGAGGTGGACTTCTAATCTGTTATCTCTCCTGTGGGACATTGTTGTATAAATCATTTATTATTATGAAACATTTTCCACTGCCGCATTATTTAGCTGGTTGCATAGACTTGTAATTGAAAATTGATTTTTGCATACAGAAACATGGAAACATCACACCTATGCACGCATTAGATTTTTTTAAGGGCACCACTAAACATGAAAATAAATAAAAAAATAAATAAATAAAATTAGCCATGTGATCAATATAGAGAAATGGAATTGTGTTGGGTAGTGACTTTATTAGATCACCACAACATTAGAAACAAAGTGAGGTTTCAGGACTCCAGAACTCTTTTTGACTTATAGATATAAATAAGATTCAAGTGGACATCCAAAACAGGCCTTTCAAAGTCTCTTTAACAACCCCCTTGAAAAACAAGTTAAGCAGCCATGACATAAAAGGACTGCCAGTTTTAGCTCAGCAGATGGTTAAAGGCTGAAAAGCAGTGGATCTGCAGAAACAGTAAGTTATTGAAACGAGAGAAGATGTACTATGAAGCATTTTAAGAATCCATGGTGTGTAGGTGTGGGTTTTTTTAAAAAACATATTCATTAATAAACTAGAGAAATGAACCACACAGTTGCAAATTTTGCTGACAGTATCAGAGACTGAAAATTTATGCTTGCTTAGTGGCTGACAGAGTTGTGTGAAAGGATTCCAACAACTCTACAAAGGCAGAATCTGTCCTTTTGCATTGGCATCAGGAACCCATTTCCAAGATGTGTACAAGAGGACTTGCCTTTAGACTTGCAGCATATGTTCACTGCCCCTTTTTTCTTTTGCATAAGCACAGTTGCTTTTCAGATAAATAAATAGATTTACAAATATTTTGAAACTATTATTTTGTCATGTTAGTGCATAATGACATACAGTATAGATGTGAAGAAGTGAGTGTAAAGTTCCATTTCCCCTCCCTTCTCCCTGCCTCTGCTGACAGTACCAATTCCATGCCAAAGATCGGTTTCCTGAATTTTACAGATATGACCTAGAGGATGCATGGTATTTCATTCCACAGCAGACATTCATTACTAGTCAAATTACCTGCTATAGGTTATCACTGTGTGGGCCTTAAGCCCAATATTGTACAAGGATTTTCTGCCATGGTTAATAAACATAATTCTCCAGATAGGTCAAAAGAACAATAGACTGCCAGTGTCCAGTATCTGTCACCCACCATGACAGTGTGTGCTTATTTAATGTTAACAACTGTGTTTTATTTTCTAGAAGAAACACTTCACCATGTGCTTATCTTTTTCAGTGCCTACCAATTTCAGGCTAACAAATTCAAAAGTACTTGCGGTTTACAAAATTGTTTATTCACAGGGTTTTTTAAAAAAAATCATTTCTGTTTTATATGGTTTCAATTGAACATTTAACATAAATTTAAAAAAATAGAGGGGTCATGTTTTGGGGTGACGTTTTTCATCATTAAAGCAACAAACAAACAAACAAACAAAAACCCTCTGGGGGAAGGATCAGTGAGTAGTATATTTTTCTTTTCAGTGGTTGTTCTAGTGATTTCCAAACAGGGCTGAGCAGGGAAGATCAAGCATTTAGGTCAAGCAGCCCTATGCTGCACTGCAGAAAGGGCAATGAAGCAGCACTGTGTATCTCTTCTCCTCTATTTTAGCTTACTCCCTAAGGCTTACGTTAAGAGCAGCAAAGGGAAAGTGTCTGGTCTACTTTGTACATACATCTACACTGCAAATGTTAATCGGTTTCAGATCTGTTGCTTGCCAACTAAGAAGCCAGACGATTAAATAGGCCCCAACTTATTTTTTTTTAGTTTGCATTAAAAGTGGATGGGAGTCAACCTTGCAAGCCTTTGCACATTGCTTTGACTCCATGAGAAGAAACGTGGGACACTTAAATAGATTTATTTTATACAGTGCAATTAACAAATTTATACAGTAATGTACTTTATATATTTCTATACAATAAGATACATAACATGCAGATGTACACTGCAATCTTGACCTCATTCACACAGCCATTGGATGGGGGTTGTTAAATTTGTAGGTCATTACATTTTCATCCATTTTGCCATGCCCTCACATGATTAAATTTGTTATTGCAGTGCTAAACTGATTTGCACTAAATCAAGTTCTGCATTTAAGATAATATGCTTCCCAGTGCCAACTTCAGGTGACAGGTGATTGCTAGGTAACTACATGGTACAATGTTATGTAGAGAGGAGTACTTTAATTTTAGCAGCACATAGAAGGGTGTGTTCCTTCCCTACAGCTACTGTCATAGATTTTTTGCTTCTCTGAAATAGTATCAGTGTTGATGAATGAGAAAAGGGGGCATAAAATGATGGACAGTATAAGGTGAAACCATCAATAAGTTATATTTTAAAAATTTAATCAGTGGAGAGTTGTTCCACAACTTATATTTTGACTGCTTGACACATTAAGGGCCTACTCAGTTCCTTTTCTCATCAGATGATACAGGCTTAGGGACAGCAATTCTGTGGAGCCAGTTTGATTGTGCTAATCTGGCAGTGGAATCTGTCATGGAATTCATATTGTTGTAGGACAGAGCATGACATTTGAATGGGCTTTAAATTGATCAAGGCCACTTTCTGATTATGTGCCTGTGAGTGGTGTTGAAGCGTGCACTTTTACTGTGCTGCTCTGATAAGACTGGAACAGTGGTCATGTGAAGACCAAATCACATGCTTCTTGCCTTTTGTTATGTCCCCTCTCCTGGACTGTGATACAGTGGTGATATGTGAAGGAACCATAGGGTAGTCTGAATCTTCTGAAGTTAATGACAGAACAGACCCTGAAGGGTGTGACATCATGTCATGTTATTTAATAACAATAGATCAGCAATTTAATGTTTCTGAGAAATACAGGTTCCTTGAAAAAGGTTCTCTTCCAGTGTCTGAAGCTGTTTTTTTCTTCCAATGAAACAATTTGCAAAGAAAAGGGAAGAAATGAGAAGGAAGCACATCCCCTTTTATTGCAGATGAAGAACGGGAAAAAGCCCAGAGACAATGTGTCTATTTTTAGCAAGTGTAGAACTGCAAACACTGGTGGATACCATAGGGCTGCTGTTGTTAAAATTTGGCTATGAGCAACTTATTCATATTTAAAGACATTACCTTTGCAAATGGAAATGAGAAAACCTCGTCTCTTTGTTTGTTGTGTATACTGTAAGCTCTGTGGGCTTCCATACTATTCCTTTCACTACATTTGTGACCCTGAGTCAAGACAATTGGTTGCCTTTTTTGTTTAGTGCACCTGTAATATGTGATGCTTACATTGTTCAGTTAGAGAAACTGGATTTTGGAGGTTTGGTTTCTCTCCCCCCCCCCCCCCCAAGCGTATCAGTAAACATATTCAGACCACTCTTAAAATATTTGGAGCAATGAGTTTAGGTCTGAATGCATATTCTGCAGAATGCACCTACTCAGTTATTTAGCCCCAAGGTTTTGGTTTTGGGGGCTTTGGTGTAACAATTGGTGGAGGCAGCTTGCATAGAAAAGACAGGTGGTGTCTGAAGTTTAGATGAGGTATCTGCTGCTTTATTAGCATTCTGCCTTGTTCTTGTTTATAGGTATGTTACCGCCATGACTATGCAATAAATCTGAACACATGGTTATATGTTAGCTGGGCTATATAATGTCAGACGTGTTGTAAAGTAGATAAATGACCTTTGTCTTCTGGATTCCCCCTTTGTGTTTCTTGCGATCACACTAATCATGACCTGAATGGTTGATTCTTTCCTCTTTGGATTGTTGTGGAAGGGATGATAGACTTTTCTTCCCTCCTTATGTGTATTTCCAGTGGGGATGTTTTTTTTTATTCTAGTTATTAATTCTGTCTGTCTGGTTGGTTGGTTAATTAATACACTTATTTGTATTTATTGTGGGACATAATTCTATATATATTAGATAGTGTACTGCACAAATTGAAAATCTTGTTGCATAATGTTAAAAGACCGATGAACCTGGTCAGAAATCAATGCACTGCTTAAGCCCTTAGTAAAGAAAAAAACAGAATTATTCTCATGAGAAGTATACAAACCCCTGTTAATGTTGAAGATGTTAAAATGCCTGAAAATAGTTTTTTCACTCTAAATTACACATTCTTGGGCATACATAGAATGTAACACTCTACCAGCGTAATAATGCAGACATCCCTATTGTAGAAATCCAGTTTACATTTGTGCAAGAAAATCATGCATACCACTTGACAAAGACTTGAAAGTTCAACCTTTTATACTACACCCTTTGCCCAGGAGTTCAATTCAATAGGACCTTAGTGATTTTTTTTTAAGTGATGAGAAGGAATAACAAAGTTTACTGTGACTTCAAATTTTAATATCGTGGATAATCTAATAGATATCATTTGCTTGTTTTTGTCAAAAGGGGTGACAAAATATGCATTTACTATATAGACCAAACAAACCTTTCCAGCTTTGGAAGCTTCCGGAAAAGATGTACAAAGTTTTGAGGAAGGATGATGAAGTAACTGAAACATGGAAACAGATTTTTTTTTCTGGTTCAATGAAGTATAATAACTTGATATTATCTTCTTGTCTCATGATCTAAAGTTCAGCAATCACAGATGGGGAAGGGTCAAATAATCATGTCATGAATGAGCACTGTTCATATCAACATCAACCAATGGAACTGAAATAATTTATTATTGCTCAGTGGTTTATTGAAAGGAAATCAATAAAGATATTCTCCACTTTTAAAATAAATAGGTACAATCTGGAATACCATTAAATTACATCACTAGAATGTGCCTTATAATCAGGAAAGAAAAAAGTGTAGTTAAAAATGTCTTATACATAATCAAAGGGGCTGGATTGGATGATCCATAGGGTCTCTTCCAGCTCTGCAGTTCTAAGATCATCATCATCATCATTAGTCTAATGTAGTGTAAGAGTGTGTTGGATCTCCCAAGACCATGAATGATTCATGAAACACATTGAATGATGACATTGGACAGTGGGAGTATACTGTTGAATTTTATAAAGTTTTCTGTCAGTACTCAGCCCCTGAACTTGCTATGCTCTTCAAAAGTACTGAGGAAGGAGAGAAATGAGATACATGCCAGACAACTGAGAAAATGCTCACATTATTGTAAAATTCCTCTGTACCAACCTCATGTCACCTTGTCTTTATTTTCAGCATTTAGATAAGTTTGTGCAATTATGGAAGCAGCCATACTGGAGCCACATGATGGACAATATTAGTAGAAAATTTAATCTTATCTGTGTGGTCTAGAATTCTAGACATGCTCCAGCAATTTTTGTCTGAAAAAATGGAGAAAGCCTTTAGGTGGAATGAGTATTTCTTTAACACCTTCTCTTAAAATTGCATATCCTCAATTCTTTAGGGCTTATTCAGGTGTTATTTATTCATATAAACTTGCAACAAAACAAAAGCTGAAATCCTGTTGCTTAGCATAGTAAGGCACACCAGAATAGCCCCATTGAATAGGGGGGATTTAGTGAGTCAGCTCTTCGGTAAGCTTCCTTGATTCAAATGGGCCTACTCTAGTTGCAAGTTTATAATAATTCACAACTACAGTAGGCCCATTTGATTCAATGGAACTTATAGAGGAGTTGCCTTACCAAATCCCCACTGATTCAGTGGGGCTACTCAAGTACGCCCTCACAAAGCTAAGCAACAGGATTTAAGTCAATGGTTTTTTGTTTTCGAGAAATTGAATTTTCAGATTTGCTAAATGGAGCATACTTTGTTACTCCTCAAACTTCAGTTTCAGTAAATTAATCCAACTGTTTTCTTTTTCTTATAGCAAAGGTTTGTGCAGTGGACAGATTTGCACCCTGTCTCCTATGCTTGTATGCCTTTCTGCTAAGCAGCTAGCTATTGCTGTAAGAAGAAAAAGAACCAGCTAGGAAGTGGGGAGGAACAACCTCAAAGAAGTTTCAGTTAGTAGTCTCAGAACATAAATTAAGTAGGTTTGTGAATGATTTGCCCATAGATGTCATCAAATATTATAAGGCACTGCCTGAGGTCATAAGCAATTTGTAAGATTCCAAAATGATCAATGCCATTTTATTTCTTCTCCTTCAAGTAGATTTCCAGGCTAGGTTTCCTTTAGTTGGCTTTATAAAACCTGGAAACACCTATAGGTCTGTATCTGAGACAATCTCATTTTTATAGGGTTAATTGTATATAATTCTGTTTTATCTTGAAGGCAGCTGCTATCAAAATCTTGCTGAGTAGACCACACAGACTCTTTTCTAATATGACAGCATTGTTGAGTTGGAGATGAGTGTGTTATCTTGTATGTTGTAATTTCATATATACCCAGTTTATTTACAGTCAAACACTTTTAAAAGTTTAAAAAATCTAATTCTATTTTTATATGGTTTGGAGGGAAGTTTCAGATGAAGGTTTCACAGCTGACACTCTTCTTTAAAGGATAACTAGCATTCCAAATTTTACATTGTTATTTGAGTGCTACATGGCCACAGTATATGTTTCTCTGGTTAAAAAAAGGAATGACTGCCCATGGGATAAGACAGTGGGAGTGTGATCCTTCATGTTTTTTTACTGTAACTCCCAGATTTCTCCAATAATTCCCCAAGCAGAATTCTGGGAATTGCCACCCACAAACATACATCAGCAGACCTCTAGATTTTGCCTCCTTAGAGAAAGGTTTTCCAATTATTTACCTCCAATGCTGACTTCATTTCCTCTCATTCCCTGCTTCATATAACAGGACCTCCTGGGAGTCATAGTTCTTTGGAAAGCACTCTGTATACGCCCTAATGGGACATGAGACTATGACTTCCAACATCCTCTGCACTTAGGAGGGCCTTGCCCCCTGGTTGGTTACACAAAAGCAGGAATGGTTGACCAACCACGTCATAAATCATCTTGAAAGGCTTCACAGAATAGGTCTTCCAACAAATGTTGCAGTTGTGGAACAGTTGTGTTTGGGATCTTGCCAGCCAGCCTTATCCAGGATGCTTCATTTTACTGCCATCAAAATTTCTTTGCCCTCTTCCGAATCAGCCATTCCATGTCCAATGCACCCATTCATCCCCCCTTGGACTAGTTTGGGTCATCTCCCCTGTTGCTTACAGTTACTTTTTTTCTAGAGTTTTTTTTTAAATCTAAAAACCTAGATACCGTGCCATGTACAAAACTGTGCTATTTTTTCTACATAAAGTTCCACACCTGAAGAACTGGGTTTGCTGTTAGTTTATATAATTTTTATTTAGCATCATCAATACTTAACTGTTGTGCATATATTT
Organism: Intellagama lesueurii; assembly: GCA_037013535.1. Classification (NCBI taxonomy): domain Eukaryota; kingdom Metazoa; phylum Chordata; class Lepidosauria; order Squamata; family Agamidae; genus Intellagama; species Intellagama lesueurii. The sequence goes on from JBAJHW010000001.1 coordinate 256,912,731, forward strand.
TTAGTAATTACCTAGCAGAAGTAATTTATTGAGAGATGTGTTATCAGTTATTTTCTTTCTTCTTTCTCATTCACAATTTTTAATTTAATTGTATGTATGAGTTCTCTTTTGTATTGTACAGTTTTGCTGAGAACTTTGAATAAAAAGTATGTTGTAAGCAAATAATTCCTCAGTTAAAATTCCATGGGTTAAAATAGAATTTTACAAGAGATGAATTGGTCCACATTTCATTTTTATATGTGCCTTTTGCATATGGTAGAGAAGGGTCAGTAAAAGCACCTTGGTATTCTGTGTCTTTTGGTGTAACACACTGGAAACTTGAAAATGATTGAAAATAATTCTTCACCCTTATGGACTCCCTTGAGGTAGCAGGCAGATTCTTTCTTTCTTTCTTTCTTTCTTTCTTTCTTTCTTTCTTTCTTTCTTTCTTTCTTTCTTTCTTTCTTTCTTTCTTATTAATTAAAACAGTTAATAAAGCTATGGTTACATGACATATTAACAACTGCGGACAAAACTAGACATGCTACTTTTTTTTGCCAATTCACATTTACACATGAGTAAGGAAACTCATACAACATTTTTCCCTCCAGCACATTCCCCTTCACACAATCACACAACCAGCTTCACAATCAGTGTTTGCCTGCTCACGTAAAGATGAGCCCACTGAAGGAGGGATGATTACCCAGTCATCTTTATGCAATCATGTAAGCAGACAGAACTGTATCTATTGCTTTCAGAATTTGGCCCATTGATTCCTGAATGTGCTTCCACAATTGCATTTTGCTCACATTCAAAAATTCCATACAGTATTATTAATTTAAACCTGCTATGCTGATCCTAATCCCTTATAGCACCCTCCTATTTCAACAATGTTTCCAAGCATTTTACTTAGTAAAGCAGAATGTTTGTAAGTTGTTTATTCAATTTTCTCCTGTGCTCGTTTATCTGAAAGTAAGTCCCAATGAGTGCAGTAAAAATTTATAAAATACACTGCTAATTTCATTATCAAATTAAAGAACCAAATTGTAAAATAATATTTATGATCTCCAATTGGGAATTGTTAAGAAAAGTATATTTGTGAAACAGCGACAGAAATTGTCTTTGTTCTGTGGTTTTGGTTTTTTCCTAGAGGCAAACTGAGTGTATGGACCACTTCATGATGTAATTTTTGTTCTCCATAGTCTAAGAACATGCAGTTTAGAATTTTGGCAGCGTTCCAGCATACAGTTAAGAAGCTATCCTGCTATTTTGATGTGGCTTACATACAAATGCATTTTCATAGCATTGTTGCATTTTATGTTTTTAAAAAAATATTTAAAGAGAGAGGTCTTGTGATACAGTATTAGCTTGGCCACCTACACTATGCTATCCCATAAAAGAAGAAAGAAAATTACAACCAATTACAGGGGGATGGGGGAAAGTAGCATTAACCTTTAGAACTCTTATTGTTGTCAAATAGTGGTAATAGTTCTTTTCTGTTTTGTGATACATACGTTAGAACACTAATGTAATATAATTATAATAATGCTGTCAATGTAGATGCCCACACATTTAGTTTTTCTCGATTTAATTATTATATTCTAAATAGCATATATGAAACATACTAATTGGGTCTTACCACTGTATTTACAAAATCATGCCAAATGTATTTCCATTGGTTGTTATGTTTTATTCGTTTAGTTTTCATTTCTAAACACTAACCTTTTATACTTTGTTTTAGGTTGTGATGCTCACTCTAAGTTGACATGAGCAAAATAATCTGTTTTTGTAGAATAGTAACACAATTCTGCAGTGTGAGCATATTTTAAACCCGATTCTCTATTGCTCACATTAAATATTATAATTTAAATTCTGAATTTAAATTTAAATTCTTAAATTCTCATCAGTGAGACCTGAGCTACCTTATTTGATTGTATTTATTGACATTTTGGTCGATGCCTCCTGTTCTGGTCACGAGCAGCCTATGTGGTGATAATAAAACAATGTGTTTATCATGTTTATAAAGAGATTGTGGCAGTACAATACTCATATTATCGATAACAGTTAAGGCTACCTACCTATTTCTATGAGCAGGATGATAATTAATAATTGTGTGCCATCCAGTCAATTCTGACTTATGACGACCCTTTTCAGGGTTTTCTAGGTAGAGAGTACTCAGAAGTGGTTTACTATTCATTTCTTCCAAGGATAATTCTAACCATACTTGAAACTCATTCATATTTTTTCCTAATTTGGGTCAACAAGATTTGTTAGTATATAGGTATCTTACGACAGACTTAAGTTGGTGTTGTTACATCATTGTCAAAGAGTTTGGTGATCTCTATTAAATGAGCACAGTTAGGTTTGGAATATAGCCAAAAACACCCTTGCTCTGTTCATTTAGTAACCATGGGCCAAGGGGATATCCATTAATGCGCAAATGAGCTGTGTGATTTGTAATGTGTCATGGATTGGCTACTCAGTAGAGGTGTAATTGACCAAAATAATCTGTACTGTGTGGTGACTGGAATACTGGAGTCTCAGTTTTGTGTATCCTTGATGATAGTTTGTCCCACATTTCATTATTCTGATTGAAGAGGTGCCATTTTTAATAAGAATAAATACAAATACTTTGTATAGCTAAAGGAAAATTATTCAAAGCTGGACCCCAATTAAGTAACCCATATAACCCCCCCCCTTTTTTGATGCTTCATACATTAATTGACAAAGACCTCTACTACCACAACAGGAATTTATAATCCAATATTGATAGCAGTGAGGGAAGATTTATGAATTAATGATTATCAAGGCCAGCTGTTGAATAAGGTGATCATTTCAGGTGGCAGATGGTAGGATACACAGCATCCACCTTTTCTTCAGCCTCCTGAGAAATTTTCATTTCTGCAGACTCTTTGCCCCACCAGCCTCGCTCCTTCCTCTCCTTCCCCTTGCCTTACCACCACTATGCACCTCCGTATCTAGCCAACCCTGCTGTTTCCACTCCCTCTCCTCGTGGCACAGTGGTTAAACTGCTGTACTGCAGCCAAAACTGTGCTCTCAACCCGAGGTTCAATCCCAGGTAGCCGGCTCAAGGTTGACTCAGCCTTCTATCCTTCCGAGGTCAGTAAAATGAGTATCCATCTCCCTGGGGAGGGGGGCAATGTGTAGCCTGCATAATTAAATTGTAAACCAGCTAGAGAGTGCTCAAAGCACTATGGGGCGGTATATGAGCAGCAGACTTTTCACTTTGCTCTCCTTGCCTCACCACTGAAGTCACCATGTACTTCCTTAAAATCATTGAACCATAGAAAAATGGAGTTGGGGGGCTAATAAGGCCATCAAGTCCAACCGCCTGCTCAATGCAGGAATCCAAATTAAAGTACAGTGGTGCCTCGCTAGACGATGTTAATCCGTTCCGCGAAAATCGCTGTCTTGCGAAAACATCGTCTAGCGAAGCACGTTTCCCCATTGGAATGCATTGAAATCTCTTCAATGCGTTCCAACGGAAAAGTCGTCGTCTTGCGAAGATCGTCCATAGGGAAACATCGTCTAGCGAGTGCGGGTCCCCGTTGGAATGCACTGACAGCTATTGACCGCTAGTCAATGAATTCCAATGGGGAAAAGTCGTTGTCTAGCGAAAATCGCCCATAAGGAAACATCGTTTTGCGAAGCGCATTAGCGATCGCAAAAAGCCATCATCTAGCGAATTCCTCGTCCTGCAAGGCAATCATCTAGTGAGGCACCACTGTATATCTAGTAGATGGCTGTCTAACTTTCTCTTGAGTGTTGGAGAGTGACAGAGTTGGCAACATACCAGCTCACTAGTTCTCAAGATAATTGGTTCCATTGTCTCACTACCCTAAGAATTAGAAAGTTTTTCCTGATACACAGCCAAAATCTGGCTTTCTTGAGCCCATTATTGTATGTCTTGTATTCTGGAATGATCAAGAACAGATCCTGACCATCCTCTGTAGGACAACGTTTCAAGTATTTGAAGAGTGCTATCATATCTCCCCTCAGTCTTCTCAAGGCTAAACATGCACAGTTCTTTTAGTCTTTCTCATAGGGCTTGGTTTCCATCCTTTGACCATCCTTGTTGAATTTTGTTTCTGTCTTCCAAGGTATTAGCTATTCCACCCAATTTTGAGTCATCTGCAGATTTGATAAGTATTCTCCGCACCACCTCATCCAAGCCATCATTAAAAATGTTGAAGAGCAGTGGACCCAGGATTGAGTCCTGTGATACCCCACTTGTTACCTCCTCCTAGTTTGAAAAGGAGCCATTGATAAGCACTCTCTGATCAGAATGAATAGAGAAAAAACTAAACAAAATTCTTCCATAGAAGTGCCCTCCTTTCATTGTAAAAGAAAGAGAAGTGCACCAATATAAACCCCAAAACTGAAAATGAAAGAGGCACTCTGAAACGAAACAGAAACAAGTTTCTACTGTTTACATCCCTATTCATTATTATTTTTGAAGAAAATCTGCATTGTACATTAAAAGGAAAGTGCCTGATCTAGAAACCTGTTTCCAATTAATTTGTGTCTCAGGGAGGATACTGATGTCCAAAGGGACAGGAGAAAAAGCATATCTGAGTGTTGGGTGTTAAGGACATTGACAATGACGGGATGGGATAGGATGTGAATTTGGGTTGGTGATATGGGTTGCTTCTTAGAATTTTTATTTTGGCAATTTTAATAAGACACTCTAAACAATAGCCATAGTATTGCTACTCTAAGGTTACTGAATTTGTTTCACATTATTATAAGTTCTCCAGTTTTCCTAGCAGTGCTTATGTGTAGTGTAAACCATTTATCTGGTTTCAGTTTCCTTGTTGTACTTCAGGATACTGGAATTTTCTGCTGTGTGTTCATTTGTAAACATGTGGGTGGTTCACCATAGGTTGAAATACAACTTTAACATTCTGAAAGATACTCCAGACTTGCATCAGGTTTGCCAGCTGAACAGCATGTACTGTAAGAGGTTTCATTTCTCTCTCTCTCTCTCTCTCTTCCTTAACTTTCTGACTGTAAACTGCTGTTCACAGAGACTCCTGGCTTACGTCATCCTCAGCTGGGTGGAGGGAGAGAAAGAGGCATTCCATTCAGATCTTTGCTGGCCATTCATAAGGGAGAGTTTTTGGGAGTCATCAGCTAATTTTCCTAAGAGAATGAAATCTGCCAGGCCAAACTTGTCCAGTCTGTTTGATCTTTATATCAGACTCTTCTTCCAGTTATAGAAATATAATACAATCTGTAAGACAATATACAGCTCAATCCCCAGTCCCATAACAATAGCGGGGCTTGCTTGGCTCATTCATAATAAGAGAGGACAGAGGATAAAAGCCTGAAAGAAGAATTATCCAACTATTTTAATAACATGTAAAATAAAATAGTGGCCAAGAATGAAGTGTATAACAGGAAGGCAGCCAGGAGACTTAATTGACTGTGCTCTAATTTTTATTAGAATTTATAGCACAAAGAGATTCCAAGTACAGTTTTCTTCTTCTGGGAATTACATTGTTATTTGGGTTGATGACTGGATTAATAGAAAATCACATACATGAGTCTGTTGTCTAGGACATTTAACTGAATTCCATTTTTAAAAATTTTAAAATATTATACGTGAGAAGAAGCATGTTTTAATGTTACCATAAGATATTTTTAAAGCTATCCTGCCCACAGTACGACTCAGTTTTACGTATTTGGTTCCATGAAGTTCAATAGATGTAAATACAAATTAATTATTTAAAAAGTAATAGGAAGGAATGAGATTCCAAACATGTAGTGTTTAATTATTAAAAACCTATAATGGAATTTCAGCCCTAACACATCTTCTAAATCTCCCATTGTGCTTGGACAAATGCCTGAGGTTAACTGGCATGCTTTGTGCTGCCAAACTGTCTACCTTTTATTCTGCAAAGAAATAATTTTGCTTGGAGAAACACAAAATGCAACTAGGGTTCTGCATCATGTGCAGTTGTTGACTAGATTCAAGCACGAAATAGTCATAGGAATTTATGAACATTGGTGATAATGTTGCATTCAGCACGATAACAATCGGTAGATAGAAACAGGTTCCTCTGAATGGGTTACCTGAAGCTGGATGCAAAACCATCTTCTTTGTGCATGTGGGATCTTGGATCAGACAGAGAGTGTATGCTACTCTTGGAGCATGTGCTGGGCAGACTAGGTAGAGATTATGCAAAATGCATATCTTATGCTGAAAGCTGTGATTATCTATTTTGCTTCCTTCTTTCTGTGCAGTTGGTGCAATCCTGCCACTCTGCACCAAGATGTTCTGGGATACCCTGTGCCCCCCTGCTGGGTCACTATTGGCTGCTGTGTCCTCCCATGGGGCAGTGGGGGAACAGTAGGACCAAGGTCACCTTTGAACATGCCAAGGGAAGGGAAGGCAGGAGCCAGAAGGAAAGGACCACACCTCCTGCTGCCTTGCTGTTCAGATGGCTCCTGCATCTGGATGTCACCTCTTCCTCTTCTTCCTTCTCCTTCCACTACCAGCCTGGCTCCTGTCTAAAAGGGAGGTGGAAAGGGGAGCAGCAGTGGTGAGGAGCACTCTCCAGCATTCATTTGCATGTCCTGCCTCAGATGAACAAATTCCATGTCCTCCCCCTTCCTTCCCACATAGAAGCCTCGCTCATACATTCAGCTTTGCAGTGGGGTGCACCAGAGAAACTGGGGTAGGAAGAGACCTCTCCCTTTTTTTGTGAGGGCTAAAGCTTTTAGGGAGCAGAAAGGGGAAGGAAGTAAAAGCCCCATCCATGAAATCAAAAACTGATTCTCATTATTTCAGATAATTTTTACATGGGATCCTCTCCAAACCACTAGCAAATCATAGATCCCATCCATGCCCACATATCAAAACTATTAAATACAGATTTCTTATAGCACAAATAACATGATACAAAAACATGGTCCAAAGGTGTGTGTCCACAAGGATAAACATGATTTTGCCTAGTAGCCTCCCCAAGCCACTGTCATATCATAGATCCTATTTGTACCCACAGACTAAACCATATAAATCACAAACCTGTTGCTGCATGGTGTTGTGATGGTGCAACAACATGGATCTGAGGCATGAATCCTCATGGATCCATATGATTTTATATGGGATCCTTCTCAAACCACCATCAAATCATAGATTCCATCTGCAGAGTTTGGATCTGTGGTTTGGCAGTGGTTTATGGAGGCTCCCATGTAAAAATAACATGTATCTATGAGAAACTGTGATTCAGATCCTTGTTTTTGCACCATTGCAAAACCATCTCCTACCACTATCAGTCAAAAGACATTGGGTAGCAGCTAATTCTTCCTTCCTTGTTGTCTGCATGTGTGTACATTGGGTAAGAAGGGGTGATGGGAAACATAGAAGGGAAGCACCAGAAAAATTACTGTTCTCTCAACTTCCTTAAAATTCTGTGAGCAAAGAAGGGCCACTTCATGGTAAAAACACCCTTTCCCCAGGCAATGGTAAAAGACCCTTACCAAATGGAACATACTAAGGAGGAAAAGTGCAGTGTCTTTTGAATGGCGGTTTTAGGAGGTGTCTGCCTGGAACCACCCACAGTATGTTTTCTCTTTTCCACAGTAGTAAGTTGCTTAGATCTTATGTGACAGGTGCTACAGTTCTGTGGTGGCACACATGTTTTGCATGCAGAACGTCCCAGGATTGAGCCCTGACAGCTCCAGGGTCGGTGGAGAAAGAATCCTGCCTGAATCCTTGGAGAGCCACTGACTGTCAGCATTGGCAGTAGTAGGCTACATGGACCGATATACAATCACTCATTTTATGAAATATCTAATTTGGGCCTAGAGTGTCAGTGACAACACGTTTTCTCTTGTTAGCACTTTGTGTGGTCACTTGAATTGTGGGAGGCATTCCTTATTTATATTGGTGTAAATCCAAAATAAACAGAATGTGGTTTCATCAATATGATTTACTGCGTTTTGATAAGGCTCCATAAAAATATAGAATGAGCTCGATATTAAAATGTTATTCACTGGTCCCAGGAAGTGCAACATTTGAGATTGGTTTATTTAATAAGATTCCATGCGTGATTTTTGCCCAGTAGAAGTAGCATTGGCCTGGAGCAAAGCCTAAGGCTGAAAGCATATTTGCCTAAGCAAAAGACATTAGTGTGCCTGTCAAGCTATCTCATTATTATGTTTATACTCCAGCTAGGAGTCTTGTGAGTTATAGAAATATAATGTAAAAAGGCTTTTTCCCCAGCTGTAGAGGAAATACATAAACATCTGTTTTACTGTTGCAAATTCTAGGGAAAACAACAAGTACTTCTGTGGCATTGTAAAGACTAACTATTTTTATTTGTTGGTAGCCCAACGCTTCAGATGTATAGAGCGTAGCCTACAGACATACATATATGTACAAATGCAATAAATAAAATAAAATAAATAAAAATAAATATAATAATGGGGAGGAGAGAGTAACTGAATGACTCTGGTGGAAAATTCTAGTAAAATGGGTTGGTGCTGTCTGTTATGATATGTAATGAAACAATATGACCAGCAAAAGATTCTTTGAAGAATAACTACCAACCATGTTTCTTCAGTTATCTGTGTACATAGGCAAAGAATCACATTGTCGTGTAGGACTGTCTAAATATAACAGTTCTCAAAGGTATCACAGTGTTCATGTGATTTGAAACCAGCTCCCATAAGTTCTAGTCTGTCACTCTATCCACTACACCACCATGCCTATCTATCCTATTTACTATTTATTAAACAGGACTGGGGGAGAATGGAGGAGAGTGCCACATTGGCCACAAACCACAGGAGAAAGAATATATAAACATATTTCCTATACTTCTTCCCCAACTATTTTGCTGAATTTTCTGTTCGGAAATAGCCATCTTTTAACCATCAAACTATAATGTATTAAAACTTTTTGATCACTGACAATTGCCCATTCATGTTCTTATTTAGTTTTCTTTAAAACCTGCCTTTCTGCCAAGGCGCTCAAGGGGGGTAAACATTGTTCTCTGCCCCCACCCCATGTTGTCTTCTGAACAGCCCTGTGATGTGGATGGTTTGCGAGAGAATAAACTGGCCCTAAGACACCCAGTGAACCTTGCAGTTGAGGGAGCAACCATTTTTGAACATGCCTTTTCCCTCTCCTTGTTCAGCACTCTGGTAGCTGATATGCCATGTGTGTCTAGTATTCAACAGTATTCCATAATTGTTGTGTTTGATATTTCAGAGTGTTTGATAATTAGCATATAAAGTACAGCGTGGAAAACATTTGCTGTTTGGTATGCAGTGATATTTGGCCTGCCATCCTGTACGCATTTACCTGGAAGTAAACTCGACTGTAATTATTTACTATTGTACTCATGAGGCTTACTTTTCAGCAGATATGGGTAGAATTGTGCTGTTCCTATCTTAAGATGACTGATAAGCGGCTAGTATTACTATCTCACATTTAAGACAGAAATATTGTTTGATACCTGCCATGTACTTACATATTTGAACTTTAATGTGGAATCTCACCAATCAAACTCAGAACTTAAAATGATGGCATTCCAATTGATTAAAAAAAGAATCTTTAAACACATTGTTTCAGTAAGAATGGCCAAAACCTTTTTGCATAGTTACACCAGTGGAAGGGAAATGACGTAACTCACAATGGCAAATTACTGATGATTAATGAGTTCCCACCTGGATTCTTAATTGCATGCCAGTTGGATGGCTTGGTATGCTACCAGGAATCCAAGTAGGTACTTGTTAATTAGCAGCTATATGCTGCTGCAAGTCACACCATTTACTTTCTTGCTGGTGTAACTATTCAAGAGGACTGGGGTGAATAAATACCATTGCACCATGAATCTAGCACTACATTTTTGTGGATAACCTCCCATATGAAACATTCTAAGTATTACATAAGAAGAAGGATATATGCCCCAGTCCCTATTGTTAACTTCATGAGCCTTTTATTTCCTCAGTGGTCTAAGCCAAAGCCAGGAAAAATGTAAACTATTCTTTGCTATGATATTATAGAAGGTTGCTAAATTGCCTGCAGTTTGAAAATGCAAGTCCAGATCTTTCTACGTATGAAGAAACAATAGTCGTCTTCTGGTGTATGTGGTTCTGAGATTATAAAAGCAGAACCATCAGCTTAAAACTGTATAGTCCACTTTAAAAATGCCAAGAATTACACCTGTGCAATTTATCTGTTGTTTCTAGTTCCTTCTGCATTTCATGATGGTGAATATGAAGGCTTGAATTAAGTAATAACACAAAATTATACAGAGTCCTAACCCTGCCCTCGCTGAACTCTGTGGTAACCTCCTGCTGATTTTAATAGGAAGAGTTCCGGCATCAAACTGAGCTCACACGAAAGAAATTAAAAGCTCTGGGGCCAGTGTCTATATTACAGAATAATGATCGGAGCTGTTGCCTTTGAGCAGCTACAGCTTTGACTCTTTTCAGCTTGGCTCCTACATTTCACTTCTCTTTTTACATTGCAACTCAATGTGCACCATTTTCCTGTTTTGTAGTCTTCACTCCCAAAAACTCCATTTATTTTTGTAAAGTTAAGCTCAGACCACATAATACCAAGATCATATTTGCTATAAAAACCTATTTTTTTCACATGTTCTATACAATCTCATAATATAGTTCTGTTCTTGGATAAATAATCTCTTCCTGCCCACCTGTCACTCCAGGTTCTGACCCAAAACTTCAGATATTTTTTGTTGCATTATTTTTAGATCATGTACAAGACAGCATGAAACTCTATTGGAGCACCTTTAAATACCTTTGCTGGTGCTCTCCATCACTTCTTCAGTATCTTAGGCCCACTCCCTGGACAAGAAGTGTCTTTGGTGCTCCTCATCAGCATCTCGGTCAGTTTTTCATTGTTACCAAGTTGTACGGCTTGTGCTGAACTATAAAACCTAGCTAACTAAAACTGGGTTCTGATGGTTTTTGGATTTAGAAACAGCGAAATTAAATTAACAATGGGAAAAGGAACATATTTTCAGAGCACTTGGTGGTGGTTTATTTTTGCACTTTGTATGTTGTGGATCATACTGAAAGAAGTGGTGTGCCACATTTTTTGATTTTTCCAATGCATTATCTATACTCTGGACAAGGAACTAAAGTGAGGACAGAATATGGAGAAACTAAATGGTTTCCCATAGGCAAAGGTGCCAGACAAAGGTGTATTTTATCTCCCTATTTGTTCACTCTGTATGGAGAGCAAATCGTATAGAAAGCTGTACCAGATTCAGATGACAAAGGGTCGAACATTGGTAGAATAAACATCCATAATTTACAATATGCAGATTATACCATATTACTGGCAGAAAGCAGCAATGACTTGAAGTGACTCCTAATAAAGGTGAAAGAAGAAAAAGCAGGATTGCAATTGAACATGAAGAAGGGGAAAAATCATGACTGCAGAACAATTATGTAACTTTAATGTTTACAATGAAGTTATTGAAATTGTTAAATATTTTCTGCACTTCAGTTCGATCATCAATCCAAATGGAGACTCCAGCCAAGAAAACAGAAGACTGATACTTGGAAGAGCAGCTATGAAGGAATTAGAAAAGACACTCAAGTATAAGGATGTGTCACTGGAGACTAAGAACCAGGTCATCCACACTATCATATTTCCAATCACCATGTATGGGTGTGAAAGCTGGATAGTTTAAAAAAAACCTGTCAGAAAAAAAAAACATGTCATTTGAAGTGAGGAGCTGGGGGGGGACCCTTTTTTGAATATGATGGAGCTGCATAGTATGGATAGGGAAAGCAATGGCTGTGTCTCATAGTGACGATGCTGAACAAGAATGTTTGTTTGGGGGATTTATAATAGCAGTTGCAGGTTGCCTTTTCCTCTCCATCTCCCACTCCTTTCAGTAGAAGCTGTTGCTGTGGGGGCAGATAGCATTCTCACAGCCTTCCCCAAGTGCCTACGTCTTCTACCACACCTACATTTCCTACTGCCTGCAGACTCTACCCAAAGGAGAACAGTATCTGATTCTGCTACAGCAGAATACAAACTCTTCCAATGAAAATTGCAGATGCACACACAGACATAAAATATATTAATTTAATATATCTGTCTCTATATAGCAAAATCTTATCCCTTGCCTAAGATACCCCAAAGGGACCTAAACCTAATGTATTATTTCCCTGTTGATTTATAATGTATTAATCTATGAAGCTACTAACCCTATATCTTCTTCCTAGCTATAGTAAGTAAACATGAGATGTAGGGAATGTCAATGTAAGTTGAGGGTTCAGAAAAGGACACAGAGAAAACTGCTGCAGTGCAGGTTTGCACCAGAGCATGTAGTAACAGCAAATGCTCAGGGATTTATAAACAACTATGCCAACTTTTCAATTGGAAAGAACCAATCTGTAAAAATATCTTCTGGTGTCTGTGCCTGCTTCCAGGTTTCTTTGGTGAAGATATACATCATTTATAAGTTTTGCTTTCATTCCAACCCCCTACCTTGGGAAACCGATGGCAACCCCAATCAGAAGACACTGAGTTTTCTGGTCCCACTACCCTTGGTGCTAGAGCGTCTATAAGTTTTGTTTTTGAAGAGCTCACTCCAGGATGCCTGAGAAATTGATTTCACTTTCACTTCTTTCTCTAGCAAGCAGAATCCTAGCCTTTTGCTTTCTAATCTACAGGAGTAAATGGGATTCCGAATATGAGTAATTATTATTACAGATACTCAGAACTATCACATTCACATTCAGATATATTTGGAACTATCTGAATATGGCATTATTCAGTGAATTCTGAATATTTCCGAATCCGTATACACATCCCTAATTAATACACCTCTGCACATTAGAGTGTGTTGCTGTTTTCAACTCCTTCCAGCTCTTCACAGTTTCTGCAACTGGAAACCTTTCATATGCATACAATTTAGGATAAAAACTTGACGCCAGACTAGATGGCAACTTGCCATAAGAAATGGAGCTCTCTTAAGAGTTATAGGACATTTGTTTTTCCTTCCATGAGGTTGTAGAACAAACTCTTGAGAACTGTGATTTACAGGAAAGTCTCTCAACTAAAGTTATTCCTGAGTATCTGTGGCAATGAGGGGAGCCAAACAATCTCTGTCTAAATGTGTGGTTCTCTGTCCTTGAATTACATAATCACAATGAAGACTCCACTCTGTGCCCTCACAAATCTTGCATAACATATCAGTGGAACACAATGCCGTTCACCACCAACTGGTTTAAGTCAACAAAGAAGTGAAGGGTGCCAGAACTAAAATCCTCACTCTTGCCTGTCTCTAATGCATTAATCAATCAGCCAGAGACAGAGAGATCCAATAGATATTTGTTTATTTTCAGCTGAAAGCAAGCAAATAGACACAAACTTCACTTGCAGAAACATGTGGAGAAGAAGCATGCCCCAGATACAAAAAGTATACATTTTTTATAAGGCAAAACATGAAAGAGGGGCTAAGGGGGTTGGGAGAAGGAGGAGAAATGGGAGGAGGTTCTGTAATTGGTAGGAAGTCCTGCAGGTGTTCTGGGGCTGTGGGCAATAATTCATTCCTCCATGTCAGATGCCCGGACTTCTCCAAGGACAAATTTCCAATTTAGAAATACTTTAATTGTAAAGTGAAAGAAACTCAGACAGACACCCCCCTCCTCCCTTGTTCATTCTTGCCTGCCTAAGCAAAACCTTAATATAACTGGTTTACACATTCATGTAGCAAAGCAAGATGGCTACGGTCAGGCTAAGATATATATTTTATATGTATTAATTTGACCCCTTCATTAGTGTATGTGGTTACTGCTAAGGAGAGGAGAGATATAACTGAAAAGCAGAAGATCACACAATATATTCCGTGAGAAGGAGCTCAGTGAATCCACTTGTCTTCTAGAAATCAGAACTATGTAACAGACTATCAGTGAGACTGCTGTTCCCTAACTAGAGAGCTGCTTGTGCCTCAGTAATATCAGCAACCATGACACCAACCTATTTACATCACTGCATGCCTAGCAATCATTTGAATTCACTCTAAAAAGAGCAAGAACTTATATACTTAATAGGAAGCAAAGCAGCATGAGTGTGTTGAGAAAGAGCTTGCAAAGCTACTCTTAGGAGACACAACTTAGAGTTAAACTAGACAATATATCATATAACTAGATGTAGTGCTCCCACTATTTGTCAATGCATACAATACAGCTATTTGTCAATACATACTTTTCCTTATCTTCATATCTTGTATTCCAGTGTGCTTTGTTTTGGAAGATAATTTGTCATTGGAAGGTAACATCAAACTCATTTTGCAAGTCTAATTGCTGAGGTACACACCTTTGTGGAAAGCCTATTGCTGGAGAGAGAATACTGTTAAATGCAGAAAATATACATTTCCCTTAATGTCTACTTTGAGCCAGACTGATAGTCTAAACTTTGAGACTAAAGAAAGATTATAAGGTATTTAAAAATTGTAGTGTTTAAGAGAAGGAAGAGTGAGGCAGAGCCAGCAGAGATGGGAAGTGTGAGATGGCACTTGTCTACTCACCCAGTTACAATCCATTTTTATAAACATATTTTTCAACTATTTAATGAATAATATTATGAAATATCATTACTATTTCATAAAAAGTCACAATGGCAGGTACAGAAAGCCTACAAATCTGCAAAAAATAGCTGTATTTAGTTATGACAATTATATCCTGTACTTTTTGTAAGAATACAGTCTATACTAAATATGATAGTTCCAGCCTTGAGTCAAATTCTAAACATGACTATGCATGACCATTTACGTAATATACGAGGGGAGGGAGCAATGTCACCAGAAGGTATTGAAAATGCCTAGATATCATGCCATTGTGAGAGGAGACAGATCTGAACTGGCAGCATCTACCCAATATGCATATAATTTTAAAAAAACATGTCACCTGCTGTATACCTTCAAGATAGAAACTTTTCATTTTATTGAACTGAAGTATATATATCTGTCACATCTTAAGCAATCAGAATGAGCTCAAAGGAGAACTCTGTAATTATTGTGAGCATGATATTAGCTAGAAGCAAAATGAGTGATTTTGCTCCATTTTATTACCTCTGGTATATAGCCATTTGTATCATAAATTCATTGACCTCATCTTAAATGATCAATCCTGTAAGACAGATCTGATTCATTAATTCTTAAGTGACATTATTTCTACTCCAGTAATTTTTACACCTTTTGTGCTGCATTGATGGCATAATGCCTGTGTTTAACCACACATTGTGTGTTGAGAAAGAGATGGAGGTAACTACGTTGTGTATGGTTTTAAAGCACTGAATAAAATCAACTGCATAATAACTAAAGATTTAGTTCCTCTGGGATATATTCTTAGAAACTGATTTATTGCCATGATTTTCCATGCCTTTGATTAATTTTATCTAGTAAGAAAATATACCTCGTAGCCTATGATCAATATGTGAATGAAGAAGACCACGATGATAATTTGTTGTATTTCAGATAATTATTAGAAGTAGGATAAATTGTGAGAGAATTCGTAACAAAGCTTTCTAATCATTTTTTGCTAAAGTTGAAAAGAAAATATTTACTTACCTTAAGGTGACATAAGAGTCTTTTGGAGAGAAGCAAATTGCTATAGAAACATAGCATTAAAGCATGTAACTTTCAATGAGGAAAATAAAAATCATTAGAGCAGAGTCATCTGCTGAATTTATAGCAGGATGTGTATGTTTATTCAAAAGTAAATTATATCTAATTCTGTTGGAATTGCCTCCCTGGAAGTGGAAGTAGAATTTCAGCTATCCTGTGTCTTTCAGCGATCCTATGGCTACAGAGCGGGAAGACAACTCAGTTGGAAGCTGTGGAACTTATTGCAGAGCATAGCTTGGAGAGTTATTTTCAATAGATAATTTGTTCTCATTACTCACTGCAGGGTCAGTGGGCAGGTGGGTCATGGTACAAAAGTAACACATTGGTCAGAATCCTGTTGTTGATTTATTACTAAATTAACTTGTGTAACTCACCAGAACTCTTTGGTACTAACTAACGAGGTGCCAGTCGCTTTACTATGTGTGCCTGTGGTGGAATCAGGTGTGCACCTCATAACATAATGGGTGCCTTGTTGGTCAGCAGCAATTCACCATGGCGAGTTATGCAATTTGATTGTCAACAGGCTTCTGGTGTTTACAATAATCATTGACTGCATGTTACCAGCAGATTATTTTTAATTTTTCTTTAAACAGAAGCACTTCAAAAACAGAGGCAAGAATTGCCTCTTGCCCCATGAACTCCTCTCAATAACATAATAACGTAATAAATGGCTATTATCTCTTACACTAAAAATACACAATGGCCCAAATCCTGTTGTTTAGCCTAGTAAATCACACTAGGATGGACCCATTTAATTAATGGGGAATTGGTGAATCAACTCCTCCATCAGTTCAATTGATTCAAATGGGCGTACTTTTAACTGTGATTTACTTTGGCAATCAAGCTGATCTCTTTGTGATGCATACAAAAGCAGTCTTTATTCCCAGAACAATGGCTTCATGCTCCTAGCATCTAGATTTTACCTGCTTCTTTTGAGGAAGCAGGCAAAAGATGTGATCCAATCCAGTGTTTCACAGGGCTAAGAAACAGAAGCAACAGAATATTGCAGTGAAAACGCTGTTAGTATACAAGTTGGTCCTTGCTCATTTATTCTGACTGTATCTTAGAAACAGCATTTTGCTGTAACTAGAGATTAGTACAAAGCACTTTGTGTCACATTATCTAAGTAGTTGGTGCAGCACCACAGGTGCTGCATGTTTACTTTCCCCACCTCACTGGCCAGTTCCCCCACTGACTTGTTGGCATGTACGGCTCCTTCCCTCCCTGTTGTGTGATCTTCCATTCTGGCAGGAACATGACTTTCCCTTCTCTGACTCCTCCAGCAGCTGCCCACTCAAATGAGTGGGCTTTTTCAAATATTATAAAATTGAAATCTGTCCAACATACTTTTTTAAACAAAGCACTAGCGGTACCGAGATCTACTTCCGCGGCCACAGTCTGCTCTGAGACTTCATGCTATTCTGTGAGTACTCTTGGTTAAAAAGCAGTTGTGCTGTTCTGGCTTTAGACAGTGTTCCACATGGCCTCACCACTGGTTTCATTGGCCTATGAAGAAATGGGAAGGGACTCTTGGGCAGCTAAGATATCCACAACTATATCCAAGCTGGATTATTCCCCAGCCTACCTCCACAGGAGGGGATATGAAGCAGCCCAAGAAGATATAATTAAAAGATATCCAGACTACCATGGCATCTCTAGCTAGCTGCAGTTCCAATAGGATATACAAAGGCTTGTTGTCTATATGCAGTTCTGAGGGACTAGTACCTTAAACCTTTAACAACTGGGATCAAGAACATTTCTCCATATGTATAGCTTTATTCCTGCTAGCTGGCACAGACTACTATATATCCTATTGGACCACTGTATTTGTTAAATGAACCATGGGAAGACGGAACTTATTGCCTACTTCATAAGTTCAAGTTTCACATCTTGTTAATTTTTTTTGAGAATGCTTATTTTATTATTTTATTACTATTATTGTACTATTTTATGCTTGTTTATATGCATTTACATTAGATTTCAAATACTATTTTTAAGACGGATTTAATTTATGCTCTTGCATACAGCCTGATCAACTATAAAGTATGTATGTATGTATGTATGTATGTATGTATGTATGTATGTATGTATGTATGTATGTACAGTATATCACAGAAGTGAGTACACCCCCTCACATTTCATAAATATTTTAGTATATCTTTTCATGTGACAACACTGAAGAAATGACACTTGGCTACAATGTAAAGCAGTGACTATACAGCTTGTATAACAGTGTAAATGTGCTGTCCCCTCCAAATAATGCAACACATAGCTATTAATGTCTAAACCTCTGGTAACAAAAGTGAGTACACCCCTAAGTGACAATGTCCAAATTGGGCACAAAGTGTCAATATTTTGTGTGGCTACCATTATTTTCCAGCACTGCCTTAACCCTCTTGGGCATAGAGTTCACCAGAGCTTCACAGGTTGCCACTGGAGTCCTCTTCTTCTCTTCCATGACGACATCACAGAGCTGGTGGATGTTAGAGACCTTGCACACCTCCACCTTCCATTTCAGGATGCCCCACAGATGCTCAATAGGGTTTAGGTCTGGAGACAAGCTTGGCCAGTCCGTCACCTTTACCCTCAGCTTCTTTAGCAATGCAGTGGTCATTTTGGAGGTGTGTTTGGGGTTGTTATCATGTTGGAATACTGCCCTGTGGCTCAGTCTCCGAAGGGAGGTGATCATGCTCTGCTTCAGTATGTCACAGTACATTTATTTATTTACAAGATTTTTTAGCTGAGCCATTACCAATGGTCTCAGAGCGGCGTACAACAATATTAAAACTTTAGAAAATCATTAAAACCATTAAAAATAGGCAATATTATAGTAATACCCTATATTAAAACAGTCGATTTATCATTAATAAATCCTGCTGCTCATATGGCCAGCTAAAGGATACTATTTAATTAAAATGCTTGGCATTTATGTTTCCTCAATGAACTGTAGCTCCCCAGTGCCGGCAGCACTCATGCAGCCCCAGACCATGACACTCCCACCACCATGCTTGACTGTAGGCACGACACGATTGTCTTTGTACTCCTCGTCTGGTTTCCGCCACACACGCTTGACACCATCTGAACCAAATAAGTTTATCTTGGTCTCATCGGACCACAGGACATGGTTCCAGAAATCCATGTCCTTAGTCTGCTTGTCTGCAGCAAACCATATGCGGGCTTTCTTGTGCATCATCTTTAGAAGAGGCTTCCTTCTGGGACGACAGCCCTGGAGACCAATTTGATGCACTGTGTGCAGTGTATGGTCTGAGCACTCACAGGCTGACCCCCCCCCCACCCCTTCAACCTCTGCAGCAATGCTGGCAGCACTCATACGTCTATTTCCCAAAGCCAACCTCTGGATATGACGCTGAGCACGGGCACTCAACTTCTTTGGTCGACCATGGTGAGGCCTGTTCTGAGTGGAACCTGTCATGTTAAACCGCTGTATGGTCTTGGCCACTGTGCTGCAGCTCAGTTTCAGGGTTTTGGCAATCTTCTTATAGCCTAGGCCACCTTTATGTAGAGCAACAATTCGTTTTTTCAGATCCTCAGATAGTTCATTACCATGAGGTGCCATGTGGAACTTCCAGTGACCAGTCTGAGAGAGTGAGAACGATAACACCTGCTCCCCCTTCACACCTGAGACTTGTGATACTAATGGGTCTCATGACACCAGGGAGGGAAAATGGCTACTTGGGCCCAATTTGGACATTGTCACTTAGGGGTGTACTCACTTTTGTTGCCAGCAGTTTAGACATTAATGACTGTGTTGTGTTATTTGGAGGGGACAGCACATTTACACTGTTATACAAGCTGTATAGTCACTGCTTTACATTGTAGCCAGGTGTCATTTCTTCAGTGTTGTCACATGAAAAGATAGACTAAAATATTTATGAAATGTGAGGGGGTGTACTCACTTCTGTGATATACTGTATGTATGTACATCATAGAGTCTCTTTGCCTGAATACCCCATAGTAATCTCTCAGTAATCTTTGCCACCCTTGTGGAGAAGGGGGGGGGGGCAATGTTTTTATCATTTTACCATATTTTTATCAGATTTGCAGTTTGGGTGTACTCCTGGATTCCTCCCTGAGCGCCCAGGTTTTGGCAGTGGCTGAGAGTGCATCTGCACAGTTAAAACTGGTGTGCCAGCTGCGCCCATTCCTTCAGATGTCTGATTTGGCTACATTGATGCCTGCCTTAGTTATATTCCAATTATATTACTGTAATGTGCTCTACATGGGACTGCCTTTGAAGACAGTTCAGGAATTTCAGCTGGTTCAAAATGCAGCAGCCAGACTACTGACTGGGAGCAGTTCTAAGGCGCATAGAATGCCCCTGCTATAACAACAACACTGACTACCAGTCTGTTTCCAGGCCCAAATCAAAGTGCTGGTACTTACCTATAATGCCCATAAGGCTTACATCCTGGCTACCTGAAGGACCATATCCCCCCCCCCCCATATGAGCCTTAAGATTGTCAGAGAGGCCCTCCTCTCGGTCCCATTGCCAGCACTGGCACCGTTGATGGGGACATGAGAGAGGGCTTTCTCTGTGGCAGCTCTCAGGTTATGGAATACTGTCCCTCAGGAAGTCAGGTTGGGCCCCCTCCCTTTTATCCTTCCGCCAACAGCTTTATTTTTTAATTCTGTTCTTTTTAATACTGTGAGCCGCCTTGAGTCCCCTTATCAGGACAAAGGTGGCCTATAAATAAGACAAATGAAATAAATAAAATGTTTACTGAAGCCTTGGTGTATGTGGGACTGGGATGGATGTACTGTACTTATATTCTGTCCCAGAATATAAGTGACATCTGATGTCACAAATAAGCTCTGTACAGACATGCCTAGAGAATACTTCTAGTGACTGAGAAACACCAAGTCTATTTCAGGCAAATTTAAATCCATTGAAATCCTTCTGATTTCAAGGAGGCAGAGACTAAATGCTGTGCAGACTTACATGGGAGTAATGACCACTGAAGGTGGTAGAACTAGCTCTGTGAACATACATAGGATTATTCTGGGAGTTTGTTACATGTCTACTGAAATGAATGTGCTGTAAAAGTGCTTAATTTTGTCAGACTCACGTTCAGGTTTTTAAAAAGTGTCATCACTGTATTTGATAAAAGAAAGCTGAGAGTTAAATGAGACGAGTAACCAAATGCCCAGCATATGTTGTTTATATGCCCAGTAGTTATTAAAATTAAATAACCTTTTGCTGTTGTATTTCACAATTATATCTTGCTGTAATTTTTTTTTAAATAAAGTATTCCCAATATTAAATAGAAAATATGTATATAGAGCAGTGGTTTCATATCAGTATAAACTTAATATTTTTAATATACATAACACTGAAAAAAGTTTATATCATGCGAATTGAGCAAATGACAACATTTCAGGATTTTCATCTCTGGGTGTAAAATTTGTCAAACCGTTCCCCACCCCCTGCTGAAAATTCTGACATCTGTTTATCTGTTTATAGCTGTGGAAAGATTACTCATTTTAATTCTTGTTTAAAATGCCATATGAAGGAAAAGGCATTTGTGCAAACAAGAGTCATATTTGAATTGTAGATCATGTCTCCGCCATCTGTGAGAGCTGTTGGTGTTGCAAAATTAATGTGTTAATGAAATCAATAATTTCTCTGAAGTAATGGATTCTAAAACCTAGAATGACTGTTTTTTTGAACTTTGGTTTCTAGTGGCTTACAACTGGGAAAACCTTTCACAGCCTAATTAGTTCTGCAGCTTTAGTTTACTTATTTTGTTTAGAATATGCCAGCATCATCACCAAACTGATAGGAATACAAAGAAAGAATAACTTGCATTTGGTATAATAAAGCTGTGATAATACAAGGTTTTTCCTTAGTTTTTTTAAAGTTATGAAAATTGTTTTCTGCCAAAAAGTTATATAGGAGGGATTGGTGAAGAAGAGAGGGAAGACAGCTTGAAGCATGTTTCTAACTTGTTGAAATATCACAGCTTCAGAATACTTGGAAATCTCCCAGATTTTATTGCTATTTTTCTATTGATACCTGGAAGAGAAAGCTAATAATGTATAGTCCTTTTGCTTTTGACGTACCATTTGAAATTCTAACTTTGATGTTTCTATAATGTAAAATGGCTTCTTGTAGGTATTTTCTCTACGTTGTCTTGAGCCACTGGATCATTTTCCCAGTGTTATTTGACTCATTTATGCAGATAGATGTTCAGCTTGTCACTCTGGATTTGTCTGACCAGTTCAGCAATATCTTTTGGGAAAACTGCAATCCAATACCAAGCTAAAGCTTAGTGTTTGGTCTTCTGGCATCACAGTGGTTAAGAACTCTTACTGCAAAGCTGGACTGTGAATATACTGTAAAATACAGCAAATATTGTACAATGTTACTCAAAAGCTCTTTGGTCTTAAAGTACTCCACATGCTTCACATTTTTTTGCAGCTTGTACAACACTGTAAAGGAGAAAATAATGAGGCTGCTTAATACTGTTTAGGTTGCAGTCCTTTACACAGGCAGTGCAGAATATTGTTTGAATATGGAGGCTTCCTTCTGAGTAAATTCACATTCTAGTATTAATATTGCTGTTATAGTATTATTACTATGCATGTTTATTGAGCACACTATTATGCATGTCATAATAGAAGTACTTCATAATAGAAGTAAGAATTTAGTGAATTCTTATTAATGACTTCATGGCAGAAATAAGATATGAGGTGAGGATGTACTACTCTAAGCATTTCTTCATGTAAATGTAGACGTTAAAAAATCTGTTAAAATAATAGTGCTTTTGCAAAATCTTGTGGGAGTATCACACACATATACACAAAACTATATTAGTATCAAAGTACCTCAGCATTGCAGATGAGATCAGCTGTGTTAATAGGCATGAGACTTCACTGAGCAGTTTCATGAAATTCATTTTTCCTTGATAATTCAGCTGTTTAGAAACAGTAAAAAAAGATTAAAAATGCAAATGACAATACAAAAAGGAAATCACTTTTTTTCTTACCTGTTTTGATTTTGTTACTGTGTTGTAGGTATGTGACTGGTGTAAACACATAAGACACACAAAAGAGTATCTGGATTTTGGGGACGGGGAAAGAAGGCTTCAGTTCTGCAGTGCAAAATGTCTCAATCAGTACAAAATGGACATTTTCTACAAAGAGACGCAGGCCAATCTTCCAGCTGGACTCTGCAGCACATTACATCCTCCAGTCGAAAATAAAGCAGAAGGCACTGGGGTGCAGCTGCTGACTCCAGATTCTTGGAATATACCGCTAGCAGATGCTCGGAGAAAGGCTCCATCCCCAGTGTCTGCAGCTGGCCAAATTCAAGGTCCTGGACCATCCGCATCTACCACTGCCTCTCCGCCTGACACTGCCAACTGTTCCATCACTAAAATCCCAACGCCTGTTCCCAAACCTGTTTCCATCACTGAGAATCCAAATATTACACCAGTTTCTGTTCAGCCACCTGCTAGCATTGTGCCTCCAATTGGTGTCCCACCTCGAAGCCCTCCCATGGTGATGACAAACCGTGGACCGGTTCCCTTGCCCATATTCATGGAACAGCAAATTTTACAGCAAATTCGCCCACCATATATTCGAGGACCGCCTCATCATGCCTCAAATCCAAATAGTCCTCTGTCCAATCCGATGATTCCTGGAATCGGTCCACCACCAGGTGCTCCTAGAAATCTGGGCCCCACCTCTAGTCCTATGCACAGGCCATTACTCTCCCCTCATATTCACCCTCCAACAACCCCCACAATGCCTGGAAATCCTGCTGGTTTACTGCCACCTCCTCCTCCAGGAGTCCCCTTGCCCAGTCTTCCCTTCCCTCCTGTAAGCATGATGCCAAATGGCCATATGCCTATGCCACAGATGATGAACTTTGGCTTGCCATCTCTTGCCCCATTGGTGCCACCTCCAACCCTGTTAGTGCCATATCCTGTCATTGTTCCTCTTCCAGTTCCTATCCCTATTCCAATCCCTATTCCTCATATCAATGATTCCAAGCCCCCAAATGGCTTTTCCAGCAATGGGGAAAGCTTCATTCCAAGTACATCCAGTGATGCAACTGGGGCAAAGCCAACAAATAACTCCATGTCCCCCAGAGATTCAAAACAAGGCCCTCCCAAGTCCTCTGACTCAACACCAAGCTGCTCAGGCCAGTCTTTAAGTCAAACACAAGTGCATCAGGAGCACAGTAAAAATGAAGTTGTTGACTTGACTGTGAGACCCAGTAGTCCAGTGAACAAGAAATTTGCTTTTCCTACAGTACTACAGGGACCACAGGATGGCGTGATAGACTTAACTGTAGGTCACAGGTCTAGACTACACAATGTTATCCACAGGGCTTTACACGCTCAAGTCAAAGTTGAACCTGATGCTAGCAGTGTTGTAAACTTGGCTTTTGGTAGTTCAGATAAAAGGAACTGCAACGACTGCAGGAACAACTGCAGCCCTACGGAAACAAAAACTTTACCTTGCAGTGACCCAGCTCACTCTGGTTCTGTCACACTGGCTTCTGGTGTGCCGGAAAATAGTGCAGCTGCAGTTTGCAATGTCATTGTGAATGGCACAAAGGCCCCAGAGGCTTCTAAGAACTCAGAGCCACCCCAAGAGCAGAAGAAGCCTCAGCTTCTGGAGGAGTTGCCTGTGAGTGAGCTGGAGTCAGTGAAAGAAAACAACTGTACTTCGAACTGCCACCGAGAAGGAGAGTCTGGTAAGAAAACTGGGGAAGAGCCCCTGTTTGGGGGTGACAAGCAAGATCCCAACCTCAATAATCCTGCAGATGAGGACCATGCATATGCTTTGAGGATGCTACCCAAAGCAGGCTGCGTCATCCAGCCTGTGCCAAAACCAGCGGAAAAGACTGCTATTGCACCGTGCATTATCTCAACGCCAATTCTCAGCACGGGGCCAGAAGATCTGGAGCCACCACTGAAAAGGAGGTGTCTCCGAATTCGAAATCAGAATAAGTAAAGGTTTGTGTAATCGCTACAATCTTCTCTCTTAGTAGAATCAGTATCGGTGTTTTCAGGTAGGAGTAAAAGGAGTATGAGATGGCCATTTGTGAAACAGGGAGAAAGATTCTGGTGAGTTTACTCATTAAAAAAAAGGGCATTATCTATGTTTTGTCTTTGTCCTGTAGCATCTTTGTATCTGTCTGTCTTATGTCCCATCAGTAGTGTATATTTCTTTATGATCATGTAATATTTTGATAGAACACTGGAACTAAAAACTGTGGTCGTGGTTTATATCCTAACCAGTGGATCTTCTCCTCTGCTAATTTTTGAGGCCAGGAAACTGACAAGTATATATGGCTAAGCCATCTGGGTAACAACAATTCAAGATTTCTGGGTTTAAGTGTCACAATTCACAGTTAGGATAATTCACAGTGGAACAATTCTATTTGCAATTAACTGAAATGCAAAAGCATGCTTTTAAAAAACCTCTCTTATTCTTTTGGAGACTGCAAAGTTTTAAGGTAGCACAGGTTTTAGGTTGATTAAAGAACACTTCTACCAGCTTTGCTTCAGTGAAGATACAATTTAATGTTATTTAGTGTTTTTGGTTCTTCTTGATGTATCCACTGAATGGGATCACACCTGTCACATTTGTCTGCCTTAAAAAAAGCAGCATCTTGGACCTTATTATACTGATGTCAAATGTATTTTTAATGTACTCTGGCTGGGATGCCCATGCATACAAACAATAACCATAAAAAAGCAACAGCAGCTGAGCCTTAGTTTTGAAACAGTATTGTATCAAACAAAATCACTGGCCTGTACACCTTTGTGATAGTGCTGTAATGCGTAATCTAAAGAAAAGCTTAATATACCAGATGTACAGTTTGGGTTCAGAACAAATTAATATCCTACTTCCAAAAGGAATTGTTTCTCTATGTTTGCAAAGCAGATGTCTGGATTTCTGATACTTACTACTGATTCACTACAGTATTTGGGTACTTCTTTATTGAGTCACTTTTAATTTTTAAAAACATGGATAGTCAGGATTTCCTCTGCATACACACACAGAGGCACTCGTGTGCATGCGCATACATACACATACAGGCACACTTCTTTTTAATTCAAAGGTTTTAAAACATATTGCATTTGTTGCAAACTGTGTGCATTCTTTCTTTGCTCATTCTTGTTATGCAGATGACACAGGACTCAATCCATTATCATGGTGGCACCTTACCACCATTGTGATGTGACCTTCTTTGCCTTTGTTCCTCTGTCCTGCACTCTGAATTGCATCACCTGGAAACCTCATTCAGATTCCTATCCCCTGTAGCAAATTTTCAAGGCACAGAAGGAACAACAGGGGGGGGAAGATTGTTCTCTGCTTGCTAATGGAAGCCGTGTCATCAGCTGAACTCTCCTGTTGGTTATAGTTTCCAGCTACTAGGAGGACAATATTTAGTGTTTCCAAAAATGTGGTAATTTTCTTTTGGGCAGGTTTCAGAGCAGCAGCTGGAATCTCAAGGAATAGCTGTGCTTTTCTGGTTCTCCAGGCAGGGAGACCAGTCTTAGGGCAAGTGGCACTGGAAGCTGAGAATTTCTGGTTTATTTATTATTTTGTACCTAAAGTGGCTTTAAAGCCCAAGTACACATCTTGACCCATTTCCTGCTGGCATCAGGGCTGGCATGAAGGTGCATCTGGGTGCAATATGCCATTTGGAGCAAATCAAGGAGTTGAGCACCAGCACTGCAACTTGAGGGCCTTCTTATTGTTCAGGTGGAAACAACAGTAATGAAAGGCCTGAGGGGAAAGATCCCTCCATGGGTTGGTAGTCCAGCAACAGTGTGGGGCTTGGAAAAAAAACTCCCCACATATTGTGTGTAGTAGAGATCCTGTAAGGCAGTACAAAATATGAGTGCTAGTAGGAAAGGCTGCAACAGCTGTAGCTGTTGTATGGATTTCACCACTTGACTGGCAACCCAAAAAATCCCATCCATCTCAAGCTCTGGATTGTTATATTACCTGGTTAGTTCAGTTCTACCTGGATCGTGTGTCAAATGGCCTAGATTCCTTTGTGCCCGTTTATACAATCAGCTGACCTAGAAGTAGTTTCAGAGGCTGACTACACAGGCTGTCTGGAGTGCTGCAGGAATGAGCAGGTGCGCTCTTAAAGACAGTGATCAGACAACATCTTTGTTACAGTGCACTAGCAAAGATGTTCTACCTGCACACTTCTCCCCCCTGTTAAGGGGTTTCTATTTTTCTGGTGCAGGTAGGATCACTCTGGTTTGGATCAGTTCCGGCACATGTGATCACTGGAACTGAATGATCCAAAGCAAGCCTTCCTCTTTCAATTTGCCAGTGTCATGAAGTGGCTTAATAAGCAAGCCACTTCAGGTTATTGGCAAATGAATCACTTCCCCTTCTTGGCAGAGGGCAGGAGAAGTGGGGGGGGGGGGGGGGTTTGACTGTATGTAGGTTATTGCTGAAGTGCTGCATCAGTTATAAAAAAAATTTAAAAATTTATTTGAATCGCCTTAAAGGGCCAGTTGAGAATCCACCCAAAGTCAAATCCAAGGTAGTGGCTTCAGGCAGTTTTTATATCAGCCCTTCCAAATATTTTTTTAAAAATAACTGAAGCAGTGCATCAGCAACAGTCTACATACAGTCCAAAATGTTTTCACTAATTGTTCTAATCAAGCCCTACTGTTCTCAAGTAGCCCACACTAGCTTGTTCTCTGCTGCTAATGCCACCATACCATGAATCCCCTCCCAACTACCAGCTTGTCCAAACTTTGTGATGTTGCAAAACCTCAACCACATGATATCACAAGTAGCACTAATAATAATAATAATAATAATAATAATAATAATAATAATAATAATAATAATAATAATAATAATAATAATAATAATAATAATTTCTGACTTACAGTGAACCTTTTCAGGGTTTTCTAGACAGAGAGAACTCAGAAGTAGTTTACCACTCCCTTCTTCTGGTGGTGCCCTGGGACTGTGCAGCTTGCCCAAGGCCATACAAGCTGGTTCTACTCACAGGAGGCACAGTGGGGAATTGAACTCCCAACCTCTGGCTCTGTAGCCAGATACCTAAACCACTGAACTATACAGCCACTGTGACAACACCAGGTACCTACAACTGTGCATTTGTTTCTGTTGTGATTGTGGGGTGAGATGTGGCTACTAAAGTCACATAAACTCTTAAAGGGCATTGAAGATTCAACAGCTGTTTATGCCCTTGTCATTAAAAAAATAATAATCATGCATTTAATTGAATTTTAAGTGAAAATAACACTTTTTATCCACTGAGTTCCATGTGATAAGCACAACAGTAAGCAGTTCATGGCCCAAAGACTCCATGTAGCCCCAGCCTCTTCTACTCACTTTGGAAATACCCCCAGTTTGCCACAATATGGTTTTCAGAGGTTCATTAATGGGCATCTAACTAAAGCAGTTACAGTGTTTTTATCATGAAAGCAATGACAAAATATAAATGAAATATTACAAAATGGATTAATAATGTATAACATAATTATAAAACTCTCTCAAATGAATTTAGAGATGCTTATAAAGCATCCTAACATGACCTTACCTTCAGCACTACTACTTTGAGAGCAGAATCTGCAAACTTGTCCAAACCTTAGGAGATTATGTTAGCTACACCCCCCAAATCTCATATACCCTTCAAACTGGTGTGAAGAATATGTACCAGGTCTGTGCTGTTTTAGGTGACAAGTGTTGCAATTGCAAGTGTTGTAGACTGAATGTGGTCTACTAGGTCAACTACAAGACTGGAAGTGATTTTTGGCTTTCATCAAGAGCCCTCCCCTCAGTATTATGTTACTTTCATACTTGGGGTGGGAGCCAAAGATGAGGTCTTTGTACACATAACCCTAGAATTTTGTGACGCACAACACTAGCATGAAATCGTTTGTTTCAGCTGCTGCCACAGCAAAAGGTTTAAAGGGGATTTTACATTATTGGCAATTTGTGTTAACTACGAACCCGTACGTTATGTTTTCAGTACATTGTGTGGCAGGCAGCCCAAAGGCTGGAATTCATGGTGCAAAATAGCACCAACTGGCACAGTTTCTTAGTGCAAATTTGGACATTAAATGAAATTGAGGGAACAGATTGGAGTCAACACAACCTTTGCCTTTCATACTCCAAAAGCACAGTCTCTACTGACAGATAAGCCCCCAATTCTATTCAGTTGGGCTTATCCCCAAATAAATGTGTATAGAATCCATTGCACTTTAGTTTCACTTAGGATTTTCTTTTTCTTACTGCTGTAGTGGGAGCTCAACTGTGATAGCAGTCTTAATATTTTTGTACCCTCTAGTTTTCAGTATATTTTTGATTGATTATTCCTGAAAGGCCTCAGCTACACATAAATCTTGGTCACTTCCTGATTATTAAGGATGGTCTCAGGCCTTCTGGCCTTGCCTGGGGGTATTCAACCCTCTTGTCTCTACCCCATTCAACATCTCTTGACTGGGACTATAATCCTGGTGGATGATATCATTTTCCAGATATAAATACCTTCAGATGAAACCTGCCAGTTGTCCTGTTAGGTAAAACATATTTTCTTCTTGGGAAAAGTAGCACTGGAGGAAAAGCTAAGAAGTCCTTTTACTCAGTGCCACAGTCCATCCAGATTGGATTCTGCACAGCATAAAAACAAATTCAAGATGGGAAATTTCCAACATAGCCTAGGTATATTTACTCTGGAGTAATACACACTGTAGCTGGCTAGATCACTCAGTGGTTTAGATATCTGGCTTGGGAGTTTGATTCCCCATTGTGCCTCTTGGGAGAAGAGCCGGCCTATGTAGCCTCGGGCAAACTGCACAGTCCAACAATGCCCCCAGAAGAAGGAAATGGTAAATGACTTCTGTGTATTCTCTACCTAGAAAACTTTGGAAAGGGTTGCCATATGTCTGAATTGACTTGATATCGCACTATTAAAAATGCACATTGTATTCAATGATGCTTACTCCAATATAGGTGCAGATAGAAATGCAGCCTCAATCATGGATTTGCTACATCTCCTTCTTGGGATGCTTGTTGAACAAGCAGATGTCTCTTCCCAAAATTTCAGGAAAGTGCCTTCTGAACCACAAACCACATATGATCTCTGCTAAAGATTAAATAACATGGTAAAGCAAAAGCAGGTATTTCCTCCTTGTACAATATTATTCTTCCAGACAACACAAGTCTTTCAGTGCTCCGTGTGCGGGACAACAGACATGGGGGGGGGGGGGGACTTGTTTTCCAACCGACCAACTGTAAAACAAAAGCAAACTAATTTGTGAAATGCAGATTGGGACATGCTCATGTTAGAATGAACAGACTAGTCCTTTTCACCTATTGTAAACACAGAATAGGTGTCCTCATATAGTTAGCCATGCAGTCTGTCATTTCCACATAACTGCAATATAACCACATTACTTAAATTTGGTGAGTCACTGGTTGGTACCTGAGCATTCTTCTACCATTTTGTAGGAAGCAGAGTTTACCTAATGTTATGCAATTCTTAATGCTTAAGCATGGGCCACGTGCAGCCCCCCTCCTTATGTTGTTGAGGGCTCAAGCTGTCATTATCCACCCCTCTTGTTGCTGCTGAATTTGCTGTGGCAGCAGCATGCATAAACAAACAAACAAACTAAACAAATAAATAAAGCAGAATAACCAAAAATCATACAAGCTGTTCTATAAACAGGGCACAAAAGAAAGACATGCCTTTTTGTCCATTAAAACCATGTCCCAAAAGCTTCTCAGGCACGCAATTTGGCATGAAAATAGGGTTCACACTCCTTGTATACTTTGTTTTAAAAAGAAAATTATGAAGAGTTGGCCACTACATTGCCATTCTCAGCAGCACTGATTATCCTAGGTTATGATGTAGCTTCTGGTAACTTTGGGAGGGGTGCAGTGCAGTCTCACTCACCCTTCTACCCCCAGAAGTTGTCCACTAATATCTTAAGTGCTGTGAAAGTTCTTAGAATCCCCTCCCTGACTGGCCACATTTTACCTGAGATGCCATAATTTTACTCAAACGTCCTGCTCTCTCACCTACCTTCATGATTTTTTTTCTTGACCTCTTCTCATTTATCCCTGATGTAAGTTTTTTTACTTCCTGCCAAAAATTGTCACCTTTTCTGTCCCTCACATAACCTGAACTGCGAACTGCTTAATTTCCTGAACAAATAAATATTGAAAACCATGTTATCAACTTCACAAATCAGGGACAGAAGATTTGCTAAAGAATAATGCATGTAGTTTTCATCGGTTCATATCCACTTCATGAGATGCATTATAAAGTAGATTCAAGCCCATGAAAACTCATGCCAAAATAAACCTATTATTGTTACTTTGCTACAAATTTCTTTGTTGTTTTAACCATTGCAGATTATCGTAGCATCCTCAGTGAATGTTTTTCTCATAGTGGCCAGATTCTGATTAGTTACATATGCCATATGCCAGCATAAATGCTACAGCAGTCAATTGCTGCTAGTTAAAGAGTCCCCATTCGTATTTGTTATTGGCACACCAATATAAACAAAATTCCACAATGAGGAATACAAGCAGCAACTCCTTAACTGGTGATGATCTGCTGCAATGATTTATGCTATTGCACATGACCCTGGTGTACCTAGGTAATAGGTTTCTGGCCAGTAAGCCCTCCTAAGTCTCATAAACCAAGAGTGAAATTTAAATAGCCTCAGACTACATAGTCAAATGATCATTTGAACTAATGGAAATATACTTGATATAAATCTCAGCATGGTTGTTTGTATAAGAGATTGAATGCCCCCACTGTTGGCTTAGTAAATTGATATTATCAGTGGAAATGATGTAGAATAAGCCAAATAAGCTTTATTATCTTGTGTTCTCTAATTCACAGTGCAATCCTATACATGTCTATGCTGAAGTAAGCTCCAATGAGTTCAATGGGACTTACTCCCAGATAAGTGTGTATAGGGTTGCAACCTAAATTAATTTATTTCATTTTTTAAAAAAGTATTTTAGGAAGTACTTTGTTCTTTTCCCTTTCCTCTTGTGAACAGATGTAGCAAAATCTTCTTAAGATTCATGAATGGAGAAAACCTCACTTGGCCAATTTTTTAAAAAAAAGGAAGGAAGGAAATGTCTGTTTCGAAATTAAATAGTAATAATACGGTGGTATTTGATGACATGTCAAATTTTGATGCAATTTGTAGACTGTCCTTCAGTCTTAGTAAATCACAGTTTGATGCTATTCTTGGCAATGCCGTTATTGCACTCTGAAGTACTATATAGAATTTTCCATTAAAAACCTAGAAATTAAATACAAGGCGGGGGGGGGCATTTGAGTTTCTTGTAGCATCTCATTATTCTGCAGTTATTGCTCTGGTGTAACTTTGGGGGCACGATTTTAAGGATGATCATATGATAAATTGAATAATCTCTCTCACTGCTGCAAAGCCATGTTCAAAAGTATTTAGCATTAGCAAAAGTAGAACTGCCCTGAAAGTGAAGTTACACAACTTTCAATGTCAAACACATTGTGTCCACCCTGTCTGAGGACTTGACTGCATTGTAATATATCTTGCATTACTTGAAATTAACCATGGTATTTCCCACCAACTACATGATTTTAAAGAAAGTAAGCCCAGTCCTTTTTCATGGTAGTTCACTGTATGTTGTTCTGCCAGCTGGGGGTTGTACTTTTTCTGCTGGTTGACTGGCTTGCAGTTTACAAGTGGAGCATGTCTATAGTAGTCTCTCTTTCTCTCTTTTTCTTAATATAAACAAAAGCCAGATAATGAACAAGAATGCATGGAGTGAGCTATAGACTGCAAAGCTGGGCTCTTTTAACAGTTGGGAAAGGGAAAAAGGGAGAACTGAGAGAGTATCACCTCTCAATGCTTTTTAAAAAAAGAAGGAGAAAGAGAGGGCAGATGAAGGGAAGGGAGAAAGGAAAAGTTGATTAATAGGTGGTTTAAAACTATGCTAATTGATCTGGATTCTTGCAACAAGGATAATTATCATTTCCATGTGAACCACTACAGCAATTTCAAGATCAGAAACTTTTTAAAAAAATGCAAATCAACCCAAATAAAGTTGGATAACCTCCCTATATAGACAAACCCTGAGCAAAGCATGGCCAATGGGATCTTCACCATGCCTGCTGCTGCAGGGCATCTCTACAGCCTCTGAAGCAATATCTGCCCACTTCATGGCCACGAGAGAATGTTGCCCTATGGCAGAGGAGAGGAGCAGTCTTAGAACTCTGTTTCTCAAACAGCTTCTAACTGGCTTCAAACAGTATCAACAGAGAAGCTATGCACTGGATAGAGAGATGGTTAATACAGACCTCTGTGGTACTATAAAGCCCATAATATTTAAGTAACCTTCTGTGGTTCTGAGTATAGGGAAGGCCAGCTATGCCTCACCAGTGTAGTCCTCCCTTCTGCCATTTTCTTGAGCAATAAAACAATGGCAACCAAAAGAATTGCTGTTTTGGAGCTTTGATTTATAACAACTAATTATACCCAAATTTTACCTTTGAAATATTACAGTGGCTCGGTTTCTGTTTAGGTGCAAAATGGATACCCGTTAAACCACTGTATTCAGCTAACCTAGAAAGCACCTTAAGCACTTTGCTGGTGATTCTAATTTATAGTTTACAGAACAACATTTATTGGAGGAGTAATGAGCCGTGGCTTTGGAAAATAAAAATATCTTGAATGTTCACAGTATGGGCCATGGTAGCATGATGGTATTTCATATCTCAGATCTAGCTGTGATCTGAAACAATGGGGGAATCTGTAATGTTTATACTTTTACTTGAATAAAGATATTGCAGTGTTGAAACCCAAATGGAAATATTAGTGATGCAAATTTTAACTTATATTCCCCCCTTATTCAGTCCTAATACTTAACTGTTATCACACACCAAACATATACCTGGAGGGAAAACTGCAATTTTTGCCTTTTTATTTAAAAATTAGAAACTATCTATATGAAAATGTCATGTCATAAGCTCACTACTTATAGATGTAGCACATATATTATTATTATTTTTACTTCTTGTTAATTTATATGCTGAAAGATTACTAACTTCTGTCTTCTGGGTTCATCTAACTGCAGTTATAGTTTGTTCAAAAAAAGTTACTGTGGCACATAAAATGTCAGAGTTTTGATTCCCTGTTATTTCATGTCAAATTAATCCATCATTATATTGTGTTAACCTTCTACTACATTCATCATCACACAATATCTGTGTCTTGTCAGGTCATGATCCTCTTTTGTAACTATTTATTATGGTGTCTGAACATTTAGGCAAAGTATACCTCCTTTTTATAACCATGGGATGTCTGAAGGGTTTTGTCTGATGATGTATTTAGCTTCTTCAGATACTTTTGTTATAAAAACTTAGCAGAGTATAGTTTACAGTGACACTGGGAAAATGCCATTTTATAGATAATTTCAAGTTACAGAATGATTCATGAAGGATTTCTTTTCCTTAACACATGAGTTCACAAAATGTATGCATATCTTACAAAACACAGGAAGGGTCACAAAGAACATTGCCATCCTATGGTTCTTATGGTCTGTTGTTAACTGTCTTTTACTCATTCTTTTTGGGAAGTCGTAATAGATGTTTTCACCTCCTAAACAGCGCTATTTCTTGTGTGGCACCAGCTAGACATTTAATGGTCATTCACTGATCACAGAAGAATGGATACAGAAACAAATTTTGGTTGATAAATATGCTTTTCTGAATGGTTCCTGGGAAGCCATGGCTGAATGTCTAGGATTCATTATCACCACCTGCCTATTCCACACGGGCAATGTACAGTTTTAAACGGCACTTGTGGGTACCTGGAACTCGATTTTTCACTATCATGCATTTGTCAGAATTGTTTTCCCCACATCTGCAGTTTAGATTTAAAAACAAAGATCCATGTGGAGTTTATGTACTATGTACTGTCCTGACCTGGGATTTTTAGGAATAAAAATCTGCGTTAATAAATTATTTATCATATTCCCATAAAAAGGGAGTGATATCTCTCAGATTAAAATACCAAGATCATTTATATACAAGTTAAATTCTGGACCCAGTACCTTGGAAACAGAGATTAAAAATCAGTGCAGTTCAGTTGCAGGATAACGGTGGTTTTAGAGCTGATCCCCACCCCACCCCGTCCTTGGAAAAGGATGAATGTTTATCATCATTATTTTAGTAATCTCTGTGTGCTAATGATGTGTGTAGTTGTGCATTCCTTGGCAAATTGTATTTCTATTGGTAATGCACATATACAGATACACCAGACAGAAATTTTTAAAAAAAAAGGGGGGGGGAGTTGGGTCATTAGCAAAGCCCTTGCACAAAGGGAAAGGGGGAACTTCAACTAGGAATCTTCATAACATTGCCTCCAACCTTTTGGAGTGCTGACACAACAATGGGATCAGCTGTTCTTTGTCAGTCCTAGCAGATGTTTGACCATTTCACACTCTGGAGCTGGTCACACAGAAGTACCTAAATTCCCATCAAGATTCTCTGATCAGGGGAACTGTGCTTTGTTTGGACCACAAGTGTCCATCCACAGTGCAGTATTTTGGCTTTCTTATGTAGATAATCGTTTGATTTCTTATGTTTGTACACTAATTCCCCATAGATGAAAGCACACAGTGTTGTACTAGCTTGCAGAAACATGCTAATGTTTCACCGCTACAGTCTGTCCTATGGATTTTGTGCTTTCCCTGGGTCATATAGAAGAATATTCCCTTGTACCTTTTTATGGATTAACCTCATGAAACAACTTCTCCCAATTCTTAGCTGCAGCTTACCTATATAATTGAGCAGCAGAACAGATCAACATTCTACAAGGCAGTTCTAAACAGTGAGGGCAACCCAAATAAAAAATTATGACTTTGAAACTGGGCTCCAGATGAGCATCATATTTAGCACAGATGTAGAAGACAGATTGCTCCTACTCTGTGTCAGATTTGGAGATGTTGGATGAAGGGTTTTTGAATTATGATTTTTAAAAAGTAAAACTGCTCCCCATGCAGAAGCAAGCAGCCCTAAAGTCTCCAGATTTAAAATAGCCTATACAAATTGAAAATACCATTCTTGTTTACCTTGAAAGAGGATGATTGTCCCCACCCACTTTTTAATTTTTTTTGCAAGGAATCCATACTGCAGGGGCTGAAATACTGATCCTCAAAAGGGAAAAACTGTGGTCTTGTTATAAACTGAGCATGTATGGAACAGGTTTATCAGCAACAGAGCTCCAAAGCAGATACAATTTTCCAGCTTCATCAGGGGGAAGGCTGTAGGGCAATGAAAGGTCACAGAGACAGAGTCAAAATATAAGTTTTCTTTAAAGAGTCCAAAAAAACACAACACTTCTCAACAGGCTTGCTTTAAAGAAAGTAATGGAGTGACAGTCCTCCAGAAAGGAACATTTTGCCATGTATCTCCATGGTATTAGCATACAGTTTTGTAAAGCATTTTCAAAGTATTTCCACATTACAAAAGCACAGAGCAGTTATGTTTATCCCAGCTCTGAGTGCTTTCAGTAAACATTCCCTCAGTATTTCTGAAACCAGGCTCCAGGCCCAAGTCTTCAAAGGAAAAATCAGCTCCAGGTCTGGGGCAATTTGAACTTTTGACCCTGTCAGTTACAACTCAATTAGCTGTCTCTCAGAAGGAGAACTTTTTAACTCCTTCCTGGCCAGACAGGCATTTGTACTTACAAGAGGATTCTGTACCTGACTGTAAAAATATTTTAAAAGGTATTTAAAAAAAGAATAGAGAACAAATATTCAGAAGCGCACTCATTTAAGCTATGAAATTACTGTTTTTTGCTTTGTGGCTGGGGGTGGTCTTAGCAGAGCTTTGGTGCCTATAACCTGTCATGGTTTCAACAATTCCACCACTCTTGTCACTATACAATTGCTTGGTGATTTAAAAGAAAAAAACTCCAAAGATGTTACATAGCAACAAGTCACTTCTGATGTGTGGTGGTGACTATATGAGTTAATGACCTCCAAATGCCCTGTCATTAACAGCTCTTTTAATTTTAATGTTAGTTTCGGTGACAGTCTTTACTAAATCCAAGCCCTCCCCCTTTTTTGTAATTTCAAAAGTTATGGGGTCATATATTGGAAATCATGCACACAACATATTTATAGAGCTTTTGGTCTGATATAACTTTTCTTCCTCAGCTTGCCTAACTTAGGAAAAAAGTCTGAAAATTGGAACATACCTTTCTAGTTGGCATTGTGTGGAAAAAACATGGCAACATCAGTTTACCTGAGAGGTTAAAGGTTGTGTATTTCCCTATTGTATGTGTTACACTTAATCACAACTTTGCTTCACTATTTCATTGTGTCCAAAGACAGCTCTTCAAAATATTTTAGCACAGAGGGACTACAGCCACATCCCAGCTGTTCTTGCTCCTGTCCTCTCCCAGCAACCATAGTACAGATCATGTGCTCATCTTTTGGAATCCTTTAGTGCTGGGTAATTCTACATGAGGGAAGTTTCTATTAGAATTTGTGTGTAGTGAATGTATACTTAAACTTTCATTTTAAAAAGCCAAGAAATCCAATTCTTTACAAAAACCCTCCGGTTTATGAATATGGGATATTGTGCTTCCTGCATCCACAATTCAAAATGCCAGGAAATGGCCTGATAATGCTGCACAATATTGTTCCTGCGTTGCCAGCAGGAAAAAGGATGTCAGGCTTTATATTGCAGAGAGTAATCTGATTGTTGACAACATCCCTGGCAGCAGTCAAAGTTGTCCACAGGATACTACCTTGTGCTCACTATCACTCATAAAGAGACACCAAGCAGGGGGAAATCCCAGAAACTAACTTCTTTTTTCATCAGTTAACCATTTCTCACCCAAACACAAAGCAATTGTCAGGACTTTTTGACAACTGTGAATGGTAATGAGCACAAAAGGGTGTCCTGTAGACCAGTGGTCCCCAACCTTTTCTGAACCGTGGACCGGTTGGGGGGTTGGGGTCCATGTGGGGGCACACCCCCACACTCGCAGGTGGGTGGGGCGTGCGCGCATGCATGTGTGGTTGGGTGGGCGGGGCATGCTCATGGGTGGGCGGGGCATGCTCAAGTGCATGCGTGGGGGAGCAGGCATGCTTGTGGGGGGTGCGGCACGCTCGCAGGTGGGCGGGGTGCACTCGCGCGAGTATGTGTGGCACCCGTGCGTATGTGTGGGCAGGCCGTCCATGCGTGTGGGCATAAGCGGGGGGAATGCATGCGGGGGGGCAGGAGATCTCTCTCCGTGGCCCGGTCCTGCCAAGGCCACGGACCAGCACCGGGCCACAAACTGGGGGTTGGGGAGCCCTGCTGTAGACCATCTTGAGTGCTGCCATTGGTGTTGTCAATATTCAAGCAGCTGTTTGCTATGTAAAGCTTGGCATTCTTTTCCCTGCTGACATTCATAAATTGGACGTTTTCTGAAGAAATGAATTTTGAAATCATAGGTGTATGGACCACCTTGATGCTGCATAAGACTTAGGATGTCTTTAAACTGGCAAGGTGAGTTTCTTAAAAATGCCTTGTGTTTTTTTTTTTTAAGCAAGACCATTTTACAAGAATGCAAATTGTTCAGGGGATGTTCTGTCTTGTATTAGTATCATTTTTTAAAAAAAAATCTGTTTCATTGCTCTACTGTATTAAATTAAGCAGTCCATTATAGGATATGTACAGCTACATTACACAATACACACATTGTTGCAAAGATTCAGACACAATGCTAGTTGCAGCAGTTGACACCAATAGAGTCTACACCATAGCACACTTTGAGACATGTCTCCAGATTCCAGAAGTGGTTTCTTATGGCTCCATTCACTTGACATTTGATGACTGGAAATGCTAATTAACAACATATCCCCACTTGGAGCTAGATGCTTGGTCACCAGAGTATAGGCTGTCAAGCTGGTGCAGCTTGAGATAATTCAAACAACCTATGAAGATTCTGCCTGTGCTGGCCTCACAGTGAGAGATAAAGATGTGTTGTCAGTAGAAGAAATATTTTGCTGTGTATAATTGTTTCGTACTTGAGCTAGAAAAAGCTTACTAAAATTAACTAAGCTGATCTGTGCCCTCGCTATTTTAACTCTACATTATCAGGAAAAGAGTTGCTAAGGTGAAAAAGATTACATCCTACACATACCATTTAGCTTCTCTATGGTGTTTCTCTCCCTTCAATTCTCAAAGTAGAAAATTAAATGCCACATGTGATTAAATAAGTGGATTAGAATAACAACCTATGGCCAACCAGGCTCATATTAAAAAGTCAGATTTTTGGCATGTCATCAAAAATATTACTTGTTGAAACTAGGCTAACAAGGGTTGCAAAACATTTAATCATGGCTGTACAGAAGGGTGCATATATTGAATAGGCTACAGGCTGGGTGCAAGCACTTGATGTATCTTCAAACTGTTTCCCACTGCTGCAGTGCATGCACCTGTAACCATGACTGTAGGACTTGCCCTCAGGCATCACCGTATTGCATATTTATGAAAACTTTCTTCTTGGCAGTATTTAACACAAACCTATTCTGTTCATGAAACAGCTTTAATATTTCTCTAATAAAATGTCAGTCAACATTGCTTCCTAAGCTGTTACTACAGTATGCAGCTCTTAAAACAAAGGTCCCTCTCAGTGCCAGTTACAATTTTAAAAGCAGGATTAAATCAGTTAAATTCTCCACTGTAATAAGCAAACAGCTTCTTTGTATGAGTGGATCCCAAGTAGGGCACACAAAAGTACGACTCAAATGGGAAGTCTGTGTGTATCACCATAGACATACTCAACTCCTCAAGGTCAGGGTAAAATTATTCGTCTCAAGAAACTTGAAACAAAGCCAAAGAAAGTTTCTGCTAAAATAGGCAAGATTGGTGACTACTGTGCCATTGTCGTTTTTGGTTAACAAAGAGCAGGTCCTCCTTGTGAGCAGCTTTCAAGCTACAGATCCAACACATTAAGTACCCTTTTAAATTTTGGGACTTTCATAACTATGCTGCTAAACCTCCAACAATCTTACGTTTAAGAACTTTTCGGGTAAAAGAATATTGTGGCCTGACTACCACAGTTAACACTGGCTTATGAATGCTGATAACCTTTCCTTCAGGTTGATGAACATGGTTGTGATGGGTTACCAAACTCATATAGGAATCACTGAGGTTATGTAGACCTGTTTGAAGCAAGCTGATGCATGCAACAAATTTCCCACTTTTAAAATGAAAATCGACTTCCAAAGGTTACCATTTTGAACAGTAGCTGGAAAGGGTGGTCAACCCTTTTACACTAAAAATACTTTTGCTGTTATGGGGTTCCAGATATAGCACACACACACACACATACATGCACACGTTTATGCATGTACTTTATCTCCTAGCTCCCAACACAGAAGCGATACAGACACATAGTTGCCTATCTATATGTAAGGCAAGGGTACTGGCTTTGGCAAAAAGTGTCCAGTGAAGCAAAGCAGGGATATTTGTGTAGATTAGTGACAGGGGGGGGGGGTCTGAGAAGTGCACGCGCGCGCACACACACACCCCAATTGCCAGCAGGTTAGTTCACTCTGCTCGAAATCACTTATATTTACTCTGGCATTCTGGAGGCTAGAAATACTGATTTTTTAAAAGCCCTTGGCATCAGTTGCTGTAGTAAAAGAAGCAGAAGGAGACTGGCAGGTGAAGCCAAAACCTCTGCTAAAAACTTCAGTTGCTGAAGGGCTCAGACAGACTTCATTAGACTCTATATTTTCCCACCCACTCTTATTTTGCATCCAGGTATGGCAAAAGGAGGGAACAACACTGCTTACTAGATCCGCTGTGTTTGTTCTCTCCCTCTCTCACTCTCTCCTGTATATATGTATATATATATTTACTTTCAAGTACTTATACTGAGTCTTCATTACACTTAGGACTAAGTGTATCTGGGAATGTGGGGTGCATGACTGACTGTCTCTGGGCTTTGATTGGATAGGTTAAAGTAGCATGAAGGACTATCCTTTCCCCCCTGCTGTTTCCTACCTCTTTTTATTTTAAAATGCCTGCTGGTGGCTGATGCAGGGCAGATTCATGGAAGGGCAGGAGCTGGGCAAGGAATAATGTACACAGTTCTATCAAAGGAATGAAAGCAAGGTGGTAGGAGCTTTGTCTACACATACAAGATCCAACACATTCCCAAAATTGATGGTGCTGCATAGAAACACCCCCATCCTAAGTTGCAGCCATTTGTCATCTTCTTTCACATACAAATCCAACCCCCATATCAGGGAACATACAAATATTGGGCAGAATTTGTCAGCAGATAAAATTACTCCTTTCCTTCCACTGCTTTTCACTCAAAATTACTGCCTCTGGCAGCTCCATCTCATTTTTAAAATAACTGGCAGGTTTTCATCAGGTACATGGCCAATATGATCCTATTCTGCAACGGCTATAAGGGAGCTACAACCAGAAGGTAGAACATGGAGGCAATATAGTCTGGATGAATGTAGACTAATTGTTGGTGCAGGAAGACCTGAGACAAATTCTCACATTCTCATTCTTAAACTCCATGATACCTTTGAAAAATGTGAACTTTGGTAATGTGACAAAGATAAAACAGGGCATGCTGGAACTCTCAGGTAAACAAAACAAATGTTACTGCAATAAACAATATTATTTGCTAAAGAAAACAGAAATATATAGATACAAATTGTTTTAAAAAACAAATTTGGAAGAATATGCAAACAAGTTTACAAATAACCATGGCTTTGAGCCAAAGTAGGTCTTATCTACCAGATAGGTAGCCTCAACCCCCTGTTTTGCTAAGTTTTGGAGAAGGTAGGATTGTATATGGTACCCAGTGTGGTGTAGTGTATAGAGTGATAAACTAAGACTCAGGAGGCCAGGGTTCAAATTCCTTCTCGGCCATGGTAGCTCACTGGGGTATGTGGAACTGGTAAAACTACTGCTTAAATATCTCACTGATCTCAAAAGCCCTATTAAGGTCACTATAAGTTGGTTCCAACTTGATGGCAAAGAACATACAGTTCTCTCCTTAAAATGCTGTATTTCATGTTCCTTCTCCCAAATAGGCTTATATCTGATTTTGGAACTGGTTAGGAGAAAGAAGAAGAAGAAGAAAAAGGGGGGGGGGAGGTGTGTTTTCCAGGGCACGAAATTGTGAGGATAAGGATCTTTTGTCGACTGAAACCCTCCTGCAAATGACACCATGCCTAATTAAAATTATGAAAAGAACATGGGGTGAGAAACTTGGTGTTTTCCTCCTTATGTCTATTTCTACTCTTACATGATCCATTAAAGGACTCTACCTTACTTGCTGTATAAATGCAATCCTATGAACGTAGTTAGTCTACACTACAGGGATGCCAGTGGCTTAATGCCATCTGGATAGATTTCATGATACAGAAGATATCTCTGAGTTGCTAGTAATGAAACACAGTTTGCTGTGTACCACATTCTAGTTCACTTTACTTCCCATGTGTTTGCACAATTAATTTTTTAATTATTGGTCACCGATACTCAAAATCCTCTTGCTTAACATAGTAAATCACACTAGAATAGGCCCACTACATCAATGGGGATTTGTTGAGTCAATTCCTTCCCTAAATTCCATTGATTCAAATGGGTCTAATCTAAGTAGGACTTACTTTGGCACAGCACAATTTTCTATGCTAAGCAACAGAAGTTTGGCTGTTGTATTCCATAAGAGTTGTTTGGGTCAAATCCAGTCAATAGATCTTATCTCTTTTCTGCAAAAATAATATATTTATTTTTCTCCTTTCAAATTTGTTTATGGGCTGTGGTCTTACACAATAAGCATCTTGGGCTACTACCTGCTCTCAATACAGTAGATCCTGTGCCCTGCCTTCCATATCATCCTAGGCATGGCTTAAAACCTAGCAGGATTCCCAGGTATATTTTGATGACTGCAGCCCTGAAATACACGACCTAATTAATCAGTGACTGCTGGAATTTAGAATACAGCTTAAACCCTACACATGCATTGTGGAAAAAGAAAAGTGCGGTGGCATTGATATTCTTCAGAATGTAAAACTGGAGATAGATTAGGCTGCCAGCCGTGAGCCAGAGGTTGAGAGTTTTATTCCCCACTTTGCCACATAGAAGAAGCACTAGCTTGTGTAGACTTGTGAAAACTGCTCAATCCCAGGGTACCCCCAGAGAAAGGGAGTGGTAAACCGGTTCTGAATACTCTGTACATAGAAAGCCCTGGAA
This sequence comes from Intellagama lesueurii, assembly GCA_037013535.1. Taxonomy (NCBI): domain Eukaryota; kingdom Metazoa; phylum Chordata; class Lepidosauria; order Squamata; family Agamidae; genus Intellagama; species Intellagama lesueurii. The sequence continues at coordinate 256,955,628 of JBAJHW010000001.1, forward strand.
AGGGTTGCCAAATGTCAAAACTGATTTTACAGCACATAATTATTATTATCTCTGCACTTTGATAACCTTAACCAGACAACTTCTGGTTTGTCCGCAGACTCACCAGAACCTTAAATACATTTCTGGGGTACCAAATTACTGTTCAGTTCTCCTATGCATTGTCCATCAGATGCCATATATGAGCACCTTTGTGAACAGTGTTTGTGGCTGGAGGAATATATCTTGCCTCAGAAAAAGAAAGGGTAAAAGGGAGGGGGAAGATAAATATATAAATGTTACAAATTTAGCAAAAATGTCTGCCTTTGATAGTCTGTCCATACGAAATCATTTTATTTAAATCAGAGAAGATCAGACTGCTAAATTCTCAGTGTATCAGTACACTGCAGAAATAGGTCCCTAGTCTGTTTTGCACCCATGAACTTTTTCTCTCCAGACATCTTCTTGCTACGTATTTAAAAGAACAATACCCCTGTTTAACGTGTCCTAATTTGTAACAATATCCACGGTGCAGCTGGCTTAGTTTTCCAAGTGCTTCTAAAATGGTTCTTAAATTTTACCCAGCCTACAATAAGAAATTATCTGGAGACGAAGACATAGAACTCAATTTGTAAAATAATGATGATAACAATAATCCACCCCTCATGCATAACAACAAAAATAACAATAATAACAATAATCCACCCCTCATACATAACCAAAATAACAATAATAGCAATAATAAACCCCTCATACTCAGTCCCACCTCTAGTTGAATTTCAACTTCCAGTTCTTGTTTTGAAAGCTCAGACTATGTAACATAATAATTCCCTTTGGAAATGGACATACAGAAGAGCTCGGCTAGAGTAGAAAGAATCAAGCAAACAATCAGGCTTGGATTCCTTTACAAATTTCTGCATCTCAACAAGCTATTAGTGTCTTTACCCTATATTTAGAGCAATTTTAAGTTATTTCTGGGGAGCCTATGTGGTGAAGTACAAACTTGCTGTGATTAGGATCTCCTGCATGCCAGGGCATTGGATAGTTGTACATTTTTAATAAGCCCTTGGGCTGCCTTTTAAAAACCTTTTATCCAAAAATTCAACTTCTACCCAAGAGAAAGAGAACAAGAGCAATGTATGAACATTTTTACAGAAGAGGTGCATAGTAAGGTCATTAGAATTTCATGATAGTTCTTTGGTGTCTTCATGTTAATCTGTAGGACAGCAGCAAAATATCTTCAATGCCCCCTTTATAGCTAATAGTCTTTCATCAAGAGAATCTGTAGAGCAGTTCACCACAGTCTCCCAGCGATCTCTTGCCCATGTCATATGGCACAGGAATACCAGTTAAGTGGCACTGCCTAAACTAAGCCTTCTCCAGAGGTGGGACTACAAATCCCAGAATACCCCAGCTACCATGACCACTGGGACCTAGAATATAATTTTTCCCATCTCTGTCTTTCTCTCTTCTTTCTTTCCATGGCCCCGATTATCAGTTGACACAGTTCCTAGTATCAGATCAAAACTGTCTGATAAATGACTGATTCAGAAAGTCTCCTGGCAGTATATTCACTGTCTGTCCTAAATCATGTGTTTCTTAAATCATAACCAGTCATCATTAAATGAGGGAGCTGAATGATCAGGCTGCTTTCTGGCTGCTTTCACCTTTAAATATAGAGAACAGTGGAGGCACAGAACAGGACTCCTGTCTACACTCAATCATGAAAGAAGGAATGCTGTTTTCAGTGTTGTCTAGCAGAATTTCCTGAGAGGAGGATGGACATTATTACCCATTTGTGGCACCTTATTAGCCACTTGCAGCATAAAATGGTGTTACTCTCATTTAAAGTTCCTGATTATATAAAAATTAATCATGGCATTTCTTTGCCCAAGCAGCCCTTTGTCTGCCAAGCTACAGGACTGATGCTGCTCCTGCCAGTATCAGCTAAAGTCTTTGTGAGGCCCTGAGACTTCCAAGATGAGAAAATGCATTTCTGTTGCACCAGTTATGCCTTTTTATTAGAGCCACGTTCCTTAAAACCTGCTCCCATTAACTTGAAGCTGAAAGAAAGCATTTCAAGATCCACAGGCGTCTTCATGTTTAATTGTGAAAGATCAATAGCATGGTGGATGTAAGCTGTCATGCTTTACTTCTTCTAAACCACAGTGAGAGCAGAGGAAAGACGTGGACATATTATTTCTTATCTGGGTTGCATGAGAGGAGAAGAATGGTTTCATGGCCTAGCCTGATGTTTGCTGATAAAAGAAATAGATGCACAGAACTGAAAATGATGTTAGCGGCCACAAGGGCTGGATAAGAAGTTTCTGAGTTAAACCACACACTGCCTTTCTCCATGGCTCCCAGCTTGTTGTTTCTCCCAAAATAATAACTTGTTGGCTGGACTGTGTACATGGAATGTTTCTCCCAGCTCCAGTGATGTGGTGTCATTCATTTCCCTTTCTGGGGAAGGAGGGATAAATCATCAGCTGTTCAAAAGGGAAGACTTTAATGGAAAATCCTTGAACTGCTTTCAGAGTTGTTAAGGAGAACAGAGCTCATGCAAATAACAGGCAGTCCCAAAGAGTTTGCAGGGCTGAACACACTCCCATGCCTGATTTAGTGACACACTTGTGGTTGATGACCTCAACACAGCTTCCCAAAGAAAATTATGGGCTTGATTTTGCAAGGAGCCTGCTTCTGTCCCAAGGAAACCAAACATATGCTGGTGCTTCATCACCAATGACACTCACATTCATTGCTTAGTTGGATTAACTACTACACTGAAGTACATTAAAGGGAATGGTGCTCTCTTGCTCATATCAACACATTCCTAGTGCCTGAAATCCTTATAAGCAATCCTTATATTGTGCTGGAAACCTGACAATACGAACTCTCAGTAGCTCAGCCCAGAATATTCCTTAGAATAGGGAGTGAATTTTTAACAGGACGTATGTTACCTGTTAGCATGCTCAGCCCTCCTATTAGGCAGAATGAGGCAGCTGCTTAATCCAGAAAATTTGGACAGAGGTCATGAAAAAGCATCAAAATGGTTAAAATTTTAAAAATTATTGTTGCACTTTCCTATTGGGAAGAGATATCTGTGGGTACAACCCCCCAAACAAAATAACTTGTCTGATATTGGGTTCTGTGCCCCGTGTTTTAAGAAAGGAGGTGACATTTCTTGCTCTGCCTCAAGTGGCAAAACAGAGGTGGGGGTGCATGTTTGTTACAACCAAGCTTCTGACAACCAACAAATGTCAAGCTTTATTGTGAATTTGGATATTAAAGGCTTCTCCACATTCTGTGGCCCCCAAAGGCTTGGCCAAGTCAAAGGGGATCCCTAGGGAGCTTTGGATCCTGGGATGGGTGAATAGGAAAGTGTTAACAAGTGACACTTTACATCATCAGCTTGCAGGGGCATACATTTATCCAAGAGAATTTTGTCCTGAGTGTCCAGCTCTGCATACAGCTACTGTCCAGCAAGCAGCCTCATCTGCAACCATTCAGATGTGTTGTTTTGTGCCTTTTCTTCTTCTTCTTCAAGTTTTCCATTCATGGTCAGGTCCTAATTGCAAACAAAAGTGACTTAAAGTTATGCTGACACATACTCACTTTATCAGATCTCCCTGAGCCAAATGGAGAATGTGCCCTTTCCAGATTGGATTGGGCATGTCTGTTTAACATGACTATTGGTAATAAGTGGTAGTGGTGCCTGGTGGACACTGACCTGCCTGCCTTTGTTTTTTCAGGAATGCTCACTTTGACAGGGTACATTGTATGGAGAAAGGGAGCAGAGCAAACCACGCTACTTCACCAAACAACACCAGCTGGTCCACTCACTACACCTTCTGGTTTAATGTCAAGAGAACAAAGCTAGAGGGAAGGCTCAAGACCCTTTGGTGCCTTTGGCTGAGAAGACTATAAGCATATCATGGACCCCATGAAGTACGCTCAGCATTCCGACCACCATCTCCTCCTCTCCTTAGCCCTTTGGTTTCTTGCCGACAGAGGATTTCCCTCTGCTTTCTAAGGCCACATGGACCAATGTATGAACTCCCTCCCAGCACAACTGACTTCAAGGTTCAAATATTTGAGATTGGACAATGAAATAGATTTCTTTCGTCCTTATTTTCAAAAACTGCTGTGGTTTTGCTGCTACACTAAGAATTGTGATTTGCATTGTATCGTTTTGGACCTATTCTTTTTGATTGGGGGTGGGGCTGAAGGGGTTATACTGGAGTATTGACGCTTCAGAGTCATCTCTATCTCCTACCCATAATGCACTTTTAAATGAAGAGTTATTAGAATATTTTATTGGCTAATATACCTTTTTTGTTGTTATTTTTTACAAAGGCCACCTTTATCCTTTTTAATGCCATATTTTCAGTGTTATACTTTTATGGCTTTTATTTTTTATTATTATTATTATTTTTTAATTTGACAGATGTAAGAAGCAGCATGAATAGTTTATACTGTGGTTTTTCAGAGACTAAATGCCAAGAGAACTCAGTAAATGTTTATTCCTCTCTGCTTTCCTCTCTTTCAATTCCCCTAAATAGTACCCCATTTGGGAACAGAGCAAGAGTGTTGAAGTAAAGACCAAAAAGAAAAAGAAAGAAAAAGGTGGGGGGGGGGAGGATCCCCTGAAGGTGTAAAACTATCTGGGGGAAATATTTGCTGGGTGTTATGAAAGACTTGGATGAAATTTCAACCCTGATGGTTTTTCAGTGATCCAGGAAGCCAGTGAGACAATCTCTCCAGATGCAAAGCCCCTTTCATGATAATTAGAAAGGTATGGCCAAGCCAATGAAAACACTGGGGTAAAGTGAGAAGAGAGCCCCCATGATTCTGTTTCACTGTTTGCTTTTTCCTGTCATGGTTAAAAGAAATGTGCAATTCAATCCTCAGTCAGTGGGTGGAGGATAACAGGGTAGAATTTACTTGTGTGCACTTGTATAGTTGTAGCCAAGAGTCCAAACGTACACGAGAGCACGTATGCCGGCACTGATTGGGTAAAAAAAATTGTGGAATATCCCATTCTGACAACAAAAAAATACTAAGGGAGAAAAAAAATGGGGGGGGGAATCGTAAAAAATGTCTTCAAATCACCTTGTGATCCAGTGTAACTGTTTACTAACTTGAATAAAGCAATTGTTCACATGATGGTGTCCAGGGCACACCTTTACTATAAGGCTATTGTAATTAGCAAACAGGGTGGGGGTTTGGAAAGGACATCCTTCAAGGATCTGCGAGCAGGGCTGTTGTCATAAAAGCCCATCGTATTAGAGCCTTATAGCGATGGTGCACCAAGGGCACAATGTACATACTGTATTTCTATATTTTCCTTTGTACAGTTTCACTTACGTCAAGCTACTGTTTTACAGGTGCTCCTTATTTATTAGGGCTGTGAAGGCTTGGAAGATTACACCCGATGAGCAAGCTCGCTTTTTAAAAAAATAATAAATAAATGAAAAATTAAAAAGGGGAGGGGAGGGAGGGCATGGGTGGGTGTTGGGGGAAGGATGAGCTCAGGAGCCCATGGAGTGATTTCAAAATCTAACAGAGACATATGTCTATGGGGGAAAAAGGAAGCACTTCTCATATGCTTCTGGTTGTTCTGGGCTCACACCATTTTTCTTTCTCCCTGACTGGTGTCAGATTTATTAAAACAAAATAAATCTCCAAGTTAAAAAAAAGTACACTTAACTTTGGTTTTGTTTTCCTTTTCTTAAACATCTGTGTACAAAAGGTCATTGTTGCTTCCTGGAAGTTTAGGAACAGTGAAATTCAACCTTGGTCATAAGAAGAATGCCCCTGTTAAAAAGCTATTTTGGAGGAAAGCTGAGTTTTTGTGATTTCATCTCTTCAAATCTTTTCCCTTCTTTTACGGAAGATGGGAAAAAGCATTTAACTAGCAATAGAGCCTCTTTCCTACCTCTTTGCTCTCTCTAAGTCTGGTGATAAGCCAAGCAAGAAGCAGCATCCACATCACTCTCCATTCAGTCTTAAGGTGTAAAACAGAAATAACCTCTCTGTTTTTCTACATATAAGATGTTTGAGCTTTTCCACCTCCCATTCCCCTCCAACCTATGCTACCAAAGTTTGCCTGCAGTAATGTCTGCCCAGCAAAAGTACATATATTACATTTTGGACATTGTTCCTAACCATCTTTGCCTGGCAATGTCATTATTTTTTTTTTTTAATATTCAGAGAGATCAAAGTTAAGACATAACTTTCAAAAGAGATGCTTACACTATCTGTGTGTGCCTGCCTGCATTGCACGTGCACACATACACCCTCTTTTTTCTGTAATCTGGAATGGACAAATCTTATGTTCAGTTTATTGGGAGTTTTGAGAGGTTATTGTTTTTTGTTAAAGTGTGTATGAAACATTTTGTGTCCATTTGTATGCTACAAGTGCACCCATGTTTGTAAATATTTTTTTTAGCTACCACAAAAGACATGGGCATTGCTTGTATCATGTATAATGCATTTTGAAGATGATTATAACTACTATATACATTCCTGTTGTGCTTTCCTCCAAATAGACTTTTTTCTTTTTTTTTCAACATGGGAGAACCTTATTGCAAAATTTGAAGTGCAATTTTTTGAAGGGTAAGTTGTGTTTTCAGTTCACACATTGATTACAAACTGTGAGATTACAAAAATGTGCATTAAAATGTGATACAAACTGATTTCTTCCTAATCCCTAGTATGGACTAATAGATACTGAAAAACACCTGTAAGATCTACCCTGTGCCATGTAAAATTTTTCTATTTCCTATCTGAAAGTATAAAAGAATTGCCGAGGAGATATCAAAATATACTAGCAGACAGAAACATAAGTCAAACCTGATAATGTTTCAGTCTTTTCCAGTCGGTTTGCTCACAGTGAAACAACTGCATTGGGATGAGTTATGTGTACTGCTCCTTCCAGAAGTCTTCACTCCACTTCTGTTTCAAGGCACTGTATTATCTGTTTCAAGGGATTACATTTCCCCTGTCCAAATATGAAGGAGAGACAAAGTCTCTGGATGTTACAAAAAATGAGTTTATTACACTGCAAAAACGCCCAGTGTATTTCGGCCCAAGCAATCTGTGACCCTCTCCAGGGCCAATAATTTAGCAACATGTAATGAAGATCTCATATGCATTGATTTGGATTTCTTCATTGAGCAGAGGGTTAGACTTGATAGCCTTATAGGCCCTAGAATAACTCCATTATTCTAGGATTCTACCTCTTTTGATTTGGTTGCCAAACTACTGATGAAGAAGGCCACAACTTGCTTGGACTGAAATCCATTGGGCAGTTTTTAAAGTGTGATAAATCTATTTTTCTCAACATCCTGAGACTTTCCTTCATATTTGTGTCTTGTGGATGTTTCCAGTTTCTTTTGGAGCAACATCAGCAGTTTGGAGTCCTGCCTAATGGAAATGCAGTTCAAGACTGGGCAATACTTTTATTCGATTACTAAAGAGTGAGAAAGGTGAGCTTTCAAGTTCTTCAGAACTCTGCATCAGGAGAAGATGATACAAACTTGGAGTTGAGGCAAACAGTTGGAAAATAGAGCCATGTGTGTTGCTTACCTCCAATGTAGACAGACTGCCAACAAAGCCAAATGGAGTTTAGATTGTTCTTGAGCCAAGGAGTGGCAAAAGTATCATTTTCCAATCTCCCTCAACCCTATACAGATGAAAGACTAGCTTGCCCACCACCAGCAGATATTCCAATGGCCTTTGAGTGAGGACAGATACAAAAATGTGAAGACTTATATTTGGCTTCATATGAGCCAAAAAAAAGATGGGGGGTAGAATATAACTTGGTATCACAGTATATTAAAAAGTCAGTTTCAACTAAATTGGTAGTCACAAATACTGGGTCAGAGGACGTGGTTTCCTCACTGAGGTTTACTTTTATGGAGAATACTCTTCTCATGGCAGAAAAAAATTCTCCTAGGCAGCCTGTCATGGTATTTCCAAGGGCAAATACAAAACTTTGCCATATGAGCCATTCACAGAAAAACTAAGTTTGAGGTTGGGACATATCTTTATGGAATCACAAAAATGTTACAAATGAGATGAACTTTAAAGTACTCCAGAACTTGGGCATTTGATAGTACCCATAATGAATGATAAAAGCCTCCCATGTTCACTCCTACCCTTTACTGTGACTCCTACGCCAATATTAAACCTGAAAACAGGTAGCTTACCTAGAAGCTGATGTGGATTAGTTCAAGGCACAGTATAAGCACTTGATCTGTCAGAAGAGGAGGATTCTGAGCCATAACAGTTCTCACTGAAACAGATTTGTTAATCTTTAAAGTGCCAGAGTATTTTGTCTTTTTTCCACTTTGTTCTCTTTAATTTTGCTTACATAAGCATCTTGTCAGAAACTGAATTCTTCAAAATAGAATCCAGCCATTAAAATATTCCAAAAACCACAGCAATCAAACAGTGAGGATCAACATGACCCATGAAGCCTCAACTGAAATCCAGGTGCATTCAGAATCTTTTCAAATGCTACAGCTGAAAAGCCCAAGTACACATTGAATGGGAGTAAAATCCACAAAGTAGAGGCCATTCTGAGATGGACTTGTCACTAAGCTACTTTTTTGGACTACAGCTCCCAATATCCCCCAGCCAATACGGCCGTAATCTGGGAATTCTCTTGTCCAAGAAGGTAACACCTTGAAACTGTGGTCCTTCCCAATCTCCTGATCTTAAAGTCAGGCCAATCAGGAGTTCCAGTATTGAACTTAATGCACAAACATAGAGCACAAATAACCTGTCCCTATGCCATCTAGACCTCTAAAGGCCCAAACTAGCACTTTCGATTGGGCCTGGAAGGGCCCCACTAATGAGTGTGATTGGAATAGCATCAGTGTAACATGTTCTAACAATCTGACTATCCAAATTTTTACATCAGGTGAAGTTAGCAGGTAATCTTGAAAGGCAGGCTGATGCAGAGCACATTGTGGTAGTCTAGTCTGGATGTAGCTCAGGAGTCCAAGTCCTCATCTGCCTCCTGCAACTACAGCCAGCCTGTGTGGCCTTGGGCAAGCTACACAGTCCCAAGTTGCCCCCAGAAGAAGAGAATGCTAAACTGCTTCTGTGTATTTCTACCTTGAAAACTCTGGAAAGGGTTGCCATATGTCTGAATTGACTTGATGGCACACAATTGTTAATTATAATCTGAGTGTAAATGGTGTGTGCCTGGCTATATCTAGATCTGCCTTCTTGAAGTATCATTGCACCTGTCATACCAGCCTAAGCCAGTAAAAAGCATTCTTGGCTGCTACAATCACCTTCCACAGATATTGCTGACTCCAGAAACTGTACATGTGGTCCTACAAGGGAGAACAACCTCATAAAGAATTGGTTGCATTCCTGTATACAAATCAGTCCACTTCCCTGCCCACAACACTTCCATCCTGTCTGCATTAAGCTTCAGCTTCTTTGTCCTCATCCATCCTTAAACTCTTGGAAAACAGAGGGGAGTCATTCTGAGTAAACACTCTTAGAGCATACTGCTGGTACCTCAGTTGGAAGCATGTCTCCAAGTCCCATCATGTAGCAGACTAGCATGAACAGGCAGAACAGAAGTCTTCCAGCACTTCTCAGACCCACAACCTCCATAAAAGGTAAGAAGTCACCACAGTACTTGAAGAATATTTTTAAAGTGATATGGCTATAGTCCATATAGTGTTAAGTCCGTTGCCAACAAAGCAGGATCTGTGCATTAAAGAGTAGGAAGCATGATTTGGACTTTGGGTGTGATCACATGGGAAATGTAATTTTCACCACTTGTGGAGTGGTCCAGTGCAATCTGTTTCTTGGCAATCACACAACACATGGGGAAATGTGCTACAGCCGGACAGTTGGAACTTTTTGGTCCATCTGTAGGGCTTCTACTTTGGGGGGCTGGGATGGAGTAATTTCAGCCCAGCCCCATGATATTCTGATTAACAAGTTAATTAGATGTGGGGTGGATAGAAAAACTATCAGGTAGATATCAGCTATTTTAGGCTTTATTTACAGAAATATATTCTCCAAATCACATGAAGTACTAGTTCCCTTCTATTCAGCACGGGTTAGGCCTTAATTAGCAAGCCATTTTTCTATAATTCTATCATTTCTCTGCATGTGGAAGAGTTGTTTTAAGGGAGCTTGCTCTTGTTAAAGCAACCCTTTCTAGTGCGATCAGTAGTACACCTTTGCAATCGTCTGATCACACCTTGAAGCTCATTTCCTCAGATGCCTGACACCATGTCTCTGAAGACATTGGCTAAAGTCCACAAACGCTTACACCAGATAATACCTGTTCATTTTTAGAGTGCCACTGATGTCACGATGTTATGTTTCTGAAGTCAAACTGAGCAACGTGTTGCTGAAAGCATTACAAGCCACGGAGGTGTCATGGAGAAACAGGGTACATTCCTTCATCCATCCCCAAACATACAATATCTACCAAAGCAACCAAGAGTGTTTCAACCCCAAATCTAGACCAGAAACTGGATTAAAATCAACCAGATTAAACAAAAGTAATATTATTCTGAGGACAAGAACAATTTTAAAAACTGGCACACGTAAAATAATTCTAAACTAATATGTATTTTAAAAAAATCTATCATTTATAAAATCCCTAATGTTGTAAACACGAAGAACCAGCTCCACACTACAGACATACTAAGATACAAGCGTCCTTCTTTCTGTGGAGTACTTCCCAAATGCATATGAACCTGCAAATGAAATTTAAACATAAAGGTATTATGCATAATGCACAAGAAGCCTGCTTCCTACTGAAATCAAATTAATCCCTGGTGTAAACTAAGCAATACCAGTGAAATTCTGCAAGTGGTAAATCTGACTGCTTCTTTCTAGCAAAATTCTTAATGCCACCAGTCCTGATTTGCCATTATTTATTAAGCAGAGGACATGGATAAGAGATATAATTAGCAAGCCGGTTTCTTCTTCAGTCTGAAAGACAAGATATATGGAATGGTAAGAAGGGAAAACGCAACAGACGGCACATCAATTATTCTTCAGTGTCACCACAATCTGTAAGCAGTAAACTCACTGTGATCAGCTACTGTCTATCCTCTATGCCTGTCAGCAGCAGTGACTGCCTTCTGTTTGCCTTTCACACAGATCTCAAATTCACACAATACCCCTACCAGAGTTCCTTGCCATTGGCCTTGTGAGTAGCTTGCCAAACACCTGTCTGGAGTGCTGGTAATTGACAGAAGGTGAGACAAGTCCACTGGAGTTCTTGGCCTGTGAAAGGTTGAGATTTCCCCTTGGGTTTCCCCTTGCTACCTTTGCCCAACTCCCAACAGGTCTCTGGCTCCCTTCCCACCTGCAAAAGCACTTGAAGTGCTGTGATTTTCCTCCTTAGGTGCCAAAGTAACTGAGCTAGTCTCAGTCGTGCACCTCAACATGAATGGAGCGAAGGCTGTTTTCTGTTTTGTCTTGGGTCAGTCATGCTTCCTAGGTAAACAAAAGTGAACCACCGTGAACGGGAAACATTCCTGCAACTGAGCACAACATCCAGTTTGACGTGGAGTGGGAATCATTCAGAGCTCACTTAGCACTTTCCACTTCCTATAAGCTTCCCAACTTTGAGTCCCCAGATGTTCTTGACTACAACTCCCAGAAATCCTGGCCAGCACAGCTAGCAGTGAATGCTTCTGGGAATTTTAGTCCAGGAACATCTGGAGACCTAAGGTTGGGAACCAATGCTATAAGCTGTTCTTTATGCAACAGCATCAGAGCCTGGCTAAGTTACTTTTTTTGTGCTGCAGTTCCCATCCACTATGATCTGTGTGTCACCTACCGTTGTATCTTTATTAGGCATCCTTCAGTCTCGAGAGACTATGGTAACGTGCTCTGAATAGAGGACTTGGAACAGCGTCTAGTGTGGCTGAGAAGGCCAATTCGAGAGTGACAATCCCTTCCACACTGAAGACAAATACAATCTGTCCCCTGTCCAGCTCCCTGATTTTGCTGGTTTTGGGACTGCCTCTGCCTTGGCCTGCTGGACAAGTGTCTCTTCAAAATGGGAGAGTCCATGATGCATCGCCTGCCTCCAGGTTGAACGCTCAGATGCCAACGTTTTCCATCTGTTGAGGTACATTCCTAAGGCCTTCAGATCCCACTTGCAGATTGTATCACAGCTATGGTCTCCCTCTGGGGCGATTTCCCTGCACTAATTCTCCATACAGGAGATCTTTTGGAATCCGACCGTCAGCCATTCTCACGACATGCCCAAGCCAACGTAGATGTCGCTGTTTCAGTAATGTATACATGCTAAAAATTCCAGCTCGTTCTAGGACTACTCTATTTGGAACTTTGTCCTGCCAGGTGATACCAAAAATGCATCTGAGACAACGCATATGGAACGTGTTCAGCTTCCTCTCCTGCCGTGCACAAAGGGTCCAGGACTCACTGCAGTACAGGAGTGTACTCAGGACACAGGCTCAATAGACCTGGATCTTGGTATATGCCGTCAGTTTCTTATTAAGCCATACTCTCTTTGTGAGTCTAGAGAACATGGTAGCTGCTTTGCCAATGCATTTATCCAGCTCCACATCTAGAGAGAGTGTCAGAGATCATTGAGCCAAGGTACACAAAGTCATGAACAACCTCCAGTTCTTGTGTAGAGATGGTAATAGAGAGAGGTGAGTCCACGCCCTGGCCCATGACTTGTGTTTTCTTCAGGCTGATTGTTAATCCAAAGTCTTGGCAGGCCTTGCTAAAACGATTCATGAGTTGTTGGAGGTCTTCAGCAGAGTGGGCAACAACAGCTGCATCATCAGCAAAGAGGAAGTCCCTCATGCATTTCAGCTGGACTTTGGTCTTCGCTCCCAATCTAGAGAGATTAAAGAGCTTTCCATCTGATCTAGTCCGGAGATAGACACCTTCTGTTGCAGTTTCAAAGGCGTACTTCAGCATGACAGCAAAAAAGATCCCGAACAGGGTTGGCGCGAGGACACAGCCCTGTTTCACTCCGCTTTGGATGTCAAAGGGATCTGATGTTGAGCCATCAAAAACTACAGTGCCCTTCATTTCCTCATGAAAGGACCTGATGATGTCAAGGAGTTGAGGTGGACATCCAATCTTGGGAAGTATTTTAAAAAGGCCGTCCCTGATAACCAAATCAAAGGCTTTTGTGAGATCTATGAAGGCCACAAAGAGTGGCTGTTGTTGTTCCCTACATTTCTCCTGCAGCTGTCGGAGGGAGAATACCACGTCAGTGGTGGATCTATTTGCTCGAAATCCACACTGTGATTCTAGATAGACTCTGTCTGCATGCACCTGGAGTCTCTTCAGCACAACACGAGCAAGCAGCTTCCCTACAACGCTGAGAAGAGAGATGCCACAGTAGTTATTGCAGTTGCCTCTGTCTCCTTTGTTCTTGTACAATGTGACAATGTTTGCATCCTTCATGTCCTGTGGTACTCCACCTTCCCTCCAGCAAAGACAAAAGATTTCATACAGCTCGGTGGTGATGATCTCTTTACAGCACTTCAGCAGGGATGTTATCCTTCCCAGGTGCCTTGCCGGAGGCGAGGGAATCCAAGGCTGCTTTTATTTCTGCTAAAGTTGGTTCACTGTCCAACTCTTCCAAGACAGGCAGGCACTCGATGTTATTTAGTGCCTCTTCGGTTACTACATTCTCTCTGGAATATAGCTCAGAGTAGTGCTGCAACCCAGCGTTCCATCTGCTGTGCTCGGTCCTGGATGATCACGCCTGTAGCAGACTTCAAGGGAGCAGATTTATTCTGTATTGGACCTAAAGCCTGCTTGATACCGTCATACATTCCCTTGATGTTACCTGTGTCTGCTGCTATCTGTATCTGAGAGCAGAGCTGAAGCCAATAATCGTTGGAACATCTCCTGGCAGCCTGTTGGACTTTGCTATGAGCAAGTCGAAGAGTCTGCAAGTTGTACTCACTAGGACAGGCTTTGTATGCTGCTAGAGGTCTCCTCTTATCCTCGATGGCTGGCATCAACTCCTCTGAATGGGCTTTGAACCAGTCTGCCATCTTTTTGGTCTTCTTGCCAAATGTGGACAGGGCGGTGTTATAAACAGCGTTCTTGAAATGTTCCCATCTTTCAGGTGCATTTGCATCAGCCGGGCCTGGAAGGGTTTCCTCAAGCGCTTGGGCAAATTCCTCCACTTTTCTTTGATCACGAGTCTTGCTGATGTTAATACGTGGTTTTCCTTCCTTTTTTCGTGTGATACAATCTCTTTGTTCGCAGTTTTACTCTACTACACACCAGGGAGTGATCAGTATCGCAATCAGCACTCTGGTAACTGCGTGTGATCGTAATACTAGGAAGGTTAGAACGTCTAGTGAGGGTCAAATTGAGCTGATGCCAATGCTTCAATCTTGGATGTCTCCAGGAAACTCTGTGTTGAAGCTTCATATTAAAGAATGTGTTGCTGACACAGAGACCATAATAACAGCGAAACTCCAGCAAGCGTTGGCCATTTTTGTTCATCTTCCCAATGCCAAAACGGCCTAGACAAGTGGGCCAAGAATTGTGATCAGCACCAACTCTAGCGTTAAAGTCTCTGAGAATGAACAGTGGCTCTCTCTTGGGGATTTTTTTTAATAGTAGCTACCAGATCGTCGTAGAATTTGTCTTTGACTTCTGTTGTGGACGACAGTGTTGGTGCATATGCACTAATGAGGGTGACCGGTCCTGCTGATGAGTGGAGCTGCAGAGACAGGATTCTTTCACTCCCCACAGTAGGTGGAACAATGGATCTCAGCAGAGTATTTCTGACCGCAAAGCCAACATCATGTTCCCTGGTCTCATTCAATGGTCTTTCCCTGCCAGAAGAATGAGAAGTTTTTTTCTTTGACAGATCCCATGTCTGGCAATCTCGTCTCTTGCAGTGCAACAATGTCCATCTGCAGCCTACTCAGTCCATGTCAATGACAGCTGTCTTGCGCACGTCCTCTATTTTCTGCAGGTCGTCAGAAAAGCCAGGGGTCATTGTCCGAACATTCCAGGTGCCCAGCTTTAGGACAGAAGTTTTCTTATGTTGCATGGTGCAGGGTTATCGATCTGCTTGTCGGCTTTCACCCTAAACCCCACGCACCCCGTGAGGTTAACAGACC